>JALXJV020000014.1:23318141-24765641 GCA_024633595.2 Lepomis macrochirus | reverse complement strand
GAGATCACATCTTGGTCAAAATTAACTCCACAGGAGGTGGGACTTTTTTTTAAAATGTGCGTTTTTCATTTATATCGCTGGTTCCTATAAAATTGTTTGGATAAAGCCTTCAGAGCTGCATATTAATGTGGTTTCCAATCACATGGAGTTATGCTTATTGGTTTTGCGACCATTCTTTGTCAGTTCATTATGCTGAAAATGTGTTTTTGATAAATTAAATGCACACAGAGAGAGCTCAGATAAAGCTGGATGCTACTGCAGTTTACACAGCACTGGGACTCAACGAGAGACTGTTCATCTGCACAAGCAGCGAAGTGGAACAACTGGTGAGGAATAGGTGATCTCCATACCAACATTTTGTAAAATAAAAGACTATGTCACTTCAGACATCTTTTCATTATGTTCATTTTTTATCATGGTGCATGTAGTTGAGGTTAACATGGTGGTGTGTTTCAAAGCAATTTACCTGCACAGAAAGCCATCAAAGCCCCCCACCCAAACACACACACACACCATTTTCTATCTGTTAATTATATTTCTCCTAGGTTCCCCTGAAGGAGCAGCAGGGTCCAGAGCGAGGAACATCTGACATCCTTGAACAGATGGGCTCTAAAGACATTGCCAATGAACTCGCCAATTATGACTGGGAACTGTTCACTGCCATGCACGAGGTAACCCAGCAGATCTGACAGATTTTACATGTCCACAGCATACAAAGTAACTGATACAGAAGAGAGAAAATTGCTTATTTACACTTCAAATGCCTCATCAGGGCTAAGCTCCTGTAGTCTGTTGTGTGAGTAAATCCAATACCGAAACTTGCATTCAGATATTTCCTCATTTCAAGAAAGGACTGGGAATCTCTTTGAAAAAAATGTATCTTGGATCACACTCCTTGGCTCCTTTCATTTGACAGCAGTGGTTTTCTTATCAGATCAGCTGGTCCACTAGTACAACACTTCCTGCATGCTTCACATGTTTCTGAAGAAAGTCACAATGATTAAGTCACCTGTAAAAATTGGTTTCCAGATTCCTTTTTCACAGTGTGAGTAATTAATGCCAATGGTTGTAACTTATTGTTCCTGTCTCTCCAGGTGGAGCTTGTGTACTATGTATTCGGCCGTCATAAATTCCCAGGTGCCATAACAGCTAACCTCGAGCGGTTTGTGCGGCGCTTCAATGAGGTGCAGTACTGGGTGGTGACTGAGCTGTGTCTCTGTGAAGACCTGGTGAAACGAGCCATTCTGCTCAAGAAGTTCATAAAGATTGCTGCAGTGTAAGAGACAGTTACATTAAACCATAGTCATGATGGCAGTGTGGTGGCAGTCCCCACCACTTTGTTCACACTGAACTCTAGTTCCCAGAGGACGACCAGTAATGACCTTAGTGACTACCTAACTTTTTCTCTAGTGCCACCACCTGGTCAAAGCTGTAATTTGTCCACACTTTAGCTTCTGACCAAATACCTGGAAAATTAATTATCGTACATTTTCATCAGCCTCAGTTGTATTTTGTGTTAAGCAGCACATACCTTGAGATCCTCGGGCAGAGGTCTGCTGTCTGATTTTATATGATTTTATTTTATTTTATTATTTTATTTTTATACATTTTATTATTCTTATTATTAATTAGCAAATGTTAGCATGCTAACACTCTAACGTTATACCTGCTTAATCAGCATGTTAGCATTGTTACTGTGACCATCTTACCATGCTGATGTTAGCATTTAGCTCAAAGCACCACTGATCAATGTTTAGCCTCACAGCCACTCATAGTCTTGTTTACATCTAGTATTTTTAAAAACTTGCAAAAATCAAAAACTACTTCAAGAACAGCCCTTTGTCAGTCGGAAATTTATGTGTCTTCTCTGTTACAGATTAAAGGAGCAGAAGAATCTCAATTCATTCTTTGCTGTGATGTTCGGTTTGAGCAACAGTGCCGTACACAGGCTTTACAAGACCTGGGAGGTGAGAAACCCCTAAATGCAACATTCAGGATGATAATAAATGTTGCGTGATTTACTAAACATTAACTTTGGTAATGACTCATGCAACAATTTGCTTGGTATTGTCTATTGCAGAGAATCCCCAGCAAGACAAAAAGAATTTACTGTGCTTATGAGAGGTTGATGGTAAGTTTCACTTTGTGCTCTCATTCAATACCTTTCATAAATGTCCCCAAACTCTCAATGTACTGTTCTCTCTACCTACTTAACATTCAAAGGCAGCTTATAGTAGCTCCTGTTAATTTTAACTTAAAATGTTCTCTGTATATTTTCTGTTCCTGTTAGGATCCCTCACGCAACCACAGGGCTTACAGACTGGCTGTGGCCAAACTCAGTCCTCCCTACATCCCCTTCATGCCTCTGCTGCTCAAAGGTAACACATACTAGCATTATCTATTCGGATTAGATGTGAATGTCATGTAAATTTAATCACTAATCACCGATATGTTTTCTTTTCCTGTCTATGCCAGACATGACATTCATCAATGAGGGAAATCCAAACTGTGTAGACAAATTGGTCAATTTTGAGAAAATGGTAAGACAGAAAATGTTTTTGTAACATTGCTTGGCTCGACTATTTCACTCACTAATATCATCCTCAGTGTTAGACTGACTTAAAACGTTTCCTTTCCCTCCCATTCTCACAGCGCATGATAGCCAAGACAGTGAAAATTGTACGAGGATGCAGAAGCCAGCCTTATGGTGAGTGAGCTTGTCATACAACTAGCAGACGCTGTAGACAGCTATATGCATTCAAGTTGCACTTTTGTGTTAAAGTAAATGTTGGGTTTTGGCTATGAATGATGTATCAGATATGTTAACTTCTATTTCTCTTTGCAGTGCCATCATCTCCTCAGAGGGGCCTGGCAGATCGGATGTTTCTGGAAGGGCCTGCTACTCGCATATCAACATGTAAGCTACATCTACCATATCATTCACTTGTACTCAGTTGTAATTCCTGTAAGCTAAAGAGTTTCTTTTCACATTTTGTCAAAAAATGACAGGGGAGCTTTACCAGTGCAAACACTCATAGATTAATTTACTGAGTCAAAAAATATTTCTTCTGCTCATCCAGACTCAGACAATGCCGTCCCTCTGCGAAGTCCCAGCAACATCCGACACTACATTCAAAACCTGAAGGTGATTGACAACCAGCGCAAACTTACACAGCTATCAAGAACCATAGAATGCTAGGACATCAACTTGCAAATGTACAAAGACTGTAAAGCTGTAGCACAAATCTGAACCAGAGAACTTATTGTGCCTGGATGGACAAACCTTCACACTCACCAAAACAAGATGGATCTCTGGAGGTGTGGAGTCCCGTGGATATTCACTCTAATTCAAGGAGCTTGGACATTCATGGATAAGCTTTCTGCACAGCATCAGTGTGAAAATGTACTGTGTGCACGGTAATGACTTCTAATGCTGAAACAGAGAACCCAGTTCTGTGTCCCTGGGAATTATGAGACACTTTTTATCCAAAAAGCCTTATAGCACACCAGTGTATGCATCTTGGTGTGTTTACCATAGTGGAAACTGATGCCCTCACAATGGCAATGTTACAACACATACAGTTAAGCAAGTTTTGCCTGTCTTTGGTGTCAAAATTAATTTGTGACATTTTATAAACTGTCAGTGGAATAATGACTCTCGTGATCACACAAGAGTCATAGGAAGATATACCACAGATAATATTTGCCATATCTTATCACTTGGGGTCAGTTTTTTGTGCACTAGTATTTTCACATCAAAACTAATATAATGTATAAGATCATTTTCTGGCAGTAAGGCCACTAACTGACAAGCATATAATTTCATACAATGTTGTTTTTATAAATAAATTATTTTCTCAGTTATGTGTATTCAATGAAAGCACAAACATTTGTAAAAAGGGAAATATTTTATTTAAAGTACAAACCTTAACAGGTAAAACTTGATCTCCAAAGACCCCCCCCCCCATCTATATCTATCCCACTGACAAAAATGTTCTCCCCAATATGGGGTGAGAAAAATTCACAACAAATCAGTTATAATTTGAATTCAAAAATACTCTCCTTGTCATAAATATGTACAACTTCTTTTTGGAAGTCCTGGAGAGTAAAAAATGGGCTAAAACATGTATTAAAAGAAACATTTAACATGTACGTAAAAACCCAGTGCCTTCTCCGGTTGTAACCATGGATGAAGAAGTAAAATGATCCCCTGTCATTATAAATAATGGCTTGACATGTTCAGTAAAGAATTTTCATACTGGCAATATTAAAAGAAGTTTTAAATCAATTACCAAAAGGGGATTTTATGGCGCATCTGACAAATAATTAATCACTATTCAATAAGAGGGGGCATATAAAAAGAGTGTGATGAGGCAAACAAATGTATAACATGTGGTTAGTATAGTGTTGGTGTTTGGACAGGTGCAACAGCCGAGCACATAAATTATCAAACTGTGTCAACATACCCAAGTTCAACTCGGATATGTTCTTTGTGTTCCTGTGTCAGTCTGTGGTATAAAACTCAGCAAAATCAGAAAAGCGGTCCAGCAATGAAGTGTTGAATATGTATGAAGTGGAAAAGTCCTTTTAAAAAAAACAGTTTCACACTTGAAGTATGCTTAGGGAGAAAGCTAGTGAAAGTAAAAAGTCAGAACCTTAAAAGGATTTAGTCTATGTGCGTATCACATACTCTGACAGAAAAAGTTCTGGTTTATGGCAATTCAGGCACAAATAAAACATAAAACAAAAGAAAGCAATGTAAGATTAAAAAGAGTGAATATAAATATTGCACTTCCAAACAACATTTAGTTCCCAGTGCCTGGTTATTATCCCTTTGGTCGAGGTACAAGACATCCTGTAGGACAATAACATGTGGACGGTAGTCTTACAGTCTTTTTTTCTATTTCCACTGAGATTGTAAATATTTTAATTGCTGCCTTGCAGTTCAACAAGTCTTCCTGAATAGGCTCCTGACTGTATTTATGCTACCGTGACTAAAAAGAATGCAGAATGGCTTAACCTCAATGATCTCAAGCTACAGAGGTGATAGGGATAAACAGGACTAAGCAGTGGGAAAGGTAATAAATTCATACACAAAACAAACATTCATAAATATACCATTCACACAATTGCATGTATTCATGAAGTCACACATACATACATGCAAGCACACACAGCCCTAACACTAATCCACAGACATTAAGTATTTACATTTAAGGCACGTAAAATCTATGTACAAATAATAGAAACCAACACAAAGTATTTTAATGTTCAGTCCCTGTAGCCTTTTGGTAGTGGGATGGCTTGAGCCACTTTTCTTTCTAAACATGGGCAACTTTTACTCAAAGACAATCAAAAACACAGTATCTCACAGTAACACACACTGTAAGCTGAAAATGGATCCTTCACACTCAAAGAGTGATGATCCTTCCTGCTCCCAGACTAAAACTCTCTGTCAAGGCTACAAAATTGCTGATTGTCCCATCTTTGGTTCAAGGCATCATTAGGCCATGGCCATTGACTTCTTCTCTTTAGGAGAACACCACACTGATTCAAGCCTAATCTGAGGTTTCGCAGGTCTGTGGTGGTTCCAGTCCCATCCCAGTCGACTACGCAACAATGACGATGCCAGCATTGGTAACTCTGAACATGAACAAACAGGATTTAAACAAAGTGATCAGTAGGAGTCAAAATCAACTCAAAGGAAAGTCAGTCAGTCAGTCTTTGGTGTCTTTGGAATTATATCAGTAGATTTCCTTTGAGTGCAAAAACATCTCAAGCCAGCGCTGTCCACCAACCTGAGGCAGAGAGAGTTCCTTTTCATGAACAGTTGAGAAACATCCATCCATGCATTTTCTATGTCCGTGTATCCCATTCAGGATTGCGGGGTGCTGGAGCCCAGCATCCCAGCATGCATTAGGCAAGAATCAGGGGAACACCTTAGACAGGTCAGGGTTTAAATTTAAATTATGTCAAATTTAAAATGTTGTGATAAAAGCTAAGCTATTAAATAGATTAGGTTTCAACCTTTAGACAGATAATATTGCCTTTGCTATAGCCAGGTTAATGTTTTCACCTGAAACCTGTTTACCAATCTTTTGTCATTAAGAATGTGTTAAAGAAACACCAGAAGAATACTTTCAGGCCTCAGTAGGCAGCATAGGTCACAGCTACTGACTACCACAAGCTACATGTGACCATATTCTGTCAGAGGCAGTGAGCACATCAGATCATTAGCACCAAAAACAGGCAGTTAAAGGGGTAATACAGAACTCTCCATCAAAAGAATCAACAAAAGGAAACCCGACAGACATCTCACTGCATCTGCAGGCTAACGGTAGCCTGCACTTCTTTTGTAGTCACTTTCGTGTTGTTCAGTCTCATGTTAGGTGAGGCATTGAGAAAAAAAGTTCTATTTGGTAACAATCCCAACCCGCCAACAAACAAGACATAAATTAAAACAGAAAAAAACATTCATTTGGCTTGGAGATCTTTGGATTTTTGTCTTCCTCTAGTGCAGCACAGCGGAGTTCCAGTGGTCTTTCATTTGCATAACTCTTCAGCTGCTTTCTGATCCACTCTTCATGTTCCATTGTGTTTCTCCGTTGCAATCATATGGCCAGGTACTGTGGTTCTGGTAGCTCTGGTTGTCATCTAGGCCTCAGAGGCAGCCTGTGGTTTGAGATGTGCTTTCTCCATGGCAGTGCCGTAAGGTAGAGATCGCTTGAAGAAGCCGAACTACAAGAAAACATTTTTAAAAACGCAGAAAGTAGAAATGAGCACAGTTTAGTTCCATTTTCATTCATCTATCAGTACTCTTCAGTAATCTGTGTGTCACAGCAGCACTGACCTTGTATAGAACATAGATTAGTAGAGCCAGAAGCAGTAAACCAGCCAGAATCGCCAAGATGATGATCCACAGAGGAACTGAGTTCTCGATATCTGGCTTGTTCCACATCACTGGGGTCACCACCTGAGGACAAAATAAATTTGTCAGTTTAACATTACAAAGGCAATTGAGATAAAACCTTTATATAAAAGTAGACCCTCTGGAATCAATCGACTAATGAATTAAATACCTTTTTGTGTCCACTGGGAAAATGTTTGGGCAGGATGGCATAGGGCATCTTCTTCACACTGTATCTGGCCAGGCACTCCAGTACATATTGCTTGTATGCTCTCTGAAGAAAGTTATAAAGCAAGTTACAAAATCAGATTCAAAATGCATGCTATGCACCACTTATGCACTAGGTGGTGACAGAGACCGTGTGCATCTTCCAAAGAGAATCCATTCAGCATTCCTATCCTGTGAGAAGTTGTGAAACCAGATAATGAATTTTCAATGCATTCACACATATGTGTTCTGTTACAGCATGCAGGAGCTAGTAAATAGTCTGTGTGTAGCTTAGACATGGCAGACAGAAATAAAATGTTTAGAAACAGCATTCTACACAACCAGTGTGCAATCTAGATTCATAGCAACTGTTGTCCCATTTGTTGAGGCAAATGTGTGAGACTGTGCATACTGACGGCCTTGAGAACTGATCCAAAACCAATGCTAATGCCTAGTCAACACAAACAAATATGTGAGACTGACTACTGCAGCTATGCACCTTTGCCAGCTGCACATTTGAGGTTTTAACTTCTTACTTCCTGCCAAGGCTTGACATAAGAAAACACAGAGGGGCCTGTGGGAAGAGACTAATCTATAGTGCACAGCCTTTTCCTCTGCACTGCCTTTGTCATCTCGTATGAAGTCATGTTCACACACAGTACATGTCTAGTGAGTTTTTAAGACAAGGGCCATCTCCAACAAACCTCAATGAAGGTTTCGGCCCAGATGCGGGAGCGCACTTTGAGGATTGCAGTAGTCCCCTTCTCCAGCAGACTCACATTGCACTGGAGCGCCCAGCACTCCGCATTAGAGCAGGACTGCGAGAACAGAGAGAAAGGAGTTAAGACAATGTTAATGAAATGCCAAATAAGTTTTGTTTAAGCCATTCTTGTGCATAGATGAAATTTAAAAAAGAGATTTTTCCTAACAAACTTAACCAACCAGGCCACATGACCTAACTGCAGGTGAAAGTCATACAGACAAAAGTGAACAGTGGTAGAACAGATATGGGTAGGACAAATAACCACCATGTTAGTGCTACAGGTCCAATAAATATAACAAAGAGCCCAATGTTATGATCTCTATTCCACGTCTGCTTCAAATTAGATTGAAGGAATGTCATGAGACTGTAAAAATGCAGCATGCACAACTCTCCATATTATTGCCCAACCACTAAAACCGACCCATTTTTCTCAACACTGTAGAATACACAATCTTAATTAGATCCCCATAATGCAACCCGGTGCATTTAACATTTAAGAACATGTACACACTGTGTTTTAGAGCTGGTACTGTAGCTAGACCACCCCGAGACTGAGAGGTTCATGCATGTTTCCTGCAGGAACGCATTAGTTTACTTATTACACCAAGTAGGGCAAACAGCAGAGGAGAAGAGAGTACCCGCCTTGTTCCTTCAGGCTCAGTCTTAGACAGACTTAATGAGGGTATTCAGATTGACAAGGAGCGTATCTGTCAACTTCCTCCTCGATGCCCCAGGGCACCAGGGTCACAAAGGTTTGTGGAAATGACATGAACATGGACCACTGCCAAAGATGCCTCAGACCTAAGTCCCACATATCCTGCCTGGTGGGATTATGTGGTCCGTCTGAATTTTGTGGGCATGGAGGCTGTTCCCACAGCTTCATAAAATGCAAGCCTCACTAGACAGCTGCTGTACACACAGGGCCTGCATAATTTGACACTTTGTAAAAAGTGCTGAAACGTTTCATCCATTCATCATTAAGTCAATGGACAAAAAAATTGTAAAAATTCTAGTAAGTGACATACCTGATGATTTTTCTGATTTTGTGTCTTTGTAAATGTAATTATTTTGGGGACTGTAATGCTGGTTAGACAAAATAATCTTATTTGCAACCGTCTTTCTAAAAAACAATATGAGGACATGTATGGCACAAGTATTATTTTTATAAGTGATGTAAAATAAAATTAAGATTAAAGATATATTCTAGCACTTTCTGATACGATAACTTTTATTAAGAGTTTAATTAGAACAACGTTTGGTTTACCAAGTTGTTTTTAAAAAATATCTTTTTGACTTTGTATTTACTAATATGCTGTCTACTGCATACTGATAGTAGACATTAATAAATAGTTATGGGTTGCCCAGTTTCTAATAAATTATTATGTCTACAGTTACACATGTTAATAAGAGGATTAGGTCCGGATTCCTGCTGCAGTACTAGAAGTACTACAAGACAATGAAATTACGACAAACATTTTTAAAATAATCCAAGTAATTATGAAATGCCTTTTGACTATGAGTGCAATTAAAGCCAGTCCTTTGTTCTTTATGCGTAGCACAGCTCTTCAAAGACTCAGCAGGCCATTTTAAATTCTTACACTATGACCTGGGCTGACAGCTTCATCCAAGCATTGCTAAACACTAACACACTATGATCAAGAGACACTTTGAACAGAGATGTCTGTCGTCCCAAGCGTGAAAAACAAAAGTGCAGAAACAGGGGAAACGGGAGAATGGGGTCCTTCATACAAACGTGTCATTGGACATGCTTGATAAACGAGCACGTTTAGGACCGACAGGCGCACAGACAAAGACCTCTTTGGTGGAAGCAGGTATTCACAGACGTAGGCAGAGGGAGAAGCTACCTGCAGCTGGATGGATCAATAGGGCCAGTGTGTGGGGGTTTGGGGCCTCCCAACACCCAGAGCCGAAAATTAGAGAGCAGTCTGTGAAGTGACCAGTGCATCACTGACAAAAAGCCCCCTATGTCTCATGTCTTCTCAGCCTCTCCACCCCTCCACCACTACTAAAGGCTCTTTAATGGTATTCACCACGGGACATGGCTGTGCCCTCTGACCCCTCCCTTTTAACGACATCATAACCTAATTACCCAATCCCAGGAGCCTCATATAAGATCAGGGCCAGTGTCACCAAAATTGATCCAGATCTGTACACTTAAGTTAAGGAAATGCAGCAAAATATATTGTTTAAACCTGTTTTTTGTTCAAGACAGTGTTCTGTCCTGCTGTGTTAGCAACTCAAAAATGGGCTTTAACCACATTTACTCTTAACTGTAAACTCAAACTCCTTATTCCCTCACATTCAAGTCCTCTTGTTACATTAAACTTCAATTCCCCTTTAGGCATCTTACCAGGTTAGTCAAGTGACTGAGTGGATTCCTGTGGACGTCCCTTCTCTCAACATGGTGCTCTTGTGCCTTCAATGCCAGGATAGGTTCTGTGGATGTTTGCTGGAGCTAAAAGGAGGAGAGGGCACAAACACACACCACCCATTAGGACAACACAGACAGTGACCTCATCAGGCAGAAGAGGCAACCACCCTTTCTGTCAATATAAAACCCAATGTTAGAATGACCCTGTGGCTTTTTGTCATTAATCAGCATGTGAAATCTACTCCACATGGAAATACAACATACTTAGCAATTCATCAGGGAGGGAAAAAAACATTATATCACAGCTAAGATGGATGACCACTCACAACCCTGCTCAACATCTGTCAAGCTTTAAATGTACACAAACAACTGCACTGAAATGTTTTGCCCACAAAATCCCAAAGCTACTACTGGGTGTAAGGGGGTGCGTCGCTGAATATGAAGATGAGTGAGTGCACTGGGTGAGGTGGTTCATCAAGCTGTGCTGGGCAAAAGGAAGAGCTGGAACTTCAAAGCGGTGGCGGGGTAAGTGTCATGGGTGGGGCTGGGAAGCTGGGAGGAGGAGGAGGTGGGTGTGGGCCAACCAGCGGGAGGACTCAGCTGTTAATCATACATCTGACTAGGAATTGGTGGGAGATGTTCACCATCTGATTTTGCCTCATTTGACCCTGAGAGGTGTGCTACTGCATACAAAGCACTTACTTTGAGGTGTAGGTGGTTCATGTTTTTGTCAGAGGTGCAGTTAATGGGGCCTTCTGTAGAGAACTCCAGGGGGTAAAGGAGATTGTGACCCTGGACACTGAGGGGACACCGCAGCTCAAGTTGGGTGTGGCTGATCCCACTGGGCCCGTTGTTCACCAGCTAGAAAAAGGAAATTAAATAGGACACTTTAGTATGTGAAGCATTAGAAAAAAAGCAGCTGGATTGTTGTAGCTGGGAGGCTGCAACAATTTTTTCTCCATTTTTTCATATTTTACCTATTTTCCTAATCTACAAATAGGTCACCCAAAGGACAGTACTGTTAAATCTCACCCAAGTGAAAGTGGATCTGCACAGCCTGAGAATAAATCACAGTGCTTAATCTAGACTATGTTTTCTTTGGTTTTCCCTCAGTGTTGCCCTGGGAAGTTGACTTTCTTTTCTAAACAGTAGAATCTGCTTTCCAACCCAATATACTCAGCCCCAATGAGTCTGCGCAGCTAAGAACATGGCTGATTACCTCATAGATATGTTCCACCATAGGCCCGACATCCTGCTCCACCCCATAGCTTTTGGTCACTTTCCAGTTAACTGGTGGGAAGTAGACCTTATCTGGTCGAGACACACTTGAAAAGAGAGAAGTGGGGGTGTGAGAACAAGTGTCAGGAGGCACTACAGGGTTAACGAAATTACAAAAGTTCATATGAGGGAATCATAACGCTCAACTCACCCCTGTAGAATGACATCAGCCTGAACAACCGCCTCCAGCTTGTACGGTACAACCTCACTGTTGGAATTATTCTCATTTTTACTGTGGAAACAGAAAGAAGAAAAAGATTCTGATTAGCTGACATTGTTCGAGAGCTGTGGAGATCAGTACTGCTCAATCAGAATCCACACATGTTGTATAAACTGTTAGCGTCTCTTTTGTGTGTTGACATGAAGTTGTACCTGCGAATCTGCAGCTCAAACTGAATAGTTTTGTGCGTATCCTTCAGTCGTGGCACTGTGAAGCGCAGACCTGCCCAGAGCTGCAGAGAGGAAGATCCAACATATAATAATCATCATCATTATTTCTACATTATTACCTAACCAGTAACAGAGAAGACAAAGGTGGGTAACATACCTAAAACTAAAATGTCTGTTTGAGCTTTATATACTCTATTTAAAGTACTATAAAGGACTATCAGGCAGCCATTCCTCCACTCTCTACTCTACTCATTTAATCCTCTGCTGGATATATGATGTTTTTGGTGTGTCAGTCTGTGAATTCCTTGTTTGTCCCACAGGCAGATGCAATGCACGTGGACAGGTCCTAAATGTGTCTGAGAGTTCTTGCTTTGCCCTTTCTTTCTTTATAATTCCATCTCTCATTCACTTTAGATCAATAATGGTATAGGCTGAGACATTCTGAGGGAACAAGTAAGTGGATTCTACAACAACAGTTTTTAAAATGGAAAGTTCTATCTGTCTCTTCCAGTTAACAAGTAGTTGAAGGTTTTCCTCTACAGACCTATTAAAGCATGTCACCATGTGACTCCATCATTAAAAAGAGGAACTCTACCCAGCAGGAAGCTGAGGGCACAGATGGAGTCTGTTCTTCCTGTGACAACAGTTCCTAACACATACAGACTGTTCCTGTGCTGTTCACATCCAACCTGGGGATGATATACTAACCGTTTCCTACAAACAGCAGCAAATCATGATGTTGTGTCAACTGTTTACCACCAATATAGACATTTCAGGTGCAGTGGTGTATCCTACACCCCTTAAAGTCATTAGGCATGAAGCTAAAGGAGGAAAAAACTGCCAAGAGACAGTGTTGTCCTTACACTGGTGCCAGACTTCATGGGGTTGCCCAAGTCACAGCTGAGGTATCGGGTCTGGTTCTCTGTCTCATAGCTGCAGGTCAGCTGGGTCAGGCTCTGAGAAACAAGAGAACACATTGGTCAAACCACAGAAAAGTAATAATCATCAAAAAAAGACCAACAACCGTAGTCATGTCTCAAGAGGTGTATTCGTTTCTGGAAGTTGTGGGTTTTCACCATGTTTAGCATTTCTAGTCACCTCATTATTGCGGGCAATACCGCTGTAGTCAGCTTCAGGGGGCAGCACCACATACAGCTCTGCCTCGTACGCCCCTCCTTCACCCTCATTCCTTGCATTGAAAGTCAAGGTCAGCGAGTTGTCATCACCCAGATAGACTTCCTTCCTGTTTCTGAGGACCAAAGAAAAAATGATTACTAATAGGGCTGATGGTCAGGTTAAATAGTGTCAAGACTCCTTAGACAAATAAACATGGATCATTGTATTACACCGTTGGGTGAACATCGGTAAACAAGACATTCTTTGTTTGTGTTTGCTAGCAGTAGTGTGGGCAATAAATTGCTCTTGTTTTAATGAAACTACTAAATTGTCAGGCTTTTTGCTTGGCATATCTATTTTTTTGGTGCCTGGCTACAGAAAAAATATTAATTAAATTCTTCACCAAAGCCCCCCCACCCTATTAAATGAAAACTTTTCCAATGTGGTAATAAAGTCATACATGCTGTATAACAGAGCGTAGAATTGTAAAACACCTCCCCCTTCCTTGCTTTCTCTCGTTCCCTCCACCTCCTTCCACAGCTAAGAACAATGAGAAATTCCATATGGAGGGCCACACAGACGCTTTTAATTACCGCCCGCTCTCATAGAGCAGTGCAGGAGAGCAAAGAGAGAAGCTCTGGAGCTGATCCTCAGACGGCCTGCGAGTCAACCATAGTCTGATTCTAACTGGCACTGTATTTTTTTAAACCAAACAATGGCTCAAAATTAGAAAACTCCACAAAACCTTAAAGCTTCCCTGAGGGACACATAGTCTAACAGGTTATGTGCTTTGGCAGTGCAACAAAAGAAACAACATTGCAGGAATGACGGATACTTTTTGTCCAAAATACCACTAAATCATGGCCATCCCGTCAATCCCTCGAACTACTATTAGGGTTTATTAATTTACTACAGACCAGACAAAAACATCAAGCTATTATTTTAATCGCACTAATCACACTTTCTACAGCTCAATCTCTGGAGTTGCATTTGGACAGAGAGCAGCATTCACAGCGGGTTCCATATGTGATGGATCAGCCATACATTGAAAGAAATGGAGGCAGATGGTAGATAAATATAGGAATGTGAAATCAAAATGACAGAGCAGAGAAGGGAGTATCAAGGAGGCTGTTATTTTTGAGAAAAATGCTAACAGATTTCTTGAATCAAAGTGTGGCAGGCAGGGTGCTCCTGACGGCTTTAGAAGCAGGAGAGGTTGGGACTCTGGTGCACAGCTCCCATACTTTCAAAACAGATCCCTTTCATCTCTCCAATAACTGTTTGTCATAGCACCTGTAGAGCAGAGCTTCTTCCTGTTTTCAGAGGACAGTGTACCACTATACTACCACAAGGCTGTGGCTATTAACTGTCCCTCTCTGGTATGCTAAACTAAACAAAGCAGCGGAACAACAAAAACAGCTATATTTACACTTTAGCACTCAAATCCAAGGTCCCATTTGCAGTGTGGAGGTGAAGAGTTCAGTGAATGTGACCCTGCCCACAGTTTATCATGTATTATCTAGTGCATTCTAGTATATTTCCTGTAATCCACATGCTCTGAGGATTTTTAGAAATATATAAGGAAACGAACAGACTTACCCGTGGACTGCCAGCTTCAAGTCAGGAACACAGATGTTGTCCTCTCCACAGTCCAACAGAATCTGAGCCTGAAAGATGCACATTGGGGGTGATAAAAGTTTTAATGGGGGCTGCAGACAATGATGCTCATGCTGGAGGTTCTGACTAAAAACACACATCTTCTACAGATGAAAATAATTAAGCACACAAGATAAATTAAATATCTGTTTATGGGAGACAACAGGATGAGCGTAGCAAGATGCGACATGTGGTATGACTAATCCATTCCCCCTGCTATTTAACACATACACACGCACACCTGCACTGCAGTCCTCCTTATCTACAAGACATCATCACTGCCCATCAGACAGTTAAAAACAATGCTGCGGCTCAGAGGGATGATTACTGACTCAGTGAGGTCATGACAGGCACAGATGCACTCCCCTTAACCAGCTGTCCCTGCACAAACACACACACACACATGCTTTCTGTTTGCAACGTAAGAGAAGGAAATGATGAACTGAGGAAAAGTTTGGCCAGGAGAACCTGCCAGAAGAGATACTCCTGTGGTGCTGAGCACAAAGCTGCCAGCTCCCAGCTCTAACCAGTGTCCCACATCACGGCAATATGTGGCATACCACACTTTTACCACACGCTACGCCACCCAGCGAACCACAGCAGTATATGATCATATGTAGAGGGAGGAGCCTACAGCGTAGAGGAACTACTGAGACATACAATATCTCTGTTGACCTGAAAAGCACAAGTGGGGGTTCAGAAATTACAGTGAAGAGTTAGACAACAAAGCAACAGAAACACTGCTGGATAAGTGGATGACCGCTGAACGTGTGGCAGGGAAAGCCCTGTGGATTGCTAAATTGCATCCCGCTGCAACTGTGACAGTGTGATGATGCTCAGGACGATGAGGATAATAAATAGAAATAGTGGAGGAGATTAGAGAGAGCCAAGTGCCCCCCTTGTCATTACACCATCCAGGGGCTCTAATTATGGACACCATGGTAACCACCATGCTAACTTGGCCACATGTGCACCCTGGTCTGTATGTGTAGGGCAGCAAAACAACGTTTGTAGGCCTATCACTGTAGTCAAACAACAACACCGACCTCAGCATGTGACATAATGAGATCAAGCATCATGCAGTGAAATCAAAATAATAACTCGGCAAAATCAGTGGAGCCCATTAATCAAATTCACACTAATTTGGTCAGATGGTATTATTTTAAGAACAATGGGGGCATTTGATGCACAATTTCAGATGTTTCCAAGTTCTAGAAAGGTGACAATAAGTGGGATTCTTTCTGGTTTTGCACAAATGTATGCCTTCGTACAAGAAAAATGATGCAAATTAATAGATCCATCATAATGTCCATAACTCTCATAGAAACATATGGAATATGTTAAGATTAGAGAGAGGGAGAGAAACTGTGCTGAGCACATCAACCCTCTCTCTTTCTCACTCTGGCTTGAGGAAAGTAAGAACTTGGCAGAGTCAATGAAATGTCACATGGCCTGCCACACAATCTCAAAGCATATGTGGAAATCAATAGGGCATCATGTGTCTGATCAAGGCCAAGGTTGCGGTATAACTTCACTGTTTATACGCTGTTACATTCACACAGTCTAAAGGAAGATTAATGAAATATGTTGGCAGTCTGACACTACTCCCATTCCCCTTTTACACACATATACACAGATCCGGTTTGCCCTCTTTGGGTGTTTCACAAAAAAGACCTTCAGGTTTAAGGTTGTCTTAGCTAAGGCTTGTGTCAAGGTCTTGGTTTAGCCGTAGACCACATCTGTTGGAGGTCTGAACTTTAATATCTAGGAAAAACATCAATGACAGGTTCAGTCCTGATCCAACAAGAAAAAGACAGAAACACACCAGTATAGAGAGAGAAATGGAGAAAGAGGGAAGATAAAACTACGCTGATAGCCATTCCCCACACACTCCAACTGACTGTTGCTGAAGTCACATATGGTCCGTGTTGTGCCCTAGCAGAAAGATGCCCATATGTTAAGCCAACCCTACTCTCTCACTGCCAGAAGAAAACTGGCAAAATGCCAAGAAATTTCAACCAGATGGGTGAGCACCATAGCTGTGCCCCACCCTGAAATATCTACCAACCTTCTGTGTCTGTTGCTCTGGAACAAGTCACCTATGTACCGTTATGCAGCCAAGCGGGCTGAAACAATTCCTGCTGGGACAGGGAAATGGTCCACTGTACATATGCCTCACATTTTAATTTAAAACAACAGCAGACACCTTGGACCTCGTCCCAGCAGAGTAGTTTAGATTTTAAATTAAAAAGAGCAGGCTCACTCTTTCATCAGAAACAGGACAAAGTCAGTGAGTAGCTGGGCGGTGATACAGTGAATGATTACTCAATGTGGTGGATATTCTTATCAGCTCAGAGAGAATGAGTCCAAGCAAATCAAGCAAAGAACCATATGCACATTATTAGGGAACAGCGCTCCACTGTATATTCATTCTAGAAGCCCTGTAGATCACTCCATGGTTAGCAACCGCGCTGGATAGCAGACTGGGGAGTGTAGTGCACGTCAAAGTACCTTCTGCTCAATTATATTGGTGGTCTGATAGTTCAGGATGGGCCGCAGGCCGTGGGAGTCCGCTGCAGCTTTTGGATCTAAGCTGAAGTTTAAGGCCACATAAATAGAGGAGAGTTTATCCCTGAAGTCTTTCTCATCCTGCAGTCAAAGAAACACATACCAGGGCTTTTGTCAGATGCAATTTGTACCAAAAGGAAGAATCTGCTGTTCAAGAATTTCCCAGGATTTAAGTTTACAATTATAATCGTAGAATAACTACAGCTACTGATTCACATGTTTTTTTAGAAAACCTGCTTTTATTGAAATTTTTGCTGGTGATTATGACATAGCAGAGACTTAAATCACAGGATGAATAATCGCAATCATAGAGAATTTTTTAGTGAGAAAAAGGGCATACTCTTAGGTAGATCTTGGTGTGGTTGCACATACGCTCGCCATGGCGTACTCTTACACTCCTCTGGAGCAAAGGCTGCTGGGAATCCAAGAACAAAGCCCTCTTCACTGCACCTTTCTGCTTATGCTTATGACTATCAAGCTGCAACTCCACCTGGAAATCTGGAACACGTAACACACACACACAAATGAGCATTCATGGCATGATGAATGTTCGTGAGTCACGTAATGACAGGTTTTCAAGAGACCTCCATAAATACTCTGAAGTGCACACAATGCAGTCAATGTAACTTAAACTTAATGGCACGGGGAACACTTGTGGATAAAGGAAGGAATAATTAAAGATAATAACTAGGGGTTGATAAGTAAAGCAGACTGAGTACAAAAGAGGTTTGATCATTAAAGGTGGATCACAGACAATATTTGGCACACTGTTCTCCACTTTTTGTCACAACAAATTCCAAAAGTTACATCACCTGTCAAAACACTTTAACCTACAGACTGTTATGAATTTAAAACATTACCATTGGTAGCTACTTGACAGTTTCCTTATTTGTAATAAAATGCAGATGTGGAAAATTGGCTCACCTAGGATGCCTGGTAGGTGCTTCCCATCAGCAGATATACAGAAACTCAGGTTGACACTGTTTTGGACAGAAGGGACAAGGACATGATGAGGGGAACATGTTCATTTATGGCAGAGATTCAGTATAAATATACTGTACACAGAAGACACCTCATTTGCCCTCACTTGTTCTCTCACTTTCTCTCATGGCCCACTTTTTTTCGTGTCAGCTCCTTACATGGTTCACATTACAACCCACCAGGCATAAATGGAATACAATGAATAATATGAAAAAAATGCCAAATGTTTGGAGACATACTGGCATCTGACCGCTTTCGTCAGCCAAGCTGATAAATCGGTGTGTCTCCTTTTCCACCCATAGCCCCCCAACCCCCCACCCTCCACACACAACACACACACACACACACACACACACAGAGGAATAGCAGAGTTAAGAAGGGTGAAATTGGGCAACGACTCGGGTTTCAGTGCTGACCAGTCCATGGCTGTCTATATAAGCCTGTAGCTCTCTCCCATGACATCAGTCGCACAACACACTGCTGCTGTCCAAAAGTCTGTAACCCCAAAACCTTCAATGTCTTTATTCGTAAACCCTTACAAAAGGCACAGAGCAAAAACTGGAAGAAGTGAGAAAGGGAAAAAAGAGAGAGTTTGTTGAAACAAAACACAGGAAAGGGAAGAGAAGGGTATGGAAAAAAGGCACAGAAGGTACAAGGACTTCTTTCGAGGAGCAGTAATAACTGTATGTATATGCTCCTGTGTCTGCGTGTTTCTGCAAGACTGTATGTGCACGCTCACGGGAGTCTACGTGTCCTGATGTTTCCCAGCTGTGTTCCACCACCAAACAATATCTCATTCAAAGCAACAGCGGAACCCTTCCAGCCCCTCCCCTCCCGCCCTCCCTCCCATTATCCCTTGTGCTCTCACTTCACCCCCACCAAAAAGTCTTCATCACCAGGCAACGTAGTGTAATCAAGACACATGTGTATACAAGAGTTTCCTTTATGGATCAGGATCTGGAAAGGGGGGAAAAGCAGACACATGAGCACAGTGTCAACCATGTCGAGCAGCGAGCAACCGTCGTCTGTTTCCTCTCCCCTTTTCTGGAACTGAATACTGTGCACATTTGAAGGAGGCCAAAAATGGCTAACAATGCTTCTATTCAGCTTGTTATTTCTCTGCTCCTCAACAGAATCAATGTAATACGAAGACCTTTTGAAAATAGGTTAGATAACAGCCCTCGGTATAAATTATTGCCATGACTGCCAATGGAGAGGATATTGCTTATCAGAACTTCCTGCCAGGACAGGAGTGTTTACGCATGTGGAGGAAATAGGAAAGCCCATCATTTTGCAGATGAGTCAAACATATACCAAGGGAGCAGTACTGAAGCCTGAGTCACAGGAAGATCAGTGTTGGTACTGGACAAGCTGAACACTAACCAGGAAACAGGATTGCTGGTGTTTCCATTGGTGACAAAGCAGTTCTTCTCTTCTGGGTTGATCATGGTGGGGTATACTGTCAGAGAGGCAGTGGTGTTTACTATTGGGCGGGATCTGTGGGTAGCAAAAAGAATGTAGATTGAAGACTCAATCATCAAAGATTAGACATTTTGGGAAATATTTGCTTGCCAAATGTGAAATGAGAAGATTGATCCCATTCTCATAGCTGTCTGTTATGGCAGTATGGTTAGGATAACTTAGTTTAGCATAAAGACTAGAAACAGAGGAAAACAACTAGCTAGCTGTGTCCAAAGTTAAAAAAATCTGCCTACCAGCAACTTTTAAACCTGCAATTTTACAGTTCTGTCTGTCTCCAGTCTTTATGCAATGTTAATCTAACTGTCTGCTAGCTACAGCTTCATAGTAAATATGACATTTGATTTTGTCTGCAAAAACGTGAATACATAGATATCCCACAGTGACAAAGTATTTTAAACAAACAGACTGCATGATTGATTGATGAGATACAAAACAACTTACCTATAGAGAACTGCCTTATTAACACCAA
This sequence comes from Lepomis macrochirus, assembly GCA_024633595.2. Lineage (NCBI taxonomy): Eukaryota > Metazoa > Chordata > Actinopteri > Centrarchiformes > Centrarchidae > Lepomis > Lepomis macrochirus. The sequence goes on along the minus strand of JALXJV020000014.1, from coordinate 24,745,432 downwards.
AGGCACCAACAATGAGATCTGTGGAAATAAAGGAACAGAATTAGAAAACATACTAAAACGATTTTAAAAAAAAAATAATAAAATAATGATGGTCACGGCATACTTCGAGTCTCACTCACCTGGGTATCCATTCATGTCCAGGTCCTTAGCACCTCTGAGGGCAAATCCAAAGCTGGCAGGAATAGTCCCAGCAGCCCACTGCCCAGTGATAACCTGAGATGGCTTTTCCCTGAGGCCTTCTGAGTATCCATTATATATGTAGACCAGTCCCTGCCGATCGTCCCCCCCAAATGGACAGCTGATAGCCACATCTGCCAGATGGCAAAATTAAGGAAAAATGTTACCATAGCCACAACATCCCTGTGACAAAACCTTCACTAACAAAAAGCATCTTTCACTAACAGAGAAAGAATCTAATATTATAAGGGTTAAATCTAAATGCTAAAACACAAAGCTGAGGCTAATCATGTCATTAGTTTTGCTGGTGCCTTGTTATAAACCAAAGTTTTAGCAAATTAATGACTGGCTAGAGGAAATGTCAGAGCTTTATCATTGTGGGATCATGAAATGAAATGTACAAAACTGCATCGCAATACAGACAAGAGTCTGGACCAGACTAACCAACCAAACGACAATGCCATCTTTTTACAGATTTTTGCCATTGTTTGCTACTTTATTACTTAATTTGCGGTTGTACTTTCTTTTGTTCATTTACATGAAGGTAAGAAATATAAATAATGATGCTAACTAATTTTATTGACAAAGTTCCAACAGTCCCCCTACTACAATCACCATTCTTACCATTGAAACCATCCTGGTTCAGATCTCCCAATGGTGCAATGGTGCTGCCAAATCTCCCAAACACTTGGGTGCCTGTTAGGTGAGGTAGGCTGAGCTCCAGGTTAAGGGGGCCACGCTGTAGGTAAACATAGACACGTCCCATCTCTTCCAGACGGCCATCGGAGCCCCGGGCCATGAACATGGGAGCTCCCACTAGCAGGTCAACCATCCTGCAAACAAGAAAGGAAAATCACACAAACTTATTTAAGCTCAGACACATCCACACCTGAGTTGTTGATGGCCTCCAACATCAGTTGTGCCAACTAATTATCTAGCGAGGGACAAGGCTACAACTCACCCATCACCGTTGATGTCAGTCGTTGCCACAGCATGGCCAAAATATGATCCCATCTGTTAAAAGTTAAAAGTGTTTCAATGTGTTTGGCCAAGGAAAATGTCATCATCAAAAAGGTTCATAATCACAATTTGGTTTGTTCTTAAATATAACAAAACAGTCATGCTACAGCCTAATTCAGACTTGCTTACTACATTACTAGAAAAGAGAGAGGCTTGAAGAAAACGTGAATGGTTGAAGGGTTTTACAGGTTCAGCCCAGTTAAGTCCTGTTTCTTTTCCAGGTCAGTTTCATTTTCAAAATTTTCTGAATCTTGGTCTAAAAAGCACAGACATTGTAGAAGCAGTCTGAACTGCCAGACTGTAAGCAAATTCACTTGTGATTTTATTTATTCAGCTGAATCAATCATCACTGTTTAAACGAGCTCAGTGCTTTTCTATTCCCAGAACCATTTGCACAAATTGCCACTACACTTTTCCCTCAATTATTGAGCTTCACAGCAAACCACGAAAGAGACCAAAATCTAGTAAACAGAACGTTGTAAAGGAAATTATTTTTGCTTACACTGACTTAACAAATTAGGAGCTCTCATGAGGAGCCGAGCAATGAAAACATAGAGGAAGTGGAGAAAGAAGTGCTTACTGTAGAGGGTGGAGATAGGCGCTCTCTGACTCACCTGCTCACCAGTGTAGTTAATCATGGGCTTCAGATCTGTACCGTTCAGAAAAGACACCTGCAACACAGCAGCCACATATGGCGAAGGTCTTTTTATATGGTCTAATATAAGCACAGTCTCTCGTATGGAATTCACTGCAAAAAATAATTCCCACTGTGACAATATCACTAAGGCTGTTTTCTTTCTTTTACTTTCCTGTATCAGTCCCAAGTCTAAAGTCCAGGCCTCACATTCTAAGAGCACCAACATTAGAGCCAAAATAAGAGTGATGATTAAGCTTTCTTACCAAACCATAAAGCATGAGTCCTTTTGGAACACCAGCCACAAAATCTAAGAGGTGCACAGAGAGATGAAAAAAAGATTTAGAAGGGAAAATATACAGGTCAAGCGCAGAAGGAGGATAAGAGAATTCCAGTTTTGACAATGTTTCCAGCTCAATAATCATGTAAAATATTGTTGCTGACTTCAGTTTATGTTGACTTCAGCTGTAATATTTGCACTGATATGTGACTGACCATATGTGTTTTATTTCCTACATGCCTCACCTAACATTGGCCATGTGGGTGCATAGCCTATTTTATTGACATACCTTCTACCTGATCACCACTGAATTCCCCAACAGCAATAGAGTAGCCTGTAGGCAAGAGTATAGACATTAGCCTCATCTTGTTTGGCAAACAAATGAAGATATTCTTTGTGTGAATGTGCAACATAAAGAGATTATATGTGCCTCTCTTACCTTGGTAGCTGTCATCGTGTTCAGCCTTGACCTGTTTCGTCTGGATCTGGTTGCCCACGGACTGCATAAAATAGCCTGGGTAGTAAGCTCTGATTATGTCTTCCTTAGGCGCAGAGATCACCTGACCTAAAGGAAGAGAAATGAAAGATGGATGAAAATAAACTTGGAAGAACATTTTGAGGCTTGTTTTTTTATGATTTTCACATGGTTGATTGGTATGTTATACATACCTTGCCAGAAGTAGCTGCCTGGCCCTCCCAATACCACTCTACCATCCTGAAAGATAAAACTTGCAAATTACTACAATGACAAAGACGAAGAAACCTCTGGTGGTTCACTAGCAGGAGCATGGTTATTACCGTTGTGAAGTCAGCGCTGAATCCTCCCTGACAGTAGCCTTGTCCCACCGCATCACTGATCTCTGAAACACACAGGAGTGGAGTAGTGCATCATTCTTCTGGTTTAAAGGCATAACACTGCATCAGCAAATAATATTCACTGTAAATCATGGATAAAATACATTTTCCTATATTTAACTCCCACAAAGAGGACAGCTGTCATAATAAGAGAGAAAAAAAGAGAGAAAAAAAAAAACTAAACTAAAAAAACGATCAATGTTAACATCGCTGTCAGATTTGAGTAGAGGTGGCAGTTACCTGTGCGGCAAGGAGCGTACTCCACAAATTTGGTAAAATTATAGGCTGAGAGGTAGCAGGTTCCTGTAGCGTCAGAACGGGGGTTATCCTTTTCAGTTCGCCAGGAGTAGAGAGGGGCGCATGCCTGGGGAAGAGAGAAGGTGAAGAGAGATGGCGATTGGTGGGGAATGTGGTGATGAATGGGGTGAGCTTGTGGGCAGGAGATGTTTTTCCAGTTGCTCCTGAGTCCACCCTGGTGAACTCAGGAGGAGAGCTAGGCCCATATCAGTGGTACATCTGGAGCAGGATAACCACGTAACTCAACCCAGGTCACAACCCTTACTATCAGACCAAACAACAGGCGGTTCAACTCTGATGTCACAGGTGTGGCACAAAATGTGTGTGTGAAGACTGGAGGTGAAAACTGGACCGGAACGAACACAACATAATGTACAGCAAACTGTGAGACAAAATTCTATCAAAGAACAAACACATCCCCCTTGACGACAGTGTAGACAGTAGTAGAAGGTTTCTCAGTCACGTGGCCAGACCAGGCTCCTGAAAGCCCCAATCATAACAGCACAGCGCACCAGTGGTGTGACGCAAAGCTAAAACTCTAAGGGGGTCCCCTTACCAGTATTGTGTCACCGTGAGAACGCACAGTGGCACCGAACCATTGGTGGGACTTGAAATCAACCTGATGATCTGTGTCGTTGAGCTTGACAGTGCGATCCCCTAGGAAAAACACAGGAAAATGACACTGAGTAATAGTATTATGTCAAAACATGCATTCCTTTAGTTGATCCTTGAGCATCCTAATTTCCCCTTCCCTTCCCAGGCCCTTGCAAACATCTGGACAATTGGCAGAAAGCTGGCTTTGAGTCCACGCTTACTCCAGTTACACAATTTTTCATGCAAAGACAATCAGGGTGATAATTTGAAAAGAATGGTATTTGCTACTCTGTCACTGCTCTGGAGATAGTAGTTCTCTTGGCTTGTTTTAGACTGGACTGGCCTAGCTTAACCTCATTGACCCTTTGCTCTGTTTGACCACCTGGCCACTAATGCTGATCTCCCACTTCAACGCTTTGACAGAAGCAGGTGACATGACAGATGGTCTGGGGAGTCAGGTTTAAGCACAACTTTATTGCAAGACAGATGTTACATCTGTCAGATGTACATCTGTCTTGCAATGGAGAATGAAATGCAAAGAAACTGATTAGACAAGGAAGTCACATCATTAACACATAGCTCTACACTAAGGGCTGCCCATTCAGAGTATGAGCTGTTACTAGGAAATTGCAAATGTGACGTCAGGAGCAACCTAAGCAGTTATGAGGATTTACTCCACCCTAAACTTTTGCAGTCCGGAAGACTCTTTTCCACTGTAAATGATCAAACAACAGGCGTACTGCAAAAGAGCAGAACACCATCTGCACTTATAGAGGCTTAGGATCAATAGATACTCCAAGAGATCATGACCTATGGGATGTGAAGAAAGCAGGCTGTGCGTCAGGCTACTCTATCCATGACTGTCCGCCCCTAGTCTTTCTTCCCAGCCAACTAGGCAGCCTGGAGCTGCTCTGTGTCTTTGTGGAAACAGCGAAGGGCCTGGGGTCCAAGGAAAACATACATAAACTGGCCCAGCTTCCACATAGCAACCTCTCAGTCATCTCTGTTTAGGCACACACTTCTGTCTCTCTTTCTCTGTTTTCTTTTTCACTATAATCTACATCTTCCTGTTAATTTTTCTTACACTATCTTGCGCATGTCTCCATGTCTATACAGCCCTTTCACGCCTTCACTTTCAGGGAGGGCTGCTTTCCGTCACCGCGGGACAGTAAGCAGAGAGATTATAGTTTTTTAATAACCCAACTATATTTCTGCTTAATCTCCATCGCTGGGCTTTCCTGCTAAAGTTATTCATCGTGGCAGGCAACCCTGCCCCCAGTGTGTCAAGTGTGCAGAAATCTATGTGTGAAAAGAAGTGCTTTAGCCATACAGGCAATAACATGATCATCACTTCAAATGGATACTTATTTATTTTTATATTATTTATTTTATTTAGTTATTTTAACAACTCTGCCTTAGCTGGATGGTACTTCTTCTTATGGCATAAACTTTCTTAATATTTTCATAACTCAGGGGTCTTTGTTTGGATAAGGCCAATGCAAAGCCACCAGGGAAGGTAGAAGCTGAACAGTGACTGTGTTGGTTTGAGTCATGGTATCAACCAGAAGCAGTGGCAGGAAAGTCCTCTTGTGATCCATACAGCATAACTGATCAATACTCTGGCCAGCAGACGAAGCACATCAATGTGATTGCCTAAAGAAGCTAAGTCAAGTTCTCAGATTGCAGCATTAGCTATAAGATTAGTTCTGTCACTATAACGAGTGATGAAAAGTTCTGTTTGTTATCTGTGAGGTGACTAAAAGCAACCAGCTGGAGTCACATGAAATCTCTCTGAAATCTCTTTTGAAGAAAAGATAGAAGATTCAGAGGGAGATAGGGGGAAACAATATGTCATCTGACCAAAGTCCCCCTGGGAGGACGGTTAGCGCTGTGTGCTGATATGACATGGTGCGTGGCCCCATCTCTCGTGGGACCAGCAGAGGAGTGTGGGGGTCTGGACTGCATCTATAGACTTAGTCTCGCCTTTGAACTGTGTGTGAGAGGACAGCCATTAGTGGAGTTAGAGTTCACTGTGAGTATGTGTGTATGTATATTTGTAAGTGTGTATGTGTGTGTGTGTGCATGCACACGTGTGTGAATGGGGTAGAAGACAAATGGACAAATTCACTCATCACATCAGCTGCCCCTGTGGGAGTACCAACAGCAAGAGAACAGAGGGGGACAGAACAGAGGGACAGGACTCTAGTTTCTCCCTCTTTCCTCTGTCTCCTCACTCCCTCTGGCCTTCTTACCCCCCTCCCTTCCTCCCATCCTGTGTGTGCCCCTCTCACACCCTCCCTACTGCCCTCACTCTCCTCTCAGATCCATACGCAGGCTCTTATCTCAGTGGAAGAGGAAGTGGACAGGAGGGGGCCTCTGGCTACTTTGACCCAATTAGTTAGGCTAATTAAGAGGGTCTGTGGCCTATGGGTCAGAGCTCAAACACACCAAGAGACACAGAGACCAATGACACCACTTCATTTTAGAAATAGACCAGGTAACAATAATCTAGTGGAAGATAAAATACAATGCAGCTGCAAATACAATGCAGTGTAGAAAGTTTTTTTTTTAAAGAAATAAATTCTGACTGCAAGCATAATCATTAAATTTATTACTCTATTCTTTACTATCAGGATTGGCAAAGACAACATTCACGGCTACAGTAAATGAACTGCAGCAATAAATGTCATCCAAGTAACAGCTGTTTGGCATAGCCACACTGGCATGCAGACGTCCATGTACTGAGTGTTCCTCCACTGTACAGTTGTCCTGTCATGATCCAGATGTTGGAACCAGTTCTGGCACTCAAATCAGCTCCTTCAAAGCCCCTTAAAAACTATGAAGGACATTCTCTGACAACCCAGGGGACTGACCTTCACTGTGAAGCATCGCTGCTTGCACATGACATCACTCACTGTGGCCTCCAGCCAGCACCCCTGGATGTGCAACACATTTTATGTTGCAAGAAAAATAGTCGAGCAAAGGGTACCAAGCAGCGGTGTCCAATAAAAGAATGTTGTTAAATCTGGCTTGTGAAACACTCAGTGGAATATTTCTCCCCATTGTGCATTATGAATGCTAAATTTAAGTTGGCCAACAGTGCTAAGCTTTGATTTCTCAGGAAATAAGCCAAAAGTGCAGAGGTAACTGTCCTTCTATATGTGCGAGTCATACTGTTTTTGTGTGTGTGTGTGTGTGTGTGTGTGTGTGTGTGTGTGTGTGTGTGTGTGTGTGTGTGTGTGTGTGTGTGTGTGTGTGTGTGTGTGTGTGTGTGTGTTTTCAGGGCATGCTCAATCTAAAAGCTAGTACCTACACAGTCTTTCGCCATGACTCCATTGTGCAAAACAGGCTAAGGTATACAGGTATACTCAGTCAACCTACTGGAACATGAATCCATTCATTAGACAACCTCACAGACTTCCTCATGTTCTCCCAACCCACTTTAACTAATTCCGACTCAACTGGAGCCTTTTTGTCAGGACCTGTAGTGTCTGCTTCACCTGTCACACAAACAGGACATTTCTTTGTCTGGCCTATTTGTTTTTTAGTTACTTATCTCCCAATAAGTCCTGGGGCAAGGAAACACAAACACAACCTAGAAGGGAGGAGTATCCTTCACCCCATTATGCTTTTCATCCCCAAAGAGAGGACACAAACAGGAAAAAAGGATCATCCCACATCCAGGAACCAACGCAGCCAACAGCAGTTCAGTGGAGTGGAACACTGACGCCTGATCCAGAGATGCTGCCGACAGCAGGAGCAGAAATGAAATCCTCTGATGGCTTCAAAAGTGTATAGAGAAGCAGCAAACCTCAGCCATTTTAAGAGTTTAAACAACTTCTCCAGTTTCTCAACCTCTCCAACAACCAGATAGTCACAGATTGGAGAGTTTGAATAATTAAAAATCATAAAGTTAAAAAATAAAGCATTTGTTGAAGATTTGTCTTCCAACCGAATATCAGGAGAATAAAAAAGTGTTTAGCAGCTGAGTTGACAGTACATGTGTCAGACCATCATATTGCTTACCTTCAGTATCAAACTCGATAGTGTGACAATCTGATTGGTTGAGGCTCCATGGACAGTAGAAGACAGATCCTCCTTCTGTAACGTTAACCTGCCTTGTGTTAGCCTTGGGAGCACCTATCACCACACTTGCACTGAAAACAAGAGACAGAGAGAGAGACAACTTGCGGTAAATCTAATATCACAAATTTACCACAATATCCTTATAAACCTGAATTTCTTTACCAAAACCATTGCTAAAGGTTTGTAGCACCTAGCCTGGTCTCAATTAAAAATTGCATTCCAGACCTCCCACTTGACAGCCTTAAACATGATGCACTATGCACATTTTACCATTTAGCACAAGCTGTATTCTGACTCAGAAGCAAAACATCTTAACAGGTTGCAGCACTGTTTTACATAATCTCATACAACCAGGAGAAAATGCTGTAATGACATGTGTACATGTGATACCCTCAGACACATTCACTCCACTCTCATGCAGTCAGACACACAAGGAGAAACACTCACACGGTCACACATGCATCCCTGTAGGGCAGATTCAATAGGAAAACAAGAATGCAGACAGGCTAAGTGGAGTCACACTCTTGTTTCTTCAGCTGCGACAATACTCTACTTCCATGTACTAGGAGTTACACTGTACAACTACAAGAAGGGCAGCCAACCACTTCAACCGACATGGAAAGAATCAGTGAGGTTACAGGTAAGCCTGGGACAAATAACATGTAGGACAGCCTTCATAGATGAAAGAGAAGAAGAAAAGAGTGATGATTTGTTAATGGAGACAACAAGATTGGGCATTGTAAAGTAGGGAAAAAATATCCCTCAGTAGATAATGTTTCTTAAGTGGATGGCTTAGCCATTACCTCATTCTGGGCCCACTTGATCCGACAAGCATCACAGACACCATAGCTGGGATTGATGTGGGTAAAGGAGGCATGGAACCACTGAGACCAGACGGTGTCTAGGGGGATCCAAAACAGGAAGAGCACACCCTTTCCTGCCCCAGATCTTCCAGTAGTGCATGAACGTTTACATTTTGGCTAAACTTAGCATCTTGCCTCCAAGGGTAACTACTCAGCAGGGTCCAGAGGAAGACAAGAGAGCCAGCATGAGTCAAAAAGCAGTTAAATTGTGCAATATTCCACAGCCTTATGATCCACGCTAATTAATCCCACTGAACCTATTACCTCAGATGACAAAACCTAGAAAGTTATAGGATGGCTTGTGGAAAAATCTAACAGAAGTGGGCCAGGGTGTGTTGGTGGTCAGTACAAAGCTTTCAAATCATTTCAGCATCTATGGTTTTGAAAAAACACAACTGTGGGAGAACAAAGGGAAGGTCACAGAGCAGAAGTTATGAGTTTAGTATAACACCGTTACTGTGGTCTTAATGCCTCTGAAAAGATACAGTACAATGCCAATTCCAAATGTGGAGCAGAAAATCCTGGTTTGTGTTGGAAGAGAGAAAAAGAAACAAACCAGTCTGACTTGAAGAGTAAGAAACCGCATATGCAGACGCAGAAATATCCCAGTAGAGCAGCAGAGCTCCACCTGTACAATATTCTAAATCAGAGAGGCTTCCTGGTCAGAGACAGCTGAGGATCTCCCTTTCGCTGTCTCAAAACTCTAACACACACAGCAGTCAGTAAATTAGTTTTCAGTAAATCAGTAAATTTTACACTAGCAGACCACACTCACTGTTAATCTATTTTGAACAAGTGCAGTGCCCATCTACAAGTCATCCCCTCTGCCAGCCCTTCTCGGTTTGGAGAAAAAAAAACGTAACTGTAAGAACGATTACTGTTTTGAACAACAAGGCTGTAGAAGTTATGGAGCGGAATGAAGAACAGAGATCAACTGATTTCTATGGCAAAAACCTTATAGAAATAACGCGACTGCAAGCACATGTAAATGATTGTAAATGACACTACTGGACAAGCTCTCTAATGAAGCCATGGAAATTGGAAGCCACAGCATCTTTTGTTGAATCAGATCAGAACGGAGTCCAGCCAAAGTTGGTCGTGGCAGCTTTTCAAAGGGAAAAAACACAGGAAATAACAAAACGAGTAGATCATGCTTTAATCAGCAAGTTGGCAGCTGAAGCAAGTTTTCACTACCTTACACAGATACGCACAGATGTGCAGACATACAGTCACAAACACACAAACACAGACTGATAGCAATCTGAAAGCACTATAAAAAGGACAAATTAACATTTAATGGGTCTTTATCTGGCGAGGATCAGTCTAGTTCTTAACTGGCATTTCTCCGCCCTACACCTTATCTGCTAGCTGTGTGCTCAAAGGTACAGCTTTCGTAGCATTAGCATTTAATGAAGCTAACTGCAGTTGGCTGACTGCTGCTTTACAAATTCCTTTGTCCAAGTGGTGAAGGTGGAGTGTTTGACTGGGTCTTAAGATGGGTATGCAAATATATGTAACTGGTAGGGGGTGAGTGATCCTCAGCTGTTCAGCTGAAGGACAGACCCATAGGGTTGTGTCCAGGCCACGGTGGCTAAAGTGAATCTAGGCAAAAGTCTGTTCACAGTGGGATTGAAAGAGGCACCAGCAGAGGTGTGATAAAGATCACAGCAGGCAAAGCTGAGAATACATCTGAAAAGCCATTACCAGTCTTTTGTGATGTCAACTGAAATGTTTTGGCTCCTGGACAATTAAACCAATCTTCCCTGGCTCATGTGTCAGTTTCGGTGTCAATGTCATATTTTTAGATATATTTATATAGGTTAATGTTTATCGTTATTCCAAACCTAGTTACCAAAAACTCCCTATGTGTAAAAACAACTTGGCAATAACCCCTTTTCTGATTCTAAGTTTCATGTTGTTATGAACAAATAACCCAATTCAGAGGCGAGAGAATTGAGCTATGTCCTAGAAGTAGTAGGCAGATGAAAAGCATTAGCGGGTTCACCATTTTAGCATAGTTAACCCCACCAGCTGCCATATAGCAGCCACTAATGACCTTCACCACCCAGCAGACAATTAAGCATTAATTAAACTACTGTACATGATTTGAGCTGCAAGCGAAGAATGTGTAAACAACAGCTTCACTGTACACAAGGACTGGGTTTTTCTCATTTGAAGCTCAGGCAATCAGAGAACATTCTACAAAAAATCTCTCACCACACCATGATTGCTAGACTGTAACCACTATTTTATGTGGGGTTGAGAAATTAGGGGACGTTCAGACTGCTGGAACTTGCTGATGTGACACTATCATTGCTAATAAAGTCTATGATGAGGTTAAAGAAAGAGGTTGTCAGAGGGTAAATTCCTCTGTTAACCCCCACTCCTTTAGCCCAAACATTTTTCTTCCCCCATTCCACATTTAATTGTCTTCCACTCAGCTGCAAAGCTGGTGTCACTTGAACACAATTATAATTGCTTTAAGCTAGAAAGAGAGAAAAAAAATCACAGTCACTTTTTTTAATCCTGCCATTTCCAGCTGCAGTCACCATCTGCGGTCATAAACACGGCTCAACAAGCGTTATGGCACAGTTGCAAACGGAGCGAGTGGCGGGGTGGGGGTTGTAGTGGCCTTCAAGCCTCAGTAACACCTAAGTCAAAAATGTACAGTAACCCATGGAGTTTACAATGAGCTCTCAACACATGCTTAAACACTGTAGTGGTTCCATATCAGCAGAGTGCAGTGATCTGATCTGAGCCAGAGGCAGCACTTGACCTTCACTTCTCTCCTTCTAGCAGTGGAGAAATTGAGCAGTCCAAAATACAACATCTCTACCCCTCCGAATCTGAAGAATCACTTTATCAAGGTAATTAAACGGCACCTGGATCAGTGGAAATACGGAACTGGAAAGTTAACAAATCACTGAATGATGTCATACTACAGCAATATTGACTTTTCAAAGCATGCGTGGGCGCTTAGAGTGAGATCAGCTGAATGACAGAAATGAGAAGCACAAGTAGTGTGTGATGACTTATTCTAGACCACATGGAGCCATACGAATAGTCTCACTTCTTCTCAGAGCCAAGGCCAGACAGAAGCTGTGTTAGTCCTTACGTCTGCCACATGGACGACAGTCTATTCTCTCTCTCTCTCACACACACACACACATATGTTCTCAGTGCTGCTGTCCAGGAGCCTGAAGATGATGAGAGTAGCAGTGGCTGCTGGGATGGTCGTGTGCTGACTACAGTCAACCTAATGCTAGTGCTGTGCTGAAGCTGTATTTTTTGTTGACGGTACTGCAAGAAGCAGAACAAGATGAAAGATCTGTATGTTGCTCTCCTGCAGCAAATTATGTCTTTTATAACCATGTATAGATATTTCCTCATCCCAGGAAAAATTTGAAAAGGAGCCAATGAGATTTGAACCTGCACTATCCAGTGTTGATCAGATAAACAGTCCAGTCTGTCAAGGATCTGATCTCTCTATGACCACAAAACCATTTCCTTGGTATTCTCAAAAGGATAATAACGTTGGGCAACAGGTGGTCTGCAAATTACAAGTGCTTTTGGCAAAAGTAGCCAAATAATGTTGTTTATTGTCACACAGGGAAACCGTGTGAACAAGGCAATTCAAAATCGTAGTTTGGACTTGATGATTTTACACTACTCTGCATCTGGGTAGAAGTTACTGGATAGAAGTGAATAACTGAATCAGCAAGTCAACACCAAACTGATTTAGCAAATGTTTTTACTTCTGACCTTTCACCAAGCAACAATCATTCTGTGACTGTATGATACAGCTAAAGTGTGTAAACAAGCAGCTGTTTTGTCAAACCACCAACCATACAAAAAAGCATTTCACAAGTGGCAAGTGAAAAATCTGAAACCTCCTGCTTCTCCAAAAAACATCAAAATGACTTGTGCTAAAGCCTATGCATTTTCTCATACCAAACTGTTGCCCACCCCCATCCCCAAATACAACCCCCCCCCATCCTCTTTCACAGTCCAACTACCCTAAAATCCTCCTGCAGGGAGTTTAACTGCTGGTGGTTCACACCTCTCCACAATGCACACGTCAGGGGGTCCAGTCCTCTCACCTCAGGATAGAGAGGCTGTTGTATTAAACATGGTGATGGGGGGGTTGAAGCAGCTGTTGAAACACTTTGTCTGTGTGCCCCCCAACCCACTCATGCATACATACAAACGCTCACATAAATATGGAGATAGTGATGGCTGAAGGTTACGTTTCCTTTAAGTCTCAAATATGATATCTGATGCTAATTTGAATTTTAGCCAGAAGAATTTCATAGTGCACAAGCGGGCTATGACGTCATTTGCTTATTGCTATATGAAGAATACACTTTATCAAGTTACCATAGATGTGAGTCATTTAGCGACCTGGGGTTAAAACAAACCAGGCCTGCTGGCAGTCAGAGATTAAATCTAGCAAAGTATGAGTCAGGACGACCCTGACCAATAACCAACTCCATTCCAAAGTAGACATGACGTCCTAAGGGCATTCCTGAACCCAATATAGCAGACGTGACAGCAGGGTCCACGAGCCCTTTAAACACATCGTCACCGTCCACACTGACATCTTTTTCCAGTGAAACACACACACAGGATCATTATTTAAAGCCCCTTTTACCAACAGACCAGTAAAAGCTAGACATGCACTGTTTGAGACAGACTACAGTACAGTCCTGCTACGTATGTTCCAACCTTCTGGCCTGAATATCATAGATACATAAAGTTTGACAACAGAATCACAGGAGCTTTTTAGATGGGCTATAAATTAAGACATAAATGAGTCATAGTGAGAAATCCACTGGAAAACAGTAAACAATTTCTGCCGTCAGACAAAGAACCCCATTGTCTGCACACAACGACGAGAACCTGGGTGAAGAAAAGCTTGGCAGCCCAAATATACAAGCTGTGCTCCTGCAAGTCAAACACTTACTGGTTCGATTTAGCAACGGGTCCATAGAAAAGGATACTAATGAAAACAATAACAGAAATAAGGCTAATCATATATGGAGAGGGACCTCAGAGTAGACAGAGAAAACATTGCTGCTTTAGTGGTCAAAAGAGATCCCAGTCCAATGTCAATATTAGTTCCTCTCTTACCCTTTTTGAGAGGGTAAACTGTAGGAAATTGACTTACATGGACGGGCTGACCTCGGCATGTGCTCGTCATGGCCAAACCATCCATGAGCTAATGCACATCACCAACATGTCACTGAAACACATGTGTGGACTGGAATAAATTACAGTCTCAATAATAGGGTCCTTTTTAATATTTAAAATGTTTCCTCAAAAGTCCAACAGGCACCAGAAGCTTGTCTTGTCCTTTCATACACTCCAGGACAGGTCTGTTATTATTTACAGCCCCTGACCTTTGACTCCTTCTATCTCAGTATGATCCACTCCCCTATCCCTGCCTGGCACTGGAGAAAGTCAAAGAGGAGTCAGTTAATGGTGTTTGATTATTAAGCGTTTGAGGAAAATGTCAGCCCTCAGAAGTTGTTCCCATGATGTATAGAATGGGTATGTGCGTGGGGACTGGCATGCATGTGAGAAGTTCATCTTCGCTCAACATGAAATAACACACACAACAGGGGAACATATATCCTCTTGCTCTTCCTGTGTATCTGACAAGGGCTGTCACACGCAGTTCACAGACACTATCCTCAGGCATTCTTCCACGGTGGGCCGCCTGCCAGTGTCCAAACTTAATTTTATTATGACAAGCCTGAGGGCATGACAGACCCACATATATAAACTCATTGTCAAGCATGGGCGTCAAAGCCTTTGTGTTTGTAGGCTTCACAAGGGCATTTACAGATGGGAGAACTATCTTCCTCCCATGTCTCTGTTTCTACATCTGACATCAGTCTCATTTCGCTAATGTACCGCTGTAATCCAACCGGTGATGAACACAGGTTTTTCCAAAAGCAGCAACAATTTTACTCATAAGGTCGGAGTCAGGCTAAAAGCAGCTAATCCTGACAAGACGAAACTCCCTGAGCAACCCTCAACTGACCTCACCCCAGGATTCCAGCTACTCCCCCACTCCCCATGTCTCCAAAGTGTGGGTGGTGATGATGATGTGACAGCAAAAACAGAGATAACAGAAATTCATTTCATCAATTCAAAACTGTGGATGAAAAGTGGCAGATACATGTGGTTTGCCGATAAAAAGATGACTCAAAGTCTTAAATCTACCCTCTTTAACTTTTTTGTTTGACATTTGAATTCTGAATACGCATCATCCACAGGAAAATTACAGGGAACTGGATTGTAGGAAGTTACATTTAAAGATTATTCCTGCCCTGCACGTTCAAAGCATTGTCTCATGTCTTCCTCCATAAGCATTGCATGGTCTGTAGAAAAGTTTAGATTAAGTCATCATTAAGATGACGTCTTCTCTGTCTCACACTTAATGAGTCAAGGAAAAATGATGGGGAGAGAGGCTAGACAGTGGGGGGAAGGTCTACGGTATGGATGAATTAAAAAGCTCTGCAGAATGACATCAGCATAGGAGGAAATAAGGAGGGGGATGTTGAACAGAGAAGAGGGGTCCACGCATTCGAGCTTCACGTCCTAAATCATATCGCTCTCCTGAAGCCCCTGCTTCCCAGGCAGAGGAATGAAGACCAATAGCAGCAGGCTTTTAACAAGACAGCGAGGGCCAGGGGAAGGGAGGGGGGTCTCCCCATGTCTGAGTGTCTGCCGTCCAGGGAAGTGGGGAGGAGAAACAGGAAAACTAGAACTGCTGCTGGCGGCCCACTCGGCACAAAGCCCTCTCTCAAATCCCAGCATGCTGGCTGGTTGAACAGTGGGCCGAGACGCCACTGGTGCTCACAGCAGACACAGACTCAGCCAGGAAGTCTGAGTGAAACCTTGACTGCGGCTGCAAAACCTTTTGTTAATGATTATTACGATTACAGGGTTGGGTCCAAGGCTCACCAAAATGTACAGAATGGGTAGCAACACAAATGTAGATCTGTCAGCAGCAAAATTAACCCATGCCTTGCATTTTGCTGCATCCCTGTTGGTATAAAGACTACATACTCTTAGGACAGTCAGGATGTCCCACACTATTATTTTCCCCTCAAAATAACGTTACTGGGGAACTAGAAGTGACCACAAGCATGTATGGATGGCTTAAGTCCCTCAAAGTGACTGATGCCAAAATCTCTTAAGAAGGAATGTCGAAACAATCACAGCATGCTGGATGTCACTGGAATCACATCCCAAAGCCAGGAAGCATGTCAATCAGCAGCAGCATTTCAGACCAATAAATGTGATTGTAAACGTTGCAGTTAACAGGCTTTTTTCTGGCATTTAAAGGCCAGAGCAGATTAAAAGGTCAGAAATAAAGGTCATTTTGTAGGATAATAAGATTATAATTTAAGGACTATTCCAAAAGGTTTTGGACTTTGTTGGGTTGATGAAACAGACACACTTCTATATGAGCATTACTTGGTCTTTATTTGTAGGAGACATTTAAAAAACAAATGAAATTTCCTGAATATATGTATATTTTGTTGTGTGCCCACTGTTGTGAGCCTGTGTAAGGCATATGTCGAGAGAGATCACAGTAAACACAAAAGCCTGATTTACTGTCATAGCCAACATCAAACAAACGCATTCCGTATTTCCTATTGGAAACTTGCCCATAACTTTAACTGGGGAGCTGTAAAGGTTCTGAAGTTTGGCAAAAAAAACCTACGACATAGTCCAATGGAAAGTTTGCATGCAACATATTTGTGTACAACTGTGAAGACTAGAAGTGCCCGGATTAAATGATAACCAAATGTTTCAGACTTTGTGCTGGGACTTATTGATGAAAAGCCCCTCCTTCTATTTTTACTATTTTTAAAAAATGGAGAAAAAAACCTTTTCTTTGTTAAAGAAACTCACCTGGAAGAATTCGCCAAATAAAAGTCAACAGCATATCCGAAGTAGCTTCCTTCAGGTCCGCTGTAAACATCTGGATTCTCCACGTCCAAGTTGAACGCCTTGCAGACAGGCTGAGAAAAAGTGAGTAATAGCCCGATGATACAAAGGAGTGCGCGGGTGAGGAGGTCCACTATCCCCGGCGTCTTTACGCGAAATCGTTCCAAGCCCATTTTGTAGAATAAATTAATCCACTAAAGTACGTTTTAAATGTTGAAATTGTCCCAGTTTTGTCGCTTTTCACGTCCGCCGATCAAGCCTTAAAAACAATGGTGGAATATGGCTAAAACTGCATCCCTGTAACTCTAACCGGCCAGTATCTCATTAATGCTCCGTCAGCTCCTCTCTGCGTCCTCACTCCGTACTCTGCTTCTCTCTCTCTGCTTCTCTCCGGCCCCACGCCTCCTCCACTCACCTACTCATGATACATGAAGCAGGGAGTTCCCACACACGACAACGTTTGGAAGAGGAGGAGCCTGTGATTCCCCCCAAAAAACTTCACGGGGTCTCTTCTCATCCACTAAACTCGGAGTGTTTACCAATGTACTAAAAACGTGGTCAGTTTTGCACTTTTGAGTTCAGAGACCTTCTTATCAGTGACACCAAGATTATTAACCCAAAGAACAATGGGCCGAAAATCCTCCTTCTGATTTTATCTACCAGTTATCTTGAGCTTTTGAGACTTAAGTTGCTTTCAGAGAAGGCAGACTGATGGGTGATGAGAAGGTCAATGAAACCTAACTCTAGACAATATATGCCCTTGTGAGCAATTTAGCCTATACCCCATTTTTTTAATAATACTAATGTAGTTTTAATATTTTACACAAACTTTTTCCTTTGCTATAACCAATTATATAAAGTACCGCTCTACTGGTCAAAATAGACTTTCCAACTGTACAACTCTTCAAATAAAGCAATGACTTATTTGCAGAACTCCACACTAATTATAGCTTTATCAAACAACCTTGATACTTAATGTGTGATCCATATGTATTTCTACATAATTACAGTGTTGATTTTGATTTGAACATGTGATGTCCTCTGGTGCTCTTCAGGGAGTGTGGGAAGATTTTATATTCCTGTGTCTGAGTCACACGAGACCGAAAAAAAGTGGTTAGGCTGTAAAAAGTGACTACTCACTAAAATGAGACCTTTAATAAACCTATCTTGGCCTGCTGGAATTAGTGACTGTTGGTTTAGCTGATTCACTTAAAGCCTCTGGGATTGAACACAGGGGCCAAATTTGGCTGTGTGGCAGTAGCAATATGAACTCTCTGTCAAGTGCTGCTCGTATTTATAACTGGACTGAAGCGTCTCAACATTGCCTGTAGACTGATGGGAATAATCCAGAGTGTCTGAGGCGGGGCAGTTCACAGCTGTTGGGGCCAAAGCCCCATTTGATGGTTCAAAGCCCTAATCCTGGAGGGGTCTCATTCTCTCACTCTGTTTTTAGGTCCACAGGATGAGATTGTAGATGAAGGAGGGCCAGAGCTCAAGGCGTGGTTGACAGAAAGACAGATTATATGTAGCCATCCAAATTATTTGGAGACCAAACTTTCCCTCTAAAGTCGTGTTCTGGTTTTCAGAAATCCCATCATATGCAAACTATGAGAAGGTGTTTGCACATCTGCCACTAACATACAGTGAATTAAAATCAAAGGTATGTCAACCCAATGTACTGTTTTTTGTTTCTGGATATTTTGAAGTCTG
The DNA here is from genome assembly GCA_024633595.2 of Lepomis macrochirus. Lineage (NCBI taxonomy): Eukaryota > Metazoa > Chordata > Actinopteri > Centrarchiformes > Centrarchidae > Lepomis > Lepomis macrochirus. The sequence goes on along the minus strand of JALXJV020000014.1, from coordinate 24,726,951 downwards.
AAGCCATTGGAGGTCGTCCTAGTCATCTACACACAGTCCCATGACATCAAGTATGAGGTTGGTCAGTGGGGTCAAGCAAATACTTTGGAAATAGATAATAATCGTATCAGGTCTTAGTCATAGTGTCTTCCTGATTGAATGACACAGCTCTCATGTCATCTATCCACCCACAATTGTCTATTTGACATCTTACAGGATCAGGACTTGCCAGGAGATAGGATAAATATTTCTTTCAAGTGTTTTTGGCCCTCCTTCTCTTCACACATGTCTGTATGTGAGTCATCCAGTAGCAACTTACCCTACAAACCAGCGTATACGAGTGTGTTCCATTAAACATATTTTGTGTGTGAAGCAAGAGCCTGTTCTGCTTTGGATGACATGTAATTGGCTCTGGCTAACTGAACAGTATTTTCCATCTCGCTCCAACTGTGATTTCTGTTGAAAAAGGGGTGTGGATTTTATTCCAATGCCTCTGATTTGACATCATCACTTTGCCGCTATGGCAACCGATCTGAAGTGCAGCAAAACACTTAAAGGACATTTCACAGGACTCTACACAGCTGGTCAACTCTTTTAAATATAGACCTGGCATACCAGCACTTCTGCATGGCCAGGCATATATATGTATAGTATATATACAAGCACATGCATACAGGGATACACTGACTTTCCAATGAGGTGTGAGAAATTATTAATAGCACTAGAAGATGGCCACTTAGTGCCATTATCTTCACACAGCTATATCAAGATATGAAGGTGTCATCTCAGTGTTCCCATGCAACTGCTTATCCTTTGCTTTATACATTGCTACTTTTTTATGAGGCAGTTAAACAGATTTAACTACGCATGAAAGAAAGCATCTCTGTCAAGTGTAAGCCATATCTAGTACCTTTCTAGGAATAGTTCAATGTTTTGGGAAATATAAATATTTGCTTTCTGGCCTAGAGTTAGATGAGAAGATCAGTACTACTCTCATGTTTCTCATGTTAACTACGGCGCTTGAGCCAGGAGCTTGTTTAAAACAAGCTTGTTTTACGAGGGTTTTGTGCCAAATTATATCTTAATAAGTGATCTTTAAAAGTGCTATTAGGCTGTTTAGCCTAAGTTTGTTACCTTTCGACAGAGCCAGGATAGCTGTTTTATCCTGATCTTCTCATCTTACTCTCTGCAAGAAAGCATTTCAGTTCAACATTTTCCAAATTGTTGCACTACTCCTTTAATTCTAACTCTTAAAGTAAAAGTTTGCTTAAGCACCTATGCCTACACTTTGGCACCATTTAGAGCACAACACATAATCATGCATGGTAAACAGAACAAAATACAATGGAAGCCTAAAAATAGGTTTTGGTTCACAGAATATATGCATAGCACAATTGAAATGCAGTCCATTATGCGGGCATGAGCCATATAACTGAAAAACATGGGTTATCTCCTGTGAAAACAAACAAACAAGCCAGTTTCAAATCAATTCCTTTAAGACTCTAACTAACTTCAAATTAAAGTAGTCTCTGACTAATTCAGCAATCACAACATCTATCTGCCACTTTCAAATGATCTTTTTCTCCAGCCCCCACCCTCTTATCATTTCTCTTTGTAGCACCAATGGTGAGCTGACACTGATGGGCTCCATGGGGGCGGGGAAGGGAGACACCCTGATGGCTGCCATTAGGCAACTGTTAGCATTTTAAGTCACAGAGTAAACACCATTTTACCACTCGGGAACAGACAGCAAACAAAGGCCATAACAGGCAACTTGATAGTTTGTACACACACAAGTCAACAGTCACAACAACCAGAAGCATTTAACATCTGTTTGTTCCTTTAAGCAGTTTGCCAATTCCTTTCGGATGTATTGGATGTGTCATTAATTTAGCTGTGGATAAAAAGTCTTGCTGAGCAAGGAAATTGAAGGTAATGATGGAAATGTGGTCTGTCTGTACAGAGCGGCTATAATGTGTTGAAAAACAGAGGTCTCAATCACGTGATCTAAATGGTAAGCCTGAAACCTGTCTTAAAATGTCTTTCCAACACACAGAGCAAACTTATTTTCCTCCTTCTCCTTCCCCTCTCTCTGTCTCTCCTTAACTACAGAAACGCAGTGATACACATCTTACAGGCAGGAAATTCCTCCAATGTAAAAGCCTGCCTGGGCTTCCTGTTCGAGTTCCTACTCTTTGCGTCTCTGTTACACTCACACAACAAACACACCATACATACATGCTCACTCAATTCCTATCCGCTTTGCTTTCCCCCTCAGCTCTGTAACATTCCCCATGTACAAGGAGGAAGGGCAGTGAGGTGTTGCTGATTGTTACAGCCAGTCTCAGACATTGCATACTGGATGACAGATTTGTCACGAAGGGGTGGAAGTCCTGAGCTGGCCTGTGTTCCTGAGTGCACTGTCCATTGTTTTCAATACAAGCTCTTAGCAACATAGTAGCTGAGTGAATCATATGATTGTTTTAGACGAGAAATCATCCCAGAGGCTCCTTACAAGGCAAAGTTCACCCGCCCTCCTGCATTATGGTTTCCTCTTGCGAGCTTTCACTGTCAATTTAGACAAATTGAGACAACGTGTGTGGGGAGCAAGATGATCCAAACTGTGTCCATTGTTTAGTTGCCTTGTTAAAACAGCCACAAAATGAGCAGTTGTGTTTTTATGTACATCTGCTAATCAGTCAAAACAAGCAGAGCAGTAAAGCAGCAGCATGCAAGCTGCTTGGGGGGGAAACGACCCCGCTACCAGCCTCATTCTACACACCATAACACACACAAGTGTCCCCAACCAGCAACTTAGAACCCCCTGCATTTACAGCCAGGGCTGTGCTTTTTGCAGTGTTTAGTCTGAGTCCTACCTCACTGAACTTGTTTGCTTAAAAACACAACTCTTTAAGAGGCGGCATAAAATGCTTGACATCATTTAATGTGAGGTCAATGAGGTAGAGTGGCCGGGGTGACAAACCAAGACAAGATGCAAGCACTCCGCTCCAAAAAAACCTCACAGTAGACACTCCAAAAAAATACATGGTAGGCTTATAAGAAAATCCTCTTAAATAGAATCAACAGTGAAACGTAAAACTGGTATAACTCTGAGCTGGATCACAGCAGGTAATATTTGCCGGCCCTCATAATAGAAGAACAACAAATAAACCGCAGAGGGTATTTTTCCAAAACCAGGTCAAAACTCTTTGATTGTGAAAACTTGTGAACAGAAATGTTTGAGTTAAAGATGACATTGGACAAGACGTGTGCACAGCCAGTCGTCCAGGTTTGCATTCAGGTGCCGTGTTCAGGGTATCATGTTTTATTTGGATGGCCTATTTGTCTCTCAGAGTAATGGTGTGCTCCTTGACCCCCTCCTGTGTTTTGCTATTGGGGCGGGCGTGCTGCAGGGGCTCAGAGTGAAGGAATGTGGCTGTAAAATGTGTGTTTCTGGGGGTACAGCAGGAGAGGGCAGTGAATCAGTGTGATCACTGGAGAGCCTCAGGATATTGTTTCACACGCAAATATACACACACACACACACACATATATATTCCCTTCAATTTGCTGCTGTTGCTTTCCCACACCCACTCCCTTGGCCAAACATCTTTGACACAATGCATATGGAAACAGTCCCACCCAGCTTCCCATGACAAGAAACTGCTCTTAAGGTTAAAATAAGACAAGTATAGATATCATTTCTTCTTATATTCATAGACATAAATAAAAATATTTTCTTTTTATTGTTATTGTTGCAATAAACAGCATGACAGAGAATCAGCCCACTGCTGTTTTAAGCACATACACATTTGTACTAAGTATGATTGAAGAGGGCACGCCATTCTTAAAATGGCCTATGTCTGCTCCACTTGTGTTGTGACTTGAGAAATCTCACAATAATGAACGGTTGATACCACCAGTAGACACAACACCATCACATTGACTTTCAGCACTTCATCGGCTGAATCACAACATGTATTTCCTCCACTGATGGAGACATTTGTAGATAAGATTGATGGAACAACATTGACGGCTGATGGAAGGACAATGGCTTCCCCTGATGTCTCCTCTACTGACAAGTGGTCAGTAAAGCAAGTTTTTTTGGAGGGGGGTGTTTGTACTTTCATCATGTATTTTCTACACTAACAATATGGGTGTAACAGTATATAGTTCCCTAAATGTTTCTGGTTAATATGTTCAAGTTGTCTCTTCCTTAATGTGGTGGAAGTTCATATTTATTTATAACTTCACAGTCATGCAGTGCTGCCTGACAACTGCTTATATATCTTTTTTGTTTACTTTCATATGATTCATATAGTAACAAGACTAAAAGTCTACAGCCATTAGGTGCTCTGTGAGGCTGTATTTAGGCACTTCGGTTGATGGGAATTTCATTAGTTCTGCAGATATTTGGTCATAAACTAAAGCACTGGAAACATTTCATTTTAACCTGATTATTGCACTATATGGAAAATGAAGTAATCAGCCAAGTAGTTAAAAGATTATTTTAGGGATATTTTAGTCTAGATCAGACTAGTCATGTACTGATCATCAGGCTAAAAACATACTTTTGAAAAGTTGTGTTCTGGTGACTGTGCTTAACTGTGGCAGATGAACAACAAAGTGGGACTACAACTATGTAGAGGTCTCAAAAGAGACAAGAGACCTCAGCTGTGTCACCTTATGTAAACATTAAAAACAATGTTTGGGATTGTGAGTCACAATGCCAGTTAAAATGTTACACCTACCCCCCACCCCGATTCTCTTTAATCTGCCCTGCTCCCCCTTATAAGTCAATGTTGATGTTAATGCTGTCCAGACCACCGCGGTGTCTCGTACACTTGCACAGCCTTATATAGAAGCCATCAGAGGTTTATGATCAGTGCATTAGCAATATCACCCCATGTGAACCAACATGCCAAGGCTATTCCTTCATCTTGCTAAGTCTTAGCAAGGTTACCAAAGCTTCTGGTGCATTTGTTTAGTAATAGTATATATAATCCCCTGATATGAGTGAAAGGCTCTCTCTCCCAGTGCAGGCACAGGATGAGGGGTTCTGGGGAATGACAGACATGATAATATCAGTTTTTTGGTGGGGGTCGAGATTGATGAAGGCATTAGTAAGACTTGGCACGTAGTATGTCCTCTGTCTGGATAGGGTTACATCCTAAACAAACCAAAGCACGCACACAAGCAAACAGCACAGAGGGGAATGGCAGTGTCTTCCCTAATGACAGGCCACAAGGTCAGCAGTATTGTTGTGGTGCGACTGCAGGTTTTTTCCTCCACTTGAAATCTGATACATCACAGGTTTCCATGTTAAATATCCAAGAAGGCACTCCACCTGTTCTCTAAATTTATTTGTGAAATGATATCATGTGAGCCTTTAAATATATATGCAGATGTTGTAAGCAGCAGATACTTCTATGACATGAACATGTAGTTTAAAATCACCATTGACATTCAAACAAGAACAAATAGGGAGAATAATACAGGTATTTTTATTTCTGCTGTATCTAGCTCTGTGACGTCTTCATGGAAAATATTGTTAGCAGCCTTTTTGCTTTAGGGTCGTTAATTCTGAATCAGCTACAGCTTGTACAAGTACTCTCCTTTCTGTAAGGAATCCATAATTCAAATAGCCTGCTCTGAGCTAAAAATAGCTTTTCCATCTTGCCTTTTATTTTGCTCAGTAAAGGTAGTGTGTGATTATACATTTATTAAGGGTTTGCTTTTGCTCTTTAGTATACTTAGAAGTGTGACTTGCTTAAGATTGACGTAGAGATAAGAAAGGAACAAAATGTCTAGCATCATGCTAATCAGCATATAATTAATCATAGAGCTTGTGCAGAAAACAGGAACCGCACCTTTCACCCAGCGAACCCTGCAGCATACAGAGCATACACTCACACTTATACATCACTCAACAGACACACACACACACACACACACACACACACACACACACGATACACTGTTCTTCCCCAATACTTACACACACACACACACACCATACACTGCACACTGTCCAGAATCTTCTGTCGGGTACAAGTACGGCTACACACGGTCATAGGTCATCCATGATATTTACATCTTTACCAGACATGCCTAAACAAGGCCAAAGGAAGATGTGCATCTGGGTGCGGTTCCAACTATATAGATATTGCTTACCAGGAAGAATCTCAGACTCTTGTGGGAAGCTTAGACTCGTATGGTTAAAAGAGCAGAGTCTCCAGATATATATCTGTTTTGTGAGCACAATAAAATATTGTAAGAATCTGATAACTCCTCCTTCTGATCCTTTCTCATCAACGGACTCGGGGAAGTCGGCGTACTTCAACAGTAGATTTATCCAAACCCACATCCCAAGCACAAAGCAGGGTGATTTTCACCTCTGCATAACCCTAATTTGTTTATATCACATTGATTAGGTCAAACAATCCCAGACTTCCTGTGTTTGTGTTGAGGAATGTTGTTTTTTGCTGCTACTGATAAATCTTCAAAGTAATAAAGACTAATTTCACAGCTTTTTTAACATCACATGTTGTTAGCCAATGTTTTGACGTCTCCATATGTGATTGCTCTATCTGGTGCCATAATGAATGTTGCATTATTTGGTCATTGGAAAAACATGACAACCACACCCACTTCATGACAACCACACCCACAATGCTGCTGTAATTACATTAAATGCATTGAAAAAATGCATTTTCCAGACCAAACATAACAATTATAACTGGAGTAATAAAACTTACTTACTTAGATCCTAGCAGAAGACCACCTACACACTGGAGCAGCAGTGGTGTCTTCCCTGTAGGGAAAATGGCAAAATATACATTTTTAACAACAGAGCGTCATCTCTTATTTCACTAAAAATTCATTTTCAGTAGAGGAACACCCAGGTGGAAAACAACAGGAAAACATTATCTTGCCAGTAGCTAACTTCTGATAAAATTACCACAGGAGATGGAGGGCTTGTATCACATTTACAACTAATAAGTACATGTCCTAAATTTCCCACTTCAATTAGGTACATCTGACAGACTCAGGTATACTTGGACCTGCAATAACAGTGATTTATTGTTGTTTTTTGTTCCTTTGTTGTTGTTTTTAAGGGTTGGGGGGTTGCTGGGGCTTGGCACAGGTTGTGACACACTGACACAGTCGGAAGCTTGTTAGCAAGTTGCATATTTACACATCGAGCACTTGTGGAGCAACATTATGATTCATTTGGAGTGGTGTTTAGGGCCACCTGATGAATTTAAGTGCAATATACCCTTTTTTATCTTATTTATGGCCTATGCCGACTCCTAAAGGAAATTTCTGCTCTGTAGTTGCTAAATGTTCCACTATATTCACCAGCTAATCTCCAACTGTATTTTAGCTGGACCAAGTTAGATAATGTTAGCTTCATGGCTAATGCAGACAAGTTGCTAATGTTATCCAATGCAAATTCTATGGCTGTGTGGGGTACTTCACCCGCTAATGGTGATACCAGTATAATGTCAATGTTGGTTTAAGCCTGCAAAAACGGTTCAAAGCAAATGTGGAATTATTTGTTTCTAAAACCAATAGTCATGCACGGCACGGACAGCCATGTTAGCATGGATCTGGCATTGTTTGCTTACCCATAAATTTAGATTTATTGTTGTTTTACAGATACTTCAGCTTCTTCACCTGTCTCAGTCGCCATAACTTATGTAACCCACATATATTCACCCACATTATATGTACGTAACGGTGCAGGACAACAACACAGTAGGAGACCCATTTAGTACAGTAACGTTACGAATCAGAATCAGAATTATTCTGATGGTTTAACTTTCTAACAATGTCATTTGTAATATAATTAATTTATAATATTCATGATATTCAATCTTCCCGCGACCCTGCATGCAGGATAAGCGGCTGACGATGGATGGATAAGGCCACTGAAAACTACATATAGACCCTTTAATGAGCACAGGCTAATGAGCTCAGTCAGATCTTGGTCTTTGTTGTATTCTTCCACTCCACATTTCTGTTCAAAGCATTGTCTATATGACAAGCTGTTCAAAATGAAAATCATAAAAAATATAAATATATAAATATTTTAAAAATTACCATTTTGTTTCCTGTTTCTCATTCAGGAAGAGACAGCACTGTTCTGAAAGTTGATTCATATCCACCCCATGGAGACTAAATGCCTCACTCCAAGGCGGAATTGACCATTCATGGTAATACCTATCTGCTGAGCATAAACACCAACACCTAATGTTTGTGCTAAAATGCTGATTCATTCTCCGTAATGAATTCCCTTGGGAGAGACTGTGCTGCCAATGCCTTGTGACTCAAACCCCCTTCCAACTATGATTCTAAATAAGGCAGTGTACTTGTCTGAAGTGTTTATTGGTGCGTTCCTCACTCACTGGTACTCACTGTCCTTACTTATGACCTGGCTTACAGTATAAGCTGGCAGAAAAAGACTGAAGTGGAGCCTCTGTTCTTACTTGCCGGATGTCTCACACATGACCATCATGGAGCTTCTCCAGGCAAACAGAGGGAGCATAGTAGAAAATGTGATGCAAAGGCAAGCTTCATATAAAATTGAGGGGAGATGACAAGAAACGAGACACAATGAGAGGAAAGGCAGCTGTAAGGAGATTAAAAAGTCTGGTGGTCTTGAGAAAACATCTGATTCACAAAATGATGACGATGAATCATCTGACCTGAAGTCCCAGTGTCCCAAATTACACAAGTACTCCAATTCTTCCCCCTCTATTCCCATTTCAGATGTAGTTTGTTAGCTTAAAAGAACACTATTACACCATACTCAACTTTTCACATTTTCTCTGTCCATGTTTATCTTCTAACACTCTGCTGGCTACATTTCAGTATGCTGTCAGTGAGTTCAAAGTTGAAGCTGGGTGGTTATCTGTGTGTGTATGTGTGTGTGCGTGCATGTGGTTGTAGTTAAGTACTTTATCCGTTAAGCCAAATCAATAAGATGTCAAGCAATAGAGTATTCTCTCACGTATGCAACAGGCTTAGTTTTAAAGAATTATCTTAGTTAAGTGCTATGCTGGCTTCCCCCTCATCAGTCAGTAGTACACATCTTGCAAGAGAATGGAGAAATTTCAGATACAAATAGGGAGTTGAAGCTCCCATCTCAGGCAATCTCCGAGGGCAAATAACGGCTAAAAGTGTGTTATCAGCCCAATTCTTTCTTTCTCTCTTTTTTGCGTGCTTGATTTACCCTCCCCACCTCCTCTTCTATGTCACTCCTCCAGTGGTTCCCTCTGGAGCTGTGCAGTGAAAGCCTCACTCCTCATACACCATGTGTCTGGTTTCTATTAGTGATTTGGAACAGGCCTCCGTGTGCATTCTGCCTAGGTACGGGAGCTGTTAGGGCAGAAATTTCCCTTTTACCACACAGCTCCCATCCCCCAGTCTGTCTCTCTCGCTTTGACTCACACACATTTGCACATACAGGATATATAATGTAAAAATACACAGCTGCCCCCCCACTGTCACTAGGGGAGATGGACAACCCGGAACATTTGAGTAAACTTGTGTGTGTTAATACATTGGTTTCCATGGGTAACAAGGAGGGGTGGACTCCCTGAGGAGCTGCTGTCATGGGCGCACCCACTTTTTTGGACGGACCCACCTCAGCTCATCAGGATCTGGCCGAACCACAGCCACTGAGGAGTTGGGTTACTCCTGGAAGAAATACCTAGTTGCCTTGTAATACCCCATGTGATGTGAACGATAATGACCTGTGCCTGGGTGGAAGACCAGAGAGGAAAAAAAATAGAACTGGTAAGATGGGAGGATCAGAGGAAATTTTGGATGAGCCTGTGAGAAGTCAGCGGTGAGAAAAAATTATCATCTGGATTCGGAAATAATTATATGGATCTTTTGAGAATCAAAGCCACTGGTGTGGATCCACAAACAAAAAGTGATTTCAAAGACTTGCCCTTTTTTTGCCCATTGATTATAAATTTCTTATGTAAATTACATTACTGCTGACCATTTTCAAAGCATACCATCAGTTAAGTTGAAATGCTTTTCTTATTGGCAGCTTCAGTTCAGTTCAAGCCATTACATCATGACTGAGTCTTAAAAAATCTTGAATCAGCTTCTGAACACCCCTTTTATATTGGGAAATTTAGCACCAGTGAAAATCAACAAAAACCTGTGAAAAATAGGCTTTTAAGAGCTCTGTCTCTATTGGCTGAGACATACTGCACGAGAAGGAATTGAAGTAAATCTAAAAAATTATGACATGCTTTGCAAGAGCACTGAAAGTGATATAAAGTATAAATAGTTTTTAATTAAAGGATAGTCTTACAGTACTCACATGGCATGGTGTAATCACTCTTCCTATCCATACTGGCCATTAAGAGATCACTTCCAAAACTGTTTTCATTTGAGCAGTGTTTCCATGTTGAGTGATGGATAGTAACAAAAAGGGAATTTCATACTAAAAATGGCTGTACCTGTGGAGATACTCAGACCACTGAAGCCTCATATTAGCATGTTGTCAGAACAAAGGCAGGGGATTTTGTCCCCAATAAAAGCACACTGGGAAGCAAAAACAGTTTCAGTGTACATGTCGCACCTGATAAGTGTTTTAAGACAGACGTGACCCTATCCTTCAATGGCATAAAATATACACAAATATCACATATGCTGCTTCTAGAGGGGTAATCCACTTTAGTATTGTAGTAACACAAAGTTGGGGAACTTGCAAGAAACAGATTTGAATTAAATTGGTATCATATATTGTTACATTTCAGGCAAGCTTCAAAAATCTGGATCCTACACTTCCCATAATCCAACTTGATAGCATCTCTCGTTAGGACCCTCATTTTCTGGGAGAATACATTAAAAAAAAGTCTTACTTTTCATAACACCACTCTTCCTGACAGCCTCCTGAACCAATATTCAGTATCCTGGCATGCTAACTCAGAGGCAGAGCTTTGATTTTCTTAGGTTGCTCAGATTTGACTTCACCCTGTATGTTCCCGTGCCTGCTGCTATAATTGCTTCCATGTCTCTCAGTTGTGGTGCAGGCCATGCTGATGATGTTAGTGAGAGGTGGAGAGAGGAGGCTTTGGATGAGAACAGCAGAGACCAGCTGGGTGGGGTCATTTACTGGTTGTGGAGGGCCCATTCTCTCAGCTGAGAGTCCTGCATGTTGGTGACAAGGCTGTGAAGACCTCCTCTGTGTGCGCTGTATGAGTAAGGCTTTCCTTTGCACATAACGTTCTATTTCCATAGCAGTCATGTCGGTCGTCCTTACGTCTTGAACCACAACCTCCTACAGCCAATTAAGGTCACCACACGCTTAGCAAAAAAGGAATGAGGTAAATTCAGTGCATGTAAATCTCTTACAGTTTTTTGAGCTGTGAAAGGATCTCAGATGTTAAAAGGAGATATATTGATATGAAACACATTGAAAATAATTTATTAAAGTATTATGCTTCAAGTTAAAGAGCTCTTTTTGATCATAAGTTTCTCAAGATGTTTTTTTTTTCACTTATCAACACGTCAGTCTGATAAACCTTCAGACAGACAGTCAAAGCCAGATAGTTTAAGGCAAAGAGAAATAACTCTATGTCCAGACTTTATCCAGGTGTTTGGAGGCTCCACACCCTGGCAGCAGGTGAGGGGGCTGAATTCCAGGTGCCATGTGGTTCCTCCGACCTCCATCTGCCAGGTGCTCTCATCTCTCTGAAAATACCTTTTGATAAGAGCAGCACTGAGGTGATACCAGGACAAACATGTGCGTCTTTCTTGAGGAGCAAAAAGAAAATAAACTGACAACTGAAATGATTAACTGATACCAACCTCTTTCTCACCCCACATCACAGAGAAACTCTAGTGAGACAAGCTGTAACAGTAACTTCATGAGAACAACAGCCAATTGTTCCCCACTCCTGGGATCTGGAGTGTCTTTATCCACCACATTACCACTGATCTGAGGGTGGCCTGCACTTTCTTTGCTGATATTTACCACATAAAAACTTTAACACTCAGATCATATGTTGATAACACAATTGAATGGATTGTTAAATGGGGCTTGATCATGAATACAACCTAACAGTAGAGGAAGTGTTGCAGTACAAAGATGCAGAATGTCTGTGTCTTCAGTCTGTGATGGCACTCCTACTCACTTCCCCTACTCACTTCCAGTGTCTGAAGTTCAAGAGATGTCTGTAAATTGTGGAAACTCTTTTGAGTCACACACATCAGTGATGCAACACAAGTTGTGGTTTTACTGGGAGTTTTAACTATATCTTGACCTGATGTGTTGACTTTCTGGACTCTTTTCATCAGTGTGAGGTTGATAAATATTTCTGTGGTTGCCTATCAAACATAATTTACAGAGTGAATAACAGAATAACTATAATGGGGTGAAACAGCTACCTGGCAGAACAGCCAGACAGGCTAGATTTTGACACATATAACATTTAACATGCATTTTTTTTCAGTTCACCACTGTTCAGCGTGTAAGGGATTATATCTGTGACTCAGTCCTGAGCACACAATGGAAAATTGACAGCAAAAAAAGATTTGCAAGCACATATATTAATTTGAGACGTTATCACTCAATTTATAATACAATATTACAAAATTTGTATAATTTAAACAAAAATATTTTGATATTTGGTCCTCAGTACATTTATTTGCATATTAGCTATTGTCCACATAAACACACAATGAGAACCAGCTCCATGTGTTGAATATCAGCATGACTGTTTGAACACAAAGAGGAAAGCCAAGCTAAAAATTAGGGTGTGTTTCCTCCTATTTTTTAGACACACACCTGTGAGAAGAAATCACTTTGAGGTTACATCTTTCTCACATGTTGTTAAGCCCCTGTGTTTTTGGGTAACTGGTCGAGGTTAATACAGAAGCTTTTTTGTGTAATTTTGCTGCAACCACATGCTGAGCGTCACAACATGTGAGGCCCACTATTTATCTTTTAAGAATATGAACTCATAAGTTTTGTTCCAATACCTGTCTGCTTCTACCCAGCCGTCATCCAGTCTGTCCTTTGTTCATCCATCACTGTCTCATTTGGATCTGCAAACAAAAAGGACAGAGAGAGACTACAACGGACAGTCAGGACTGCAGAAAAGATCATTGGTACCAACCTGCCATCCATTCAGGACTTATACATTTCCAGAGTCAGGAAGCGGCCAACGTCTCACCTCTGGTAGTCACTACAGGGCACTTTACGCCAAAATCAACAGACTCAGGAACAGTTTCTTCCCACTAACCATGACTCTGATGACTTTGATAAACAGTGTCAGGAATAATTCCTATGCAATAACCCATTGACTCGGCCTCTATTCAGCCACCGGTTTACTGGCTACCACTTATCATGTATTCATCATTCTGTATGTCAGAGCTGTTCATACTGTTCATATTGTATATACTGTAAACCAAATCTGCCTACCTCATGTACATAACACCACACATAATACTTATTTATTCCAGCATTCTTTGCACTCATCACACTGTGTACATGTATGCTGTGTGTGCACCTGTATATCATATCCACCTCCGACATGTACACAATAATAACAATAATGGTAATAATAATTTACTCCTGCATCCTTTGCACTCTGCTCATTGCACTATTGTCTCAATCTGTTTTGTTTATAGTGTGTGTGTATATATGCATTCGCTATACTGTAGCCTGTGTTTGATTGTAATACTGTGTTATTGTGTTATTGTACATTGTGCAATCCAGAGTCATATTCCTTGTATGTGTACACATACCTGGCAATAAAGCTGATTCTGACTCTAACTCTGAATCTGATTCTGATTCTGAGGTATTTGACAATCCTGCCATAGTTACTGAGACACTTTAACGGAGGCAACTAGAAACAGTGGTGTGGTCAATGCGAGTGTGTGACTTTATTTTCCTTTTGAAAGATAAATGAGACTTAAACTAATGCTCTACACTAGAAGCTACATAAACTGATATTTAAAAAAGCAATAAAGCTTATATCTTAAGGCTACAATTGTAAAAACACAGACTAATATATGATACCATTTTCCAGCAGGTATTTTTACTTGTATACCGTACATATACAGGAGCTGAATAAATCAAGTCAAAAGTCAAAGTATCACAAAGCAATAGTTCAACCTTTGGGAAATATGCTTATTGCAGGAGAGTTAGATGAGAGGATTGATACCAAACTCATGCATGCTAAATAGGAACCTAGTCGAAGCGAGTTAGCTTAGCTTAGCATAAAGACTGGCCTTGCTGTGTCAGCATTACGGTTACAAACCTACCAGCACCTCTAGAGCTTACACTTCAGTTTTTGTACAGAACAAACAAGCATTTAGACCATTTAGAGCTTTAGAGGTGCTGGTGGTTGCATTTTGTTATCATCTGAGAGAGCCAGGTTAACTGTTTCCCTTTTCCCAGTCTAATCTAATCTAACTAGCTACTGGCTGAAGCATATAGCTTCATAACTGCGAATAAGTATGTGTTCATTCTATATTCTTTAAATATAATCTTTTTAATGCACATCCTGATGACTCAATCATCCAGATTGCCCCAAATCCAACTAAAACTTTCCTTATGCCAACCTTCTACAACTGGGGAAACGTTTTTCTCTGGTCCTGGCAAAGACATGACGTCTTACTTCCTCTCTCTACAGCTCAATTTTCCTGCAATCCTCTACATGTGAGAGCACCCATGCTGGGTTAAGGCACTGGGCACCCTCATTAGCACAGCATGGGGCTTTAACTGCCCATATTCTATGGTGCCCCTAATAAGGGGACACCCTGCACCAACAGTGATTTACAGCATCTAAAGTGTTAACTCCAAAGGTTCACAAACCTTCCACATTAATTTATCACCTGTCACAATCCTGCACTCATCATTCTCCTTCCTCCCACTTCCCCTCCCTCTCAATTCTTCCTTTATCTCTTTCTTGTATGTGATCTGATTCATTGTTTTCCCATCTTCCTTAACTTTCGCTCCATACAAGATTTCCAAGGCATAAATTCAGGATTACACAGAGAGAGAAATTGGAGGATTGCTCGGTCCGATTCTAAACATGAACACACAAGTATACATCATCACATAAATACAAGACCGTGCCTCACAAAAGACTTTCAAGATGACAAAGAAAGAAAGAAAGAAAACATTAAGGTAATGAATGAGGAGCAGCTGTTAGTTCAAACCCAACAACAGTACTTCTCTGACTCAGTGGCTTTTACCCCGTAATCAGCCACATAAAAAAAAGATTCAGGGGGAGAAAACAGACCTTTTAGGTGATTCGACAAAGAGTGCGTTGATTCACCTGCCAGCTGCTGGTGAGGGGGTCTGGCAGCTCAGGGGTGGAGGCTGTGATTAGTAAAAGGCTGGAAGATGACCTCCCCTCTCTGGGTGAGTGGCCACACTCTGCAGGAGCCTAATGAATGGGGCTGAATGCAAAGAAAGGCCTGCAGGGTCAGAGTGGTCAGTGAGAAACTACAGAACCCTCTAATCTAGTGACACCCAACACAGGGCACAGAGAACCGTACACGTGTGTGTATGTTTCTGTGTAAATGTATAATTTTGCCAAATTGCTCTTTAAAGGTTCAGTTCACCAAAACAAAACACATATGGTAATCACCTCCAAATATAAACAGATACTTTTGGTATGATTTGTCCAGGTTTTCTGTCTCAAACTCCACCGTGGTTTTTCAGATACAATTGCCCATTCCTGTTTCTCTGGATAATAATTTGACATTTTGGTAAAAACATATATTCTCTTTTTTTAGAGAAAATCAATGCCACTCACATCTGTATGCTTGAAACAAAGCTAGAGCCAGGAGGCGGTTGCATAGCTTAACATAAAGACTGGAAGCAGGGGGAAATGGCAAGCCTGGCTCAATCCATAGTTAAATTTTTTTAATTAAACTAATTAAATTAAAAATGTTATATTTTGATTGTAACAAAATATAACATTTACAGGGGATTACATGCTGTACCTACTACTTGGCCAGCCACAGTGACGTGTTAAATAGAGTGGCTGGTTGCGACATGAAAGAGAGTAGTAACTTGTCAAGCAAGCCAAAATTGTTTCCCAAAATGTTGAAAATTTCATAAAAATTTTTAATAAGGACTATTTCTTTGGTAGACAGTAGTTCCAATGAAAGTAACAGTGACAATGTTTCTAGAGTGAAATGTTGCAATCTAATTTTGTGCTTTGTCAATAATTAATATTCCTACTCCTACTACAATAATTAATATTCCTACTACTACTTCTGTTGTATAACAAATTAGCAAATCAATCTCACCCCATGATCCAGCTTTAGATCATATCACATGGTCTTCATCAGCAGAGTTTGCCAAGTCATACTGTCTGCATGGGTAAAGCACAATACTGGAGGTGCATGAGTGGACATGGTTTTTTGTAATTAGGGTGAACCAACCCTTGAAAGGGCACTTTGGCTAAATCATATGTCAAACCAAACATTTAAAGTGAAAATGAGCTTTAACAGTGGGGAAAAAATCTTTCAGCCAAGGATATGAAATATGGGAATTACCCATCCCTCAGTGGGATGCAAGCCATGGCATCTGCTCAGAAAAGAGTTAGCATTAAATAAGTGAATCCACTTACATATCCAAAACATCCCTGAGAAGTTTGTAGTCTGTTCAAATTTCCCAATACCAACTACATACAGGCAAAGCTCTATTTTTAATGTTCAGGTCAGGAAGAGAAGACTAATTGCATCTAATTTAAGCCATTGTGCCCACACCAAACAATGACTTTTCAGTGCTACACACTCAAGAGAAAAGTGGTGGCCTGTGGGAAACACTTCCAGTGGGTGAAATGAGGCGGAGCAGAACGTATTCTAATCATTAACCATCTAACTGCTCTCCAGTTCACGTTATTTTGCCAAGAATTTATGGCAGTTTGAACTCATCTCTTTCTCCCGCTCTGTCTCACTCCTCTTGCGCCTAATCTCAGGGTAGGAGTTTTGGGTTTCTATTGAAATATTTTATCACCTCCCAGGATGCTGTCTGACATGGGAGCCAAGTAAATCTGTACCAAGATCACAGCAGAGTCCTCTGATGTTTTTCAGGAACGCCTCGTCAGTCACAGTTAACTCTTAAAAACCCAGACAAATGCAGAACCCTATTAACCAGATTTCTTTGTGATTCCCCATGAGGGCTGGGGGGAAGGCCATCCCATCTCACGCAAGTGCTGAACCATAACGTTTTCTCTGGGAGCACCTGAGAGTGTCTAGTTATTAAAGGAAGAAGGGAAATGAAATTGACATTCAGCAGTGTTGTGACCTTCAACCTCTGCCCTCTTGCTGCCACATATTCTCTCCTTTTTCCAGAGTACATAGAGCAGGTGACTGAATGTAGTACTGATATCTTTTGAAACCAGCAGATATAACATCCATGTTCTGCACCTGGTTTGTTTTTTAGTGATTTATCTGAAACATATACTTAAACAATTACCCTGAAGGAAGAGCGACAGAGTAAACAGAAACCAATTTGGCATTCCAGAGCATTAGAGAGCTTAACCCCATGTTCATTTGTTTGAACTGATCTGTTATGTGTTACTGATTAACACTTAAAACTTTACGTCAGCTTACAGATGCAGAGCAGATATTTAAAAAACCAAACTCTGAATGACCTCACATTACTTTGTTTGTCATATGGATGTTGCTCAGTGTCCAGATGATCTGTGTATTCTTAGAAAAAGTCCTCTGATACTTTCATTCTCTCAGAGGGGATCCCCTTTCCACTAAAACCCTATTGTGAGGCTATAAATAATCTTTTGAAGTCATCCCTGATGTGTAATTAATTTTTAGCAGTAGACCCCTGGTGATGAAGCCCTGCAGTGTTATGACAAGCCCCTCCATCAAGCCCATCACCTGTTGGACTCACGCTACGCTTGTTTTCCCAGCAGTAACCCGAGACCAGGCTGTGATTCCCAGCACACAATGGCACCAAGAGACAGCATTTAAAAAATAGCTTTTGTGTATACAACATTCCCTTACCCTTAGGACAGGGAATTGTTTTAATGGCAGTTAGGATGTAATATGTGATCCTAGAATTTTTAGCATTTGGGAATTTGAACCCACTGCAAAATTTAAACACAGCGAGAAATTGTCTTTCCAAAGAAGAAACCAAGTGGCAACTCGCTTCAACAAAGCTAGTATGTAACAATCTGATGAACGTCTGTGATCCTCTATGTGAACCTAAGAGATTAACAAAAACATCAGCGATAAAAGTGTATTTTGCTTTAATCACTTCAATCACTGAGTAACCCTAACCCCTATATACAAGGAAAAAGAAGCAATTAGACAAAATACAAGATTTCTTATCAGCTACAAACCAAACTGCACCTGTAACCTTAAGTGGCACATTTCCTGTATAAACGCCACCCTTTCAGATTATTCCACAAATGGAAAGCGCCCTCCACCCTCCAACATCCCATCCCTAAACACACACACGCACACACACACACACACACACACACACACACTTCTGCTTCTGCATACATGTTTCCATGACACCAAAGGCGATGAAAGGGGGAAAAATCGCAGCCCAGCAGACACACAGCATGGAAAATCTTACCCACAAGGCAAAGCATTGTTTTTACAGGTAGGACAGCAAACCCTGTTGTTACAGGAAATTAGGTCATTTGGATAAAACAATCAATGTACAAGACCGCTACTGAAAACTGAACTACTATAAATGTCAGCACAGCCTGTCCCCTGCTGGGAATAACTATCACTGCCAGTTTTGTGCAAGTAAGAGAGAAACACAGGAATATGGCATTAATTAAGGTTAAGGAATAACTTGCCTGCCATAATGGGGGTTAGACATTTGCCACAAGTAGGGACTTTTACATGATTCACTTAATTGTCCATTAGGGAATAGGGCACATGGACAGGAAGTGATTCTACATCCTTTCCCAGATTTACAAAAACACAAATCTCTCTTATTCCCACTACTTTTACAACACAAAGTCTGACCTCCATGAACATGCTATTGGTCACGTGAGCCCAAGGCGACAGCAGCATCAGGATCAGGAGCAAAACTGAGCTATAACACCATTGTTAGAGTAGTAAGTGTAAGTGCATTTAGACAGAGACACATTTGTTGAAACAGTTTATTTTTCATTCCCAGATTTCCATTCGATGGAAAAAGAGTTACAGAATTTTAAAAAAATACCACGTTCACAAGCAGCTCTGTGAGATGGTACTCAAGCACAGCGGTGTTTTGAGCTAAATGCTAATATCAGCATTGTAACATTGAACCAAAATATTGGACATATAAAATGTACAATGTTTACCTAGATGACACATCAGGAGATCACCAAAGTTAGTACAATAGATCCTGAGGGGAGCAGAAATATCTGTACCAAATTTCACGGCAACCCATCCAATAGTTGTTGAGACATTTTCATTAAAACCACAAATGTCTCATGGAGGAGCTAGAGGAATCACCAAACAATTACAATAAATTGTCGGGAACCATGAATGCACCAAATTATGTGGCAATCCATACAGTAGATTCCAGTTTTTTCTGGATAAGTGAAAACTATAATGAACTAAAGGACTAAAAGTTATAGAGAAAACAAGAACAAGAACACAGTGGACCAGCAAACCAACATTGCCATCCCTAGTGCCAGTGGTTTGGGAAATAAGAGCATGAACTGCATAGTCAATTAATGTTGCAACAACATTATTTTAATGACATAATATTACCACACCAGAGGGTTATCCTCATTCATCTATCAGTCCCTGAACATTTTGTCCCATAGACGTCATCCGCTGTAACTATTCAGTTGACACCTTAAAAAAAGAGAAGTAATCATGAAGAAAACCTCAAACAAGTAAAGACAGTCAACAACCAAAATGACACAACTTCCACCAAATTAACCACAGACATTTTGTAAAGACTATTGTTTAGTTGTTTACATGAATCCTCAGAGGTCCAAGGGTCAGGCACGAGATGCAGATTCCTCTTTCTCCAGATACCGCTGATATGAAGTCACCTCTTTTCTCCCCACGGGGTAAGGGAAAACACTACATGAGGTTATCCACTGGTTGTTGTTAAGAGACTATGTCAGCATATAGATATTCAAACTTCCACCTCGAGGAAAGCTGGGCACGCAGCCAGTTGCTTAGCTAATGGGATGGTTTTTATTACAGGACTGAAAGGAAGCAAGAACGTGTAGAACAGGTAAAACCCACAGGAAACATGCACAAACAGAAAGTACTGTACATGCTGTTTTTTCAGTATCTTCCATAGTATGTGGTGTTTTATAGTTGTTGGTAGGGAATTTGGATTTAGCGATGACGGAAATGTCCATGGGGAGCAGCAGGCAGAGCAAGACACACCATATTTCACACAGCTGTGGACACACAGCTGTTTTTCTGGTTCTGCTGGGAGTCACTCAGCAGTGCTGCCATGCTTTGCTGTTGTTCAGTTTCCTTTTTGCTTGTTCTGGCAGTGCCATCTTTTACTCAGATCTTGATGACATAATAAAAATCTTCTGGTTTGGGCTTCAGTGGGTTCTTGCACATTCAAGCCTATTTCAGACATGGGCTACAGTGTCAACTCTAATAAATGAATCACATGCAACATTTACATATACACAAACCAAGATTCTAGGGATGTTAATGATGATGGATGTTTTTTACAGAATATATTCTAGCATTACCTTGATGTGATCAGTTTTGTTTGGAACTGCTATTCTGCTGAGGAAATAGTCCATGTAATATGGTGGACTTAAGATGTCATGGAAATGGTTTGAAAGCATCTTAGCTGAAGAACAGCTGTCCCAACTACACTTGTCCAAGACAAAAAAAAACTTCTTCCCTTCACATGGCAGAACAATGGGAAAATTCTACACATTATATACTGGCCAAGTATATTTCACATATATTCACATGAATTTTCTGTTGTTTCCTCCTTGTACTTTTTCATCCAGTAAGAGTTTTTTTGTTTGGATATTCTTGAAAGCATTGAAGAGCTCAACATTTTGCATAATGGATGCTATACCTCTCTGTTTAATGGTTCTGGAGATATATTGCTATCACTGATGGTTCCCAAAGAGAAAGTCTGAGCAGCTTCAGTTTAGTGTTGACCTTTACTGCTCACATTGTTTCCTTCTTCCTGCATTCAGAATGAACTTTATGTCGGAGGGTCTGGATTTCCCACCTTAGTTCAGCCAGCATGTGAAGAACAGGGCAGACTAGTGAAAATACCATGAGCCGGTTTTATGAATAGTGCCATTTAAAAGGGATTGGTTTCGGTGAAGGCCTAATGATGCCATAGCGCTGGCGTCACAGAGTGAGAGGGAAAGAGGGAGCATTCTTTCCAGGCGCTGGAGCAGCACTTTCAGACTGGTAGACTGGAGTGAGGTGGTGTGGCAACTTTCCATTTCACATATGTCACTCCTAATGCCCAGATGCTCTCCAAGGCTCTGTCCAGTCACAACATTAAAATTTAAGCCCAGAGAAAGCTGGTGATTTTGCACATCTGTCAACAAGCTCTGAGATGACTGTGGGAGCCATTCTCCCTTCTGATTATGATGTTTTGTTAATGTCCTCGCAAAATCTTTCCACAGGCTCGTAATGGATCATCAGCCATGAAAGTATCAGGCCTGGCTGAGTTCTTCCGGCTATTGGAGACGTAGAACAATAGAAAGCCAGAGGCCGGAAAGGTTAAACAGATGATGCATAGTTCTCAGTGCTGTGGACTACTGCCACAATTGTTCACGGGGTTCCAGAGGTAATTTGTTTCTGCATGTTTGTGGTGTTTGTTTGTGTGTGTGTGGGCCCACTCTCAGACTGTTGGCTGACTGAGTAACAGCACACATAGCAAAACAGACACATGATGACTGGCACGGAAGAGTAGGGGGATTTTAACTAGGTAACTTCAACTGAAAGGACAGGCTTAAAGGAGTACACCAGCGACAGAGTATAGCACTTCCACAAAGTTGGGAAACTTGCCAGAGACGCGTTAAAAACAGAATGGTCAACGTCAAAGCAGCAGAGACTGAGAAGGTCCAAAAACACCGGATCATACTCTTCCCATCATGAAACAGCCTCCTTCATTAGACTCTTCCTGCCTGATTAATGCCCATGTCTTTAAAACTTCACACTCCCAGTTTGTACTGGAGTTTTCTGTAATAAACTTGATAAAGCTCTATCAGAGCCACAGAACACATTGTACAACATTACTCCCCGGGACGTGAAAACTGAACTTCATCTATAAAATAAGTTGACTGCCCTTTACAATATGGTCACTCTCTTTAATGTGATAGTAATCTTGGAGAAAGGAATTATCACAATCACTGATATGATTGTTCTTTGTATCAGGGTTATTTGGTTTTTGCAAAGCAAGTTGAAGAAAAGTACATGTCAGAGGAGCATGCTCAGAGCTGTGTGGATTACCCTGGCAAAAGGCCCCAAATCAGAAGCCACCTCTGGCTCAGGCCAGTGGGGAATAGAGGGGAGACATTGTGTCACTTAACCCAGCTAGCGACTTCCTGTTATTGAGGAGAAAAGAAAGCAAACACTTTGCCTTCTACAATCAGTTGTTGTATCCAATGAAAAGCAAGAGACCCCCTATTTACAATAAGATATTAGGCAATTCTGAAAAGCTTGTTACTTGCTGCCACTGATCATTCTGAAGAATTAAAGCCAGGTCATTAAGAGTGGAAAACTTTTTCTGAGAGTCATCATTTAACCAAGTTTGCATTACATAGATAAACAAAACCACTCTAGAGATGATCTATATCTGGCTTGTAATATCTCCAGTGGTGTAGATAAGATGTAGAGCCTCCATTTTCAGAGTAACCTGTGCAGTGAATGAACCCTATACATGACATAGATGCAGTATCTGCATGTAGAGGTTAGCAGGAACGTGCTGAGTTTATGCTGCCATCTAATGGTCATCAATCGTATTGCAGCACCCAGCAGGCAGTCTTTGTTATGACCTCCAGTTTCTCAATGAGGACAAAGGCCTCATATTTTCTCCTTTTTGCTTCTCTATACTTCTCTCCTTAGACTGAAAACACATATTGTACAGATTTCAAACATTCTTAGGTCAGTTACATCAGTTTGCACTAGATAATTGAGATGACAATACAAACAGATAAATACTAAGTAAATAATTATTCATATATATATATATATTTAATTAGAAGAAATGTAATAAATTAAAGATAACTGAATTGGAACAAATGTCTTTTGGGAAAATATTTGATTCACAGATACTCCTGTTATAATATTGAGTAAAATCACAAAATGAATCATCATCATAGGAGTTAAGCTTTTGCGAATAAATTATAAATCTCATACCCTGAAGACTTCAGAATATAAGAAACCTCTGTGTGTTACTAGCCTAGCCAAATCAAGGTCACCAATGGCAGCATGACCTGTTTTTTTTAAGTGAAATAAAGATATATCAGCAACTAAAATCAACACAACACACATAAAATGTTATACATTTTAAACTGAGTGTTTTATTGTTTTTATTTTTGTATAAAAACTTTTTTGTCCATTTTAGGCAACAGTTAGCATGAGAGTGGTTCTCACAGCTTTTAGATGAAGTCTAAACATATCTGTCTTTTCAACAATCACGCGCTCCTTTCATACAGAGAAACACACAATCACATAGTGTAGTGGAGTTGATTTGATGCAGTGGTGCCAAATCTATGTCTATTAGTAGAAAGCCAAAGACAAAAGCTCAACAATAGGCAGCTTGTAATCATCATCACTTCAAAGATGGTGCTATGTCAGGCAAGTCACGCGAACACAAAGGGCCACAATAAATCTACAGCCTCACAATAACTACAGGAGACTGCTGTTAAAATCTGATGGATGAAAGCATCATTTAATTAGGTTTGGAACCACTGCTTTGGTGCAACTCTTAAACAGATTTATATAAAGACAATTTTTTTAAAAAAGGCAAAGAAATAGATCAAACATCTCATACACAGCAGCACATCCCGTGTTACCAAAAGCAACAGCTGTAATTTTAGGCAACAAAACAAAGGACTGATTTTGTGTAAGAAGAGTCGGCACACTTACGCAGATCAGTATTAATCAGACATAGCTTAAAAAAGACATTTAAAGACCAGAAATGTTATACGATTGCATTTACATACTCAATGACAAAACACCTCATTCCAGAATCGCGACGTCAATGATTTGCAGTGCAGTAGCTATTGCGTTCCTATGAGAGGCTCTCCAACAATTTTTACGTCTTACATCAGTCACCGAGAAACATCTCTTTGAAATCACATTTCTCACGATGTTTGGGAGAAATCAGTGAATTTTAAATCTGTAACATCAGCACCTTTCAGGAATAAAATATGACCCTTACTAATATACCCCCTTCCCTTTCATAGTACAGTACATACACATGTACATGCACACACAGATGCGTACACGACTTTCTCTCTCACATAGACAAACAAATGTAAAGTATCATACATACATACATACACACATACTGTACAGATTGAACATAACATATACAAATTCAGGTTGTTGTCAATGTGTTTCATAAATTAGTAACATCACATCATTTTACTTTCAGCAGCACAGGCTGTTATTTTCTTTGACTCTTTAAATGCTCTTTTCTTCATTTGAAATTTGACTTGATACAGAATCATCTCTTCCTCACAGTATAACTCATTATAAGATGGTATGACTGGGAAGATCTATTCTGGCATTTCATCACAACATGACATGACTGACTACATGGTATTACAGTGTAGCAGTATGAAGGAAATAACATTTCTTTTCACTCAACCCCACCCCACCCTGCCAAAGACTGTGAGGACTTCAAACCAACAGCATCTAATCCACAAAAAACACATTACTCAAAGAAATAATAAGTAATATCATAGGCATTGTAACTACAGGTAAACTAGGTTTTTGTTGACAAATTGACTGCATTTGCACGAGCAGCCCTAGTGAGCAAGAGCAACAACTAAGGCCAGTGCTAGTCTGCTGCTCAGTGTTGGTTTACCTTCATAACAGCAGAGCCCCAACACTCGCTGCCCTCAGTTCACAATGTGCATACAGATCAAAAAAGCAGCAACCCCGTCTATGTCTTGCACTTTGCAAATGCATATACAGTACACAAAAACAAGTATTTCCAGGATTATTAGGTCTATTTTCAGCGGAAGATACTATCAGAGGCCTTCATTTGGCTTGACTACAGCACACGTTTGCTGTAATGGAAAGTGAGCCAGTAAGTATCTTAACACACCAGCTTCTTGCGCACTGCAAAACAATTTAGTTTTGATAACTTAATACATCACCAAACAAAAGGCTTATGTCAGCATTCACACTTTGTGTTTTCTGTTTACTGCGTTGGAAATTAACAAAGCACTACTTGCTGTACTCTCTCATCAACAAATGACTCCTACACACAAGTGTTTTTATGTTTTCCCATTAAGGCCGCATTCATCACCCCCAACAGAATTACTTACAATGTTGCCTTGTAACTGCATCCATATTACTTCTGGGGAGTGATCTGTATGTGCTTTCAGCACCCCCCACCCTCCCACTCATGTATTGTAATAGTCAAGCTTATTCTCCACATAATTCAACGACAGTCACTTCAAGAGATTGCAACCTGTAATCATTCTTGATTATAGCAGTGATAAATGTAAAATGTGTAATTTTTTTCATCTTAGATGAAGCTATTGTGCAAAATATCTGCAGAGAAGCTAGAACTAGACTTCAGGAGGCGGGGGATCTACTTCTCCCTCCAAGCGGGACGCCTGTTGGCAGTGCTCTTCAGGGAGACTCTGCTGGAGACTCAAGGGCCTCTCCTTCACTATTTCCACACGTTCCTCTGAGCACAGAATTACATCGGTCAAACACTTGCCCAAATTCTGCCTGCCGGTGATCTCTTCAGGCTTATCATCCTTCCTCTCCTCTCCTCCTTCTTGTTTTGTCTCCACACACTTGCCTCCTCCTGAATCTTGTTCTCTCACCAAGCGCTCCTCCTGTTCAGCCTCCTCCGCTCTGGGCAGGGTCTCAAAGGCTTCAGGCTCTATGGGACTGAGTTGATAGTAGAGCAGAGAAGTCGAGTCTTTGAGGAGGTCAGAGGGGCTCTCCTCCTGGTTATCAGTGATGCACAGCACCGTGGCGCCAGTGGGGAACGGCCCCTGCAGGAGGACCTGCTCCACACCTGGCACCTCTGCCTGTTCGGGCAGCTCCCCTCCCAAGGCACCGGGCATGAGGCAGAGAGGTTGCTCTGTCAGACCTCCTGTGCCCAGCTCTTGCTGCACTGCTTCCCCTTCTGCCTCTTCCCTCTCCCTCCTCTCCTGCTCCTCTGCACTCTGCAGGTGCAACACAGCTGTCTCATTCTCACGCTCCAGAATGTCCTGCTCTGCTAGGAGATCTTGAACTTCCACCACTGTCTGCACCTCACTCTCCTCCAGCTCAGAATCCAGGCCAGTGGCTGAGGATAGGTCCGGAGAAGTGGGGCAAGTGGAGGAGGGGGAGGACAACTGGTCCGATTCAGCATACTGGTCCCCAGACCCTTGTATAAGCATCCTCCTCTTCTCCAGGTCCAGCTTCATGATGGTGTGCAGGTAGTGAGTTCTGACACGTAGAGGGTTGAACTCGATGCGGCCCGCTCCATTGCCGCAACCATCCCTAGAGCAGCCACATGGGAAAGACATTCGATCCACCTGGGGATGAAAGCAGTGGTAATTTCTGTTTCAACAGGAAAGGGTAGACACATAGATTTTGCTGACTCATTTACAAGAGTATTATTTAAGTTATATGAGAGTTCACCAGTGCAAAGTACAAAGACAGATGACGCAGTACATGCCAAGATAAGTACATCACGAAAATAATGGCAACCAAGACAATATCTGGGTTCTGTGTAATACGTCAAGTAGAGAGTTGTACTTCCTAAAACTAAAATGAAATGAAAATATAACCAAAAAAGAAACTTCATACATTTTAACAATGCAATTTCTAACCTATAATATCGACAATATTAGTGCTGCAAAAATTACTTTCAATGTTGATTCATATTTTTTCTATTAACCACAAATCAATTTCCTAGATGGAGACGTCATCATGTCTTGTTTTTTCTGACCAAAAACCCAATATAGAAGAGGTAAAAGATAAAAGCAGGAAATCATCACATCCACTTTTGGGAAGCTGGAACATTTGAACATTTAAACTATTAATCTTCTTTATTTCTATTACTATTAATTTTCTGTTAAACTAACTAATGGACTAATCATAGTAGCTTGAAATAATTCATGCACAGAGAGATACAGCCTTTAATGTTTATACAGTTTCTTTTTAAACAAACATAAATTATCACTTTAAATTCTATTTGAATATGAGAACCATGAAACAATATGCACATGTATATGCAGAAATATTCTGAATGCATCAATATGCTTTGACAATTTTGTTGATCATCTTTACTTTCAGTAAACTGAAATGAGATTAAAGGAGTTACAAGTAGATGATGGTGAAATTACTGATTCACTTCATCAATTTTCATTTCAATCCCAATGAGATCTTCAAACTGATTTATTCTATCTAACTGAAGCCTTAAAAGTCTGTCATAACCCAGTTAGGTTGTTCTCTTCCAAGTCGAGATTTTCTTGGCACCCATAATAGAAAATACAGTACAGACACTGGGACACTGGATTTCAACAAATGGAAGACAAAGACAGAGACCGTTTTCAAGTGCCAGCTAGCTGAATAAAACGGCAGAAGCACTGCAGGAACACAATGAATCTATGCCATCATATTTTCAAACAATAGGGATAGTTTCACTGGAATACCTGAAGATGTTTATTGCTGCCTTAGATACTGAATTGAACTGTGGTTGACATTCCACAGGCCACTAAATATTTGCTTAAAATGAAATGAATAGGACTTTTTCACAGCAGACATTTTGCAATATCACAATACAAGGACCCTGAAACTGAGGCAGCTAATTGGAATTTGGCTATCATGACTGTATTATTTAAACCTGAGCTTTTCCTAATGTCAGTGTCAAAAGAATTCCCCCAAAAAACACCTATGTGAAAGAAATTGCACATATGACTTCAAATTAAAAATGTATGGGTAAACAGCACGCATTTTATTGAGCAGTGAAGACAGACTCATCTGAGTCTCAGCAAACTGGAAAGTGAACTGCACACGGTTCTTTCTGCACATGCACACAGAGAGGCCAGCAACCCTTACCTGGCACTTAATACCAGCCTGGCTGCAGCCGCAGTGGCGAGGGTCGCAGTATAAGCGGCAGTCGCAGCCGCATTCTTCACGCGAGAGGCGGATAGCTCTGAGCTCAGCTTTCTCCCTAGCATCTATGCGGGCGATGCCCGAGGCTCGCAGGAGGGCTCGACGACGCTTTGTGGGCAACGGCTGGAGGAAGAAACAGTCATCCACCTCCACCCCGTCCACGTCGAGGTCCTCATCCGATACATCCTCCAGAGTTAGCAGGTCTGCCTGGGCACACTCCACTGTGCCGTTTCTTGTCAGCTGTGGACGACAGTTAGTGTAGCTGTGAGCTGCAGACAATAAGAGACTGATTTCCCATTGAAAGCTCAAGTACATAATAATTATCCTAAACACTGATACTTCAAAAACAGCTGTACCTGTAGCACAATCGTTTCATTCTATAACTTTTAAATTGACAATGTTGGAAAAGCACTCAGGTCCTTTTTTAAGCAAAAGTACCAATACAACAAAGTAAAAATAGTTCATTAAAAGTAAAAGCCAGCAATCAAAATCCAACTTAACAAAAAATATACAATACAATACATAAGCAGCTTTGTACTGTTGTAAGTGGAGTTGAGCCCTCTCACAGGATAAATCTGGGGGGTCATGAGATGATTAATGGGATGTAATAAAAGTTCTGTTCCACACATCTGTATTAATTTTCTTGACTTCTTTTCTGATGAATATCGGACCATTTTAGTTCTTTGGGCCTCAAACAATTATTTTTGGTGGACCTGCTAGCAACTCATAGGAATATGAAATGTGACAAGGGGCCCCAACTACACACAGTTTTTTGTAATTGGCCACAAGTGAAAAAGACTTGGTAATGTAAAAATCTTAATCTGAAAATAACCAGTAACTTCAGATGTCAAATAAACTGAATGGAGTAAAAAGTAGAACCTTTTCCCTTTGGACTCTAGTGGAGTAGAATATGGTGGTGTGTTTTTTTCTTTTAAAACTATATTCTAAATGTCAACTCAAATCAACCAAGGGTGCACAACATTTTTTTATGCTTGCCCCAAAATAAGGCACCTTGGAACACAAGGTGATATACTTCAACTTATCCCTTTAATCCACTAATCCAGACACTCCTACCTTCATCTTGCGGGCATTGAGTTTCTCTTGGCGCAGATGCTGGCGTAAAGTGTGTCGGTGGCTCGTTTCCTGTTCACGGGCGAACTCGCCCAGCGTGTAGTGTCTGATGGAGGAGTGGTGACGTGCCATACCCAGGGAGCTGCCCCCCTGGCTGGGCACGCTGGTGAATCCCTGCCGCCGGGGGAAGTAATACACTGTCACCACATCAAAACGCACCCGTTTCCCCCCTGGTGACGGCTTGTGCTGTCGGAGGATGGAGGTGGCTGAAGTTGGAAGAAGGGGAGAGATTTGGAATGCAATGTTATACATGAGTAATTAAATGCTTTTGCTTATTAACTGTTTGAGTGGGTTTTAGAGTGTATTGCCTTTAACGTGTGTCTCCTGTTGTTCCTTACGGGTAAATGCAGTGCTCGAAGGGGGGTTGAGGCTGTCACAGCTGTCAGCGCTGTCACTGCTAGAGATGTCATCGTCGGAGTCTTTGGGTGTAGAGAATGGAGAGCTGTTGTCCACCTCTTCATATCTTCGTTTGAGACTGAGGGACGAACCTGCCTCCATGGAAACTTGGTGTCTGAGGATCACAGAGCAGCATGTCGAGCCACAGACAACACACTAGGCACCAGTAAATGTGGAGCAAAAGATGTGATAAAGTGGATTCTTATGTGGAAATTTGCAAAAAACAATTAATAAATTAATGAAAGGCAGAGTAGATAACACCTTATAAATGTTCTTCAGAACCTGAACTGGATCATATGTATCAAACTGTTCCAGTGTCAGGTCAGTTCTCAACAACGACACAGAATCAAAAAGGTGACATCAGCTGTTTGCTCCTGTCTCCTTTCATCTGTATTCCAGCTCCATCATTTCCTCTCTCTGTGCCCCCCCACCAAGCTCACATGAAATCCTACTTTGAAATCATCGAGTCTGGAAACGTCACCATAGCAACTAGGCAAGCACGGTTTAATATGAACAGCCTTGAAGCAAATGATCTCTGAGGCTTCTCACTCTTTCATTCTGTTAATTCTGCTATAAACAATGCAGGGGAAGGGGATCAATATGAGGGAATCTGAAATCTAAAGCTGATCAATCACATCAGCAGGAGAGGTCAAACAAGGTGAATGAAAGGAGCTTAGGTTATATTATGTTATGCCCTCACAAAGTGCCTCTCACAAAGTTTTATATTTTCTAGACACAGTCCAAACAAATGAATAATCATGATGTTATTCAAGAAAGACAGCGTGTCCGTGTACAAAACTGTACCTTAAGCATATTTTATTAGTATTATTAGTATTATTTTATTATAGTATTAGTATATGAATAAGGTAGCCTACTTCCAAAGGTAATTAATAGTTTACAACGCAACTCTACTATCTCTACTGTATGAGGCAAATTTTTAACTGGGCCTGGGTTAACATGTCACATGCTACTGACAGCAACATGCTGTGTCCTTTTCTAAATAGGACATCTCGAAATGAGCCATTATGAAACTTCTCAAAGGAAAAACACAGCCCCTAAATAGAACTAATATGAACATTTCTATAATATTGTACAGTGTAGTTTGTCCTTATGCTAAATAAAGAGATGATGTAGTGATGATGTCATATAGAGACAAATCCTGGAGCTGCTCTGTGGATAGTGAATAATGAAACAACTGCTGCAGCCACAGTGATTTTACTGGGATATGAGGACACTTTCTGTGAGGAAGTCCTAAAATTGGATGCAATAATTCAATGTCTCAAACATAAATCATGAGCCCAGAGTGTCTTCATGCTCAGGGGGATAATGTAGTTGTCTGTTCAGCACATCAATTCAGTTTTAATGTGGATGTGCCTCTTTGAATAGAGGTTTTTAACCAAATTTAACACCCCTGACAAGGCTGTGATGAACACATGTCAAGTAAAGATGCTTGAGTGGTTCTAGCATCATTGTAAAATGCATCATCCACCTAGGATGCCAATATAAATAGGGCAAAGGCTGAATTTTGATAGCTGGCTCATTTCCCTTATGGAAACCAGACTCACCCTCCTGTTCCTTTAAGGACTTAGTTGGACAGTGGCAGCCTACAGTATGCTTACAGACCACTGTGAGTGAATGCTATTTACCTTCAGGGACATGCACTGTTGGTAATTGTATTTGTTTAACTGTGCACATGCAGCAACTGAACAGACTGTTGGGGGAGGCAGGATATGATCAGTCTGACAGGCAAAGGCTCGACAGCCCTGTCTATCCCCATTTTTTTACACACACAAAAAGACACACACAATGGCAAACCGACCGGTTAATGAAATACTAAACCCCCTTACCTGAAGCAGAAACAGGGACCCTTATTCCAACCAACTCGTAGGTCTTTTCCCTTTCCTAATGTGAGCTGCACATCAATCTTTTAACGCCCTATGAGATTCTTTTTTTGTGCCAGAACCGGTATTCCTGAACCGAGTATCCAGACTGCAACCGTGGAGCAATGGTTACACAGAGTGATCTGGCTGAAAGCTGGCGTGACTGTCAATTTGCAACACTTATATCTGACTATATGAGGCTACTTAGGCTCCATGCTCATTGTTCTGCACACTGAAGGATCACGGAGCAAGCAGGAGCTGTCTATTAGACCTGCGGGTTTGGTTTAAATGTTGCATGCCTATCTATTTTAAAGGACAGACTGCAGAAAGAGGGGCGTCATATGATTAACTGCGATTTATTCCCTAACATTTTCGGTGCAACATGAATAAATGTAACCGAGTGTCTTATCTTCCTGATGTAAGCCTTGAAATGACTGCGATGGAGAAATCCGCTGACATCTGTGTTGGTTTATCCTTTTTCTCACCGGGGCGGGTTCGGTCGGCGGTGCTTACTTCGCTGTCTTCTCGTATTAATGCGGATTGGCCTTTTCCCCCCCGATTGGTGTCAAAATGTTGCAAACGTACAAACGAGAAGACGCCTTTTCTCCCCGTTTCGCCCCGGCCCCGTTTGTTACAATGTAACAATGGAGGAAGAAGTTCTTCCCTGTAGCCGTATATATACTTATTGTGACATCACCGGCATGCCCTACGCCGGAGCATGCTGGGAAATGAAGTGATTTATTTTTTCTTTGTTCATGTTGTGCAGAAACAGACGTGCAGAATTTCATAGCACCACGAAAGGAATGGCATTTAACATATATCTGCATCTTAATACAAATTAATTTACAGCATATGACGTTATTGTCTTATCAAAGCTTGTCTCTACAGCAACAAACTGAATGTAACAAGCCTCCACATCCGCCCATCAAAGGGAAAGCTGTTTTAATATAAATAAAATCATTTGGCGCTTAATGTAGGATATTGTTAAAAAAAACATATTTATTTTATTTGTACAAAGATTATAAAGGAGAGACAACAGATGGCAGCACGTACATGGGTAAGTATTTTAATAATGCTGATGAGATGGGGCAAAGATGCATATCTAAAATGTCAAGCTATCAATTTCATGTAAGCAGTACAATGGAGTGAACACAAACTAATTATATCTTTTCACATGCAGCTCTGGTGTGTCCAGCAGCCCCATTACATGTAGTAGTATTTGGAAGTGGTAACATCCAGAAACAATGATGAAGAGACTACGATATGTTAAAAAGATTATTTTAAAAAACTGCCAATATGACACACGATTCTTTGTGAAAACATTTTAAAATAATGATCTATTTACAAATAATGTTGGAAAATGGCCAAAATAAACATAATGACATGCTAAATGAACTGATGGGAAATGCAGTACATGAACCAAAGATGGTTTGCTGGTGTTGTCACTGTGATCACTAACATAGGCAGTGTTTCATCATCATTCAAGACTCATAAGTAACAACCACGAGTTCCAGTAAGCACTCTACACAAACTATAAGGACCAAACAGTGTTGGGAGTCTGAAACAAAGGAAAAATTAACTGTTCAAACCAGTGAAAAGACTGACTGTGTTTGGGTTTAAAGGAATCACAGATATTATTGATAACAGCTGGATGGAAGAGTTTCCCTCGATGTCCTGATTGCTGATTTTTGATATCTCTTGTGGTTCTTTGATGTGACTGTGCGATTGTGTTAGCTATACCATGTGTCTTGCAAACTGGCTTAAGTGGATCCCGGTAAGGCAACCTAGCATGACAAGACGAGAAATCATGCTGCATTGCAGACTGAAAGTCAAGTACTGTCAGAGTCACTTTTTGTCACTTTTCCCCCACCTTTTTTGGTTGTTGGTTTTTAAAGAGACAACAAACTAAACTTTATTTCTGAAGTGCAGAGCCTTGGCACACCAGATACTCAGCTAACAAATAAACACTGATAGCAGCTGTAGTGCCACTAAACTCGTTCATGAGACATAAGCGACAGAGGAAAAATGCAACCATTTAAAAGAGACAACGGCAGGGCGAGAAGGAGATTGTCACCTCACTGTGGTAACAGTCATTCCCTCAAAAGTAAGACAGCATGGTATAGAGGGACCAGGTGTATCAGTCACATACTCCTCCTAGCAGCCACAAGAGGTTTCTTGGGGCATCTCCACATATTCCAGGAACAGCAAGGAGTATGAAGCTCTAGAGGGGATGACTGGATCGGGTCTAATGAAGAGAGCAACGCTATTCTCCTGAACAGTATTCACTTCAAGATGATGTGGTAGCCATCATTTGTGTCATCTGGAAAGAAAAGAAAAACATAGTAGGGAAGAGTGTTATAAATAAACTGGCAGTGATGAAGTTCATTCAAGGCTCAATGTTAAATATAGAAACGTGTAAATCATCATTTATTAGGGGCACACTCAAATACCTTTCATTGTGTCCAAAACAAAACATACTTCATCCTGGAAGTTCTGGATCATCTGGTAAAGAGAGTAAATGTTTGATGCAGGAGGGAAACCAGCTACAGATGTTTACTAGCATGTAATGACAACTAGTCTTATTGGATTTGCATCATCTTTGATTTGAAAGTGTAGCCTTGGTGAAGCAGTGGGATT
Source organism: Lepomis macrochirus (assembly GCA_024633595.2). Classification (NCBI taxonomy): domain Eukaryota; kingdom Metazoa; phylum Chordata; class Actinopteri; order Centrarchiformes; family Centrarchidae; genus Lepomis; species Lepomis macrochirus. The sequence continues at coordinate 24,692,647 of JALXJV020000014.1, read as the reverse complement.
ATAGAAAAAAATATGATCATACCTCATCACTGACCAGTACATGGATGCCAGTGGGACCCTGTTTAAAGATCTGATTTATCTGTCTGGATGAAATGTTGAAGAGCTGAGCGATCTTCTCTGTCAGCTCAGCAGATGTGAGTTCCTCCAGGTAAATTGCGTGATATACTGCAAGAAAAAAGCAGGTATAAAAAAACACAAATATACATTTTTCGACTGCCACTTCTGTATGTGTCATATCTAGGGATAGGGATCGAGACCCAGTTCCAAAATTTCCCAAAACCCGAAAATCAATAAGGTTTGAGGTTATCGATACTGCTATCGAGACTTGCGGGTCCTATGATGTAACGTTATGTCTCGAAGCGTCAAATCTGATTTAATTTGAAAAGCAATGCATAAGAGAATCATCATGCTGCAGTCTGCCTGCTCTCTGTCAGCTCCTACATACACACACACAGCGGCAGCAGAGTCAGAGGCTCCTACGTCATGGTGGAATACAGTGAGGGTTAAGTTAGCTCCAAACTACTGTAGTGTTAGTTGATGACAGCTGTTACTGTAAGTACATGCAATAAAACCTTTGCAAGTAAAAAGACAATCAATACACCTGTCTGTAAGGTAACGTTAAACATGTAGAAATGGTTAATGTAATCATCTCTGTCCTCAGTATCTCATCCTGTATTTTTTAGACAAGCACAGCTAACTCATCTGCTGGCTGAGACAAACCAGCCACGCCTTCTTCTACCTGGTAACGTTACCTGCTGCCAGCAAGAGTGGAGGAGGAACTGACACAGACTGACCTTATTCTTTCTAAACGTCACTCACTACTTGTGATGTCAGATAAAGTTATTGAGTTACTTTGCTGTTGTAAACATTAATGTTTCTGCTCTCGAAACAACATTTAGCTGTATTTATAATATTAAACTAAACACAACCAGACAGCTAATATGTACACTTCAATATATGTCTATTTATCGCGAGTGATATGTCATCTCAATATATAAGGTTATCGCACATTGAATATTTTCCTCATACCGTGCAGGCAAACCTCATCCCGGTTGTGTCTGGTCTTACCAAATAACTACCGTATTACTAAATAGTAAAGTGTCAATAATGGTATTGGTAAAGAATCTGATCGTTAAGCAGTCTCAGTAAGGGTATCAATATCAATAAAAATTAACAATCCCCATCCCTAGTCGTATCCGTGTGTTTATAGGGATATTTTAACTACTGTATATACCATATTCAAAATTTACTTTGTATAAACAGAGAGAGTCCTTTTTTGCACACCAAGGGACACATTTTACTTGGTTGACATAAATTCAAGAACAGGAAAGTAGGCATGAGCAGCAGCTACCACAGCAGAACAAAAAGAATAGTGCCTAGAGATACAGTAATGTAATCTTATTATAGAAATATTTTGACATTTTGGGAAATACACATTAGTTTCATGACGAGAGTAAGATGGGAAGGTTGATACAATTGTCATGTCTGGATGGTAAATATGAAGCTACAGTCAGCAGCCAGTTAGCTTAGCAAAAAGCCTAGAAAACAGGGAGAAACTGTTAGCAAAGCTCTGTTTAAAGGTCACAAAATCCTCCTACCAGTTCACTAATTAACACGTTACATGTTGTTTGCTTAACCTGTACAAAAATGTCAAGTTGCAGTTTTACAGGAGGAATTATTCCAGAGCCAGGCACGGTTATCATTACAATTCAAATTTACTATACAGATGTGAGAATGGTATCAATATTCTTATTTACCTCTCAGAAAGAAAGCAAATAAGTGTGTTTCCCAAAAAGTATTATTTCAAATGTCAGCAACAGAAAATACATCACAGTAGTGGCAACACTTTCTTTGTCAAGTGATGACAAGATGGGAAGTGCAGTACAAAAAACAACTAAAGTAACAGCTGCATATCAGCAAAGATATTGTCAAAAAATATTTAATGTATTTGAGGATTGCACCTTTTCTTTTTCTAATCCAGTGTTTGATATTATGATGCAGCGATACCAGGATTTTGTCATGTACGTGACAGTGCCTCCTAGCTCAACTCTCAGCTATGCTGTCCCGAATTCAACGTTTAATTTATGCATTTTGGCATAACAAACACGGATGAACCGTCAACATGCACTGACCAAAGAAGGTGTTGGCGGCGGCTTCTCCATTTTCATGTTTCGGCTGCTGTTCCCGCGCCTGCTGAGACTCCTGGCAAACGTAGATGGTCAGCCTCGGCCGTACCACCCTGTAAACAGCATCCACAAAGAGGAACGTGCCAAAATGTCCATGAAAGTGAGACCTTTCTTGATACATTAGGAAAAGGACATATTGTAAGATGAGAGTCAAGTGAAGAACACCCACCGTCCTTTCAGTGCATTGAAGAGTCTTATACCATCAGCTGGCCCGCAGATCTGAATGACATCCTCTCTGGTCAGCTTCAACAGGTCTCCCCCTGGACCACAAAAACAAGACCTTAATTATGTAATATAGAACTCCTCCATCTGTTTTCTCACCCTACATACTCTAAATATAATAAATAAACAGACAATTGTTTGTTAAACAGTGCTTAATAGATGATGATTAAGTGATCTTTTCTTTGTCAGTGCTGTGCACAAATGCACAAAGGGCATTTAATTTCTCTCTCTGCATGTTTCACCTCATGCCACTGTGGCCTTTATGTTAATCTGACAGCAATGATTTCAGTCTTGTGTCATGATGAAAGTAATACAGAAATGTTAAAAGGTCTAACTGTCATGACCTTGATGAACAGTAGGTGTGAGGCACTTATTCATGAGAGCATCACATTTAGGTAACGGGGTGCATGACTGAAAGGGTTTTATTTTCTTTAAATTCCTGGCTCATCACACTCATGACACTACTAAAATAAATAGGTGTATAATTTATAACAATTCAGTATTCAAGAGACATTTTACCTGAGAAGTTGGTGAAGAGCCGACAGAAGGGGGAGAAGCGGTTTCTTAAAAGCCACTGTTGTGCCTCCTGCGGAGTTGCTGTGGGTAGTAAATTCTGAGAAGAAACAAACAAGACAGAACCCAGGATTAAACAATACACTGCAATAATCTCAATGAGCATCTCAGAGTTAGGTCATAGAAGTCACATGTGAAAAAAAACAGCTACACCACAGTATACTGTATGTCCTATACTTGAGAAAACCTTCAAGGAACAGTAAACATACAAAGAAAATTGGCAGATGTAAGGCTGCCTTCTGTGACTTCAAAATTTAAGGATCTTTCAAATATCCTTTTAACATGTTAAATCAGGAATCAGTACCTGACTGTGACCAGTCTTGGTAGTACCGTAACTGTGCTCTTACTGTCAATAATGAATCTATTTAACCTTTTCAACAGAGAGTTCATTTACATTGGGGGCAAAAATAATGCAACAATTTCCACTGTGCAGAGTTTATTAATCTCTGCTAATGACCATTACTTCACTTCTCAATGTATGCAAGTAACTAAAGCAAAACACATTAGCTAGACATATGCCCAAATAAACAGGATGTACAGCATGAACTAAATCATGTTTCAGGGTTTAATAATACATACATTGAATCATTGCACAGAAGAGTCAACCTTGTATTTTTGACTATCATTGTTAGGATTGACCTTGAGGAAGGTAAGGCTTATTTTTGTTTATTTTATGTTTTCAAAGCGTCTCAGATAATCTATTGGGAGGCAGAGGATTAATACCAAGATGTCGGCTTTGCATTTGTGAATATTAATATGCAGTGATTCAGTGCGGCAGGAGGTAGCCAGGCAGTAAATCCAGAAAGCAAAAACGCACTTGTACTTACATCAACTACCTGAACAACGGTACTTACATCCGCAACCTGAACAACAGGCTCAGGCTGGTGGTTTGGTGATCCATTTCTAAAAAGGATTTTTAAAAAGTAACCATGTCAGAATCAAGGAAGAATCACTGAAATCCACATTAAGAAGAATCTAAACATCATGTGTGTTCCTCACTAATGGAAATAACACAGCCACTATGGGGATTTTCTGGTGCATTAAATTCAAAACAGTGTTAATCATGAAGTAGTGGCAGAAATAACTCATACCCTTCCGCAACTGGGAAGCTGTTGTGTGTGCTGTTGAAGCCAGGAGACGGAGAGTTGCTGACATATGTGACCTCAGGCCAGGGACAGCACTGCAAAGGACAGTTTGGTTATTGTTGAATCTAAATAACCTGCCACTAGTATTAAGCTACAGCTTGTACATTTAATTTACCCACACTGTTTGTGTTTTAGTCTGTGTGTCAACCACAATTTCATTTCCTAGTTTTTAATAGTTTATTGGAATTTGAGCTGGGAGGATAACTAAATTGATTTGACAATTGACAGATAATGAAAATAATTGTTGGTGGCAGCTCTAGTTGGATGTAGATCTTTTCAGGTTGATCGACAGCCCATTACAGATGTTTTTGGTCTTCTCCCATGTCATTTTTGGAAATAAGAGTATAATGTTCACTTGAATTACCTTTTTGGTTAAATAAAGTTGTGTTTCATTTTAATAACCCTTCTCATTATCTAATCATTTGTACCTCCAACATGTTAGTAATATGCTAACCTCTGTCAGGATTGTGGTTTCATAGGATGGCTGGTACTTTTCCTTTTCCTGTGGGGCCCTCTTCTCCATCTTCTCCCTGTCGGTCTTCTGCTTTCTGTCCGCACCTTTAGGCTGAAACAGGTCTCGCAGGAGTCATTTAGGTGGTATTCATAAATAACAAGTTTGAAATACAGTACATCAATGTTTTTTTATTTATTTATGGCCTTCTTCTCATCCCCTCACCTTGAAGACTTTGACCTGGCAGGAGGCAGAGTGGAGGTGTTCTGTGTACTCTTCATTCTCATTTTCTTTAAACGTGTCGATCTGGATGCGGAAAGGCACACCCTTTTCTCCTCCATGCTTGCGCATGGTGAATTCTGTGCTGATGCAGTGTACCTAAAAAGGAAAGCAATATAAAAATTTCATCTACACAGGAATGATGACATAACATAACACTTAGGTCAGTGAAATCAATAAATAAACAGGTCTTGGCAAAACTGTTGTTAATTAATGCCTGTAGAATGACACTCAGCTTTCTTGCGATTTTGCTAGACAGAATAGATGAGTACACAAAATGTTAACAAGCTTAGCTACCTGATGCCAAAGTGCTCAAAATTGCCTCAGTTTACTGCAGTTGCCTCTAATCAATGAAAGTAATTCGAGAAAACAACTGTGTTGTCTGTCATGCTACCTGGATAAAAACTGAGGTTCTTTTTGATGGGTCCCAAAGGAACTCCACAGTGTTAAGCTGAGTAGGGTTAGCCCTGGGGTCGATTATGCCGACGGACATGGGGATATCTGCAATGGATCAATGTAAAACAAGCTGTTATCAAAAGGAGGTCTTAATACACACCATCTTATCCATAATATCACCACTGTCATCTAAACCTTGTACATATAGTTCAGGTTAACAGTCAATTTTTCTGAACTGAATTTATCCAAAATCTAATGGATGGTTAAAATACAAATAAGTCTGCACAGAAACATTCTTTCCACACACAAATACAATACAATACATAAGAACCCGAACCCTTCTGGAGCCATCAAGCTACACCAGTCATTTTTCATTCAGTGCTCACCCAGGTCAAGGATGCGATCCCCAGGCCTATTCCAGCGCCAGCCTTCCAGCTGCTGGTGCTCTGTGTACTGAAGTCGTCGGTCATGAAACACCACACGGATGATGCTCTGAAATTTATTGTTACAAAGATTTCAAGGCAGATGTTAATGCTACTGAAGCGTACACACAACATGCAAATATACAGTGTGTAAACTGGCATGTCTGAATCTTACCTTCACCATTTTACCAGTGATTTCAGGAAGTTCCCCAATTTTCCGATTGTCAAGCATTCTAATTTCATAGGATTGGCCTGCAATGACAAATCCATATACTGAATTTAAATGACATGACTATAAAGCCAATTCTGCAATTCCACTTATAGTGCACGACAGGCTGAACTGCCACACAAGAATGTATTGTTTTATTGGTACCAGCGTAACAAAAATATACCCCCACAGACAATATTGCAGTATATCTCCATATTGATTCCCCTACCCACCCCTATTTTGCACTATCCAGTGGCTTTTGACTTAGTTTTGATCTTAGATATCAATAAATTTACACTAAGCTGAAAAGCACAGTGTGGCTGGGATCCCGATGCTGACCTTGGTTGAGGTAGGTGAGTGTTTCATCATGCAGTTTAACGGCTGGCGAGGTAGCTGCACACAGAACATACTGAAAGGGAAGGATCTTGTTGTCGTTGTCTGGAGGCAGATTGGACTCCTCCTGCTTGAAGATGGGGAGGGCGAGTACGTCGCTTGAGAAGAGAGATGAAAAGAACAACGCTGTTAGTGTGCTGCCAAAGCCTGATTAACTCACTGTGAGACATATCCATTATATCCTTTTCATAAAAGTCTACAGAAAAGTGTCTTGATATCTAATTGTTGGAACATACTGCTTTCAACCTCATGACAAAAATCATGTTGAGTCAAATAAAAAGTCTAACACTACCTGTCATCAGCAGATAACACTTGAAGCTGAATGGTGGGTTATTGTGTTTGCCAGCTTTTCAGTTCATTAATTATAATGGAGGCAGCGCTTCTAAATACCAAGGTATCCAGGCAGGATCTCATTGCCCCACTCAACATAAGAATTTCAGAAACAAGCAGGCACTTTTCAGCTTGTACAGTATCATTTAACCAGCCAAGAAATGACACAATAAAGGGGGATCATTCTCCAGCAAAGCAAAGCATTTGTGTCAGCAAAACTGAAATGGATTTCATACAATTTTCATAATGAAAAACTGAGCGTAAGCATCATAAATATCTATCTATATAGTCTTGAATAAGACATCAAATAAAAAATACAGAGAACCGTGTGCAGATATATTTACACTAATGTGTCAGGGACATGCTCCATTGTGATAGGATAAGTCTAAGTCTAATTTAACGAAAGAGTCTTCGTCATCTGATTCATCTGCATGCCGTGGTTAATTTGTCCTTCTGCTATCTCTGAGTGCAGGACTTCACATATTCATGTGTTGATTCAAAAATGTGAAGAGATATCTCTGCTTAAACTTCACACTGGTGCGGACACAAAGCCTAGCTGAGATAGCTGAGATTAGACAGAAAGGTTTGATCATTCAAAGTTTGATTGTTTATCTTGAAAAGATACCAAATACATTTCATGTAGAATCCCGAATTGATTCCACATAAAAGAGCTCACAATCATGGTGTGCAACTTTGAGAAGACAGTCATAAAATTACACTGTTAAAGCTGTAGGTCAAGTGAAAATACACACTGCTGACATTTAAGCTTCAGCAGGTGATCCAGTTTTACTAACTTTAGAAAGTGACAACTGAAGGAGGCATCACCTCGATGGTACCATTACTGTCACTGTTTACATAAACAATTACCCAAATGAAACAAACAGATACCTTTCCCAATTATTTACCAACTTGAAACACGTTTTGACTGTATTTTCAAAAAGTTAAAAATCAGATTAGATATTTTGGTAAATATCAATGTGTAGCAGTCCAACTGTATACTTTCAGCAGAGGGTTGAAAACGTATACTATACCTCATGCTATATGCCCCAGCACCTAGCTCCTGGCCAATGCCCGAGAGACTGGCATCAAAGTCCTGGACCAGTCCAGACTCAATCACTTCATCCGTGAGAGGCAACTTCAAAGCCCACGCCATGCTGACGGTGTGGAGATCTTACGGAGTGCAATTCCGGTTATAACTTAAGCCAAGTTTTCACTGTTTCCCACAACCTTCCAATCAATAGTGGAGAGAGTAAAATAATAAGATTATTATCATGGAAATAAGGCAAAATGTAGCTGTTTAATTGAGGGATGTGCCCATAAAAAGACAAAAGGATGAAATTAGCAGCTTGCGTAATTGTCAGTAATTTTCAAAAGAAAGCAGGGCTTCTATTAAGGTTAACTTACGACGATTGTCTGTACACGGGTTTATGCAACAGTGCACTGATTATGAGAACTTGTGTTAAGCCATATCATTTTTTGCCCTCATGTCTTTCCTCTTGTTATTTAGTGAAAGTAATACGAATAAAAATGCATATCATACCTTTAAGTGAAAGTGTAGCTACTTGCTAACACTGCGGCAGTGTCATGCCATCATGTCGCGCTTCTTCGCCACAGCACTAAAATAATAAACATGTCGAGCTAACCACTAACGTACAAGCTGCACAACGTTACGTTACCCTGCCAGCGAACTTAGCAAGCAGGATGCTAACGTTAGCCCCTTTCCCCCCCTCAGTTATTAGAGATTCACGGGGATAACTTCTAACATATATCTATAAATATACACACGTCAAAACTAACTCTGATTCCGACATATATATAGCGTTAATATAATATTTTGCTTTGTTTATCTATCTTCGTCAGGAAAGAGGTGCTACCGTAATTTCCGTTTTGTTTTCTTCTTCGTGTTATTTCACAAACAACGTTGGGGCTCATTTCCGCCACCCACCACTTAGGGCCGATCAGGCATTAGGTTGAGAAGGAGAGTAACTTACTGCTTTTGGAAGTTCATTTTAAAATTGTAAAAGCAACATTTTTCAATTTCTCTTTTTTATGGAGGTCAAAAAACTATTATTAAATACAGCCAATGCAAATACTGTAAATAAATCAACACACAACAATAAGGAGTGATTAATAAAGACTGGGTTTATTTAATTGATCTGACAGAAAAGGACAAAAAGCATCCCAACTTTTGTTTTTCCCTTGTCTCACAAAGACCTGAACCTTTTCTGTACTTTGCAGAGTCAAATGACTAATAGCAGATATCTTATAATTATAATTTAGCTCTTCTTTTCTCTATTGATAACTTAGTATATTAAACAATATTATATATTGTTTTCCCATATTGAACATGAAGGTAAAACATATGTTAAAGCAAGACCTTTGCAATATTAATTATTTTCATGGTTAGGTACACTGCAATATAGTTCTACTGTTATTCAAAAGGTATATATGACTTGAACCATAAAATGCGCCATTTAAATCACAAACTCAAAGAATGCGATTAATGCATATTAGAGTGTATATCTAATCTGCAGCATTTTACATTTCATCTGTATAAAAAGTACATTAACCTTAATGATAGATGTTGACTGTCAAGTTCATGATTGCAATTTTGCCAGTACTGCTACATTTTGCAAAGCAAAGCTTCTTGCTGTTTCAAGAACATTAAAACACAGAAATTAAATTCTCTCACACACATAACTGAAACCTTGCACTGTACTTAAACCATTCATTACCCCTTTACTGTCCCTGCTGTCACTAAAGTGCAAATAATTTTTGAAAAACTTGCAAAGATTAAGAAAACCGCCATAGTATTGTTCCTACAGAAAATAACTGTATACTGCACATGCAAACACTCTTCTAACTTGTTACAATTTAAAGTCATAACACATGAAAACCATTAACTTGGCTGAACAGTTCATTATTTTTTTAATTCAGTAAATCAATTTGATTGATATTAGGCTTAGTAAAAGTATCTGGCACTAATATTTCTAGGCAACATGAGACTATTTTAAGTTGACTTCATTAAATGCCAAAGAAGCTCCTATTTTGCAATTATACTTTCTCTAATTTGAGATGAAAAATGCAGGGGAAGCATTGTCAAGTCATTAAGTCAGATGGGACAGTCACAACAGTGAATTAATAGGAAACACAAAATACTCTCAGAGTATTTTAAGCACATTAAACAGAAAGTGTAAAAAAAAGCACAAACTGTGGTGAATCAACACACGTCACCCATACATACAGTATTTGTATTTGCACATTCAGTAACTCACAAATGAAACAACCTTTGTAAAAAAAAAACTAAAATGAGTTTCCAGTTGTGGCATTATAGGCAATAGCTGAAGTTACAACTTTTTTTCCATAAGAACCTATTGTCCATGGAATATCAGAAATTACCTTCTCTATGGACAACAGTGTGACATTTTTCACACTGCTGAATAAAAATATCAAAGCCAAACAAAATCTAATCTTTGTGATTATCAGTAAAATATATCAAAATGATGATTGTCTTAAAAACTGTTGTAGAGTCAGAAGTCCATAGATAGCAATGTAATTTTAGGCATTCCTCAGAGAAGTACTTCTGATGAAAATAAGGTTATAGGCTTGCAAAGCGTCTCACGCAGTGCAAATACTGCGTCAATATAAAATAAATGAGCAGGTAGAATTTTGAAAACCTCCATGGTGGCAAAATCATGTCATTCAAATTTCACCGTAATGTCAGCCATTGTGCCAAAGTGACAATTATGTGACTAAAATCAATGTGACTCAATGCACTGCCACTCAGAGAGATATCTTATAAAACCACTTGTATAAAAGTTAATCAAATGTTTTTAAATATGACGTTATTAATGTATTATTATCACTGTATATGATAAAATGACCATGCAGTTTGACTGAGTACCCACCACACAGAAGTAGTGTACACATATACAGTCTTAAAATTACTCACTCATTTTAGCACTCTGTAGCACTTGTAACACTTGATGTGTGTAATTTTCCTTCATTTTCTCAAAAAGTTTATATTCTTTTCTTTTTTACAACACAATCTACAAGTGTGCTGCTGTATTAAATGTTCAACTTCCCCAAACGACAAACGATCAGTGGTGAACCCTCCTAGAATTAGGTCGCTACTGAACCTGGAAGACATTGATCTTGCTCGTGTTTTTTAGCGTCTGTCGTCGGTTGCAGAACCATACTCGCACAACCTCTCGGTCATAGTTTAGCTCTCTTGCAATTTCTGTAATCTCTTGGCCTGTTGGCAATGCATTCTTCTCAAAATAGGAGTTAAGAACTTCTATTGCCTGCGGTGTGAAACTAGTACGCCGCTTGCGTTTTTTGGATGGTTCACCACCAACAAACTCCATCAGATTCTGCTGGCCTTTCTGATTCCAGTGCTCCGCTTCAGCCAGCCATTTCTCCAACACCGGCTTCAGCTTCTGAGCACTCTTTGGGGTGATATCCAGCTTTTCAAACCTGTGGCACAAAAGAAGGATCAGTACCACAGAACACACACTGTATGAACTGTATCTTAATTTCATCCTTATGAATTCACATACACCTAATTTTCAGGAAAATAACTTAGATATTTTGGGTACTAGTCCATGAACCTTTAAACCACCTACTGACAAATATTTTATCATTTTACTTGATGTACTTACTTACCTCTATATATGGGCGACCCCATTGCTGTTCATATTAAAACATTACTTTAAGCTTATGAAGCAGTTGGACAATGTTTAAAATTATACTCACATGCCTTTATTTTTTCTGTAGAACGTAGCCAGAGCTATGAAATTGTTTTTGAATGAAAGTTGCCTGAACACTTGCACACTGATACATTAGTTTGATGATTTAATACTATTTTTTTTGTTTTTATTTAACAAAGTTAAGTAAAAGTTTAACAATTTGAGAATTGTGCTTATTGGCTTTCTTGCTTAGATGAGAAGATTGATATATTAACTTAGCTTAGCATAAAGACAAGGGGAATGCTAGTTTTGACTCTGTTTAAAGGAAACAAAATCAACTTAACAGCACCTCTAAAGCTCACTAATTAACCGTTTGTTTAATCAATAAAAAAATGGTAAACTAAGTGATGGTATGCCGACTTTGTTACCTTTGGACAGAGCCAGGCTAATTGTTTCCCACTTTATTCAGTCTTTATGCTAAGCTATGCTAAACTGTAGCTTCATATTTATTGGACAGACAGTGGTATCAATCTTCTCATCTAACAGTCTGTTAAGAAGCAAATAAGAGCATTTCCAGACTGTTAAATTATTCTTTTAAATTAAGTTTGATTTATAGGAAAAAAACAATATGAATTGTAAAAAAAAAAAAAGTCACCTGCACTAGGCAACATTAACAGGGGAGTCCTTACCTGCAAATAGCAGACTGGCTGTAGGCTGGACCCTCAGTTGCAGTTAGAGCCTGCCCTACTTGTGTCTGAGTAAGCCCCAAGGAGAGCCGTCGGATCTTGAAATTCTTGGCAAACTCTCGAATTTCCTCTAGATTAATGCCTTCCTCGCTGCTGACTACCTGCTGGGGTTCTACAATCGTGAAAAATCTAGTTAAAGATATCTACCAACGGTAGAACGGATCTATGTTTGGATAGGAGATGCAGGTGTACATACTGCTGACAAGCTGGCCCACTTTTGCCATGTCGCCACAGGTGATGGGTACTGTGGAGGAGAGATTAGTGGTGGCCTTCAGTAGGGACGGCTGTGGGGCGATGACAACTGGTGACTGATTGACAGTTGTTACCGAAGCCTGGGAGGAAACACATATATAATATTGTATGTAACCTGCAATGATGCAAATGGCAAAATTGAATCTAATTTAAATACCTTCAGGAATAGTTAATGATCTGCCAATTAACTGAGTCTGTTCATTGATCATGCTGTCATTTTTGGTCCGCTTCGACTTTCGAGTATAAATTCAGAAATTACTTTCTGACCTTAAAACTAAATTCACACAGATTTCTGATGTCTACCTGTGTGTTAGGTTTGGTAAGTGTTGAAGGAGCAGCAGCTTTGGGCAGAACTGCAGCAGAAGTTGCAACTGCTGCAGGTCCATTCCCTACTGTGGCAATGATCTGGCCCTGGGTGTTGAGAAGCAGCTGTGGGGTGACAGTCTGGACCTGGAGACCCTGGAGCGGGAGGGTGGATGTCGCGGCCCCTCCAGCCAGAGAGGCTTGGTTCAAAAACAGCGGGAGGGTTCCTATGACCTGTAAATATTGTTTGAATTTCAGAGAAATACATACAAATAATTGAACGTAACCCTCTGTTACAGTTTTCGCTTACCATACCAAACACTTTCAGAGCATCCACCAACCTGTCATGGCAATGTTTTTGCTTCTGGGAAAATAAGTATGTTCTAATTAGCAGTTCACTTGAAATAAAATCATGTCTCTCAAGATTAAACACTGCAATACTAACTGTAATAAGCTGCAACAATGGTAAGATTGCATAATGCATCTGTTTGAGAGGACAGATCAGTTTTTCAGAAATTGTCTTATGCTCCACTGAATTGAAATAGCACAGTTGATTGATGTTAACTACAGCATGGGATTTTTTATTCCCACACAACACAGAAAACATTTGATTGCCCTCGGAGAGTGTGTTTACAAAACAATATGCATCAATCTGAACACTTGCAAAAATGTAAATGGCACTATGTAAGGAGAGCCCACTCTCCGTAAATGACTTGTTAATTTGTTATTAAGTCTGTTATGTGTAATAGTCAATCAATGTCAATGCCAGAGAGGACCCACCCAGCGTATCATATAGGATACAATATATATATTATAATAATATAATATTGACAGTACTGATATATATAATTATATATATTAATATAAAATAATAAAAATATAATGTAATATGAACTAAGTAGCAGTACTTTACGGCACCCACCTGTCCCTGGGCATTTGTGATGATCTGGCTGGTGATGCCAGCCATGTTGGACATGGCACTAGTGATGATGGGAGTGGAGGTGAGAGAACTGAGGAACTGGGGCTGAGCTCCCAAGGAAGCAGCATTGATCTGGGCAGAAAATCACAACATGTGTAAATAGCATTGGAAATTACATTGCCTGACTGACATGATATAAATAGTACATAAAGTATGAACAGTCATTAATCTGTGAAGCAGCACTCTTACAATGGCAGGATTGATTGAGAGTCCGGCAGTCTGGAGTGCTGCTACAGATATGTTGGACTGAGAGACAGTAGTGGTGGCCGTGGTCGCCTGGGCTGCCGCCACCTGAGCAGCGGTGACCTGTGCATTGGTCACATGTGTTGGCTGAGACGTCACCTGTACTGGCTGTATGGAAGCTGCTTGAGGCTGGAACATCGTGTGTGCATTTGTGTGCAGTTGGGGCTGTACCGAGTTCAGGACTGTTGCAGCTGAGTAGAAATTAAAGAATACACAACCTGTCATTGTTCATTGTGAGAAAATAAACTAAATACATTTTAGCCTCTGTGAAGCTGTACCTAGGCACAGTGGTGCTTTGATGTCAGCTCACAATGACAACACTAATGCTGATGTTTAGCATTTATGTTTACCATATTCATTATCTTAGTTTAGCGTGTTGTAATGCTAACTAGCACTAAGCACAAAGTACAGCTGAGGCTGATGTGAATGCCATTGGTTTTCCAGATATTTGGTCAGTAAATCAAAGTATTGGAAACATTTCAATTTTGACCTGATGATGGTCCTAGATGAAACGTTAACATGATTACAATTCATCCTGAAGAGAACATGAATCTCTGAACCAAATTTAATGAAACTCCAATGGTTGTTGATATATTTCACTTAAAACCACAAATGTCAACCTCATGGTGGCAACATAGTCTTTAGGATACATTCTCTGAGGAGTCCTGTTAAAAATATTGTTGCAGTCTGAGATATTTCAGTGTGGACTAAAGTGGTTGCCTGACTAAACAATTGGCATTGCCATTCGTAGAGCAGCTAATGGCCTAATTTAAAAGACATTGGTTATTGTTAATGTTAAAGGTGTTTTGCTTCTTTCTAGCCCAAATAGATATGGACAATATCTGGCCATGAGAGGCTTAACAGACAGTTTGTGTTTTACCTTGGAGACCAGCAAAGGGCAGTTTGAGGAGGTTTCCAGCCGTGTTAGCTGTTGCAAACCCAGGGAGAGTAGCTACATTGGTGGTAGGCAAAGTGAGAACAGCCAGACCGCCCTGGCCACCGATGGCCTCGCCATACTGAGGGGGATGAGCAGGGGCTGCCCCAGGGAACCTGTCTGGGCCATCATCCCCGTCATCAGAGTGGCCAAACTTTCCTGGGTCAGGACCTAATGTTGCATAATAAAATATTTGCTTTCCATCAACATTTATAACTGGGATGAACAGAGTACTGTTTTTTTTTCAAATTATATTTTACCTCACATTTCTTCACTCCGCTATTGATTTTTATTTTTATACCATATTGGATGTTTTTCTTTGTTATTGTTGCAGTAGTATGGGCTGAATTGGTGGAAATGTTGTGCCAACAGTTTCTACAGCCTCAGGTTATGTATTCAGGTGCTTGGGATCAAACTTGTTTCACTTTTCACATTCTTAATGTGCATGTCAGTCAGTGACTTCAGCAAATGACATACAGTAGCCTATGAGTTACAACAGTGACATTAATTCCTCTGAATCATAAATATTGGACAATAAAGTATATGTGCACAAGGGGAAATGCAAAAATGCAAAGACTCCCCCTCGTTTTTAATTTCCTGTCAAGGCCAAAGCACCCCAAGTGTACCCCATTTCTAATGCTGGTATTTAGTTAAGAAAAACTAATGACTATTGTCTACAACATTCTTTATCTGATGACTTGAATGAATATACAAAGTGTGGCTGGTCATACCTGTGGACAGCCCTGTACAGTGATGGGCATGGCGGCCTGGGGCTGCGGCAGAGACAAACTGACGGGAACAGCAGGAGTCAGCGTTTGGACTGCAGGGGCAGGAGCCTCTATAGACACCACCTGCTGCTCACCCAGCACTGCAGGAGCACCGCCAGGGTTGTGACATTTGAAGTGGTTTTCACAGCTGTTATTAACATCTCAGTCCAACTGAGCCATGTACATATAAATAATAAGTCATTTGCCATCAATCACTATCTAGTACGACCATGATTTACCTACTCCCCCGTGGCTCTGGGACACACTGGGGCCGTCCTGTGTGCTGCCAGTCTCAGGTTGCTCTGTCGGCTGAGCCACTCCCTCCTCAGATTTGCTTTCGCTTGTCCCATCAGGTACTGATGATGGCAGAGACGCATCGACTTCTACTTCTAGCACACGAATAGTCTCTTGGCCAGACATCACAATGACCTGCACAGCAATTAAGAGTAGAAGCTGAGATGTTCAGAGTTCTATTAGAATTTCATAGTAGATGTATCTGTTATTATTGTGTTATTATGTGTATTATTTTGTGAAACACTTAAGTAAATAAACCATATTAATATGGTAACTTCTCACTTGATCTAGTGCCTGATGGGTCAAAGATAGCTAATAACTAAATGTTGTATGTCTGCACTTAATAATTTAACTGCGTGTAGTACATTTTGACTAAACCGATGATTCATGGTATGCAATAATGAAAGCCCTAAAGGAGAGGCAGCGAGACAACCTGGGCTGGAGGACAAGGTGCAGAGAGACAATGCAGGAAGAGAGAGGAGGATGCATACCTGGTTGTCTTTGGCAGGGAATTTCAAAGTGCAGGATTTAAATGGCTGAAAAAAGACTTCTGCAGTCAGACAGTGAATGGCTAAGGAGAACAGAGAAGCCGAGCACATGTTAGGACCCAATGACACAAAACTAAACAACACGAGGAAAAAAATAGATGACGAGAGCATGAGTACACCAAAACAATGATAAGAGCTTCAGCCAACAAGCAGCTCAAGCAATTCTCTTCTCTATATCCGTGAAGAGCATTGCTTTTGTTTGCTGACTATGTCTACACAGAATGTTACTAGAGAGAGAAAAACCATGATAAATTATTAAGCATGGCAATTTAAAGGCTGGTAACCCTCACAAGCATAGAGCAGCAGGTATTATTAGGTGATAAAACACAAAAGTGGGTCCTGATCTTGATGAACTTCTGTGTGTAAGGTAATCATTCAGTTATGACATGGTATGCTGGCGCATGGAGGTTGATACGAACAAACAGCAGCTTGAAGACAACACACGTTGTTAGGGTTTGGCTAAGCCCAGTGTGGTTAGAAAGCCCTTCACCTTGCTTTAACAGACAGGTGAGTGTTACCTGCTCATTGACAGTAAGTGGGGCATCTTTGGCAGGGAGATCCTGAGAGTTCATGGCTGGCTGCTCCACCACAGTCTCTGTCTTCCTGGCATTCTGGGTAAACAAACACCGATTAACTTACTGTATATTCTGATTTAGTGTCTGACTACTTGATCCCCTCCTACTAATCTTTTGCAGTCTTTACAGAATAACAAATATATAAGTTTCATGATGGTGACCCTTGTTAGCACACAGGGGCAAATGCTAGTTACACAGACCCGCATGCAGAGGACTTGCTTTTTATTCATGGCTATTTCTGTCATTGCAGGACCAGACTATTTGGAGAGGCCTATAAACAGGCCATACTATGTTGCACTAAAGCTGCAGAAAACGTGATGAAACACGCTTATGGTGGACATTAAGTGGTTACAGATTCTTCACAGATCAAAAAAAGATTCACGATGGTGCATTTCATATTGCCGTGCCCCGTTAGAAATGAGAATCTGTCAAAACTTCGGCGGGTGTTGATGGGCTCCCCACCCCCATCCTGGCCAATAAAAGTCTCGCTGTCACGGCCACTTTTGAAGACAAGCACTAACCACGAAGTGCAGGCGACAGAAATCATCTCGACCCGTGCCTAGAGACCGAATATTATGTATTTCCCTCTCTTTATCATAAATATATAAATTATGCTAATTACGAACATTGCATATTAACCAAAACTCATTTCCTATCGCTTTTCTCTGCTATGCGCCGAAGAGCAGGCTAGAATAGACTCCGTTTGTTATATTCAACTTACCGCGAAAATAGAGCTTATTTTCTGTAATCCCCCGCGCTTATAAAGGTCCTTGTCACAGTTTGTTTCAGTCACACATAATTAAAAATTCATCTCAGCTCCCAGACAGGCGCTGTGACTGCACACAAAAGAGGTATTTGCATTGATAAGGAGGGTTGCAATGTTAGGATCTCCTCTCTCTTAATATTTAATGACGATGCCCTTTCTGCAACAGTTCAGATAATCAAAAATCCTTGAGGTGTCTCACAAAATCCTATTTCAGCTGTAAAGTCGGACAAAATTGCCAGAAAATTGGCCTTTTGCACTACGTCATGAACATAATTTATGCAAGAAAAAATCTTGCATTGAAAAATGTCTGCCTCGGCTTGAGAGGTGCCATGGCTCTCTTAAAGGGGAAGTACCTCAAATAAAGGCTGAGCAGAGTGAAGCATTGAACGACACAATTTAATAATACATAAAACACTGTGCTGGTACACGAACAGTTGCCTACTACTGCTCTTTGTTTAATTGGTAGTATTTTGGAATGACAAACAATCTGTTTACTTCTATTATTAGTGCAAACTGTTGAAAGCAACACTGGGGAATTCACTAAAACCAAGCACTTTTACAGAACTATATTTTTGTGTACAATGGAGAGGACATACTTTGGTTTCTGATGGGCCTGCTATATTTTGTTTTTGTTTATTAAATAGCCCTATTCAGCGACCTCTGTGAGTGGGACTTCCTTCTGCCTAACTAACAATTTGACTGAGACTGTGTACCTGCTGTGTTTTTCTGTGTTTTGTTACGTTGGTGGAAGTGGAAATGAATGTATTTCTGAATGGGTGGAAGCATTTTATCTACGTAAAACCTCAACAAAAAGATGTAAGGAAAAATCATTCTAATTAATTATAGTTATTGTTAATTAAATATCTTGGCCAGATTGCAGACATGTAAATGTAAACTGTATATTAGCCAACATTAAAACATTGCTATTATTTGTAAGCTGAAAAATATATTACTCTACTTCATTTTTTAAAATTTTTGTTATATAGTCTATATGTTTGACTGAATGAATGACTGAATCAAATACATTCCATTTACATGAACATGTATATAAACAGTGTATATCTCCAAAGTCAAGAATCTACATTGTCTCATGTCTCATTTGCTATTATTTTAATGAGTATATTATATGTTTGCCTTCTGCAAACACATGAATCGATTAATAGGTCACTCGAAGGTGTGTACAGGTGCAAATAATAATTCCATTTTTTCTTGATTGATTTTTCTTAATTCTTCTCCTACTATGACAAGTCAAAATAAAACAATAGAAAGGCCTGTGCAGGATTTGTGGTGAGCAACACAGATAGCTCACTGTAAGTCATAAGCAGAAATATTAGACTGCACATTAATATCAGTATTAACATTATTGCTAATTTATTGCAATACAAGACAATGTTCACTATATTTTAGACCTGCAGTAAGCACCTACAGAATATTTTCAGGCACTATTATTGTACATACGATGTGTTCAACAAGTATAGTGCAGTTTCTAATTAAGTTATTTGTGTTTTTATTATTTAATTTTCTTATCTACCTTTTTATGTCCCTTTGTGTTGCGCTTTACTCTTTAAAATACTCTGTATCTGTTGTCTCTTGATAGCTAGCTAACTAGCTATGCTTTTATTTTATTTCAGCGTGTATTCTGACAGTGAACACATTTTATACCTAACTGCTATTTCTCCTAAACATATGCTTGGCGTTAAATCAAATTACTTTGGTCTTTTTCAAGAAGTCAACAGTTCACCTTCATCACTTGAATTCGCCTCCGTTTCTATCTGCAGGGGGCGCGCGCACGTAAAACACTAAAGTGCGTCGAACCACAGATAGAGAACGACTGACGTCACTACTTCCACAACAACAAGAAGCTGAAAAACAAGGAAGTGAATGATTGTGAAGCCGTAACCTGTTATAAGGCCGTGAAAATATACGCAGAGCTCCGTTTTATCTGATATTCCTCAGTCTCCGGATCATACAAGAACAATGAACAACAAAGGTATTTCTCCAGACTTTTTTTATGTAATTAGTTAGCTGTTCGTTATACGACGCTGACGTTAAAACTAACGGTAGCGATGAAGAGCTGTGGTTATGGCCATCTGAAGCGGACTTCACGTTTAGCTACGTACATGACAATAAACGGACGTTTTCTGGATAGCAGTGTAGCACACACAGGCTAAGCTTTGGCATCTACTTTATAATCAAATAATAAAGCTTTTAATAATGAACGTCTAAATTTACTGTCACGGTATAGATCACCATACCGTTAGTGACCAGGTCACATATTTTCAGTAAGCTAGCATCGCTCAAAACAGGCACATTTTAAAGGCAACGCAGACATGGTTTACTGTTTTGGTGTACATGCATTGGAATCTTAATATATATCAATCATTTTAATAATAGTCGATTTTTTGTCACTTTAGACATACAGTATGTTTATATGAACATAATATACACTGTTTTAGCTTTTTTACTCACCTTATATGAACATGCTTATTATTTGAACGATCTTTTGTTGTACCAGGTTTTGATGCAGCTGTACACTCTAGTTGTGGGGCTGCGAATAACGATTGTTTTCATCATCGATTAATCCATTATCTAATTTATCGAATTTATTGCTTGATCTTGCAAATTGCGAATGTCTGTAAATGGCACAAAATGCTCATCACAAGCACCCGGAGGCCTTGGCGATACCTTAAAGTCTTGTTTTGTCCTATACGAATACAAACGAAACCAGAAAATATTCACAGTTGGGAGGTTTAACATTTTTACTTAAAAAAATAACTTAAATGATTAATCGATTGCCAAAATACATTGCCTTTGACTGACAAATCAACTAATCTGATTCTCTCTATTTAGAAGTTTGTGTTGATGATTTTATTTAAAGAAATATGTTTAATTTTTTTCTACATCTTTTCCGTTTTTAAACGGAAGTCATTTGTCATTATAGGATTTATTGGCCTTGAAAGAAAATGTATCTTTGAGGTCAAAATAATTTTACCAATGGGCTCTTTCCATCACTGGGCACAGAGATCGACACTACCTTTCACCTCAAAAACGCTGTATGTGCTACTGTCTCTACTGTAATGTGAAAATTAAAAATATTTTACTATAATAATTTTCATATTACTTCAGAAAATGTCATATACTTTGCTCTGTACTGACAGTAAACATCTTTGTCTTGTCCTCTGTCACATATTTTGATGTGGTTTCTGAGAAATGTTTAAGCTCTAGAATTCCTGTTTCCTGCTGAAACGCTGACATCATTTCACAATACTGTGCCACTCACTCAACTTGGGATTTATGTGTCAGTAACTGTTAATACTAAAGTGATGTAAAATGTTGTCTTGCAGGTTCATATCCACAGCAGGCTGTGTACCCTCAGCAGAGCACTGCACCTGTATACCCTCCTGCTATGCAAATGTCTCCTCAGGCACCTCCATACACAGACACACCACCTGCATATTCTGAGGTAACTATTGCATTTAAATGTCATATGATAACACAATTAATGCTCACAGTGAACAGTTTTAAACTTGTCTTTTCATCTCTGTGTTTGCAGATATACCAGCCCAGATATGTGCTTCCACCTCAGGTGCCTGGTCAGGTGCCCCAGATGTCATCTCCCTACCCTGGAGCTCAGGTGTTTATGCCCATGCAGCCACACATGCCTGTTGGGCCAGTGGGTCAGAATGTCCCCATGGCTTACTACCACATGGGAGCTGTGTACCCCGCTGGTTCAACAGTGATGGTGGAGGGCGGCTATGATGCTGGTGCTCGCTTCACAGCAGGCAGCGGTGTTTCCATCCCCGTAAGTATCCACCAATTTCAATTATTTTAAGGAGCCAGAATTTTTGCATTTAGTGTATTGTTGAGATGCAGTGTCATCTCATGCCTGGACATCAAATCCAAAGATGATCAGCTCTGTACCAATGTCTGTGCTCGTTTCTCCCCTTCTCCAGCCCCCACCTCCTGGACATCCCCCAATGCAGCTCAGCTGGCTGCCATGCAGGGTGCCAATGTTGTAATGACACAGCGCAAGAATAACTTCTTCCTGGGTGGATCCAATGGAGGTTATACCATCTGGTAACAGCAACTCCTCAACTCCTCTTCCATGCCTAAACCGTGTCCCTGTCCCAAATGATGCCCCAGTTCTATCCCATCCCATACGCCTCCCTCTTCAGGCTGCTTGGCCATGCCACAATACTGATATCACCTAACGGAATGTAATATTTTAGAGCCCTTGTGAAAGGTACAGTACTCCACTTCTGACCTAGAGATCAAATGATGAATACCACTGCCTGGAGAGGACAAATGCAAATTTTTAATGTCATAGAATTCATTCCATGATTCTTCATTGGGTCTAACCTCTTTGGTCATTCCAGATTGGACCTCTTATAGGAACCTGTATTTGTTCAAGAGACCTGGTCTCCTTTTGATCACAAATTACGTTCAGATGTTCTTGTATACCTGTAAAGCTACGTAAATGAAATGTTTAAATATCAGACCCGTATTCTATAGTTTAGCTGCTTAATGGTGAAAGTGAAATGCAGTTATAAAGTTGCAGTGAAAGCTAAAAAAAAAATCCCCACTTGTCTTTTTTTGAAAACGTTTAGTGTAGTTAAATTAATAGGTGTGTACTAGTTCCATGTAAATAACAGTATGCTGATGATGATGAGAAATTACATTTCAACTATACGAGAGAAAAAAAAAGAATAAGCATCTTGAATACTTTTAGCTAGCATTGTCTTGTCCTTTAAACAGTATCCAAAATACCATGGCAGATTTGTTGCACAGTGAACTGTCTTATCTGACAGATTGTTGCATTTAAATCACTTGTAAATTAAATAAATTAAACTAAAGCAAATAATTCAAGAAAAGATTTCATGCAATATACAAAGTGGTTTACTGTACCTTGCTGGGCAACTTGTAGATGAACATAGTCAAGTGCCAAAGAGCACTGGGGATAGCCCTAATTAAAGTAAATTAACTTCAGTAAACTTAAAGGAAAGAAATTTAAAGTAAATCCAAATAGTAAGTTGAATGGGAAGGGGTGGTTGGTGTAACATTTTAGCTTTTTTGTCTCCTGTTTCTATTCCACAGTCGGATACCCAGAGTTTATACACTAAATGTTTTATTGTACTGATTTCGAGAATTACCCTCCATTGTTTCTTTGTCTTTTCACAGAGTATTATTTGGTATCATCAAGTATTTATTCACGGTAGAAGAATGTCACCTTTGTGATAGCATTAGTTTCTAGTCAACATTTTTAATGGTTTAGGAGACTTTATTAAATATTTTGGTGTTTCTTTATGTCCTTCATTACTTTTCTACATTTAAGTGATTTACATGAGTAGTTAGGCAAATACATTTTTTAAGTATAACCAATGAGCTGGTTGTACCAAAGATTTGGTCTACAATGCACATATGTTTGGTTGTGACTTGAAATTTAAAATGTCACAATTTAAAAGCAAACATATCATCAAAAAAGCAGTTATGAGTTTGTTGGCACCTAGACCTTCACTCTGACATGACTGCAGTTGTTGTGTTAATGTCACTTTATGTGGGTTAATTGCATCTTTTAAGTCGTTGCATATTTTTGCACCTTTGCTATGTAAAAATTTGATTAAATACTTTTTATCTGAGATGCACTGCTAAGCAAATCTGAGTGGTTGCAGACAAGGGGCTACTCTTTTTTTTAATTCTGTTTTCATGACTTTTTAAAGAAAGCTGTGAGATTTTGGAACATTTTTAAATTCATCAAGTGTAGTCCATTTGAAAGGAATGTCAAGATGTGTCGTGTTGTTCAGTAGCCTGAAAGTGTATGCAAACTTTTGCAATGAGGCTATATCACTGTCAGCATAATTGTTCATTTACAAGACATTTTTGTGCTGCTAATTAAACGTCTTTAGAATCTTTACATGTAGACATCATTTATCACATCTTGCAAATGTAAACAAGGTATCTGAAACTAGGTAAGTTAGTATGGGTACCATAAATGCCATAAACGTACATGTTCTTCATTTTGGTGTCTGGTAGCGTCAATGTGTCTGGGTATCCGACATACCATATCAAGTTTTAACAGCTGTGGCCACCAGAAAACAAATGCTGTTGCTATCAACCAACATTTAAGGATTTCAGTGTTATTGAAGTCAGAAAGACCAGCCGTCTGGAAACGTGCTTCATTCATCTGATGAACCCCCCCCCCCGCAGCTCCAACACAAAGCTACTATACAAGATGTTACTGTCGTGTCACTTGTATATTTAAAATGGCTCAATATTCACACACGCTGCCATTTCATACAGCTTTGCTGGGGAAAAGGCCACAGCTATCAAAGCTTTTAAAATATGATTCAAAAACTGTTTTATTTTTCCCCATCTCTGCTCTGATTGTTTGTAAAGCAGCATAATGGTGGCTTTGTCTCAGCAATATGAAGTACTGTAAACTACAGCTGACCAGTAGATGCTATGCCAACCACAGCCAGCAAATGGATTACCCTTTGTTGAAGGATTATGGACATTTATAGTTCAGGGATTCTCTTTACAATATTTTGTAAAAATAGATGTATGTACTAAAGTGATGTGACAGACTTTGGTACACGTTCTATCTTTTAAGATTACTAAAGGAGATGAGTGTCAAAGATGGAATACTTTGGAAAAAAAGAACTTAGGTGCACTTAACTTTTTTATACTAAACTTAAAATTTAAAATGTAAGTTTAGAATAAAGGTTATTTTGGAAATTTGAAATGCTGCATGTTTTATTTGTTTAATTTTATTCCTGTATACAAATGTATTGGAACAGGGCAGGTAATTTAAGATTGTGATCTGAGATAACATCTGGGTTTTCGATTATTGTTCTTTTGTGATTATAAAATGTCTTTTCCTGGCCAGACTGCATCACAGGTACTAGACAGTTTTATCAACATACTTGTTTGAGTTGATGCTTGTACTTGCTTGGCCTTCATACAAATACCACGAAAGAGCTTTTTTTGTGTGTCAGAAATCATTATCGCCCACCTTAGTTTAGTATACATAGTGTATGAAAGAACCAATAGTAACAATCAAAATATTGTCACTTTGATATAAAATCTATTGAGTGAAATGTGGATCTGTATGTTTGTCTAAATAACCTAGCATTTCACTAGGTTTGTCTCCTAGCCATGTCTCTCACATTTCAATCCAACCACCCACAATAAATCACACCATAATGACATTTAGTTTTTGCTGACACTGTCAGAAAGGTATTGATTCACATCTTTGTTTATAATTTCCAGTTGTGGTTTGTTGTTTTGTTTTGGAATGCATTATATTGAAAGGTGTCAAATACTTTCAATTCTTCACCTAATCAACTTTCAAACAGGTAAAAAAACCCCTCAAACTTCTTAATAGAGGGATTTTGTGCTGGTCTGTTGTATGTAGCTCGTTGTGTCTAACAAACGCAGTGTAATGTGCAGTATGTGACAGACTGTGCAGCAGTGCTGATGGTTACGACATTGTCTATTTAAAACATTACAGTACATTACGCATCACTAAACTGTCACACTGTATAGAGACACTAGTCCAAAAACAAGTTTTATTGCCTTCCGTATTTATCTCAAATAGGGAAGTCATCAGTAACCATGTCTTTCTTATACAATACAAACCATGGCCAACAAAATCAAACAGTGTTTAGCTGACCTATTTTAAATAAAACTGTTTTTGACTAGCTTATAAAAGAACTGCACAGAAACAATTTAAAAGCAACTCAATATAAAAGGGACTGTCCCCAGTAGCCTCAAAACACGTCTTATACAAGGTTTGTTTGGGGAAAAATACAGTATGTCAGAACGAAACAATACCGCAAATGATAAATAATATAGCACAGAAGCTAATCCTTAATTTACTGATCATGTAACATTTTGAAATCCTAACACCTGTTTCATGACTATCTCTGCTAATTTGAACACAAGTGTTCTCTGTCACCTGTTCCTCGTCCAGCAATATTCACTCTTACTATAATAATATTTTCTTTGGTATTGCCTGTGCGCTTCTGTAATTGTTGTAACATAATCTTAAAAAAAAGGTTCTTGTCTGCCCCATGTGCAGCAAGTAGCGGCCTTCCCTTGAGACACGGGGGGGAAAAAAACTATCCTAGTTCTTCTTAGTCTTCCACAGACCCTTTTCTTTTGTAAGCTCCACTCACTCCCTGTCTTCACCAGGTTCATATGAAGTATTCCTTCTTTTCGCTCACAGCCTGGTTACTATAGTCCTCATCGGGATCCTCTCCTGGAGCCAGCTCCCCCGTCGTCCTGTAGTCTCCTTTGTTGTGGCAGAGATACCGGTAAAGCAGGAAAGCTAAACCAGCTATCGTCATCAGGATGAGCACAACAACCACTGGAAAAATAAGGATCTTTTAAAAATGCTATTATAAAACATGCCTTTATAATGTAACGATTAAAAGTGCAAACAGTTACCTGCAATAACTGCAGAGTCTGGACCTGTGGGGGCTGCTGTTGTTACCACTAGGGGGGAAAAAATTAAAACAAGTAGATGTTTTTAAACCACTGGTGACGCATAACAAACATGGGAGAAAGGTTATGAGATTACAGGACAGAAGAAGTAGGAAGTTTGTGTGCCAGTTATGGAAAAAAATATTTTTAAAAGTGTAGGAGTTACCCTGAATCATGGTGGTGTCTGCTTGTGTGGGTAGTGATGTTAAAGCCCCCATATCTGATGCAGAACAAAACACACGCATGACGTGTTGATAAAGCAGCACAAATTATTAAAAGGTTATGATATCAGGATACTTCTTGGCTGCAACTTGCAGCCTTTGAAGCCACGTGAGTACATTTGTAACAGATCTTAAAAACAACAACAACAACACCAACAACAAAAAAACAGTATACTCACCCTCTGTCACAGTTCTGTTTCCATATGTGGAGAGTGTCGTTGAAGACACCAGGACGCCTGAATCTGTAAGATATGAAAAAGCATGTTAAAAATGTCACAGGGCTCTGGCTTCAGCACAGTCTGCTAGAAGCAACTTGTGCAACTGCATAGCTGCTGGCTGAGGAGGGAATATTAAGTGTTGTGACACAATAATCTGATTATTAAAAGGGCTGGGACTAAAACAAAACCTGTCAACCTCTTATTTATTTCTGAGTCCTTTGTGATGCAATGGCTTAATCAGAGAACACACCAGTGGCAGAAGTACAGAGATCTCTTACTTGAGTAAAAGTAGGAATACAGCACTATAAAACACTGAATTACAAGTGAAAGACCCGCATTTTAAAATAATAAAAAAATACAAAAAAGTATTATTAGCAATAGAGTTTTTAACAATAGTTTTTAAACAAAAATGCCAAACATTCTTTGATTCAGGGCTCTCAAATGTGATAATTTCACATTTTTACTGATCAAACAATACTTGAGTGACTAGATTAATATGTCAAGAGTGATGATGGTGGTCGTCTCCTCGAATTCTTCTCAGCTTGAACTTTACCTCAGTGGTCTTGAATGTACAGACTCTTTGATATTGCAATGGGCATTTTCCACTGTTTCCGGATGTTTTACAGACAAAAAATCTGCAGATATAATCTATAATAAAAATAACCTTTAGTTGCAGCCCTGATCAACAAAATGTACTTAAAAGTATCCTAAAAAGTAAGTAAAAGTACCTATTTAGGCAGTAGAGTCGCCTCAAGAAAGAGTTATATTGTTGGATTAATATAATGACATGTTTTGTTATACCTGGTGGAAGAGGATTAGCTAATCAATGGCAATACGTCAGTTTTTTCCAATTGTTTTATATGTAAATTTAGAATCTGCTAACTAGTTACTATAGCTTTCAGACAAGTGTAGTCCAGTGGTGCAGGAAACAAGTATTGTCATTATCAATTAATCTGCTTATTATTTTCTCAATTAGTCATTCACTGGTTAGTGTCTAAAACAAGAACAATTTTATATCCTTGAGCACAAGGTGACATCAAATGTCTTGTTTTGTTCAAAGCCCAAAAGATATTCAGTACTCTCATGTGAGAGTCTTGAATCAAAGTTTGGCATTTTTGCTTTAAAAAAATTGTAAGTAAGTAAGTAATTGATTAATCGATCAATCGTGGCAGCTCTATTGCTGATAATACTTTTGTACTTGCAATGGAGTGTAGTATTTGTACTTTTATTCAAGAGTCTAGTAAGATATTTGGTTGATTAATAAATCGTCTTGAACACGTTTTTAAATACAAGAAATAAGCACTTCATTCAAACTGATTAAAAGGTGGACTTACTATTCATGGCTGACTGGCTCCCTGTAAGAAACACACAAACAACAATAAACCACGTCTCACTAACATTTCCGCAATCTTCTAGTTACCAAGTGAGCCATTAATGTTGGATATGATTTATTTAACTCGATAGACGGTCAACACCTTTTCCCACCATTGTTTTCCGACTCGGCTGACTTTCTTTGTCTAGTAAGTAACTTATACTAAACTTTTAAAAGGCAATTCTTTTTCTTCATGCTCATTAAATCAGCTAGCCAAACACAAAGTCATCCCGTGGAAGGAAAAACTACGAGTAAGCGACATTTTAAGGAAAAGTGTTAATTTAATAATCACATTCATGTCATCTGTTGTGTGAGCTTACCTGGGCGCAGCGGCGACGTGACACAAACCTCACTAACTGTGCAAGCCGACTTTTCCCCCAAGCTAACAACTAAGGTGGAGGAAACGAAAGCACACTGCGAACTTAAAGTTTGAAATTCAAGCTGTGTACGAGGCGTCTGAAACTGCGTCTGTGAAATACAGTAAGTCGCTATACTTCTACTCCCAGCCCTTGTGAGTCATGCAGCTGAGCACACGCTCTCGATTTCCGCCCCTCCCTTTCCTCCCCTTCCTCCCCCTCTCGCCATGTCAAAAGATCGTCTATCAGCGAGATGTATCACTCCTGAGTTTAAAACAATATGGAATTCCACTGTTTGTATCAAATCTTTTTAGAAGCTTTTTGGGGGCATTTGATCATTTTGATTTCCCTTCTACAGAAGGATACAAATTATTTTCATTGTTAATTCATTTTCCATCATCATTTTCTCAATTGATCATTTGGTCTTTCAAATGTGAGAAAACATAAATATAGCCTAAACCAACAGTCCAAACACCTAAATATCTTTTGTTAATATCATAGAAGAACAGAAACCCAGCAAATATTCATATTTGAGAAGCTAAAACCAGTAATATATTTGATTAATTTAGCTGAACAACCTCTGGAACAAGATAAGATCAGTCTTTATTTGTCAGAGGTGATAAATTGTTTTAAGTGTCCTGCTCAGGGACACACTGAGACACACCAATACGTGTCTTATCCACCGTTCCATCGCCAAACACATTAATAATGAGTTAAAACGGTTAAGTAATTATCAAAATAGTTTCCTAAATTGACTGTTCATTCTGGTTGAAGTAAATATCTTGATTAGTATATTTTCTTTTAAAATTGATCAGGTTATTTTCAAATTAATTTAACTGAATGTTAAAGGTTACCTGTACTTCAGCAATTTGGTGTTCAACTTACATAAAGTTGAATGACTTAAGAGTGACAGATTTAAAACAGAATCTATGCAGCAGATGCAAAGAAATACTGACTTTTAGTTCGTATGGGTAAGACAACTTGAAGAAAACTTTCATTTGTTGTACCCCACTTGGCTGTATCAGCATGCCTTAGACATGATGTTGAATCCCTGTTAGCTGATAATCAAAGTACACCTAGTAATAGAGATCTTATAAGTAAAAACTTTGATTACATATTTTTACTTATTTTCACATCTTTTAAGTTTTATCAGAGACAGTGCACTTCATTTTCTATTTGGACTCAGCCACAAGAAGCCATTACTTCTTATTAGTCTGCAGAAGTCTTGCTGGTGGTTCACTTATTCACAACTATCCCAGTAGGATGATTCATGGATATATATTGATATTACCCAGTCATAATACAAAGCTCTCCTTCCTTTCCTCTTTTCTAATAATCCAGATGATTTTACAGAAAATTGTTCATACATTTTAATTTGCTTACAGCAGCAAAATTTGCTTAAATGCAGTTATTCAAAATGTCTGCAGTCTGTGGTTCCTCTTGATCTGCTCCTTTGTCACACACATTTCACAAAGAAGAAGGCATTTCACTGTCACGCTTAAATTCAGAAAAATCATGTGGTTTGTGTGTCCTGATTCGACTACCATAATAAAACTCCTGGTTGTTCCAATTTAAGAAGTGAGAGACATTGGGGTAAATTTGCCACAATACATTTCCCATCTAATGTCTTCCTCTTATAATGAAGGAAGCTTGTGCAAAAAAAAATTCTATCATGAAACTAATCTGGTGGCTCATAGCATCACAGACTATTCGCAAGATTTTACAATTGTGCTGTAGTACAACTATGTTTTTTGGGGTGGGGTGGGGGGTCACTTTAAAATGTTTTCAATGAATGACAAAAAGTCTTATCTCTTAGCTTTATCATTCTAAGTTATGTTTAGTTCTCTATAAAGTTAGCTGAGAAATCTGGGCTGAGTGAGAGGTCGTTGTTTTTTGTCCCTATCGTTTTAAACCGCCATTGGCAGAGAAGCAACAGCAGCTATTGACACAAGTTATTTTTATTTATTTATCTTAATATAAAAGTGATACAAAAAAGATCACTGTTCATAGTTAAGCAATGATTGATCTTCACAGTGCATGCCTAATTAACAGATTGCAGTTTGTGACTTTAATTCAAAGTTAAATGAAAAATGAGGTTAAAAAAATAAAAGAATCCCAACTGAATCCCTGCCAACAAAACTAATTAAAAAGTGAAGAGAAAGAAAAGAAAATATTTAAAAATCACAGTACAGTACATCTGCAAACAGCAGTTACCATACATACTAAGAACATTTTCTAACAATGTAAACCTATTACTGCATTATGTTTTGGGCACCTAAAACGACTCGGATTTCAAACTGTACTTGTTTGGTGGAGAATACAATGGCATCTGTGAGATAAATTCCAGATCAAAAATGAAAAAAATCACCCTGCAGTAATGTATCTCTACTTTTAAATGGATAATTAAGCTTTTACAAAAATATAACAGATAAAGCTTTACCCTGGCTGTGACCTGTATGTACAGCACATTTCAATAAAAGATAAATAAGAAAACTAACACCAACAAGTCATACACATCATTCATGACACCACAGTTGGACACTTGGACAGTGCAGCTGTCTCCACATTTTTTCTCTTGTGCAGCTGTTGACTTCAGTCCTTTCTGTTCTCTGTCTAAATCAACACAAGGCAGACAGGGATTTATGAAAAGCTGAGTCAAATACAGGAACAAGGTAGAAGGGAACAAGTAGGTTAATTATATTTGAATGAATATGTGGATTGTGTGCATTAAAAACGTACAAACCTCGCATTAAAGTATGAATACTTTAAACCACTGTACTTTTTGAGTCCACTGATACCTGTTTTTCTGCTGAAACGAAATCCTGGATGGGACACAAAAAAAGAGGGAAGTAATGATAAAATAGGTGTCGTGAGAGAACAAAACAGTAAATACATAGGAGGTCTGCATCATCAGTCCTCAGCTGTGTACTAATCAAATGACAAACCTTGTAAGGAATGCTCAGGTCCTTTGTGTCAGAGTTAAAATCAGACATCTCACTTTTCTCCAGCCCATTTGGTTTAGAAGTGTCGAGGTGTATCGGGCTGCCTTCTCTTTCTTCAATGTGCAGCGGGCTGTTGCCTGCTGCAGACAGCTGGAGATCCAAGCTTTCTGAATCACAGGAGTGGTTCAGTTCAGAGCTGCTCTCACTTGGTGGAGCCTTTTTACCATCTCCCTTATTATCAGACTCTGCAGGAGGCTTAGGCTCAGACTCCTCTTCCTCCATGGCCTTCTCCTCCTCCACCTGATTGCTGTCTTCTCCCAACTTCAGCTCATTTCCAGACGCCCCCGCTGCAGCATCTTCTTGCTCAGGAGAACTGTGGATTTCACTGGGGTTCAATCCTGCATCCAGGTCCCTGGCCTCTGCGGAGGGGCTCTCCAGAATAGGTGATTTTGGGGAGACTGCAAGGATGCTGCTCTCTCTAGACAGACTGCTGTGGCGAGGTTTGTCTGGGGACCTGAAACTGAACCTCTGGCCAGGATTAGGATTATAGCTCTTGTGAAACTCAGAAAAGCTGGCTTTCCAGGCCTTGGGGGACATCAGAGTTCTTCTCTTCAGGGAGCCATACCTGAAATATTTTGCAATCAGATATCAGACTGACAACAAGTTTAAATATTTTTCTACTGTCCCCAAATACTGACATCAACTTCTTAAATGCATTCATCCCAAAATAGTTCAATGGAAATACTGTGGGATGTACAGCAACCAGTACTGTCAGAAAATATAACAAATATAGTCAATATTGTAGCTTTGGACAAACAGCTTGAACACAAAACATGTGGAATATTAGCATTAAATGCTTATAATTACTGTGTTTTGTGATCTGACAGAGTATAACAGAGCTTCAGCTATCTTGAGCAGATTATTTAATTTTGTGAACTATTCCAGAACTGAACTGCTGACCATTAAAACAAAATGTCTTCAAAATTCAAAGCTAAAAAGAACTTACCGCTGCATTCCCTTCACAGCAAACACTTTGTCCGGATGCTGAGCCTGCAGCTCCTTTATCACACTGTGTAGATCAAGGTTGAGCTAAAACAGAAGAGGACTGGTAAAAAACACACACTATTTATTGACAATTACTGTTGTGTGCCAACTGACTTTAGATGCCCAGCCAACACAGAGCAAAACATACCGTGCTCATTTCCTTATAGAAGATTTCTCGTAAATTTGATACAGCTGAGAAGACTGAAATGTAGCATCCAATACGGCTAAAAAGGAAAAATATCAAAAAGATAATGTAAAAAATATGTACACCCTCACATTTTATACATAAGAAAATAATCTATCAGACCTTTCATAGAGCACAGGCAGCTCTTCTTTTAACTCATTGTTGATGCCTTCATAGACACGTTTGGCAGCATTCATCTCTTCTTCTGCCTGCAGAGTGAAACATTTTATGGATGTTAAAGTGCATTTTTGAACAAATGAAAGTAGTCATACACAGTAAAAACTGAGAAATGTGTGTCATTATTAATCACCTTGGTTATCTTGACATCATCCCTCTTCTTAGCAGTCTGCAGTGCCTCCAGGTGGTGGAGGGAAGAGTCGTAGTCGACCAGTTTTCTTCCCCTTTTTGCTATTTTCTCCTACAGATTGAAAAAGACAAACAATCCAGATATGTTGTATCTGTGTGTGTGTGTGTGTGTGTGTGTGTGTGTGTGTGTGTGTGTGTGTGTTTGTGAGAGAACTATTTGTGTTTGTTGGTTTTGTGTTTGCTTTGAGGCCTTTTGTCTGTCTTCTCTTCTGTTTGCTTGCATACTTCGTGTTGTCTTACCTTCACATCTGGGAATTGGCTCACATAGGACTCCATTGTGCGTATGGCCTGGTCTAATAGCTTCACCTCATAGTCATTCCACAGAAGGTCCTCCCCCTTATTAAAAGGCGCAGCACAAACATTGTATTAAATATGTATAAAGAGAGGGAGAAAGAATGGGTTTTGGTCTCCGGGCAATGTGTGAATCTTGTTGCTTTTGTATTTGTAAAAAAAAAGTGCAGTGGTAGAGCTATAGCTGCTCTGGGTATTATACTATGACTGACGACCATACTGACCTCTACAATGCCTCCTAAATCTTCCTCTCCAGCCCAGTCTGTTTCATAGGCATCAAACAGAGACTGTGAAAGGCGTCTTGAAGCTTCACGCATGTCTGTAAAAAACAGAATAGTCTATATGAGACCTGCAGAGGACACAAACCTACAGTTCTGCCGCATCTGCAAGCAAAAGGCATTTTCACCTCTAACTGCATTAATGTATATCCTCAGGTCCTTATGTATTCGGTTTCCATCACTCTGCAAATAGACAAGAGGTTTGCATTTTGTCAGTCTTTGGATTTACTTTACTTTTATGATGGTTGATTCACTGAGCATAGCCAATAAATCATCCTACAGTTTCCATATTCCGTAAAACATGGCGAGACATCAGTTGGAATTTAGTTGTTTTGAACTGAAAGTCATTTTTTCAGTAGCTCATACAATTAAATCTATTTTATTGTCCAGAATAAACAGACATACAAAAGAATCCATACTTCTTATTTTCTCCAGGGATATGATTACCTGCTGGTCATTAAACTGTTGGAGACAGTGTTCAAATTGGTCATCTCTGCTCTCCACTGTCTTCCCCAGCTTTTGCAGTACCTGCAGAAGAAGCACAAATCTCAAAGCAACAGCAACTAAATGGTAATACGTTATTTCTCTTGTTATTTAAGAAACAAACATTTGCATACTGTTACCTTTTCTTTGCTTCTGCTCAGCTGTCTTTGGACTTTTTTAGCAAAGTCACCAGAGCTGCCTTTTGGACTGTTGCTCTCGGCCATATTTTGTCTTGATTGTGTTTATTCCTAATGATGACGTGAAACACAGCAGAAAGAATACATTACAACACCACCCTGTACACCATGTCCACAACATTTTTTCTGGGAAGTATTTTCAACGTTTGGATTATATTTATTTATCTTAACAAAGTTAAGACAACCCCAGAGCTCTCAATAGTGACTTGTGTATATGGATAACAATACCTTTAGACCATTATTTGGCTTTAATGATGCACATTGAAACAAGCAACACGCCCGCACCTCATCCTAGGTTACATATCAGTTATTAGTAGTATTACCATGAGTATGTTATAGTAGTACTCTGAGTAGTAACCTAACACTCAAACACTATGTTAAATTGCTTCATTTTACTCAAATCACTAAATTATAATACTATATTACTAAATATAGTATTATAATGCTATTATATGCTACAAGAAGGCATTGTTTTCAAATTCTATGAGAGATATTAATTGTATTATTATAGTATAATGTATGGGTATATTACTCATACACATATATTATATATATAATACATATTTTATTTTGAATAAAACTTAAATGAGTGTGTTCTTGTTATTTTCTACCTTTTAGTGTGTGTGAGGTGCGCTCCGTGGGTTTTGTTTTTGTCTGCTTATTCCCTTCCCCCCTTTTGCTTTTGGTCTCACTGCACACCTGCCCATCTCCAATCAAGCGTACCCGTCTGTTATCAAGTCGTCACTTCACCCCTGTAAGAGCCCTGTGCTGACATCCGGTCCCTGCCGGATCATTGTGTATGTTACAGTATGTTTATGTGCCTGGCCTCAGTTCAGTGAACAGTCTAGTTAGCCAGCTTATACTGGCTCGTTTGTTTGCTTGCCTGTCAGTGTGCCAGAGTTACTTACACCTCCCTCTGTCTCCAGGATCACCTGTCTACCAGATCTCCATACGAGTTTTTCTAAGACAAGCTGCCAGCTCTCTTTCCCAGGATCTTGCCTTTCTGCAAACCTTCCCTCGCCCTAACTCAAACTTCAGCCAGCCACCTGTTCGCCTTTCTTGTGGCCCTCTGAGTTATAAATTTGTTTCCAACCCACCCGCCTGTCTACTCAAGTAAAAGTAACACCACAATATAAAAATACTCCATTAGGCATAACAGTCCACCATTCAAAGATTTCCCCAAGTAAAAGTTGATAATATAATCAGAAAAGTGTTGGTAATGTATTAAATATAAGTATTCATTATGCAGCAGAATAGCCCTTTGACCAACCACCTACTGTTGAATCAAGTACTGTATACTTGAATACACATTTGAATATACTTGTACTTAACTTCCAGTATTCCAGTATTTTCACATTTCATGCAACTTTACTATTTACAATTACTCCACTAGATTTAGAGGAAAATACTGGTACTTTTACCTCCACTACATTTATTTGACTTTGGTTATTGTTACTGTTCTACGACAAAGTATTAGGGCCATATTGAGGAGTAAAAAAATCAGAGATTATGAGAAAGTCTTAGTCTTAATATTATGAGAATAAAGTAGTGATATTACGAGAATAAAGTTGTATTTTACGCTACATAAGAGCAGCCTGCCGCCTCCATACATTAAATTGAGGAACATGGAAAATCTTGTGAAATTATATGAAGTTTATCAGATTAAGATTTCACACACACATTATAATCTCATGAAAGACACTACATTCTTTAAGAGATTAAATTACCTAATGATAATATATAAAACTTTAGCACCTCAACCAACTACAACAATAAAATATAATTTACACATCAAAGCATCAGTAATGATAATCCAATATTTTATTTAATACGATAAAAATCACAGGGTCTTTTTTTGTAGTTAAATATTTTTACTTTTGAGGAAATAATAAAACTTACATACTTTTACTTAAGTAACATTTGTAAAGTATGACTTTTATTCAGTATTTTCAGTGTGGTGTGATATAACATTTAAAATATATTTATTATATTTTATTATATATTATACTATATTTATTATGCAATGTACTATACTCAAAGTATACTTTATACATCTTATATTCTATGCTATAATGCTGTACTATATTACTACATTTCAACTTACATCGTATTTTATATGCCATAGCCTACTATTATGTTATACTGACTCATTACATAATGCACTACTTCATAATTCTATATTAATAGCTTTTTTATATACCAGGTAAATTTACTTAATTAACCTATATATTAATGTCCGCCCTTCTAATTATTTCTTTCTTCTCTCTATTTTTCTGTACTAATGTTTTGTCCTTAAACTGGTCTTGTCGTCAGATAACTACGATACCCAGAGTTCCCTGCGGCCAAGCCACTCCCAGTAGTAGTATGGCAGCGGTGAACTTTAACCTGTGAGTTTTCTTTGGTTGTCTGAGGAATGTGACAATTGATCAGATTCCTTTGCTGCTCGCCGAGCCGCAGACATAATCATAATCATGGGGAGCACTCTGGTCAAATGTGCCGCCACCGACCTGGGCATCCAGTGGGCTGGCTGGGCTCTGGCTGCAGCTTTCAAAACCGAGAAGTTTTACGACTTGGCAGGTAAGTTAATGTGGGGAAATTGCCAAACATCATCATCATTCATGTAGAGAGTGTAGATTTGGAGCTATGTGCTGACTGTTATGCAGCCTGACTTGTTATTCAGCACAATTATTGTAAACTCGATTCCACAGAAAAGCGAACCACATTTAAGCGAGAAAACAGGTTACTTAACGTACATGTAACGTTAAGTCAGCAGGTCTTATTTAATCTCATGTAGTTTTTACACTGCACTCAGAGTTTGATAGTCACTATTATGAAATCTGTGTTACCTAAAACAGTTTGTTGTGAAACAGCCAGAAAGCTCCTCCTTCATCTTAAGAAGCGGGACATAGATCCAGTCAGCTTTCCTTAATTGTCATGTGGCAGCGGGGCCGTACAGAAGAATCCAGTGACTCTTTTTTTAAACTAGAAATGGGGCTTCTTGTGTGCCCTAATCAAGATTCAACACAGCCCAAATCCCCACTAGTGATTGCAGCTACCTGGACTCACTTTTGCATTAATAAAAATAATAATTTATGATAATATTTTCACATCCAGTTTAAACTACCTGAACAACCTTTAAAACAGCAGTAAAAAGTTAGTTATGTCAATTCAATAACATTACTGTATGTTTGAATTAAATTCTTAATTTACTTGTGCCCTTTAGAGCTGAAACAATTAATTGATTA
The DNA here is from genome assembly GCA_024633595.2 of Lepomis macrochirus. Lineage (NCBI taxonomy): Eukaryota > Metazoa > Chordata > Actinopteri > Centrarchiformes > Centrarchidae > Lepomis > Lepomis macrochirus. The sequence goes on along the minus strand of JALXJV020000014.1, from coordinate 24,655,269 downwards.
ACTAGTTGATAATTGTGTCTCTTTTAGGCCTAATATTCCCTATAGTTTCAGCTTCTCAATTGTGTGGATATTCTGTTGTTTTGTCTTGTGATATTAAACTAATTGTCTTTGGGTTTTGGACTGTTGGTCAGACAAGACGAGCAACAAGGAGGTGTCACCTTGGACTTGTGACATCAAAATCTTTCAACATTCAATTAGCAATTTTGCAAAATAACCGATAATGAAAATAATCATTAGTGTAATCCTTAGTTGCTGCCGCTGTATCCTCAATTTTTTACACTAATTAGACTGTGAGTTTTAATTAGGGGATTGCCATTACTGACAAGTACTGAACATGAAAAGTTAAGTATCTGACCAATAACGAAGTTAAAGAATGAATTTAGTCTGTCAGGTGCCTGTAGGCTTAAATGCGGACAGTTATCAAATCATTTGTTACATGTGTAACAGTGCAGCTTACCTGTCAACACCAACGGTTTCTTTATAATTTCACAAATTATTCACCTTGACACTTCTCCTTCTACTCGTCCTCTTCTGTTTCTCCCCTTCGCGCTGTGTTCCTAGATATCTTACCCTTGAACTTTGGAACCAATTGTCTGCAATATCCTGGGTAAAAGATTTATTGGACACACCTTACGCTGCAACAAGTAGAGCCATTCGCTATACCCACATCCCAAGTGCCCTGAGTCTGTAGCTTGTCTCATTCTGCTGTCTGTTTTTCCAGGATCTGGCACTTTTATACTTCTTGCTCACCTGAGTCGTATCTGGGGAGGAGCCAGTCACGTCCGTCAGAAGGTTCAGACTGGGTTGGTGACAGCATGGGGACTCAGGTAAGTGAGGCATAAGTAACCCCCATTGATATACACCCAGTGATACCCCTGCACAGTTGAATAAAACTCCCACAGATGAAATTCTTTTCCATTAAAATCTGCAGAGTTTTGTGGAAGTGAACTTATCGAGGGTCCTTGGAACTAATGAATGTGAAACCTCAGGTTAATGAATAATGCCTTAGTTAATGTGAATGGGTGTTAACCAATTTCCTTCTGCAGGCTGGGGACATTCCTCTTCATGCGGATTTTGAAGGACGGTCATGATCGCAGGTTCAACAATGTCAGAGATAGCCCTGGGACTTTCTTTGTATATTGGACTATTCAAGGTACTTGGAAGTAATGTAAATGCCTTCCTCTCCTTGCCATAATCCTTGACCAACTCAACATGCAACTGAAGGGAGGGTCGCCTTGTATAAATCACTGTCTAGTTGAATGTTTCTAACTCTTTATATATGCAGTTATTCTAGGTGGGATCTGTTGGCTACTGCAAGTTAAATGCATTTTATTCATCAATGTATTAAGGCTGGTTGAAGATGATTAATTTCTTCCTGTTTCTCTCAGCCATGTGGATATTTATGACCCTCCTGCCCACCCTCATGCTGAACACTAAGAAGCAGGACGTGCCTCTGGGAGCGAGGGACTATATTGGCTGGGCTGTATGGGGCCTTGGCTTCGCTACTGAGGCTATTGCTGACCAGCAGAAATGGCTTTTCAAGAGTGACCCAGATAATGCAGTAAGTTAATGGACCCTGTGTTGTGTAATCCAAAACTGATACCTTATACCTCATTTCCTGATTGTATTGTCAAATTTGTGCCTCCAGGGGGAAGTTTATCCAGAGTGGACTATGGGCCTACAGCAGACACCCGAATTATTTTGGAGAGATCCTGCAGTGGTCGGGTCTCTGGCTTTCAGCCTCCTCAGTGATGCAGGGTCCCCAGTACCTGAGTTTGGTGTCGCCTCTCTTCGTGTGGTTCCTGCTACGTTACGTCAGCGGCATCCCCATCCTGGAGAAGCAAGCCATGAAGAAGTGGGGATCTGACATAGCCTTCCAGGAGTACATCAGGAACACTCCTCTTCTCTGGCCATTGCCAAAATGTTGATGCTACATATTTGTTATGTTTTAACATTTTCTCAACTGTTAATAACAATCACCTCCACACAAAGAAGGTATGCACATTTAGGTCTTTAGGCAGAAAACATTTAAATTAGTGTGCAGTTGTAATTTAAATCTTGTTATTCTGTGAAATGAATTACAGTTGATCATACCTAACCTTTCCATAATAGCCGCCTCTGTAAGATCTCTTTGTGGCATGTCATAATTGAGAGCTAATAAGTGCATTGTAGTCAAGACCATCTATGTCAAACTTAAATAACGGAGGAGACATCCCCAAAGCTGCCAGTTTCCTTCATTAAAACCTGTGACTGATAATTACACCCACTTCACTCAGGGAATTGGCCAGCTGTGTTGAGTTGTTAAAGAAGTCGGGCTTTGAACTTCTCTCTCAATTGCTTAGTACATTTTGCTACACAATTATTTCTGTCACTTTTCGTGTGTACAACCAATTACAACAGTACAAATGCTTTCCTGGAGAGACCACGTGTGCCGTTATCCCCAGATTTAAACAATATCCTTTCTCCTCCCTCTCAGTGACGGTCGCTTTTCACCCCTCAATTAAGTGTGTGCTGTTCAGAACAGTGATTAACACTTTATTTTTGCATTCCAATGTGCTTGGTCAACACAACATACAAACCAATTTTTTCTAGCATAACCCAACACTTAAAATGCTGTATCAACAACCTTTCCCAAGAGCCATTCACAACTCAACTTGACAAATCTGCCAGCTCAGAGCTCATAGTACTCTATTACCCCCCTAAAGCACTGTGCACCCAGAATTCAAGGTTACTTGTGGTTGAGTTTCCAAAAGTAGATTGTGTGCCAGAGCCTTTAGTTATCAATCTTCTGTGGAACCTGGTCCCACTTTTGGTTCAGGAGGAAGACACCATCCCTTTTGTTATGCTGCTCTAGAATAAGAGTGATGCTGTGAGTTCCTCCACTCTAAATACATTCTTACATCCCATTAAAGCATGCTACTTAACATCTTTACTCTCCCAGTGTTGTGCTTTCTTGTCTCCTGTCGCTTTTTGCGGGTTTGGATCTGTGGTTGCCAGCCACCTGTTGTCCACATGTTCCAGCTCAACACCCGCTATTACAATTATCATTAGTCTTAATTGTACTATCACTGCTATCATTTTATTACCAATACCTTTACTATACACCACTATGTGGAACTTGCATTGTGCTATTGTATGTTCTCTCTCAACCCAACTGATCAAGGCCACCAAGTCTAGGTTCTGCTCAAGGTTTCTGTCTGTTAAAATAAAGGTACTTGCTCATTGTGGAAGTTGTTGGGTCTCAGTATGGCCTAGACTTGCTCTATATGAAAAGCCCTGAGAACTTCTGTTATAATTTGGTGCTATGTAAATTGAGAACCACTCTCAAGGTGTAAACTAACCTACAGTTTGCCTAGGATTCCCCACCTGCCAGTCAAAGCTGAAGTCTTGGACAAGAGTCTAAATGTAGTTGCCTTTGCACTGCTAGATCAGAGTTAATTTTGACACACATATGAGAGAGAGCACTATAACAAATAGATGCAACCACAGTGTATTCAAGTATGTGTTGACCTGCTTTGCTAAATCTCTTTACATCTCAAGTCATGTATCAAGATTCAGAGATTCATCAAGAGCCACGACAAACATTTAACAGAAGTCACACAAGACAATTTTGTAAAGGTTAGAAATGTATTTTATAAATTACATACATTTTAGAGTGTGCATTTGTATACAAATGTTGTGCTATAGGTAATCAAATAATGCCACAGTAAGTGAACTGGCTAACCTTGCAAAGTCAATGCCTTCTGCATGGGATTGCTCATAAGCAGCAACCTCCCCACAGTACAAACATTACACAGCAATAAACCCTGGAGAAGCAAAATTATCTGACAAAAATTACGGCCCGTCATATAAACAAGTGAACGATGTTCCTGATGGTCACTGGCAGTGCAGCTTATGGCGGAAATCACAATTTTGTCCCTTTAACTAATATCACACCCAGCAAACCTTAAAGATGATTATGAAGAAGATCTTGCCGATGAAAAAGGTCTGCTTTGAGACCGAGATCTACGGTTTGTAGTTACAGTACGAAAAAGACAGGGCATGTGTGATTGTAAACATTTCCAGCACAATTCAGTGGGGGATGAAGACAATTAAAACTTAAATGAAACACGAACATTAAAACTAAAATGTTACTAGCAGTCACACACTCAACTACAACCTGAAACGAAATGACTAAGATCAGTTCTTCAACTTCTGAGTGACACATGAGTTGAAAAACTGTCAAAAGAAATTAAATTTAGAAGCAGGTCACAATAAAACAGTGAATATACATATTTTCCACTATACGCACATTATTCGAGAAGAATAATATACAGCACATTCTCATGTGTTATGAGGCAAAATGAGAATTTAGCAAAAGCATCAGCTCTAAAGACACGTGCATAGATAGGAAAACCTATTTTTTGGTTAAAAAAATAATTCCTACAACACAAACACGTAAAATAATCAAAATACAACTCTTACCATCGTGAAATGTTAAAATGATTATAAGTAAGAAGACTAAGATTTATAGCACTTACAGCTAATATCAAAGCAGTACCATGCTATGAGTTATGCCTAAATACAAAAATGTTTTGGTTGTTATTGCAGTATGAATACATGGTTAAGTGTAGCTGCTTTGGATTATTTGAGGAGTGGAGAAGAAAAGAATTTTCCTTGGCGAGAAAATCCAACTGCTGATTTGCTCTTGCTCCCAAATCTGCAAAAACAGAGCACACATACAGACATTTAGTGGAATTAAGAGTTAAATATAACAAAGTCAATGAAAGATAATGAGTTTTGTACAGTAGATTAACTTCTTCTTTTCTCTAACAATGAAAAGAAACATACTTAATAGCTTTCCTGAACCAGCAGTACACAGTTGTAATCTAGAGGCTATTAATCATGACATCACTGATTGGAAAAACAGTGTTAACGCAGTGAAGGACGTGACTGCCCTTGTGGGTTTACCTGGGTGTCAGAGTGGATTTCATGCGCTGAGACAATGAGCTGGAGGATGGGGTTTTACTGAGCTGGTGCTCTGGAGTGGTCAGAGGTCCCAGCATGCTCACTGCAACATAAAGACATTACAATGAAACGTCAAACCAGCAAACAACTGTGCCCAGACTCATACAAGCACTGAAGAACAACACACACAGTTTGGCGAGCTCGTACTTCTCTCAGGGGTGGCATAGCAGTTTGCGTTCTCGATGATCAGGTGATCCAAGTTCGGCTGCTCGTTTTCTGCCACCACAAACTGGCCCCAGTAATCCACCGGCAGAGCCAAGAGACGCTCCACAACCTGAATAGAAAGGGATTAGTAAAAATAACGGGTTATTTCACTGTGTTGCCTCATCCTATTTCAACAGTGCCAAGCCGGTTATGTACACGCCACGTATGTTAATGTTTAGTATTAAATGGTATACAGCTTTTTGGTGGTCTCATGTGTAGGTCCCTCACTTGTATTAAGCTGGGTTACACACTTAAAATTATATTTTTGCTACGTAGTGTGATAATGAATACTGACTTTTGTTTTAATTTGAGTAAAAGAATACTTGAAACTTTGAAAATACTTCATCATCATTTGGATGTTGCGACTTTTGACTCATGGTAAACATTTTAAATTGAAAGAAAGTTCAAATCATTAAAACTTTCATGACAAACTCCATTTTTTATAGCATTTTTGATTGCCATTTTCCCCCCAATACATTTACATTCTGTAATTACCTCTCTAAGCATTTTTTCCAATGTTAATGGCCAAGTCTGCCATTCATGCGCTGGTTTCAAATCGCCTTCTTAAACAGGAATGAATCACAGAAAACGATGCATGGATGTATTCTACTGTTATGGCTTTGAATTTTGATGTCATTTATATCTGCCTCAGTGTTTAATGGTAAAGGTACTTTATTTCTCACATCAAAGTAGCAAAATTCATTCTCTGCATTTAACCCATTTCTCAAGAGAGCAGTGGGCAGGCACTGTGCAGCGCCCGAGGACCACATTACATTAGTTAGTTTAAAGAAGTCACACTAAAAGCAGTCAACTGGCAAAAAACGAGGTGGCTTTTAATGTGAAGCAGCCACACAAAAACAGGCCAGAGTAATTTCTGGACCTTTTGCCAGTTTGGACAGTTTTAAATATTGCACTGTGTAATGAAACAAGGAGGAGCGGTCTCAGCATGACATCAGATAGTGGTTGCTCATGATGGAGAAGGGGCAGTTATTCACTTCCTTCTTAACCAAAAGAACGTGTTTGTTTAGCTAAACTGTTGTGCCTTTAACAAAGTAGCTGCTCAGCTCACCTACTGTTATGACCATGGGTGTTGCCTTTACAACCACATCTGTAAAGTTTTCTATATTGAGGAATTAGATGACTAACCCCTGAAGGCAACAACAGACACAATGGATCAGGCCTACCTTAGGTTGTCGTTTGGTATCCTGTAGGATTGTCATAGGGTCAGGGTTGGGGACTGCATGACCCACGATAGTTGGACCAAACACTCGGGCCAAGTTACTGATGTCCATCCTAGTGTCCAAACTGTTGGCAACTCTGGAAGATTTTATTAGATTAAATTATGTTTGTTAGATGTATATGAAATACAATACAAACCAAAGTGTATTAGGTTAAAAATACTGAATTTCTTGTCTGTCTAAAATGAGCTGAGGTGTTAATTAAATTCTTAGTATAAGCAATTTAACCCAATTAAATTTAGAGGATACAGCACAAATAAAAAAAGATCAGCTATAGAGAGACGAGAGACGTCTGTGAATATCAGAAAACACCAACAATGACTTTGTAGCAGGAATATGCAAGGCATCAAAAACAAAGAAAGAAAAAAAGTATCATGATTCATAATTTGAGGAGAGTAGCTGCTAACCTCTGAAGGTGAAGGACTAAGAAAGCCAATGTGTCTCTGTTGGGCTGCGGCAGGTCACTGATGGTTTGGTACATCAGGGCTATGCTGTTGTCATCGTCTGAAACCTCTGAGAGAGAACAAAGAAAACAGATTCGTCAGCAGGGATCATGGAAAGGGAGGTTTGTGTGGATGTGTGAACAACTTGAAAGAAATGTATCTGACTTCACAAATAAATACTAAAAAGGGCGAACAAGCTGAAAGATCAATCTCTTTCTTTGTTCCAGGCAACTCCCCGCTTGGGCTTTCCATCACTGCTCAGAACAAATTGCAAGAACAAAGTGGAAGCACTCATGAAGCCTGCATTTAAAGTGTCTGTAGGGTACAAAGTTATACCAAGTTTTGTTGTCATTGTTTCAATATCCATCATAATATGCTTTATTTAGTGTGCCATTACTTCTAGGTAGCCCTACACACTCCAGCTTGTTGAAGGGATGATCAGTGATTGGTTTTTCTTACGCCAATATTAAGGCAATTCTATCTAATCCACTGCCAGAACTAAGATGACAAAACAGTCTCTAGAATCTGAACCACACTGCAGTGTTTCCCTTTATTGAGTTACTTCTGGCGACAAGAAACGCCACCATATACTGTAAACGCTGACCGCCACATACTACCATACTATGTAAAATCATAATTCACTGTGAAGCTGCGCACAGCACACACACACAAACACATTGAAATGGAGCTGTGTGTTTAACGTTACTGAAAAACGAATGCATTCAAGTTAACTCTGAAAAGTTAGTCACTCTGTTTTCTTAACACAACACTGACAAGTGTTAAGCAAGCATGTAAGGAGCCTAGCTAATAAATATAGTTATGTTACCCTTAGAATACAATGGTGCTGTCCAGGTTAGTACGCTGTATGTAGCTGCTATCCATTGCACCTCCCATCTGCGCGGCACCAGTTACATAGCACTTCTGTGGGAAAAACTACTGTGCATTTACAGATGTTTCTGGTGGTTTCTCTTAAATCTAATAAGCCTTTTTCTTCCATGGCCGGCATTTCACTGACATGCTGCAAGGTAACACTGCCCCCTGGATATCAGATCGCCACTCAATGATCTCAAGCAGACATGATCAGACGATATGAAAATAGAGAAGATCATGCAAGCCTACCAGAAACAGATACTCACAACAACAGAATCTTTTTAACACTATTCACACACACACATACCAGCTGCCTCCATGAAAGGACGGTTGAGGCGAAAGGTGAGAAGAGGTTCCTTGAGGTTCCTCAGGAAGTCCTTGAGCAGGCCAGTGATTGCATTGATATCATCCACTTTGCTGAGCACAGGAACTGTTTTGCTGCGGAGAAACTTCTCTTTCAACTCCTTCACTGTGCGGTCAGAGCCAGACAGGCGGTAAAGTCCAGCCTGAGAGGAAAGACAAAAATACAATTATTCATAATTACCCAGGCCACTAGTCACCAAGAAATAGTTCCAGCAGATAGGTGAAATTTTGGACAGAGCCAAAATAGCTGGCTTCCACTGCTTCCAGTCTTTATACTATGCTAATTGTCTCCTGGCTCTATCTTTGTACGTAGCACATATTTTTGTGCTTGACAGACCTTTCTCATTATCTAAATAGAAAAAAAAAGAAAATTAACATGTGGTGGTGGTGGTGCAATGGATAAGACACATGCCTTTGGTGTGAGAGACCTGGGTCCAATCCCCCATTGTGTCCCTGAGCAAGACACTTAACCCCTAGTTGCTCCAGAGGCGTGCGACCACTGACATAAATAGCAATTGTAAGTCGCTTTTGATAAAAGCATCAGCTAAATGAATAAATGTAAATGTAATATTTTATCTGCTAAACAGGTGACATAATGTTGTCACACTTAGGGCCATTAAAAGAAAAAGTTCCTATTTATAAAAACGACAGAAGTAGTGGCAAATTTGCTTTAGATGGAAAAAAAGAGCCAATATTTCTAGGGCATCCATAAACAGACGCCATAGAAAGAAAGTGAGAAGAGCAAATCGTAAAACAGAAGGAAGAGACAGCAGCACAATCATACAGAAATCAAGAGATCTGGAGCTTTTCCACAGCCCAATTATGGATTTAATCTCACAGGAACAGATTAAATCGTAGTTACAGCTCTCTGTCTCAGTTTAGGGGAAAGAAATTAAATGTTAACTACTGGTATATGGGAGGCTGTCATTTCTCCATATTATTGAGAGAAAAACTCACCTCATGCAAGCCCCTTTGCTCGATCTCACTGATACAGTGGACAACTAGAGAAGGAATCATGGGTGATGTGTCTGGGACGTAGTCTGCAAGTACACCCTGGAAACAAATGAGAAATGGGGTAAACCGCCAGCACTGCAATAACATTGTACCTGCACATCAAGAGAGAAATACATTATAGAAATGTTTTCACACCTCCCCAATTTTGACCGGTGTGCCACCCAGGTTAGGGATGCATGGCAGAGGGCAACGATCGCGACACTCGGGGTGCGAGACCACCCTGCAGTCACGGCACTTAAGTGAAATCTTGCCAAACTTGATCCTCTTGCCACAGGGCACACACGATTCAGGCTTAATAACCTATAAAAACACAATCGACAGGATTAAGGAGGCTGGTAAAGATTGTGGGTCAAAAGCTAAACCAAGAACTTACAATTTTTTGGCAAATTAACTCAATTAAATCTACTCCATAAATAGGTCAGCATACATGAGGAGCAGCAGTTTGACATTTTTCAATACTGGTGCCAGTAAGTTTCTGTACAGACACCAAAATAAATCCATTAAAGTAAAACATGTTATCATCTACTCTTGGGAATGAAATCATCAATAATAAAAAGTGCCAAGTTTGATCAAACTATTGGCATAAAGGCAAAAATAGCAAAGACAAAATATCTATGTTTTCTATAAGATATTCAGAAGTGTCCTTAAATCCAAAAAGAAAATATGCTTTTCTTTAGAATTCTGACACAAATGGCATTCTTACAGTTTTGGAAACAAACTCATGAAGACGGACACTCCCATGGCTCTGCGGAGTGCTGGGCTGTGCTTTTATTTCTTCCGCAGGGTTGATCGGCTGCTTGAAGACATCATCTGACTTGACAGATTCAGAGTCCCATTCCATAGCAGCTGAACAGGAGATAGAAAATTAATACCAATGTGTTATATACCACAAATATTCTTTAATTATGAGAAAATATATTGTCGATATGTAGCTCCCAGAATATGCAGATGCTGCATATTCAGACTAAAGACATACATACAAATAATGAGAAAATGTCTGTAAATAATATTTAAAATGAACAATATAATCCTCCCCAACAGGCTGAAAGAAACTAATCCCTTGGCACTAAATAAACTTTAACACGATCATTAAATCTGGCTAACACAATACAATCCTGGATTAGGCTGCATACTGTATCATAGCAAAAATCTTACCAGTCTTTCTCCTGCTGCGAGTCCAGTAAGGAATACTCTCAATGGTAGAAACTGCCTCGACAGGTCCTCCATTCACAGGGACAGTCACTGTGGTCTTTGTCACAAGGGTCTCATTACCCTGTCACAAATAAATAACAGTCCACATACAACAAAACTATGTCAGGGCCCAACACTATGTTTTAAGAGCTGATTACAGGCTTGCAACTTGCCAAAGCTTGACCAAATATTTTATTTTCGTTGCCAGATTTTACTTGTTTATACAGTATTTGGACAGATTATGATCATGTGTGATAATGCCACATATTTCAGTAATGGAAAAGTGATAACAATATCCAGACTGAAGCTAAAACCCTACCATCTCTGAAGTTCTGCCTGTTGATCGAGACCGTTTGGAGGCAACAGGAGGACCATCGATGTGATTTCTTGAGGAGCGTTAAAATCAAGACAGCAGACATGACATCTATACCTCCAGTGAATGTGAAGCCAATCTAGGGATGCAACGATTACAGATTTTTTTGGTATGATTATAGTTTGAGGAATAATCATGGTTTCACGATTTGGGTTGGGTTGGGTTTTGAGCTGGGTTCAGCGCAAAACTTCAACTACTTTGGCCGCGGCGTGCTCATGAGCTCACCGTGCAGTGCACGTTGCTCGATGCAGCAACAAACCGCAATGGCGTTGCGCAAGTCATTGAAAATAATGGGCCTCATAGCGCAGCGGTGCTGTTGTTGCTGAAGAGGTTACATGCTGCTTTGTTTGTTTACGTTGCATTGAAACCTCGACTCTCACCTCTACGGCATCGATTATAAGTGACATGTTTATATATAATTCCATACCAACGTGCCACGTTATTTAACTCAGTCATTATGTATGACCTTTACTAGGACGAGCAAAGCTGGGTGGTGATCCGGCAGGTGCTGCATCAGTTTTGATGTAGAAATTCCCTCTTTTAGCAGCAACCTTTTAACGTCAAGTTTTGCATATTAATCTAACTTCACCCGGTAGTTTACAACAGGTGATGTCACCTCTTAAATAGCGTCCAGGTCGCTGCATCCGAAATTCTCCCACACCGCCGAGTTCAGCCCTTTCTTTGGTTGAAATAAAGCTTCACAGTTTGTCCCTCTGCCATAGTTTAGCCAGTAAACAGTTGTAGCCTCATTGTCTATGATAAGCACTGCACTGCACCGCTCATGTAACTTTGTTTTCATTTTGTGCAAGTTGCAACAGTTTCGTTTCATGCAACAAAAACACTGTAGGGAAGCAGTTACGATGGTTACGATTAATTAACCGTGACATTTTAAAGCGCGGTTAATAATCAAATCCAACAATCGCTGCATCCCTAAGCCAATCTTCCAAAAACAAAGGTTTAAAGAGAAAAGGTGCACATGCACTTTACATACCCTTTTTTCTCGCTTCTTGAGTCGCACTGTCCTCACAGTGGAGGAGTCCCAATCCTGTCAAAGATCAAGCACATCAGAATTAGATTTCAAAAGAAAAGGAGAGGAATCATTTTTGTTACATATGTTGAAATACTCTTTACATCCCAACAGCAATCAATAAATGAAATGCTGAGAGGGAAATCTTTTATCCCAGTATTTGTGGCTTTGGCATGCCAGTAATAAGCTATTTGATCCAAATTAAATGACTGGCTGGGCTACCTGTGCCACTCTGCCCTTTCACTCATTGCACATGAAAATGTGTTTTGGGGGAGGGGCTTTTCTCCAACATTACCTACCCTAGCTTTAATGTAAATAATAATGATGATGAGGTATAATTTAACTGTATATGATGCTAAAAAGTGAAGTACTTACAAGAGAGTCATCTGTTTTGTCATAGCTGATATCTGACAAGATAGAGGCAGACTCATCTATCGTCGTCAATCTATCAGGGGAAACAGAAAATTTATGTTAAGACAAGCAGCAGTATTTCCCAGATACATTTTATTTAAATTTGCCTCCATAACTCAAAAACATTTTTGCAAATAGTTTTTAGTCATTTTATCATTTAATAAAAAGTCTAAATGGAACTGCATTTGGAAGTTCACAGTGGTTTGAAAGTGTGTCGGAATGGTGCATTCATGTGATAAATAGATGGAGATGGGAATGTACAGGGGAAATGAGTATAGCTTGTCATTCAGTTCTGTATTGCATCCGATTCTCAAGTGTATATGTTCCCACATGCAAATGACCTCCCACTGCCATAAATCACCAAGGATACTCTGCTCTGCATTGTTTAACGCAGTTCCAACAACAGCTAATGTAGCAGACACAGTACTGATAAGGCAAGTCATAAAAACAGGCCAGAGACATTACTGTTTATGTGAGCTTATTACCTTCGACTGGTATTCAGGTTGGCTGCTGCCTGGCAGTTTGAGTTCAGGAAGGCCAGAGCCGAGCGCTGCTCTGCACTCAGCTGGATGCTGTTAGAGGATCCTTCACTGGTCAGGAGGTCCCGGATCAACTGAATTTGACGGTCCTGTATTACAAAAACGCAACCAGGGTGCAAATTAGAAACTTTCTGAACCATTTCTAAATAAATCAAGATATATCAACAAACATGGGCCTGCATTTTGATCCAACATACCAACTTCTCGCAATCAGCCTCAGCCTTTTGTCTGCGGCGGATCTCCACATCTACTTGGTTGCGGGCATGTTTCAGTTTGACCTCCAAGGCTCCTCTTTCAGTCTCTGTTTTGGTGAGCGTCTCTTTGCAAGACCCCAGTTCATGCTCTGTCCTCAGCCATTTGCGACGGCAGTCCTCAAAGTTTTGTACCATCTGAATGAAGTCTGGAAAAGAGGATGCACATAGTAAAGTGGCAGGCATATGTATGGAAACCTAAAGCATCTGTTTCAAAGGATAGATAGTAAAGATAAGAACAAGAACAATAAACTACTCACTGGGTTCAATGCTCTCGTTGAGAACGTCAACTTGCGTCCTCAGCTTATCATATAAGCTCTGGAGGCTCAGCACAGCAGTCTCCATTATGCTCTGTGACTGAAGACCCATAAAAGTGATACATGGACTACATTTAATTCATAGGACAAAAAGGGTTACAGTCAAAATAGATCGGTCTGGTATCTGGATGATTTTCAATGTAACATTAGCTGAAAGCTATTAGGACATCTGGGAAATGTTTACCAATAAGTGGAAATGTAAATTATCCCTTAATCTAAATGGCAACGAAAAGATATACATTGACATTTAATTTGTATGATAAAAGGGTTATGGTTCTATAGAGTGGGCTGGTGAACAGTTGCTTTTCAATGTAAGTTAACGCTAGCTAAATTCAGATATCTGGCAAACGTTGAGAGGAAATCCTTAAACTCAAGTTAATGGCAATTAAACAATGAACCAACATACCCATTAGCTTAATTTCCCACGTTATAACGTTAATGTTTTCCAACGTTATTTCCTCATTTGCTTGCACTGCTTTTGATTTTGTTTCGTTACACACACTTACGCTAAGCCAACTTAACGTTAACTGTATGATTGAAAAACAACACGGCGCGGTTACGATGGGTCTGACTAAGCAGCTAACGTTAACTTCTGCTCCCATGTTAGTAAATATTAGCTAGCAACAGTTAACTTACCTTCCGATTGGACAGCCAAATCTTTTTCGGTTGTATTTAGCTTTCTGTCTTTTTTCCTTTTCTTTTTTTAGCGACAAGCTTGTTTAATCTTTGGCCACATCCTTCCGCAGATACAGCCACAATGAGCGCGTTGCATTTCAAATTTCGCCGCTAGCCAATGGGTGAACAACCCCAAGAAGATGACTTCCGAGTACGTATTTTCAAAATAAAACCAACGTTACGGTCGAACGTCGCATTAGTCATGCCCATATGGTCATGCCACAAAGACACAATCAGGCAGGAACGAGTACAAAACTGAACTGTTAAAAGTTTTTGAAATGTACTGCTTTAAATTAGTTATCTAACATTTAAAGAAGCAAAACAAATAGAGAAACAAAAAGCAGAAATTATGGAGGAGACAGACGTTGGACTTCCGGTCACGACTTTCAAAATACTATCCACACAAGCAACTAACTTTTTTTTCTTGATGTGTGTAAATCTTTTTATAGACAGTCTATGGTGTAAATGGAAAAATAACGGCCACTACACACTACTACATTACTTACACTTCTTTTATACAGTCTATGCTACTACATGGAGCTCCCAATGGCAGTGTACTGCGACTGGGAGGTAAGGTGCACTGAAGTAGCATTTGTCATTTCATGCTTTCAATATTTAGCCACATTAGAATTATTTGGATTATAATTATTGGTACTGGTAAATCTGGGACTAATTTTAACTAGGCTACTTCGCCCCTTACCCTATCTCAACCTGTTATAATACATCATAATTTATTTGTTGATTACATTTTGTCTCATTGATCTGAATATCTACTAGGCCTAACATAATCAAATGAATGAGGAAAGTACCAGAAAATGGAAATAATAAAAGTAAAAATGGAAATAGAAAAGCAAAGTACAATTAGCTCAAAACTGTACAGTACTTCACTACATTTAGCTGTATTAATGGAGCACGTCAGAGATCTCCAGCATGTCTTTGAAGGTACTTAGAAATTCAGACATTGCATCATTGCTCCTGCATACTATATAGAGGTAGCCTATATAATTGTGTTAATACACACACAAGGTTAGTTGATGAGTTTATAATTATTAGGCTATATTAATGGAATATTGTAAATCACTGTTCGGTTCAATCATAGCACCAACATTTTAATACTTAAGTTATAGATAAAATTAGCTGTTAATATTTCACTAAATATTTTGTTCATTAATAATAACTAAATTTTAACTGTCTGGAGTATTGCTGAAACAGCTGATTGCGACTGATATATCCACACAACCAAGCTCCTGTGAGTGAGTGAACGAAAGTCAGAGATAGATAGATTGATATAGAGAGAGTGTGTGTGAGAGAGAGAGAGACAGACAGAGACACGAGAGAGAGAGAGAGAGAGAGAGAGACCACCAGCCCGGTGAGGACAAACTTGAAAGAAGCAGAGCATGCAGAAAAAGCTCCGCAAGACAACGGTGCAGCTGCTCGGCGGGTTTTGAGGCTACAGATGCTGTAGAGCTTGTTGGGGATTACAATGATTGCCACAACTCAACAAAACATGACCACGGAACTGGTATGTGTGATTTTTAATATTGTTTTATCCTTACTCCAGAGCAATGTCCGTGTGTGCTTGCATGTCTCCAGTTTGTAAGGGGAGAATCTGTGATGTGCAATGGGAATTCCTCATTCAGGTAGCCAATACGATGTCTATCGATTAATGTTTCAGCCATTTTTTGCCCATTCAGACTTTTCCCGTCGATAGTCATCTATCTCCTGGACATGCTTGACTCTGTGCACTGCGGTGCAGGCTGGTGTAACTCGACGTCCACTCTTGTTATATCTGTCCCATGCGGACTTTTATAGCATAGTCTAATATCTGCAGTGTAATATTCAGATATAATTTGTCCCAGTCTGCCCCCTCCAGCTTGGACCTGAACAGTAAGGAAGAGGTCAAACCCATAGCCTGCACTGTATGATTGATTATCAGCTGTGTAGGTGTCAATGAACAAAGACAATGAACCAACAGCCTGTTTTTAGTTCACATTATTCACACTCCTTGCTGATGATAATCCTAAATTTAGTGAAATATCCTTAACGCTTTTTAAATTATTATTTGATGCAATTCTTCCATTCAATGTGACCTTTTCTGGTTTTCTTTAAAAGACAGTTCACCTTTGTTTGTATGTCAGAAGCAACATATGAGCAAACAATCAAAGATTAGGCTATGTATACACTAGGTGGATTTAGCAAAAGATTCACTATTGGATTTAACAGCTTGAAGTGTATGGAATTAAGGTCTACTTGTTAATTGTTTAATGTAATATAACTGATGGGGATAAATGCCTGCATCAGATTAATCACTACACTATTTTTTTTTACACTAGGACTTATATGACTGATATCTACACATATCTAACATGCTTTCTTCTTTAAATACAACTTTCTCAGCTGCGTTAGTAATTGTCCCAATATTTTACTCTGGTGCTTCTGTTTCTCAACAAATTAAACCCTTGCCAAGTCAGTTCATTAACATATTTCATCAAAATGTCACCTTTCTTGTGAAAGAGTTTCAATTGAGAGATCTTTAGTATCAGGCTGTCCCTGGTGGAGAAAGTGTGTGAGGCACTAGAGGAGCAGTTCAGTCGTTAGTTAAATTATGTCTAATTGGCATGTGATATGAGCATTAAGCTTCAGTGCTTTTACTCACATGATCATGTGATAAAACCTGGGTGAAAACTGTCTGATGCGTCTGTGTGATAACCCTGCAGCATTATTGTCTCTTTGAGAGGGCCACACTACGCTGTAGGGCTTATAGACAATCTATTACCTGCAAATGTCGCAATATGTCACGCCACAGTCTCCAATCAATTTGCTTTACACACAATAAAGCTATTAATGAACCACATCTGGGTTTTTCAGATTGTCACATCTCCATTGGTGAGATGATACATTGATTGACGGGATAATCTGGGTTGCTATTTGTGTCATATGTTGTGCTGTGTAAGAAAGTAAAGAGCATTTCAGGATCAACATATATGTCTTGTTACAATTTCATGCCAGAAAAAAACATAATGCTTTGGTTCTGGTTCAGTTAATCCCTGACATTAAGAAAGAAAATAAGTGATGTAATTATTTTTTTCAAAGGCAATATTCTTTTAATATTTATCCTCAACACTGGTAATGTGACAAGTGACTGAGAATTCTTATAGTGAGTTCAGTGAGCATATTATAAGCATATTATTCATTGTGAAAAAAATCACACGTTCTTTCTCACATTTTACTGTAACTCTATATGATGTCATCTGCAGCTCTCCCACATGTGTTTTATTGATGCTGCATGTTTCCTAAGGCTGGAACTGCTGAGGAAAAGCTCCCTCACTCAGGACCCTTTTGTATAGTACTTTTCTTATGCGTGATGGGTAGCATGAAAAGAAAGACAGTGGGGCAGCCTTGCAGCAGTAGAGGCTAAAGAGGCAGGTCTTTCATTTTACAAAGGATTGTGCTGCAATGTGTGGCAATAGCCTTGGGGGCAAAATATCTGCCCAGCTGCCCATATGATGTCTATACCACTTACTGCTTTTTTAAGATAAGAAACACAAATGGGGAAATGGTGGCGCAGTGACTAGGAGCATAGAAATTCTTCTGGATGTGATGAAAGATCAATATCGGTATTGAGCTGTAGAATGTCATTACTACAGCTGGTTGGTTAGCATTTATTTCAACTGCGCTAAATTCACTGCCTGCTCTAATGATGACCTTCATTTTAAATGAGGCGATGAGAGATTTTGACATGGTAATACATATGTGGGTTACTTGCTAATCTACAGTTTTTTACAGTTTTTACTCAATTACAGTGAATCATTAGAATCATAATATAGACTATACTGAAGGCTGTATGTGTCTGCCAATAGATCTCACCCTTTATATGGTGGTGGTAATTTCATTGATGCCTCTGCCAATGTCATGTGTAATAATCATTTCCTGATGATCAAGGGGGGTTAATGGTATGCAAATCAAGACCAGAATCTCCAAACAAACTGCACTGGTTATCTCATTTCTCTTCATGTGATTTATTGCTGGATTCTCCATGCCTCAAAGACACAGAAGATGGAGTTAAGGAGGTCTCCTGAGCCTAATTTATAAATTCTTCGCACCGCCTGCATTCTGCGCAACCCAGTTCTGTTGCATGCTGTGCAGATTGAGTAATTGTGTTTAGTGTGGCTTGCTTTTTTAGTGTGCAAGCTCAATCAATAGAGTTAGATTTTGTGTACAGTGCTCTGAGAAAAAGGATCCAGTGAGCTGCAATCGTTTGGTGTGAAGTTTAATAAATGGTTCCAGTCCGATAAATATGATTTTTAAGTTAAAATGGTAGAAAGGTCAGAATAGGTCTTGATGTTCCTCATGCACGTGTCATGCTTTGCACGAAACAGTGCTCAACAGACCTATAAGTCTCCTTTATGGCTGTCTTCCCACTATTAATTGTTTCCCTCTGGACCTTGTACAACTGTACACCTTATTGATTCTTTCATTTGGTTGAGTGAAAATCTCCTAGCTCACAAATGTAAGAGCGCTTTCTTCTAATGCAGTTCTACATGGTTTGCCAAAAAAATCCACTCGAGGGGATTTCCTCAGGGGAGTTATCCATAAACATAAAGACCTTTTATTTGCATTCTTGCACCCTTTGGTGTTTGACTGACACCTCATCTAGGTTTCTACTCCAGTTCCTGTGGGATCACACACAAGCTAGATAAAATAGATGGCCCACTTAGGAAAGTCTGTGTGTTTTTGATCTTGATCAGCAGAAAACCAGCTCTGAGATATATTTACTTTTCCATCAGGGTGCTGACTGAGATAATCCCGGTCCGTCATACAGAGTGCAACTCGTCATCTGTTCACCTGTGCCAGCAGTTTGTGCTGCATTAGATTTCCTCATGCATTGTAACGAACAGCCAGTCTGCACTAGCAGCCTCACCAGTGTTCACTCTGGGGATTCTGCTCAGCACATCTGTACCTCATTTGCGAGTGTGACAGAACTCCTCATTCGCCCAAATGTGATTCTCCCGGTCTGTCTTAACAACGATGCAACTTTAATTGGAAGTATGGTCTAATGTCTGGGCTCAGGGGAATGATAGAAGCTGTGCATCCCATTCGGAGGGTGTTTCAGTTCTCACATAGCACACAGTAATTAGAGGGAGGCCTAGAAAATTAATACACTGTATGATGGGATCAGTCAAGTAGAGGAATTTAGCTTAAAATGTCCCTTTCTGCTATGAAATCCTGGAATCAATGTTTAATTCTTGATATGTTTTAACATATGCAACCATATTAGCTATTCATGGATTGACATAAACCTAGTTTGTTATGTTAAGGATTACTGAAGTGTATAACTGTTCAGTAAAAGAGAAAGTGCTGAAGATGCAGTGTGAATCAGGATTGCCTGTATAAACGCTTTTGTAGACTACTGTAGGTTTCTTTATGTGTTGGAAGTATAATTGTGGTTCACTGAGATACTGTGTGTGGAGAGTACAGAAGAAAGAGATAAAACAGAGTGTGAGAAAGGCCAGTAGATACATAGCCCTGGACATCAATCACTCACCTCTGGCATGCACTGAGAGTTCAAACATTACTTAAAAGTTGTCCCTACAGGTGCAACTCATAGTGCTTTTAATTTGAACATGTTATGATACTGCATCCAAGGAGATCTATTAAAGATGAGACCTTGGCAGGAGTTCTACGCTGGCAACTTGTCGAGATTGAGAAGACCTTGTATAACTTCGATTTATCTGTGGTATGAAGTAAACCTGCTGCTTTACACCAAAATATGTATCAAGGATTTTTATCCTAATGAGAAACCCCACTGGTTCTGGTCCAAGTGCATTGACCTTCCCTCTTCATTTCCTGCAGAATTCACCATGTTTCACTTTTTAGAAATGGGGTTTTAGGACATTGTGACTATCGTTATGTAAGTACTACATTGTAAGTTTTCAGCACTTTAATACACCACACGCCAGGGGCTTTAAGTCTGATGCTCATGGGAGTGTATGTTTGTGGTAAGGAAGCGTTAGGTGGGGGCATTAAGGCTGGTGTTGCCAATAGCACAAACTCATGGACAGCTCACCCAAGCTGCAGAAGCAATCTGTTGACCAGTGAAACAGTAAAGTTAATTGTGACTGATGCCAGATCATTCCATTAGCTCCCCCTGTTCTTATACACAGGATATACAAGGAGTTGACCCTAAACTTGATTTTGCTTACTTGGCAACTGTAGCTTTGTCTGTAATTCATTCTATAGTTATACAGTCCCATGTGGTTCAACTTATTATTTTTGCCTCGTTAACAATTTCATCCAGATTTGTTGAATAAATCCTTATCTACAATTGCAGATGAAGCAGGTAACATTTTTCTATAAGAGCAAACTGTAAATTCATGTATCGCACATTTTAATGATATGTCCACCTATCCCCTTTGTTTTAGCAAACCATATAGTCTGGCCCATCAGTCATGTGCCATGTGAAATGAGGCATTGGTAAAGAAAAATTAAAGACTCATCTCTCATATGCAACAATTTTATGCAGTTCTCATTTGGAAAATTTGTGTAATTCAGCGAGGTCTCTGTGATACTGGAGAATGGTCTCATTTCCCCTGAGGCTCGCTATACTAATAGGCTATGCTTAGCAAGGATACACTTCTGTGAGACCATGGAAATGAAGCAGCACTAATGTCCCCCTCCTAGGCTGTGCATACATTCATTTTGTTTGTTTGTGTGTGTGTGTGTTCTTTTCATATCAGGACCTGGGGAGTTCAGATGGTCCTCCGCGGAACTGGAAGGGCATAGGAATTGCTATGGTGGTGATCCTGGCTGTTATGTCTCTGGTCATTCTATCTGTCATCCTCCTCACGCCTGGTAAGAAGAGTTGTTTGGATGAGTAAAGGCAGCAAAGAAGAGAGGAGTTGTAATTTGGGGAGTGAAAGAAATGGTTTGGCATTTTCAAAAATATGCTTTTTTGCTGTCTGGTGGATAGTTAGATGAAAATACTGATATCTACTTTGATGTAAATATGAATTTACACCCAGCGGCTGCTTACCTTAGTTTAGCAGAAAGACTGGAAACAGGGGTAAATAGCTAGCCTAGCTCTGTCAAAAAGTAACAAAATCCTCTTAAGCTCTCAAATTAACAATTTATATTTTGGATGTTTTGTCTGTATCAAAACCATAGTGTAAGAATGACAATTCACCATTTAGTGTGTGTGTGTGTGTGTGTTTGGTTGTGGGAGGGGGAGCTAGCTGTTTCCCTCTGTCTTTATGCTCTCCTAAGTTAACTGATTGCTAGCTGTAGCCTTATATTTAATATGTACATGAGGCGCTACCCATCTTGTTATTTAACTCTCCAATTAAAAAGCTTATTCCACAAAATGTCGAAATTTTGCATTAAAGGAAGGGAAAATAAAGACATGCGTTTTACAGATGTTGCAAATGTTTCAAATATAAAAATGCATATAAAAATACAAAAAAGAAGAAATATAGGCCGGGCTTTGCTTTTCTCAGGACATAGATTTTTAATAACTAATTCACTCTGTATTTTTGCTTCTGAAGATGAATCTCACTTGTTACTCCATTCCCATCTCACTATGGAGGATCTGGAAAGTAAAGAGTTCAAAGTTCATGACCCCTCCGTGGCATGGTTGAATGGTAAGGATCCCTGTTCTGACAGAACTTTTGGCTGACAAAGTAATTATCACCTGAAACTGACTGGTTTGCAGGCCGCTATCTCTGCCTCTGTGGATTTTAAGTCGTCACTCCAATAACATAACCCTTTTCCCTTAACTATCTTGACCCTCTCAGAAAACGAAGTGGCTCTACGCACCAGAGAAGGACATGTCCTGGCATTCAGTCTCAACAGCAACCTTACCGCAGCTCTGCTGGACAACAGCTCCCTGGTAAGTTGCAGGAACTCAGTTTATGAGGGCAGAATCAGAATCACAAACAACTTATTCTCAAGTGGTCTCTACACATACAAGGAATCTGCTTTGGTGGTCATATTTCAGTACTGATTGACTCATGTCCATAAACAGCTGGACTAATTGATCCAATATATAGAGATGGGATGCTTTCAGTTTGAGAAAGAAATGCTAGATGAGTCCCACTATTCAACATCCCACACTTGAGACAAAAAAAGATATGGCGGAGTGACAGTATCAGCTCATTTCCCCCCATTCTGGCTGCTCTGTGAGCCCTCAACATGTCTTCAAAGAGAATTTTCCAAGCAAGGGCATCTTTTTGAACACCGCCTCTGCACGACACTGACAGACTTATGTGGGTCATCATCACTGAAAGGAGGGTTGTGCTGTCAGATTCAGAACAAGTCTTTGCTTGTGTTGTGAGATGTTTTTTTATCTGTGCTACTGTTGCTAATTCCAGAAAAAGATATTTTCTTGTATAAATGTCAAGACACACATGGGGTTTCCCTGAATATAGGGATAGCTGAGACAATTCAGTTCCCTCTGATGTTGCTATAGACCAAAAACTGAGCTTAAAGAGAGTGAATATTGGACTTACAATTACCAGGTGGACAGAAACACAACTCTAAAAGAATCACTATGTTGCAAAAACTGTTTGCTGACAAGTTTGCTTTTTCATCTTTAAAAGTGAAATGTCAATGTTCAAAATGTGTTTCCGCTGCACACACGTGGCCATAAAAAATGAATTATTGTGGGTTGAAGACAATTATGTTGCCTGGTTTTTAACTACCTAAAGCTGCAGATCAACAGCAGAGCAATGAGAGGAGATGTAGCCAAATGGATGGGTTATGTGCCCCAAAGGGAACATGTAAAGGGAAAACTAGCCAGGTCCCAGGATTGACCCCTGAAGAATCCCACGTCACAGTTTGAAATCAATGGATAAGTTAGGAAGTGCGATATTCCAACCCACTTTCTCCACAAATGGAAGTTGTGTTGATATGTTGCCTTATTTCTCTTTTTTTCCTACAGGACCTGACCACTACTAAATTCCAAGTTTCTGCAGACAAGAGGTTTGTCCTCTTGGCATATAACATTCGACCGGTAAGTTTTCTCTAGTTGACTCATTCTTAACAGATTCATTCCAGACAGCAAATTCAAGCTTTTACCCTCCAAAAACATCCAGGATCATTAATTATTCACGAATATCACGCTCACACACCTCCACATGTCTGGCAAGCCACTAGTGGCTGCGAAACAGCGGTGACATGCATCCTAATCAGAGCCCTAACAAAACAACAGAGAGGATTGAGAACATGAAAGAGGAGGTTGTGGAGAAGAAGTATGTGTGTGTGTGTGTTCTTCTGTGTGTGTGATTAGGCTACTGCAACAGTCTTTAGCTCCACACACCACACGCCAAATGACTGATCTAACATATGGGAAGTTTAATATTGAAACTGGCTGATGGTGGAAGGTGCAGGGGCTTGAGGAAAGCTTACAGTGTATGATCAGTGTGAATTGGATAGCGGGGGGAAGGGGAGCTCAAAAAGATGAAGCGGTACAGTGGGAGCTGCTGTGATGAAATCACCCTGCTAGTTCAGTGGGGAATTTTAATGAGAAGATGAAGAGAATCACAATCGCAGGTGGTTTCAGAAAAGCGTCTGGCTAGACACAAAACACAGATCTTTTGCTCCCTTTACTTTAACAGCACCCAGCTCAGATCATCCATTCCCCAACAGCGGTCTCACTCTGTAAATACCCGCACCATTAATAAATAGTTCAGTCTTTCCTCAAAGGGCAGGCAAGTTGTGTAATGTGCAATCTTCAAGGGAAGAAAACAGAATTAGGAGGAAATGAACGCCCTCAGCATGTTTTCCCCACATTTTTATTAAATAATATGAAAGCAGATTTTGCCGCTTTCTCACAATCTTATTGGTTCATTCTCTCTGGGTTTCCTTTAGAAACCTGCTTTTCCTCTAATCACTGCATATCATAATTTCTGTGGTGGTGGTGAGGAGGAGGGTGGGATTAATGAGCCTGTTGCTGTGTTATAGTATTTGTCACAAACAAAAAGTGCATCCATTGTAACTGAGTTATTGAGCCGTTAACATACGTTCAATCAGTTTTCAGATATCACTGTAGAGAAAGAGCTTAGATCTATGCCCAATATGTGGGTCGCTTTGGTTGGTTTATGTCATGTCATTAGCATACTTCTTTTGATGTCAGCAAGAATTGTCTATTCTCATTTGTATGCTCAGTGTGTACTCATACTTGAAAATATCAGAGAAAGTGGTTATGCCATCTGGAGTGTGAGCATGGTTGGCATTTTGTGTGCATGGGTGCCAGTCCTCCATTCTCCCCTTCTTTCTAGCTGCCTCCTTCTCTCTCCCACTTCATCGTCCTCACTCACTTTTTTCTGTCTATCTCTGGGGGGGATTTGTGCTGACTGAAGCAGTTTGCGCCAGGCAACAGCTTTGCTGCTTGGAAGAGGAGCGGCACGCTGCTGAGAGTGGCAGAGAACGAGAGAGAAAAACAGAGAGAGCAGAAGGGAAAGTCACTTGCGATAGAGGGTTGGAGAAAAATGGGTTATGCACCATTTGCCTTTAGATACACTGCCCAATTGAAATCAATCAGAATAGTTACCAAAGAATGATAGAGCTGCTATAAGGAGTGATCTGCAGTGGAGAGAAAAGGATGAGCAGGCTGTTGGTAAAAGCTTCTCTGGATTTCATATTAGCTATAGAGGCTTTAGGGAGGGTTTTGTGCCTGGTGGGTGAAAATAAATGGATTTTGATAAGAGGGTATACATGGAAGTGAGTTAGAGATTTGGCCACAAGAGAAAGCAGATTTCTTACACGAAAATGTCTTTCCTCAAAGCCTGTTAAACAGTTAAACAGGTTTGTGTGTAAGAGGAGAATAGGAGAAAGAGAAGACCTACATATTTTTGAAAGAGAGATTGCGAGATAAGAGGAGATGGGTTGTTTTGTTTTTTGGATTGATGAGCAAAGCCAAACGAACAACAAAGAAAGTGCAGTTTAGGGACACACAAAATGCCATGTGAGTCGTGTCTGCACTCTGCAGTAAACACTGATAGGTACTGGTATCAAAGGCAGCACATTGTGGGGCTGCTATGAAAGGCTTGTGAGGCAGGGAAAAAGTTGAGAAGGAATGATTCTATCATCTCTGTATCTATGTATCGTGCTATGTGCAATACATCTGTGCTCATGCAAAGGGTGTTGTAATCTCTATACTTTTCCTCTGTCACGGAATCCATCCCTATCTTCTGAGTGTTTAATGTGTGCGTTGTGTCCCCACCCCCTGTTTTGGTGACATGGCTCGGGGAGAGGGTGGGTGGTAAAGGGGGTTGAGGAGCTAGAGCGATGTGGAGGATTTATGTTACTGGCAGCTACATTAGAATTCACTCTGCCTCTCCAAGACAGATGCTCTCGCTCTCCCTGTCTGTTTATCACACAGACACACAATAGCATACAGCCTCTGCCAACCGCTTCATGATGTTAAATCAGGAGCACAATCACTGTGTTCCTTAACAAATCATAAACAGCTGATTGAACATGGTGCTGATGGCAATGCTGCCCCCTTTGGTGTTGAAGAGTGATACTCCCTCTATCTCAAGATTGGTCGTTGTTGTGTGTCGAGTACCTGTCAACTCTGTCAGCCAGTGCCTCTTCCCTCCCTGCATCCTTTTCTTCCTTCCTGCCTTTGTTTCTTTCTCCCTATCTCCCCCCTCACCTTTTCCTTTAGCATTTGACCAATTTATTCTTTCCCTTTCCTGTTCTCGCAGTTATTTTTTGTTGTAACACAGCTTTTCCTGTATACCCTGTTGCCCCTCATGCTCAAACTTTACACTGCAATCAGATTTCAATTTAATTTAGATAGCCTTAGTATTTATTTCCCACCTTCATCCCTGTGGCTTCAGCCCTGCGTCACTCCATCCATGCATTTTCTAACAACAGACAAACAACACAGAGGAGAAATCCAATTTCACCACTAAGTGTGTTGTATAGAGGATGTGACATTTAATTTCTTTAGGGACTTGCTTTCCAGAAGGCTCTGGCTTTCAGAGGTCAGTCAGCAAATAGCTTGCTTCCAACACTTTGCCTAGGGAAAAAATCAGTTTATTACCTAGAATTCATCAGGTAATGCTGTGATCAACTGTGGCTAACACGCACACATACACACACACATTCATTAATTCTGGACCCTTAGTCTTTCTTCAGCATGTTGATTTAATTAATGATCGAGCTACTGATGCTTGTGTAAGGGCTGTGGCACAGTTGCCAACTACAATAGATCTCAGTGGGAAGGATATTAGCTGTAATGATGCTAATTTAATACGAATGTCTGTCTTAGTTCTGCACTTTCCTTTCATGCCATGTCTTATGTTGTCTCTTTCATGTTGTCTTAAGTGTCCCCATGATCCAAATTTCAGTTTTTCAGATGTGATCACAATAATGATATAAGATGCATCAAATGGCTTTCAGGGGTTTAATGACTCAAATAAAAATATTGTGTAGGACTAGGCTATGATTTGTTCAATATTAAAAAATGATCTATTTAAAATGACAATTAAAACACCAAAAAGCCACTTGGTACAGTGCTTTTCCGGGATTTCAGAAGAAATGAGAGATTACAAACACAGCTTTCAGTTGCTTATTGCTTAATTTGAGGTTAGACTCAGTAATATTCTTCATAACCTTCGTCTTTATATGTGTGTATGGGCATGTGTGAGCACTAAAATATGTATGTGTTTGTGATCTAAGTGTGGCATACCTGTGTGCATGATATCCTCTACCTCTTTCAGGTGTTCTCTCAGTCCTTCACAGCCTCCTATGCTATCTACACTGTGGCTAATGGGTAGGTGGAATCATGAATGCTAATGCATGGGCAGCACTGGGCATGAGCGTTACCAATGCAAGCAGACCCGCGGACTGAAAAACTTTCCCCAAAGTGTGTCTCATCGCATCAGAACCTCATGTTTCTATCAGACATGCATTCATTCATCAATGTTCTTTCCAGGTGCCATATCCCAACATGAGGTTTGTACTGTACTTCAGATATCACTGCCTGAGATTCATATTCCGTATTATATCAGTGGACAAATCTCTGTGGCAGCTGTGGATGATTCCTGGAACTTATGAGGAATGGTTTTGGAAAGGATTTCAGGCGGACCTGCAGTATTAATCATTGCCTGAGTGTGCCTTGGAGGAAAATGTTTGCCTGTCCCACGGAAGAGAATAAGTGCAGCTAGAAATATGGAAAAAGAAATGTTGCACTCTTGCATGAACCAACCCTGTTCTGTCTTTTGTTTTCCCTCTCTGCATCTTGCTCTTTTGTCCTCACAGTACAGCAAAGCTCAAGGCCAGGGCATGGATGGACCTCAGAGGGCTTTAAACAAGACACTTATCCCTAATGAAGGGCTTATGTCTGAGTTTTTGTGTGTGTTCCAGGGATCTGCTGGAGCTTAACCCTCTGGACAGCGTGAAGGCAGTGCTACAATATGCTTCCTGGGGGCCACAGGGGAACCAACTGGTAAGCCAGGCGCTTAGTAATTTACCGGATCAATGTGTTGTGTGCATCAAATATACCTGCCAATAATATTAGAAGATTTTCTAAAACTTTACATTCTATAATAATAATATAATTTGGTCATGAATGGAGCATCCATTTCACGGTATCACTTTCATAATGATTACATCTGTGGTATCGCATCATTATCATTATAAGATGAACGCCATCTTAGAGGTTATTGCAATGACTCTGTTACTATAATGGAGTAGTACACTCCATTGTACACGCAAAATATAATTAATCTTCCTTCCCTTTAATGTAATTGGCTTTTGCTACTGTGTCATTGCTCATCTGCAGCATATTAGCTAGCAAGTAAAGATGTATTGGCTCTCACTTGTGTGTGTGTTGGCTGATAATTCATTCACTCTTGGACAGCGTCTGGCACTCTATTCAGGCAGCCAGCAATGAAGCCTGTACTGTCTTTGATAATGGATTGGCACTGTCTCTCTGTGCTGCTCATGCCAGGCCTATGTGTTTGACGGAGATATCTACTACAAGCCGAGTGTGACCAGCAAACCCCTGCGTCTCACAACCACTGACCAGGAGCAGAATGTGGTGAACGGCCTCTCTGATTGGACTTACGAAGGTACATTGTATTCTAGCTTCACCAAAAAATTTTCACACTCAGACCATAGAGAGAAAAAATGAAAAAACAAGTTGACAGCAGTAATCATAAATAACAGGTGTATGCTTTGAGTTTGTCAGTAACATTGTCTTTTTAAACAGAGGAAGTCCTCTTGACATATGTTGCCCACTGGTGGTCCATGGATGGGGCCCGGCTGGCGTACCTCACCATAAATAACTCAGCCACTCCTGTGATGGAAATACCTCACTTCTTAGGTGGTCTCTACCCCGCCAATGTTGTCTTCCCATACCCAAAGGTAAACCTTGATTATAACAAGACTCAAGTCTACAGCCATGCTGGCTGCATTATGAGGCTGTTATTAATCACAGTGGTGCTTTGACATTACATTAATTCATTCAGCTGACGCTTTTAACCAAAGCAAATTACAATTGCTATACATGTCAGAGGTCACACGCCTCTGGTGCATCGATGGGTTACTTGTCTTGTTCAGGGACACAATGGTGGATAGGTCACAGTGGGAATCGGACCTGTGACACCAAAGGCATGTGTTTTATCCACTGCGCAAACACCACTCAGAACATGAGCTGAACATTAGCATGCTTACAGATTCACAACGACAATGCTAACAATCTAATGGCAGGTGTAATGTTTACCATGTTCACTGTATTAGTTTAGCATGTTAGCGTGCCAACATTAAGTAACACTAAACACAGCTGTGGCTGGTAGAATTGGCATTAGTTTTAGCAGGTATTTAGTCAGAAGCCAAAATATTGGTCAAATAAAAATTTTGACCTGATGATGTTGCTACAATTCATCCTGAGGGGAAAATGAATGTCTGTACCAAATGTCATGGCTGTGCATCCAATTATGGAGACCTTTCACTCAAACCTACTAGTCAACCTCATGGTGGATCACTGATGTCTCTATGGGGATCTAAAAAAATGAATAAACCGGGATTCATCCTCTGCGCACCATGAATGCCTGTACAAAATGTTGTGCCATTCCATTTAGTAGTTGTTAACATATTTCTCTTTGATCTACTATGTGGAGTTACAGCAAAGGGAGAAAGGTAGAGGGCCACCAAAGTCATTAGTATTCATTCTCTGGGCACCATGAATATCTATACCATATGGCAATTCATCACAGGGTTGCTGACACAATTATGGGCTACCATTGCCATTCCTGCTAACATGGCTAAAAAGATTAGCCAAAACTTACACTTAACATTTATCTGATCTTTTTTTTCTTGTGCTCACAGGCTGGCTCAAGTATCCCATCAGTCAGTCTGTTTGTGGTGAACCTGTATGGTCCAGCTCACACTCTGGAGATGATGCCTCCTGACTCCCTCAGGGCCAGGTAGTACATCTTGGTGAATGTAAGAACAAAATAAACCTTAAAGGCTTGAGACACCAGCTGTCAGAAACGATTAGACGAGTCCAGATTCCTCCCCCCTTCACTGCTTCTGTTTTTTTTGTTTGCACCACTTTCCAATCCTTTCCCTGTGTATCATTTTCTGCATCGCCTCTTCAGAGACAGCTATATCTCTATGGTGACTTGGATCAGCAGCACCCGCCTCGCGGTTCGTTGGCTGAATCGTGCCCAGAACCAATCAGTGCTCTGCGTGTGCGAGGCCACCACAGGGGCATGCTCAGAGGTGAGTGGTCATCAGTCGTTCCACATTAGTAATCCAAACCGACCCCGCTGCAATATAGAGCTTTAATAGAATTTTTGCTTTTTTTTTACACTGTTGGGAGTTAGGATTGATTTCCTTATGCTCTCAAATGTCGACTGGCTGGATTAATATTTAAGGTCATTTCCTGCATGAGAAGAATTTTCACTGATGTACTGCAGTATTTTATTGCCTATTCCCTTTTTATAAATCCTCACAGATTTCAGTTACCAATTGCCAGTGTTTCATTATTGCTATATTTAATAATTAATAAAATGCAATACATTTTATTTATACAATACTACCATAATCAGCTTAATATGTTGATGTAAGTGCATTGTAAATGGTGTGACTAATACATTTCTTGATATTGTGTGATTCTAAATCAACAGAAACACAAAATGGTCATGGACATAATGCGAAACCAACGACAGGTATGGATTGCTCATGTTTCAGAAAGTCAGTTTACACCTATTTATCACTTCTGTCTTTCTTTTGACTCACTACTTTTCTTCAACAGGATGTGCCATTGTTTTCAGCGGACGGCTCTATGTTTTATACAATCATGCCAGCAAAACAGGGCGCTCGTGGAGAGTTTCACCACATTGCTGGTCTTTCAGCCCAGGTCAGTTTGAGGGCTTCGTGTTGAATAATTTCTGACAAAATTGGTCATTAACATTTCATGAGAGGTTGCGTGCAATGTAATTAAGATTCAGCAGAATAGACCCTAAATACTTACAATCTCCTCCTTCTCTCTTATTATTAAAACAATTAGTTTGCTTCTGTTTTCCCCCTAATTACTTAAACACCACTTTTATCTAATGGTGGTTTGCTCTTTACATTATTGAAGTTATTCTCTTCAGTTCATTTCAGTTTAACAGTCATCCTCACCTGGGCAGTTAAACCTGTTTAATGGTGTTCTTTTAAAAACATATTCTTTACAGAGGGGAATGAAATTGCGTTTCTTTTTTCTCAAACCTCATCAAATAAAGGACATCATAGTTTAGACCTCATAGTTGCTCTCTTGTGTCTCTTTGACTTCAGTCCCAATGTCAAAATCAACAATAATTAAAAAGTATTGTTTTTCAACTTTCTCTGTAGCCATCACTGCCTTCATTTGGTTTAACTTTATGAACATTTTTTCCCCCATCCTCTGACACACTCTTTTCGTATCGCTGCCCTATTTTTATTCTGTATATCTGCCTGCTTCTACACTCTTCTTCATCTCTGTTTCTCTGTGTAACGCAGCCTGCCATCCCCTCCGTTCCTCCTCGCTTCTTGACATCAGGGAGCTGGGATGTCACCTTGCTCTGCGAGCTAGATGAGAAGGCTGGGAAAATGTGTGTGAGAGCCACAGTGCTTGGGGCCGGGTTGAATCAGCCTTCAACTCTTTAAACAGCTTGCATCTCCTCTCTATGAATGTAGAACCAACAGGGAGTAAAGTTGAATAGTGGCCATCATTAAACTGATCACCTCTTGCTGTAAGCTTAGAACAAATTCTAGACGTTTCAGCTGCTGGAGAGCAAATTCATTTTCTAGGTTAGACTCTGGGAGAATGTTACACATAAGGCTGTCTAAACTAAAAGGGCCATTTTAACATATAGTATTGATCTTGGTTAAAATACCCAAGGAATTGGCTTTGACCCTGTCAATGCTTGTGGCAATACATTTCCGCTGAAAAGGGTTGAAGGATAGCTTATACTTGACCAGTGTAGATTATTGCTTTAATCTGTCTTTATCCTGCTGTGGGCAGAAACCCCTCATGAACCAATTGACTTTGGTGTGAGCATCACAGATAATCAAGGAAAGTCAATTGTAGATCTAATCAGTTGTTTGCACTAGCGAAGCCCACTGAGTTAATACTGCTCTTGCCTACAAACAAGTAATTCTTTTACACAGTAGTCTACTTACATTCATATTGAAGTGGGAAATCAATGTATCGATCAACTTTGATTTATATCCACTGCTCAAATGTTTTAAATCACTTTCGCTAATGGTGCAATTACATGTGATAAATTAATTTTATTAACACGTTGAAGATTGTAAATCTGTGTATTCTTACAGAATAATTCATATCCTGAATAATTTTGAGGTGAAGATAACCAAAGATGACTGAATAGTGAGTAATGTGATGTTTCTGTGGTTTGTTTTAATCAGCTATTTCCTGAGCGCAGAGGAATCCAGAGAGAGCAGACACCTTTATAGGTAAGCAAGTAATTTCTCATGAAAAGCAGTCTAACATGGACCAATAAATATATACATATTCTCTAAAATGCTACAAACACATACAACATTGACATTATCCACTAAATACGATGTTTTGTGGACTAAAACAAGCTGTGTTTTCATTCAATCCAACTTTAATCCTAAAACTTTTATGCCCCATTGCTAGCATGTAGCTATGCTAGCATGTCTTCTTCTAACTTAGGCTACAAAAGTCTACAGGCAAGACACAGTGGTTCTTTGAGCTGAATGCTAACATCAGCATGCTAACGCACTCACAATGACAATACTAAGATACTGATTTAGCTGTTGTAACATTTACCATGTTCACTATTGTAAATGTGCTAGCATGCTAACATTTGCTAATTTGCAGGGGGAAATGTACAGTTGAGACTGATGAGAAGGGTTCTTTGCTTTGCAGTTGTCTAGTCATAACAACCAAGTATAAAACAAATAAATCTGATGATGGAACTTCTTATCGCCCTGAGGGGGGACATGAATGTCTGAATTAAACTGACTAGCAATCCATCCCATAGCTTCCAAGACATTTCACTTTAAACTAAAAATGTAAACCTCATCGTGGTGCTAGATAAAAAGTCAGGGGATCACCAAAGTCAGTTAGATTTATTCTCTCAGATCCATGACTGTGCAAAACCCCAATCCGTCTAATAGTAAGGTTCTAATAGATAATTAGGTCTGTACCATAGTGGCAGGTTGACTTATGGGTCAATGAACATAGCAGTCATGACATCCCCAGAAACACGCCACTATGCCTAAAAAAGCAATCAGAATTGCACATTTATTCTTGTGTGCTGCAGATGCACAAGACGAACAGCTGAATTTATGACAGAAAAAAACCTCCTTAATAGACAAGGACTCTGTGCTGCTGAGGCCTGACTCAGTGAGACTTATGGTCCCACTGTGATAAACACACTGGTCTGTTCCCTCATCAACCTCCTAGGTTTCATATCTTTTTATTAGCTTACATGGCTTTGAGCTTCAGTAGATAGCACAATATTATGTAGGAGGTGTGATGGCTGTTTAAACTTGATCTGTGATTAATCCTTTATGAAATCTGTAAGCAGTGGAGTGGAGTTGGACATTTAGAGACTCAACATTGCCTAACAGAGCAATCTATATAACAGCTTTTGTATCTAGCCTTATTGAACCCCATTTGTTTCTGAAAAGTCACCTGCCTAAATAGTTTGTCTCTCTTTTCCTTAGTATCTTAGCAATCAATTGACCCTCTCCTGGAGCAAATCAAACCTCTTTGGACTGCCCTATTCTTTTAAAGTCTGGTCAATAACCCTCTCTCTTA
This sequence comes from Lepomis macrochirus, assembly GCA_024633595.2. Taxonomy (NCBI): domain Eukaryota; kingdom Metazoa; phylum Chordata; class Actinopteri; order Centrarchiformes; family Centrarchidae; genus Lepomis; species Lepomis macrochirus. The sequence continues at coordinate 24,622,058 of JALXJV020000014.1, read as the reverse complement.
TTTTGAAGTGTGGACCTGGATGGAGTGTTTCAGCGCCGGTGCATCTCCTGTGACCTCATAGATGGATGTCGCTTCTTTAAAGCTGAATTCAGCCCCAATCAAACCCACTTCACTCTCTACTGCTTAGGTAAATCAGACACACACGCATACAGGCTTGAAATGGATATGAATGCTTCACGCTGCTCAGACAGTTAATTTTAATAATGTTGTCTTTTGAAAAAAAATCCCCAGGCCCTGGAATCCCTAAAGTGACGGTTCACAGTACAAAGAACCCCTCTAGTGAGTGTTACATCTGCTTGTCTGACTAATGGTATAATCACACAGACACACACACACAAACCTACACACACACACACACACACACACACACACAAAGAGGCTGTAGTTTCCTGTTACAGCCTGCAGAGCGCAGTATAATCAAGCACATTAAAATGTAGATTAATTAATTTCATGCTTGTGAACACTTGCCTCTGTCTGTGGCTCTCAGTTAGAGCTGTTTCCTCTGAGAAATAAGGACTTGGCCTCTGTGTCTGTCCTGATGTTTAGGATTAAAGATCTAATACATTGCTGTTTTTTCTCCTGTAGGATATGTCCTCTTGGAGGATAACAGCCCCCTATCCAAAGCTTTGGAGGACAAGAGGCTCCCTGAGACCCTGTTCAGGACACTCCCAGCAGACAACCATGGTACAACAAAGAAACCATTGGCTATATTTTGTGGTTTGATGTTTAGGATATTAGCCACGTGAATACAGTCACAGAGCACTCTCAGATCCCCTTCAGTGCATTTCTCAAGCAGTCACACTAAATTAAGCAGTGAGAATGCAGCACCGGCTTCAAGTATCTCAGCCTGGAAGAGACAAATATAGCAGTAATTTTTCCTACTTGGTGATTAGGTAATTAATGTGGCACAATATCTACCCTCAAGGACCAGCACCAAGTATTCTCTCAGAGTGTAGTTTTGCAGGTGTGTTTGTGTTTTTTTAAAAGATTTAAAAGATTTTTATGTGCTTCAGAGTTTCAGATGTATTTCAGGCTGAGGCTCTAAATGTAGTACTAATCCTAAAATGTGAATGTACACCTTGTTCAACCCTTGTTTGCTTTCCTTAGATCTACACCTGAAACTATCTCTCCCTCAGGGTTACGAGGCCAACCTGCACCCTCTCCTCATCATTGTGTAAGCGTCACTGAATAATCTCGCTAAAAGAAGAGCCCTAGGCTTTTCTTCAGGCTTCCACATTGCAACATCAACAACAACAACTGTCACTGTACTAGCTGATCGTGTTCGTCTTGTTGCTCAGGGATGGCGTTCCTGGCAGTCAGTCGGTGACAGAGGAATTTGCCCTCGACTGGCCTCAAGTCCTCTCCGGCACATACAATGTGGCCTTGGCCTGGGTGGACGGCAGGAGTGGGGTTGGCCGTGGACAGAAGACCCCAGCTGTGGATCCACGCAAGCTTGGCTCACTTAGAGTCAAAGATTATCTTGGAGTTGTAGAGTCAGTACAATTATGCATCAACATAAGGTTGTATAATTGACACATAAGAATAATGCCTGTCTGTGGGTAAACTAACAGGAGTATTTCCACAGGTTGTTGATGCAACTGCCTTACATTGATGATCGTCGGATAGTCCTCTATGGCAAGGTTACAATATTTTCCTTATTTGAAAACTCAGTCCTCCTATTGAAGCTATCACATGATTTGTTTTTTAGCATTTATTTTTGTTTCTCCCTACAGGCATTTGGCGGTTATTTAACTCTTAAGATGTTAGCTGCAACAGATAAACTCTTTCAATGCACAGCCGTTGTGGCACCGATAACTGACTTCAGGCTTTATAGTGAGTTGAGATCATGTCAATAACTATTCAAACAATGAGACCGTGGGAATAGTGATAAAACAGAGACACTGTTCATGTATTAGAGTAAAAGTTATTCCACAATTTTCAGGTGCTGCATTCTCAGAGAGGTATCTAGGCCTTCCAGCAAAGGAGGAGCATGTTTACTCGGTGAGGCTCTTAAGATAATGCTCTGAACTCAACTATTCAGGTGTAAATGGTTTTGATAACAATGTTGTTAATGATATTGGTTGTGGATGTACACTCAGGTGCAAGTTAATGCTGTCCAATACAACAGTCCTCAAATAAATATGTGTCTTCATGATGGTTATAACATTCAGTAAAACTGAAACTGTTTTAAAGAGGTGTTCAACTAAAGCCCTCATAATTTGATGGTATGTCTTTTCAGACCGCCTCTTTGCTGGAGGACGTTAACAAGCTGAAAGATGAGAATTTTCTTATTCTACATGGAACTGCTGATGGTGAGATTGTGTTCAACTGTTATGAGTTTGAGAGTTTATTCTTTGTTTTTTTTCACCTCTAATTTCAACGTATGTGTGTGTTTGGCCAAAGCGAGGGTACACTTCCAGCACAGCGCTGAGCTCCTGAGTCGACTTGTGAAGGTGGAAGCCAACTACTCACTGCAGCTCTACCCAGATGAGGGCCACATCCTGAGAGAGCCACGTAGCGTCCAGCACTTCCAGCGGACAGTGGTGAACTACCTCCAATCCTGCTTGAAGCACAGCGTCCTTCTAGATCCCATAGAGGATGAAGATGAAGAAGATGACTGAACCCAGAGACCCTTTCCTTCTTCTGGAAGGACTCTCCTAGAACTGTATGCCATCTTATGCATTACCTTGGGTCAGATTACGAGGCACAAGAGCACAGGAGTGGGGACCAAGCACATCAGATCACCTCCTACAACTTCTGGAAAAATCTATGTATTTCTGCTGTTATACTGTATGTTTGAGGCGTTGTTTGTTTACAAAATTCACCTGAGATGATGTGGACTAGAATGTTACTGATTCTGCCAAACGTTTACAAAGATTTTAAAACATGCATGTCGTAATGGCTGCATGATGTGGGTTAGTTTACATTGCATTTTCCGTGTTTTGCAGGTCTAAATCTCACCCATCAGGGTTAAAAGTGCAAAATCTGCTAACAGCTGGAAACACACTAGAAGACCTAAAAAATTTAAAAGCTTAACACAATTAATGCAGGTAAGACTAAAGGATCACATTCAGATTAATGCAGATCCCAGTCATACATAATCAAACAATTGAGCACAACAGATTTGAATCCTAAACTCCAAACATGCAAACTGGCCCTATTGGTCAGTGGCCTGAGCAGACTCTCCATGATCTTTAAGCTGTTATTGTAAAATCTGAGTTATTTAAGGTCTTAGGTCTTTAGGTGTTCCTGGCTTAGATGGATTCTTCTAAATGTGCCAAACACATTTTGTGGATTGTATCCACTGGTTTTATTAGCATTTCTTGCAATTGCACCACAACCACTGATTCAAGAATGATTGCAAGAATATCTGTCTGTCTATATAAGTCTGTCTATTTACTATATTTGGAAGTACAGTATTTTTCTTTTTTGATACATCTTGGCATTTTAATTATTTCTTGTGTATTGCAGAATTAAAATATTTCTTTGGACAAACTGTTATTGCCATTATATTAGAGTCCATAAAGGTAGTTGACAATGGGATTGCCCATCAACCTATCAACCAAACCACACTGTTAAACTGCATGCAGTTCATTTGAAAACAAATGCCCTTGACTCTAGACAACCAGCTACTGTTTTTTCCAGCAATCCTTGACAATAAAGTTGGAACCTCTTGTTTTAGCAAAATTCTACTTTGGTCCCTTCATTAATCATTTTTGCTGTAGTGTAATAGAGCTGTTTGGAGGGATAATTGTGATTCTGAAATTTCTTTTACCTATCATGTGCTAACACTTGATCTCTGCAAAAGTACTGCTTTGACATTTACAACAAATATTATCTACCATTACCGCTCTAAATGGCTACAAAGATCATGACCACTGATTTTAGGTTTTTCAGCAGAAAGGGGGTCCATCTCTGGCTGCCAACGCTGATTGATTGTGAGTAACATATGCTGAAACTGGATGCTAAAAATGTCATACTCTGGGCTAATATATGAGCGTAGTTTAACATAATTTGCAAAACATTACATGCTTAACCTTATTTTATACATTGTACTTGAGCCATATGGAAGATGCCCTTTAGTTGCACCTGTGCAAAGAGAGCATTTATACTTGAGAATCCTTATTGGATTATTCAGACAAGGGTGATTAATCAACTGTTATCACTATCACATTAATTTTGCTTCAACTGATTAGAAGTGTGGACAGAACTTATAAAACTTGTTCTTGAACAGACCCTGATCGTCAGATGTCGTCACAAAAAGAGGGAAGGCCTATAACCAATCAACGTACGCCCATTGGCCTTCTAGCCAATCAGATCCATATACGCCACTGTACTGATCCAGCCTTTCGTCCAATCAACAATGCTGCTATGTGCGGGCCTGAATCCCTCTTCAACCTTCTGCTTTCTGGAGGGGCACCTTCAACCTACTCCGCGGTGCACTGGCAGCGGATTCCTTTAGTTGTAAAGAACAAGTGAAAATAACACTTTTACACAGACACAATGTCCTTTCTTACTGTCAGCAGGCTAGCACCTAAACTCCTCAATTCAAAGGTAAGAGGACTAGAAACGGCCTTGATACCACTTTATCAGTCAAAGTTGTGGACGTTACCTTGGAAGCTAACGTTAAGTTAGCAGGCTAACGACATAATGGCATCCTACTTAACGTTAGCTAGCTTAGCCTTGTTAACCAGAGTGTGAAATGCAGTTGAGCAAGACCGTGGCTAATAACTGCTAAAATAGTTTAAAGGGGTTTATAAGCATGTATTATTTGTTGCTGTTTTATATGTGGATACTAAAACGTTTAAGTTGTACTGTTTGATAACTTGTGTCCTGTTAGCTACCGTTAGCATAGGAGCCGTTGCTCTGTATGCTGGCCTTCTCAGGACATGTTTTTTTTAAACCAGCAAGTTAAAGACCATCTTTATTAACTTGGTGTTACGGTACGACCTCGCCTGTTCCATCTCTATGTTAGTAGTAAATATTAATTCTGAACGGTTGCACACACAGCGATTGCTTTTTAACCCAGCTTCAGCATTGTGTTTCTTCCACGTTGACCTTCACGTTTAGATATTAGCAAATTGTTTTAACATATGAAGAGTTCCTCAAAATATGTTGCGTGTTCTCAAAAATGTAAAAGCTGTGTAAATCTTTATTAGTGTGGATTCAGACTTCTAACATCAGTTTATAATATGTCATCTCAGTTGGCAGATTGTACAAGTTTAGTGATTTGTGATTACAAAATGATTATTGCTTTAATACTTAACAGAATATGTAATAATTACACCACCTGATGGCATAGTGTGCTTTGATCAGCTGCTGATATACTGCCAGAGATAAAGTAAGTTGACTGTCCATGATGACTGTAATCTTCCAGTAACTGTAACCTACTGTCTTACTCCAGTGACCTCTTCTTTTCCTCTTTCTTGAGTACTCCTTATTGACTGACATATCAACTTGTGTCATCCACAACTGAACCCTATCGACTAATTTACTAGATGTTCCTCCTCTCAAATAAGTAGTCAGTGACTAAATGGTTTCCTTCCTTGAACTCTGTACACACTGGGTGGTATCGTGCCCCTGTTATTGACCTTGCAATTAGGAAAATGTAGTGATAACTTGTGTCAGACTCACCTTTTCTCGTCTATCAGTTGTAATCTTTACTCAGGAGAGTTATTAGGAAGCAGGGTTTTTTGTAATTACATATATACATACTTTGACAATAAAATCTTTTGTCTTTCAACTATGACTGAAAATCATTCCCAGGATTGAGAGAGAGTGCAGTATGTGGTCTCATAATGGCTTCAGATAATTTTAGATTTTAAGAAAAGGAAGTTGATTTTCATGTATCTGTGGATTTTGTTGGTGATCAATACTTGCTTCTTAAAAGTGCAATATTTTTTCTGAATTTTGACTAATGATTATTGATTTTTAATAAATGCATTGTTTATTACGTGTAGCAGTTAACTGTTACAAACGCATGTGTGTTTGCTATACACAAAGTTTCTTCCTGCTCCGGGTTGTATATTTAGAACAGACACAAAACAAATGTGTTTGCTAAAAACAAAGTTTCTTCCTCAAGTCAGGTTGTAGGTGTAGTTTTGTTTTTTGTCTTTTAATTACATCCTCTGGGTTGACCCTTCTGGGCAGTATAGTTGCTTCTCCCAGGCAGGAGGTGAGTGAGTCAAACTGGGCTCTATATTTAAGACCCTGAGCTGTAACTTAATCTCACCCTCTCAGCTGTGTAGAGTGTGTGTGGAGACCAAAGATCCTACCTTTTGTTTCGGCAAGCCTTATCTGCCCTTTATCCACTCTCACCAATTGTGGTTATGGGTAGGGGATCCCATTGGAAGCAGAGCCAGCTGTTACCCAGACTCCACCCCCTCCCATTGATTATTTTAATAAGCTGACAGGAGTCCAGTGTCAGTGGTGAGCAGTGGCAGGCTCAACTTCTCACTACTGTCACTGAGCTTCCAACAAGATTACTAGCCTCCAACCACTTTTCTTAAAAACAGGGCCAGTAGTTTTTTAATCTGTCTACATCCTCTAGTGTTGTCCCAGAACCAGAAACAGACCAAGGGCTTAAGAACAAAAGCAGTAGTTATAAAGAAATGTTGAAGTCTTGGTGTAATGTGTGAATGTTTGTTCTTTTCCATCACATAGCTCATCTGGGGCAGTACCTGCCAGCTTTTCATGAACACCAAGCTAAATGGGAAACACTGAAAATCACCTGTATATTTCCAGAATTATCTGTCATGCAAAAATTATCTTATCAAAATGCCCTTTATTTACCATTTATTTACCATCTTGTGGTGAGTCATTTTGCAGCATGTTAATACTAGTATATACAAATACTATTTCACACAAAACCTGTTTGAATGATTGACACCAGCTTCACAATTATGGAAAACTGGAAACCACATGAGTGCATGAATCTATCATACAAATTGGACATTTTGGACTGGTGATTGTGTGACATGTGTTTTGTTTTTTTTAATGGCACACGGAACGGAACACAGAAATGGTGCTGTTTGATAGAAGTGGAACAATGTTTGTATGACTAGAACATCTTCACATCATTGGCAATCAGTTAGAAGCCTTCAGTTTGTGAATGAATTTGTTAGGTGGGGTTATCCTCCATGCATCAGGTGAGGAACGTCTTAGTCCTCATCAGGAGGTATTTGTTGCAGCAGTTTGTGGTGATCTTCCCAGCCACCTAATTTCAGTTTATTTAAAAACTTTTAGAGAGGATTCCCAGATGAATTGAGGTCGTGTAGAAGAGAGAAATCAAGTGTGTCTCCGTATAAGAAAGGAAGTATTAATAGTTTAGATCCTTGAGTAATTGTTAGTGTTAACGCCAATCATGTGCTGCAGGGTAAATGGTCACAGTCACAGCTCAATGTAAAATGTTCAGAAAGAACCTTTAATTATAACGTGGAGAACTGGAAAATGTTTTGGTCTAGAAGTAAGTTTGATTTAAAGCCTCTTGGTATTCTCAGTTCATAAATGTTGTTAATTGGAGAACCATCTACAAAAAGAACTGAAGTTCTCCATGTATGATGTGGTTTGAAACCATGTCTTTTTGCCATTTGACTCGCTAGCTAATAGGAAGTCATTGTTGATGTCCACAATATTTTGAGAGTTTGATGTTTTGTTATTAATATTCAAATCTTATCATTTCTTTGTCTGTTCGCAGAATGCCACCTACTTCCTTGTGGCTGCCAGAAATGCCAGTGCATCAACAACAGTAAGTACACTCTATTCACTCCAAGTTCATCTGCTTTCTTCAAAGTTTCCTGCATTGTTAATCTGTAGTGTAAGTGCTAATCTGTGTGCAGCATTTGAAAAAGGCACTGGTTTTATCTCCGTGTTCTCTTGTGTATTAATAGAACACTGACCTTTTGTGGAGCTGCAGATCAATTTTTTCCTGAAATGTTTACATAGTCTGTTTAACTAGTTCACGTTGGAGGAATGTGTTTTATTTTAAGACCAAGTGCTTGTTCAAGGGCATGAGTAATTTAAATGTTGTGTTTTTACAGAATCTGAAGGATGTTTTGGCGGACCTTATCCCCAAAGAACAGACCAGGATCAAGAACTTTAAACAACAGCATGGCAAAACCAACATAGGACAGGTTACGGTTGACATGGTGAGTTACTCTTGAGAAGTTGGAAAAAATAAACAGGATTGTTACATGTGTCAAGGGACCAGAATAAAATGACAACTATAAACCAGTGAGAGTCAAAGCCAGCTTCTTCTGATTCAATGTATTCTTATAGGAAAGAGCAAGTTGGCCATGGACCTTAATGTAGCTTAGACGTTGCATAGTGGCTCTACCTAATCCGTCTAGGCCTGCCCAGCCTTATTTACTGTGTCAGGTATCACTGTTGGGTCATCTCCCTCAGAGGTCACAATATGAAGCTGCACTGCTTCCGGCCAACAGACATTTTAGCTGAGTCACTCAAACGCTACTGTACACTGCCAATTGCTGTGCACACACACATACACATCAACGCAACAACTACGTCACCCTCTTCTGTTTGTCGCTCACTACTCCTCTGACTACTGGCTAGTTACCATAAGGAATTTTTCAAGTCCTGACTTGGGTCTGTTTCACTTTCAACTACAAGAAGTAAGCGATCAGTTGTGCCCCATCTTTGTTATGTAAATCTATTTATTGTTAATATTAAAGTGCATTTTCTAGTGCATGGTATTTAATGTTAAAAACGATTTTGGTTATTTCTTCCTGTCTGTGTAAAAGACCTTGGTAACCAGCATTGGCAATTGCTGAGCTACAGTCAGAGCGGTCAGTATATTTGGGGTTTAAAGGTCCAATGTTACATAACTGTTGTTACTGTGAATACATAACTGTGTAGATAGATAGATAGTATGGACAAGACAGTTTTCAATATGTAATATGCTTGTGTTTTCATCCACAGGTCTATGGAGGTATGAGGGGAATGAAGGGTCTGGTGTATGAGACCTCTGTGTTGGATCCTGACGAGGTCAGTATGCTTCAAACGTGGCCCAAGGCATTGGGATCCTTAGAGTGGTTTTATAAAATGAACACCAATGGACCTTTGGAGATTAGTTGGCCTTGTAAGCTCTTACGTTGATTGCTATATTATGCTCGCCGCACATTAGAGGATATTTTTCCAGAATTTGGGTTTGATTCTCAGCTTCAGACAATCATGGGGTCGTTCCTGAGTCGTTCATCTTTTTTTGTTTTTCTGTGTAAAACACAGCATACGCAAGTGTAACTACCTGACGACAGCAGTCTGTCTTCATGTTTATGTCTGAAATTATGTGAGATCACGTGGGTTTCTATACAGACTGCAGGCCAATGTGACCCAAATCCGATATTTTTTTTTTTTTTGCCCATATGTGACTTAGATCTGATCTTTTTATAACAGTGTGAATAGGCCAAGTCACATGGAATCTGATCTTTTCCAGTTCGGAATTGGGCCACTTCCATATGCGGTCCAAATCCCGATACAGATCGGATCTTTTTAAATGCGACCTGAGTCTGGACACTCGCATTTGATGCGACTTTGATGTCACCGTAGAGCAGCTGTTCTGCTGCAGACGGGGCTGCGCTGAACGAAAAAATTCCACAAAAAGCCATTATTAAACATGTGTCTCTCTTCCTTCTCTACCTCGCTATCATCTGCTCACAAATTCCCTTTCTTATACTTGAAATCCACTGGTCCAGAGCTCTCTTCTGAGTTGCGTGCATGCTACTTGTCCGAGTGGACACAGTGGGGAGAGAGAGAGAGTGAGTTGTGAGGCAGTTGCGTTGTACAGCGCCAAAAACCGTAATGAAATGAACAGGAAGTTGTGAACACTTGTCATAATTCGCGAGAAATGTGACCCGTGAGAGGACAATGAAAAACATGAGTCTCCCCCGAGCTAACTGGAGCTATGTTGCTCCTTCCTTCTGTAGCCTGCAACAGCGTGCTGCATGTGACGTCGTCTTATTCTTCTGCGCATGCGGGTCACTTTCAGGCTGCGGCCGTTCACAATGGAGTCTGATATGGGGCACATTTAAACTATAATGTGAACTGTCAAACAAAAAAAATCGGAATTGAGCATAAAGCCCTGCAGTCTGAACGTAGCTTATGAGATCCCAGGTCCCCGGAATTGCCATTCTGAAATAATTTAGTTTTAATACCAAGTGTGTGGTCCTGTGCCTTGACTGAATTGTTTGGTGTGTGGTTATTAAGATTAAAATATGCTTTTAAAATCTTAGAATCTTGAAGAATTAAGATTTGAAAAGCCTCTCCAAGCATTACTGAAGCTGAGAGCTTTCGGTGGCAGAGGGGTAATATATCTATAGGGGTACTTACTGTAATATATCTTGTTCCATGTCACCACATCGAATGAGATATCAAATCATCCAAAATCTTTAGTAGAGCTCATGTTAGCAGCTTGCCAACACTTACTTGATGGTGCATTTCAGGATATCTTGAATATGTATATTAACATATGCACCCCTTACCCTCTCTGCATTGACACTCAGGGCATCCGTTTCCGGGGTTACAGCATTCCAGAGTGTCAGAAGTTGCTGCCTAAAGCTCCAGGAGGTGAGGAGCCGCTGCCTGAGGGCCTGTTCTGGCTGCTGGTCACAGGACAGGTGCCCACTGAGGAACAGGTGAGTGGGAGTGCCAGAACTGCAAAGATGATAATCATGCATTTGTGTATGTGTATCTGTCAGTAGCAAATTTTGTGTACTACTGGACCCATCAGCCTAATATTTCTTTGTGTACATGTGTGACTGTATGCTGTAAGCCTTGACACAGAGAGAAGGGGAGAAGATGTAGTTTGTTTACTTATTAAGTTTGTACAGTTAGGCGAACCCAGGACGCTTGGTTACAATACCATTACACTATTCTCTGCACCTTGTTTCATATTAAAAATATTATACTATACAAGAGACTTTCTCCCATCCATTCAACTACTCTCATGCATGCACACTGGACACAAAGCCTGCTCTGCACTCCCTGTTCCCTGCCCAAATGACCCCAGCCGCACCTGGAAGAGATTTGCCCCTTACTGAGTGTACTCTTCTGGTTGTACAGTAGAGCTATAATGAGGCAGGGCTGTGCAGCTGTTCATTCTCTACATCCGTCTGTCATTGCTGGTATCCCAGACACTGCTTGTCAGAGTTGTACAGAATGTCCCCACATTGTTTCAGTATTTTTAAAATTAAATATTCCTGCAGAAAAATACATGTAGATGAAATGAAAGTGCTGGAACCTGATAAGATGTGAATCATAACATTATTACTGTTGCCTTATTATAAACATTGGAATGTGGATCACAAGATTTTTGGCAGCAGAAGTATTGTATATGACTTTCATTTATCTATGACTCCAGAAAACCTATATAAATATTGATTGTTTTATAACTAGGAAACATACACAGTTTAAATACTCTTTTTATTGCTGCCTGTTATCTCCTTGGAGTTATATGAGGACAACCTGGCTGCAACCTTTCACTGAAAGAATAGCTTTCTCCTCTTTACCCTTTGCACTTTGATATTATGAATTGAATGTGTCTGACAGTTACTCAAAGAAGTCAGTTAAGGAGGGTGAGTTAGATAAATGGGTTTTTTTATTTCTCCATAACAAAAATGTACTTCTAAAATGCAGTTATTAACATCTTCCTTGGTAGTACATGTATGCTATTTAGAAAGAAAAGTCAATTTATTGCTTAATCTGTGTCTGTAAGCAAGCATTGCTAGACAAGTATGCAACTTTTCAGTATTTCAGGACACCACTTATTTTGTGCTCCTGTCTCTCCAGGTGAACTGGGTGTCCAAAGAGTGGGCGAAGAGAGCAGCCCTTCCCTCTCATGTTGTTACCATGTTGGATAACTTTCCCACAAACCTACACCCCATGTCTCAGTTCAGTGCTGCAATCACAGCTCTGAACAGCGAGAGCAGCTTTGCACGGGCGTACTCTGAGGGTGTCCACAAGTCCAAGTACTGGGAGGTGAGTTTACCTCGACACACACAGAAAACAGCCATGGTACTAAGATGATGAATCAATTTACATCAATCTAACAATGCTTTCTGTTAGTAAAGAACATTGCAGCCTCAAAGAGCAGCTGGCGTGTGAATAGCATGCTACTCTTTCCAAATCCTTTTCCATTGGTTCTCTTAGTTTGTCTATGAAGACTCCATGGACTTGATTGCCAAGCTGCCCTGTATTGCTGCCAAGATCTACCGCAACCTGTACCGCGAAGGTAGCAGTATCGGAGCCATCGACTCCAACCTGGACTGGTCCCACAACTTCACCAACATGCTGGGCTACAGCGATGCCCAGTTCACTGAGCTAATGAGGCTCTATCTCACCATCCACAGGTGCAACTTTAAAGCATACCTATCATGTTATATACTAGCTTTGATATTTTAATTTTTTTATGAGGATTTATGCTCTGCTTCTGTTTCTAGTCAAACTTTGATCACAGTCATGTAATTTTAATGTAAATTAAATGTCGAGCTTGAAGCAAAACTCAGAAGAGCTTGGTACCACTTCAAACAGTGATTCTTTTCAGTGCTCAAGGACTAAGATAGTATTGATTTTATCCATGGATTATAACATAGCAAAGAATCTAAGGGATAACATGTTGAAATGAGAACACTTTTTTTATTCATAACATGCTCCTAAGTTTTTAAAACAAGACTGATAACGGAATATAATATCCAGAATTTCACAAGGAAAAAGAACAAACGTGTTAAAAAAACATTTTGTCTAATCTGGTTTAATTGAAAGAATTATCCAATATTAGGCTTGCAGAACACTTGATGCTAAAATCAGTGCAGTGTGACTCAAGGAAGCCTCCCATTGTTTCTTTAATCTCTTGACTCAGACCTAACGTACCTAATATAAAAATCATCTGGATTTAAAAATATGTGATTCTGTTCACTGTACATTACTAACTCAAGGCACCTTATTTTAAAGGTACCTAGGTACTGATTGTTTAGCCAAGTCAGTGAACTTTCACAGGAACATCCTTTCAAATACATTGTTTGGTGAAAGGTCTACACTGACAATAGTCCTATATCCTGAAACAAGCTGCTACCCACAAGTTCAAAGAGGTACAATTAGTAAATACTGGATGATATTATTTTACAAACCCTGTAGTTTGTTTAGGCATCAAACTAAGCAGTAGGGGTGGTTCAGGCATCATGATTGAAAAAATCTAAATTTTTCACATTATACTGCCTTGGGAAAGCAGGTTATAATCAACACAAACATTATCATTATAAATGCGGAAAGTCCTTATAGCCGTCCACTTTACGAAACAATAACGTTTGTGTTCGTGTGCTCACGGTAGCGTAAAATGTTAGCCTACACATATATCAATCTAGATAATGTCATATCTGGATTGCAGTCCAAGACTAATGTTGTTGAGACATAACTACATATTTTGCTGTTGAAGTGCATAGATGCATTGTTCAGACACAAAGCCTAGGTAAATGGCCACTTTTTCCATTTTGATCGGTGATTGGATTGCAATGTCAAACAAACACTGTTGAAATGTAGTGAATGCCAGTATAAATTGCTGAGGTGACATGTTTTTATTTGCAATGTTACAGTGACCATGAAGGAGGCAATGTTAGTGCTCACACCAGCCACTTGGTGGGTAGTGCCCTGTCTGATCCCTACCTGTCCTTCAGCGCTGCCATGAATGGTCTGGCTGGTCCTCTGCATGGCCTGGCCAATCAGGTTTGTATGAAGCAGATAATCATTTTCACATACAGTAAATACAAGGGGCAGTGTTTGTCTGATTCCTCATGTAGACTTCCAATATGCCTTTTTCACAGAAGACATTTTGACATGGTGCTGGTATTGTTCATGCTGGCTCAAAGATTATCCCCAACATTAGTTATGTGTGTATATGTAATAAACTTGTTTTATTCTTATAAATAGCACTTTGAACAAAAGTACAACTGATTATGTCAGCTGACTGCTATGTTTTGTGCTGTCCCAAACGTGTGTTTCCTACAGAGGTTGCAGAGTGCCCTGTGGTGGACAAACTATGCAACGACAACATTCATAACATGACTGAAGGATCTGTCTTCTTTCTTAATGTTGTTTTTATTTAATTGTCATTTATCTGCTGTTATAAACACAGATACTGATTTATCAGCAATTAGCTCATGTCCGCTGAAAATATCTTCACGTCAATTTCAGTCATGCTCTCATTTAATTCCCAGCTTGCTCACATACTGATGACTTTGACATATTGCCAGAGTTATATAGTTGTATTATTTACTGTTTCAAACACTTAGAATTCCCAGATCACATAGAGGAAAGTGCACTTGTGAACCTGTTTACCAGTTTCCACTACACTCCCCGGGTGTTATTTTTACTGTAAAGCCGCACAAGCTCTGTTAACATCAAGGAAGATAGCTATGTACTTTGTGTTATTTAGAATGAATGATAATTGTGTATAATGACATAACTCATCAATGTATTTTCTTCTGCATCTCACAGGAGGTGCTGGTGTGGCTGACTGCCTTGCAGAAGGAGTTGGGCGGAGAGGTGTCTGATGAAAGAATGAGGGATTACATCTGGAACACACTCAAGTCTGGAAGGGTAAAGACACACTTCCACAATACAACAGGGGTCTATCCCTGATATTTAAAACTCAAAACAAATTTTATATACTATAATTTGTTTTTACTAACACTTTAACTGTTCTAAAAATGCTACGCTAAGGTTACAAGTAGTTAAGGAACATCTGTCTTCTCTCTTCGTAGGTTGTGCCAGGCTATGGCCATGCTGTCCTCAGAAAGACTGACCCACGTTACACCTGCCAGCGTGAGTTTGCCCTGAAGCACCTGCCCAATGACCCCATGTTTAAGATGGTGGCCCAGCTTTACAAGATTGTGCCCGACGTGCTCCTGGAGCAGGGTAAAGCCAAGAACCCCTGGCCCAATGTGGACGCCCACAGTGGAGTGCTGCTCCAGGTAAGGCACATGTGGCGGCTTTTAATCTACATTTTGTCCTGCTATGTTAGCAAATACAGATCCTGATGTGTTTCTCTCTCTCTTCCCTCTGTCTGTGCAGTACTATGGAATGACTGAGATGAATTACTACACTGTGCTGTTCGGTGTGTCCCGAGCCCTTGGGGTGCTGGCTCAGCTGGTGTGGAGCAGAGCCCTGGGCTTCCCGTTGGAGCGCCCCAAGTCCATGAGCACAGATGGACTGATGAAACTGGTGGGAGCCAAGTCAGGCTGAAGAACCACCTGAAAGGAGCTGGGGGTTAGTGTAAGGGGTGGGAGGAGGTGGAAATATCAAAAGGCAGACATACGTTGACTTGCTGTCATTTCCAACCCCAGGGATTCAAAGAGACAGTACACTTTTAATGTCATTTCACAAAAGAAGGGCCTTTTAAATTGTCACCCCCATTAAAGTTTAAATGTGTTTAGTTAACCATTGGCATGTTTTCCCATCATGCATCATGTGAGGTGAAAACTTCAGACACACATACATTTAACCCATAGTAGGCTCACACTATCTACCATTACAAGTCTTGTTAAGATAAGCGTTGTTAAGATATCCCCCTGTGCAGAACCTGGGTGTTTGTCTTTGTGCACTGGGTCTGGGTTATAAATAGGCAGTGGCATTCAAAGGGAACTATGGGAGTGACTGATTACACTTTGAAAGATTTGTTGTTGAAAGATCAAAAGTTAAATACCTGACTCAACCTTTGCTGCTTTTGCCAATGCAGTGATTTGTTTAGAGAGGGCATCCCAATGAAGACTCAGCATAGTTCTTCTATATTATGTTCCCAGATGTCATCTCAACCAGTCTATCCATGTGTTTCACTCCCATTTATGAACACTCCAGTTTAGGAAAAAAAAGGTCCTCTCAAGTACAATCATCAAGCTGTTCAAGATACAAATCAAAAAACATGAAAATTAGTTAAAAGATACTGCCCCTTTAAATCTTTGGTCTCCCTTTTTCGTCAACTTGTAGTTTTTTTTCCTTTTCGTTTTAATAATGACCTGTAATTCCCTCTATGATCAAAATAACTGCCTTGTCTATGTAGAAATTATTTCCCTCTGCTATTTTTCGTTGACATGCTTTCTTATTTTAAATGGGGGTCTCTGCTTAAAGGGTCTTATGAATGGTAGAGAATCAAGAATAATGTACAGAACAGTAAAGGGTGTTGAGCAAAGGGTGTTGTAATTGACAGCCTGCAGTAAATCCTTAAGAGCAAGCTTGAATGGAAGGTGGGATAGGGGCGCTTTGAATTTGTTAAAAGTCCTGTCTTATTTGAGTGTATGTTTGTTACTTTATCCCCACAGGAGAGCGCTTTAAACATCAACTACTCCAAAATGAGCACTTGCTTGATTGGATTTCCTAATTTGTAGCAGTAGAACCCCTCCCTCCATGGGTGATTATATCCCAGTTTTTTTGGTGTTGAAATGTATAGAACTATAATCTTTGGGTTCTCACTTTGTGGTTTTATTTATACTTTGTGTACATAGGTATATATATGTATAGCTTGAATGTATAAGCTCGGTGCAATCACTTGCTTGTAATAACCACAATGATTACCATAGTTTACCAACATTGTAGTAGTGTCCAGTCTCACTGGTCACTGTGAAATTCTGACAACGAACAAAAAGAAAGAAAACGCAGCTATCTTGTATATACACGATTTCTTGCCTAGCTCAGTGGGCTTAGTCGGTGCTGTTTTTCAGGTGTTTCACTTGAATGTTTCAAGCTTGCTCTTAAGTTGTGGGTTTGTCAACACTCCATTTTTGTGTAGTTAAAGCTCCTGCATCGTCATTTTCAAAACTGCTCTTGCCGCGTTATATCACTCAGATGTTCAAACCTCTGCTCTGCTACCAGCTGCTATTTTCCGTCTTGCTTTATCAGTCTTTAGAGCTTCGTGTTTTATTGTATTGTTCATCCATGTAGTACATCATTCAAGAGACGTGGTTATTTTGATCATAGAGGAGCATAAAGGGTTGGTACATGGTAACAGGGAGTAGATGGTTTCATCAGAGAAACACTTGGGGACGGGGCTGGATGGGTCAAAGGGCAAGAAATGCTTGAAGAGCCAATATTGGAAAACCTAACAAAAAATGGAAAATAAAGGTTTTTATTAACACTTTCTTGGTCTTGATTTGTTAATGGCACGTAAAATAAAGCACATCATCCACTGTAAGGATATAATTTAACTTATCTGTTTTTTCTAAATAATGAAATATAGAGCTGAATACACAACCACTGAAGAGTAACGTCTGTATCATGTCCACCCATTTTAAAGCAGGATTTTGAGAATTCCTATCATGACTATTGCGAGGATATTACAATTTAGACAAACACTTCAGCTCCGGTAGTTATCAGTCTTTAACCCTTGAGTCACTTTTGTTGAGACGCACAGCATTAGACATTTGCATTTTGGAAGGTTTTTGATGCAAAAACTGCAGACAAAATTAATCTTTCTGGTAATACCATTGCTTTCCAAGGCAAGTCTTCAATTTAAATGTCAGTTCTGTCTTCCTCTGTGACAAAAAGTTTGAGGCCTGCCTTTTCTGCAACAAATGCAACTGACGTGATCAAGAAAGAAGATACACACCTCTCCTATATGCTGTTATTAATAACTGGCCCACATACCATCACCCCACTCTGGTTTCCTGTTGGTCAGCTGACTTTTGAAGAGCTGTGTCCACCCTCCATCACTGTACCCATGCTGACACTCTCCCCTCTGTGTGCATTTGTGGTGACAAAACTTCATCTAAAAGTACTTGATTATAACCTTAACAGTTGCTGTTTAAAAAAAAAGGTTTGCAATCAAATCACTGAAAACATACAGTCTAGGAAAGTCTTCTGAGCATTTTTTAAATAACGGCACCCAAAGAAATTCAACATGCTTTTTTATTTAAATAAAGCTCTGAAGTACACCCACAATATTTACAAAGATGCATTTTAGCTTGGAACACAAAGTGAACTTAAATGAAAGCTATATATTCTATTGTAGCAACTCTTCAGTCGATGATAGTAATGTGTCTCCATCCTTATATACTTACTAGGCTTCCATTGTTAGACAACGGGTCTTTCATAGGTGGTCATATATACACTAACTTGTTTATAATTTTGTCTCACCTACAATTAGAAAACCTAGTATGAAATTAAAATCTGTAAGCAAAATACTAAAAATAAAACATCTCAAGCAACAACAAAAAACTTGGGCAGAAGGTGCAATTCTACATGATGCAACATTACTGACAATGTGAACACCATGCCTAAAGAGAATTCCAATATGGTATAAAATAAGCTTAGGCAATAAAATAGATATTCAGGATATAACACTCAACAGTGGCATTTAACAATCTTTAAATAACTTACTATGAGGTTTACTTTACATAACAATGATTCACAGACCCATTTCGATTCAATAAACATTCTTCATACATTGATGATTAAGTTTCCCCATCATTACCAATCACCTCACCAACAGAAAAAAAACACATCAACTTGAAACCCAAAATCTTTTAAAAATACTCAAGTTTTATTGGGGCATGAGACTTGAAGCAAGTGAACATAATGAACTGTAAGGAGGGTCACACACGAATGACTTCTTCTATTGACCTTTGGCATCTTGAACACATCAGTCACCTCTAAAAATGGCAAATACAATCAATGAACTTTATGAGCCCTTTAACACGGAATAAAGTATAGATATGAAATGTATATCCCAACTAAATGTAGTCATGCCCTAACAATGCAATGCATGAACTCGATGTTGTAGACTATATTTTCCTCTTTTTTGGTTACATCCTTCCATATTAAATGTAAATAAAAGCTAATATAAGCATGAAACCCACAGGCAATGATAAATGATTGAAAATGTTGTATTCTACAGCCCAGCAGTATATTTTATACTCACAATGACAGAGGAGTATCATCCTTCTGATCCCCTCCAGAAGATGGACCATAAAATACAAAAAGCAGAGTAGGAAAACTTTTACATTATCTGTTACAAACTGATTGTTATCACTAAAATAATCAACTGGAATACAATAACTGTGACCTAATCAGATTACTATAAATAATCTTTAATCTTTATGTTTATAGGTATATGTTTTCAAATATAAAGTTGTAGTCATGCTATATAATCTGACATTTCATGTTCTATCCTTATTTACAGTATTTCTCAGAAGTCTACAGCCTGTTCATGGATTAATTTAGGTGCTCTTGTTTGTGCAAAGTTAGATTCACCCCACCTCTGTTAATCTGTTAGTGTGATAGTTAATAGTGCTGGGCTGTAAAATAAGGAATTATAAACATTGCTAGGCCAAGTCTCAATGTCCAAAAACACAAATTGTCACGGCACAACAGCCAAGTTGAAGCTTAATTTCCCAAACCTCAAAGTCAATCGAGGGCACGGGTAACTAATAAAGAAATTACCATTTTACCTTTGCAAATGTTGCACTTCAAAGATTCTGTCACAACACAACGTCCCAAACATGGCACATGTAATTTGAACCCAAATAAAACAGTAAAAATGTGCACATAACTACTGATGGATAAATTAAAAAGGATGAAATGAATTATTGTTTTGCACCAAGTTCACTACTATATGTCAAACAACATATTAAAACTTAAATTTGAAATAAATGTTAAAAAGTAAAAAGGCAAAGAATATGCTTTCTTAATAGGCTAATCAGATGATCAAAGTGCTGGTCAATTTAAAACTGAAAGTACCTGACTGATTTGGTAGGGTGCCAGTGTGTCACAATGAACAATAAAACTGAAAATGTACTTTTATAAAATAAAATAAAATTTACATAAACAGGGTATTTTGTTCAGTGTCACTGTGCTGATCATTTAGAATAATAGCCGACGCTCTACCATTGGTGATGATGTTGCAATGATTTACTGTTTTGTTTACATAAATACAGCTTGTAACTGCCATGGAGCAAGAGAAATAGTAGATTCCTTCTGCTAAACAAGGATCCCTTAAGTGGAGGTAGACAGAAAGTGGACATTAACACAAGGAGGAGGAGATAAGCAAGATGTTTTGGAGGCACGAATTCCAAAATAATGCTTACAAGGGCTGGATGTCTAACATCTTCAGGAGTTGAAGCTGACCTGAAGTGGTGGGCGACTAAGCACCATCATGCAGGTGTGTGTGGATAAAGGGAATAAAAGCTGATATGGTTTAAGGCCAGATGAGGACATACAGCTGCTGAGATCACGTCTGATGCACCTCATGAAACATCAGCTCTCGTGGGATACGAGTCTCTGGGCCGTAGAGCTTACAGGCTCGCCGCTCAAACGCAGCGACATTCTGCTTTACAACCTCATCGAAGAACATGGTGGCTAACTGGGAGTGCAGCAAAGAGCGAAACTCAAAGGATATCTGTTAAAGATACAAAAAATAACAATCTCTTTAGTATGTGCCACAGATAGAAGATGACTTAGAAGATGAGCAATTAATTAGGAATAGTTAATAGTGATAGATATTTTGGAAATAAGCTTATGTGCTTTCTTGTTGAGAAGATTGATAACACTCATTTCTGTACGATAAATATGAAGCTAAAACTAGCAGACAGTTAGCTCATTTTACCATAAACAATGGAAACGGGGAAGCAGTTAGCATGACTCTGTGTGAAGGTAATAAAGGTTATATGTGGAACTATTTCTTGGCTAGCCTGCAGGCATAGTGACTTTCTGCCGTGTGTTTGTTACAGAGCCGAGACTCCAGGAAGTCACTGCTCCCAACAAATAAATAGTCTCACACATATACACCTCTAAAATCACAACTTGTTGTTTTGTTTCCCTCTTCTTATACTCTTTATGCAAAGCTAAGCTAACCGTCTGCTGCTTCATACTTACCATTCAAACATGACAGTGGTATTGAGCTTCTGCAAGAAAGCAAACAAGTGTTTTGGAAGGTCTCATCCACTGCTTGGGAAACAGCCTTGGATGGTTCCATAGAACCATCCAAGGCATGTGTGGGGCTACGTTTTCCCCAAAATGTCATGTTTTTCCTTTAATAAAGGTAATTATAATAAATGCATCAAGAGGGGCAGAGGCTACTTACAGAAAAGTCTACTGTGCAGGTCCGAGGGTAACCAGGAATGCCAGGACTAAAGCGCCATATCGTCTCCAGGTGATTAAACAGCTTTCCGTCTGTACACACTGCCTAAAAACACCCACAACAGACACTTTTATTAGAAATGGGAATTTTGAGCAAGGCGTGATTGTTAACATCAAAAACATCTGCTTCAACTAAAATTTGCGTTGAAGTTGTTGCTGACAATTAAAACAACAATATCAAATAAATACAATTTACCTCCAAACAGATGTTACATCCAGTTATATATTCATTCAAATGACTGTCAGACGCAGTGAAGCTACTGGCACTTACTTTGACTAGATGAGGCCGGACACTAGTGATCATTGATGTGTATCTCTCCATCACTGGAGGGAATCCCACTTCAAGTTGGGCTTTGGAGTGGCCTGCTCTTTTCATGATGGTCTGGGACTTCTTACACCAGGGCACAAAGTTCTTGTACTCATCAACATTGGCCACTACATCATACATTTCCTGCATAGAAAACCTATAACAGCAAGCATTGCAATGTTGGTACTAAAAAACTCACTCGATTTGAGATAAACTTATTACTAGTTCATACTGAAAATTACCCCAGTATCCTACGCTCGGAGTACTCCTTCCTTTTGTTGGTGAGGCTGATGAAGTTTCTGCTTTGGGGAACAGTTGTCATTGTGTCCCAGTCTTGAAGGCAAAGCACTCTGGGAGTTCTTGTCATCAAAATGCCACATGATGACAAGTGTCTAAAAGACGAGAGGAAATCCCGTAAGCCACATTCTGGAAAGAGTGCAAACTGCAACAGGTTCAGTCCACAACAAAGAAAGCCCACGACCTTCCAGCTTCCAGTGACTAAAGTCAATGAGTACATAAATAACATTGGCCCAGGAAGTAATGGAAGGTCTCTGTGTTGTGACTGTGCTGGTATTTTCTCAGTTGGGCCTCTTGTGTGAATAGCAAAAAACAACACAATGCAACACACACTTTGTTACTCCACTTAGCAATGTGTTTCTCGATAAGTAAACTGTAGAATTGTTGCAAATGAGTTATGACTGGCCCTTAAAATAACAGTCAAAGTGAATGGTCACCAAAAATCAAACCTTTTATGTGAAGATGAGAACTATAACTATCTGGTTACTGCTGTTTACATTCCCCCAGACACAAATTCAAAGAATGCACAACATAATTATTTCCTGGGTGTATACATATATGTATATACAAATAGCTGTAGAGGGCTATATTGTTTTATTAAATTTATTTTATATATTATTGTAATATTAACTTCATTATGTGTTAAGTTTTGTGTGTGTAGCATGAAGGGGTTACAAGCTTTCATTTCATTGTACAGCCTTGTGTTGTATAATGATAAATAACTTACCTTGATACCTTGAAAACTACCTTTTATTTATTATTACCTGTGGCAAAAGACAAAGTCTGTTTTTTTGGGGTATTAGAAATAAGCTGTTTTGCTCTCCTCGTGTTATTTTTTGCTCAAATATATACTCAACTTGATGAAATATGGTTTAAGTTTGTTGTGTCTCGCTGACTAGTTACAGTTTGTTACCTGACTTTTTCTATCCAAACCTCTTTTTGGAAGCCTTTCAGCAATGTTGTTGCTGCTGTATGTGCAGACTCTGCATGCTCGCTGTCATCACAAAAAAACCCTTTACCAACATGATGATGAATTATATGATATTGCACACCCCTAACTGGGGATGCACTCAATACATCAATATATAGCACAGCATATCAGCTAACATTAACAAGCAATACAGCAGGTTCAACTTTACTTAGTTATTACTTGTAAAGGAATTTTTGTTTTTTTTATTAAGAACATGTCAGTATTCCATCTTACAAATTATAAAGAAACTGGTGTGGTCTTCTTATTTAGAAAAAAACTATAAACTATCTCGTAAAAGCCATGTCCAAAAGGCATCCATGCTTTTTCTTTATCTTGCAAATACATTATCAATAATCAGCCAATATTAGTGAGACAGCACTGAATACTGGTAATTGGTTTTGGTACCATATAGGTCCATAACCCGGATGATGATGTTTGCTACTTGAATCTGTATTCAATATGAGCAGTCTAAACCAAGGTTTCAATGTCACAAGCTCTTGCCCTAATGGAGAACACTTTTGAGATAAGAAAACATACATAGGACTAAGTTACCCTGATAAAGTTAGCTTATAACCTTCCCCCTCTGTATTGAAGGACTAGCCGTGTCATTAAAGACTAAAGTTACAGTGTCTCCACAACAGGCTCACCTGATGTTTTGTCGCATACATCCTCTTGAAACCGCTGTACGACACGAGCGAGGGGAGCCCACAGTGGCAATCTGGAGAAAGTCACTAAATGTCCGCACACCCATAGGTAACCGCCGGGCACTGGCCGTGGCTGCCATCAAAACAGCCACTCAGTTCAAGGATGGAAATTCCTGGGTCTGAGAAGCTGAGCCCGGGGTCTGGTCCAAGACCGGGCAGTGGGGTTTAAGGTCCCGTCCAAAACACCCTGCGTCAGTGCGGGTATATATTAACGCTAACGTTACGTAGCTGTTTCTCAGTAAACAATAAACAAACATTCACTGGCTAGCTCAGTACCTAGTTTGCTACCTTCACTCAAATACGTCTCCAGCCGCTTTTAGTTCCGTCAGCGTACGTAACGTTAGTTACCGTATCCAGCCGCTAACGTTAGCTAACGTTCGCTAGCAAGGTTTCATAGCGAGCCCGACTAAACGCGACGTACGTCCGCGTTCCCCTATTTTTTCAGCAATACTCACATCACTCCAATTATCGAAAGCCAAACTTGACACAAAGCTAAATTATTTAGGCTAGTTTTGGTTTTGAGTCTTGTCAAAGACCGCCGAGCCGCAGACGACCTTCTGCGGCTAAATAAAACACCGGTGGGACAAACTGTTCCTTTCTTCTGTCCGTCGGTCTTCGGTTTGGCCAAACGGCTCCGCGGTGAAATGCTGCCACCTACTGTGTTGGAGGTTAACGGCTGTAAATTAAACCGTTTTAGTTCTATTTTATTGTTTCATTTTGAGGCATATAAGCAAACAAAAGCATACTTTATTAATGTGTTTATTGCAAACTATTCATAAGTATGACTTAATTTTAGACCTACAAGTGATTAGTAGTACTGTTTACATTAGTGTTCATTTTACCTGATAGCAACTATCGTCATTACACCAACACGTTATGAATGGCTAGGCTAGTGATGACAACAGCACAAAACTCTATCTCCTGATGAAAACAATAACAGCAAATAAATAGACCTTAAGTTAAAAAAAAAAAAACACAAGCTACAGCAACTATGTACGATTAAGGCCGTCTAATAAATGTAAATGAAATTATTTTTTCTTATTTGGTAGCCCATGAAGACGCGTCCTAGTTACTTTATACAACAGTAACGTTACGTTAGTTACTACTGCATGCTGTTAAGTCTTAGTTACATAACTTTTATTAACCATTACTATTAAATCCTAAACGTTTTACTTAGATTTTTTTTCAATATTGTATTGAAAATTGCAAAATTTACAAACATGGCAGCATAATTTATTTCTTCAGTATAAAGACATTGAAAAAACTTTACCAAAAATAACAGCTCTTAACCATAAAAATATAGTCTTTGGTAACAAGAATAATGACTTCAAATAAAATACATTAAAATAAAATAAATAAGTGGTAAGAAATTATAATTGAAGGGGAGAGTTCAGTCTACGTTCAACTGTTTACTTCAGTGAGAAAGTGTTTCAGGATATCATATAACTTTTGTTCTTTATTCCTTTTAGATTTTTTTGTGAGGATTTCATATATATTTTAAATTAATTCAAAAACAACAACAAATTTGGGGGATCATTTTCCAGTTCTACACTTGGGGATAAAAAAATGTAGACAAACAATTGTATTACAACATCATCTCTGCTTTGCAATATAAAACCAAATGTTATGTTGTTTCAGGAGATAGAGATTGGGAATTCGGATTTTGTTTAATCTATCTGTGTGTATCACACCAAAATGTCTGTAACACGTTACATGAGAAAAATACATGGTCATAATTTTCACAAAATAGACATGCATAATCATCAATACAAAAGCGAAGTCTAGTAAATCTTCAGAGGGGTAAATTTTCCTTATTACTTAGAAGTGTGTCTCTTTTATGGGGCAGGGGGTGTATATATGAAGTGTTAGATATATTGTGCTTAGTTTAGTAAATTAATTTTTACTTGATCTCGCAGATGTTGTCACCTAAGTGTAAATGCGGAATTGCTATACAACTCTCTTCCACACGATGACACCATTTCACCCAAGGAGGCAAAAACAGACCGCCACGCCTGTAGGCGGACCCGCACAGCCGTAGCATGTATCGTCAGACCAGACATAGGATAGACAACAACAGTGACAGATCAAGACCGCATTTCTGTTTGCAACCAGCTATGGGTGTAGTCTGAAAAGTGGATACAGTAGCGCACCGCAATATACCTCGAAGTTTTATCCTCATGAAGGAGCTCCGTCCTGGTTGAGTTTGGGAGATGGGAGTACACAACATTGCAGACCAGGTACGCTGAAAGAAAGGGATCCGTGTTTGCGCTGTGGCGCAGTCTATTTGCTGGAATCTGCTCTGGTGCGCAACATAATACGTCTTATTCGCAGACCGATGTATTTTGATTTTTAGCTTATTGGTGATATCTGAACTGAATATCGGAATCGTAACGATATAACCACCTATGATTAGTGATGCTCGACATTCAGACGATAACGCATACGTTGTTACCGCTCTTGTCTGGGCCTTTTCTGGGTCGGGGCCAGCTCCGTAGCAGAATTAGCTATCGTTAGCTATAGCCGTTTTGCTAGCTGACGTAAGTACCGAAACAAGGGCCTGTGGGCCTCAGCTAAGGCTCTGTGTATTTGCCGGATGGAATCAAGAATCGCATTAGGTGTCTTAACGCCCCAGTTAATGCACTATGTACAGCGCCATGCAGTTAAACAGTTTCACTGAATAGTTGCATACTATAATCAAAATTTGACGTACTCGGAGAAATCATGGGGTAATAGACATATCCTCAAAACGTCGCTCCTGAGCAACGATAACGTAATTGTATGCAGCATTATCGTAGTCATAACTTGGCCGGTGTTTCTGTATTGCAGCCTCCTCTGGTCCAGGCCATCTTCAATCGTAATGCTGAAGAAGTTCAACTATTATTGCACAAAAAGGAGGATGTCAATGCACTGGTATGTATGATGTATAATAGTATAATAAGTTACAATGCAAAACGGGCTCATATCATGGGCTCCAGTAATATCCCGTTAAACAATTAAACGTCATATTTCTCATGATTGATCATATGTTTATTCCACAGGACCAAGAGCGCCGTACGCCACTTCATGCTGCTGCCTGTGTGGGTGACGTCCATATAATGGACCTCCTCATTGAATCAGGTGAGTGAGCTGTATGCATTACTGATACTTTGCTATGTGTTAAGAAGTTGGATTCCTCTGTGTTAGTTAAATGTGGTGCATAATTGATCCTTTGCCATCCCCCCACATTGTGCAGATGTATTAACCTCCAACATCCTTGTAACCCCTTAAAATGATTGATGTTTTATTTTCTTTTTGTCTGCAGGTGCCACTGTAAATGCTAAAGACCATGTATGGCTGACCCCGTTGCACAGGGCTGCTGCTTCCAGGAATGAGGTAAACAATAAACTAATTTTCCTTTGCCACTTCAAAGAGTATGATTATCTCTTTGATGACCTCATCCTCTAATTCTATTATCTATTCACCCGCAGTGATTATAGGACTCATTTAGATGTATGCACAAAAATGTTGTGCTGACAAAGGAAATGCAGTAAACCGTAGATATGATTATATATGCTTTACGCTCTTGTGATTGTCTCCTTCTCCCCAGAGGGCAGTGGGTCTGCTGCTGAGGCGCGGGGCAGAGGCAAATGCACGAGACAAGTTCTGGCAGACACCGCTGCATGTGGCCGCTGCCAACCGTGCCACACGCTGCGCAGAGACCCTGCTGACCCAGCTGAGCAACCTGAACATGGCAGATCGCACCGGCAGAACTGCCCTGCACCACGCAGCTCAGAGCGGGTTCCAGGAGGTGAGGCTTAAGTTATTTGCTTCTGTTTTTGAGATTTTCTAAAATAATGAGAACTTGGTTGTAAATGCAGTTTATGTCATTGTCTTACAGATGGTGAAGCTGCTGTTGAACAAAGGGGCCAACCTGAGTGCCATCGATAAGAAGGAGAGACAGCCTATCCATTGTGCTGCTTACTTGGGTGCGTTTCACTTTCTTGCCAATACTGCATAGCACACACTTTCATTGTCAAATCACAGTAAAAGCTACTATTGTTCATGGTACGTTTTAATGAGGAGAAATAACATGGCATGACATAACAAGTCCTTGCGTTACAATCGGGGAGTTAAAGACACTACTATCACTGAATGAATCAATGGATGTGTCTCATTTACTTAAGTGTGTGTGTGTGTGTGTGTGTGTGTGTGTGTGTGTGTGCCGCGTGTCTCCCATAGGGCATGCAGAGATTGTGAAGTTGCTGGTGTCCCGCAGTGCAGACAAGGGCTGTAAGGATAAGCAAGGCTACACACCTCTCCATGCTGCTGCTGCAAGTGGTCACATCGAAATTGTAAAGTACCTACTGAGGATGGGGGCAGAGGTGAGTGATTTTACATTAAATACTTTTTTTTTAATATTGATTTTTTTTTAACACTGGCCAAATAATTAAGCTGCCCAATTGTTTGTTTTATTAAATGTCACAGGGTTTAACCAAAAGTCTTTTATCATCTGCCGCTTATTTTTAAAATTTCAGGAATGCTTTCTTTCAGGCTGTAGGCTCAATCTGATCTTGTGTCACATTTGTTGTTTTACTGTCAGATTGATGAGCCCAATGGTTTTGGAAACACTCCGCTCCATGTGGCTTGCTACACGGGTCAGGAAGCTGTGGCTACCGAGCTGGTGAACCACGGAGCTAATGTTAATCAGCCCAACAAGTGCGGCTACACCCCTCTGCATCTGGCTGCCGTCTCCACCAATGGTGCCCTCTGTCTGGAGTTGCTGGTCAACAATGGGGCAGATGTCAACCAGCAGGTATGAAATTCACTGACGAGTCTCCAATGGAAATGTACAATTTACTCTACTTACTCTAAAGTGTTACTCTTAAGTGTTTACTATATGTTCAGTTCCGTTAATAGTACAGATAGCATTACATTGTTGTTACATTTGTTTGATCGGTGAAGGTAATTTAGATGTCACTTCATTTATTTTTACACTAGATTTCAAATTGGAGATTTACAGAAAAGTGTATTTGGATTGTAGTAATGCACCAAAGTAATTATATCATCATAATAGGGTCGATAGAGAAGGAATGAAGATAATACACATTCTATTTCTGCATATAAGAAATTTTTACACACTTTTAGCTGCCAGAAATGTTGCCATTGGCATAGTATGTGTGATGAAAAGGGAGTGCATGAGAAAATAATGTCCTAATAAATCTAGAGATTCATATGTTGTTGATCATTTCTCTATTTATAGCTTACAAGAAGAGAACATAATGCTGTTATATTTTCATATAGAAAACTGACATTGGTCAGATCATTAAAAGTAGTGTAGTGCCTTTTTAGTAAAATGGATTTAGTGGAAAGAGAGACCTGTTACTTCAAATGTTAGCTGCTCCTACCTTCAGAAACACTGCTTTGAAAATGTAAAACATGTACACTTTAGCCTTTGTGTTGTCATTAATCAGTGAATTGTGATTCTAAGAATGTAAAATGAAATTATAAGATTTTGTCTTTTGCTTCTTTTTTTTTACCCTCCACAGAGCAAAGAAGGGAAGAGCCCCCTGCACATGGCAGCCATTCATGGACGCTTCACACGCTCTCAGATACTCATCCAAAATGGTAACGATAATTGTCTGACTGATCTGTGATAAAATGTTGAAGGCTTTTCTCTCCTGCTAATGGCTCTTTGATTCACTCCCTCTTCCCTAATGTCCATCAGGTGGGGAAATTGATTGTGTGGATAAGTATGGCAATACTCCTCTCCACGTTGCTGCTAAGTACGGCCATGAACTGCTGATCAGCACTCTGATGACCAACGGAGCAGACACGGCCAGGTATTGAAAAAGTTTTAAGTGGTATTACTGATGAATATAATTGTGTGTTTTAAAAACACAGCTATGCAGAGACAGTTGGTTGCAGTGGGGTCACATTTCTGACATTGAGCATTCAGTTTCTAACATTCAGTTCTGTGTCTTTTTGGCATTTCCAGACGCGGGATCCATGGAATGTTCCCCTTGCACTTAGCTGTGCTGTACGGGTTTTCAGACTGTTGTCGCAAGTTACTCTCCTCAGGTTTGTTCCATAAATGTGTGCACTGTGATTCACTCAATCTTCTATGTGTGTGCGTGTATATATACACTTGGACATAGCTCTTACCGCCAGCTGTTTCTTCATTAACCCTACAGGTCAGCTTTATAGTATAGTTTCATCTATGAGTAAGGAGCACGTACTATCAGCTGGGTTTGACATAAACACCCCTGACAACTTTGGGAGGACCTGTCTACACGCTGCTGCCTCTGGAGGGTAAGATTCAGAATCTGTTTTGTCACTGGAATATTAAAAATAATGCTCTGGTATCACATGCCAACTCTGACTCCAACTTAATGTCCTTCTCATGATATATCTTTACAGAAATGTTGAATGTCTGAACTTGCTCTTAAGTAGCGGTACCGACTTGAATAAGAGGGACATAATGGGAAGGTGAGTTTCCCCCCATCCTTGTTAGATGTATGGTAATTGTTTTGATGTTGTTACAGTAGTTGAAGTAGCATTCCAATTTTTTCTACATGACTGTGTTCTCTCCCTATAGGACACCGTTGCACTATGCGGCTGCTAATGGGAGGTACCAGTGCACTGTGACCCTGGTGAGCGCTGGCGCTGAGGTCAACGAGCCTGACCAGACAGGCTGTACTCCCTTGCACTACTCTGCAGCCTCCCAAGCCTTCAGCAGGTTGGAAAACACCTCTCCCTCTTTGTTCTCTCTGAAACACCAGAAGCAACACAAGTCACCAAACTCTGTTCAAGTCTGGCATAAAGTCAACTGTTGTGTGATTTACTGGTCAAACTGTCTAATTGGCAGGTGGATTATGAAATTTGCAACAGTTGGTGAAGAAAAAAAATTCTCATACGTATTCAGTTCAGTTAACCTCAAGAAAGTGAATATTAAATTATATCTTGTTCTTTTCAGAGTTGATCGTCATTTTTCCGGAAACCATCAGAATGATGAGGATGAGGCAAAGGAGTCATACTTGTGAGTTTTTTTCCCCTCTTCCTCTCCTGCATTTGGCCATGACTAATGTGATTAAGGCGTCACATTCAGTAAACTGACACTAAGTTTGTTTGTGGGAAAACATTCGTGCTGAAAGGCCCCTGAATTAAATGCTGCTATTCTTAATCCCCTCTGCATTTTGTGCCGTCTTTTAATAACAGCTGCTTGGAGCATCTTTTGGACAACGGTGCTGATCCATCGATGGTAAACTCAAAAGGTTACAGTGCTGTTCACTATGCAGCTTACCATGGCAACAAACAGAATCTTGAGCTGGTGAGTTTTCCAGTTTTAATCTGAAATCATTTCACATCTTAACTTGGCACATGCAATAATTCAGTCATATGTCACATATGTTACACACACTCTTACACTCTGCTCAAGCTGATGTCAGAAATCTGGTCCCTGGTAGGTGGAAGAGTTGTTTAGGTCTACACATTTATAGATTCTGTGCTCTTAAGTGAAATGTTTCAAGAAATAATTGAAGTAAAGTGTAGTTTAGCCAAAATGATTAGTTAATGGGGTCATTTTTGCATTCTGTGCATAATGAAAAATGTTTAGGTATAGATTGTGATGATACTAATGTGTGTAGCATGTTGTTTTTTAAAATTTTTTCCTCATTAAATTAAATCCACTGCTGTGGTTTATTTTTGTAGCTCCTGGAAATGTCCTTTAATGCACTAGGAGACATAGAGAGCAGTATTCCAGTCAGTCCACTGCATCTTGCTGTAAGTCTTACATTTAAGCAACTATAGGTCAACACTGGTTGTAATCAGGCTGTTAATGTTGACTAAATGCAAAGTTCTGACTGCCTTCCTCTGCTCCCTCAGGCTGATAAAGGTCACTGGCAGGCGCTGCGTGTACTGACTGAGACTGCAGCCTATGTGGATATGCAGGATGCTGCGGGTCGTTCTGTGCTCTACTTGGCTGCCCAGAAAGGCTACGCCCGCTGTGTGGAGGTGCTGTTGGCTCAGGGGGCCTCCTGCCTCCTCAATGATAATCGCCTCATGTGGACTCCAATTCATGTTGCAGGTATACTGCTCTCTGCTGGAAGATTTCATAACATAGCATTGTATCTGATTTTTACTATCCAGAATACAGTTGTCTTTATATATATATATATATATATTTCTCTCTCTTGTGCTTTGTTTCATAACAGCTGCCAATGGTCACTCTGACTGCCTGCGCATGATGATTGATTACGGGGAAGAGGGGGATCTCACCAACGTTGCAGACAAATTTGGCCAGTGAGTTGCTGTCTTTGAAAAGCATGGCTTCAGGTTGCACATTCAACTTTCAGCAAAAAGCAAAAAAAGGGTTTAATGCCTGAAACTCATTTGACCAACAAGCATACAGTGATTTAAAAAAAAAACAAAAACAAAACACTTGTCACACCTTTCCCCTTCAGGACCCCTCTGATGCTATCTGTTCTGGGAGGTCACACTGACTGTGTCCACTTCCTCTTGGAGAAGGGTGCCTTGGCAGATGCCAAGGACAAAAGGAGCAGCACAGCTTTGCACAGAGGGGTAAGGCAAAAACACTACATACTTACATGCTAAAATAGAGCATCAGCTTCACCAGAAAAAACTCAAAACTGAAACTAAAACAAGACTAATTGGTGGGTAAAATTATTAAAGTGTGTGTGTTAATGGTCAACACTGACAACAAAAATAAATACCCTGTCCCCAAAAGAGTCAAATATATGAACTCAAAGGAATAATATTAAATATCCTTTTTAAAGTCCTGTTAGCACCATATCTTACGAAGCAACTAAGGTTTAAAGCAAGAGAACTCGGGCAGAGCAGGTGGCTAGTTTCCTGGACAGGTATTTAGCGCAGTCACAAATTTAAAAACATTTTCAAATAAGATAAATATATACTGAATGACATGTTTCATCTTGGAATTAGAAATCCCTGTCTGGGAAAGTAGGCTTGACCTAATTAATGCTGCTGTGACCGTCAAGGAGAAGGAAAATAAACCAGTTTACTATAATAATTAATAGTTTAATAATAGTTTAATCCAAGTTGTTGTTTATCAGTGGAGATTGGCTTATCAATTCTTGCTGGTTTTTGTTCAGGCGGTGTTGGGTCATGACGACTCTGTGACAGCCCTGCTGGAGCACAAAGCTTCTCCACTGTGTCGGGATGTCCAGGGTAGGACACCGCTGCACTACGCTGCATCCAGAGGCCACACAGAGATCCTGGCCAATCTGGTGCAGGCCACCATGGCAACAGACCCGCAAGATAAACTGCTGGACAACAAACAATACACCCCATTACACTGGGCTGCTTACAAAGGTTTGCTCAGTTTGATCGACTGGAAATGTCCAATCCCCAAGCAATAATCAGTGTCACATGTGGTGTCTGTAATGCTGAGTGTGTTTGTTCTCAGGGCATGAAGACTGTTTGGAGGTTTTACTTGAATTTAAAACATTTATTCATGAAGAGGGAAACCCGTTCACCCCCCTGCACTGTGCTCTGTGAGTATTAACCTGGCATATCCTCTTGCCTTGCGTTTTTCTGTATCAAAACTAATTACTTTACTCTTAAAAAAACACCTTGCAAGTTTAGATGAAATCATCATTTCACTAACTCAGCCATCTTGCTTGTAGGATGAATGGCCACAGCGGTGCAGCAGAGAGGCTGCTGGAATCTGGGGTCCACATGATTAACACCAGAGATGCCAAAGGAAGGTGAGGCTGCAAAACGAAAGACTTAAAGGGCAAATCTGGTATTTTAAAACCTGGGCCAAGTCTTTAAATATTAATGGGTTTAAATGACTAATGGGTACAAAATGCTTTGAATATGGTCCAGTAGATCAACTCAGCCGGCAGCCACGCAACCTGGCTGCAAAGTAATCCTGGCAGGCAGTTGTGACTGTCAAAGTTAGAGCACTAAAGGTGCTTGTTTTTGCCTCGGACAGGCTTGTTATTAACATGTTAGTGACATGTTATGGAAAGGATCCCTACACAGATAGTCATTTTTATTAAAAGAGTATGGTGACTTGCTGACTCAGGTTTCAAGAGTTGTCTTCCTGCATCAACTCGCCTCTTGCAAGATTTCAAAGCAATTGTTGTCCTTGCGCAATCTACTGGACAAAGTCCCTAACTTTTTGTAACTGTTATTCATTCAGACCCCAAAGTATGTAAAAATAGGTTTAAAAATACTAGAATGACCCTTTTAAACTTTATTTGGGAACAACTGATTCAGAGAGAAACATAGATCCTAAATAATTTTTAAAGCTTGTATCAAATGTATTTCTCATCATTGTAGAGTTGATAGTGTTACCAAAACCTACTTCTCCTGTCTTATCAAATAATCGGTCATAAAAGCCTAGTGCTTTGTAATTAAAGCCTGCTACAGACCCTGAAGCTGAAACACATTTCATACAGTAATTGCTTGGACTGTCTCTGTAGGACCCCACTGCATGCTGCTGCATTTGCTGAGGATGTCGCAGGACTTCAGCTGGTGCTTCGCCATGGTGCAGAGATCAATACAGTGGACAAAAGTGGACGCTCTGCTCTGATGGTAGCTGCTGACAAGGGACACAGTGGCACCGTGGGTAAGTGTTTGACCTGCTATTCTTGTGGGATTCTTAAGAGAGAGTTGTTTTCTTGAGAATACATAGCTGTTAGTCACACTCTAGGCTTGAAGGGGTCTGTTGTGCATCTCGTCTGATTATAATTGTCAGATGAGGACATCTGTAGTCGCAGAAAATAAAAGTCTCTGTCTTGGTGTCATCTAGCCATCCTCCTTCACCGGGCTAAGGCTGACCTAACACTGCTGGATGAGAACAGGAACACTGCCCTGCACCTGGCCTGCAGCAAGGTACACATCACTCTTATTCACAAGATCCTAAAGTCAAAGCTCACTGTGGTGTGCTGAGCATTAACACCATGGCTGTAAGAAAGCATCAGAGTTCTTAAGCAAGCACAGTTCCTCTTTAATGAGCAATATTCTTTATAAAGAATTTATTTGAATGTTAAGCAACTCTGACAGGCAGAAGCCCCATTATTCACAGTTTCTTTTATTTCCTCAGGCTCATGAGATGTGTGCCCTGCTGATTTTGGGGGAGATCCACAGCCCCACACTCATTAATGCCACCAACAGTGCTCTGCAAATGTGAGAAGCTAGTAACATTTTTTTTAAGCTACCAACAAAAAAAGGATCCTGTTTCTTTTATTTAAGGTTTAGTGTGTGTTCTCTACATGTTCCAACGTTAGAATTGTAAACGAGTTGTTGAATAGTAGGTCTACCAGCTGTCTCTCATGCACTCCCCCGTCGCCCTTCAGGCCCCTCCATCTTGCAGCACGTAATGGCCTGGCTACGGTGGTGCAGGCACTGCTGAGTAGAGGAGCCACTGTGCTGGCTGTGGATGAGGAAGGTGAGGCCCTTTCATGCTTTGTTAACACTTTATATATAATCAGACTAGATGAGCTGAAGTGGCTGATTTGAATTGTAAAGAGTTCGAGTTTGTAATGTTTAAAGAATCTCACAGCATTTAAAATGTTTTAGCTTATTTAGAAAGTCCATCCAATATAAATCCTTATTTTTCTCATAACATTCTGTTGAAGTAAAGATTTATCTGAGGTTGTGTGTTCATGTGCATGTAGGAGTTGGCTATCAAACATTTGTTTGAATGAAGCAACCAAATGTTTTTTATGTGAGTTTGAATTTCTGACACCGGAGCTTGTGAGTGTGGCGCTGCTTAGTGGATGACTCGACTATCAGATTTTGTAACTTAATTTGTGTTAAATGTGCAAAAAACTAGTTTGATTAAGGTTTATAATGAACCTCTTAGAAAACAGTGATTTTTTTTTTCCCCACTAGAAATGATTCAAGTCATCAGTCGAGAAGAACCCGAATCGACTCGCAATTTGTCAGTCAAATAACTGCACTTTTAAATTTCTTTTATTTTTTTAGCTGCATCATTGTACACAGAGCATTGCAGGAGCAACCAGACAGTAAACATAATAAACTGAGTCTTGTATCAAAATGATGTAACAACAAAACTAGCTCAGCCGGAGCTGACTGTCAATGAAGTCTGCTAAACAGCTTCTGATGCAGACGCTGATACAACCCTCTTCTACTGCCATCCAGTGTGAGTGTTTCAGCAGCCCAGCAGCAGAGAAGCTACATGTTGTGCTAGGATTTTATACCTGAACTCTCACCAGGAAGCACACTTGTGATGACAAATATGATGTTTTCACATCACAGATGATGAACAAAGGCATTAAAAAAACGTGAGTCTTACAGGTAAAACATGAGGCTAATGTAGGAGCTTAGTGTGTGGTGGCTCCTCTGCATGCAACCGAAACCCGCTCAAACATGATTGGTCAATAATACTTGGACTTCAAACAGAAACCAACATACTTCCCGAGACCAAAATCTTGTCCCTTTCCTACAGATTCTGCGTTCTTATACAGAATCGGGGGATAATTCTGTGGAATCATCACTACGAGCGACACCTTTGACATTACACATGGTTATTTAAGCCATTGTTAATTTATAAATAGAGTTTGGAGCAGCTTAAAAATGTTTTGCTGATTCACATGTGATGGTTAAGTTGTATGTGCTAATGTGGATTTGTTGTCTGTCAATCAGGACACACCCCAGCCCTGGCCTGTGCTCCTAATAAGGACGTGGCTGACTGCCTGGCTCTGATCCTCTCTACCATGAAGCCTTTCCCTCAGCGGGACCCTTCCTCCTGCTCCTGCTCCTCTCCCACCGTCTCCCCGTCCCCGGGTCTCAACTTGCTGAAGCACTGCGGCATCACCGCCGCCTGCACCCCGCTGCCCAGCAACGGCCTCCACAATGGCTACGTCAAAGACCGTCACGGTGCACCGGTCGGCCTGGATGGGTGTCTGTCTGAGTGAGGTCATGTGCCCCCTTCAGTCAGCTGCTATCACCATCATCACCACCAGGGGGGGGGGACTCCCTTTAACATGGCCCAGAGGACCAGGAGAGCACCCACCCACATGTCTGTTCTGTGTATGTATGTGTTTGTGTGTCTGTGTGTGCGTGAGTGTTTGGTCTTCTCTTGAGGTGCAGTCAAACCTAATATGCAATTAGATCCCATTCCTCCATTTCCTAGTAGTGCTTAATATGTAGAGGCAGATTGCTCTACAAGGTCACTCAGATGAAGTGTGGCATCCAAAACAAACACTAGCAATCTGGCCATCTCTAAATCATTTAACCCTTTAAACCATGTTGACATAATTATATAACCCACATCTAAGAGCATGGTAATCTCTGTATCCTCGGCTGTCTTTCTCTTTATATCATTCACTATAAAAGTCATATCATGTTTAATAAGCTGTGGTGACCTTGTAGAGGAACATACAGCCTTCCCAAAAGAGTGATCAAAGAGTTTCTTTGTTTGTTTCTTAATTATTATTTCTTTCTTTGTTTTGTTTTAATTGTCCGTTAGCCTAGATTTTTATGAAGGAACGACACAAGGGAAAATCAAAATTTTGCTTTAGAGTGCAATGCTTGTGTACTACAGTACAATCTGAAATTAGGAAAAGGGTCACAAAGATGTTAATTCCATAGTGTACTTTAAATGTACGGCCTAGAATTGTTTGGCATTTTAAGATAATTTGGTAATGCTGCTGAATACATTAGCATGTCTCCTTCCAAAGGAGAGCCATGTTCGGGTCAGCATTGTAACATCGATTTGTCGTTAATGCTGACTTCATGTTTTAAAGATGCTAAATAAGTGTTTGTTAAGCTAGAATGTTTCTAAGCATATAACTTATGACCAAAGTTGATCAACACTATTATGGCTATAAATTATTTATTTGAGATGAACTGTACTGTATAGAGAAAGACAATAGATCTTGATATACCTCGTCAACTCGTTTAGCAGCTGCTTCATCTTCACCCAGGGTCCGTAGGCCTAATGTTCTCTTTTTGTAGACTAGAGAACTACTGTAGGATAGTGACTGACTGAGGCCTTGTTTATTTCTAGATGAAGGCTTTACTAGTAATATCTGCCAACAACACCTCATCAAAGCATCATATATCTGAGCACATAAATGAACAAGCCATTTCAATTTATTTCCCATCTCTTTGTGGATGAACAGTGAAACAGTGTTTTTTGGAAAAGATTTCAGAATTTGAATGGCCTAATTATCGAAAGAGAGCAATTAGTTTTGGTTTTTAGGCACTCGTGACATGTCTTTTTTTTTTTGTTTGTTTGTTTTTTTCTTTGTGTTTCTGAAGTTGAACCTGCCATCTGCATTGTGGCTTTAACAAGCTCTCTCTAAAGGAGTATTTTTTTGGAGCTGGTGGACTAGTCTTAAACATCTAATAGCTCATATCTCCACTTCTCGTGGTCAACACTGATCAATTTGAACGGATAAAGAGCATTTGTCTTCTATTTTTTATTGGGCAGTTTTCAAGCAATATTTTCTTTTCGCCTTTTTGTTTAACGTTATTGAATAGACAATCACTGTCACAAGGGCTTTTGTTTCCCTGGAATGTGTTTGATTTTTTTTTTCCTCTTTATTATTTCATGCAAAATAACCTAAAGACTAAACGAATGGCTCTGTGTGCCGGGCATTTTACTGTCAGTGTCAACACAAATGCACTGGATTGCCTTTATGGCATCTCATGAAATGCCTTTTGACCCATGCCTTCCGTAACACATCATTTCAGTTGGATTGCATAATGGCAGAGTATGATGAGCCCTGAGACTGGTTTACTAGTTTCCACCTATTTAATAGCAACAAAATTGAACAACAGTTGCAAAATAGTATCTAGTGGAAAACAAATTGCCCGGCATATCTTTATATGACCCGGCATTATCAATGACCAGGGAGTTGACATCCCTTGTAGAAGCAAATAGGGCTAAGAGGAAAAGGAGAGGGATCTTTGCTTAGGCCAATACCTGTTTAGATTTCAGGAATAGCAGAAATCCAAATATGTGCTTTTTTTGGTATTTATTTTGTTGTCTCCTCATCCCATTTCTGGTACTAACCATACTAAAGATGATTGTATCGGACCACTAGAGCTGTTTGTGACTTTTAGATGTTATAGCTATGCTATTTTATCTTTTTTTTTTTTCTTTTTTTTTTTGACCATCTGCTGGTGGTTAAATTACACTGAGTCAGATTGTTTTCATTGGTGATAACTTCATATCCACTGGTAATGAAGTGGCACAATTGCACACATTAGTCGACTGGATGAGAGATGAGGACCTAGACT
This sequence comes from Lepomis macrochirus, assembly GCA_024633595.2. Lineage (NCBI taxonomy): Eukaryota > Metazoa > Chordata > Actinopteri > Centrarchiformes > Centrarchidae > Lepomis > Lepomis macrochirus. The sequence continues at coordinate 24,583,411 of JALXJV020000014.1, read as the reverse complement.
AGGCTATGTTGTTAAATACCCCTGCGAAACTTTAATGTATTTTACTTGATTTACTAAAACTGACAAAGTCCATTTCAAAACGGTGATTTCTCAGTAAGTGTTGTAGATTGGTATTTGGCATTTCAATTTGAAATGGAAGTAATTGGTGACCCCCAGCTTTTGTTCTCTTGATCAAATTTATAATTTTCAGGAGAAGTTATATAATTATTGTTGTTATTATTATAGATGGGTACGTAATTTTTTTGTAATCTCAGGATCTGTGCTGAAACCGCAGGCAGAATTTATTAATCCAATCAGATCTCAGCAGGATGAGTATGTCTACATTTTATTTTTTTTTTTGGATGGGATGTTCCATAAATTAATAACCTAATCCCACAGCACTTAATTAGATAGTCAAAGCACGCACTTTAGTACATTCAGGTTCTAAGTGTGCAAAATAGAGCAGATGTAATGTATGTACTTATGTTTACATGCATGTGTGTTGCTGCTGAATACAGAAGGGTAGGGTTGCAAAAGACAAACAAAGGCTGCAACAAATTTGTACTCAATGCATTATTTTTTAGAAAAACAAACAGCATCTCTAAGTACTTCGGGACAGTGTCCACTGCCCACTGACTTTTTTTGTGTTATCTATTCTGGGCAGCTGGCCCAAAAGAGTGACATGGTTACATTACCCAGCCTACTGTTAATAATGCAGACTTTGGCCTCAGTCACTTAAAGTCAGTCCAGTGATTCAACAGACACCTCAGGCAGGCTCCTCAAAATACTCTACATACACTCTCTGCCATCTGTAGGTGCTGTCTGTTTGGGCAGGGATTTTCTTCACTTGTGATGTCCTTATCTGACCAGTAAATGGAGCCATTGCCCCTGCAACCATACAAGTTGCAACTGAATCCTTTTGTTGTATCACAGTATTCTTATACATGCTTTTTTTATTTGTGTGTACTAGTGATAACTGAGTGATTGTGCATGGAGCTAGATCACAATTTTGATATAGTAACGATTGAACAAGTGGAGCATATACAATATATCTGTTGTCCGAAAGCATTGAAAGGTCCAATTGTAGCAATAGAGTGTACGTAATAGTGTGCAGCACAAACATTGCACTGCCATCCATTTAGGCCAATTCAGTAAATCATGGCATTAATGCCAATGGAAGATATAAATGCGGGTTAGATGTTATAATCTTTGGTCACAAATAAAGCCGGTTTGCCAAAATGTCTCGAGAGGGAAAACCCTCTTAGTAAAGCAGCAATGGATTTATGCATATGTTCAGTTTACAGTCTGACCATCAAATCTGAGCCATGAATTTTCTGACTGAAATGAATGTAGGGTCAGTTTAGAGCAGGACAATTTGCTTTCTCCCGACTTTAAACTGTTGCTCTCCATTTGTCTTGCGTAGATGATTATACAGGTAGCATGTAATAACCTAATTCTCTACATATTATAACAGTATGTGTAGTAGTCTTCCTGCATTAAGGGTCTGGATATGATTTTTTTGGCATTACTTTTGGAGTATAGGCCTGCTGTTGTGTAATACCACCCTTCTTTCTCTATACATACATATTTGTGTGGAGTGTAGCCTATAAGGTAAACAGAGGACAAGAGTGAAGATGAATTTAACATTCACGTCCATCCATTCCATTGAGATTGCCTTACAGTACAGTAAAACAAGAGGGACAAAAAGGTCTACAGTAGATATGATCACACATACTCGTAAAAAGCCTATATTTGACAGAAATGCACCTAAGCTACACCCATTTAGTGCCATAGAAACCTTTATTTGCCTTTAGACATAAATCATACTTACTTGGTCAGTAACATATTCAGAAGTAGGCAGGATTATTACAGTTTTGTGTTTGGCGCTGCATGTCTTTTCACCAATTATATTAGTCAAAGAAAAACTATATAAATATTTGCATGGGATATTAGTACTTAAATGCAAGTATTCTGTTAAAATTTGGTGGTGGTAGAAGTCTATTGTATAATTGGACATTTTTTAAGAATATAGTTAGTCCCTTTGGTATTGGCAAAGCAATCCCTAGGTTGTGTGTTTGTTTAACAAGATGGTTTATAGTGCGTGTGTGCGTGCGTGTGTGTTACCAGGAAAAATACATTTTGATGTCCAAAAAAAGCATGGTATATACGGTATAGAATTGATTTGCCTCAATGGATGTCTCGGTTCTTACTTGAAGTAAATGGCAAATTTCAATTCAACTCTCTGATCCACTGTTGAGCCTTTTGCCTTAAAAGCTGAAAAAGGAAATGAGACCTGGTGGTACCTGATATGTTGCATCTCCAGTAAAGTTATGCTACTTTGTTGGATTGCTAAAAAAAAAAATTGGTCTTGCAGACATATTTGGGTGTCAAGAAGCACACAAATCGATTGAGGTAGCACATAGCTCAAGGTTGCCATGGTGCAGAGATTGTTCTGAGAGGTTAGGATATCGCCATATTTGCCACTGTGAATGAATGAATTCAGAATTCACTCTTAAACAATCAACTTTGGCTTCTCTGTCATCCAGAGCCAAATGACACTGGGGATAAAAGTGGTGTACCTCAAAAAAATGTGGATGGAAAGGAAATTCTTAAGAAAAATGCTTGTACAGCTATGTTAACAAAGAGTTAAAATCTTGTGATCCATCTTGTTGTGGATAGTGTAATTCTGCTTAAACCAGCCTAAATCAGAGATGTATCTATGCGGAAGTGTTAGATTAATGTCGGCAAATGTCTCATGTTTCCTACCTTACAAAGAGGCAGCCAACTGCACTTTGTACTTTTTATTGGACCTGCAGTTTTACCTCATCAGTGACATTTTGTGTGACAACGCTGACATTTATCCTCTGTGATTTTTTTTCTCGTTTTTCCTGATGCCAGTTGTGTAGATTTTCTCTTGTAGTGTGTGTGAGTGTGTGCGCGTGTGGCTCTTCAATATATGCATGTCAAACCTAAACATGCACAAGTCCCTTTTTTTTAGAACCGAAAACCATAGTCAACATATTTCTCTTCATTACAACCAACAGACGTGTCTGTTATCTGGTGCAGGTCATATGGGGTGAAGGGTACAGTCTGATTTAAGGTGGGAAATGAAGGTAGCTATAAAACATTACCTCTAAGTCAAAACAATAAAAACTTTACTGTACGACTAACGCTAGTTTGACCGCCTTCCCTGCATGAACACTTGTTATTAATTTCCCCCCACCAACAAGACCTGTGTAATATCGAGCACAGTGGTGGCATGGTGCCTTTTATTTGTTACTACCGAAAGGTACGGTCTTCCATTTGTATTTCCCAGAAGCCTTATAATGGGAAAATGAAATTACACTGAACGTACACTACTAAAGTACATGGACTCATATTCCCTCTGGCTATGATTATTTCAACCCTATTTGATCTGAATTACAAGAAAAAAGCCTAAATAACTCCTCCTGTATTAGTCTGGATTTTACGATGCATTTCCAGTGACTGAGTGCTCCCTTAGGGTGGCAGAATAAATTGCACATTAACAGATGCGATTTACGGCATATCAACATTGAATGGATGGGGATCAAAAGTACGAAAGCACAAATCCAAAGAAGGCACCTTGGGGCTCAGTTGGCTCTCCCAACACCAAGGACTGAAGGAGCCTGTAGACCAAATGTAGGGCAAAGATGAGAGGAAAAACACCTGACTCCTCTGAGTGCAGAATACATGAGGTTCGATTGTCAGTAACACATTTAACTGTAGAAAGACCGTTGTCTGGAAATTCAGAGCTTCTTCTGATTGTTCTCAACTCTTTGGTATTCATCGACAATTACGAACTTTACAATACAAACCAAGTTGTGAACTCCAAGTTTAGGCAAACTTTGTTGTGACTGTGTTGCAAATTGATTGTAGAGATTGTTTTGTGTTGTTTAGGGTAGAGTGACTACAAGTAGGGTTGCAGTAGTAGCTGTGTGCAGTGTTAATAATAGTGTGATCATACTATAGACGTGACGTAACATTTGTTGTCTTACCACGACATTAAGGCATGTATCATCCTCTCAAGCTGACCTCGTTTGAAATAGACAAAAGATAAAAGTGCAATAACCTTTTGTTTATCATTGCTTCCTCAGTTGAAAAAAATAAATATTTAATATGCCCTTTCTGTTAACACCAAAAGTCACTCATCTGTAGCAAATGAAGGATTTGAAGTGGTCCTCTTGTTTGTATTCAGAGAGGTGGCATTTGATAGTGGAGTGTTTGATATTACATTCTTAAAACTGTGATCAATGTCCAACTTTAAAAGCTGCCTGCTGAGAGAAAGGACTGTGCACAAGTTGACTGATAGATTTGAATAGGTGCATTTTTATTTTTTATTTTTGTTTACTTCTCATGGATGGACTTTGATGGTATTGTAGTTTGGACTTCTGGTTTAATAGCCAGTAGTCATGTTCATTTGCATGTGTAGATGTGTATATGCATCCTCTTCCTCCTTGAATGAAATGTTTTCTCAAAAATATTTAGACCTGCTGTCAGTGGTGTATGCGGATAAAAGGAAATATGAAATGCCTTATATTTGTTTTCAATGTTAAGCATTAAGGGTTCTTACATGTCCTTCCCTTTTCAGCGTGTAGCCTAAAGCTTGTACAGTTAAGAAACTCATGAGATTTATATCTACTGTATAGCCTATGTGTTTTCAGAATTTGTTACTTGGAGGTCCTGTGATTGTGGTTTTAGAGAAACATTTCCCTTGAAAGTGCCGTTTGTTTTCACCAGCAGAGGATGTGTCTGGGGGGGTTGTATTTATTTACACGAAGGAAAAATGTTCGATACACTTTCCAGTGTTTACTGTTGAACAGAATGACACAAAGTATATGTGCAGGTGAAATAAGGCAACAATCTTCTGATGGAGCACCTTATTGACTTGCTCCTTCTGTGAGCCCACAATGGAAGTAGTCTCACACAAAGCTTGATTACTTTAAAGCAGAGCCATATCAGAGAATTTGCCCATTACGAGCCCCCTTGAATGTGCTATTAGAGATAGCCTACTGTAGGAAAGGATGTATACTGCATGTTCTGTGACATTTTAGTTGTGGTTGTCCCTTTTAATGTTTTTATTTTTAGTCTGCTTCACTGTAGATGTTGCCACCTCATTGCAACTCACAAGCTATTAACAATCCTCTCACAACTGGACTTAAAGCAGGCATGGATCTGCTGCTGAGGCAGCCTTAATTCATTCCAAATTTTAAAAGGAAAAAAATGATGGGTTGCCTGTTTTACTTTGAGTGGCTTATCTGGGGAAAAACAAAGGAGCCCTTGTCATGAGGGGAAGGACTCTGAATCAGGGCATGTGATGAGTTACAATCAAATAATTTCATAGTGCACCTTCACGAAAATTTTTAAAAGTTGGCTCGTCCGCCCAACATTCCAAAGTTGATTTCCCACAGTCCTGTCCCGCTGGTTGATGAAATAATTTTTGCTTTGCTGGTGAATGAAGTGGGCATGTGTGTCAATGACAGGGTTCCCTATTTAGCCTAACGCTGATTACCTCATTTACAAATCTGCAAATATACTATTCTACTGTGTGTTTAAAGGAGTCAATGCCATCACCAGCAGTGTGGTCTCTAGACCTGTGATGACGACAGGACCAATGAAGTAACTCTGTTGAAAATTAGGCAATTTAGAAATATGACCAGTCTGGACATACAGGTTTAAGACACAATTCAAATTTTTCTAAGGCCTCTAAGAATTTCAGTTAGTAAATCACCACAGCTACTATACCAGTCTGCCTCTGGAGCTATATTTACAATTATGAGATTTTTGTGTGTGATGTCTGAATTTGGTGGTCAAACCGATATTACACATTGTTTTCCAACAATAAAGGCGAAAAATGTAATGTTAACAGTTGTTACACGCCGCTCCTTAAGCGCTGACTGGAATAGCAACTGTTGGCACTAGCGTGGTTCAGGAAGTCAAGCCGAAGCCTTGTGTCTCTCACGATTAATTAAGAGAACGATCGCATTAGCATCACTTGCTGTTTTTCAGTAGCATTTCTCCTACCTCCTTGTTTTGCAGCCTTGAGTATTGTTTGTCTCTCCACCTGTTCTGACTATAAAAAAAGTCTATTCACAGTATGGGATTACAGATTTATCATAAGCAATGGTAGTTAAACATAAAACGTGTGCTTGGTTGTGCTGTATGTGTATATGTCTATTTGACGTTGAAAAAAATATTTATGAGAAGCATTTATATGACAAAATACCACTGGAATGTGAAGCCAGACAATGTTATGAAGCAGATTATGATGATAGTCTATCCCCTTTAACATTCAGTGGCAACTAGTCAGAGGATTCATCTTTTTGAAAAATAAGTAACCATTGCATTATCTTTTTTTTTTTTCCTAACAAGACCTATTTCTTTGGTTTCCTCTTGTGCGTATACTTCCCTGTCTAGCCCCATAGTACACACTATTTCAACGTTTACAGCTTCATTCTGGGCCATCATTGATTGCCCGCAGTTGTAATGATACCACACAGGTTGTCAAAAGGAAGATAGTATGGTGGATTTGTAATTCTGTATGAGGGCGAGTTTGAGCCCCTCGAGCCGTATGCCTTTGAATCCATCTGTCCACTCAGAACCAAATTCTTCTCTGTAGGCGTCTTGTCTCCACACTGCCCTGAAATTTTACATTCAGTTTGACTTCAATGGGTACAGGACAAGGTGAAAGGTTTGAGGTTTTCTGACCAGGTACCCCCACCCGCCCATGCCTAATCTAGGACAGGACCAGCCCCACCCCCTCTTCACACCCCAACCACTGTCTCACCTAAACCTCAAGCCATTCATTTTTCTGTTTTGTTTCTTCGATTCAATGCAATCCTGAAAGCACTTTGCCTTGTTATTCCTTTGTGTGAACATGTGAATGATAATTTGTTACAAAAATGTTAAATATGTAAAAGATCATTCACTGTTTTGGAAAAACCTGCATCTGTCTTTCTGACGTTAAAAGAAAAAAAAACAATTTAGTGACATTAAACCTGAATCTATTTTATAAAATGTTTGCTGCAGCCAATTGGTCTTGTCATTCAGTATTGTGGCTTAGGGTTGTTTGTGTTCAATAAAGTGCTATTGCTACATATTTCCTGAGTCTGGAGTTATTTGTTGACAATCAATGTTTTAGGTCAGAGCTCTCATATTCATGTGTTTTATCCCAAATTAGTTAAGTTGAATTTCCCCGAAATGGCTAGATTTATGAAGCTGAATACAGCAGAAAAGAAAATGTCTACATCCTCATCTAAAAAAGGTTTTAATAAAATCTTAAATTTTAATGTGAAAATATCCAATATACTGAAAGATGTTCTTGATGCACCTTGTTTATTTCGACACAAATAAGAAACTGATAGACTGATGAAGCTAAGAAAATAACTTAAATGGATTTATTAAAGGAAAAGTGTTTGTTGCAGCATCTCATTTAGTAGTGCTGCAGAGCATGTTTCAGAGAATAATGTGTTCTAATCAGAGGGTTCGGTGAGTATTTATCAACATATTTATCCAAAACACATCTTTGCACTGTACCTTTTTAATATTTTGCTCCAGGCAAAATACAGAATCATTCTCAAATAGACCTGAAAACAATTATGTTGTGGAATGGATGAGTACTTTTATACAACAACAAGTTGTATTACTAAAGCAACAGAAAACAGCAACAACAACAAAAAGAGTGAGTTAAGCAAGAAATTTTATATTTCAGTGACCAGGTGTACCTTAGCAGTATTAAAATTACCACTGCCTGGGGCTGGATTTTTGTTTGAACACACCCATGGTTTGTAGAGAGTGCTCATACAATGTGTAGATGTTGGTTTTTGGCAGTGTTGGAGGCAGTGAGTGATGACTCATGGTTTCAATGTGCTCCTCCTACTGTTAAGACATATTCTCACACATTTTGCATGCTAGCTGCTATTCATGTCCTTCCTGTTAACTGTCTGCCACATACAGAGCATTGCAAGAATGCATGGCTGAGAGAGAGGTATGTCATATGAGCGCTGTGCCAGACCAAATCTGATGTATTGAAAGAAATTAAATTATTAAACGAATGCAGTTTACAAATTGAGAAATATCTCATTTCACCCATCAGTGAGTCTTAAGTGCAACATAAGTATCAGTTAACAATTAAATAAACTTATTTTTTATCTTCAATATCAATTTTCTATCATGAACACAAGAAACTGACATTTCACTGATTATTTCTATCAGTTATATAGAATTTGTTAATTGTGTGGTCTTTTAAATAGGCTACATGTTTTAGTAACTCTATGGGTCTGATTGACTGATTTAACGGGCGAATCAAAAACTGTTGTACGTCGTGACGTCCCTACACGCCTGCGTATCGACGTAACAGAAGTGTAGGATGTAGCACAGGACGTGGCTAGCGAGCTGCTAGTTACAGCAGGACGTCTGAAAATACATAAACATCGTGATTAGGGTTTGTTTTACTACATGTTCAAGTAAGTATATCAGTCAGTTATGATGTTTTCCTCTAACGTGGCAGGTTGTAAACAGCCATTTGTCGGTGTAGTTTGCCAGATATGTATATCTGGTTAACGTTAGCTTGATGGCTAATATCCAGAGGAAACCAACGGTACCGAACGCGCTACCAAGTCTGTACAGTTAGCAAGCGTTAGCAACATTAAACCCATGACGAGCAGGTTATACTGACATATAAACTGAAGCACTTGGTCATTTCTTAAAGGTGACATCACTTTAGCTCGCCATAAAGTCAAAAACATTGTGACTGAGTGTAATGTTAACCGCGAAATAACATGATAGACGTAGCTAATGTTAGCATGGTGGGTTAGCTTGCTTGCAGGGCATGCTAAGTCCGATGGGAGGAAAGGATCTGTAAATCGCCTCCAGACCGGTACGTACTGCTTTCACTGAAATTAGGTCAGACACCAGTCAGTTGGGATAACGGCATGCTCTCCTCAGATGTTTGAGCTCGGCTGGTGCAGTTTCGTTATCGATGGTAACGTTAGAAAACCACACTACATTACGGATCAAGGACGTCGCTTTGGGGCGATATGCATGGCTTAATACGGAGAAATATGTTTATCAGATAGCAATATTACATTTAGTTTTTTTCACTTTTTATAAAGTCATCTTAGTAAACACTATAGTTTAGTGTGTGATTATGGCGAGGAAGCTTGAAAATCACTTATCTCTCGGGTATTTAAATATGTCTGTAGACAAACTGGATTGATACTGTATTTATCATGTAGGGCTATGCAACATAGGGTATCTCAGCTTGATCTAACAATCAGCCACCCAATAGTCTTTTAAAAAAATGCGATGTGTGAAAATTGTCTCTTTTTTTGCAGGTAGTGTCTGTGTCTCTTTTGCCAGACAGATTATTTTTGCCAGATGTGATCAGCACTACATCAAGAGCTGAATGGAAGCATTTGAGGCCTTTTGTGAGTGTGGTAGGCTCAAATTATTTGTCTAATAATTTAGAAAAATCTACATTCATATGTTAGTGCAGTAAAGTTGTCTGAAAACCTAATTTGCTTGCTTGTATGTTGCTCAGGAGGTTGTGGGTCCCAGTAATGTATCATGGGGTACGACGTTATGAGGTTCCAAGGGGAGGTGGATGAAGACTTGCTGTGCCCTATATGTAGTGGAGTGCTCGAAGAACCAGTGCAGGCAAGTTCCTGTCTGAAAGATTACTCGCTCTTAATTGTATCTGCGTTTTTCAAATGTTTTATGTTTTGGATTCATTTTCATTTCAGGCTCCCCACTGTGAGCATGCCTTCTGCAATGCCTGTATTACACAGTGGTTTGCCCAGCAGCAGATCTGTCCAGTTGACCGCACGGTAGTGACGCTAGCTCATCTTCGGCCTGTGCCCCGCATCATGCGCAACATGCTGTCCAAACTTCAGATCTGCTGTGACAATGCAGGTTTTGGCTGTACAGCCACACTACGGCTGGACCAGCTGCAGTCACACCTCAAGGACTGTGAGCACAACCCCAAAAGGCCCGTCAACTGTGAAGAGGGATGTGGGTGAGTGACTTCCATTTGACAGAAAATGTACACAGCAGTCTGAGCTTCACAATTAGCAAGTGACAGTTTAGCAAACAAAACAATAAATATAATAATCACAATTAAAATCAAAATGTGCAAAACATTATACATGTATGGTTTTGCCAAAATGAATGAGTTGTCCTCTCTATGGTAGGGTATTAAATACGCTATTTTCTATTCTGTTATTCTACCTCACCCACACTTCCAGGCTTGAGATGCCCAAAGATGAGGTACCCAACCATAACTGCATCAAACACTTGCGCAGCGTCGTCCAGCAGCAACAGACAAAGATTTCAGAGCTGGAGAAAAATGTGGCAGAGCATAAACACCAGTTGGGTGAACAAGTAAGAACATTTGCCTGCTTGTTGATGTATTAGCCAAAAATATTTTGAACCACCACAAAAATATTGTTTACAAATGTCGGTGTATCAGGTTTAGAAATAGGCAAGAGCATTTCTTTCCAGAACAACCACTTTATATTGACATAGTTTTCTATTGAGTTGTTACTATAATTTACTCAAATTCAGTTTCTAAAATTCCTTTTGGGATCTGGGTTTATAAAGTGCTCAAAACATTTGGCTACAGATTATGATTATTGTTTTTGGAATGTTTTTAAATACTTGTGAAATGTCTTTGTGGTCTAGGATGGTATGGGTACATGTCTCTGTATTGATTGTTAGATTTGTGTATGTCCTGTTTCTGTTTGGCATTGTGTACGTCATTGATTTTGTGATAAAGATAAATCTAAGAGTGGTAATGATTGAAGGTATAGTGGTGGTGAATTGGACAAAGTCCTTATTGAAATTCGACTAAAACATAGTTAAAGTTAAACTTTAGTTCACTCCATAGGGTATTTTTGTAATTTTTCATATTTATTAAAGTTCAAAGTTCAAAGTTCAAAGTTCAAAGTACCTTTATTGTCCCACAAGGGGAAATTGAATTTGCAGCAATGCTCAACATAAAACACATAATATACAACAACACTCACCAACAAAACCAACCAGCGAAGAAGGAATTCACTTTAGCGCCCAATGTACATAAAATAAATAAATAAAGTACAGGACATCATCATGTGCAAAAATGCAACTTGTGCAAGTTGATATAAAGTGCTAAGTGCCATTAAGATGCCTCACAGCTGCCGGAATAAAAGATATGTGCATCCTCTTTGTTCTGCAGCTAGGAACTCGATAGCGCCGCTCAGAGGGCAAAAGCTCAAACTCTATTCTAAGGGGGTGATCCTGTGAATGAGCTATAGCTCTAACTTTCCTCTGGACCTGTTTTTTGTATAACTCCCCTGGTTGAGCCTGACTTCTCCTGGAAATCTTGGTCGCCACTTTGACCAGACTACCAAGTCTGTTTTTATTTGTCAGGGAGAGGTTTCCAAACCAAGCAGATATACAGAAAGTTAAAAAATTAGTTGAACACAACTACTTAGTTGAACACAATCAAGTGTTTGTTTGTGTGTGTGTGTGTTTGTGTGTGTGTGTGTGTGTGTGGTCATTTAGACATGAAACGGTTGTATAAATAAGGAGAAGAAGAAGATTTAGATAAATCACTTAACGCTTTAAGACAATACTATTACAATATATATTATTAATAGTTTGATCAGAATCTGACTACGCTTAAATCATTGAGGATCTGTATTTTTCAAAATCCAAGATTTTGTAAAATCTGTCACTGAAGAGGATTCATTTAATTTCCAGAAGCGGGACATTCAGCTGCTAAAAGCCTACATGAGAGCAATCCGCAGTGCTAACCCTAACCTGCAAAACCTTGAGGAGAGCATCGAGTACAATGAGATCTTGGAGTAAGTGAAATGTCCTCCTCCTGTTTGGTATTCAAATATCAACTTTGTCAGGGAGCTGCTGCTCAGTCCCTAATTTAATTTTCTTGTGCTTTTCACCATATCTTTTCTTCAGGTGGGTGAATTCCATGCAGCCTGCCAGAGTGACACGCTGGGGTGGTATGATCTCCACTCCTGACGCTGTGCTACAGGCGGTCATTAAACGCTCCCTCATCGACAGCGGCTGTCCGCTCTCAATTGTAAACGACCTGATTGAGAACGCCCACGAGCGTAACTGGCCGCAGGGACTGGCTACACTTGAGACACGGCAGATGAACAGGCGCTACTATGAGAACTACGTTGCCAAGCGTATCCCTGGCAAGCAGGCAGTGGTGGTGATGGCCTGTGAGAATCAGCATATGGGGGGAGGATATGATTCTGGAGCCCGGCCTGGTCATGATCTTTGCGCATGGAGTGGAGGAGATCTTATAACTGTACAGCTAGAGGAGCTGATCCAGAGACAAATGGGGACGTTTTGCTTGGGGGTTTGCTGTAATGAGTAGGTTTTTTCTCACTGGGGTGAGTAAATATGGCTTATTTAAAATAATATCTTATAAGAAGCTCACTCCTAAGCTTGATACCTATGCCTTAAAATAAGGACAAATATAATAATAAACCTGTCAAATAAAAACTTAATCTGACTGATATCTGAGATAAAAGGTGAGATGTGATGTTTACAAGGTTTATATTTGGTGCATTATATGATCTGATTGTTCTGCTCCACGTCCTAATAGTAATAAGCTTGAACCCCCGTTTAATGTCCTCGGTTGTATAAATGCTTGTAAATACAAATACTATATTGAATTATAAATGTCATTCTCTTATTCCTCTCACTGTAATTAGATTGTGATTTTTGTTTATTTCAATTCTGTTTTGTCAGCCTGTGTTACTGTCTGCAGGGACGAAGATTTTCGCGTGCTTGCTTTAGTATTTAGTTCCCTGTGAATATTTCATAAGACATTGTGCTTCTCAGTTTAGATTGTCTAAACCTTCTGTGCCATTTATTTTATTTATTGTGTTGCCTTTATTACACAAACATGCTTGAAGATGTTACTGTTTGATGTATGGACATCTGCCTTTTTCGGTGCATTTGAAGTTCATCGCAGGAAGAAAATTGATTTTATGTTTTCTTTGTTGCCTGAGTTGTATATATCTAGTCTGAATGTTGGCTCCAGTTGACGTGTTAAATTTGAAGTTTAACATTTGGGATTTAACTATGTATAATTTTATTTGACAAATCACTTCATACTCTTCTGAAATTCATGTCTTTTTCTGATGATTGAAATATAGACATTGATCTTCCCATTCTTCACAGTTAGCAAACATCTCTTCACTGACACGTCACTAAAAACCATTGCTTTGAGATTGTAAAAATATTTGTAACGCCACTCATGGTTTTTGAGAGGCAAAAAGCTTCGCCATTAGTCACTTATTGCAGTAGTAGTAAGACAAACAAGACTTCAGATGTCCGGTAAAAAAGCCCACACAAGTGCAGTAAACATAAGTTTGGATTGTGCCCTTTATTATTTTCCCTGTTAATGTTTTTATTTGTTTTGTGTCTGACAAGAAAGTAATAAAAAATGTCCAACTTCATCCCAAAATAATGTATTTTCTCATTGGGATAGCAAGATTTTATAGCATCTTAATTACAAAAAATGCAGTTCCTTATTTTACCACACTATGTCATCAGAGACCTGCAGGGATGTACATTATTTAATGTCACATTGGCTAAATACATTACGTAAAAACATCAGTGTAGAGGAAATTATTGGTGCTTTTAGGCAGTGAGGAGATGTGGGATGTGAAATGCTGTTGATTCAGGTTAAGAAAATGAACAGGAAAGTTTAACCATAAAACTCAAAGGGAGTAATGTCTGACTGCTGTGACCTGACTCACTCGCCTTTTCTCTGTCTAACTCAGACACCCACATGTTTTCCGTGTCTGTTATTCTCTCTTGCCAACCTTGTCCCCATTGTGGAGTCTAATCCCTCACCATTGTGGTCAGAGGAATGTGAAATCATGTGCTTTACCAAATACTGTGGCTTTGTTATTTTCTACACAATATTGTGTGATGTGGTTGGTTTCTGTAAGGCTTACAGCAGTCAGCATACTAAGCATGTTTAATACACATTCATATAAAATGCACTGCTCAAATACTTAAAAGAGAGAAAGAGCCTATATGCAGTGGTGATGGAAGTATTCAGATCTGTTGCTTGATAATGTACAGCAGAAATACTTGAGGCTTGCATGCAGTACATATATATATATATATATATATATATATATATATATATGTGTGATATATATATGTGTGTATATATATGTGTGTGTATATATGTGTGTGTATATATGTATGTATATATACATATATGTATGTATATATATATATATATATATATACACACACACACACACATATACAAACAAACATAGTCTGACAGATTAATCAACTTTTAAATCAATGAGCAATGCGCGTCACAACTGCAATCATAACAGTAAGTTACCGGTTTACTTACTTTACTTAGTTAAGTGGGCAACCACTCCATCTATTATCAATGTATATTTCTTGTGTCAGTAATTATGGCAGCTGTAAACGTAGAAACATATGTACGCTACAAATATGAGCAGAAAGTGGAGTGTCCTCTGCCAAGTCTGAACAACTGGTCAACTATTGCTATATTTCAAGAACATTTTGTCTTATTGACAAGATGTTGACAATTTTGTCTCAAACGAGTTAGGTTTTAATAATTTGTAATTCTTTGTGAAGGTGGTGTAATTTAATTGTTTATTTTTCAATTGGCCTATGTTTTACTATAACGTTATGATGTGTTCATATTTTATTAACTTGTAGCATGTTATTATACTATAATAGCCTTGTTTAGCCAGATAGAACATAGATAATACAAGAAAGATAAGTTATTGTTTACTCATATAGCCTACATTTCAGTTAAGTTACTACCTGCCCCAAATACACTTTAAGGTTCCATATAAACAATGTTTATGTCTGTTAGTCAAAAGAATATTGCTCAGAAAAATGCCACCTATAGTAACGTACTGCACTGATGTCTACTAAGAGCGCCGAATGATAACTGCACTGTTGCAGGTTACAGCTGCAGAATTTAAATGAGCATTACTTTTACAACTTTGCAGATGGATCTGGTGTGGTGTACCGGGTGTGTATTGGTTAGCAGAGACGGCGCAGAGCAGCAAGGCGGTGCTTGTGTCAGGAGAGATCCGCTCACTCTCTGCTCTGCATTAGTTCGCTGCTTCCACTCCGCTAACTCGCAGCCTCCGTTCAAAGTTAACAGCCTCTTAGCTTCACAGCTGAACGCAGGATTTCTCACCCGCTGCTGAACTGCACCACGAAGATTTTCATAAAGATCAACAGCAGAGTGGCGACAGAAAAGGTAAATGACTCTCACAAACAAACAGTAAGAGGTCCGGACTGCGGACTGATTGAAGTTTCAGTGCAGCTCCACACGCCTTTAAGCTGCAAATAAACGATAGTCAAATACGGGGCGATCGTTTAGCTTTGTCATTTCTGCGCTCATGAATTCCATGTAAAATTCCTGGGAGGTGCATTGGGTAATTGACGAATTACAGGTCTGTGCATGTCATATTTTTAGAGAGAGCTTAGCAGATAGTCGTCTGTTCGTTACAGAACAACAACCAGCAGGGCAGTGGCAGGGTATTGTAATACACAGTCTGCTGCTTTCTTTTCTAATCTCATAAAAATGCAGAATTTCAGTTCCCTTTGCAGTGTGTCATAATTGTTCATGTCACTCTGCTTATATTAACTGCGAGGGTGGGCTTCTATTTACAGATTTGAGCAATACATCTGTCAGAGTGGAGACTGGTGAGGATTGAGGGGTGTTTGCAGTATTTGGGGTGTCATACCTAAACCTCCACTATATGTTTTAATTAAACTTGACAACAAAAGCTACAACTTGATAGGTCACTAGTACATTGAGCAAACGGGTTTACAGTGTTTTGTTTATGTTGCTTCCTGTCTTACCTGAGTGACCCCCATCTGAGATTATGTTTGTTGCAGGATATAGTGCTATACCAGCGGGGAGAGTGAAACCTCCAATAGACCTAAAACACCACAGAGGGGTTTCTCTGTGTTTTTGTTAGTTCTAGGGTAGCAAAAGCACACCCCCCCCCCTTTAGTGAAGTAGATGATGGGTGGGCATTGGTGGGCTCTGTCACTGCTGTCTCGTCATTGTTTATTCAAAGCTCCCCTTTCACTGTCATTTGACTGCAAATGGTGAATGTGACTCCCATGCTAACTGGTAAACCAAAACATAAAAGAAAGAATACTTTGCCAGGTCTGTGTTTTAACTGCTTCTTTGCCTGAACTCAGTTTCTTTGCAGGTGCCACTTTCCTGGTCGAGCTGTGTGTTCATTACGAGCAGGTATTCATCTGTTTCTAGCTGCAAGAGAGTTTTCAGGCACAGACAATCAATACTGTAGCCAGGTCAATTGTGCCATTGTTGATGTTTACATCAGAGGCTAGAGGCTTTAAATGAACTAGAATTGCTCCCACTTTCTGATCTGTGGTTTAGTTGATAATTGTTTCTATATGATGTATAGCTATGAAATGGCATGAATACCTTTTGTTTACAGACTACTTCACTTCTCTAAATACATTAGTTGTATCTTTCATTTAGTCTTCACTTCCTTCATTATACCAGTGCCCCAAGTCTGCCTGAATCCTGTAATAATTACAATGACCTTAACCCCTATGGTTTTCATATTCAGCACTTTATTATGATGTCATAGATGTGATTTAGTCTCAAATGCATTAACTTACAACATAACTTATTCTTTCCCAGTTAGGCTGATCCGTTCACATTTAGAAAATAAATCACACGAGTAGAAGTAATCAGATATAGTTTAGTTTGTTCTGAAGACCTTGGATTCCTGAATTATTGACACGATAGTGGAGACTACTACATACTTGCATTTTAAGATTGAGTCATTAAAAAATGTGACATTTAATATTTCATTTTCAGTTGTGGGCGAACCAGGCGAGACTCCCTGTTACGTGCAAACACTTACACCATAAAAATGTGGCTGTTGTAAGACAGCATGCACATGTCTGGGCAGGTTTGAGGGTTTTCTTTTCTGAAGGCAGCAGGGTTTTCTACAAGGCAGCCTCCACAAAAGAAGCTATTATATAAGTCACATTCATGTCTGAACTCAGAGTGATGGGCAGTCTTCACTTTGAAGCTAGGGAATGAGCAAATCCCGCCTACATTTCCGAAGAAATCTGTGATTCATGCTGTGGTGAATGTCTTTTGGGTTTTTTTCTTTAGTGTTTTTGGCTCATTTATAATCCATGTTTATTGAGTTCAAGTTCTCTTGTGTTCCTGCTGTTGGTTGCATACCACTCAATTCTTCAAACAATGGTGTAGACAAGGGGAAGCCCCTTTTTTAATAGCGCATGCTCAGCTGTGATCATGCCATTAATTTTGACCCTTCTTTTTGCATAATTTCAGTTATATTAAATTGATAAATGTTACGTCAGCCAGATCTGAGCATGCATAAATCAGCGATTTGGTGATATGTGAGTCTTTGTGCTTTCAGTAGAGTCAACAACACATGCCAGTAGGCTACATAGTACAGCGCTATATACTATACTCAGCTAAAGTGAAGCTAAAACAACCAGGGGATGTAGTGGTTATGAGCTGTAGCTCTAGGGATGCATACATGTGAAAAAGTGGATAATTAAGGCAAATATTACTGCTTGTTTGTAACTCTGTTTGTAGTCCTGGAATCTTTGGTTAACCAACTCAAGGCATTTCTTTCAAGTCACTCTGTATTAAGTCTGACAGCTTACAGCTATTACTTTAGTTACAGATAATATAGTATCCACTTTAGACAATAAGAAACATTGTGCTGCCCTTTTAATAGATCTTTCAAAAGCATTTGATACAGTTGACAATCCTTTACTCATACAAAAGTTATGCAGTATTGGCGTTAATGGAAAAGCCTGTAATTCGTTCCAGAATTATTTGTTTGAGAGACTTCAGTGTGTGAAGTTATGGAGTGGCCAGTCTGAGTTCTTGTCAGTAACAAAAGGCTCAATTTTAGACCCTGTCCTATTCGCCATTTATTTGAATGATATTGTCTCTTCACTAACTGGCTGTCAACTGCGTCTTTATGTTGAGGACAATGTATTGTTGATTCTGTACAACGAGCAATTGAGAACTCTACAAGATGCTCTTGTTAATCTTGAACTGGTACTTAACACAAATAAAACAAAATTTATGCTGCTTACCGGAGATGGAGATATTGATTATAATAGTATGCATAAATCCACTGTGAATGTAAACAATATTGAGAGAGTTACTGAATATAAATATCTTGGCATCTAACTTGATGAGAAAGTGCATCAAAAAATGGGCTTCTTTACAGAAACAGAACCAGCTCCCCTATTATCAGTAGAAAGAGAATTGTTGAGGCAGTTGGATTTTGGGGAAGTAATTAATAGAAATGCTGCTCCTTCCACTCTTGGACCAATGTACACGGTCTATCATTCTGCCCTCAGATTTATCACCAGTGATAGCTATGTTATTCAGCATTGTATCCTATATGATATGTTGGGTTGGTCCTCTCTAGTATAGAGGTGTAATAAACATTGGTATTTGTTTATCTTATCTTATTTAAAGTCCTTGTGGGAAATCTGTAACGTTACATCTCAGTGATGCTGGATAGGACTATCTAACTCGTTTAAATGACTAGCTTGCGCTCTTTCAGCTTAAAGGTTTGATATCTTGTGGCTTGTCCTGTCTATGAACCCTTGAGCAAACAGTCCAGTTTTAGGAAAGGAGTATTCCCCTGTTCATGCAGTAAGTCACAGTAGCATCTGCATGTAGAATGCAATTTAGAGTGTGGCCTCTGGTGAAGGCCGAACTATGCTCATGGTGTGGGAGGAAGTAGAGCTGCAGAGGGAAGACTCACAGCTACTGACTGGGCTCCCCCTTTCCTGAGCTGACTGCCTCCCTCCTACCTACTAGTCACCCATGGCAGTGCGCTGACAGTGAGCAGCTGATGAAGGGAAACACTTTCCATAGCAACAAAGCATGTCAGTCCTCCCTCTTCTGTTAACCTGGTGCTACATGCTCACACACTTCAGTGAAGACAATTGTTGTAGTTTCAGGAGGGAAGCAAATACTCAACATTAGATGAGACTTCTTTCTCTGTACTAGGAACCTACGCAGTGTTTTCCAACCACAGAATGACGGAGTCAATGGCTTACACTCTGCAAGTGTTTCAAAACAGCAGATTTCCTTGACGCTAGGCGTGGGCGTCATGACAGCTTGCACAAACATTAGCCTACATGGAAAAAGGTCATCCCCAAGTGTACCTTGAAATGATTCATGTAAAGAGAGTGCTTTATGCTTCTTGACAGTTTTACAACGAGACATTAAGGGTTCATAATTAAACGCATGGCACGTGTGAAGGAAAATGACAAATAAACTGCCCACTGTCTCCAATTATTTCACTGTAAAGCATTTGCTTTGGTGTTTTCCAGTTGAGTGGTCAGAAGTAAAGGCGAGTATCAGGCTCTAAACAGAGGTTTATGGGGGAGTAGATGCTGCTTTCATAAGCTGTTACTACTTGAAGAACCACTTTAACATTTAAATTGTTCTTTACAGCTATTTGAAGAACCGCTAGTGGCTGTGGCAGAACATGTGCTGCACCAATTATTCTGAACTGAGTTTGTCAGTAGAGTGAACCACAATAAATCGCACCAAATGATGGCTATATGACCTATTTAAATCTTTCTCATGCCTCAACAACAGATTATTTACTACATAAATGTTTCTATAAAGCAACATAAACATTTCACTCATAAAGCATTTACCATTTAACTTTAGCCCAGCAATGTAACCTTTTTGAGAGCCAGCCCAGAAGTCACATGGTCTGTAATAAGTCTTGACAAGCCTCAGACATTCCTCAAACCTCCTGAAATATTTATACTTGCTCATTTAGGCGGTGCCATTGTTTTTTTTTAAAGTCCATTCCATGTACAGTATGAGAGTGCAGGCAACTGGCTCATTATGTATTACGCTATTCATGTTTTCTTCTCTAAGTGCTAGGAATGGCTCTTCCTGTGCTCCTGATTCCCACTCTGCATCATGCATGCAAATCATTATCTAATCAGGAAGTGAGGAATCAGATTACTCAGATAGACTTGAGATTGCGTTAAACCAGACAATAATGAGGATGATACTCAGCTGGTAAGGAGACAAAATAGACATGATGCTGTTCCTGACATGCTCCACTGAAAAGCATAAGAACTGGGGGGAAAAACAACAGTTGTCTAAAATAAGCTGTGTGCTTTATGTGCGATCAAACATCAGAAGGCTATTTTGAGTTTATTCATAAGACAGAGTCAGGAGCATATTTTTAGAATAGGTGATCAGAAGCAGATGGCTTTTCATGATTCCTTCATGTATGACTTTGCTGTCGATATAGACTTGGCCCACCTGATTTGCTTCATAAACAGAACTGCTAGGCAAAGCTGCTGACCTTTTGAGGGAATTAAGTGGGGACAGTGTGGACCTTTCAGAGTCTAAAGACAGCAAATGGATCCAGATCACTTGTAAAGAGTGGGAGTAATTTCAGATAATGTTATTTCTATTTCTTATTACCTTCTTTGTCCTTTAAAAACTCTGATTTTCTGTTCAGTGCGTGCAGCTGTACCTGGACTGGTTGCACTTTAATGTGTGATAGCACTTGTGGACAACAGTGTGAACACCACATTTACAGTGAGGCCCTGTTCATCAGCCTGGACTGAAAACCATGGAGTCTTTTATGCTCTTCAGTTTTGTATGTGTGTATTTGATTATTGTCTCGATATCAGACATGATAGCAGATTTCAGTATTGTATGTGTGTTCTATGTGTACTCTTCAAAACTGTTACGCCCGGTTCACTATATTTTTATTATTCCATTTAAAATAAATTCACCTTGTAATTCCTTTCATAACAACTCCATTGTTATGTGGAGAAATACCGGAATTACTAATGGATACCTGGTTTTAAGCCTACAAGCTGCTCTTAAAGGACCATAACTGTGCTTTATTTAGTTTGTTTTAGCTCCTTTAGTACACACCATTACTACCGACCATTTTCCAAAGCATGCTGTAAAGTGTATCATCCTGAAGCTGACTTAGTACTTTGAGTTCCAGCTTTCCGTTGCCATTTGTTTCTATTCATTATTTAAATTCATTAGCAGACTATTTGAACTTTCTTGACTTGTGCACTCACAACAGTGCTGTCAAAAGATTGTATATATTGTTTTCAAGGGTCCATCAGCTGTGCATGGTAGTGCAGGTGAAGTGCAGATGGAGAAAGTGTCCAATGCATTACCTCCTAATGGTAATATAAATTAGACAAACCCTAATGCAGTTTGCTGTGCTAGATTAGACACATTTCAAGATGAATGCTTTCAAAAAATATTAAACTATACAACATGGATTGCAAAATATTCTGTTATTTGCAACTATTAACAAGTGATGGTTACAGGATAATTGTGTATGGTAAAATATAGTTTAAAAGGCAGAGGTATAACTAGTAGAGAAGAGTCATTAACTCAGTAAACTGTTCAGTTACACAAGAATATTACATGGCCTTGCTATTAAATGTTCTTTTTACCAAGAAAGGAATGCATCAGTGCTTGTTGTGACAGATCTGCCAGGAAAAATCTCTTCGCTTACAGTAATGCTTTATATATTGCTTATCAACTGCATTATGCATTCTATAAATTCTGTATTGATCCATCCCTATATTTCTTATTGCAACATTTTAACGACATGTATCGGCAACATCAATGTTTAACAGGATGTCAGCTTTCTCCCTTCCATTAACTAGGTTGTCCTCTTTCTTCAATGATTAATGCACTTCACATTTGTGATGTGACATTTGTTTTCCCATCATTAGGAAATCCCCTTCCATGTTGTTTTAACAGCATGCTTGCTTCTGATTCACCAAATGTTCATCTAGACTTCATGCTTCTGACTTCAGAATAACATGCCAGGCCAATTTTCGTTGCAATTACAACCTCATTTTCTGTGTCAGATTCAAATTTCATGCTGACTTTCAGCCATGTTTGACATTTAAGTCTCATCCTTTTGCTTGCCGGGGAGGTCCCTTGGTTTTTTTGACCTCTCCACAAGATTTAATTGTTTATGTCTGCATTTCACCCCTTCATTGTACTTGTTTGTGCGTGCTAAACTTAATCTAACACTCCCAATATATATATATATATATATATATATATATATATATATATATATATATATATATATATATATATATGTGGAATCAAATATGGGCCAGTGAGAATATGGAAAGAGATTTTGGGTGCAGAGAATCCCTAGAGTCAAAGTACCATGGGTACCTTAAGCCTGACATAATTTCTGCCAGACTTTTGGCCCAGTTTGAGTGGCTAGTCACATTTTTCTGCTGGTGAGAGATATAGAATAAATGCAGTATATAGACATGAGTACACAAAATTGTTCATGTTTGGCAGCAAAACCGCATTTCAGAACATCACACAAAAACTTAACTTGTTTCTGCTTCACTACAACTTTGGATGTTGAGTGTAATTCTCCCCGTCTACAATCATGGATTTTTTACAGTACGAGATGGAAGATGCTATCTTTTGCTTGCAGTCATGCTTTTATGTTTTACAAAGAGGCAGGCTACTGTGCACCCACCTTCTCTATTCTCTCCGTCTATATCTCACTGTTTCTCTCGCTTGTTCACAGGCAGGCAGTTAGTGCAGAAGCAGGCACCATGTCCACCCCCACAAACCCAGAGGTGAAGGAACTGAGCCCTGTCGACTTTATCCAGCTACAGCAGTACATTGAATGTGAGTACAGACAAACAGGCGGGCGGGCGGGCAGGCAGCTTTCTCGACGCTTAACGCCCCCCCCCCACACACACACACACTTCCACTTCCACCCACACACACACACTCATTTACACTCACTCGCTCATGGTTTCTCATATCTAGGAGGTAGCAGTTTGCCACATTCTGTTTTTTATCAAATAAAGCATGCACATCTTTTGTTTGTTTTTTTGCAGATAAATCTACACTTATTGTGCAATCATATGTGTACATGATATTTCAGAAATGTGGATTGATAATGGTTAGATTAAGTGGAGTTATATATGAAAAATCATTGTTTGAGAGCTACCCTCCTCGCACAGATGTACATGTGTATCCCTGTGTGACCTGTGTGTCTTTGCTTCCAGACTGCAGCTTGAAGGTGAAAGATGTGCTGAGGGAATTTGATGCAGATGGCAGACTGGCCCGGCACAGACATGGAGAGGTAAGGGGACAGAGTGTCCTGCTGTTCACCATTAGGCACACTCCACTCCAAAACTCACTCACAGTGATGTCAGCTGGAAGACTTTACTGAACTGAATAATAGCTCTCAGCGGAGCAGTTTAGTAAGAAATGATTTATGTATAGTGGGCAGTTATTAATTGTCCTATGCTGATTAATTAGATTCAAACCTATCGATCATGTTGACTAAGCTGTCCGTGAGAAATATCTTCAGGGCATTCAAGCGAGGTTGCAAATGTAAATTACCTTCTTAGTTTTGGCCACGCAGCAAGGTCTTGCTGAATAGTGTGTTGGCTGCCCTCATGCAGTGTAAGCTGAAATGTGATGGAAATAAAGATATTTCCAATACTGTACATCAGTGGCTGACACTGCCAACTAATTTGTGCAGAAAGCAAATGCAGGCTTTTCTGATGGATAATTTGGCTACATACAATTTACTTAGAAGGAAATGTTGTTTTTAAAGGGATAAAACAGAAATACTGCTATAAAGTATTAGAAAATAGTTTTTAAAATACACAGAACAGAGTTATTTGTAAATGTTGGAGTGTGCAGAATAATGATGCAGTTTCCACTGGTTCCTTCTCGTTTTCCTTTTTTCTTTTCTTTTCTTTGTGTAATCTGGCTGCCTTGCAGTGACATTATTTATTACTGGGGCAGCTCTGCAGGGTATCAACCAGGGAAATGGAATACTGTCAACAAGAAATGGGTTTGTGGTTCACCATTATCGAGGGACTAATGCTTGTTAGCCCTGCAGCATATTATCATGTGAAAAAGACAGATACTAGGCCAGACAGATGGGATGAAATCTTGAATCAGGAGCTTATTTTTAGTTTGATGTCATTGTCACATGAAAACCCTACAACTATAGGTCATATCTTTACCTAAAAATAATGGATTAAATGTTTCTGAGAAACATCTTGGGCTTTTGAAAACCTTTCATCCCACACTGGATGCACTTACATGAAAGCTCTTACAGTGGCAACAATGCTGAAGTATTCTTCCCTTATTTTCAGAAGAGATCAATTTGAAAAATGCAGAAGTTAACATCTACCACATACACACAGACAGTTAAAATGTCTCTACCATTCATTTTTTGCCAGTGTATCAATGAAGAAGGCTTTCGCCTGTTCCTGAAGACTTATTTAGAAGTGGAGGACTTCCCTGTGGATCTCTGCCAGCGACTCTTCCGCTCCTTCCAAAACTCTGAACCCACCCAGGAAGACAGTGCCAGTGAGATTATACACCATGTATTAACACAACTCACTGCCTCCACTCTACTTTGTAGCATTCCCTTATCAGTTTACAAGATGGCCTATTTGGCATGCATTCCTTTATCGCCACATGCCTGTGAGGTACTGTATTGTGCGTGCAGATATACCGCAATATTTACAGCCATCTCTCATTCTCTCTTCCCCGTCTCTCCTGCAGAGGAGGTCTTTCTGAAGGATGTTTCATGTTACTTCTCTCTGCTGGAGGATGGCCAGCCCAGGGACAAGCTGGAATGTGAGTCCTTTGTTTCTTTTATGCCCAAAATAAATTGAGTGATGATTTGGTCCAGCACTTCCACTTTCTTTTCCCCTTTCTCTTTAGTTGCTTTCAAGCTTTATGACAGAGATGGCAACGGAGTCCTCGACAGCTCTGTAAGTTGTTAAGAAAATCTTTTAGGTTTGAGACCAAATGAAACATTCTGGCTTAGTTGCGGATCCTACAGGTTTTAATCAAGGTTGAGTACCATCTTTATCACCATTTAATTGACAGTACTGTGACATACTAAACGCACTACTAAAACGTTACTTTTTAAACAGGAAGTGGATAGGATTATTGCTCAGATGATGCATGCTGCAGAATACCTCGGATGGGATGTGTCAGAACTGAGGCCGGTAAGTCCCAGAATGTCTTGCAAACACATGTAAGCCTGTAGATACTATACTTTCAGCCATGACAATATATTGAATGAACTTAGATAGATAGACACATTTGTTTGCACAAGATCTTTTACATCCTTACGTACAGTATATGCCAGTACTTGTTACTCATTTGCTAGGGTTGGTAAAATGATAAGCTTCTCTGCACCTGTTAAACAAGTTCCCATGATGATGTGTTTCAGAAAACATATGGCCTTTTTTTAAGTAATAGAAATATGTGCCGATAGCATAATAACAGTCAAATGTCATTTCATCAGGTGCTGAAGGACATGATGACAGCAATAGATGCTGACAGCAGCGGCACAGTGTCTCTGGAGGAGTGGGTGGAGGGAGGCATGAACAACGTTCCCTTGCTGGTTTTGCTGGGTCTGAAGGTACTTTAAAACCAGCACGTTTCTCTTTTCATTAACTGTTGGCCACAAAAAGCCTAGCTCATATGTTTTTCATTTTTACAGCAGGTGTCTCACAAAGTGGTAAAACCTGCTTTTACTGCTCTTGTGAAACCCTGGCCTTGCGTGCCCCTCCTCTGTCCTTCGTTTCGTCTCCATTTATAAGGGCCTTTTTTGCAGACTCAGTGTTACAGGGTGTGGTAATGTGATCTCCTCCTATACAAACTCTGCACAATCAGAGTGCTTTAGTGTTTTCCATTTACTCTGCACAATCTGAGGCACATTAACAAAGGACTTGCATAAAATAGCAATCTCAAGGCTGATGCACTATACTTCACTGAAGAAATTAATAATTTTATTTTCGGGTATATACAGAAAAAATAATTTTCTTAAATCAAGTACAGATCTCCTTTGTGTTATGGGTGTTGCTTAATGTGTTTCCAGGGTTGTAAAAGCCATTTACTGTTAGACTGCATGTCTGCCCGATCACTGTGGCCGCATAAAACCATGAGATGGACTCTGTCACTGGGTTTAGCCTCTACAACAATGCCAGGGACTTCCCCTCAGGCTATTTCTAGCCACCAATGGACATTTGAGGCCTGTGGTGCATGAATTCAGCCCCCACACAGTTGCTCTGTGCTGCTTCGCGTTCTGTCCGCAGTGCCTCATGCAGCAAGTGATAGGCTGATGCATCATGTCGAATAAAAGCACTTCATAGTGTAATCTGGATAAGAGCAATGGTCGTCTGTAAACGGATTGAAAGCAACCTTATAATCTTGTGTTGAGAATTTGAGATTATAGTCAGTGTTGACTTGAATATCCATGGTGCTACACTGTATGTCATGGCATGTAGAGCCACTACATAATCAGCAATCCCACAAAGGCAAGGTTAGTCATGAGTGGGTGTGAAAAACAACTGTGAAATGCATCCCTCGCCCACAGTGTGTTTATGAAAGAGTTTGTGTAGTTTGATCCGAAATTTAACAAAGGAAACAAAGGATATAATCTTTTTTTGTTACAAACATTTTCTTTCCAAAATGCAAATAAGTTTGCACAGTAACAAAGATCATAAACCATGATGTTCTTCTCTTTTTGTTCCATTGCCATCTTCTATGATTGCTTCTTCAACAACCAGATGACCCAGAAGGACGGGCAGCATCTTTGGAGGATGAAACATTTCAACAAGCCTGTTTATTGCAACGTGTGCCAGAGCATGCTGCTGGGTCTGCGGAAGCAGGGACTGTGCTGCACCTGTGAGTACCTGAACTCACCAGAAGAGGGCTGTAGTGATATTTATCACTGAAACTGAATTGCAGGATCCTTTTTAGATGACGGTCTAAATTATATTAATGTAAACGTCATAGACAGCTGGGTTATGTGTCCTATTGTGCAGGCTGCAAATACACGGTCCACGGACGCTGTGCTAACAGGAACCCGGCCCCCTGCACCAGGACGTATGTGAAGTCAAAGAAAGAAACAGGGGTATGCCAGCGTCTCCATGACAACATTTACAGTGACACTCACAGTCTAAATTAGATATTATCCTGTCTGAATGCTCTTATGAGGATCTTAAAACATTCATTCCACATTTCAGGTTCCAGCACACGACTGGGTGAATGGGAACTGTGACTCTAGGAAGTGTGATAAATGCCAGAAGAAGATCAAGAGCTACCAAGGCTTAACGGGAAAACACTGTGTGTGGTGCCACACGATGGTGAGGAAGCATCTTAGTGTGTGACTGAAATTTAGGGATATGTAGTTACATGGTTTATTAGTAATGAGGAGCAAATGTCAGGCACTTTCCAGTGTAAGCAGTAAATACAGCAGAAAGGCAAAAAAAATCTTTTAAAAAAGATAAATTTGGATCCAGTCAGCTGTCGTCACCTTTGTGCTATTTATGGAGTTTATGTAACGTGTGACTGTTTTTGTGTTTTTTATAGCGTCATGATGAATGTGCAGCCCAAGAGCCAACAGAGTGCACCTGTGGGCTGCTCAGAGACCATATTCTGCCTCCATGGGCAATATATCCCGTTATAAAGGTACAGATTTGTCTGCAGGCACATCTCATGCACATGTAGAGTACAAACAGTACCTGTCACACCAACGCAGAAAATAACATCAGCCGTGGGCTGTTTCTTCTTGTTGTAAACCCTTCTCACCTGTGTGGCATATTGACAGGTACAGTGTGTACAGATTTTTCTTTGTCCTCTAAAAAGGCAAGAAAAGGCTGTTACATTTTCTCATGTTTATTCACTCTGTGCCTTTGTTTTGGTCCCTAAAGGAGAGACCAAACAATGTAAAGAATGGCTGCTCAACCGATGACAGCGAGCTCAATACCACTCCTGATGGACAAGTGCTTCAGGTATTATTCTCCCTAATGAAGGCTTTTATCAATCCTGAATATCTGCAATCTGACATCTGAGTAGGTTGAACATATAATATATATGTTTCATAACTATAATTTGTTTATCATTCAACAGATTAGCGCTGTGCCAAACACCCATCCTCTTCTAGTGTTTGTCAACCCTAAAAGCGGTGGCAAGCAGGGAGAAAAGTGAGTCTAAAAAAGAAAGCTCATGAAGAAATAGATATCTCATACATGCACTTTGTTTAGCCTGGTTTTATGTATTTCAGAGTCCTGCATAAATTTCAGTATTTACTGAATCCACGGCAGGTATACAACCTTTCTAATGGCGGCCCTGGACCAGGGTGAGTAATAGATTATGGTTAAATGGAAATAGATTTTATTTTACAATATTTGATCATTTCAGACCACATTGCCCCACATACGTCTTTAAGCTCTGTACCATGCTCTGCTCTTTAAATTCCAATCATCTTTCTTTCAGACTGAGTTTCTTCAGAAATTTGCAGGACTACAGGATCTTGGTGTGCGGGGGAGACGGCACAGTTGGCTGGATTCTAGATGCAATAGGTGAGATTGTCAGATTAAGCACTGTAAAAGACACGCATTAGCTTTCACACCATGAGCTTCTGGTAAAAATCATTATGACGCATTTCCTTTTTCCTTTTCTTGCAACAGACAAAGCCAATCTGCTGGTACGGCCACCTGTTGCTGTGCTTCCTCTGGGCACAGGAAATGACCTTGCACGATGTCTGCGATGGGGAGGAGGTGAGACATTAATGACAGTTGTAGCGGTTCCTTATTGTGGAAATAATGAAACGGTTTGCTGCATACGCTCTGTTGCTGTGTGTGTTTGCTTTGAATATGCTTGAGTAAAAGAGAAGTTTTCTCTACATTCGTGCACATGATAGCACTTAGTCATGTTTGTTGCCTTTTTGAAGGATATGATGGCGAGGATCTGAGTCGTATTCTTAAAGACATCGAGGGGAGCTCTCAGGTGCTGATGGACCGCTGGAGTGTGCAGGTCATCACAGATGAGAATCAGGAGAAGGGTGACCCAGTGCCATATGAAATCATCAACAACTACTTCTCTATTGGCGTTGTGAGTTTGTTAGAAATACAGTATATCACACTTAAGGAAGTGTGTATTTGTCACTTTTGTGTTTACATAATTTCTGTGTTGTATTGTGTTAATAGGATGCTTCCATTGCCCACCGGTTTCACACAATGAGGGAGAAACATCCCCAGAAATTCAACAGCAGGTAAACTCTTTTTTTGAACATCTTCTGTGGTCTCTAGTGCTCTTCTTTGGGAACAGCAAACAAACTGAAAATACCCCACTCATAGTAATAACATACAACACAGTTTTAAAATCATACTTGTATTGTTCTACCACAAAGTAGACCTGGGAATGCTGTTCCAATTTTCTGTCATTTTAATTTATGTTTGCAGTAATTGATATTTTGAAGCCGAAAAAAAAATGAATGCAGGTGGTAACAGCAGATGTCTGTGGCAGCAAGCGGTGAATCTTGACTCCTCCTTCTGAAGAGCTGTGCGTGCTCAAAGCAGACTGTTCTGTGAAAATGAAATATCACTTAAAACTGAAAAAAACACACTTTTTTATGACTGCAGAATGAAGAACAAGCTGTGGTATTTTGAATTTGCCACTTCAGAAACCATCTCTGCTTCCTGCAAGAAACTGAACGAAAGCCTTACAATCGAGGTGAGAACGCAGTATTGCAAGCATGCATTTTGTATTTTGTCTTTGAACTCTTCCTGTAGCGTGAAAAACAGACCTGTTCTCACAGCCATACTTTACATTGTCTCTGTGGCCTGCTGGTGTTTCTTCTTTAGTGCTCTGGTACTCCACTGGATCTTAGTGGCCTGTCTTTAGAAGGGGTTGCTGTCCTTAACATTCCCAGCATGCATGGTGGCTCCAACTTATGGGGTGAGACCAAAAAAGGGGACACTAAGGGACTGACGAGTCAGGAAGAGCCTAAGGTCATCATTGACCCAGAAATCCTGAAAGTGACCTCCCAAGGTATTTTGTCTTTGACCTCATCTTGACTGAATGGTGATGTTAGACCGGGATGCATATGAGATAAACAGAAATCGGATTTAAAGCTGCCACAATCAATATTTTTAATATTAACAATAGATCAAGTTATTGTGTGTAAATACAAAGGGGTCGCTTGTAGTGATGAACCCAGAACTCTGCAGTTTCCCTCAGTCTTTTAACTTCTTTCAGCTCATTATCTTTAGCAAAGAGGGCCTGATAAACCCACTTATACACTACATGACAAGGACCATCACAGACCCTAAAAGAAGAGTGAACATTCATCACAAACAGGACCCAAAATAAATGATAATGTTGCTCTGTGTCTTCTGGGTCTGTAAATAGGCAACTCCTCGCTAAAACGCTTGACTGAACAGCTTTATATATCTGATGTTGTGTTTTCTGCTTGATCAGCTGATCCCAAATAACCAAAAATATCAATTAATGCAGCTTTAAGAAATTAATCTGCACAAATTATTAAATGCATTGAATGAAATGGGTTTGGTGTGATTGTGTATGTTCTGGTATTTAAACCTGCAATAACTGATGCTCCTGGCCACTTGAGGGCAGCAGAAACAAGTTGTAAACACAACTGGGACCTTTCATATTTATAAGGGAATTTCTTAGAAAACATTAAAGAGGTGGTATTATGTTCATTTTCAGGTTCAAAATCCTCATTAGGGGTTGTACTAGAACAGGTTACATGGTTTAATTTTCAAAAAGCATTATATTTTTCTCATACTGCACATTACTGCAGCTCCTCTTTTCACCCTATGAGTTGTATGCTCCACTCTTGAGCTACAGAGTGATGCGTCTTACTTGTATAAAATCTTTGTTGGAGTTGCACATGCCCCAGGTAAGGACTAGCCAATCAGAAGCTGAGAAGGGCGGATCGTAAGAAACAAGGTAGTGTGATCCAAATCAAAGCCTTCAGACTGCGACCGTAACCTAGCAGATAGTTTAAGTTATTACCAGTCCACAACCACACAACATCATTGTTCCACATCTCACCATCAGGACTAAACGTTGAACTGTTGCCGGTGTTCTGACGATCAAGCTACCTTGCCGAAAATGCTTCCATAGCGCAAATCGATAGACTCGACTCTACTCGGCCCTGCTCCGTTTTCCATTGCAGATAGAACCCAGAGATAGCGACGCCACACACAACGGCCGCGACATAATGTTCAATGCGACACACATACCAGCGATCCACACAGCTCTTAAAATATATACAGTCTACGGTTAAGTTTGAACCTTCCTCAGCATGTAAAGACAGATATGCGGTTTGAAAACCTTCCAGCTGTGTTTTACTCTGCCATTGTTGCTGCAGCGGTCTGTGTGACACGGCGGGAGCAGTGGGCTCTGAGCTGTGACGCAAAGTGTGACCTTCTCTTCTTCCGTTTGGCAGATTGCAGCCATGACTTTTAAGGTACATCGCACCTACTATATGTGTGACCTATCAGATTCTGTGACCCAAATGGGAAGTTAACCGCCAGAGGCTTTGTTGGCGATGTGAAGCGGTTGTAGCTTGGTTGGGTTTAGGTACGAAAAGTACTTGGTCATGGTTAGGAAAACATCATCGTTTGGGTGTAGTCACAGAATCTGATAGGTCACAGATTTTGGTGTTATGGCGCGTTCGAGACTGGTCGTAACTGGGATATTTCCCAGTTGAAACTTCCGACTTCCGACATCAAAGCGTTCCAGGTTCATGGTGGTGCATGACGCCGAAAGTGAACGAAAATCATGGGTGACCATGACAAAGTGAACACACAGTTGCACCCTCAGTAGTGCTTTAGGTGTTAATTAAAAGGATGGCAGTTTAACTGCAACAACTGAAATAAATAGCCCATACGTTACTAGTTATGTGTACTCCAAGTTGATAGTCCTGAAGTAAGTCAATGTTGTCCGTTACACTTCCTAATGTTTTGGCATTTTTAACAATAACTTTATGCAGAAAAGATGACTTTAT
Organism: Lepomis macrochirus; assembly: GCA_024633595.2. Taxonomy (NCBI): domain Eukaryota; kingdom Metazoa; phylum Chordata; class Actinopteri; order Centrarchiformes; family Centrarchidae; genus Lepomis; species Lepomis macrochirus. Next base: position 24,551,468 of record JALXJV020000014.1, on the reverse strand, counting down.
GAGATTCTTTACTGTAGCCAGCTACCGTATGTGTAAAACATATTTCTACATCAATATACATGCAGAACAAGTTTTACTGCATGATCATGATTTATTATTTTAATTCAAATACATGCAAATATACATTTTGTTGCCGCTTAGTTTATGGTTTACCATTTACAAAGTGTGCTTCCATGGGCGCTGACATTGTTTTCTGACGCCATTCAGCTGCTACTCGTGAAGTCGGGTACAAATTCTTTCTCCGAAGTTCACAAGTAGGAAATCAGACATCAAGTGGCGTCCGGGTACTTTTCCTAGTTGGAGGTCGGAAATATCCCAGTTCCGAGTTACCGGGAACGCAGCATTACACCTGCCTCACACGCGCTTCGGAGCCACTTGCGAGCTCCTCAACCGAAAATATTCATCACACTTTTGTTCCGCCATCACTTCTCGTAAAACTGTCAATATTGTAAATCTACACAGCTGATTTCTCAGGTGAGAAGATTTAGTGATAAAATTCCAAACGAAAGCTAAAATATAAAACTTTCTGTTGCTGGCCTCTGTCCGGTGCAATGTTGATGCAGTGAATAGTGAATATTCTCTGTTTTGTTGTTTGTTTTCACTTTTAGTATCCCTCAGCTCGCTTGGAAGTGAGGTGATATGAAAAAAAGTATCTGGAAGCAGGTACAGGTACAACGTTTCTACAATGGTAACCCAAACAAAGGCCAGTCGAGCCAAAGGGCCTCCGCTCAGACTAGCTTGGTTTGAGGGCGCGCCTGACCCCGCCAGCCGCTTGGCGAGCTTTATGAGGCGTTTGCATTGTGATGTCACAAGTCAAGGAAGTGAAGGGCTGGACTACAAACGAGCTGTTTTCAAGCGGTTCAGAGCACAGCTTTCTGTGGGAGATGGGAACTATCTTTGGGCTGGACTTTGTGCTTTGCAAACCTGTTACATGCACAACACAAAAAAAGATATATAACTCAATAAAGGAGAGGGAAAAAGCCAAAAAGCATAATACCACCACTTTAACGTCCATTTGGAGTTTGTGTCCACCTGTCCAGTATTCACTGCGTGCGTGAAGGAAATAACCTTCACGCACAAGCGAGACATCTAAGTGATCCACCGTAGTCATGTCATCCTTTTAAAATGTTCAGCAGATTTTATTGTAGGCTATTTGTGGCAGTAGTTTTAGAGTCAGCATAAATGTATCCAGTAATGTTTGTATAAAATGGATCCAGTTTGTGTACAACATGATTTTGTTATTTTAATTGATTTCCACTCTGTACCTGATGCAGAATAAATATAAGGACTGATATTTGTCTCAGATTGAATGATGTTCCCCCTATGTGCACTGGATGTTCAGTGTGTCTATGTGTTGTTGTCAGATCTCAGCGACCGTCGGTTAGAGGTGGTCGGCCTTGAAGGAGCCATGGAGATGGGTCAAATATACACAGGCCTCAAGAGCGCTGTGAGGCTCGCGAAAACATCACAGATCACTATCAGGTGAGAAACTGCCACACAGACATGTTCAGACTTGTCAAAGCTTTGGGCTCAAAGTCTTGAGAATGGCTTGTAGTTGAGTGTGATCACCAGCTGAGGATGATACTTAGCTCAGCATTTACATAACCATAATTACATATGTTGGCTTTCCTTTTTGTATGGTAATTGCACATTAGGGTCATTGGTTTTGTTTACTGATGCACTTTCGATACCTCTCTACTTCACCTGCAGGACGAAGAAAGCATTGCCAATGCAGATAGATGGAGAGCCGTGGATGCAGCCTCCCTGCACGGTAAATACCACACAGACACAGTTTCTTCTTTAGGTCAAACCATAAATTCAAAATGTTTTATAAAGCAAATGTTCCTACCTTCAATTAAATGAGTAGATTATTTGCTCATGTTTTGATTATATTGTTACTTACTGGACATTTTGCATTTTATTTATTTCCTTTTCAGATTCACATCACACACAAGAATCAAGCCAATATGTTGATGGCTCCACAGGCCAAATCATCTGGTTTTTTCAACTACAAATAAAACAGACTGCTACTTGTTTATTGTATATAGAGAACTGACACTTTTATGCATGTCTGTAACACATAATCAGAGCATAGCACTGTATGAATACAAACTTTATGGAGAGATATGTTTTCATCAAGACAAAATGATTTTGACCAAATTTACTCTATGTTTTTATCAATACTCATCACTCTTGCTGCATCTGTCATAATGCTTCACAGTAAGTGGAAGTGCTGCTCTCAAAGGAACTTAAAGTAAACTTAATGTAAAGGGAATACCATGCTAAAAGAAGACAATTCAGCTTCATGTGCCTTTAAAATCTGTTCTCTATGGTTATGGCTTAGGTAGAGTACATACAGAGCGTTGATAGGCATGCTTGTTGGACATAAACCATGTAGTATTGCTGTTTTTTTGTGTGTGGTTGTAAAGATGCTGTATGATACATGTTCTTATCAAGTTGGAACCAAAAACGAAGGATAGATGAGTTCACATTTCAGATTGTAGATGTAATTAAAGTTTTTATTTCTTACATTTCAGAAGATACTTGAAAGTGTTTTGGGGAACAGTATTAGGACAATCATTGCCTAAAGGGCTGCACGTTGATCCACTGTGGCGGTCAGCCCACTCTGCTGTTCCTGTGTGTGTGTGTGTGTGTGTGTGTGTGTGTGTGTGTGTGTGTGTGTGTGTGTGTGTGAGGACAGAAAGCCTTTTGCTGTACTTATTTAGCGTAGAACGCTGTGATATGTTCACTTCTAATTTGGTTCAGATCGGTTTAAATATATGTAGGCTAATTCTTATTTAATTGCTTTATCAGTTATGTCATTTCATGTGGAAGATGTTAATGTAATATGCCTGAAATAATACGCAGTGTAAAGATTTTAATAAACCATCTGGACCAAAGTGTCTGGTATACTTGTTTGTTTAACGTTTACATAAACTTGCCTGTAGAACTAATGCTCATTCAACATTTGGTACATTATTTTTCTACCACAAGGGGGCGTCCTCCGCTGTTTAGTCTGTGGCCACAGGTGGCTGCAACATGAGCTGGTCCGCTGACTCAAAATAATTGTTTTCTCTGCTTCTTTCAGACTTAACTTGTCATGGTACAACTTAATCTCTTTGTTGCCAAAAAAGAGGATCTGAGCTTAGAACAAACAGTAGTTTGTTCTGAGTAATATTACCCCTAACTTTTAGCTAGAGGTTGGTCTGCTAAAATGTTGCCTTCAGATGCTGTTGGACACATCATGATTACAGCTAGACAGCAAACTGTATGTTTTGAAAATTTGCCAACAGCTGCTGGTCAGAGTAATTTAAACAACTGTTTGCATATCAGCTAAATGCCACCAACTTAAAGAATTATGCCACACATGTGCCTGAGGACAGCTCAGTTTCAGTGAAGTGTATTTATATAGAAAAGCCATAAAGATCACGTAAGGACATGTTTCAAGATGTAAAAAATACTCTGCTTTAAATAATAATTTGTCTTTTCAACCAAAAGCTACTTACAAAATTTTAATATTGCATCTTCTCATGCCTCATAATGAAAAGTCCTGAAACTAAAATAAAATTTCCCAATTTTAACAAACTGAAATGTCTATTCTCAGTGTATGTCCAGAAAGCTTCAAATTTCCACTTAACACTTTAGTAAGGCATAGGTTGCATATTGGACAGTGACTGGCTTCCAGACTCTTGTCTTATGTAGGGGAGACCGGTCTGGTTGTAACATGGGGAGAGTTGTAACAACACCAATTTCACCAAATAGAGATAAGATATCATCATTTCAGATCAGGCATAGTGGTTATCAAGTCTGGAAAGAAGTTTATTCAGACTATATATAGAGAAAAACATATTTTGAGGTAAGAAAGTAAAGTCTTTGACCAAGACTATTTTTTATTTAGTATCTATTGCTGAATTGTTTGACTTATATTAGATTGAAATAGTTTCTCAGGCAACATGTGATGCATTTTTTCCTTTCTAATTTCAAACCACTATGGTAATACAGCTAGCTAAACATTGGCTGACAAGGGTGGGGTGGGTTGTAACACTTATTTAAAAAGTGTTACAACAAAAACTAGGTACTTTCGTGATTTTAATATTTTCCAGATTGCTTTATGCACTCTGGGCCCACCAAATCTGCACTCCAGGGTTACCAGCATTAGATGGTCAGCACTGTGACCAGTACTCCCCATTCACATGTTGTACATGTTGGCGTATGTATCATCACTCGACCTTTTCCATACTCTGTCTCCACCGGTGGAGAGGGTAGAAAAGTGTATGGGCAGCTTGTGAGAAGTGCCTGTGTGCAATAAAAAGTCCCGGTATGCCAAAGAGTAAAATATAGAAGTGCTGGTATAAGTACCGGTGAATACCGGCCCACTTCAAGCACTGTGACTCTGAATAAGAATATACACACATTGACACACACATTGACACACACACAGACACCTCTTTTTAGTTAGACCTAAGGATGTACAGAGATGCTCTTTAATTAATGTATTAATTAATGTATAATTTAGTATTTATTAAGTATACTTTTTAGTAAGTTTATTCTACAGATATATTTACATACACATACTGTACATGCCTGTGAGTCGTCATACACAGTCTATTACAGCAAGAGAGAAATATTGTTCTTTTATATGACTACCTGTTTTGGAAGCATGTCATATATACTGTGGCATCTATTTTTGATTCTTTTGTGTGATTATTACAACTTACACCAGCATAGTGTTACAACCCACCCCGCCACTGGGGTCGGTTGTAACAAGGGAACACATTGCATTTGACATCAACTCATGAGGTCTGTGATAATCTTGGAGAATATGGATTAAATTGCTGCCATTTGCAGTGAACAAATGTGGCCTACTTTGTATAAAACTGAAGCAAAAAGTGGTAAAACCATACTCAGTCTCCCCTACACAAGATAAGATTTTCCCCCTTCATCATTATCAGCTTCTGCACAAACCTCATTCTGCATGGTGAACAACCAAGAGAAGTAACAAGAAGCACCTCAAGTTTTTGACTGGCGGGGGGACTAAAACTTTGAAATCACACTTCGCAGCGGGTGATGTGCTAAATTTATAGTTTAATTGTAACCTGCAAGTTTATATTACAGCATCACTAATGAGTCAAAACTAAAATAAAACCTGGGTGCAAAAACTCATCAATAAAGTAAGTGGGATTTCTACATTAAGGACTGAGTGGTGCATTTGCAACTATTCGCTGAGTTAGGGCAAGTTAATTCTAGCCTTTTTGTTGTGAAATAAATTCACTGATTTAGGTCTGAAACTACTTATTAACATTATCAATCAGTAAATGATCTTATTGAGAATCATCGGTGCATAAAATGTTTGTTCATAGTGATACATCCATCCATCCATCCATCCATCCATCGTCAGCCACTTATCCTGCCTACAGGGTATATCAGCACAATTTCTTAAAGACCAATGTGATATCTTTAAATGTCATCTTTTGTTCAACAAACAGTCCAAAACTTCCAAAATATTCAGGTTAGAATTACAAAAGGTTACAAAACAGAGAAAAGCAGAACATCCTCACATTTGAGAAGATGACACCAGTGATGTTTGGCATTGTTGCTTGAAAAAATACTGAAACGATGAAAACAAAATCCATATAGTAACCCTATTTATTTCCCAGCGACTAACCAATTAATCAACCAGCCTACTTCATTGACTACATGCCTTGTGCTGCTCATTTCTAACATAAACCACAACTTTTTTTATGCATTTACGACTAGAACAACATAACCTCATGTTCAGCCTCCCGAAATGTAAAACACAAACATCCGAGGTGCACTTAAAGGCAGCATATAGGATGCACGTCAACATCGCAATTGGCACTCACTTGTGTCCTTCACAACAAAGTCCCCGCCCCCACACCCCCCCCACCCCCAGAAACACTCTGAAGTGACAATGTAGTTGGCTCCACGCTGGAGCTCACAAGTCGGTCAGCATCTTTCTCGGCTGGTTTCTAGACAGCAAGACGCGTGTACTTTTATTTTTACCCGCAACAACTTTCCACCTCGTGTATGAGCTCAACATGACGTTCAGGAGGCTGAAGAAGGTGAACTCCAGCGGGCCCGAAGGTGGACCCGCATCTCAAGACAACGACATTTATTTCACCTCGTCAAAGTCCGACAGCTGCAGGACTGTGGACTTACCGACAAACTCCTCGGACGTTTACAACTACAAGACTTTGGCTTACTCTGGGGGGACGCTGCCCAGAAACTTCAAAAAGGTAAGAAGTCCATTTAACACTTTGTGCCATAAGTTTATAAAGTGAGCGTAACTTATTCTGTCTTGTGTCCTTATTCATTGAGTCTTTTTAACTTTAAGTTATGAATATTTTCTATATCTAAATTGTATTTTTTATTTACTGCACTCTTAAAGTTATTCTATGTGTAGCATTTAACTTAAGATTTAATTGTTCACATAAGACATTTAGACTTGCTTAACATCAAGTTTTCCACTTTAGAGGCTGAGTGTTTTCTCATTAGTAAAACATCATGTTCAGTTCTGGTCTTGGACAGTGGATTTTCAGCCAAATGAACACCTTTTGTAGACTTTTCTGATTATTTCACCTGCCAGAAGTAGGAGATAATTTTAAGTATGGCCAAACAACCCGTACACTGAATTGCCTTATTTAAAAAACAAACATCTGTAGGGATTCTTGATCTGTAGGGATTCAGACCACTTAAACATGTAGTCTGGTCAATCTTTCTGATGATTCCTGATCTAAAAATGTTTGGGAACCTCTGATGGAAGCTATTCACGTGTATCTGCAGAGGGCATCTCACTGAAGGGCAACTGTAGCACATCCAGGGGCAAGTGTGGACCATGCTGAATCTAATCTATGTTGTGAATCAGCGTGTGGTACAGTACTTTATATGTTGACAAATCTAAATTATCAGCAACAAGTCCTTAAAGTCAAAACTTGGAAAAACACATTTTCAGACAGAAATGACTCCCTTCCACAGAGGGATTGAAAGAAAACAAGTCATTCATTTAAAAATTTAGTATTTTATACATCATAAGTGAAAAAGATTTTACATCAGATTAACTGCTTTTAATAACTGTTTATTCAGCTTCATGATCATTGTTCTGGCTGTACTGGCTACATGATGCCTTTATTTCAAAATAAGAGCACACTGAAGACTAAGATAAACAAATCAAACGTTTGAACATTTTAGGCTGGATTCAGTTCAACCATAATTGAAAAACAGGACCTCTGCTCTGATGATCCAGAATGACATCAGCTTTAGGCAGTGTTGCATAATACTGTCTTAAAGTTATGACAGGGCTAGAGGGTGTCTCATAATGGTCATTTGATTCAATTCTATAAAGTTACTTCCTTTGGAGTTTCTGGCAAAAGTGGACATCCCAATTGGAAACCAGTGTAAAACAGACATGTGTAACAGTGTACAGTAAAGAGAAGCACATTTATCTGTACATACATAGTGTGCAGTAGCTGGAGTGAAGGGCTACAACAGTGCATTGTGCACACACAGGCCTGGAGATCCTGCTCGAGCTGCCCCCGTCGCTCTCTGTGGGTATTTGGGAATAAATGCACTCCATTGAGTCGGCCGCTGGACAATTCTGTAAGTGTTGGGACTTAAAGAAAGCAACATTTTACTACCAAGAGAGACTGTAGCACAATGCAGCCTTTCATAGGAGCAGCATTTGAACATGATTGGGTTGGAACAGATGAGGATTGATTGTAAGTGATTTAGTGGAGCCTTCTGGTTAGATGCCTTCCTTATTTACACAGTCAGGTAGGGCAGAGAGTCCTGACCTACTGTTGACTTGGGTTATCCCTTAAGGCAGCTATTGTGGCTGTTATTTCAGCCCAATGTTCACCACTGTGTCTTGTTTGTTTATTTAATGGGCTGGAATTTGTACAAACTGCGCGAAATGATTTAAAGTTTCAGATAGGTCAAGAGTTTGAGTGCCTGGAGGCAGCTGATTTTGTGTGAAATTTAGGCTGTAGGTGCTTTGAGGTTTTCTTCTGATGTTGTGACTGCCTGTAAACAAAGAGCAGCAGGACATGCATTTCTGGTTTCCTACTGGCATAATGGTTAAGTAGCATAAAAATACAAACAAGGTGCACGTGCGCGGCTTCAAGACTCGCTGGACCGGTCGATGTACTGATGTGTTCAGTAGGTGTGTTAGGGGAATATTGAGCAGGGGAGGGGAAACCCTCATGAGTAATCCTGCATTCACATCATGCAGGTGTTTGACACGCTCTATGTCTTGTTTCGTTTTCTCCTTGCAGGGTGCTGGGCTACAGAAGTGGAAACCCCTAACACAGTCACCAGAACCACAAAGGTACCTTGTCACTTGCTGACGTTTGTCCTTGTATAATCTTTTAACCTTATCTCTTCTTCCATCTTCACGCTAGTCATTTCACAGCCACATCCTCACATGAACATTAAAATCTTTAGAAGTGAGCAGCCTCATCTCAAAGTGAAAGGCCCTCATTCAAATAGTGTCCTGTAACTACAGAAGCCATTCTTGTTGACAATATTTGCGAGGGCTGTCATGAATCTTTCATGTGCTGCCACTGCATGAGAGATGCTGTGTTGACGTCCCTCAGTCCAACAGACCGTTGTACTTTATGTTTAGCAGTGACGTCCAGATGCTGCTGGACAGCACAGAAGAAGTCCTGTGCAGCCAGCAGAGATAACTTGTTATGCAATTTAGATAAGGATGCACATGGAAGAAAGGAATCCAGAGTTAGACGTAAACATCTTGTTGACCATATCATTACTGTAAGACTAAAAGATGATGGATAGAGTATAAAATCCCATGTTCCTCGGCTTTAAATGGACTGAAGCCTGACCATAACACCAGAAAACAGTGAAAAATGTCTGCCATAAAATCTTACATGACTTTTATGCCCCCACCCCCTTGTCTTGACTTCACTAGTGTATTATAGGGTATGGCTAAAGAAGAGGATGTAAAAGAAGTTGTGATGGCAACAGGAAAATGTTTGTTAAAACAAAAATCTCTTTCTTTTTTCCAGAAAGGTGGTGGTCCTGGAGAAAAAGGAGGAGGAGTCATTTGGATTTGAGATCCAGGTAAGAGGATAATGGTGGTGCTGGTGGTGGTAATGGTGGGGAGTGAGGGGGTCTTAATCTCTCAAGTGCCATTTAAAAGGATTTCCCTGATCGTCCACGTCCCTGTCAGCAGATTATGATACTTGAGTGTCTGAAGCATACATCTTACCCTGTAAATCTCTAAATCCAAGCCTGTGCCGGTGAGGTTGAAAGGTCATGCATAAGCCAAATAACCCGTTGATGTTAGTCCCATGATGTAGGAGAGAAGAGTGTCTTTTTTTTTTTCTCCAAGCGTCTGTTTATTTTAAGCCATGTGGTTTGCTCACACGCTTCCCATGTAATACCTGCTTCACTTTCTCACCCGCTCAGCAGGCAGACGCTTCCCACATTTGACCTCAATATCTCTCTCGTCATTCCACCCCGAAGCGCTTCCTTACAATGTCGGCTCTCATTCTTTAAATAGCTAGAAATGTTGATTTTAGTGTCCTTTTTTTTTTTACAGCAATGTAGATATTTTAATACTCTGTTGGCCAGTTACAGTTTCTGCAATTGGTGTACTGCATTGAGCAAAAGACATATTGTTCTATTCACGGTTTTGATGGAGATTCCCGCCCTTCCTGTTGGCCTGTGTGCCAGAAGGAAGTGAGATCATGACGGCCGGTTTTTGTTTTTTGTTTTTTTTAGTTTTTGAAGTCTTGTGTTCCCTGATGGTTCTTCCTCTGTGACTGTTAAGTTTACACGGATGTGGAGCTGAGGATCCACCATGTAAATGTGATATTTGCATTTCAACGATCTTTGCGCGGTTATGTGTTTATCTTTCAGGCTGCTGAGAAGGAAGCTCATATTGAGCCGGCAGCAAGAACAGGCAGGCAGATCTGTATCATCACATATTTCCATAAGAGACTCGTCCAATTTCGATTTGTGTTTTAATAGTTTAAACACTTGACTTTGACAGATGGAAACCCTGGTAACTTTTTACGAGTGAGAGTGTCTCTGACCTGTTTGTTGTGGGAAAGGCCCGCAGTTACAGGCTCCCTCAGCAGCAGTATCTTGACTGACTGATAATTGCGTGACAAGGGGAAGTCTGTCTGTTGTGCCTGCAGTGCTCTGACGTTTTGCAAAGAAATTGCGGAGACTGTGGTGACTGAAACAATACATGTGGAAGTACCAGCAACTGTCTCCAGGACAACGGCATGTTAAACACATAATAAAGACACAGATATAGATTACAACAATGTTCTCCATTTTTAAGCTTAACTGCTGTCAGCAAGTGGCAGGTTTCAGTGTCAGTTTAAAGGACAGGTCTTAAAACAATACTGACCTGCCTATATGTATATACATTAAAGCCGTCACTGTCATTTTTCCTCCTCCTTCCTCCATCCTGAAGCGATTTCAGTGTTATAGAGGGAGACACAATCCACAGTCCTCTTTCTGTGCAAAAATACATTAAGTTAAAGAAGATATGAGGCTTCTGCCGTCTGAGTTCGACAGATCTTTTGGTATGAAATTCCCTCTTTGTGTTTCTCTGGATGTTGTTTTCTTGTTGGAGTGCAGCAGAGGGATTTTTGTACTAAAAGGGATTTTTTTTAACTGATAGGATATTTCTAGCTCAGTCTACTGAACTTAATGAGTCATTTATGCAACTTTAGAGTGTATCTTTGCACAGAACAGAGGACCTTTGTCCCTGATCTCTTACAATAAAGGTGAGGAACCAAAAAACATTTCAATGCACATATGGGCATGTCAGTACTGTTAAAGATAGACTTAATAAATAGAAAAAATAATGCAGTTTCTGTGTAATGAGACTAATGAAACAAACTCTTACTTTGCTTGTTTGCATCACATCTCTGCATGTTCAGTGATTCGATCTGCTTTCCTGCATTGTCCGCCATGGTTTCCTCAGCTTGTCATTCAGTAGTTTATCGGTGTTACATAGTATGGCTACATGATTTCAAAACTGCTGACATCAAACACATTGTGTAAGACAATTTCCACACAAGAGTAAGGAAGTATTTGTAAAGTGTTTTTCTGTTACTGGTTTTTCAGCTTTGGCATTCTATGTCTTTCAGACTTACGGCCTGCACCATCAAGACCAAAACTCAGTGGAGATGTGCACGTTCGTGTGTAAGGTGCACGATGACAGCCCAGCCCAGCAAGCAGGACTTAAAGTTGGTGAGTTTGTGTATTTTTATTTGAGCCTGAACTAACCCTGTAAAATAGTCCTAATAGACATGAGGGTAAGAGAGCCTAGTTTTGGTCGTGCTTGTCCTCTTTTGTGTTTGCCAGTTGACACTTGTGTACCGTCCATAAACAAAAGCACTCGTGTGTTTGAGCCGGCTGTTTGGGGAAGTGCAAATATGACTGTGTGACATTCATTTTCCAGTCAACAGACAACCAAGTGAGCGGCTATTTCAGTATTTGCCATCTCCTCTCATCAATGTGCCAGATAGAGAAAGGCAACGATTACATCTTAAATGCCAGTTTGAAAGGGAAGTATTATTTTTAATTGGCAAAACATGGTTCATTTCCTTTTGGGTCCTTTAAAAAAAACAAAACTTTAGATACGATAGAAATTAAGTGTTAATGAACCAGCACATGGAATTAAGTTTTTATCAGTGAAAGATAATAATTGTTAAAGTGAGTCACTTGGCTTAAATTGTCTCTGGTTTTCATGATGTCTCAGTCACAAGCCGGCTTCTCTGAGCTTTATATCAAAAAAAGAAAAGAAAAGAGGAAGACGATTCAGTTGCTCCCACCTCCTTGTTCCATCCAACCTGCATATGTCACTTCAGTTTCACTTCCTACATTCCTCGCATGTTCACTCCATTGTTCCCTGTGTCTTGCTGCGAACGCAGTGACTTCATCGCATGAGGCAGATTAGGCGGTGTTTTTTGAAAGAAGAAAACAGGCTTTTGTGCTGAAGCCTCACAAAGGCTGCTGTCACGCATGAGAGTTCACACCACATCTAATAATAATAGTGTGAAGTGAAACAGTGTGACTCTCATACATAAACAAATGTACATGGCTTTAACATGTAAAATAAGTGTCTTTTCCAATCAGTTGACTCCAGTTCAGTGACGAGCCATATGCCACAACTGCATATGCAAGGCCTTCCACATTTGTGTTGCACATGAGCATGTTGAGGTTTCATTTGGAACCAAATGAGCCACACTCGACTGCAGCTTGCAGTAATTAAAGCCACAGTGCATCCTGATCTGATGGCTGCTGGTTAACACACATGTTGTATATGTGTGTGTGTGTAGGGGACACCATCGCAAGTGTGAACGAGGCCACTGTGGAGGGATTTCGGCACAAGGACATCGTTCAGCTCATCAGGGCCTGCGGCAACACACTCAGGTACAAAGACTCAAAGGAAACAAAAAAGCTGTGGATGTTAAAAAATATATAATTATGTTAGTTATGCTTCTCATGTTTTTATTTCATTAAGATATTCAATGTATTCTAGCACTGATATGATACGTTGATTTAACAGAAATTTTGATAATCAATAATTGTTCAACTTTGTGAACAATTATGCTCTGACGCTGACATGCTGATCATAAAGTCAGGTTAGAAATATTTATTCAGAGGGCAACATAATTAAATTAAATTAAATTTTATTTATATAGCGCCAAATCACAACAACAGTTATCTCACCGCTTTTCATAAAGAGCAGGTCTAGACCATACTCTGAAGTTATTACAGAAGCCCAACAATTCCCACCAAGAGCAACACTAGGCGACACAGGCAAGGAAAAACTTCCTTTTAAGAGGCAGAAACCTCGAGCTGAATAACATGTGAGGAGGGACATATCTGAGCAAAACAGTCTGACTGTAAATGTAAATGACTTTTGCTCTCAACATCATTGTCATAGAAGTTGTTGCCTGTGTCTAAAAGTTAAGCAAAGTTTTTTATTTATAGTTATAGGGAGTAATAGGAGGGTCGTGTTCTAGATGTTGTTATTTAAATCAAATGATGTGAATGAATGAAGTCTGTGATTCAGCTTTCCCAAAATTTAATTTGTTTTAAATCTATAAAAATTCATACGTAAATTCTTTCCACTTCCAAGTGTGGGGATGAAATAAAAACTTTGAGAACTTCTGGTTTAAGTTATGAACTTAGCAAAAAAAACCCTAACCAATCTAAACAGCTTTTGAAACATATTTTTTATCCTATAGCACAGTCAATTGCATGTATTTGTGTTTTTTTGGCTGTTGTTTGTACAAAGCTGCCAATTGGAAGATGTTTCTAACATTTCACAGACTAGGGCCAAGTTATGCTTGGAAAGGACTGGTTGGTACGACATGTTGTCACAGACCCCCGTCCAGTACAAAAGGTGTTGGGGGAGGGTGTTTCAGAAGCTGTTCAACCATCCGAGAAGCAGTTCTAATGAAGCATGCTAACAGCTTAAAAGTTTAAAAATAGTAGAGATGTAATTTTTTTTATACCATGTTATTGAGTTAAAATAGTTTTGCCATCCATATCTTTTTGAACACTGGTGTTAGGGTTTTCATATCTGGCAGTTGAGTTGTGTGCCTGAATGGGTGTTTAATCGGAAACACGCGCTCTTCCTCATCCTCATCCTGTGCTCGTAAATGATTAAAAGGACAATTAGCGAGACCCCGTCTGTAAACTTTTTGAGAGCTGCTGCGAAAGAAGTGAGGTGAACCGCATCAGAGTGAAATCGCAGGCACAGATTTTATGGACTGACATCATCAAATTATACTTACAACTTAAGTCTATATAAACTTATAAATAAAGTTAAAACGAGCTCTATAAGTTGGTCACCCACTCCTGGGATTCAAAGGATTTGCCACACTGAAGTGTCTTGACTGGAAAATGTATACGTTCCTTATCCTTCCCCCTCTCTTGTAAACTGTTTCACACCCGACCCCTTCCCACCACCGTCTTATGAAAAGAGCCTTTCATATGGTCGAACTTGTTTTTCAACCGCTGTTTTCTACCCTTGTAGTTTTTATTAGCGCTTCCTGTTACGCTTATTAATTCTGTTTCCTTCTGGTTTTACACTTATAGGCTGGAGACCGTTTACAGTGACTCAATCCGAAAAGCGGAGCTAGAAGCCCGTCTGCAGTATCTAAAGGTGAGTTATTTCTTTTAGGTGTTGCTGCAGCCGTTTTTCACTGTTTGTCAGCAGTGAGTCAGCCTAATTGTGTGTCCACCAGCCTCACCCACACTCACACACATTATGTTCCATGCTAGATATAGACACCAGCTCCCACTCCCTCCCCACCTGTCTCCCCAGCAGCACCACCTGTTGCATCAGCAGTTTCTCCGGCAGGCTCACTGATCGCTGCAGACATTCTTGTCTAGAGGCTGTTTTTTAAAAGCTGCCTGTGAAGTGGCTCAAGTGAGCACGCTTTTCCCCCAAGATTACAGCAGCTGTCCCACTGTAATCCGTGTGTGTGTGTGTCTGTGTGTGTGTGAGAGAGAGCTGAAACACAGCCGCTTTCTGAGATACTAATCCAACATTTTTAAAGATTATCCTGCCGCTGAACACACTGCATTTGACTTGCTGGAGATGAAAGAGTTGGTAGATGTTCTCAATGGACAAAGAACTAGAACACTGACTGAAAAGTTCTACCTCAGTCACCATGATAAAAACCTATGCAATCATACACATATTAAGTTGCATGTCTGTCAGTGGTATTTAGGAATTCCCTCAGATGCATCATCTTCCTTTTAGTTTTAGTCTGTTATTCTTGTTATTTATCAGCTCTGTTTCACATATATTACTGAGAATATTCCCATTAGTAATTTACTAGTACTACTACTACTACTACTACTACTACTACTACTACTACTACTACTACTACTAATAAATTTATTCATAGGCATTTTCAGTATTTATTTGCCTATTGCCCCTGCAGTGTGAAAACATGTAATTTGGGTTTTTAGTCTTTGTTGCTTTGAGTTACATGTCAAAGTTCCAAATAAATCTGTTTTATACATGAGCTGACAATTTACAGCTTAAATAAATATTTCCTACCTTTTTTAGCATTGTTTTTTAATTGTAAACAAGTAACATCACCGTCCTCTTTCATGAATTCTACTGCCTGTGTGTTGTGGTCCTCTTGTTACAATCATTTAACATATCTATACATATAAATGTAAAATATCTTCTTTTTGTAGCAAACTCTTCATGAGAAGTGGGATGAATATCGGTCATTGATGGTGCAGGAGCAGAGGCTCGTTCACGGTAGGTCGTTTTGTGTGTCTTGTGAATTCAGTTGACTTTATTTCACTAGGATAATCCACTCAACTCTGTCAATTCTGCTTTTATACATACATACAAAACAAACAATAAAACTATTAAAACATATCAAAGTGCCCAGATTCCAAATCTAGTTTTTTTTTGTGTGTGGGAGAAGTGATATGATTCATAGCTGATAAAACAAACACTTAAAACGTAAAAAAAAACAAGGCACATGTTCTCCAAGAAATGCGCTGTACTCCCAGTTTTAGTTGTTCCTCCTGCATGTCTGCGTGTTCAGAGATACAACATAGTTAAATTAGCGGTAGTCCACTGTTCTAACTCCGTCCTTATTTCCTGTAGGCATAGTAATGAGTGATGCTGCGGTGTATGAGTCCCTGGAGTCAGCAGGCATGTACGGCAGCCTCGGCACTCCCAGCCCTGTCGCTCAGAGAGCCATTCGCTGCGCCGGCAGCACCAGCAGCAGCGCCAGCCTTCTCAGCACGGCCACCGAGGACGACCCTCTCTACCAGACCTGCCTGTACCCGGTGGACAGCGGCATGGATTCCACCGACTACACCAGCACAGAGAAAAAGAAAGAGCAACAGCAGCCGCCGAGGCAGCAACGTCTCCGACCGGCCAGCGAGCTCTTCACGACGGCCAAAACGCATCTGACCCGCAGCGCCAGCACACGCAGCTACGTCAGGGGATCTTCGTCATCGTCGCCATCATCCACTTCGGGGGAGAAACAGGGAGGATTTAACTCCCTGCAGAAGAAGCCAAAACAGAAAAGCTTTCGCAGGCGACTCCTCAAATTCATCCCGGGCTTGAATCGACCGCTGGAGGAGGAGGAGAGCAAACTGTGAGCAGCAAACAAAGCTGTTCACCTAAAGTTCACAAGAGAACAGACCCAAAGACTTAAAGCACCAGAGACAAACTAAACTGCCAAAGAGAAAAAAGATTGACATGGCTGAGACCAAAGTGTAACAGTGCTACAGTTGCACCTCCCCATGTTTGAATGGGTAGACCAATGAACATTTGGCTAAACTCAGTAGCCCTCAGTGTTTCACAGCTGTACATACTTTTGTTTTCATTTGTTTTGTTCTTAAGTTATTTATTTATTTTAACACGTCAGGTTTTTGTACAGAATGAAGGGTTTTTTTGTTTTTACTGCATGCTCAGACTTTTATTTTGACCGTTGAATAAATGACCCGTCATCATTGTGATTGTGCAAACACATTTCATATCTACTTCAGATGATTCAGATTCGATTCTGTGTTATTTGTTTCTCCCTAAGTCATGATTCCTAAAAATAAAAATATGTGGCAACTTCACATTATATGCTCATTATTTTTTGCAGAACCAAAAAATCTATTTTGTTTTTCAAGCCACAACTGTTTATGGGAATTGTAGCTGCCAAACTTAAATTAGTGCGGAGACCTCGAGTGTACAAACAATCTGTTTGTAATTTCCCCTGCGGAGATGAGTCCTACTCCATGTGATACTTTTAAATATAGTAAGTCTTCAGAGTTCCACAACTCTTCCTCCGTTTAGGAATGTTATCACCCGAGTTTCAGAGGCTAGTATGTGGCTTCAGATGTTTTGAGGCTTTTTTTGTGGTGCAAGGTGTCCCGAATGGAGGCTGTTGTATCTGCTATGACACAGTTTATTGTTGGGAGAATGGTGAGGAATGTGCGGAGAAATGCATGACCCAAAATTCCAAACAAAACCGCTTTCTTTCAGCTCTTGCAGACGATTGCTGATTCCTCCTCTTCCACGCTCCCATATTCCCATGGCAGGTTCAGTTGTCCGAGAGCTCACTGTTTTATGTATGTGTGTGTGTGTGTGTGTGTTGGGCGGGGGTTGCTTGGAGTCTTTTCATTCTTGGCTCCCAGCTGACCCATGAGGTCATGGTGGTCACTCTCTCTGTTGGCTCTGCAGCGTTGATCCCTTTTGTCCTCTGCTGCTCATTCACAGATGCGTCAGGAGTGTTGATGATGGGGAGCGATGGTATGTGGCCATGTGTTCAAGCCGGGCCCTCTTCATGCTCTCCTCTGACTGTTGTGAGCACATTAAGGAGAAGCGGGGGCTGAAAAGGACGCTGACATAAGGGATTGTTATGCAAGCTTGCCGGTGCTTGAAACATGGGTTTAGAGCGAATGGGCTGAATTCATAACGAGGGGATAATTATTCAGGATGAATGTATACTAAAAACAATGTGTGAAAGGGCCATTTAACAGAAAAAGAGGACCCAAACAAGGAGGGGTGCAGTCAGCACAGCAATTAAGCCAGTGGGAGATTAGTATAGGGGGATGGCTAGTCAATAACACTGTTGCAAATGTTTGGATGTCGCCCCACTGCTAAAACACCACTGTTGATTTAAAGACTATGTGGTGAATTTCTTTTGTCTGTTCAGCCGTATATTTGAGCATGAGTTGCAGAGGTCAGTTTCTGCTTCTTATTCTGTATTAATTCTTATATTCCTACATTTCGGCTTTGTTACTATCTCTACATTTTTCCTGGAATGTATGATAATTCTCGTTATCTTGAGAAAGGCTGGATCACAGTTTTTCTGATGTTTTGATGAAACGTTGGAAAGCAAAGGCTCAACTCAAATAGTAAAAACTGAAAATGCATGCCTAAAAAGGTGTTGTGTGTTCTCAAAACTCTTCATATAATCAACAAAATTACATGCTGGTATCAAAAAATATAAGAAAATCCTTAAATATTAAATATTAAGTCAAGCATGCCGTCATTTAGTGGAGCTCAGGGATACCAATATTTATTTTTATATTGATTAGATTAATTGCTAAATAATTTTGTCTATAAAACATCAGAAAATAGTAAACAATAAAGAAAGTATAGAGCTATCAAATCATCAAATGTCCAAACCCCCAAAATATTCAATTTATGACAATGTAAGGCCAAGACAGGCGGCATATTTTCAAATAAGAACTTGCAACTGTCCAATGTGTGGTATTTTTTTCTTTTTTCCATCAAACAAATAATCATTTTATCAAGCACTGTAGCAATAAACAAAACCAAAAATAAAAGTAATAAAATATTAGGTGAAGACCATTTCCTCTGTGACCTGGCATGATTTTCCATCACAGTTTTTCGAACTCCAAACTGAAAAAAGGAAATCTCAAAAAGAAAATTTCACTTTGTTTTAGGAGATCTCTGGTTCCGCTGCATCGTTTTTAAAAACTGTCCACCATGAGGCCGACAGTGTTATAGCAGTGCAATCTCTTAGACTCTGCAACATGAAATGCCTTTATAAAGATGCTCCTGTTGGCTCATTGACCTTATTGCCTACATCACGGCTGCATTTCGTATTCTTATTCTCTTTGCTCACATTTTTTATTTTGGCAAACACCTGGTATCAACCTGTTGTGTTCCTTCAATTCCTGATTAGCGTCAAACGTTTTGTACATCAGAGAACGAGCTGACACAAAAGAAAATGATTTATCTCTGTCTGCACTTGGATGAAGTGCAGATGGCTTTGCCCTGCAAACCATGCATGTGATAGTCGTGGGACATATAAAGAGTTTAAGGTACCAGAAATCATTAAAAGCTAAATAAATGTATTTGAAGCTTTGATCACTGAATCTGCAAGTCTTAAAGACACCTGACAGACTTGATTGTACTGTTCCAGCCCTGTTACTGCCTGTCAGTGATGACAAATGAGCTTTGAGAAGAGGAAGCAGAAGGGCCTGTAGGACAAAGTTGAGCCTCTGTGGTGAAACAGCTCAGACTAGAGTGCTATTTCTCAAGCATGGCCTGCGTCACAGCTTCTGGTGTGCCTCCGGTCAAGTTAATGGATCAGTGTAGATGTTCTTGTTGGTTAAAAATAAGGAAGCGGTGGATTGGTTGCAGTCTTGTACAGTTTCAGTGTTTGTTACACAAATGTGCACAGAACAGACATCAGACAAAACCGCAAATTTTAGTCTCATGCAAAAAATGAACCTGTTTGAAAGTCAAATACCACTGAAAAGAGAAGGTTTGGGTGTCATGAAGAGTGGGTGGCCTGAGTTGTGTCTGTTGTGTCTGATAGAGAGATAAGAGCTTGCGTGGGTTGTCAACTCACAGGATGTGGGTGACAAATGTGCCGGAAATCCACCATAAAGATAAAAGAATACAACTGACTGCAAGGTAAAAAAAAGACTGTCATATTCATGTGATTATCTCCATATGTATCTGTAGGTGTGTGTGTTTAACAAAGAGAGAACAGGTAACGTGCAATAAAATAAGCAACTAGACTTGACACCTGCCTCTCGAGTCAACAGGTGTGACTTAGTGAAGAGTCCAGGATAAAAAGTTACAAGCAAAAACTGTCCGTTACTTGTAAAATGTCACACAAAATAGTGAGTTTAGCGCATGTTGCCAGAAAGAGGAAATTGTCCAAGTGTGACATGGTTGAACCAGCTACACTGTAAAAATAGCCATCACTCTCTTCAACCACAATATCTGCACACTGGAATGAATGCAAATTGAAGGGCATGCTTCATTATCTGCATCTGACATAAATATTCTGCAATTGGTTTCTCAGCAGCAGCAGTGATCTGATAAATTAAAGATTATGTTGCCTCTTGGGCAGAACTTCTTAATTAGGAAGTGGAAAGCTGTGTGTTTTATCAACCCTTAAATACAGTCCATAAAAAGGTTTCCAAGATATGCATGGGTCAAACAGATCTAAAAACACGTCAACACACAGTGGTGTGTAATTTTAAAGATTCATTAAGATATAAAAATAGCAGCTTACATATGAATGCATCAGCTTCTGAGGCCCTACATGAACACACACTTTTCTGCCAATGTTTCTTTGGTTATTTTACATAAAAGTTTTCTGTATTTTCTTTACTTTTTTTCTTGCTGGTTTGAAGACGAAGAGTTCCACAGTTGGAAATAAGGTGATGTCCCGAATTGTATTTCCATGCACCAATCAAAGTTTGAATCAAGATCTGATGACAGTTCGGTGGTTTATTTGCAAATGTTAGCTAAGCATTATAAGTGAAATCTGATCAAACGACACCCACACAGTCCCGATGAAGCAGATTAGTATTTGAGTGAGTGCATTATCACCAAGGATGCTTTTCTTCCAAACTTTAATTGTTTCCTTGTTTAGTCATGCATATTTCATGTTATAGAGAAATACAAGTTTTCAAGAGCTTTAACATGCATCGATTTGCAAATAAAAAACAGTTATAGGTTATTGGATCGGTTGGAGGGTGTTTCTTTAGTTATTTAAAACTCTAACAACACTTGAAGTATAAAGTACAGCTTGATTGTGTTAAGATGACCCACAAGCCGAAATGCATTGGTCTAACAATAAAGTTAAAGTTGTTTATACTACAAGTGTTGCGAAAGACCTCCTTAATTTGTCGGTACACCTTGAAAGTAAGTGAAATTGTGTCAGAAATCCCTACTCTGCTTCACATTTGTAACAGAAAGCTGGCACTACAAACTAGGGGTGGAGTTTGAAAGACATGAGACAAGGGAAACAACTGTATTAATAACCAAAATGTTTTCACACTGTGATTGAGGCACATAAAATACATGAATATTTACTGTCAGTGTGGTAAATAGCTAAATGATGGATGGCTAGCTTGAGTAGTAGGGTGCTGAAGTACAGTCATGCAGTACAACAGCATTACTAAACATGGTCGTCATTCTACACAGACAACACTTAGATTAACGCTACCTGGTGATTCAATGAAATATGTACATATCCCTGGCAAGGTTGCAAAATATTGATTAGACATGTCTACTAACAAAGGTTTGTTTAAGGCCGTTACACAATGTGCTCATTTTCAGCTCCTCAGTTCAGGAGCAGTGTTTTCTGTGGGAGATGGTAACTCCCTTTAGGGTGGACTACAACCTTTTTCACTTTGCAAACCTATGACATGAAAAAAAGAAACAATAAAGGAAGGCGAAACGGCCAAAAAGCACAATATGACCTCTTTAATACAAAATGAAGCATACAAGCTTGTCAAAATTGTAATCCAAAGACAAGTCAAATTGCATTAGACATCTATAGGATCTTCTGTTTTCCTGCCTCTTTAAAGGATATGTGGGAAAAGCATATAATATCAGGGTTTTCATTATAAAACAGAGCTGTGTTTTTAATTATTTTGGAATTTCTAAGGAAAGCCACTTCTGTTAGGTTGCAGTCCTACATCTCAGGGTGAACTCCAGTAAAGTGGTGCACAGTTTTGTCAGTGTTTGCTGGATGATGAGCGTATGTTTTGCTGTAGCCGTAGCCACCCAGATTGCAGACATTATTGAAACTATGTTGAATCAACATTCTGCTGCTAATTTCATAAATTCATATTAATATTGAAACAACATTGAAATTATAGCTAAAAATCAACGTGACTTCAGTGTTATTTCAACCAATTTTACTATTGAAACAATGCTGAAACTATATTGAATCAACATTCCCGGTCAACAATAATTCAATGATTTCTTTTAGTCATGATTCCCGGTCAACAATAATTCAATAACTTTTCAATCATGTTTCTTGGTCAACTATAAAGCCATGGCTTTTCAATATCACATAGTTTCCTGGTCAACTAGATGACTTTTCAATCATGTTTCTCCATCAACTATAAATCCATGGCTTTTCAATATCACGTAATTTCTGATTGAACTATAACTAGATGATTTCTCAACATTGTTGTTGCTACTCAGTCAACTACAAATCAATGCTTGATCAAGTATAAACAGGACAACTATAAATCAATGTTATTCCAGTGTCACTCACATGGTCATTTTTTATCGGTATTGCAGTAGTAATTCAACATTTGAGATTTCAATCTCAACCATTCTGATGATTCAGATGGAAAATCAATATATTCAGCATATTCAGTCACTGTAGTTACACTTCCTACTCATCATCGCATCATGTGGCTATCTCCAGTTACAAAGTAAGACCGTAAATGACTTCACCCATACACACACACACACACACACACACACATAGATACAGATATACAGTACATGCTTTTATACTTATTTCCTGTTTAAGCCAAGTGACAGGTGTGAAAGTCTGCCATTGAACATGCTTCACTTTCCCATTACTGCTCATATTTCAGATATCCATGACTATTTTAATGCCTACATTGGAAACAAAACAGCTTTCGATACTTTTTTCAGAGACAATATCAGGAGGTGGTTGAAACATCCTGAAGCGGTGCAACATATAGGCTTAGTCTTAATATGATACACATGTGACTGTATTTAGCTTTAATTCTGTATCTCTCTGTCTTTTCTGTCCACAGATACAGCGGATCTGGACTAAATCTAAAGATCTAGAGGTTAAATCTGGATTAATCCTAATCATGTGCAGGTTATTTTCTAGATTTGGAGTATCTGAGATGGTTTTCCACAGGTTGTGAAACGTGGAGGTGGGTGTGCAGTTGGTGTATGAGTTGGCAGTTGGTGGGTGTACAGTTGGGCCTCAGATTGAACGTTTAGTTATTAAACGGGTTCCTCTTTTTCATAATGGTTTTATGATGTTTGAGTCAAATAGGAGCCACCTGTCAATGTTCTGTTACCTCCACTCTCTGACCCACCCTGACTCTCACACACGCACAGAAAAAAACTCAAAAGGTTATAATTTCTTTGTTCAACCATGAAGTTGCCTTCAGATGATAAGCAATTTGCACTAGGCTCACTGGGAGATATGGAACAGAGGATATGGTTGTGCAGACACTTGCAGAAGCAAAGTGCATGTCATTAAAAAGGGCGCTTACTTTAGCACTGGATTTAGCTAGAAGTTTTGGAAGTTTTTAAACTATTCACAAAACGAGTAGCCCCATCTGACTGCTTACTTTTCGCCATGCATTACTTCTCCTGGCCAGATTGATATTTGTTTTTAATTATGTGTTAATTAGCCCTAGCCAGCTAACTAACTTAGGTAGTTAGTGTTAATATAAGTTAAACGCTAGCTAGCTATTATGGCTGTTAACATCCATTCTTGTATACCCAAATGCAGCAATGTTAGCTATCTAAAAAGAAGGCTAATTTAATGATAGCAGGTCATTCTTTGACATATTTGTCTTCAAAGTGTAAAATATTATGTAAATCAATCAATTTTGTAGGTAAAAACAAAATGTTTGATGTAAAAATGATTGATAATTGCATGTAAAATAATGGAGCTGTGAGTTAATGCTTAAGACAATTGAGATGAAGTTCATAGTAAATACTGTATACACCAGACAGAGGATAAAAGAGTCCTATTCATCTCCATATGAAATGCATTTAGGGGTAATTTTTGACCTACTTATGGTAAGTTGGTTTAAAAATAGCCAACACAAATTTAAGTTCTTTTAAAGTATTAGAGTTTAAAAATTGAATGACTAGGGAAATCAAAACAGCTGGAATATGAAATGCAAAAATGTATTTTTGCTACAAAACTATTACTAAAAAACATGCCTGTTCATTCTTGACCCAGCATGCATCTTAGGGTTAAGAACTGACTGTAAAAATGTTATAAAACCTCCGACAGCTGTGAGTGTGAGGGCAGAGCGTGCGCACAAAGACAGAGAAAGTCCTCGAATACAATAGCAGGAAGTGTCATGGGGTTATATCTTTAATCACGGGTGGCCTCGCTTGGAAACCTTTTCCCAGAAATTGTAACAGCTAAACATTTTAGTTAGATCATTTGTTAAAGCCTCAAAACTATTGATTTGCGTAACCGCTTGTGTCTAGAGCGACATGCAGAACTGTTGACATCCACCCTTGGGTTGAAAGAAAGAGAACGGCGACAGTAACTTCTTCCTGTCTCCAAAGAAAGGAAGTGGTGGGATCAGCATGTTCTGACGTCTTTTTTTTTTCAAGGGGATGTTGAACCAATATAACCACCACGTCCACACGGACTTAACAGTACAGCAGAGTACACAGCATATTGTACTCATCTCCCACCATGCCAGAGCAAATGAAATCAGCATGCCCGCCTGAAAGCTCAGGCAGCAGGAGCAGGAGCGTCTGGGCTTCAGGAATGTTGTAAGCTGTGGTGTTTGTCCAAGAGGAGAGAGGAAGTTGACTCACCAGGGTTTTTTCAAGAGCCAGCTCCAGGAAAACAGAGAGGATGGAGCCCAGAGATACTGTACTGTGTTCCCAGAAAACATTATGATTAGCTATAATTCTCTGTTCTTTCTTAGGAAGATGACATTATGCTTTTGTTTGACCTACGGAATCACAAATAGCCCCTCTTCCATGCTAAAACAATCTGTAACTGATACAGGGAGTGGTCTGAAATGACATTGGGTATCCATAGAGCTCAATAAACATATCTTATTTATATAGTGTGGGGGCACATAGTGTTCAGACGGGTGCTTTTATCTGAACGTTCAAAATATTCTTACTTTCTGCCCACATACACTAGAAGTCTTTCACTCTCAATCCAAGAAGGTAGAACTGACTCATCTGCGGTGACCCACACACACACTTAATATGAAGATACAGGTGACACAAATGACGATTATGAAAGGAGACACTCTGTAAGTTGTGATATCATATTGCTAACTACTGAAACTAATCAACATAGTTTTTAAAAAAATGTTTTTGGAAAGGAGGAAGTTTATGCGTCTGTCTAGTCACTCTGTGGTTTCTGAAGCTGCTGCTGCTTCTTTTTTTCCCCTTTTGGTTTTAGATCTCATGATTACTAGAATACATCTCACAGCACGTTTCTCTGTTTTTTAAAAATCATTTTAGAGCTAAGGTTTGTTTAATCTTTAACACCTATAGACGTGTAATTTTCACATGACTCACTGTTTCATCATTTTGTCTCTTTGGTTTAGAGTAGAGAGTAGTGAGAGTAGTTTGTTGTGCTGAATTCAGCATCAACACAAACAGTGACTGTACTCTGCATGTTGATGAGACTGGGGAATTCACTGTGATTCGAAAAGAGACCAAACATAAGCACATTGGGGCAAAGCTATTATCCATTTCCAGCTGAATGGCAGTTGTGGTTGTAACAGCTGACATTTCTCTTCCACCCTCTGCAAGTTTCTTCAATCCCTATCTAATACTGACAAGCCAGGCTTTGTATTGTTTGGGGATTTCACTTGCAGTGCAGTCAACCCCGGTGCACACACACAAACTCTTTATAATGTCCCCCTGCTTACTCTTAAACAACTGGCTCCTGACCTTGAACAGGTCCAGGAAACTTTGAGACAATAACGCCACTATTTCATCCATGGACTGTATCTGGAAAAACAAGGGGAAATTCATTGAAAAAAAAAGTTTAAGATGAAAAGGGGCCAAAGTCAGCCAAGAGCCAATATGTGAGTCATTGATGGCGACTGTCCCAGGCCTGGAGAGGAATCAAAACAACAGCACCAGCAGCCACATGGCGGCGGCCGTGCAGGCCTGTGAGGAGATGCTGGTTATGGGGAGTTCCTGGAGGTGTTAAGCGCTGCCTCCTGGCTTGACAAAAGTGTTTGCGGCCTCATGTAATGCTTTCTGACTGTTTTCCTTTGGGACCTAGGGAAATATTCCCCACCCTCGTCCACGCCTCTGCTCAGAGACAGCAGCGATGACCACAACCACACGAAACATCCCCAGAAAACCATAAGGAAAGAAACACAAAACCGAGGTGTGAATAAAAGCAGGGGTGCTTCCTGTAACCTCGTTTCAACTCTTTTCTTACAGCGTTGGCAAGTGAGTACATTTACTCAATTAGCCTAGCACTGTATAATTTTGAGCTATGTGCACTTTTCTTGAGTAAATGTTGAATTGGTAAGTGTTAAAATTAATTAATATAGTTATTTTTCAGATTTTACATAAAATGCTTATTAAATACAATATAGACAGTGGTAAAGATGAAACGAGTGATTCCCAATGTAAAGTACCAATACAAAACTTAAAATACTAAAAGTTCTGTATTCAAACTTCAACATATAGAAAACAAGTATTCTTTGTGCAAAACCCTGGACCTGTCAATACTATTGATATTAGGTCGAGATTGTTATTATTACTAATCAATTCAAAGTTATTGTTGTAACTGGTCAAGGTGAAGCTCTCTCTCTCTCTCTCTCTCTCTCTCTCTCTCTCTATATATATATATATATATATATATATATATATATATATATATATATATAGCTCCACTTTGACCAGTTGCAACAATATATAAACAACAATGATTAGTAAATGATTAGTAAAAATAACAATCCCGACCTAATATAGTATTGACAGGTCCAGTGTTCTGCACAAAGAATGCTTGTTTTCTATATGTTGAAGTTTGAATGCAGAACTTTTAGTATTTTTAAAAAGTTTTGTGTTTGTACTTTTTTATTGGTACTGCTTTGTGGCAGAGCGTTAGCTAGCTAGATGAAAAGCTCAATATCATTATCACATATGTCCATTAATATAACTTGCTAAATATCGAACTTTAGAAGTGCTGGTAGGACAGAGTCAGGGTAGCTGTTTTCCTTGTGTTCTGTGTGCTAATAGGCAATGTTTACCGTCTGCAAGCTGTAACTTCATATTTAGCCAGGTTAACTAACCTATTATCAAGCTTCTCATCTAACTGTCCACCAGAAAGTGGATAAGCCAATCCCAAAAAGTTTAACTACTCTTTTAACCTAAGGACATGAGTACTACTTGTGACTATCAACTGTAACTCCATAATGCACACCTAAAATCATGTATTGTGCACATAGACTGTCAAAGACTGAGCCCTAGTGACATCTACAGGTCTGTCCCAGTGAATGACCCCAATGCTGGCCCAGTCCAGTGTGTGTGGCCCAGTGTATGTGGGCAGTCGATGAAGGAGGAATGTGAGAGTGGGAAGACTCAAAGGGGGACATTCTTGTGACCTACAAATGGATGACAGAAAAGATTTTGTGCTCCTGGGTGACAAAGACAAGCATGAAGACAGAGCTCATTATTCAAAACGGGCTGTGATGAAATCTTTGTGATGTCAGCCCTGCCGGGACTGGCGTCATTTTCACTTAATGTAATCTGGATGGAAAGTTATTGTTCAACACTGACAGCCCCATGAGTTTCAGTTCTATGTAAGCCCACTGATTCTAGTCTCTCACATCTGTATCTGTGGTATTGTTTAGAACATTTTAGGTAATAACTTATTTTATACAGTCTATGGTAATAACACATTCACACAACATCAGATCTGTAAATCATTTACAACAACTCTCTTTCAATTCAGCTGTGGAATAACGATAAGATACATGTTTAGCAATCCCCTTACAGGAATACCATAATGCAATATCCTTATTCCCTTACATTAAGTTTAAATTCAGGGTTAAAGTTTATGTGATGAGCCAAAATACTCAAATTTAATAAAATGGCCTTTCCCTACTTGTGTCTATTGTAGAATTAGAATTTTAGGTCAAATAGCACTACACATAGGTATCTAATCTAATGTTTATTTTATTTTTGGCAAATACATTCAATATGTTCAATCTCCTTTATTTTTGTAATAGTAAAATATTTTTTTCCTTTTTCAGTTATTTTTATTTTTCATGGGGTTTTCTTACCTTTGCAAATAGATAAACTCATTGAATAACCAAAACCAGCTTTGTTTAATTGATTGCTTAATAAAATTGCTGATGTTCCAGAGCTGCTGATCATCATCCAGCTAAAAGCAAATAAAATCCAATCAAAAAATGACCCTCATAAAGTAACAAGATAGAGCATCTCTGACTTGTAAGTCCAGTAAACAGAAAATTGACTTGAGATGAAGATACTCAGTGATGTCAGGATGCTGCCCTCATGTGGTAAATCAGTTCACAAACACTTGTTTCTATCCACAGTGCTGACACTGGTGGTCAATCATGCAAAGTCTTTTTCTTTTAAACAATTAAAATTTTATTGAGTTTTTGGATTTGAAACAAAGATTCAAAGCCAGACTTGTATTGGTGAAAAGCTTATGTGCAATGACATGTAGGGATGCATACTCTTGGGGATGTGCTAAAAAGGTTGGTGTGCAATAAAGAATGTGTATTAGAATAGAAGTAAAACTATTAAAAAAAGAGATCCAAAATTTAGACATGAAGTTGGCATGGTGTACTCGGACATGTGCTGTACAAATTATATTCCATATTCTAATAATCAGGCTACTAGGCTGAGTATCTTGAATAACATAAATGGTCCACTTTTCCCAATTTCTTTCAGAATTACTTTGTTTAATTCAAGAGGTTTTACCATTGAGTACATTTCCAGAACAATACTAGGGCATTAGTTTTCCTTTGGGTGATGTGCTTTACATTTAGGTCTTGTTGCATTAAAGCAAAGTACAGGCCTTTTCATAGGAGACACTAACAGTGGCTTTGTTATATCAAGTGGACTGGTGTGACGGTGAGTCAGCATGCACAATACGAGGACCCTCAAACCAAGCAGTTAAAGGGGAGTCAGCCCTCATTCCTTTTATTATTTGCAGCTGTGCTTTTCTTACTGTGACATGTAAAAATATCTTCTGTGCAAAAGAGTTATTAGTCAGGTATCTGTCTCCTTTTATAGTCTCTACAATGTTATGACCAATTTAAAAAAACATTTTACCGATTCAATTTTTAGAAATAAAAGTAATTTTAAAAAATATTATAAAGCAATGGAAAATAATAATAATATATACCTTGAACTGAAGATATTATATATACACACACACATACATACATACAGTCCCCTCCAAACAAATTGGAGCGATAAGGCAAATTCCTTTGTGTTTGTTGTTCACTGAAGACATTTGGGTTTTAGATCACAAGATGAGTGTGAGACAGGAGTTCAGAATTTGAACAACTTAGGACGTTTGTATTAATAATAATAATAATAATAATAATAATAATAATAATAATAATAATAATAATAATAATAATAATAATACATTTTATTTCTATAGCGCTTTTCAAGACACTCAAAGACACTTTACAGTAAAAAAGAAGTAAGTACATTTAAAAGAGGTTAAAAACATACAAAGCATGATAATAATAAAATATATGAGCAGTTCACTAACAAGGTCCACGCCAATATCAGGTATAGAAGTTTAGTTTATTGAGAAGTATTTATGGTGGAGGGGTCGAGGGGAGAGGGATGAAGGGGTCGAGGGAAGAGGGATGAAGGGGTCGAGGGAAGAGGGATGAAGGGGTCGAGAATGGGAGGGATGAAGGAGGTTGTTTAGGGTTTGGTGGCCGGAGCGGCAGGAACCCGGGGGGTTGAGACTCAGGGTGGGGGCTCGTCTCGATAAGCGGCGTGCTTATGAACCCCCCTTGTGGTTCCTGTTGTGGAAAAGACAAAATGATTAATTGGCAGAAATAAGGATTTTAGCTTGCATGTCTTTCATGGTGGGAGGAAACCGGAGAACCCGGGGGAAACCCACGCAAACACGGGGAGAACATGCAAACTCCGCACAGAAAGTCCTGGGCTGAGCTAAGTCTAACCCGAACCTTCTTGCTGTGAGGTCGCGAGTGCTGTCCACTGGGCCACCGTGCTGCCCGTGGAAAGAGATGAAAAACGGGGTTTGGTTGGGGGGGTGTGAGAACTGAGAAACGGGAGAGAAAGTGGTTAGACAGGCTTATATACGTGAGTGCATGTGATTGGATTGGAGGAACACAGGTGGATGAATGAAGCGTGGATGGTTGATTGGAGGAATTGGATGAGGCGCAGGTGGTTGATTGGTATGGACGGAGGCGTGGTCCTGTTCCTGAACTTTAGTTATAAACTCCATTAAATAAAACATGTAATATGGGAACATAAGAGCAAAAGAGCAACCAAATAAATAAACAATGGCAAGTGTAATGGAGCATTATTTGAGATTAAAAGCAAGTCTAAAAAGGTGGGTTTTAATGAGTGTTATGAAAGAGTCCATGTTGCTGCAATCTCGGATGTGTGTGGGTAAGGAGTTCCAGAGGGAGGGGGCTGCCACGGTGAAAGCTCTGTCACCCCAGGTACGGTAATTGGTCCGGATTTGAGGTGAGAGGAGTTTGGTGTCAGAGGAGCGCAGGTTGCGGGTGGGATTGTGGTGGTGGAGCAGGTCTGTGAGGTAGGAAGGGGCCTTATTATGAAGGGCTTTATGTGTGAGGAGGAGGATTTTGTACTGGATGCGTTGAGGAACAGGGAGCCAGTGAAGCTTCTAGAGGACAGGGGTGATGTGGTCACGGGTGCGTGTGTGGGTGAGGAGGCGGACAGCAGAGTTTTGAATATATTGAAGTTTGTTTAGGGCTTTGGCAGATGAACCATAGAGGATGCTGTTGCAGTAGTCAATCCTGGATGTAATGAAGGCGTGGATCAGGGTTTCGGCAGCAGAGAAAGTGAGTGATGGGCGGAGACGGGCAATGTTTTTAAGGTGAAAGTTGTTTGCTGAAGTTGTTTGTGTTTTTTGTGAGTGATTTGGGGCCTATGATGATCATGTCAGATTTATTGTAGTTGAGTTGTAAGAAGTTGGTTTGCATCCAGGTTTGTAAGTCGATGAGGCAAGTGGTCAGAGTTTCAGAGTTAATTGTGGTGATGGATTTGGTGGAGATGTAGATCTGAACGTCATTAGCATAGCAGTGGAAGTGGAGACCATATCTGCGTATGATATTACCAAGTGGAAGAATGTAAATGATGAATAGTAGAGGACCAAGCACAGAACCTTGGGGGGATGCCTTGTGACAGAGCAGCAGTAGAGGAGGTGCAGTTATTGATGTTGATGAACTGTTGTCTGTTGGTGAGGTAAGAGGGGAGCCAGGAGAGTGCAGTGCCAGTGCAAATTTCAATCTGGCCTTCTGATTCTTCCTGCTGATGAGTGGTTTGCATCTTGTGGTGTAGCCTCTATATTTCTGCTCCCTGAGTCTTCTTCCAACAGTGGATTTTGATACCTTCACCCCTGTACTGTGGAGGTCATTGGTGATGTCACTAACTAATGTTTTGGGTGTTTCCTTCACGGCTGTCATGATATTCTGTCATCCACAAATATTGTTTTCCTTGGCCGACCTGTTTGACGTCGGTTGCTCAGTACACCAGTAGTTTCTGCTTTTTTAAGAACATTCCAAATTGTTGTGCTTGCAATGCTCGTCCAATGGCTCCTGTTGATTTACCTTCTTTTTCAGCTTGACAATGACTTGCTTTTCCCCCATAGACAGCTCTCTGGTCTTCATGTTGGTTCATCTAAAGAGAAAAATGCAGTATCTATAGGTTTGAACCAAGGATGAAAACTTAGACTTGTCATGCAGAGCTATGTAATGTTTGGACAATATGGACAACAATAAAAGGCAACATCTGGGCAACAAGAAACATCTGTCAGTCACATGTTCCAATAGTTTTGCTCACTTGAAAAATGGGTGGTATGTCCTGAGTTGTTTAACACATGTAGATGTGAATACCAGGACATGAAAGTTGAAATTTTGAACTCTTGTCTCATACTCATCTTTTGATTTTAAACCCAAAAACCCAAATGGATATACCCAAATACACACATATATCCAAATGTCCAAAAGAAACTAAATTCAAATAAAATTAAGGCTTTAATGATCAAAAAGGAATGAACTCTGAGATGAAATTCACAACCAGTAGCATTGACAATTTCAGCAATTCAGTAACTTAATAAAATAAGCAAAAATTAAGTAAATAAGAAGAATTCAACAGATTCCCATGACCCTACAGCTGAATTTTTAGCCCTGACCAGAAAGTTAACACAAGCCAATTGTTAATGATCAGTCATGTTAGATGATCTTTCTAAAAAGTTAAAAGCGTATATGACTGAATGTGGCGAAGGATAGTCTTATTATCGATCTGATGTCTTATGGTGCTGCTTACAGTAAATGCTATGGTATGCAGTATGACATTAAATTTAACTCTAAAAAGAGTGTTGTCATGATTGCTAAAGTCATGGAGGATCAGAAGCAAATTTTTCCTTCACTCTTTATGGCAGACCAAGTACTAAATGTGGTGAGCAAAATAAGATATTTGGGTCATATATTCAGGAATGATCTAGGTGATGACGATGATGCACAGCGCTCGTGTTGAAAACTATTTGATGCTGACATGCAAATTTCATGTGTGTCCTGATGATGTTTAAACAGCCATTTTCAGAGCCTACTGTACTCCACTCTATACAGCCCACTTGTGGTGCAAAAAAGCTTCAGGTGGTATTTAATGATGCATTAAGGATCTTGCTCAAGTTCCCAAGATGGACAAATGTAAGTCATATGTTTGTGATTAGTAATTTCCCCACCTTTCATGTGTTTCAGTCACTGTGGACTTATGAACTGCAATGATTATATCTCTGTGTTGTTATCCTCACATTGTGTTTCTTTAATACTGATATGGACCTCCCACTTGTCTCAAATAACATTACATATAATTGAAATTAAAATGGTTAGCAGCTGCTAAATGTGAAGTCTAAATCTGTCCACTGCCCTGTATAAATGGTTGGTTTGTATCTGATTATATCTCATTCACAGTTATTTGTCATATTTGATCTGATTGTGTTAGCCAGTTTCAGGAGTCATGTTGCAGGAAGAATCTGCTGAGGAGCATTTCATTCAGTGCTTTATAAAAAACAAATACCAGATAAATAATCATTAAACATTATAATTAAATATAATTAAAGGAGGAGCTTCAAGCCCTCGTACATGCCCTCAGGTCAAAGACATCCTGCTTACAAGATCAGTTTCAACAGTCCTTCTAGGCTCTAAAATGTATCTGGTTTCAACCATGCAATTAAGATCACTACTCGCAATCTATTTCTAGGAAAGTCTAGGAAACTCTGTTGGTTTAAAAAGCACCTGCTCAAATAAGGTTTTAGAGGCTCTTTACAGTTGTGACTTGACTGCAATAGCGTCATTAGACAAATGACATAGCTAATGAGAATATTTTGGAGAATATTTTTTTATTTCTGTACAAATTTGTCAACTATACAGATAAGAACCTATGTATTGATGTCAGTGGTGGAAACTAAGTACATTACTCAAGCACTGTAAGAACAGTTTTGAAATCAAAAGTGAACTAGAGTTACACTTGTCATGTTCCTATTTTGCACCCCAGATGGAGCATGAACAGTATAGCTATGTGTTACATCCTCCCATTGGCGCTAGCACATAGTGCAAACATCAGCAAAGGCCAGGAGGTCTGAAGTGACAACAGACATAAAGGATAAGATGTCACTTGCTCCTATACTGAAGTATCCAAAGACAAATTGTTTCATAGTACACAATCATATAACTTGTCACATCCAATAAAAACATAGTGATGACACTGTTGTGATACACAATATTGAGATTAAACACAAAGGACAGTTAAGGCTTTGGAGAGTAGGAGTAGAGTATGAGGTCATAACAGAAGTGATCTGTATGTCTTTAATGTATGTTCCTTTTTTCATTTGAGACAGGAAAGTGGAACCCGATAAGGACAGTGGTGACTTAAGCCTTGTGGAAGAATGTGGGAGTGATAGAAAACTGTATCATGTGTTTATTAAAAAAAAAAGAAAAAGAAAAGAGGAAGAGTCACAAGGAGGCCTAGTCACGTTTCCGTCATGGGCACAGCAGCTTCTCCAAATATGTTAATTTTATGGTCTGTAAATTCTGGCTTTTGCAAGAGATTCCATATTGTGGTATTGAAGGGGCCTGAGAGATTATCCCTCACACTGTGTGCTGACTTACTTTTACTTTCACATGTCTGTTTCATATGTATTTTTGTTCTATGATATACTGTCTACCAGTACAACAATGTGATTGGAATTCTAGTGAGAATATGTTAGTGAAGAGTCAACACCGTCCTGTGTTAGAGGCATTAACTTCTTTATTTATTCTTGTAATTAGAATAGACCAGATCAAACTGTCCAAGATACATCACAACAGATATAATAAAGTTAATTGTCTCCACTGGGGATATACAAACTAGTGACAAATTAATGGAAAAACATGAATATGTGAAAGAATCAGTGGAGACATCAAACGAATGCAGATGTTTCCATACAGGACATAGTTGGTCACAAAAAATATTTTTATTATGTGAATTATTTATTACTACGACCTTCACAGTTGGCAGATCTCGACCCAATGGGAGATTTTGGAGTGACGTGTTAGACACTACTCTCTTCACAACCATAATCAAAATACCAAATGGGCGAATATCTTTTAGGAAAATGGCGTTCCATCCCTCTAGTAGAGTTAATTACTTAGCTTTTAGCCATGTTAGCAGAGTGGCTCTAGGTATGGCAATGTTTTTCGGTCAGTCAGTCCAAAACTTCCTCCATCTCATAAATTAGGCTACCAGATGGACAGATATATTTTGTACAGACATTCATTGTCCCCAGAGGACCTTGGTGATCCTTTGATGTGTGCTTCTGAGTGAAATACCTCAACAAATATTGGATGATTTTTCATGACATGTCATCATCAGGTCAGATTTTTAAGTTGTCCAACATTACTAAACAAACTAATATCATTCCCATCAGCCTCAGCTGTAGGCTAATTTGCATGATGTGCTAACCTATGCTAGTAAACATGTAAAGCTGCAAGAAATGTGCATTTTTGTCATTGTGAGCATGTTAGCATGCTGATGTTTGCATTTATCTCAAAGCACTACTGTGCGTAGCCTCACAGAGCAACGCAACTTTAGACTCAGCTGTATGTCACTGATATCCGTTCATGCTTTTTAAAAATACACTGAGTGACTACAAAATTAGTGAACACCACAAAGTACAGCTTCAGAATATACCACTGGATTGAGCTTCAAGCAGGCTTCTCTAAAATGTAACTTTTTAAGGAAGGCTGTTGCATTGCATTGCTTTACATCATACAGGTGTTTCTATATTTCAGGACTCCATAAACATTAAATTTTACATCAAGCGCAGACATAAATAAAACATACAGCAAAACACATACAAATACGCACACACAAAAAGATCACACATACACAAACATGACTTCATATCATGTTGCAGGGATCCAAACAATCCACACCCTGAACACCCCATAAAAACATAAATGTGACTGCTTAGCATGAAGAAGCCAGTGGGCACAAAGGCATGTTTAAACCCAGTGACCTTGTGCTGGAGTTCCCAATGTTCTACCCCCTGGGAGAATCTGATATTTGTGGTGCAGAACACGAGTTGAGCCAGACACAAATTTATCTGCAAGTTATGAAACAGACTGCTCATAGATAGAGTAAAGCAGCAGGTGTCGCTTAATTCCTGTCATGTTCTCACAGTGGGTTTTCACTCAGTGTCAATGCTGAGGTACGTATGAGAAGAAAGCGGCGTAATGGATTTTATTAGGTCAACCACAGGCTTCTTATCCTCTTCATATTCAAGATAAGATCACTTTCATTGCACTTTTTCACAGATCTTTCTTATTTCAGACTGGTGCACTAATAGATTGCCTCATATTAGATATCAGAATATTTAATGACATATTTTATACGATTACACTCACTATTATACCATCTAAATAGAACAGGAGACGTGACCCATCCCTGGAGGGTGTCCATACACTGAGTATAACTGGTAATGAATAGATGATATGACCTATACTTAATCTGTGTTATCTTCAACTCAGGGCTAAAATCAACAATAATTGTGAAAAAGCTATGGAAACACCTCATATTTGGAAAAAGATGCAAAGCACAGCTCATAGCATCATCACTGCTTCATCTGTATGCAAACTTCGATCTGATAGACAACTATAACTTTCCTTCCGGCTGTGACAGATGTAACTGTAAGTTGGCCTATTGGATAAAAAAACTTTATTATCAATGTCATTACAATGTTGACCTCTCTAATGGATCCCCCCACACTTCAAATAGTCGATAGTGGATTTTAAATGAGACTTTAAGCTGGAGAAATCTCACCAGAAATGGTATGACTACTTTGGACTTCTCCACAATGACAAACATCTTTACAATTCAAAAATAGCACTCTGGAACAGCAACAGGTGGTGATGGTGGGTGGAGCTCTGGCTATATACATGTGGTAATACATAACAAGAATGTGTATCAGAACAGTTGCATATGAAAGGCCACATTTCTTACACATCACATTATAACGTTCAAACTCTCACAACCTCTACACACAGATCACAACTGACAACAGCTGTCCTCCCAGCAAACACCTTTAAGTTGTTCGCTTTCATATAAATCTGCACTCAAAAGAGACCCAAAGACAGTGTCTTGTTGTGAAAATGCATCCTGTGTTTAGTCACTGAGATCAGATAACTAGTGACATGTGTGCAGACGCAGAAAGACCCAGCCAGTGTTGGCCTGACATCACAGATGCCCAGTCATTCACAAGGGGGGTAAAGCCCTTCACTTGGATGTCATTAGTTTCGACTGCAGACAGCAACCAGTGGCTCAGGAGCCAAAAATGTGTACCGTCCAGCGTTCAAGAATGTTGTTTTGAACCCAATGGCAGCCATATAACTCTTGATCTTCTTGAAAGAATGACATTAAACAGGCAGCAAACAAGGATACAGTACTGCTCCCATCAGCAAATAGCTGAGTTATTCCCTTTAATAAAAGTATGCAGCATTTTTAAATCACAATTTCAGCTTGATGTGTGTGTGTGTGTGTGTGTGTGTGTGTGTGTGTGTGTGTGTGTGTGTGTGTGTGTGTGTGTGTGTGTGTGTGTGTGTGTGTGTGGTCTGGCAGCATCCTCTGTTGCACCAGATTGTGAAAAAAGCTCTTCCTGTCCCATGGTGTTATGAATGACATTCGGGAACAGTGAACATTAGTGTGAGTACAAAAATAGTTTGAGAAAATCCAAACTCCAGGTGGAAAGAGAAGTGAAGATGTGGGATCATACAAATGGTAAATAAATTATAAATTATAGTTTCTAAAGGGAATAAAATAATATGAACACCATACAATGCTGCAGTACAACAACAAAACATACTACCCTTAAAATAACCTTGAATTAGCACATCTGACAGTCTCAAATAATGCAACATTATAAGCTTTAGAAACCCTATTATTATCATTATGAGAATATGGGTTGGATTGGATTGCACTATGTTGTATAGGTGGTACTGTGTCAAACACTTGTACATGGCTAGACTAAGTAACCTGTTGGGCCCTTTTAACCCCCTGTTTTTCCCGCTCTGTGTAATGTGCATCATTTTTCTATGCTAGAATACTAACTGGTCCCAGATTTTGTGTGGTAATTTGAAACAAAAATTAATTCAACAATATGTCATAAAGAAGCACAAAATTCAGATAACAAAAGTGTATCAACTAGATTTCGACAAAAGGAACCTCTGGCAGACAGGTGCCACCCACCTTAAGGCCCCCATGTCAGAGGATACAGTGCTTTTTGATGCATATTCCCACTGATAAATTAGATAGCACAAACCACTTCACACATGGCAAACCAAGAGCAGTTTCTGACCCCAGGACTTCTGGAGACCTGGGAGAGTTTACTACTTTACCCAACTCCTCCCCTGTATAAAGCATGTGCTGGTATTTTTTTTATCTATTCTTTGGTACACATTAAATCAGATGTTTTTAAAAAACAGTTTCAAGCAATATTTCCATAAGACAACAGGAATGGAGTTTTTTCCTCTTCTATAAATAGAAAAACGACCAATCTACTGTGACTTCCTGTTTATAAATCATAAAATCATATTTTTCCATTTTATCAGCAAAACTCTTTACTGCACAACAAAGAGACACTTGTGTGGATTTATATAATTGAGTAATGACAGCGCCGACTGGCAGACTTGATATATTGAGCTGGCAGACTCTGCCTCAAGTTAAATTCAGCTTTATCGAGTTTAATTTGGCCGCGCGTGTCTGTCTCCGTATGTCTGTATCAGGAGGACAATGCTGCGGTTCTTCACTGTACGCGCGTCAACGGAATCCCGGAGTGCGTCATCGAGTGATTATTCTCTTGAACGCGCGCTGTGATTGGCCGGGGGCTGGAAATCTCCCCGCCCACCAGGCCAGCCTTGTATGGAAACCTTTCTTTCGCGTCATGGGAACAATAAAGTAATAGTATAAAACTGTTGCCGAGATGCGAGCACAGGGACTCTCTCCTCAGCTGGGAAACACTGAAGATGACTTACGGTCGTTTGTGGAGTACAGACTGTTCAAAACACTTGTAGACGCACCTAACAGGTAAGATATATTTATGTTTTTTAATACAGTAGACTTGAATGCGGAAACTCATTGATTTATTTTTAAATACTCGTATTATATTCAGAAATTATTAAATCGATCAGAAAGCAGCCGACCCTTCCACATTTTCGCTCAGAAAGCAAAGTATTTGCACAAATATATAGTATTTTGGGATCTGTTTAAATCTGGACCAAAACGAGCTTCAGCTGGAGAATAAAGTTTAGAAATTAAAGTGCACCAGGGAGGCTGTCCCAGTGTTTCCCATATGTAACATGTCATGGCACTATGCCCATGTTTGAAAGTCAATCCCACTCGCTGTATCTTGCAGGCATGTCCAGCTTACCATATTTAGCCTACTGTATAGTAATGAAGGATAAGGATGCTTGTTCATTTCTATGCAGTTTGTCTTGCTTGAGGCAAGGCTGGATTACCAACTGAGCAACTGCCCCTTGGGTTCACACATTGGTTTATGGTAAGAAAGAAAGAAAGAAAGAAAGAAAGAAAGAAAGAAAGAAAGAAAGAAAGAAAGAAAGAAAGAAAGGTGAAATCAAATTTAAAGATAACTTTAAAAATGTAACTTTGACAATATATGAATATGCACTAAAGCATAATATAAACTGACATAACTTAAAGAGGGCACTGCATAATTACCTTAACTTGAAGCCTGAACTACCACACAGCAAACCTGGGCCTGTACAGTATTCAGCACAGAAATGATAAATACAGTGCACAGAGAGGGTAAATGAGGGCAAGCCACAAATTTTTGCCACCCATAGCAAGTTAATTCAGTCATGGCTTTGGATATTTTAGATACAGATCTGGAAAAACAAGCTTGTTTGGCTCTAACATTTTTGGTTGCGTCTTTTTCAGTCTTGCAGCCATGACTTGCATACACACCCAGCATGGATCTCCACTCTATGAGAGCAATCTTGGCAGCTCGGAGCTT
Source organism: Lepomis macrochirus (assembly GCA_024633595.2). Taxonomy (NCBI): domain Eukaryota; kingdom Metazoa; phylum Chordata; class Actinopteri; order Centrarchiformes; family Centrarchidae; genus Lepomis; species Lepomis macrochirus. The sequence goes on along the minus strand of JALXJV020000014.1, from coordinate 24,512,184 downwards.
CAAACCGCAGACTTCATCTCCAGGCCAGCTGTCGATATGAGCAGCCCACAGGACCACCTCTCTGCTTCATCCCTGCCAAACATCAGCTCTCTGGTGAGAACTCAGGCGGGTGACTTAGACGCATATTCATGTCAGTTCACTGCAGCCCCTGCCCACATCACTCCGTCATCTGGCCAGGAGACCCGCTTCAAGATGGATGACCTCCAGGTTTATGGCTGCTACCCTGGAGCGTTCACTCTTAGTTACCCAGACGAGGACGTGTCCCCCGCTGGGTCAGATTATTTCGGCAGCCCCGCGTCGGCCTCGTCCCCTTCAACCCCCGGGTTCCAGAGTCAGCATGCATCCAGCTGGGATTCACCCTTCGGGCCATACTCACCCAGTCTAGAATATTGGCCGGCAGAGGAGACTCCAGTGCCACATGCGCCCTCTTTCTTCACTTTTGGCTCAGGTTCTGTGGAACATTTACACTTAGAAGAGCAGGATCCTTTCTCTTTGACCCACCCTCACCCATCAGTACTGAACTTTCCTTCCTTGGTGATGGAGCGTTCACATAGCCTCAATAACACTGACCAGCTGGATGGAAGATTATCACCCAAGTTAAAAAGTCCAGGTGGAAATGAGGGCTGCTGTGCTGTGTGCGGGGACAACGCCTCCTGTCAGCATTATGGGGTTCGCACCTGTGAGGGATGTAAAGGGTTTTTCAAGGTAATACAATCTGACTTGACTATGCAGCCAATGAATCTATTTCTATACAGAGATGGAAAAAAGTGACTGAATGTTTAATCTAACTGTATGTTCTGTGTCCGTCTTTCTAACGGATTTAGAGTAACTGTTCTTTTTATTTCACAGCGCACAGTACAAAAGAATTCCAAGTATGTTTGCCTTGCCAACAAGGACTGTCCTGTGGACAAGAAAAGGCGGAATCGTTGCCAGTTCTGTCGTTTCCAGAAGTGTCTAGCTGTTGGCATGGTGAGGGAAGGTGAGTTTGGTACAAACCCAGGTGAATGGTGGTAGAATTAGGACAGTGGCGCTGAACTGAATTTAACAGTAACAGTTGATGTTGCCATTTTTTTCCAGTTGTGAGAACAGATAGCCTGAAAGGACGAAGAGGCCGCCTACCTTCCAAGCCTAAAGTCGCCCAGGACGTGACAAATACTGTGTCTCCAGTGAGCATGATTGCTTCACTTGTGAGGGCCCACATCGACTCAAACCCCAGCGTCGGGAAACTGGATTATTCAAAGGTACAAATTAAGATCCCTCTTGGGAAAATTCTTTAGGAATACCTGATTACCCATTTTGGCATCTGTTTGAACTTCTCTGCTGTGTACAATTTCAGTATAAAGAGACAGAAGTCAGTCAGAACCAGAAAGAGGATGCCAGTGACATCAAACGATTTTACGACTTACTCACAGCCTCAATGGAGGTCATCAGGAAGTGGGCAAAGAGCATCCCAGGTTTCTCTGAGTTCTGCGCAGAGGACCAGAAACTGCTGCTGGAATCTGCATTTGTTGAGCTCTTCATCTTGCGTCTTGCGTATCGGTGAGTTCAGCTCCCTACCAAACTTTTTCTATAGTTTTAGGCAATAGCAATAAACTGACAATGTTAATTTAATCATGTTTAGTATACAACTTACATACGTACATACATACATGCATAAAATCAACAAACTAAAATGTTTTTCTTGTTGAAGTTCCAGTCCTGAAATAGACAAGCTCATCTTCTGCAATGGAGCTGTGCTTCACAAATCGCAATGTGTCCGAGGCTTTGGGAGCTGGATTGACTCCATCTTAGAGTTTTCTCAAACCCTCCATCGCATGAAGCTAGACGTTTCCTCCTTCTCCTGCCTTACAGCCCTGGTCATAATCACTGGTAAAAGCTTCAGTCATCCTTTTAACACATCTAACTTTAGATTGAAATCAGTTATTTTTATTCAGCAAGGACAACAGTTTGCACAGGGGGTCTGGTTTCAATGGTGTGGACAATACAAGGCAGTTACACAACACAGGATTGACACAACCTCATGTAAGGTGTAGAGTAGACGCAATATATCACAGCAGTCTTAACATAACCACAATGCACGTTTACATTTAAGGTCAAGGAACTGTTCCAATGTAGCTGCACTAACACTGCTGACACTTCTGTGTGTCCAATTTAGCACTGTAGAATTCCTCTTAATATGCACTGAACAAAATTATAAACGCAACACTTTTGTTTTTACCGCCATTCTTCATGAGCTGAACTCAAAGATCAAAGACTTTCTCTATGTAAACAAAAGACCTATTTCTCTCAAATATTGTTCACAAATTTGTGTTAGTGAACACTTCTCCTTTGCCGAGATAATCCAGCCACCTCACAGGTGTGGCAAATCAAGATGCTGATCAGACAGCATGGATATCATCTTGGACAGCATCTTGATTTGCCACACCTGTGAGGTGGATGGATTATCTCGGCAAAGGAGAAGTGCTCACTGACACAAGTTTTGACAGATTTGTAAACAATATTTGAGAGAAATAGACCTTTTGTGTGCATAGGGAAAGTTTTAGATCTTTGAGTTCAGCTCATGATGAATGGGGGCAAAAAGAAGTGTTTATAATTTTGTTCAGGGTAGTTAATGTGTTGTGTAAAGAGTTTCCAAATATTACTCAGAGCTGCAGCCCTTTTCAAACCTGTAAAATCATCAAAGAGGAAATAAATAGATTAAATAGATATTTGTGTTTATTATCAGTGTGTTTTTGAGTGTTATATAAAGTTTAAAAAAAAAATTAAGCGTAAGGCTTACTCTGACTCTAACATGTTATTTTCTTCTGCAGACCGACATGGTCTTAAAGAGCCAGCACGTGTGGAAAACTTGCAGAATCAGTTCATCACCTGCCTTAAAGATCACGTCTCTGGCTGTGGCTCCGACTCGTTGAGGCCCAATTATTTGTCCAGACTTCTTGGAAAGCTGCCTGAGCTCAGGACTCTGTGCACTCAAGGGCTCCAGCGTATCTTTTACCTTAAATTAGAAGATCTCGTTCCCCCACCACCGATTGTGGACAAAATCTTCATGGATACGCTTCCGTTTTGAGTGTGAGATCGACCATCTGTGATATAAAATCTGGAGTTTATACGAGAGCCAAAGAGAAGACTCATACTTCAGGTTGTATTAAGTGAAACGGCAAGAAACTAAGAAGGACAATAATCCTAAGGGATTGTGCAGCTACAGAGGAAAAGGGCTATTTCTGAATTACAAAGTCATTACAAAACTGCTGTCTTTCTAGTTTGTGTTTCCAGGATATTGTGTACGTTCCAGATGGAATTAGACCAAAAGGTGACTGTTTACATACAAGGTCCCATGAATGGAACCATTTCTGATTGAAGGAAGATGATTGCACTTTCCAAACAAGTTCAAATTAAATACAAAAAATATCTGAGCCATCATTTCCAAAATATAACAAGCACAGTAACTTTGCTTTTTGTAACAATCTTTTGTGATTTGAATTACTGTAAATTGCACATAAAATGTCAGAAAAAGGATTGTGATAACTTCAGCTCAAGTATTAAAAATGGTCATTATTAAATGTTTGTTCAGATTAAATACTTGTTCAAACAAGCAAATTATTTCACTGAACCACTTTGGACACACTTTCTAGCCCCCAAACTGAGCTTTGGTGAGTCCACACACTTCGCCATCCAAAACATCGCTAACTCAAACCTCCAGCTTGCTTTATATTTAATAAAGTAGGTTAAACCTACAGAATTATTCAATAGTATCATTCATGTATCATGAATAGACATTGAGCAGCTAATATACTGTCTATCATCCAGTACAGTCTTATACACTGGTCTGTAAATTATTCTAAACCTGCTGGTGAAAATGTAATTTTGTTTTGGGCTTGTTATTTTTACATTCTAAGATATATTTTACTGCAGCTAAACATGAAATAAAATTTAAAACTGCATAATCCAACTGCTTTTGTCATTTGCACTCTAAATATTTAGATATATTGAATTATGTACTGTTTATTCTTCCATTGTGTGGAAGTGCTGAGTAAACTGCTGTGCCAGCAGGCTGAAAACCTGAGTCAAGTGTGACTTATCCTTGTGGCAACATATCAGAACATACTGGTGAAAAATGTAACCCCGTCCACCTCCCTCCCAGTTATGTACTCGTCTCTTTTTAGAAGCCAGTGGAATTCCCAGTACAGTCTCAAGTGTCCCAGACTACTTTATCATTGTATAGAGTCACACTCTCGCGTGTGTGTGTGTGTGAGTTACAACATGAATGTACACTATTTATTGCTTTATGCAAATGTTATGGAAAAATTGCTAGAAAGGCAATAAAAGATTATTTATAGATTACTCAGATGCACCTGTTAATAGCATGTTGGCCTCTTTGATCCACTATAATGAACAGGCAAACAGTCTAAGTCAGCATTATTACAGAGACTCAGGATCATGAATGATTAGCAAGACTGGTTAAATCAACAGGAAGAGTAACCATGGAGTCAAGCAGGAGCATAGAAAACCATCTGAGTATATAGAGATAATTTTGACCTGATGATGACACTAGATGTAAAGTCAGAAATTTACCAAACCTTCAATCGTGAGGGGGACATGAATGTCTGTAGGACATTTTATGGCAATCCAATGTCAAGACATTTTACATTTTAAATGCCATGGTGCAGATAGAGGGGGGAAAAAGGGGACAACCAAAATCATTGGGCCTAATAATCTGGAGACAATCTTAATCCATGTAATAGTTGTTGACATAATTCTGTTTGGACCAAAGTGGTGGACCGACTATCAGACATTGTCATTACTAGAAACGTGCAGCTAGCGTGGCTACAAACACAGGACGACCTGAGAAACACAATCAACAAGGAAACAGATTGCATCCACAGCAGAGCTAGACTGATAAATAGGCCTGTATATGTGGTGATATTATCTTATTGCCAATATATCAGTAAGTAATTAGTATTTAAGTAAGTAATAGCTGATAAGTACTAAGAATTACAGAAATGTTGAAGATGTGTGTGAGGTAACTTACAAACTGTTTCCATTACACAGTTTGTTTGCAAGAGAACACTGACAAGTTTTTTTTTCAACTGTACAGTATCCTGCTCAGTCATCATCATAATTATTTAATAACCAAATTCAAGGGATTTAATTAATGTTATGTTATTATGTAAAAAAAGAAATAGTTATCTTTTTTCCCTTTAATTTCAAATATTGATATCGACCTCAAAAATCCAGTAACAGTCAATCTCTAATGCAGTACAAATTCTTCAGTGTGCAAATTTTTGCATGGAGCTAAAAAAAGCAGCTTGATAATCAAAGTGAATTTCCACCTTGTTTCCCTTCACTTCACTTGTTTGTTCAGCATGATATTGTGAAAAACCTTCACTACAATGTGTTACAATTTGTAATGACTTTTTTTATGCTGGAAATCTTTTAGACCCTGTACTGATCTCCCAGTGTCTTATTATAAAAGTATACCAGCACTTGCAGTATTCGGTGCATTGTGATATTTATAGGTTCTCTGGTGTTTATTTCACTTCACACATTTTGTTCTATTCAACATAATAGCCAATCTGTACACTGGACCATTAGGGGTCACTCAGTGCACACCAATCTTCAGCTGAGCAAAATGTAATTTACACTGTCTACATGTGGGTCTATCAACACACTTCAATGTCACCAAGATAAATTCCTGACGATGTATTCCACTTGGTTTGAAGTAATTCTGATCTGATGTCATATCAAACACTGAAGAAAAACTTTCCTCATGAATTCAGCTAAATTATCTAAAGCAGCAACCAGCTGGTCTCATGCTTCTCTTGAGTTAAATTCTGAAATTCTCTGCCTGGTGTGGGAACATTACTTAAGTTGGGGGACTTGATAACCTTACATATGCAGACGTTACGCAGCAAGATCAGTTGCATACAGTCAGCATCACTCTGATTGCAGAAAGTACAGTATGTGGGTGATGGTGCATATGATAAGGTGGGTAGGGCAGGTAATTTATGATCTACCCATCATGCCTCAGTGGAAACTGGGGTAAGTGAGACCAACTTTAATATGGCTTGTCTGAGTGGTGTATGAAATGCCAATGATAATAGAGGATCACAAGCTTCAGACAGAGTTACAGGATTAGAGGCCATCTCCAGAACACACTGTCCAATACACATTATGCAGGCATCTTATGTCTGTGAGAACATGAGAATGTCACATTTATAAACAAGACAGATAGAGGTGCTTCGGTTTCACTGTGTGCCTGAAACTTTGCAGAGCTTCCAGCAATGTCCCCAAAGATTTCAGTTTGTATAAACATATGTTTAATTAAACTGTATACATAAGCTACATAGGTTGAACTTTTCAAACAAAAAATGTAAAGCAAGCTGTCGAACATCACATTAAATATCTGTAGCTCTCTGATTTACTTATTATTCTTTAGATGCATCTATTTATATTTCATTATTTTATGTTATCTGGTTGTACTTATATCAATTTGAATCTCATGGATCTAATTTAACTCTAGGCCAAGCTAGCAGCTCTGTGATGCACAGCTGCTCCTTTGAGCTAAATGCTAACACTAACATGGTAAGATAAATGCAAACAATGAAAATGCTAACATGTTGATGTTTGGCAGGTGCAATGTTGACTATGTTAGCATGCTAACATTAGCTTGTTAGCACTAAACCCAAAGTACAGCAGAGGCTAATGGGAATGCCATTCATTTTCCATGTATTTGTTTATAAACAAATAATTTTGACCTGATGATGATGCTAGATGAAAAGTGAAGGGTCATAAATGGCTGCACCAAATTTTGTAGCAATCCATCCAATATTTCATTTAAAACCACAAATATAAACCTCATGCTGCTGCTAGAGAAAAAGTCAGATTGCTAAATTCTGTAGTATTCATCCTCTGGGGACCATGAAGATCTGTACATAATTTCATTACATCCAATACTTATTGAGATATTTGAGTCTGGACCAAAGTTGTGTGCCAACTGACCAAGAGTCCTAGCAGCAGCATGAATAAAATTATGTCTTCACATTGTGAAACATTTTGCCATCCATAAACAATGGAGGTTTTTTTTCATTCCTGTCTTATTTTAAAGCATCATCACCAAAGGAAATAACTACCGTGTTGATAGCAGGATTTGTAATTAACATATTTAAAGTGAAACTGAAGAGGAAGGGAAACTCAAAGGGAACAAGATAGAATATAACTCTTTATTAAAGGTTGATGCCAACACATTTATTCATTCCTCCCCCCCCAGTAGACTTACAGAACTTCTCCCTGCAGAAGTGTTTTGTACTGGGCATTCAGCCTGGAACACGATGGTTATTTTGTTTTATTTTAAGTTGCTGGTTGGCAGGCGTGTAAATATGGATTTGGCGTTAGATTTCTAGCCAAAAGGGGGGAAGGAGTTTAATCAATGTTTGTTGTATTAGTGATCAATAGCCACAATTACATTATTTTAGAGGAAAAGTTTGATCTAGCATAAATTATAGATGAGTTTGTGATTTATATAATATAGATAATGCCACTACCGGAGTGAGTAATAAGTAATAAAGTACATTCACTTAAGTACTCTACTCAAGTTCAGTTTTGAGTACTAGTACTTTACTTGAGTATTTCCATTTTAACAGCAGCCCATGTAAAGCAGTTAAAAGCAGGATTTGTACACACAGTGGAGAATCTTTAGCTTGGTACCGTTAGTTTTATTATCATCTTCGGTTTTATTTAATTATTTTAAAATCTAATTTGTTAATTATGTTGCCTTGTGGTTCTTTTATATCTTGTTTTTGTCTTACTTAAAAAACTTGGGACTTCTGTGTAAATCCGTAATTCATCGCCCAGAATAGATATCTCTTATAATTCCTTATGAGAAACATCCACAGTACTTAAGGGATCAGAGAACATCTAAAGATCTAGTTATATATCTGGCTTAGAGAGATTTGTTTTAAGAGTCTTATCACAGATATTCAGTTTGCAACACCAGTCCCTATTGGCAGGCACAGGTATGATATAATAGGTGAAGGTACTGCTGAGTATCAATTAACATCACTGATTTGACTCTTAAAGGGGGCCGTTTATCAATGACAAGTTCAAAACTATCAAGTGTCTCAATGTCACTCAGTAAAGATTGACTTGTTATAGGTAGTAACACATATACAGTATATCTAGGGGGCTGTTGCCGATAGACACAAGGGGTCCTGTTTAGACCGGAGGTACTGCATGTACTCGAGGAATCATATCTCATCCTTACAGATGGTGAAAGGGCAGCACAGAACCCATCTGAACACTTCTAATAATAGGCACAACTAAAATAGACAGTCATCACATGAAATCGATAATGCCACTTAGATATGACAGTGGGGGCTGGCTGGCTGCCCACGCACTGGTGTCATTATCTTGACACGTAGCTCACTCATGAGGAAGAGCTCCAGGTGCTTTCACTCTTCCTCATATAAACTAATGCCCGCTGCCCTAATGGGGTACTTCATGCATGAAACGTGTCAATATTAAAAATGTTTGATAACCAGAGGAGCCACTTTAATCAAAAGGACAAAATCAAATTAAAGTAATATCAAGTTTCAAAAAAGGGGCAGGGAAATGGGCAGAGCTAGTCGTTATATCAGTGCTTGAGTTGCTTCTTGACTAAAGCCAAGCAGAGTACTGCCATCCAGTGGCCACACAATGACAGTTCACATGTATAAACGGGCACTTCCATGCGTAGGAAGAAAATACTATGGACACTATTTAACTAGAGTTTATTTTTAAAAAAATGAAAGGTCAAAAATAAGCCTAGTCTTGCAATGCATGTATATATTTATACTGTGTGAATATTCAGTGTGTACCTGCTTTATAATTTCATAACTTAAATAATTTTACAGCCTAATTTTTACTTTTCAGTATCTTTCATAATTAGTAGTGCAGTTTCAAGTTTCAAGCATTTTTGTTTTTGATCATATTCACACAGATAGGTTTTCATTGTCTAAAGCCAAACCTTTTTAAAAAAAAACAAACAAACAAAAAAACACATGGCATCACTAAGTACTACATTTCATGGATTCAAGCCCATGGATCCTTGTACCTTTCCTGCATCAGTGTAAATAAATGGGCTTAGTGTACAGTCACTAAAACAAACATAGGCAGTTTATTTCATCCGTGTATACTTTTATGTTCATGCAATGCGTCATTCTGGACATATCCAATAAACAAAATTACTTGTGGCTTTGTGTCTAAATACTGTAAAGGAATACTTTCTTCTCCCAACCTCCACTTGGGTTGTTTGCTCCTATCAAAACTAATCCTACCACATATACACAGTAAACACGTGATTTTCATATTATCAGTGCAGCATGAAAGCAGTTAGTTATTTTTTCAAGTGTTGAAATTAAGACTGTTCCACAAGACAAACCTTGTTTGTTACCAGTACACTTCAAGTACCTGTACCACTGACCAAAGCAACATCAGCTGCTGCAGCATGCAACAACCACTGTGGCGCTTTGAAAAAGGCAATAAACAAGTTGCTGTGTATTAGTTAAACACATTTTAGTAAAAGTATTCACTAAATCAATAAGTGACATGGGTAATTTAATGGGCAGATTGATGCAAAAGCAAGGAAATTACAAATGCAAAGTTATGAGTAAACTTGAAATTATAATTCCCATCAGAATTTCACAATTTCTTGTTTCTCTTCTCAAATGTAAACATGTTTATCACTGGTGCTGAATGGACTTTATATTCCAAAAATATAAAAACAAAAGGGGAAAGCTCCTTCCCATTCTGAATGATTGCCAAACTGCCAGTGTTTTCAAGCCATGCATATTACCAGGTATGATTAATTTCTTTAATAATTTTCACCACTGAAATGATTAAAAAACAAAATCAACTTCAATATAAATGCAGTACTTACACAGTTACATTTATTTGTGCAACAGGAGTGGGATGAAAAATACAAGAGAAAAATGAGACAGTAGTGTATATATGCTACTTAACTGTCACAATACTTTGCATTTAAGGTACTAGTCACATCAAGTGACTGAAAGCAAGATCACTGCAACCTAGATCCCACATGAGAAAATTTAGACACAGCTGCGCTAAGTGGGAAAACATTTAAGAACATTTTAAAAGAAATTTCCATGCATGCATGCATATACACACAAACACACAACATGCCTACTATAAGCTAATAAACTTCCATTTGGATATACAGCAAGCAGAAATTACATGTCAAACCATGGGAGGGTATTAGGTGTTCTAAAACTTGGACCAAGATTGTTGGTAGGCTTCATCTCCTGACTGCAGAGAAACAAGACAAAATAACAATTAAAGAACAAAAAATATGCACAAACAAGTACTGAGAGCTGAAGCAGACTAACGGAGCAGACCACTTACTTTTTATTCAAGACCGTGTTGACGCCCCACACAAATGGAACAGCAGTATCATCAGCCTCTGCACGATAAAATGATCTGTTACTCTTACTCCGAAAGACCGCCCACTCAGGCTGTGCCACGGTTTTGTTCTTTAGTCTGCCCTGCATCAACTTCCACTGGAAGCGTCTCAGAAATGGTGTGTAGCCAGTTATTGACTTTTTGTTAATTTGTCCATTTTGTGTTTATTTTACCTTCTTCACAGCTCAATTTTATTTATATAACGCCAAATCACAACAGTTATCTCACAGTGCTTTTCATAAAAGAGCAGGTCTAGACCATACTCTGTTATTTACAGAAGCCCAACAGCTCTCTGCTAACCAGTTTTGTACCATCATCTGCATGGCTACTTATCCCTCTGGGAGCATTTTTAGAATCAGCATTTTGCCAGCCCGATTTTGCTGTTTGGTAATTAGTGCTTGTATGCACAAGATTTTCCATTTTAAAAATTGACCAGATTCTCCACAACATTCTGTGTCTGACTTCCTGCCCGGTTCAATCTGCTCTGTGCTGCTTGACACGGCATCTATTCACATTCACAGCCTATTCTCTGCGGAGTGGAGTGCTGCATCTGGTGGACTCACAAGCATTGACCATTGCTCTGTAATTGCCCCTTGGGGATACAAGTTAACAGTAAAGAGTGCTCTTACTGATCGCACCTTAATTAACAAGTTATGTCTCCTTTGTTTAATCCACAGTAAATTCCAAGTGTAAAAATAAGTTATGGTAATAATACCTTTGTCCCAGTCCTCGGTCATGTTTGGGTTTATCCAAGTACTGACAGGGATCTGCAGTTGACAATATCCATTTGTGCTTCCGCCTGTAAACAGAGCATAATCCACTGTAAGCACATGTTTACTCAGCATGGTAGAGAAAGACAATCACGTGATAATCTTACCGTCTTCAGTGACCACAGTATCTCTGTCCTCACACGTTTCAGTGTGGTGACTCAGCTCATGCTTTGGAACCAGATGGCGAGCATTATAGGGGCAGGTTTTTAGCTCACTGGCCAGTTTCGGGTGATTCTACATCAGTGAAAGGTAAGTTAGGCAACAAACAAACTTACAGTGGGATGATGACAAATAACCAGACTGAAAACTCAGCAAGCGGGTAGTCCTGTAACATCAGCACTCTGTATGTTACTCAAATCACAACACGGACTAACATGTAGAGTTCAGGCAGAGATAAGGAGTAACGCTCAAATCACAGATGGTACAAACATTGCCTCCCAAAACTGCCACTCACTGGGGACTTTATCAGTAATTATAATTTGTTTAGATAAGTACACAAATCAAAACACCAAGGACATTTGATTTCTATTTTGTGTGTGACATTTCCGTTTGATGGCGGCAGTGGAGAGAGACACAAAAGGCGGGGGATAGACAACATGGACAATACTTCCTTCAAGTGTTCAGAACATTTGAGTCAACTGTCTAGAATTCCTTGATAACTCTGCAAACTCCATCAGCGTAACAAGATTGTGCGATATGCCTAAACAGCTACTTAATGAATCTTGTAGAAACATTTGTTTTGTCAACTACTGCATGACCAGCAATGATGACAAATGCATAAATATGTTTAATTGTTGTGCAGCTGAAATGAATTGCGATATACTGAGAGGTGTTTGTTATATTGCCTCATTGATATGCATGATCTGGACAAAATATTAGAATGCAAGAGTAATTCCAGGGCTTCAGTATTAGCTCATTTTAATTAGGTGTACATAAACTGGCCACTGAGTGTTCAAAAAAAAAAACACGCAAAACAAAGGCTTGACTCACCTTCCTGCACTTGATAAGATGGTAAGGGAAGCGGCAGACCCGGATCTGGTGGTTCTTGTCAAAAGGACACTGCAGAAGTTTGTCCGGATCACAGTTTCCTTTTGTGTCTTTATAGTCAGAGAAGAACAAATGAATACAGTTCATCCATTAATATTTACTAAAACACGAGACAACTTCAGCTGCCGAAAATGTGCATAAATAGCTTCAGTATTACCAGTTTCCTCTTCCAACTGTGCTCTCTCAGCAGAAGGTGTCTTGCATGGGCCGCTAGTGGTTCCAAATCTGATGGTTGTTGCCATCTCGAGGTGGAATTGTAGAGACGCAGAAAGTTGTCAAATGGGAGGTCAAAGAATCCAGTGAAGCTAGCCTGGAATGCAAAATAAACAAAACCCAATATAATCAAAAGATAGCAAATACTGACTGGTTACTAGATGCACATGCAGCATTCAAAAGCTGCAGAACCTTGACAACCAATTAGGGGTGTGTGCACTACACAGGTGGGCCAAATCTATCACCTGAAAGTGCGTTTGCCTGTTTGTTTTGATTATACCAAAAAATACATGCGCACACCTATTTTAGTGAGACTTCAATTCTAAAAAAGGACAGGAACACATGATCATATGGTCTACTTAGTAATTGATTACCTTACTCATTTCTAATTTTTAAAAAAACTCTTTGAGACCATATAAAAACCATCTAACAACTGGAGTGTTTTACATAGCGCTAATTTTCTAGCTTGAGAGTGATTAACTTAGCCGCCCGAGGAAGCGATTACGCTATCTAAAGTTAGATGTAGCAGCAATTTACCCCCAACTGGAGGCCAGATATCTCTTTTGTAATAAAAGTGCCACCGTCTTATGTGCAGCTTTTTTTTTTTTTGTCTGTTATGTTTTGTCTACACCGTGGATAGGGAACGTCGACTTTATATGTCTTGACATGTAAGAAATGACATAAGCTGACTTGACTTTGACTTGAGCTTCCAACCGCTGAGCGCATGGGTCCAGTTCATCGGATGGTATTAACACGAATAATTGCGATTAAATTGCAAGCCATTTACGTGCAGGGCAATTTTCTAGAAACTTTTGTTGACCTATAATTAGCTAATTATCATCAATGCCCTAAAACCGTGCGTGCAGAAAAGTTTGCATGCGGCCAAGTTCACTAGCAACAACTTGGAACATCACTTAAATTAGCTTAGTTAAGCTAATTACTTTAATTTAGACTATCTGAGAGAACAAAGCTAAACAACACATTTAAAAGATATGTTTGTAAGAAGAAGTTTAAATACGGTCGGTAAAATTTTAGTGTTACCCCCAAAAAAGACCACTGTTTGGTCCTGTTCTTGCCTGCTTCTTACTTGTGACCGTAACTCGCGTCCAGGAAAAATTTTCGATCAAGCCCTTCGCGATCTTTTAGGTACACGCGAAATCACGTGACTTCCGGTTCAAACAAAAACAAACATCCCCAAAACTACATTCAAATGAATCCTAAAGTCGCTACTTTAGCTGACATTTCGCTTGTAAAAATGAATGAATGTTACATATGGGCAGGAAAAAATATCTTAAGATACTTAAGATAATAGCATCGAGTAAATAAGCAAACACATCTCCTGTAAATAGGGGATACCTGGTTATAATTGTAGCTTGGGGAGACTTGTAACAACACCAATTCCACCAATCAGACATCAGATCGAGTTAAGTGGTCATTTCAGTAGTTACCCACTTCCTCCCCGATCAAACATGGTGGCTATCAAGTCCGGGAAAAGGTACATTCAGAATATATATAGAAAAAAAAAAAAACTTATTTTGTGGTAAGAAAGTAATTTTTTGACCAAGACTATATTTTGTTTAGTATCTATAGGCTATTACAGATAAAATTGTTAGACTCGAATTAGATTGTTTCTCAGGCAATATATGATGCAGTTTTTTTCCTTTCAAATTTCAAACAACTATGCTAAAACACCTATCTAAACATTGCCTGACAGGGGTGGGGTCGAGTGTAACACTTCTTTAAAAAGTCCTATATACATATATACAACTAGTGACATTCTTGATTTTAATATTTTACAGAGTGTCCTTTGCAGTTTGGGCCTGCACTCCAGGGTTACCAGCATTCATTTGACAGCACTGTGACCAGTACTCCCCACTCACATATTGTTCATACATTGGCGTGTATATCGGCACTTTATCTTTTCCATACTCCATCTCCATCAGTGGAGAGGGCAGGGAAGCCTACAGGCAGCTTGTAAGAAATTCCAGTGTTGCACATGGTAGCTCCGCTTTAATCTTAAGAAGCTGCAGAGCTGCAGTCTCTATTCATTCAACTTACACTGTAAATTTCCAGCTAAACTGAGGCTTTTTGAAGACCATTATCTCTCTCTCTCTTGTCATTCACTGATCTTGTGCAGAGTTTTCTCTTCAGCAAGTGTTCCACTTCTGCGACTACACACATACACGCTACACCTACACATGTGCACTGACGACTCAGTGTTGGTTACAATTTTGGATTTCTTTATGCACTTTAAAAACATTTATTGAAAATGTATTTAAATTTATTTTCAAATTTATTGAATTTTTTTTTTCTTTTCACATGCTTATTTACAGCATTAAATGTTGAAATGTATATTGTAATAGGCTGAATATTAACTTATTGGGAGGAAACTGGTAGTTCTATGTAAAATCAGACCACTAGGGTTGTCCCGATCAGGTTTTTTTGCCCTCAAATCCGAGTCAGAATCATTTGATTTTGAGTATCTACTGATACCGAGTCCCGATCCGATATGTCTATAATACTTAGAAGAATAAATAAGGGCGAAAAAACAGATGCAGGATGTTCCTTATTTTTTAGTTAATTCACCTTATTTTAACATTCAACAACTCTTTTAACAAACAGAGCACTTCTGTGAAGTAGCTTGAACTATCAAGTAATAAATAACACAAATTCTTCACTTTTGGACTTTAGTGCAACAGTAAATCAACTTCAAATACCCGGCAGGCATGTCAACAAATACAAAAATAAAAGTGCCACAGTGTTTGCAAAGCACATATACATTTATATCCGAGTCCTCATCGGGAGGTAACGTCCGATTCCGATCTAGTCTGAAACAACGTGATCAGGCCCGATTTCCGATCTCGTGATCGGATCTGGACATCCCTATTGAGCACCACCATATCACAAAAATGGTATGATCCTTGTTTTGTTGTGAAGCTTTGACTGTGAGATTGGCAGTCAAATCAGGCTCTGTCCATCGAAGCATCAAATCTTTGACTATTCAGGGTCAGCCCTAGTACTTTATAGTTTGAGAACTACTCTGCTACAAAATACAGTGTTACAGTTGCTGAAGAAAAAGTGTTACAACCATACCCAGGTCAAAGTCTTGCATTCAATGTTTTTTTGCTTAAATAAACATAATGACAGAAATAAATTTATGGACGTTATCAAAAATACTCATTATGCAGAATAATCTGTTAATTAATAAGAATAGTCAGTTTTATATTATTTTTTGTAACATTTGTCTGCCTACAGGTGCAGTGCCCATACTCCTTATTGTTATAATTGTTAGTATTGTTGATGCTTCTGTAATCAGTATTTTGTAGTTTATTTTAAACTCTGTGTTTTACATTGATGATGCTTGATGCTCAAACATAGTTAAGATGGATACTGTTTCCCAAATGTCAGATGAAACCATATTATCATCCTATCATCTATTTAGATTCTCCCCAGATGCAAATTCAAAAAAATGCACTGCAGAATATTCTGGGTGTATAAGTGTGTGTGCATATGCCTTTGTATACAAATAACTGTATATAGCCTATATATTGCTTTATTTTATTTTTACATAAAATATTTAAATGTCGCCTTATTTTAATACAAAGTTAATTATCTGGTATGTTGAGGGTAGCAAAAAGGGACTACAAACTTTTGTTGTGGTCAACCTTGAACACCTTTTCTTTGTTCTCATTTTTATTCTGGGTGGTTTTACCGTCATTACGGTAAATGCACGGCTTTTGGCTTTGTCGGATTTGAGCGTCATTACGGTAAGTAAGCGGGACTTGGCGTCAAACATGGCGCTGTCCTGTTCCAGGTTGTGTAGCAATTTGTCTTTGATCCGACTGTGTGGTATCAGGACAAACATCATAACAAATGGCCTTTACACTCCTTACATGTCCTGTCAGTCCAGGTATGTTTGACACTCTTTATGGCTCATTCCTCCTCGGCTTGACGCGTCGTTTTAGTCGCATCTCACGTGAATCTTTGCTAAGCTAGCTGCATATCTGTACAAGCTCAACCGTGTTATGTTTGATTGAAGAGGCATTTGAGCATAAATGCCATGATGTAAACGGAGTTATCTTCTTTGTGTTGAAATTATGGCACTTTATGCTGTTATTGATACACGTAAAAGATACGACCAAGTTGTTGTCGTGAATGTATTTTCAAATTCCAGGGCATGGAGGTGTAGAGGGGATTTTAATTCATTTTAATGGAGTCAATTTAATCCATTCAGATGCTCTAACTGGAGTACGTTTAACTCTTCTATTTATCAGGTTGTCCCATTGTAGGCACTACTCATCCTCCAAAGTTAGACGAGGTATAGGCAGATATGTCACCTCCAGACTCCAGAGGGTAAATAGCAGATATGAAGGTTTCCTTAAAAGGCGATTTCCTCGCTTTTTTCAGCTGTACCACACTTTTATGGAAGGTAAGATCACTGTTAATTCATAAATATTTTTTTGTCTTGTTTTAAAGTTTTTTATTTCTTTAAAACTGCACACTCATTCTTTTCCATGTTGTATAGCAGCTGTTATTAACAGTAATTAAAGTTTAAATATTGTTGAAAGAAAGCCTAAAATGAAATCCGAATGGATTTAAGATTAGAAACATGAGCACAATGTCACATTTGAAGTTCACTCTCTTATGTATTTTTTATTAAAAAAACATTTTTTGTAAAAATAATTGAATCATTCCAGGATTCAAGCTACTGTTCCAAGATGCCAAAGATGTGCGGAGAATAAAAACAAAGATGGTCTCTGAAGGATTACAGTTCCAGGATCTGCCCTACAGGGAGATGGAGAAACTCAGACAGGTGGGTCTCCTTACTGAATGTGCTTCATCACACAGGGAGCAGGAACACACAGTACAGCCGGGAGGTAAACTTAACTTATTTGTGTAGCTATAGCTGAGTGAAATGTGGCATCTGCCTCATATTGAAATGATCAATGTTTTGTCTTTTTCAGAAACCAAAATGCCCACACCTAGTGTAGATGTTGCAAGACACCAGCTTTAGTCAGCATATTTATAACCAGATATTGAGTAAAACAAAATTGATATTTGATTTTTTTTTAAAACACAGCGATTATTTGATTGGCGGAAATACTGTATATTATTGATCATGTTTCTAGACTTTTTCAAAAACACTCTTAAGACTATTAAAGTTTGACATTGAAATAAAATGATCGATGCACATCACAAAGAGAAAATGGAAAAAACAATAGTATAATATTTTAGTATGCAGGATAATCAGGTTATAATTAAATGTTAAAAATATAAATAAGACAGAAAAGGCAATTTGGATATTTTTGGATATTTAAATGACATTAGGGACAACTTGAAATGGAGAGTGAAATTTAAGTGGAAAATAGAAAACAAGATATGTCCATGCCTAAATTAGGCATAAAAATACTATAACTGGGAAAAATACTTAGAAAAGAGGAACTTCCTTTATGGTTGAGTTTAATGTCAATTTGTCGAGACCCTAGCACAGTTCATTTAGTGTGAGATGAAAGCTACAATACTAATAACTATGGTATTATTTGTTCATGGAAATCATACCAAAGGAGGATAATTAATTTCACAGTGGTGTTTTGATATTTAAAAGTACCGCATTTTAGCATCTTTTTTAAATGCAGGAATGAACGGCTCAAATTCAGAATGCGAACATATTGTACTGACAATTCATTAATCATAGTAAATCAGTTACAGATTTTATATAAGAACTGTGTTGATATCCTTAGGCTGATGATACACTGGGCAACTTTTTGAGCAATGTTGCTGGGCACTCTTGCTAGAGGCAAGTCCGACAATGTTTTAAATGGACAGCGGCGGAGCTGGGCGGGTGTTGGAGTGGTGGGGGAAGGGGATTACGGTAGTAATCTTTACTCATTACCACTGACTACAACGTTGCCCTGCACAGTTGCTCTAAAAGTTGGTGTGTGTATCATCAGGTTTATGGTTTAGCAGTATTTTAGTAAATACCTGTTATATTTTAGGTAATGTATGTTATCTCATAGTAGCTTTACTTACTTTATATTTATTTTGCAGTTCCGCAGAGGCATGATCAAGGCCCTTCCGCTGGTGGTGATCTCTATCCCTCCCTTTGCCAACTACCTGGTTTTTGTCTTGATGTGAGTTACTTTGAAATAACCATCTTTTCATTTCACTTGCACCCTTTTGATTCAGAAAAACAGTCTGAAAATGTAGTAATGTCTCTCCTCTCTCTGCTGTCATCCCCTCCTGTTCACTGCCAGGTACTTTTTCCCCCGCCAGCTCCTGATTCCTCATTTCTGGACTCCCAGGCAGCAGGTAGAGTTTCAGGGAGTGTACCATTCCTTCAGGGTCCGCCACCACTGGCCAGTGCTCAAGGGGCTCGAGTATACGAGCCTCCAGGTCAAAGACAGTCAGCTACAGACTCGCCTCAAGGACCTGTGTGCTAAAGTAAGTGAAGTCAAGTCATTGAGAAGACTGTATTATGATGACGAAAATGTGGCAGGATATGTTGTATATTCTCCTTTCACACATATTGGCCAGCTATAATTTGCAGAATTATATTGCAGATATTCTTAAACACAATTATAGAGCATACATTGATGCATTCACTTTACACAAAGTGACTGAACAGATATAAATAAAAAGAATGTAAGAAATACTTGACAAACACCTGGGCCCGTATTCATAAAAAATCTTAATGCAAAGAGTAGCTCCTAGTGACACAATTCTAAGAAAATTCTTAGAAATGTGGGCGTTTACTCTTAAAATTAAAGAAAAAATCCTAGTAAAGAAAAAAGTTCAGAGAGCATCTTAACCCTTAAACGAGGTCTTAGGGTCAAAATTGTTAGGAGCTCGGACGAGGACTTTAAGAGCCTTAAGAGATTCTTTAGTAGAGGAGAAAATGGCAGAAAGACGAAGAGGGAGAAGAAATGGTTGCAGACAATGGATGACAGTGAGTTAATCAGACGCTATAGATTAGATCGTGCAGGGATCATGTTTGTGACTGATCTTATTAGAGACGCACTAACATCTCCGACACGGCGCAGGAATGCCACAGCGCCAGAAATTAAAGTAATCACTACATTATGATATTTGGCAACTGGGAAAATGCAACAATGCAGAAGTGATGATTTGGGTCTGTCACAACCTTCTGTAAGCAGAGTGATCACACAAACAATTACAGCACTTTCAGAACCTCTTATTGTGCCGCAGTTCATTTCGTTTCCACTGGACATTCCCACCTTGCAGGCTCAAAAAACTGCATTTATGCATATAGCAGGCTTCCCTGGTGCGCACAAGCAGGGGGAATGAACCACATATATAATGTGTGTGTGTGAGTGAGAAGGTCAAATAGGAAATATTACGCATGTAATTTCCAAATCACTCTTTTTTCTTTTTTTTTTCCTTCTTGGACAAACAACCAATCACAGTCTTCAAAAGATTGTGTCGTACATAGCAACGGGGTCAACCCCGCCTCCTCACTAAGATAAAAGTTTTTGTCTTTTCCTTGCTCAGAGTTGCTCTCAGATCAGTCCTTGATTGCTCTTAAGCTAAGACACTCTTGTAAAAGTTTTTTTAGCTAAATTAAGAGTTTTCTGAGAGGATTCTTAGAATCTTTATGAATACGGGCCCAGGAGTCTTATTTATTTACCTTTTCTAAAAGTAGAATTCAATTTATCAACTTGTTTTTGTGCTTAGAAACGTGTGCATATTAGATCCTGAACAGGCGTACCAAGTGGTAGGCTGGTGTCATCTCAAGCAAACCAATTCCTAAATTGCAGATACATAAACCCTAACTCTGAACTAAAGATGTACATTTTCATTTTTATTTGTAAAACAAGGTAATGTTGGGAACCTTTGGTTTAATCTTTGACAATAAATTATATTTTCTAAGCATAACATGTTTTTTACGTTAAACCTTGACCTGAAAAGTAACTATGGCTGTCCATAAGTTGCTGGAGTAAAAATACAAGATACGCCTGTGGAGTCTAAGTATGAAGAAGCATCGATTAGAAATATTTGAGTGAAGTAGAAGTAACTCAAAACTGTGTTTAAGCACTTGAGTGAATAGACTTAATTATTATATAATATTATAAATAATAATTTCTACCATTAGTAATTGAACATTGTTGACAGCTGATTGAAATTCAGTTTAATAATGTAGTTAACTGGAAAGATTTTAAATTATATTTCACAAATATGCACAATATACCAGCCCTGTGATGGACTGGTGACCTGTGTTCGACCAAGGTCAGCTGGGATAGGCTCCAGCCCCCCGCGACCCTGTACGCAGGATAAGCGGTTGACGATGGATGGATGGCACAATATACCTCAAACTAGGTTAAAACCTAGTTAACTTAAAACTAAATGTCCAAATAACATTGGTTATATGTAAATAAGATGTTTTCCGATTTTGATGGTCAACGGACTACTTTGAAATGAAAAAGTAATTACTAAGATCTTTACGCACAAACTTAGTGATGGATTTACAAATAACAGGTGCAAATCAATTCTGATTGTTCTCCACCATGTTGAATCTCCAATGTAAAGACAATATTGCAGAGACCGCGCTTGATGATACTTAAAGACTCAAACAATTTAGCTGTGAACTGTGTGAAACTGCATTTTCACACCTGATTCTTTTTACCCCGACCAAGAGTCTAGTATAAATTATCCATCCAAGCGGGATAAACTGACTTTATGTGTATTTTCAGGTGCAAAGTGGAGAAATCCCTCAAGTGTCAGAAATCCTGGCCGTTCGGAGCTTGTTTTCTGGACCCCCTCTGGGTATAAAGAGAATGAGCGTGGATCAGATGGTTAGTAAAACCCTTCCACTCTTCACTAACAACCATTCTGTTGACACGAAATGCAAAAAGCTTTGTTGAACCTGAACACTACTTGAAAACATCCTCTGTCTGTGTTCCACTGTGCAATCAGAGACACGTCAGCCGCCTGCTCTTCCTGACGCCTTTCCTACCGGGGTTCCTGATTGGCCGACGGCTGAACAGCCATGCCCTGGAGCTGCTCCAGCTGGACCGGGCCCTCAGCAGGCTGGGCCCTCACCAGCTGAGTGACTTCGAACTCAGACAGGTCAGTCACTCTGTATGACTTGACAAATTACCTCTTTTTGCTGTGTAATTCTCAGTAAGCCGTGTTATAAATACATAATGTTTTTCTCTTTTCAGGCTTGTTATGTAAGGGGGATCAATTCTAATACTCTTTGCATTAACCAGTGTCGCGAGTGGTTATACCAGTGGCTTCACATGTCCTCCTCTTTGAAAGGTATTTCCATTTGGATGTTTTTGTAATTTGACTTCAACTGTATTCTGTTGACATGTCTGTTTTGTTTAATATTCAATGGAATACTTAAAATGTTTGGTAAATATGCTTATCGTTTTCTTGCTAAGAGCTAGATGATAAGATTGATACCACTTTCATGGCAAATATGAAGCCACAGCCAGCAGCCTTTTAGCTTAGCATAAAGAAACAGGAAAACAGCTGGCCTGGTTCTGTGCAACAAATTCAGCCGGGGGGGGGGGGCACCCTGGACAGGTCACCGGTCCATCACAGGACAACATGTTATATCTTAGAATAAAAACAACAGTATGTTTTCGTGGGGATTACGTGTAAATTGTTTTGGCTGGGTACAATTACCTTTCGACAGAGCCAGGCTAGCCGTTTCCCTCTATTTCCAGCCTTTATGCTAAGCTAAGCTTATACTAGATATGGCTGTGTTCGAAACAGGCTAAACTTCTTTCTCAGAAGGTGTCTGAACAGGACAGTGAGGCATCGAGTGCTGTTCCAAACGGCTCGAACAATCTCTTCCTGTCTCCTGAGATGTCTTCAAGCTGCCCCAGTAACGGCCAGTTTTGAAGGCAGCATCGATGGTGACTTGATGCTGACTATTACCCATAAAGCAGCGCGGCTGCGGCCGCCGGAGCTTTTTTAAAACCGGTCAAGATGGCAGACAAACAAGACGAATTTGTACACAAATATATGTTTTTAAAAGTTTGTAGTAATTTTCTCGCTTCGATTTTTGAAAATCTAGTGAGAACTAAACACTGAACTCTCATATCAGTCCGTGACTGAAACCAACCAAGTTCGTTCAGTTTGATTTCTGAGGCGTCTTCTTAGCCGTCTGGCTTTTCAATAGTTAGTTAGCTTATGCTAAGGCTAGCGTTTTTTCTGCCTTAAAAGGCTGTTCGTAACTAATGTAAACAGAGCTGCCTTCACTTGAAAGTGATGCCTTTTGAGGCAGCTGTCTATTACGGTATCGAGGCAGCTGCCTTCTGTTTCGAACACATCCATAGTCGTCCTTTTATTCCATACATTCTTCTTCTTTATCAAAAACCTACATTACCCAGAATCCACTTGTAGTCCCATTTTAAGCTGACTCACGTGACATCACATGGGGAAATCTATCAGACTTCACACAGCTCCCTCTGGAGCCACAAAAGGCTTTATAAATCACCCCAGCACCTGTTTATAAAATCAGTGGAATTCTGCTTTAATGCAAAGACAAAGTGGTATCAATCTTCTCATTCTACTTAAAAATGTTTAACTCTTTTAATCCTTATTAACATGTCTTTCTAGTCTAAAATAGCATATTTTATTACATTTTTGCAGACTCAGAGGTGTCACTGCTTCTGCACAGCATTGTATTTCTCTCTGCCAACTACCCGAATGGTCCCAGCCGACACTGACAGGAAGCCTGAACCACTGCTTCTGAGATTATGTTCTCTTTTGTGCACTGGTCAGCACGACTTCCTGAGAGTTGTCAACATCTCCTTTTTGCTGAGGAAAAAACATTTTAAAACTGATCTTGGCAAGATTTTGAGGTTTAAAACTGTCTTTGCAAACAGGGTTGTAGTAAAGAAAAGGATTCCATTAATTCTAGACGCCTTAGAATCATCCTGTTTGAAAGTCCCAGTGTCAGCCATGAACACAACACTCCTCTGAAGTGGAGGAATACCACAAACTACGTACATAGTTAACAGAATTTCTTTTGGAAAAATGGGGTGAATATATGGTGTCTTTGTCTGGGAGTAGTATGGGATTCTACTTTATAACTTATAAGACAGGTGTGTTTAGACTTAATCTTGTTTAGAGGAGTTCTCATGTAATTCACACTGAAATTGTGATTCACTGAACTATATTAAGTGGTGATATTGAGGTAAATGATTACCTGTCGCTGTATTTCAAGCTCGCTACCACTGCAAAGCGCACACTTGTCAATTATTACTTCTAAGCCAACACATCATTACACAACAACAGTGACAAGCAGGGAAACAAAGAGGATACTGTTTAGTATTTTTGGCGCTTGTTAATATCTTGCTTGTGGAATGGTAAAGTTGTTCAGACACATTCCATGCATAAAAACACGAGAAGATTGCTTTTATGTGAACTTGTTTTTACATGTTAACATCCAACATGTACTTTATCTTCTCATACATTTACCTCACTTTGTGCTCTGCTCTTACATCTTTACAATGAATAATGCTGGTCCTGGCTAAATTTGAAAACTTGTAAAAAGGGAATTTTATGGCAACAGTCTTGAGGGAATGAAATAGTTTTGTTTATACAGATCAATTTGTTGACCGCAAAAATTAGTAGATAACACAAAGGCACCTTCTAACGGGAAAAAAGGCAACGGATCCTAAATAGAGATGGAAAAAGCCAAATTATTAGTTTTGTCATTGCAAAGACATTCAAGCTTGTTTGTGTGGTGAGAAGCTGAATTTATTGTAGATTAATGTTGGGTGCAGCACAGCATCTACAAGCTGTCTGAAAAGAGTTGTGATGGCACTTTGTTTACTTGACGTTCAAATGACAATAACTTGTCTTGGTCAGACCACACACTTCAGCACAGAATTTCATTCAAGCTTTTTGCTGAACGCAAATAGGTTAAAACAGTATGAGGAACTGCATGTTCTTTGTGCCGGTGCTTGGTGTTGTAAAGTGTAAAATAGGAAATGTCATTTGCTTCCTGTGCCTTTCGCAAGGACTGGCACAATCTGAAATACAACAGTTGCAAAAGTATTTTTTTGGTTAAGATTTATTTTAAAATTTGTTATATTATTTGTTCAACAGGTTTTGAATGTTGTGTTGCTGTGCCAATATTATATACATTGTAATGGAATTGTGTATAAAATAAAGACCTTTATGGTGCATTTATTTTCCCTGTTTGCATTTACCCTTAAAGCAAATTCAGATGCAATTTACAGGGTCTTTAAAAACAGAAACTGAAAAACAACCAAAACACAAAAACCATGCACCACAACAGGTCATAAGAAAAGTAAAAGATGTTACACTTCTTCGCAGCAAACAAGAACATTAACTGACAACAACGTGGGTGTTAATCTTGTCTATCATTTAGAATTTCTAAATACAGTATGAAAGCAGAGTATTGTTAACCTACGAAAATATAATCTAAAACCAATACAAGGGAAAATATACTGTCCTGTGTCTGATGTCTTAAGTATAAGATGAACATATTTAAAGTTTCCAAATAAAGCTCCCAATAAGCGTGACATGAACAACTAACTCCTTCTCAGGTGTGATGCTGAATCACATGACTTCATAACCGCTGCGGATGCCTCTCATCAACAAGCAGGCGAACACGATGCCCATTATCTGGAAGTAAAACAGACAGACATAAATTCTTTGTGTCCTGTAGCACTTTTAAAAAAAAGCCAAGTTGAGAAGTCTTTGATAAAACAATTAGTTTAATTAGTTAGACAATTAGTTAAAATGAGGAATGACAAAATAAAAAACGTACACTGTAAGTGTACAGGGTTTAAGTTAAAAGAATCTGGTTTTGCAATAAGTAATGTCTGCTCAAATTAGGTTACCCATGCAACATGAGGTGGTGTTATGTTACATACCTGCAGGAAAGCAATAACAAGCGCTGCAACTATCACCCACAGGATGTTTTTCTTCAGCAAAGCCTCCACAGCATCATGACAACCCTAAAGCAGAAAAAAAGAACTTTTAGATTCAACATGAACATTTTATTATTTGAGTTGTTACTTGAGAGACACGTTGCCTTCAAACACTGCTTAACTTTGTGTTTTGTTGACACTAGCTTTACTTCCTTGTTGACATTACTGTATTACTGTGCCCTGCTGTTGTGTGGAAAACTACTCAAAAACAAACAGAGTTGCTCATGGCATGATGGGAAAATGCTGCTTATTGACCGACTTTATTAAAACAACTCAAGTTTGTATTATTGTGCTGTAAGAAGATACACAGTTGTACTTCTAGTTCTCTATTTCTAACAAAGTAGCTGCTCAACAAGTGTTTGCTGTAGCATAAAATTGAACTTGCTGTTACCACCAGTAACCATTGGTGTCGACAAATCAAACAGGAATCAAATCTTATTATAATTTAAACAAAATCTCATGTTCACCAACTCTGCAACAATATATCAAATGTGGGGTTTACCTTCTGGTATACTTTGACAGGGTTTGTCATGGCCCCGTTTCCACAGTTTGCAGTGACATTCACACAGCATGAATCAGGCACGGAGATTCCATCAGGTTTGAAGTTTCTCCAATCAGAAGAATTGTTCACACCACAGCATTTCCACTGCAAGTGCAAAATGAAAATCATTTAATATGGACATGTGAGCTATAAGGTTTGGTAATGGACACATGAGCAATGTACAGTAAAAGGATGTAGCTTACTGTCCTGTCATGCAGCAACGACTAACATAATATAGTGTTATGTGAAGGTGTGTAAATGGTGAGCAGGAGAAGTTACACTGAACTCACTTCCTCCTGCAGTTCATCCACAGCCTTTTTGAATTCTCCTGTAGTATTGTACGTCTTTATCATTTCAGAGAGACTTTCCTGGACGACATCTGAGAGCTACATGGGAGACAAAACATGGAAGCAAAGTTAAAACCACACCTTCTGAAGAGTCTTATTAAACACACAAAATAGTGAAGTTCTACACTCACCTTGTTTCTGAAGACATATCCAGCGATTGCTGCTGCCACCTCAATTATGATGATCAGAGTGAGAAGGACAGCAAACTGGGGGTGGGGATAAAAGTAATTAAATGACTTACATATACATAATGTCTATTCTAAGCTACATTGTATGTGTTTTCCACACATTATTCATTAATCTGTGACACCAAATCCCACACGACAAAGTTAATTCAATAGTTTTGGTGCTGTGTGGTTTAACAGATGCCACACTTTCTGAATTACCATGGTGACCATGCAGTAGTTCTCTTTCCAGGCACCACAGCAGCCGAAGAAGGCGATGAAGAAAATCACCACACCGACTACGATGACGACAATGGGAGCTGCTGAGGTTGCCGCATCTTTGATCACCAAGGTGTTGTGCAAAGCCACCTGAACGAGGATTCCCACGACGATCAGTGCTAGGCCACATAACTGCAGAAAAGAGAGGGGTGTTAGTTTAGGATGTAATTTGTGGGATAATTTCTGCTCTTTTCATGTAATCCTACAATGTTTCTTTGGTTTGAGCCCACAGTGGAAACTTTAATGTTTTACTTGATTATCTGGTAACAATGAAAGTAAAGAGAGGTTGTATAAGCAACTGGATACTCAACTTTGAAACTACATACTTATAGTAGTGCTGAAATTTAAATATCATTGAATTACCAACCACTGATCTGAATTAAAGTGTTTATCCTGAGGAGAATTTAAAAGATCAGGTGTTTTTTAAACCAATTAATTAAATAAATTAAACCAATCTACTTTTAGCAACATGATTAATTCAAATTGTAAAATCCAAAAATGACCAAGTAAATTTGAACATATTAAATACCATTTTTAAAAAACCCAGACACATGAATTTTAAGCCGGAAATTCAGAACAGAGATTGGGAATTGAGTTAGAGACTCGGACTCAAGTGCACACAAAGTGACTTAGTGACTTAGACACAGTGTCCTCAAACGACTTCAGACTCGACTCGGACTCTAGGCACAGGACTCGTGAACAATGTTTATTTTTTAAGAAACTTCTGATGAGCTTGCTGTTCTTCCCTCCCTCCGTTACCTATAACCTGCCTACATAACACGTAGCATATGCTGTGCGCGGCCGCATGTGAGAGAGGACAACAAACACTGGCATCTGCTGAGCCGTTCATCATAAACTTTGGCTTTAAAACTTCATACAACAAGACCCAAACAAAGAAGCGCTGAACGCAAAATAGGTTATTAACCTGTGGTGAGTAAACATGTTTAGCTCAGCATCGGCCATCTAACGTTAGCTTGCTTCTTGCACTAGCTACGACCTACAAGAGTTTAACTCCGAATTATTTACGTCCCGCTGGCTGCCATCATGTTATTTATTGCCGTTGGACGGAAAGAGGTTACAGGTTTATTGTTGATCATGTAACCTGACAGTTTTATTTAGTTATAACATTACACTGGTTTAAGAGTCTGCAGGGTGTGTTGACTTACAGTAGTTAAGCTGTTAAGTTAAAAACAGGTTACAGCTTTATTGTTGACCTTGTAACTTAACTTTACACTGGGTTTGAAAATCAACAGGGTTTTTTGACTTACAGTAGCTTATAAGCTGTCATTAATTGTAGACGCATTGTACATGAGGCTACATGGTTGTGCTCTGTAAGTTAAAAGACAGGTTTATTGTTGATTATGCAACGTCACAGTTTTATTTAGTTAACGTTACACTGGGTTTAAGAGTCTGGGGAGTGTTTTGACTTACAGTATTTAATAAGCCGTCAATAATTGCATTGTATATTACATGGTTGTGCTCTGTAAATGAAAAACAGGTTACAGTTACAGAATTTGTTATAGCTATGCAGTTTCACAGTTTGGCTCTGTGATGCTGTACTAACCTTGATGCTAACACCAGCACTCAAACACTGATAATACTAACATGCTGATGTTTAGCAGGTATAATGTTTACCATGTTCCCCATTAGTTTAGTGTGTTAGCATGCTAACATTTGCTAACTGGCACTAAAGAGCAATGATGGAATGTTATTATTTTTGCACATATTTGGTCATAAACCAAAGTATTAGGTAAAGTTAAATTAGGACTTGATGGTGGCGACAAATTAAAAGTAAGGGATCATCAAAGTCAAGTCAAGTAGGATATATTATATGGTGACCATGAAGATCTATGAAAAAAAGTTGGTGAGAATCCATCCCATAGTTGTACATTTCATTCTGGACCATAGTGGTGGAGCAAGTACAACTTAAAATACCTACTAGAAATTTTAATGTTTGGAAATAAAAACCACGTAAATAAAGCAAAATATTCCAGTTTATTAAGGGGTAGGTATTTAGTTGAGATTACTTTTAACAAGTAGATATTCACTTGCTAAGAAGACTGAAAACCTTTCTTTGATAAAAGAGTAAGCACTTATGCTAAACAGATGGAAGGAAGTTGCAACAGTCTTCAGTTCCTGTATTTAGATGTAAAATTATCAAGTGATAAAATGTGATATTCATGTGTCTCTGCTTTGGGTGGAGTGACGAGAGCATTGTATTACAATATTTACAGCCACTGTGTGGGTGAAATGTTTGACAATGATAAGCTGAAGTTCTCACAGCAAACATTACAGTGAACTGCATATCCTATACTTTGAGGATGCTTCTTCAAACAGAGCAGGGAGTCCACTCAGGGTAAATACAACTGTGGGCGGACAGGAAGGAATTTAACCTCTAGAGCTGAAACAAGTAGATGATGAATCAATTAGTCAATCAGCAGAAAGGTAATCTTAAAATCGATTAAAAATCGATTGACTAAGTAATTTTTTCTAGTATTTTCTTCTTCTCAAGTGTGAGGTTTATGGGATTTCAGATTCTCTTACGTTATGGTAAACTACATAACTTTATGTTATGCTGGTCAGACAAAACAAGGAATTTATGGGAATTTTCTTTTGCTATATTCTGACATTTTATAGGTTAACGGTAAAAACAAGAAAGTAAGTTGCCAGAATAATCGTTAGGGAAAATGCTCTGTCAATTGCAGCCATATCTACCACTCAACTCTACGATGACTCTACTGTGTTACTGTGTATTTTACTGGACATTAAACAGACCTTCAATGACTAAATGTTACTGCAGCAGAAACACTATAAATCAACTTTAAGACTTTAAGTTTTCAAAATCTCATCTCAACAAGCACAATGACAAAAGTGATTAAGTGAGAAAAATGCTTATTATTGTCAATACTGGCAGACTATGTCTTAAAACAGCAACTTATGTGATGATGCACTAATGAGGGTTTTTGGAGAAGGATGTCATTGATCAGGTGATACATGAAAATAAAATAAGGAGTGGAAAAACCTGGCCACATATCAGTTTGGAAAATTTGGTGATTCAGACTTTGGCCTTGTTGCTGTTTGTGACTTCAAGGTAACATTGTTATGAGCATAACATACTGTCCTGATAAATAAAGCTTCAACTAATGTTTATTTTCGTTATCAAGACATTATTACATTATTATTATCTTCCAGTCTATAAATTTTCAGAAAAATGTGACTTATTCAACTTGCGTGTTTTGTTTCCAAAACCCTAAATTATACAGCTGGGGTAGGCAATGTTGGAGAAAATACCAAGAGAGAGTTGATTTTGAAAGTATCTAACCCAAAAAAAAAAATAAATTTCCCCCCTTCCTTCGGGCTTACCTCCAAAGCCACTCCCCAAAAACAGACAGACAGGCAGGTAGGCCTGTCGTACTTATTACAATCCTGCCACAGCCACAGATACTGGATCTTTTTAATTTTTGTGTCAGAGCATTTGATTTATTGTTGTTGGTATGTAAGCAGAATTTCAACAAAAATAAAATGCTTTCAAAATAAATTGCCTTCCCCAACTTAAATTTTTACTGTCATATAAGAATACCAGCAAATATTTTCATTTGAAGAGCTGGAACCAGTGAATGTTAGCCTATTTTACTTTTAAAATGACTTAAAAGGACTCACTGAGTATTCAAATGATTAATGCTGATTAATACTCTTATTTGACTAACCAATTGTTTCAGCTAGGCTAGCTGATAAAGTCTCTAAAGATGTGGTTATTGCTTGTGTAAGCATTTGTGAGTCAGATTGAGATCATTTTAGTCTTACAAATACATGCTGACAGGAAGTAGCACAGGATAGAGACATAAATTCACCTCATGGTTTTTACAGATGATACAGTGACAAGTCAGTTGCAACTCTTCCTTTATGTCTTTACTAGACAGTGCCCAGCCAACTGTCCTTACTACTCTGCAATGTTTTCATATTAACAAAAAACAGAAATGCTAGAATAAAAACCTACATACAGTAATAACACTGCAAGTCTCTAAATAGCCTTCATATCAGATGGCCCATCATCTTCATGCCAACTTTAAGTTATTCATGTTAAGATCTAGCTCCAGCAAAAAAAACTCTCCTTGTTTGCACAACTAATGTAAACATTTGACTTGAGTCAAATAGGTGGCTAATGACTGACCTAGAAAAACAAGAAGTGAATAGAGCAGGAAATGTAAATATTTGCCTTTCTCCTATTGTAATAAACTGAGGGCTGTTGGCATTTGAAAAATATAGATTATAGACTAACAAATGAGAAAATGTATAAATGCATAACTACAGAATTCACTTTGCAAACACTCCTGTTTACAGCTTGCAAGTGTCAATGTGTCAGTCAAGAAAGAGAGTGTGTGTGTGTGTGGGGGTTATCTACACGAGTCACATGATACTGTTATGCTGCGAAATCTGGTCATATGATTCACATTCCATCATCCCCACTTCTCGCTCTCACACGCCCATCATGAGAAAGCGCCAAACAAGTGACATCCAGGAAACATCCAGGTTAGTCCAGGATATTTGATATTAACACCTTCATGTTCATGTTCTTGCATACGTTCATGAATTTGACATTGAACATGTGAGCCTGTCTACAAGGAAGTGCGCGACATCATTGGTTGGTTTTTATTGATATTTTATGGGCTGTATGTAGGTAGGTTAATTTATGATCAAAGTCAGAAAGGACAATTGGGGAAAATATTTCAGACTACCTGCTAAAAAGCAAAGCTGATTTATCTATCTAACACAAACCTGCTGATCAACATAACCTAAGCACTGTTTCTTGTGTGTGCACCACAACATTGTTTCAATTGTCAGTAGCATTGTGTTTAGGTTCCCTTTCATATTAAAACATGTAGAAAAGTGGTTCGTTGTTACTCACCCAGAAAATAAAGTTGAAAAAGAAAAGCAGGTACTTGACACATTTCAGTCCCCCCTCTACAGCCATGCTTGAAAAGGATCAGCGTTCTGAATCAAAAATCAAACAAACGATACTTTATTACATTTCATACCCTTTTCAAGGCAGCATTTATGGACATTACATCAGCTGTAATGTAGGCCGCAGCATAGGAAAATCTGAGTCATTTTAAGGAGGAACATGGTTGGTTGAAGAGGCTTTAGCAATTCAATGCCTGGTACTGTGAACAGGACAGCTGTGACAAACTGCACATTTAATTTATCATTCGTAGGTCACAGTTTCCCATTGTTTCACCTAAATGTATTTACAGCCCAGGCATTAAACATAATGCAATTAAAGTTAGAAGACATACAAAAGTTTAAATCCACTAGATAGTTCGTGTTAACAGTAAACAAGCCCACAAAAGAGGGCAGGGCTGTAAGTTACCTAAGATTAATCAAACAAGGAGAAGGAGAAGGAGAAGCGTTAACCTCTGTAAATACTTAACTATAGACTCATGGTTTGAAAGTTTTGTGGAAGTGATCAAAAGTGCCGCTTTGAGGAAAAAGCCAGTCCACAAAGACCTTAAACATTTACGTTAACCACCGCTAGCAGCAACAATACCAGCTTTGTCACTTGCCAAATTAATTACATAAACCAGAACGCCTTCGCTTATTGAATTTGTTAAGAGTTTGAAAACTAAATTAGTCTTATACAAACGCAAACAGCAAACAGTTTCAGAAGCGTGTCTCCCACCTGATACATGCTGTTTTTTGTTTGGCAACTTTTTTGTGAAGAAATAACGTTAACTTGACCGTTACATCGTTAACGGCTAACTTAATGTTAAACGCTGCGTCTCAAACAACCGTTAGCAAGAAGTTCGCTTTTTCGACGGTTTTTAAGGTCTTAACGTTACCTTTGTTCAGATGTCCTTAAATCCTGAGATGAAATGCGAAGACGACGATATGTTGAAATGTTAGAGTAGCTGTTTATAGTCCCTCCCTCGGCTGTTCTTCCACTGCTCCCCACGTCTTCAATAGAAACACCTTCTCCGCTGATTGACTGTAACGTATGCTGCCTTCACAGTCTCCTCGTTAACTCTGGGTCTAGTGCTTAGATTATATAAAAAAGTCTAAATTATCACCCCAAATCCAATGTTAATGGTGAAAACATGTTTTTTATGGCCCGAGCGTGAAGCATGCGATACTGATGGAATATTTGTTTTCCTTTTTTAGTAAGCTAGATTTTTTGGAGCCTACTGTTAAGCATGTACGAAAACTCACCATTTTTTTTTATGTGTCCTGCACATGGGCGTGGCAAAATGGCTCGCTAGCTCCACCTACAAAATAGGGAAAAATTAGCCCCCATGCCACTTCAACCTACATACATGACGTTTTGGGGGGAGATGCATAGTCTATAATCATGACACACAAAAAAGCCTCAAAGACCCATAGCCCAAACTCAACAGGAAGTCCACCATTTTGAATTGAATGTGCAATTTTAACCCATTTTTCACCATTTACAGGGTGCGTACTTTAATGAACTAGAGAATGAGTTCGATCAACTTTGAATTTTTACTGTGCACTCATCTCTGTGTTAATGAAATGCAAAAGTTCATGAAGGTGTCCTGACTTGACTTTAAAGAGGTGGTATTATGCTCATTTTCAGGTTCATAATCCTATTTAGGGGTTGTACCAGAACAGGTGTACGTGTTTTTTTTTTTTTTAAAAAACATTTTTTTCATACGGCACATTGATGTAGCTCCTCTTTTCACCCTGTGTTAAAGGCTTCGTTTTAGCCTTTGATACATCTTGTCTCTAAATGACCTTTGTTGGGAGTTGCACATGCACAGTTTCTAGTAAAGGACTACTAGCCAATCAGAAGCAGAGAAAGACTGGTCAGCGAAAAGCCTGTAATAGCCAATCAGAAGCTAATCAGAAGAAGGGAAGGGCGGTACAGTGAGAAGCCCATAAACAGCTTTGATTCAGCTGTAGGCTCCATGTTGCCTACCAGCTTGGCAACATAGACTGGACCAAGAGCTTCAAAGTGGTAAGTTATTAATCTGTAACAAAAGTATCTTTCATCAATAAAGTTTTAACTTAGCTCTGTCTACATCACAGTAACAACTTTATGTCCTTTGACTGCCGGGAGGGTAGCTAGTATTTGGAAGGGAGAGGAGAGGTATGTGCTGCAGCTCAGTGTTTTCCACCTGTGTTTTTGAGGGCATGTTGGAGTCGCCGCTTGGCGAGCGTTGTGTGAGGCACATTTAACTGTGATGACACAGGGATGAAAGGGAAGCGGCTGGACTACAAATGAGCTGTTTTCAAGTAGTTCAGAGCAGAGTTTTCTGTGGGAGATGGGAACTCCCTTTGGGGTGTACTTTGGGTCTTTTCACTTTGCAAAACTATTACATACACAAAAAGGTATATACCTCAATAAAGGAGACCAAAAAGCATAATACCACCTCTTTAATAAAGGGGTTAATATGGCCATGTCCAATACACGGTAAAGTCCTGCATTCAAAATCAATTAAGTAAAATCATCAAAAGTGTATATTATTTGACTATTAGTACAGTTGCATTAACATGTAAGCAGCATTTAGATGTTGTAGCTGGTGGAGGTATTTGTAACCACTTTACTGTTTAATATTTATTTATATGTGTAATGTAATGTATGTGTAATTTTAGTCGACAAAGTATCCAGGCAGAAAATAAAACAAAGTACTTCAAAATGTAAAAATACTTCGTCACACTGTAAAGAGCATTAGTTTCGACTAAAAATACACTGGTCTCACCACCTAAATCAAAAGCAAAACAAGAGTCAACACTATCAATACTATAATAACAAGGGCGTATGTTTGGTCTCAACATTAGGAGGGACACAACAACCCAACCCCCATCTCAAATAGGACACATTGTAATGATCTAATATGAATTCACTCCAAAGATAATTCAAACAAGTTTGTTAAAAAAGGACAGTTCTGTCCTCTCATAATATGGAAACATGTCCCTGTCCATTTGCAAACTGACAAATTGATGACGTGTACATTTTGTTATAGTCATAGGAAATTAATTATTGTGTCAAAGGATATCTGGTCAAAAAACTCTAACATTTCCTCATTACACATAGAGGAACATCCTCAAACCATCTTCTTGAGCAATATTTTTCACTCTGACTTTGACACTCTGACCACACCAACATTTTGTCAAAATGCTAGACCCATTCCAGCTTTCAAAATAACAATTTGCTTCACTAATAAGACAGAAATCCATATCAGTATCATATCATTACCCTCCAAATGTTGAGTATGTTATGGCCCGAATGATTGGAGTGAACTTGTTGCTCAAATTTATGGTTATGTTGTGAAAGACAATGTGAATGCCATGGAAGAATTCAGTATTAAAAGCTCACATTTTTATTGGTGTAAACACATGGCTCCATTTCCAACCAATGATTAATTGAAACAAGTTTATATTAATAATCGGTTTATGTTAGCAGTGTTATCCCTCTAATTCTTGGTTATATGCTCCATAACATCTATAAGGACCTCTGACTCGTGCTGCATTTCTTTCTCATGTTAATGCTGTCAAGATGAATGCAGTGTACCAAATTGTTGACCTCAGTTTCTCTCACTCTAACCCGTGACTGTACCACAAGTGTATCAAAAAACAAACACCTGAATAATCCTCATCCCTGAGCAGACCATAATGGACTGATAATATCAGCATGACCTGGTTTAGTGTTAAATTTCACAGTAAAGGCAACTTTAAATTTTGCTTAGGAACTGAATTTAGTGTGTGTTATTTTTCTTAGGTTCTTTAGCATATCATTTAGCAGAGGGGTTCATTTTAACTTTCACCACTCTCTGATCTCTTATACAGCACCTTTGACTGCATAACTGGAGCAGACAGATAGCAGAACTGATAGTTTTCAGTTTCTCTAAGCTGTTGGTCCACAATGATAACATCACGGAAATGCAGTGTCATGTGGTTCAGGCATTTGGCCAAATGCAGTTTCTGTAGGTCAGGGCAATGGTTCAGGCTCAGACTGACTGAGAATTTGCAGCTGTTCTTTGAGCTACATGCTAATGTTAGCATGCTAACATTCCTACAATAACAATGGTAACATGCTGATGTTTACCACATTCATGATTTTAGTTTAGCATGTTAGCATGCTAACATTTGCCAACTGATGGGAATATCATTAGTTTTGCAGATATTTAACCATAAACTAAATATTAGATATGTTTAAATATTGCTTTGATGATGGCGATGTATGAAAAGTCATGGGGTCACCAAAGTTAGTGTAATCCTGAGATGGCCATGAATGCCATCAGACTGACAATCCATCCAAAAGACATTTCACCCCAAAATTTTAATTTGAACTTCAGCTTCATTCACATTTTAACCTCATGATTCACTGATGTAAAGCCCAGGGAGCCCCAAAGTCATTAGAATTCATCATCTGGGAATCACGAATTGCATGTCAATCCATAAAGTAGTTGTTGACATATTTCAGTCTGGACCAAAGTTGTTGACTTGCTGCTAGCGAAGCTGCAAATTATAAATTTCTCCTTTATAACTTCATTACATAAACATGAGATAAATGGATGTATAACAAGGCTAAATTATACTTATTGGACATCCTTGGACAGTGTCAATGTGCAGACAGTTTAGTCTGTATGGACATTTCCAATGTGGCTGTGGACACAGTAAAATCTATTTTACATACATTGGCAGGTATGTAATGTTTTTTGGGGGGGGACATATGAATCCCTTTTATTTTAATTGATTAAAAATATTTTAATCCCCCCCCAAAAAAATATCTGCCTAAATGACAAATGTGTGTGTAATTGTATGTCATTAAAATTCCCTAAATTCTTAGTAATGTTATGAAGGACATGACCTCAGAGTCCTCAATGGTAGCTGCTGCCCTGCTTTACCATTTTGTACATGCTTAAAACTGTGGAGATGACAATGGAATTCAGGATGAGCACCCCAACACCACCCCTTATGACCATACTCTGCTGCAGTGTCTGCTGTGGGAACCTATAGGAAACCCTCAGGTTTCTGGGATCCACGATCTCCTAGGACCTAAAGTGAGTTTCCAACATGGACACAATCATGAAAAAGGCCCAGCAGAAGAAGGTCAACCTGTCTCAGGACCTGCTGATCCATTTATCCTCTACAATTTGGTCTGTCTGGTCTCTGCATATCCAACACTGGTTTGGATCAGCCACAAAACAAGATAGGAATAGACTACAACAGACTGTCAGACCTGCAAAAAATATCACTGGTGTCAACAAGTCAACCTGCCCTCTATTCAGAACCTGGAAATGGACAGGAAACATCACTGCAGACCAGAATTATCACACTCTGTACACAACCTGAACTTTGCTGCAGAGAGTATTGTATAGTCCAAAACATTCCTTATATGTTTGTTACTGCACAACTCTCAATATTAATTTCTTCTATAAAAATATTATAAACAGTGTTTTTCTTCTGTGAAATAAACATTTCTCAGAAATTGAATACATGTAGGAATAGCATCAAAAACAATGGTATATTATTTGAGTGATTGGAATCTTGAATTTTTGAAGGAATCCTGAATATGATAGTAACAAGTAACAAGAGTTGTCCAACTAGCAAACCATGAGCGATCAAACAGTGATTTATTTTTGTACAAGATGTCTTTATTATTCCAAATAAAGTATCTACGAGGACTGAAGTTATGATTGTGTACCATAGGTATCATTTACACTGGGGACGCTGCTGGGGACATGTCTCCATCTCTTTTTGAAAGCATCTGCTAAAAGTTTTCTGAAAATTAACTTTCAACAAGAAATGTCAAATAACAAATAAGAATTTATGAGAAAGGTTTACTTGCACAATAGGAAAACATGAAATGCAATGTAAATATAAAAGAAACAAAACAGATCTGCTTTGTCCAAAAAAAGTTTAAAAAAAAAAACAAGCTGCTGCTTACTGCATTATGTTTGATAATATTTTTATATTCTGAATTTTCACCTGCCACCTGAATTTTGTTTTGTTTAAATTAGTGCAGAAAATGTCTCTATGCAGGAAATTAAGAGTTTAATGTTCAAAATCTTCTAAATTGTACTGGAGATTCTTGTCTTGTTCTTGTGACTCCAATATTGTGCACAATCATGTCTCATAGACTAAGTATTTTGTCACATCCCTAATCCAAGCCCTAAAATGTCCCCACCCCTTTTCAACACAAAGTTTTTGTTGCTTTTTTTTTTTACAAAAGTATAAAAACATTTGTAACATGACAGTACATCAATTACAAGCTATGATCGCTAGGGGGGGTAAGGTAGGTAAGGGATTATTTAAAAAAAACTTTAAACGTAATACAAGCTCATGCAGTTTTAATTGCCTTTGCTTTAAAGATCCCTGAACTGATGAGATATAATGTTTGAACTCATTTGAAAAGTCAACAAAGCAAGGTTTCTTATCGTGAAAGACGTGGAAACGTTGAACCTTGGACGCACACCGATGATGACGACATCCATAGCGAGCTTGTGATTGGCTGCACAGCCTGTAACTCAACAGAGCTGCCGGACGAGGAAGAGGCGGGGCCAAACATAAGAGGAGGGATATGGTGCTATCATCATGGCGGGATGCATGAAAATGATAAACGGTTTCTTTTTTACAAATGCTAAATTCATATTCTTCATGATACTGCTTACAGCTTTACCTCAAACGTCACACCAAGATACGGGTAAGTAGCAGCGTTACGCATCAATGACAGAGACCTTAATAAATATCATACGTATTTTAAACATGTATCATTGCTCTTGGCTAACTCATGTTAGCTTGTGTTTGGTATTCGAAACTGTATGTTATGTTACAGGAGTGAATGGATATTAAGCCTTTGTGTCACTTACTCTCATAGCGCCGTAATTACTGCCTGTCCTCTGAGTCTGTCTTTGTATATGGTTGTTCTTAAGTTTACCAGCATAATTATAAAAGCAGGCCGTCACTAAACAGAAACCTGTTTCATATCCACGAAGCTCAGTAGGAAGGTAACAACCGTGGTGTAATATTCATTGATTTATTCGTTTAAGCTTATAATGTAGTATGTGTTGGGACTGTCAGAGAGTTTATGAATCGACTTAGCTTGAACGTTTTGAGGCTGTACTTTGTCAGTGTCGGGCACAAAATAGGCCAGAAGTTATATCCAAGTAGATGTGCAGTTACAAAAAAACTGTTGCCTGTTTTAATCTAGAAGCCTTACCAGGAACAAGAACTGCATCTTGACTCGCTAGATATACATTACATGTTGCACAGCTTATCTGTATGCAACCAAGTTTATCTGTGTGGCTCCTGTTAATAAACATATGACTATAAGATGTAAGATAAATAAATGTATGCCCAGAAATATATAAACACACACATTCAGCTGTTATGTTGAAGGAAATATAGAACAACAGGTTAACAATGTAAAAATAATTCTAGGGCAAAAAACTACATTGCTCATCTGTTTCAAGAAAATTCCAAGCCTTTTTAAAAATGAACTAGATGTTGCTGAGACATAAAAAAAGGTTAATATTTTAAGTAGGAATCAATGAGTGCCATAGACAGGGAAGTTAAGAAGTACTGAGGGACAGAGTTGTTAGTTTTGGTATATTTTATAGGATTTATTGACAATACACAAATATATAATAACCGTCAGCATTATCCTTCACATCCTACATGACATAAGTGAGTGCCTTTTAAGATAATGGACATCTTTTACATTTGTTATCCATGTCACAGGTTTCTCTTACAGTAAACTGGCCAACTGATAAATATATGATGCAGTCTTAGTATTACAGTACATACATGCCTCTGCTTGTCACACTCAGGAAACAAACATCCAATAATTCTCCAGGATGGACAGGAGTATGCCATGTCAGTGTCCAACTGGTTCTGTTACAAGAACTCTGTCGTGCCAACATGGAGGCAAACATGGACAAGAATTCAGGTAAGTTACATGAATGGTGCCCAGCCAAATACAGAACTGTTAGCTGGGCTCCTTATATGCTTGCTAATAACTTTTATTAAACCTGGGTCTCGACATTGACAGCGTTGTGTTGGACTGATTTGTGCAGCTGTGTTCATGAGGGAGAGAGCCAGAAAGAGAGGGACAAGCGAGAGGATGTGCTGGGCGAATGTGCGCTGGCTGCAGCTCTGCAATCAAATACGATTTTAATTAGGCCTAGTAAAGAAAAATCGAAAATCAGTATGTGGCATTCAGCGTTGATATTGTGGCGGGCCGCCACAAATAGATGAACATTTGTGAAACACTGATGTTGTGATCTGTGACATCAAGAAAACACTGAAGCCTCTGCATTCAATTTACAGCGTTTAATTCTGAACAATTCCTTATGGTGACCCTCAGTTGATTAGGTCCTTATTAACTGAACATTTCTGACAGGTCAAAGTGTGGAGTTCAAATGTGTTTAATGTGGAAACTGTGGAAGGTGAGGAGGAGCTGCAGGAGCTGGAGAGCTTCAGTGTCTGGGGCTGGTTCCAGAGCTTTTTACGTGAGCGACACAATGAAACCACAATTAATATCGGTCTGTTCAGCAAAAAGACGTGCTTCAAGATCGACCCTGCTGATAAAACTCAGTACATTGTCAAGCCCATGCGTAGTAAGTGGACAGCAGATTAACACAATTAATGTGCTTGTTAGTGACATGCTATTACATGGCTAACACATTGTTCTTCTTTTTCTTGCAGAGTTTGATATCTACTTGTTTTTGGTATTCCTTGCTGGAGTGTTGTTGTTTGTCTGTGCAGACTCACTCAGCAGGTAATTTTTCTTACTTATGTTCCACTGTTAGGATTCAACAGGATTATGATATTCTATTAACAATTTTTCTCCCTTACATGAAGGAGTCAAGTCTTCTTCTACTCTGCTGGTATGAGCACAGGCATGATCGCTTCTCTCATCATCCTCTTTTTCATTTTGGCACGCTTTTTGCCTAAGGTAAGGTATTTCATTTTCGACAAATATCCATGATTTTATAGTTTAAATCACTTTGGTCTCGTACTTAATTATTGTACCCTTTGTGCTTGCTGGTCCCACAGAAAAGCCCTTTTTATGTGTTGATTGTTGGCGGTTGGTCGTTTTCTCTTTACGCCATCCAGCTTGTCTGCAGGAACCTCAACAAAATTATACAAGAACACTGGCATGTGGCATTAGGTACAGTCCCTTCATTATCACAAACTTTATATACATAATGACTCTCTGGAATTGGTAACATCAGACCAAAGACTCATATTAAACAGATATTTATAGATCTTTTTTGTTAAAGTTCTCAACACAGTCTCCTGACTACAACCTCAAGGCACAATGAGAAGTCAGTGCCTTTGTTTTCTGTAGTATGTAATGCTTCATTATAGAGCCCGACTGATAAATGAATTAATTAAATTAATAGACAGAAGACGAATGGTTCAATCATGAGTGTTGTTGTTTCATAGTTTGTCCACCAGAAGGCACTCTGCAACTCCCCAGCTGACAATACACATTTGGCAGCCAGAATAGAATAGAAGAGAATTTACTTTATTGTGCCCTAGGGAACATTTGTCATGGACTCAAATTACGTAGTGCATTGTAGTAGCTGCCCTTACAGACAATCAATACACATAAAACACATATATAACAGCCAAAGATGTACACGTAGCCTACATACACACTCATGACACATCCAATAGAAGATTAAAACAAATAAAATAAATAAATTTAAAAAAAAGCAGAACACCAAGTTAATTGCACACTTCCCAGGCCTAGGCGTACAGATCTATTTAAAATTTTAATGGAGGTGGGTACGAAAGCGTATTTAAAACAGTTCAATTTGATTTTTGGGATTCTGTACCTGTCAGAAGGCTAGAGCTCGTATTCCGTATGAAGGAAGTGGGACGGGTCCAGCAGGAGGGGTCTGTCATCGTAGGTGCATGTCCACTGTGAGAGACATAATCTAAAAATAATATCCAGAAATCACAATGTATGATTTTTTAAATATTTATTTGTATGATACAGCTGCAAATAAGTATTTGAACACCTGAGAAAATCAATGTTAATATTTGGTACAGTAGCCTTTGTTTGCTATTACAGAGGTCAAACGTTTCCTGTAGTTTTTCACCAGGTTTGCACACACTGCAGGAGGGATTTTGTCCCACTCCTCAACTTTGATACGCTTCTTACAGAGCCACTCCCTGGTTATCCTGGCTGTGTGCTTTGGGTTATTGTCATGGTGGAAGACCCAGCCTCGACCCATCTTCAATGCTCTAACTGAGGGAAGGAGGTTGTTCCCCAAAATCTCGCAATACATGGCCCCGGTCATCCTCTCCTTAATACAGTGCAGTCGCCCTGTCCCATGTGCAGAAAAACACCCCCAAAGCATGATGCTACCACCCCCATGCTTCACAGTAGG
The DNA here is from genome assembly GCA_024633595.2 of Lepomis macrochirus. Classification (NCBI taxonomy): domain Eukaryota; kingdom Metazoa; phylum Chordata; class Actinopteri; order Centrarchiformes; family Centrarchidae; genus Lepomis; species Lepomis macrochirus. Next base: position 24,470,074 of record JALXJV020000014.1, on the reverse strand, counting down.
GATGATGTTCTTGGGATGGTTCTCATCATTCTTCTTCCTCCAAACACGGTTAGTGGAATTATGACCAAAAAAGTTCTATTTTGGTCTCATCTGACCACATGACTTCCTCCCATGACTCCTCTGGATCATCCAAATGGTCATTGGCAAACGTAAGACAGGCCTTGACGTGCTGGTTTAAGCAGCCATACATGATTTCAAACCATGACGTCTTAGTGTATTACCAACAGTAACCTTGGAAACGGTGGTCCCAGCTCTTTTCAGGTCATTGACCAGCTCCTCCCGTGTAGTTCTGGGCTGAGAACTTTTTTTGATTATGTCTCTCACAGTGGACATGCACCTATGATGACAATTTCAGACCCCTCCATGATTTCTAAGTGGAAGAACTTGCAAAATAGCAGAACGTGCAAAACAGAACCAGGATTTTTACAGAGTTAACACTGTAAATCATTTTACAAATTCACCATGCAGGCCTCGTGTTGCAGAGTTCTTCTTAAACACTGTATGTCAATATTTTTTGTCAGGTTATGTAGCAGTGGTGGGATTCATCAGTTTTGCTGTGTGTTACCGTTACGGTCCTCTGGTGGATGAGAAGAGCATTAACATCTTGTCGTGGACGCTGCAGCTATTTGGCCTGCTCTTGGTTTATTTAGGGATTCAGATTCAGCAAGTTGCCTTCGCCATCATCGTGGCAGCTTTGTTCTCCAAAAATCTGGAGTACCCAGTCTCTCTGGCAGTTGTTGCATGGAGGTGGGTGTTTACAATGCTGACAGAAGGTGGCGCAAGAGTACAGTACTATGTTGACCTGAAAACCACTTTAAAACAGTACATGTGGTATTCCTGTTGTCTCATGCAGTATAATGCAGCTCTGTGGTTGTAAACCACAATGTCACATATTCATTAAAAAGACTACTCTTTGTTATTGAATGTACAAGTCTTTGATACTGCACTAAATTATTTTATAATCTCTTAATTTAAGAGACATTTGTTCTTTGGAAAGTTTTGCATCATGTCTGCTTATTTCAGCTATATAACTGCTAATGCTCAAAGAAGTGATATAACAGTCAATGTTATATTGCTTTTTCCCTTTAGAACCAGTAGTCATATTAATTTCTTATCATTTTTATTGAGAGCTTGCTGTGTTGTGCAGGAAATTCAAACAGTATGCTCGCTGGAAGCCAGAGCCACGGCGCTTGTTGACTGAAGAGGAGTATATAAAGCAGGGGGAGGAAGAGACTCGGCATGCTCTGGAGGAGCTGAGGAAGTACTGTAACAGCCCAGAGTTCAGCCCGTGGAAGGCAGTGTCCAGGCTTCAGTCCCCGAAAAGGTATATCAGTCTTTAATGTGTGTTTTAAGTTCAGTCCCAGCCTTGTTTTATAAAAAAAGAGACTTAATTTGCATATAAACTTACATTTGAGACTGTGGCTATAAAAAGTATTTGCTCCCCTTGGAAGTTTTCATGTTTTATTGTGTCAAATGAAACAAAGTAAGATCAAATGTGGCTTTTTTGACAATGAGTAAAAGAAAACAATGATTCACCGTGAGTTAGACCTTCCAGGTACAGTACAGGGTGATTCATGCCACAGTCAACTAAAACCCATTGACTGCTACACACAGGTGATCTCCCCTTAACTAATCGTGACTTCTAAAACCATGGTAGGTGTATCATGTTAAAGTGTGTGAATAGTTATGCAAACAAGCATTTTGTATTTGTAAATAATTATTGTAGAGATCTTTTCACTTTGACAAGAAGGGTGTTTTTCTGTTGATCTAGTGTCCACAAAAAAGCCACATTAAATCAACTTTGATTCAGTGTTGTGAAACTGTACAAATATACTTCATTCATATATCAAAATAATCTCAAATGGAAATTTTCTATTGTCACACATTTATATTACTATGCAGTTTAATCCAGTGGTGTGAACATGAATATAATAAAACTAAGGCATTACTAATCAGTATTTAATATTCAAAATGATGATGATCAAGAATTGTTTGATAATTAAGTAGTAATGCTTTATTTATACTATTTTCAGTAGTGTGACTGACTTGGGGGGCTGGGGGCAGAGATAAAGGAATTAAACATTATCTGAGTTGTATATATAACCAAATGTGTAGTTACTCCTAAATACCAGTACATGCTTTGTATTATGACTAAAACACTCATATTGTCACTTTAACAGATTTGCTGATTTCATCGAAGGGTCACCTCACTTGATGTCAAATGAAGTGTCTGTCCACGCACAGGAATATGGCTTTGGAGGATCTTTTTTTGAGGATGAATTTTTTGACACAGACGATGAGGAAGACGATATTAAACCTATGATGAAACCCGAGTGAGACGGCACAGCGTTGTATGAAAATAGAAACAGTTATTGCCTTTCAGAAAGGTGGCTGAAGAACAGCTCTCTGCGGCTCCTGTGCCAACATCCAGGCTGACTTTGGATGTTTGATTAAGAAAAGCCTGGATTGTCATTTCAGTTACAATGACAATCACAGGCAGAATAGTGTGTTCAGATCTGTTATCCGCATACATAATTGGTAGTGTAATTTGAATTTGCACTAAAGCCAGATTTCTTTTTTTTTTAGGGGAAAAAGGCTTATGTTAAAATACAGTGAATCTCAGTGACAGTTACTGGTTAAAGGTCTAAGCAATTTAACTTTTACTCTGGGAACATAGCCTGTGTTGTCTTTAGTCTTAGCCTAGCAAAGGTTTTACGTTTTCATTTTCAAAACATAGTGTTCACAGCCTTTAGGCTCTAAATGGGATCATTGTAATGAGAGCGTCCAGATGTACAGGACATCATATGATGAGTTCTCGCCTCTCTGAATAACAGCGTTTTTTTTCTAGCTTTCTGCATGGGGGCGGAAATGTTGGTCAAGTTTGTATTTTACTGTTTTCATGTTAATGGACATAAATTTGTGGAAGTGTCCCAAAGTATTTTGAATAAAAAAATGTATATGAACTGACATTTATGCAGTAGCATCATTGTATAAGATTAAGAGCACTGAAAGTTTGCAAGATGTTAGATTTTCACATGGCTTTGGGTAATTTAAATTGCATTTGAAGCCAAAAAGATGTTTTGTTTTTCACTCTGGGTGCTTTAGCATTTACTAAAGTAGAATTTCTTAAGTGGCAGAAAAACAAAGTACAATTTTGAGCTACTTGTACTTGAGGATATCAGTGTTATGGTACTTTTTATATCCACTACATTTCACAGGGAAATAACTTTTTACTCCACTACATTCATCTAGTTACATTCCAGATCAAGGCTTTACATACAAAATATATGATCAATTTATAAAATATGACGCATTGTTATAGATTACTTTTTGTTTAGTTAAAAATAGCTGTAATTGACCAGCTACAACATAAAATGCTACAGTCACATTGTATCTGTGTAATCAAAAAATCACACTGACAATACTTTTGTACTTTTCAATAGACTTCTACTTCTTCCACCCCAAGATTTTCTTTATGGATTTTCTGTTGTATTTTCCTAAGAATAATTTAATATTTGTAGTTTTTATTGTATTCCTATTCACAGCTGTGACTACAACTAATAAAATGTGAAAAATGAACATAACATCCTCTCAGTCCAAGATATCTTTAAATAGTTTTTGTCCTTTCAATCCAAAAAAAAAAGACAATGTGAAATGGTATAAAACGTTTAAACAAATAATTGCATTTGCATAGCAAATTTGGGGCATATTTGATTTATGTCGATACATTATTGATATTGGATCAATGCCCTACTGTTTGACTTACCAACTAGTCGTTTCAGGACTATGTGCATCTGACAACATAGCGTTACAGAGACTGTTATTATGACTAGTGGGAGGAAGATGAACGTAAACCTGTGGAATTTCCACTTGACAAACAGCAGAGGGCTGAATTGTGTCTCTGAAGCTGCACTTGAATTTACCTGCCAATTTAAATATACATTTTGAATCTTCATATTTGGCAAATGAATCACTCAAAGTCAGCATTATGAATGACAGCTTTTGTTTTTCCTTGGTTATCTATAATCCCAAATGAAACCGTAGTTTACTTTTGAAAACCCCCCTGGTCCCCTAAGTGATTTATCTTGGTTTTCCCGTCATTTCGGCCTCTGTGATGTCTTTAAATCTGTGAAAATATTTATTTCTAAAGAAGTCTCGGGAAGTTCTACCACCTGAAGCAAACTAAAAATTTCTGACCTTTCTCATATCTACACTTTGCCTCTTACATCTCTTTTAGTAAATCTTTACATGTTTCAAAAGTCAAAACAAAGGGACGAATGTATCTGTCACACTCTCCCTCCTGTGCATTAGGTGCCCTCTGGTTTTAAATATACGGCATGCTCTAGCACCTCTCATCAAGGTTTACTGAGTTTACGTTAAATTAATAGTGGAAGCTGAACTGGGAAAACTGCAGCTGATGACTAAAATTGCTGTTCAGGTGAGATAGCGTTATCTTAAAATCAGCTCGCTTTCAGTATGTTGGAGAGAAAAAAAAACAGTGTATTCATGCCTTCTCTCCCACTCTTAAGTTCCAGTGAGCCATATCTGATGACATTTAGCTCAGCTGTCCTCTGCATCCCACCACTGGCTTCTTTACATTAATGTGACTGTCCTCCCCGCATCTGAAGGCAGGGAACACCCCAGTAACACTTGCAAATGATTACACTCGATTACACAACATGTATGAAACAGCTGATACAGCTAGTATTATTTGCATGTTTCCCAGGCTCAGGTAGGCATAATCAACACTGCATTTTACTTCCCTAAAACACAACCCTGAATGTAATGCAAAAGCAAAACCACATTGCATGCGGAAGGGGGGAATCCCTTGGATATATGAGGATATTGAAAACACTGACAGGCCCTCCCTTGGTGGCGTCATGTAAAGTGTCTGGAGTTCCCCAGCTTACAAACCGGCCCACATTCAATCAACTAATTTTTACACCCCTCGACACAAGAACCACCACGTGTGCACACTATGTAGCTCTCACTGGTCGTTTTATAAGCGGGAAAAGACATCCTGGCTTTTAAAGCAAATGTTAAATTACATGATTATGTGTCTCATAGCAAAAAAAAGACTTCTGTGTTTATTATGGGCACGTAAATGTGTGCTGCATGTAAATCCTTCATAGTGAATCGGGGGGAAAAAAGCATTAAGAAAATGAAAACTTGTGCAAGTGTTTTCAGAACATGAACCACAATGAACTTGCGCTGAATTCATTCACATTTATGGCAACAACCAGACAGTTTTACAGGCATGCAGGCAGTGCAATTTGGAATGAAGGTGATGAAGTTTTAAAAATAATGAATATACATTACATTTGAAAGCAGTGCAGTTCAAATTTGCTCTTTCTTGAAGTCAAGAGCAAGGTATCTGGTTTTTGACAAGATGCATCGGGAATGTCATTAAAGGGGGGAAAAATTCATGACAGAGCAGCAGTGCATTTTTCCCCCCACAGGCTGCAAGAGGCGGCACAAACTGCAACTTTCATATATTACGCTACACAGTCTGTTCATTTAAGACGCATCCAGCTGGTTCTCTTCTCCTTAACCTCTAAACATAAAATAGTTCAGCAGAAACAGAAAAACTAGAAGTCCAGTGTTTAGTCAGTTCTGTCAGTATTTGTTGATCCCAAATATCCGTACTCCATGAAACTGAGGCAACTTTGGGAGGAGGACACTAAGGAGGGAGCTTGTGTTGATTAAGAAATGTGTGGGATCATATTTTGTGTAGAAACTGGCAAGAATATACCTGCAGAGAGAGAAGAATAGTGTAAATTGTAGCATCAACATTTATGTATGCATCACAAACACAGACTACATGACAAACACAGAGTTTCAAATACGAATGAAAGGGAAAATAAACTCCACAGCTAACCAAGGGACACCTCACATGTTGTGTCATTCTATGACTGTTCTTCGGATTTTGAGTTTAAGAACTGCAGTAGAAGATCTTTAAGAATAAAAGTAGCGTTAATGAAGTTCCATTAAAAGGTGCCCTACAGAGTTTTCTAAATAAACAAGTTATGTTTACATTCATTGTTATTGACCAAAACGCATGAGGCCTAACAAATGTGATTTATGTATTTCCTTCCTCCTAACACACTCACAAAGCTGATTTTTGTAACCTGCATACACCCACGTTTACTAGCAAGCACATGTAGATCACTGAAACACCATGAACAGCGCTGGCAGGACTGTGTATTGTGGCACCTGCATGTGCACTGCACACATTTACTTCCTTGTGCATGCATGAGAAACGAAACAGGGGACCACTTGAACCGTTTCATAGCATTACTACAGGTCAAAAACTCCACAGGGAACCTTTATGTGCATCAGCACAAGCTTTAAACCTCAAATGTTTCATGGTTGAGTGAGTGATTGTGCACTCAGATGCTCTGGTGGTACACTGGAATCGACTGTAGCTGGAACATAAGGTGAAAGGGAAAGCCTTCAGTCTGGATTTATGTCTTCAGTGAAAACTCTGCAGATTAAATGAGTTTCTTAAGGTTAAGACACAAAGAAGGATGTGCAGACAGTGAATCATTTATATAATTAACTGGCATATTTGTTTCACTCAGGAGTTGAACAATGTGAGACAGAATGAATGGTATTGCAACAAAAAGAAGAGTTTACACCATGCTAGTGGCTCTGTGAGGCTGTACTTAATGCTAACCGTAGCATGACAACATGAGCTCAGTAACAATGGCTGTATTCAAAACCGCCTACTACACTAGCAGAACGTACTGAAATGTAGTATGTAGTATGCAAACCAAAAGCAAAATCTGCAATATGCCGAAAACACCCGGATGTCATACTGGATCAGAAAGAATCCCCAGTATGCATCGGACCACTCTACCTCATGTATTGTGTCCCACAATGCAAAGCGCTCAGTCACAACAACCGGACTTTTTAAAAAATGTAATCTTTATTTAATCAGCAGTCAAAACAATCGTTCATTCTTGAAATCCTTGTCAGAAGTGGACAAGGAGCAATGTAACTGCTCTGTCCCTGATAACAAAAAAATGTAACTCAATGTTAGATTTAAGTTATGTTGTGTAGTTTTCTTATTGACATTTTGCAAAGGTTAATGTTGCTGTCTTCGTGATATAAAATGTTAGCTTAGCAGGCTTAATAAGCATTATGGCTTTGTGATGGTAGTAGGACTAAAACAGCTTGAATGTTACGAATGTCCTTACACAAGAAATCTGAAAAAAATGTTATTGAAATGTTTTATAATATCGTTTATTACTGCTTTCCAAAACCAGAAACCGGCTAAGCCTGGCCTACCATACTGCAAAATAGATAGATTTAACAGTTCCATTCTGCAGTATGTAGCTCGTACTGCGGTCACCGGTAATATGTAGTAGGCGGTCCCAAATACAGCCAATGTTAACATGCTGATGTTTAACATCATCTTAGTTTAGCATGTTAGCATGTAGACAAAATGCAAAGTACAGTGAGCCTGATAGGAGTGTCATACATTTTGTAGGTATTTGGTCAAAAATCAAAGCATTGGAGGAATTAAAAAAGTGCTAGAAAAAGTTAGCGGATCCCAAAGCCATTAAGATGCATCATTCTGGAAAAATAAATAGTGGTTCAAGATTTAGTTTCAATCAATCCAGTAGATGGTGAGATATTTTAAGACATAATCAGTGGTTGCTGGCAAGAAATGAGAAGCCGACTTTAATCTGAAATCAAGGACCCATTGTTTGGAAAGAAAGTATTTCTAGAGGTAAATCTGCCACAGTGTTCCCAGATGGGAATAAGACGCCGAGAATATTCCCAAAACCGGAAGCAGTGAGTCAAAAACTGACCCATTCCAAGTAATTCCTCATATTATTACTATTTGACTACCTGCTGATTTAGCCATCAAAGTGAAAGAGAAACTGCAAACTGTCTACCAGTGTAGCTGATATTTCATTACAAACTGCAGACATACTTACAGAACAATCGGTGAGATAGTGAGGAATTTGCGCGAAGATGTGAACTGGACACCGTAGTCCATCTGTTCCCAGTGTGTGAGCAGACGAGCTTTGCCTTGGTCTGGTGTCTCAAAAGGAGTGCCCTTCACTGTGTGTAGAAACAGGTACATCACCTGCAGAGGACAAACCGCATAGAAGAGTGGTTCCTTCCTTCTAGTTAATACTTTTCAGGAAGTAAAAGTCATGTGTTACGCTGGATCATTAGCTATCTCAAGGAGGAGACAGAAGGATATTTATCTAAATATATATCTCATTATCAACAACTTCAAGTAAGCCATATTTATGTGCAGGCCTGCCACATATTTATTATAAACAAATCTGATAGCAATTAGGCAATTCAAAGTTTTTAGTTTTTAAACAGAGCATTTCACGTAATTTTACTATAGGGTTACTTGTGAACTCAGAACAGCATACTATAATAATAACTTGTTTATCTTTTTATTTGGCTTTTTTAAGTTTTCCAAGAGGTAGAGAGAGTAGAACATAGAGCTCTGTGCTGATCTGCAGAGCTGGTCATTTTCACAGGGAATGGGAAATGTAACGTGACAATCAATTATTTAGGTTAAACAAGACTGCAATACTGATAATTTTATATCTTACATATTTTGGATAAAAATAAATAGGGGTGGGCTATATGGATAAAATCTTTCACAGTATATGTAATCTTAATATAGAACTGTATCAATCTTGTCATCCTACTCTTGGAAGAAAGCAAACAAAATGTCCAACTACTCTTGTAACATAAGGCAGTCCTGCTCATTGCTTTTTAAAGTTGCACACAATCGTCTAATACACCCAGATATATTATCGAGTATCATTTTAGCTGACCAGGTTGTGGATGACGTTGGTAAGAGTCCAGACGAGCGGCACAGTGAAGAAAGGAATGCTGAGCAAGACGATGTGCAACACAACGGTCAGCAGCAGATAGGTGAGCCATATTCCTCTGCTGTTCATCACCCTCGTGTTAGGGTTCACCTCGCTGTGAGCTACGCCCACATTCATCTTGACACACAGAGAGAGACAAAATGTAAGAAGAGGCACCCATTCAGCTTCTCAAACATGATTTTAGCTAGCAGGTAAAATCTTAGAGCCTTGAGAAACCTAGACATATAGTAATACTGTTGGTAGTGATGAGGTTGATCTGCTGAAATTTCAACCAATCAACATTGCATAAATCCGCTCATGGGACAAACAATACAGATGTGGTAGTGCAGCACAATCATCACATTGCAGTTCAATTTCAGGTTTGCTGTTTTGGTTTTTCAGTGTTATATGTCATTTCTTCTAAAAGATAACAGTCACATTAATTAGTATGGCTGGACCAGAATATTTTAATATTCGATCGTTGGGTACATGTTCGATTTTCAATTTTGAGATTTGAATGTTGAGGGTTTTTTTCCACGTGCCTGACCTGCACACAGAAGTGAATGTAACACTTCAGTTCACATCAAGGAGAAAACAAAATGAAGCCCTCAGCTGTGTGGGGGCACTTTAAAATCCCGTGCAGCTAAACTATTCCCGATTCTGCTCTGGACCTGCTCAGATTAGACTCTCTCGTTCTGGACCCTTCGGTACAGTTCCCGCTGTTCTGCACAGCAGCAACCAACCCGGTTCAGCAACTCATTAACAATCTGCCTCGCTTTTCCCCTGCGCGATATCTGATCCCTTTAACCCGGCAATAAATATTTCTCGTTTATGTTACTCCTCCCTTCCTTAGTCCTGCACTTGGGTGTGCTAGCCTAACCATAACAAAGTTAAAAACGTTTTGATACTTTTCACAGTTAGCCTACACCATGAGAATAAATAGGGCCTAACCGATGTGCTCTCTCACACACGCACAGCCAGACATACGCACCCATGGGGTGGGCGAAGCTTCGATTATTTGCCCTTAATAACTAATGAAGCTTCGATGTTCAAGAAATGACATTCAGGCCATTTCTGTTAATTAGAATACTAACAATTCAGTGACTTCTTCAAAGTTCTTGCTCATGTCCAAGAAACCTTCCAAAACCCAAGGATATTCAACTTGACATAACACAGAGACATAAAAAAGAGACAAGTAGTGCATCACATTGGAACCACAGGTGTATTTTTTGTTTTTCCATTGATATATGTAGGGCTGCAATTTGTTGTTTAATTTGTTTGTTTACAAACTGTCAGAATCACAATTTCCATAAGCCCAAGTTGAAGTCATAAAATGTTTTGTCTGTTTACTCCAAAACACAACAATATTCAATTTACTATCATGTAAGGCCCGTGGTGGTCAGATACCTTTATGTAAGTAAAAGTAAAATCACCACACTGTAACAATGCTGAAAATGTAAGTAAAATATACTTAAGGTAATAAAATTAAAAGTAACCAAAGCAATAAAATGTCCTCTGTGACTGATATTTTATAAGGGCCTGAGCATGAAACATGCATGGACCCTATTGAAACTGAAGGAAAAATGCACTTTATTTGCAAAAAGAAAGAAAAACTTCTTTCTGCAAATAAAGTGCCTTTTCTGGCAGCTAAAACATGCTTGAAAAGTAATAATCTGAATCTGCAAAGTAACTAGATATCAGATAAGTGTAGTGAAGTAAAAAGTACAATATTTGCCTCTGAGATGTGGTAGAGATATAAAATAGCAGAAAATAGAAATAAATTAAGAAGTATAATTACCTCAAAACTTTGTTAGCGTAGTACTTTTAGTACTAGTAAATTTAGGCCTACTTTGTTTAATTGTCCATTCATCATGCAAAAAATACCAACCATTTACTACTATCAACTTTTCAAATGTGAAAATGTGCTTATTTTATATTATTGTACATTTACTATTTTGGGGTTTGGGGTTACAACAAGCAATTTGTAAATGTATTGCATTCTGAAACCTTTTTACTAATTTATAGTAGTGTTTCTCAACAGGGGCATATAGAAGATGATGGGGGGCCCTAGAAGCAATATTTTGGGAAGTGGGGCGCTGAGCTGCTTTTTTTGGGGCGTTTGTTGAGGTGAAAGTTTTTTTCCAGTTTACACCAAATATTTACAACAATACGAGTTTAAACTTTAAACTACTTGCAAAAAACTGTAGTCTGCAACATTACAACCTCCCATTACTCCACTGCAACTTGACGAGACGGTGTGAACTGTAACTCCTCTTCTGCATGTCTGTCAGCTTATGTGGTGCAGCTCTGTGCTGCCTTCATTGGAACGGTAAGTCAGAGTAGCCGGTCATCTGTAAAATTTCAGCCACATGGCGAGTAAACTCTGGAAAATGGACGCTCTCTTTTTTGATAGTACCGTGGAAAATGTCCACTGAAAAGGGTTAATTTCTCTGAGGAACACACCATGAACATCTTTCTATCGCGTGTTTACACATTCATGAGGGGGATATTCCGCTGTCGGACTTCCCCTGAAAGCAACTTCGCATCCAGCACCTGATGCGACACCAGCGAGTAGTGTTGGGCAAGTTACTTCCAAAATGTAAAAGGCCTACAATATAGATTACTAGTTACTGTCATTTTAGAGTAATTAGTTATATTACAGTATTACTGTATCATAATTGTAGGCTAATGCTTTACACTACTTTTGCGTTACTTTGATTTACTTTCATTACTATGTAATAGGCGCATTATTCTGATAGTAAGATGTGCTGCAGAGGTGGGTTCTAGTCATGTGCAGAGCTATATCTGTGGATTAGGTGGGTCTTTGTCATAAAAATTAACCTTCTGATTAATAGCGGGGGTGGGTTGGGTGAAATAGGATAAATCGTCTCCCCATTAAGAAAGACGCTGTGTGCATTTGCACACGAGGTACAGCAGCATGTCATTGATTATTTGAATCTCCCGACACTCTGACAGAATCGGTCAGGATCAACTGACTGACAGCAGCCACTCTAATCATGAAAGTAATTAATTAGGTAAATCAGAAACTCATAGCCTACAGAAATCTATTTAGGCATGATCCATCAGGGAAGCTACCCTCTTGTTAAGAGGAGCCGAGCTCCCCCGTGGTTTGCACCCTGTCTACAATCTCAACCATCAAATTCCCAGGAAATATCCCAGGAAATGATAACAGGAAATATCATTACTCTCTTACTCATGGATTTGTTTTTCTGGTGCCGGAAGGTTTCTCGGTTCTGCTGAAGTTAACGTGTGGATTGGTGGTGAGATCTCTGCCAGATCACATTGTTGCTTAGGTTACCTGTCTACTGTTTACCGTTCTATCCCACAGTCATCCCATTTAAATACATGAAAAAATATGTTAAAACAGAGAAGCTAGCCTATTTAAGTCCAGGAGTTAATAACTGAATTAAAATGAATTAATTTATCACTGAATTGAAAAGGTGCCACAATCACATTTAAAGAAGTTAATTCCCCAAACAACAGACACAAAGAGGAAGGAAGACTAACTCATGTGGATTGACTCAGCAGGGATGATATTAACTCAGCTGATCTACAGGAGAAACATATTATAAATGATGATTCGATAATCAACAATATTCAGGGCAAATAGCCAACATCTTTTGTGATAGGGGGGTGGTAAGGGCCCTGGATAATGGATAGGTTGGCGCTGGCCCAAAAAAGGTTGAGAACCACTGATTTATAAATTTATAGACCTTATTAGGCTTATGACCTTATTAGGTTTCACACTAACTTTCATACAAACACACACACACACACACACACACACACACACAACACACACACACACACCTTGACGAGGAAAAGGCATCTTATGATGGGTAAAAACTGGTAACTTAAATTTACAAGTTTTTGTGTGTGTATGTGATTAAAGGCAATAATAGAAGCCTGTTGTTGTTGATGGAATATGTGTTTGGTAAGCCTATGGCTAATATCCTTGTTTATATTTGGAAAACAGGATGAAGCCTATAATTAACATGACTTACTGCATAGTTATATATAAAATAAAGACACGATATCTTTTGCAGTTATCCTAATGACTCTCCATTATTTAATTTGCTGTCAACCAATCCAGTCCTTTTTACCTGTTGAAATACCTTTAAATTTCGAATACAACCCATGTAATGCATTATTCCACTCACCAGAAAGTGATTTCAGCTTCTACTTATTGACTAAAATGTAGATTCTGCCTCAAAATGACTTGATTTCATTCAGAAGAGTTATATTTGACAGATTATAAATCTGAAATTGTCCCTATTTTTATTTCATATATAAAAACATTATATCTTTTAATTACATACTTACCACCAAACCAAAAATGTCCCCCTGTTTTCAATAGAATAGGGTAGTTTAGCTCTTAGGGCTTTATGTCTGTATGTTAGAAATTATACTGTAGATTGCATGTGCTTTATTAATTTGTAGTATTTAGTTAGACAATATGTTCAATAATTTACTTCAAACTACTATTTGCTTAGTGTTTGAGCCTCTACATACAATCGTCAGATAGCTTACCAGCGTGTCTCTTTTTCAGAAATGTGCATTATATCTTATGATTGTACTTTCTTATGTTTTGTGAAAAAACAAAACTGAACTCAAAATGAATAGTATAAACGATGATTCGAAAAAAACAACAACCCGCATCTTTAGAACAATTCTTAAGACCCCGCCCGACTGAATTGCTCTGGGTGACAGAACATGCGCTTCCTCTCTCAAGGCTCCCTGCATCACTCAGCTAACTATTACATCCACGCACTATCCGGAGCTAAAACATCTATGATGAAGTAGCAATAACGTTAAAATATAAAATACTTTACAAGAACATGACAGTAACTATTCACACAATGCCCATCTTTTTAACTTCGGCTTTACAGTTACCACGTTACCATTTAACGTTCGCCAGCTAGCTAACAGTTGAGGTGCTATCTACAGGTTAACATGCTAACGTTCAAAGTTACGTTAATCAGGATGTAACGACTGCAGAATACGCAGTAATACTGCAGGGGTTACACGCTTCTGTTAACTTGTGATTAGCCTCGCCCATGCGACATTTCGAGGTTTAAAACTTTACATTTCAACGGCGCAAACTTTACCTTCCCGTGTTGTCGTAGCTCACCAGGAAATTCCTTGTTTTTTTCTCTTTAACCCCGCCCTCTTTAGGTTTGGACTGCTTCCTCTGCTGTGGCGGACATCTGTCAAAACTCCAGTCTGTGTCCTCCTTTTCGTAGGTAAACAGGTGAGGTGATGTGGGAAGGTTGTTTAAGATGTAGCAAAGAGCAATTGTCCTCCAAGAAATTCCCTGGATCCCCCAAATTCATGTGAGCAATAGTTTAATATCACTGTTAATTCCCATATAATTCCCATAGCTATAAAGATATCACCTGGGCTCCTCAACCCAACAACTAAATGCCAGATAAAACATTTATTAATTGGGTAGCTGTGCTTTTTGAAATACTGCCCACCTAATATTCTGTAGCCTCCTGCCAAGTTTGTAATTTTTGTCTTTCACTCTTGAGGTGTGGGGTAAATTTGGTGGTTGCAACACTCACAACCAAATATGGCGTTCACCATAAGCGAAGAAAGAGGTGTTGGAAAATTAGGATTAAATTCAAACTTATTTCTTTGCAAATATAAAATATATAAAATTGTTGAAAAGATACATAGACCTAATATGTCCTTAAATTAAATATATAGCAATATATAATATGGGTAGGTTACAACACGCGCAACTTGTTTCGTATGTCACATTATGTAATATGTGTTGACACAACACACCAGACAATTAGGTAGTAGCCAGACACTTAAAGGATAGACCAGACATTTTCAACTCTTGATTATACAGTTATATAGCACTGATTTTTTTAAATTTATAACTATATAAAGTTTAAAAATCTCTCTCTCTTTCTTTCTCTCTCACTCGATAGATAGATAGATAGATAGATAGATAGATAGATAGATAGATAGATAGATAGATAGATAGATAGATAGATAGATAGATAGATAGATTATCATTGTGGAGCTCACAAACAACATTATGTTGGTTCCCTTTGAGCCAACTCATCCTTAAGGACTGGTGTAAAACTTGAAATACAGTAAACAGTAAAAGCCTACAAACTATTTTGATCACCTTACAGCAAGTAGCTTATATTTCTCCAACTAAACAGCGGTGATTCTTGCAGGGAACAGTAAACTCAAGTAAGAATATGGTGAGGGTAACATAATGTGGAGGAATATATTGGACAGGGTAAGTGACTAATGTAATGTGTGTGATGAATGAAAACAAAAACAAGCTGTTACCGGCATGATGGGCAGATTGCTTCCCAATAACATGAGTGGTGCTGGACAGAAATTAAATAAGGAAGTGAAGTCAAATTCACATGACCCATTTAATACATGTGCGGGACGTCCTGAGGAATTTTAACTTGCCACGTCAGTCATTTATCGGACCACATTGAAATGGACATCTTATATATATATGTTGGCCTACACATTTAAGAAGAATGAACTGTCAAGCTCAACTTTTAAATCAAACAGGATTCCCATGGGGTGGATCCTTAGATGACCTCTGACTTTTCATCTAGAGCCATCAATTGGCAATCTATTTAATATTTTGGTTTATAACCAAATCTCTTCAAAATGAATGTGATGCCCATCAGCCTCAGCTTGTTTAGTGCTACACTGCATTGAGTGAAACACAGATGACGTTTAAGCTGTGCACAAATTACAGCTTTTCATATTAAAATCAGTAATGTTTAAATTATCTGATTTTTTCACACTCTATATATGATGTCCTAAAATCCATAAGGGATTAACTTTAACATGTTGACCTTATTGCTCACAACATAATAAACCCCTCTCATACAGGTTGCCAAAGATCTTTATTCAAACATTACTCTCTGTTTAATTACTACATTTACTTCACCACAACTGCTAAAGCTCAAAAACAAATGTAGGCCCTCAACTTTTTATCGCTTTGGTTTTTTTTTTACAATGAGCATTACATATATGCTTACTTTAGTATATATATTTTTAACTGCATTGTTCCTTATTTATGTGCATTTATTTTGTTTTGTTTGTGCATCTAATTTGACCACATTATTGCCTTACCTTTAGCTAAATGCTAAATAAATGTTTGCTCTTTTGCTCTAATGACCATGGCATATGTACAGTCAGCTTTTGGAGTTTTTACCTTCAAAGACAGGAATACTGTTTACATGATGAGAGAAGTTGAATGAATTCTGGATGTTTAGCCACTCAGACAACTAACTTCCTTGTTGAGCAATCCTGTACCTTTACACTGAGCTCACTGCTACTGTCCTTCCTCTTCCCCTTTAAACATGACATCTTCCTTTTTTGCTTTGAATTACTGCCGGATTAACATTGCATCATCAGAGTGTTGATATAATAGATGCACTGACTGGGAGGAAGTATGCAGGAAGTTGTGGATCTCCGCAGAGCAGCAGGAATCTTTTAGGAAAGCACAGCTTCCTTGTTATCAAGTATTTGTTTGGATGTTGTTTTGGGAATTCATTCAAAGAAACGATTAATTGTCAGTGCAGGAAACTTCCTAACTGTCCTTGTTGAGAAATAATTTGTCATGCTTGTTTAGTGTAGAAGGAAGAATCACTGTAAAAAAAAATACTATGACATAATTTATTGATGATGAATATCATATTGTTTATTATGCAGCAATAAAAAGAGACAGAGATAAACACAATCTGATTTCAAAAAATATGTATAAATAAATACAATAAATATGATTTGAATAAATATGTTAGATAATAATTCCATAGGAAAACAAAATACTATGACATAGTTTATTGATGATGAATATCATATTGGTTATTATGCAGCAATAAAAAGAGACATAGAGACAAACACAATCTGATTTTAAAAAATATGTATAAATAAATACAATAAATATGATTTGAATAAATATGTTAGATAATAATTCCATAGGAAATACATTCCATATGTAAATGGGAGGAACAAGAGTGGCAACACTGTTGTAGATACATCATCAGCCCCTGAAGGCTGTACTAGAGACTTTGATCAATGTGATCATGTAAAGAATGCTTGTACAATTCACAGCTGTGTGTCATTCAATGCTGCAACATTTCATGCGCTACATGCATTTCTGAGCTGAACCCTCTGTGTGATGAGCCGGATCCCCAACAGCAAAGACACGAGCGGTGAGGATGGAGAAGGAAAAGAGTCTATCCATTGTGTAGTGGCACAGCAGAGGCTCCTGCCAGCGATCAATGGTGTGAGTCTCCTGTAAAATTTGAAAAAACAACATTTAACTTTTATCCAATTGTATCTAAGCCATGAAGTGTAATGCTCTAATAAATCCTACACAGACTTCTGAGACTGTTGGCCCTTTTTGGATTATTTACTTCAGTCGACCTGAGCTTACCTTCTGGTGATTTATCTCTGCCTTCGACTTCACACATGTCTTAATGTCTTTGTGCAGTTTTTGCATTGCTGGTATTACTTTGCTGGCAAACTTTGAGCAGCTTTGAAATCCAGCAACCCTCTCCACTGCAGAGATGTAGCTCGCTAGAACATTGAGTATCTTCTCTGAACATGTCTATGGAAAGAGAGAGGAAAAGGCGACGTGCATCACAATCAAGAGCTCATTGTTTTATGTTTTATCATTGCGATATTTCTCGTGTGCATTGTTGGTTTTCTTGCTTACTTCTGATTTCTGTTTGAGGGTCTCAGGATCACACATATCTTTTGCCTCCATCCAAACAAGTGAGGTGGAAAAATCTATCACATCTTTAGATCCATTTCGTGCCTGCAGACGATTTGAGACAAACATGCTCAATACATTGTTGTATGTTATATAACTTAATAAAGAAATCGAGCATTGAATTCTGATACAGCTAATTTAAAGTCAATATTGTGTGTAGTGTGAATGTAGTGTTCATTTAACATGAATGACATTTTAAAGCAGTCTGTGTTTGAGCAAAGTTTGTCCAGTCAGCACTTGTCTAAAAATGTATGCCTATTGCTGGTAACAAATCAAAAGTATTGTTATAGATGCCTCTGCATATTAGAATAGGTTAAACATATATCTGTAAAAGCTTTAATAATATGAGTGACCAGAAATATTTCACAGTTAGTCTGTATGAAAAAGTTATATGCATTAATAATTTAAAACAACAACAAACAACAAAAAAGAGACTTACCTCGACAGATACATTTTTGGCAATTTGATTAAGGTTTCTAGAGCTGTTCCTCGCGTCAAGGCATTCTTGCTGCAGACTGAGCCCGATTGGCGCGCAGGTTGCAGCCGCCAAAAGCAAGAAAAGACAAGCCACGGTCGCGAAACAAGAATTCATATTTTTGTTTTTGTTTTTAAGTAAGCTCGAGTGTCCTGCTGTCCGCTTGTCCCTGTGAGTGGTGCTTGTTGTGAGTCCAGCTCTCCTTTTAAATGTCTGTTTTTTTTTTCTCACCGTGCAGTGACGTAGTGGATTTTCCTGCCTGGGCATCCCTCAGGTGAGTTCATGCTGAGTGCAATGAGCCTATACATAATGCACAGGCAGGAAGAGTCGCTGTTTCAGAATCGGGGTATGAAACATGATGTCAGAATGACCATATGGCATTAGGTAATTGTTATTGAACTCAAAAAAGGAAGAAAAGAACAGACTCGTGTTGTAATCGTAATATATCAGAATCAAAATCACCAAGAGCTTTATTGCCAAGTAGTATTTTACACGAAGGAGGTTTTGCTATGGTGATTAGTTAAATTAGGCTTTTTATATTGATTATATATTTTATTTTTGAAATAATCAATCAATATGAACAGGTTTATTTACATTTTAATATGCCTTTGCTTTTTAAATTTAATGTAGCCTATTTCTGCTCTCTGGAATGGATTTATGCCATACTAGCCTATATTACAACTAAGTGTGTGTATGATAGTCAATAGGTGAAACACCAATTAACCCAAATGAGTTTTAATTCTTATCAAGTTTCACATCTATGGCTATGCCGAGGAAGTGAGATTAACCTTTTACATTTAGGGCGATAATCAACTGAATTTCCGCGATCTGCCCCTCTTCTGTACCAGAGAAAAACATTTCAACAGACTTTTTTTTCAGAGAAAGAAAATGATAAGGAAAGGCCTAAAATATTGTCGCGCTTACTTTACCCCGGCCTTTGTGTTCTGTATTATTTATATGGTGATAATAAATATGATAATCCATTTACTGACTGGTTCAGCGCAACATTATTATTAAACAAAGTAGCTAAGGGTTTGTAGTCAGATGCTACTAGGCCTACTCATTCAATTCAAATTAACAGAAAAGATAGGGCTACTACATTTTTGCTCAAATGTTAGCCCATTTGTCAGTTTTATGGAGAAATCACGGACTGATGTACAGAGGGCTCACATGACATATCATTATAGTCCACAAAATATGCGTGTTGAACTGCGGGCCCATGTTGAACACCCCTTCCTTCCACTCAACAGTTGTCTTAAGAGACCGTCAATACTGGACAATTCTGCAAAACCCTGCATTGTGTTCAGTCAATTCTCAATTGATAAATGATTTGTATGGCCTGTAAAGTTTTAGAAAACATTAAAAATTACAATTTCCCCAAAGCCCAATCGGACTTCTTCAGATGTCTTGTTTGGTCCACCAACAGTAGAAACCCCCAACAAATTCAGTTGGCCTGGGAACGCCTCGGGATCCCCGAGTCAGAGCTGGTGGGAAGGGAAGTTTGGGGTCCCCTGCTGGAGCTGCTGCCCCCGCGACCCGACCCCGGATAAGCGGATGAAGATGGATGGATGGATATAAAACAGAAAGAAAGAACATTTGGCATGTTTGCTTAAATAACCCCTAAACGAATTCTCCATTATTTTCTATATTATTTCAGATCTACAAATTTCCAGTTCATTAAATTATCTCAAACTAATAGCCACAGATGACCCATAGTGCCTCCAGGGGCCCCTGATGATCTGGAGTCTGGGAACAAATTAAGGGAATGTTTATTACACGGCTTAAATGGACATTATCGGATGAATGAATTAATGCACATAAAAAGGAGCTGCGGACTCTTTCACACAACTCATGAGCAACTGGTCCACGGTGTTGATGTGAGAAATGAATCCTGGAGCTCCAGCGCTGCTCCTGAACGCACCGTTTGCTCCGGATATGTTTTTGTTTTTTTAAACGTGTGTTATTGTTGTGAATGAAGTGAGCATGGACTCCTGTGCGGTAAATCGTATTACAGAGCTAGAATAGGTCGGCGTACACTTTACATTGAAAAGTCTTTTAGTTTTTTGTAACAAAGCGACACACTCTCTTGAGTCATGCGGATATCTTAAGTGTTAAAAAGGGGTTTGAAGCCACAACAATGTCTGGTTCTTGGCGATGCTAACGTTAGCTAATGTTAGCTATATTAGCTAACCGTGAAGTGCAACTGCCATAACTTATAGTAGGTGCCAAATACCAATAACGCAACACTTAACTGTTGTGGGTGAAGAAACGTGAACTTAGCTTTCTGTACATATTTTAGTAATTAATGCTATAACTTTGGAGGCTTTTGCTAGCAGTTAGCTTTAACTTTAGCTTCCGGGGCTAGCTACAGTGTTAGCCAAGCCAAAGCTACAACAGGAAAGTCTGAATTTATGGGGCGATAACTTCACTTGAGTTTAGTTTCTCCAAAAAAACAATACAAATGTATTTATTAGCTAGACTGGTATTATTATTTACAGTAGTTGTCATTACAGGTTGATTTATCTGTAACCCATGATGAACTTTGACGGTCTCGACGCTGGGATGGGTGAGTACCCACCCAGCCTCCACGGGACTATGGACGCGGGGATGGAGCCCTCCATGGACCCCCACCTCAACCCCGGCTTGCTACAGGGTGTGGAGCTTGATCCAGAGGGGTTGACCGTGACAGTCCCCGAGCCTGTGCACCTCATGGAGGGGATGTTTTCGGAGCTACACAGTGCAGTCTCAGAAGTTGGCATCCCAGTCACTGCAACACATTTTGATCTCCAGGAGGAAATGCTCTGGATGGGAAACCACAGAGTGAGAGGATTGATTATTATTGTTCCTGAAACATGCAGGTTGCCTCCAATCGAATGAAAATACTTAGCAACCATGTCATTAAGTCTTTTTACTTTAATTATTCTCTTTAGGGTCATGTAACTTCGTTCTTTGGACCTACAATGGGCCGCTATTCTTCATTCCAAGAGCATGCAGCAGACGACATCAGACATATTCAGAGTTTGGAAACAGGCGTCCTGTTCCTTTCCAAGTGTAATCTCAAATGCCACACTCGTGGGGGCCTTGTTATGTTTGATTACCCGTAAGTGTCATAGAATATGTTTGGATGAACGTGCTGAGATTTATTGTAGACAAACTGCAGCTGTAACATGATTTGTTCTCTCACTGAAGTGATGATTCAAGTTTGCAAATTCATTATTAATAAGTGTGTGCATTCCAGGATGGACGAAGGAGCTGATATGCATAGTCTTCTCATGACCGATAACAACACCTTGCTTATGGGCGGATTACAAAACTATGCGGTTGAATTTGATTTGAATACTGTTCAAGAAACTCAAAAGGTGAGACACAGGAATTAAGTTTATCAACATCCACAGCTGTCTGTGCATGCAGCAGAGGACCTCATGACATAATTTGACATATATAAGAATGACATGCTTAAAAGCAAGTGATTGACTGTTTACTTTCTTGTCACATGTACTTGCCAGTTCACTGTTGAGGTGCCAGGAATGGCAATAATGCGCCAAACCAGTCGTTTCTTCTTTTGTGGGCACACGTCTGGTAAGGTAAGAATATCTTGATGAAATTAGTTTGTGAAATATTTTTTTCTGGTTTACACACAACTCACATTCAGCCTCTGTTATAAACAGGTAACCCTGCGGGACCTCCGTACCTTCAAGACGGAGCACGAGTTCGATGCGTTTTCTGGCAGCCTTTCAGACTTTGATGTCCATGGAAACCTTCTGGCTGCATGCGGGTTCTCCAGCCGGGGTTTGAACGGGTTGGCGTGTGATCGTTTCCTAATGGTGTATGACCTCCGTATGATGCGAGCTGTAACACCACTTCAGGTGCACGTGGACCCCCTCTTCTTGCGCTTCATTCCTACCTACACGTCACGCCTTGCGATTATCTCACAGACAGGTATCAACTGGGGAGTTTTGGGTCTCATACATTCCAGTTCTGTTGCCAGTGTGTTTGTAGTGTAATTATGAAGAATGCCTTTTATTATTATAACACACTCAAATACCCAAGTGACTACAGTGTAAGTGTTTCCTGAATAGTGGTACTTTTAAGAATTGTCCCGGCTATAGTATTTAGGAATTGTTGCTATTGCAGTCACTCAGATATATGAGTGACTGTTTTCTGAATACTGGCACGCGTATCTTGGACATAATGTTCCACCTCCTCTTTCTCCAGGTCAGTGCCAGTTCTGTGAGCCCACTGGTCTCGCTAATGTGGCGGACATTTTTCACGTCAACACCGTGGGCCAGTTGCTCATGAGTTTTGATGTATCGTCCAGCAAACAAGCCTTGGCCTTCGGAGACTCCGGGGGATGTGTGCACCTTTGGTCTGATGCTCCAGAGGTTTCATTTAACGACTACTCCCGGGAGACAGACTTTGCCCTCCCTTGCCTTGTGGACACGCTGCCTCAGCTGGACTGGAACCACGACCTGCTGCCTCTCTCGCTTATCCCCATGCCGCTGACCAGCACAGAGCCACTGCTGTCAGACTGGCCCACTGCACTGGCTACACCCAGCCCAAGGTAACAAATTCACAAGTACTGTCTTTAAGCTGATTCTGCATGACTGGTAATGGCAACAACTCTAATAAGTATTGTCTGTGTATCCTGTGATGCCTTTTCCTCTGTGCCACATAGCTCCATTATCGTCCACAGACTATTAAAAACACATCAGTGAGCCACACTGTTGCAGTAGTTGACAGATTCCTTTATTATGATGAACATGACAATGTAGTTTAGTTTGATTCAACCCCACATACACTGTCCTGCTGCTGGAAATACTCAATCCGCACCTGAAAATAGTACCGAACAAATACATTATTTACTCCACTTTGAGTTACGTTGGTGAAATTTGACATTGCTCAGCTGTTCTAGAAACATATAGCCATTGTTAAAAATTAAACAATATATTTGTGACCAGTTTTCAAAGATTCATGGAATCAGTAGGAACCACTGGGTAAGGGACTGAGTGACATAGGGAAGTTGGAATTTATTGAAAGACAGATAAACGCATTGTTGGTTTTAGTGTACTGGGATTTATTGTCAATAGCAGAAACATATAGAATGTCACCAGCTTTATCTTTTAACTGGTGATGAGACATAATAATCAAACTGACATGTATCCTGTCACCTTATGTTCTCATTTTAGTCAGAATGTGAAACTTATTCATTTCTCTTTTCAGCAGTGATGGTTAGGTGGTGTACCTGATAAACTGGAAGCTGTCACTTACAGCATTTAGCTAGTTGCTTCTGTTTCTCTGTTGTTCTTATCTGATACAATTTAATAAATATTTTCATCAACAAATACTGTTCTTTCCAACAGACGAGAGCCTCCCGTGGACCCTGAAATCCTGCGCACAATGAAAACAGTTGGATTTATTGGTTATGCAGCAAATCCTCGAACTCGCCCTCGTAACCAGGCATGTCCAAACATACAATGTAGATATTACTCTCCATTACAACAGCCTTTTGTTGTTGTAAATGCTGTCAAAACACTAAATTGTTAAATACATGGGTATATTTCTGCAAGGTGTATTCTGGTGACTAGCAGTGTGTCATTTCCATTGTATTCATATTTTTGTTGTGCTCAGTGTCACCTTCATAAATAGATTTCAATGTAGTAAAAACTATTTTCTGTGTTGGTTTCAGGTTCCTTACAAAATTAAGGAAGTGGAGCTCGATTATGACAATTACAACCAGGTCCCCGAATCACCAATTGGGCGCGATGAAGAGCCACACTTGTACATGGTGCCCAAAAAGTACAGAAAGGTTAGGCTTAACATATTTTAATCTGCTTTTTGTATAAACAGACCCTTGATTGTTTTTGTCTTATAATAATGTGTTTGCTGTTGCTGCTTTGTGTTTAATCAGGTCACAATTAAATACTCTAAACTTGGACTGGAGGATTTTGACTTCAAACATTACAATAGAACCTTGTTTGCTGGCCTTGAGCCTCACATACCCAATGCCTACTGTAACTGCATGATCCAGGTGAGAAACTAGGAAGGCTGTTCTGAGTGTTTTTTTTTTAAATCAGTTTCTATTGGAATTTAATATATTTTGAAAGGATTATATGAAAGCAGAGTTTCTGTTTCACTGTTCTTGTGTTGGTGAATTAGGTTTTATATTTCCTGGAGCCAATCCGGTGTCTAGTGCAGAATCATTTGTGCCAGAAGGAGTTTTGTTTGGCCTGTGAGCTCGGTTTTCTCTTCCACATGCTTGATTTGTCACGAGGAGATCCATGTCAGGTAGATATTTGTTATTGTTTCTCTGAATAACAGCAGGTTGATCCCTGTGGCTGCAGAAGTTTTAACATTTCATTACTATTGTGTTGCAACTACACATTGTCTACTATATAGATTTCCCAATCCAACCTCTCCCAACTTCCCTTCTTCAGGCCAGTAACTTCCTCCGGGCGTTTCGTACCATCCCTGAGGCCTCAGCGCTGGGTCTGATCCTCGCAGACTCAGACGAGCAAACAGGGAAGGCCAGACTCGGGCGTTTAATCCAAAGCTGGAACCGCTTCATTCTCACCCAGCTTCACCAGGAGACACAGGAGCAGGAGGGCCCACAGGCCTACAGGGGAGCCAGCAGCAGGTCAGAGCCAACAGAAATCAATATCACTGTGTCCGTATTAGTGTAGCGGCAAATTATTTCGTGAACAAAGCTTTTAACATGCGCAGCACAGAGTCTGGAGGTATTCTAGGCTCAAAGCTTTTGCAGAAACAAATTTAGGTAAGTTGTAATTACAAATTTGTTTGTGTTGTGCCGATAATACAGTTCTCTGGGTTCCTCTGGTGAGTCTGCTATCGGAAAACTGTTTGGATGTGAAGTTGAGAACAGCAGCCTGTGTCGCTGTGGCAAGGAGACTGTCCGCTCGTCCCTCACGTTGCTCTTCACCATGCATTACCCTGAGCAGAACTCTCAAGGTAGAGTCCTCATTCAACACTGCTGTACACTGGACAGTCTTGTGTAGCTATCATGTACCTAGAGTTTGACTAGTGTATGGATAATCTGGGCCAGAGAAAACACTGTGAAATAGTTCTGTATTCGTTGACAATATATTATTTTACTTTGACTCATCAGAGAAAACAATAAAGGAATATGATTTTGCTGAGATCTTGAAGAAGAGCATCTGTCTGGAGCAGAGCACTCAGGCGTGGTGTGAAAACTGTGAGAAGTATCAACCCACAGTGAGTTTAAAGTTCCTGTTGTGACATATCAGCAGCTTATATTAACAGACAACACATTTGTTTTATGACTTCACCCAATTCTGCATTATGAGAATGTATTTTTTTTTTTTTTTGCCACTGTAGGTGCAGACACGCAACATTCGATGTCTGCCAGATGTTCTGGTCATCAACTGTGAGGTGAACAGTGCTAAAGAGGCCGAATTCTGGAAAGTTCAGGCAGAGGTAAATATCACTCATTTTGTTTGTTTGTTGCTTAGTTACATGAATTATGTAATTTTTATGTTGCTTTCTTCACAGTACGCCTTCAATAAGGCCATGCAAAAAGAGGCGATGGAACCTGCAAAACCTAAGGAACCCCCACCCATGCCAACTGAGTGGTGTTTGGAGTAAGATCCCTTTTAATACCAAATAAACAGGGTTGCACTGGCTATTATTTCCATTAACTATTCCATTAATTAATGGTTCCAATTAAAATATTAATCATGTAGTCTATAAAACATCAGAAAAAAATAAAATAATGAGTAATAAAAAAATACACATCATATTTTCTGCTGGGTCTACATTTGGCAAACATTTATTTAAACAATAGGTTATTGGTTTAGTTTCCAATTATTTTTCTGTCAACTAATTGGACCCCAGGAAGAATAGCTGTAGTTTTGGCTACAGCTAATGGGGATCCTAATAAATAAATAAATAATTGTTTCAGCTCTTGCAACTTCACTTTGACGCTATTGTATATCCTTGTAGTGGGGAGGAGTGCAGCATGGAGGGCTTTACCTTTGACACACGGGTGGAGGATCTGCGACACGTCTGGATCCCTGTCAGTCTCAAGATGTCCATCAGCAAAAGTCAGGGACTAGAGATCAGCAGCTGGCCTGAAGGAGAGGAGGTGAGGGAGAACGATTTTCAACTGATTACTAGATTAAAACACTAATTTTGATTATTTTTTCTTGGCTCGCTGACTGTGTGTTAAATCTTAAATCGTATTTCAGTTAAGTGCTGCCGAGGAGGCGGAGGGCGCTTCTCTCTATGATTTGGTGGTCACGGTGCCTCACATCCTAGACGCTCGCACAGGTGGAAACTTGGTTGCACACATCAAAGTGGGGGAAACCTACCATCAAAGGAAAGAGGTGAGTGAAGCTTAGACTGGAAGTGTGAGAGACTGGCTTCTGTAAAATCAAAGTGTAGTTGATGTTTTATACCGAGCCACATTGTTTCTGTGTTTGAAAACTGACATTTAAAATGTTTGTTTCAGGGAGTCACGCACCAGCAGTGGTACCTCTTCAATGATTTCTTGATTGAGCCAATTGACAAGGTACATGTTGACTGTTTTTAGTTTATGATAATGAAATTTCATGTTTGCAGTCATGTAAAAGGTATTTGTTTTGTTTGTAAAAGACTGAAGCTGCTCAGTTTGATGTGAGCTGGAAAGTGCCAGCCATTCTTTACTACGCCAAGAGGAACTATCATACCAAATACGACCTTCGCAGTGAGTCTTAGGACATTTATTCTGGAGATTTTACTTCTAGGTTTGTAATTCAGTTAATTTACCTGCCCATGCTTTGCTGTTTCTCTCAGTTAAAAATCCCATAGATGCCAGTGTGCTGCTGACAGAGGCCTCTTTGGCTCGGAAGCAGAGGAAGAGCCACGCCACTTTTATTCCCCTCATGGTCAGTGAGATGCCGCAGGCTGGTGACTTGGTGGGACTGGACGCTGAGTTTGTCACACTCAACCAAGTGAGTCTGGTTTATAATGCCACTCTGTAACACAGCATGTTTACATGCACTGTAGTGTAATGGTACTGTAAAGCTGTTTATCCATTTAGCTGTCAGTAATCAAATCTCTCCCTTGTCTCTGACCATATTTTGGAAGCATGGCTTGATTACTTTAACTCTATTAGAAGATGCTGCTTCCTCATCAAAAACCAATCTATTTCAACTTCTGTAGGCTACTTTCTGTTACTTTCAGTTTTAGTTGGACCCTAGATGGACTGATTTTTAATATGAGGACACATTTACTCTCAGTTTAATAGTCTCTCCTTTCATCCACCTGTTCTGCTGTGACTGTTAGTAGACTTGGGGAGTACAACTGCATATGTGAAAAAAGTTGTATAAGAGGGAGCTGCAAGTCTAATAAACTGCCTTACTCTAATCCCCTAACCTTAGAATGGAAGTTAGGTTTCTGATGTTTTAAAAAATTAGTAACCTGGTTACAAGTATGAATGGCCCCCGAGGAATGCTTAAAACAAACTAGTCTGTACAACATGTTGTCCAACCACATCTTAAAGCAAGTGTTGATAGCTGTTTCAAATGTTAATGCTCGAAGGTGGAGTGAAAAGCCTGCCATAACAGAAAGATGTGAGATGCAATAAAATATATAAATTGGGACAACAGAGACAAACTTTTGACATTTTCTCCTAGAAGGCATTTGTGGTTCTGCACCCCGGTTAGTTGCGATAAAAGTGACAGAATACTTATGAACCAAAGCTGCCAACAGTTTATTTACACCATTATTCAGTATCTTAAAATGTCAGGTAGACAAAAATATTAAAATTTTTGAAAATTTTTTTAATCACTTTGTTAGGTTCTATAGCTTCTAATTATTCTATATTATTAACACCAGATTTCCACACTGCTAGCTTGGCCCAGGTTTGTATTATAAGCATCTCAAGACCAGTAAGGCTGTGCGATTGAAGGAGGCAATTATTACACTTTTGACTTGGTAGAATTTGTATCTTGTCAGAAGGTGAATCACAGTTACTTCTTTCAGAACAGAACAAAAAACTTCTCTGTTACTGGCAAGAAAAATGTGGACACTGATATTACAAAAAATATATAAATAATTGGTATTGGTATATAAATAATGTTTATTTTAAAGATATTTTGTTGTGATTATACACTTTGATGTAAACACGTGACTATGTGTGTTTGCAGGAAGAGGCAGAACTTCGCAGTGACGGCACCAAATCGACCATCAAGCCCAGTCAGATGTCTGTCGCCAGGATAACTTGTGTGAGGGGTCAGGGGCCCAACGAGGGGGTGCCCTTCATTGATGACTACATCTCTACTCAAGAGCAGGTGGGAGACTGCAGAGTCCAAAACACCAAGATGTCACAACAGCAAAAAATATGTCATTAACACTATGTTTAAAGCGAGTTTTGAATGTTTTGGAAACAGGATACGGTTGACTAAACTATTATGTACGAATGACACTTTTTCCGATCACTACCTATATCATGTTTCCTTCATTGTCATTAAACAGTGTCCTTTTGTTAGTGTTGATAATACACTTTCACTTGATAATACTCTATATGAGGCAAAGTGGGAGAAACCAGGATAATCTGTTACACGTTCATTCAGTCACAAATATTTGGTCAACCTGCAATAAGATCAAGCAATTCTGGAAAGTTCTGAAATGAGTTGTACATCATTCATGGCAGAGAGAAATGAGTTGACCTGAGTTGAATTAGTACATGACGCACAAACAATAAGTATCACAGAAACATTTTGTAATCTTCTTTTATTGTTCTCAGATGATGATTGATCTCTTGTCCCTTGTTTATGTAGTCTGGAAGTTGACAGGGAGAGTACTTGATAGAAAAGCCTCTATTTGTTAGTTAAAATGAATGCCACAAACCCAAATATTAACCTTGAACAGGTACAATGCCTTTTTCAAACTTAATCCGATGAGACAGCTGCTCATGTGTACACCCCCAACACTGAATGTTTGTTCTTCCAGGTCGTCGACTATTTGACACAATATTCTGGCATCAAACCAGGAGACTTGGATGCAAAAATTTCTTCTAAGCATTTGACCACACTGAAGTCCACTTACTTGAAGCTCCGCTTCCTTATCGACACAGGAGTTCGCTTTGTTGGCCACGGTTTACAGAAGGACTTTCGGGTTATTAATTTATTGGTAAGTTATTTCAAAAACTAAAGTCAGTTTTGTTTTATAGATGGATATTTTAGGATTAGAGGTGATTGTGTTGTACATGGCAGTGCACAATTAGAAGCAATTAGTAATCGAACACCTCTATACATATTTTCTCAGTTGTGACTTAAGTCTGTTTCTAAGGTTCTGAAAGACCAAGTCGTTGACACCGTCTACCTGTTCCATTTACCCCGCAAGAGGATGATTTCTCTGAGATTTCTCGCCTGGTACTTTCTGGGTAAGTTAATCAATATTCTTCTATTGACACATGACGACATGTAGTGTGCAAGGGGTGGCTGATAGTGACAAATCTGCAGAGAATTGTGACCCGACTTCAGTTCCTTCAACTCACTGAAGTGTTTTTCACCTGATGTTTACGGCCCACAACTTCACTGCTTTGGTTCTCTGTCACCACTCCCACAGTGCAGGCAGCTGTTTTCAGAGAAAAGCTCAGCCTTCACAGCCAAAATCTATTTTATTTATATAGCCCAATAATACAAATAACCTTGAGTGGTATCTGTTTTTTCATACATTCCTGACATTTCACTAGGCTATACAGTAAATGACAGTATTTGCGTTTTAAAAAAAAGACCTAGTCATTTTAGCATATATGACATTGTCTAGCCTACAGTGATGTTTTTCTAATAGGCAGTTACCCTATTTAGACATGTCTTGCTGGATTGAAATACGTAAGTTTTACTAGTACAAAATTCAAAGAAGTACTAATGTCATTAATCCATTAGTCCAGTGCGCTACCTGCTGCAAAGGAAAGTGGTAATAGGCCAGAAGAATGAAATAGTGGACCCACAGGGGAACAGTTAGCAGCTAAAGAGCCAACTATTTCCATCAGGAGTTGGTGGAGACCAGAAACAGAGTAAAACGAGAGTGAATATTGGACTTAGATTCATCAGGTAGTCAAATAAACACACACAACTGCATGTCTGCTCCCAATTATTAATTGATTATCTGACACTTCCGAGTTCTATGGACAGTGTGCTGTGGCGCTCTGCAATCAAATACAATTTTAAGTAGGCCTAGTAAAAAAAACAACAAAAATCAATGCATGGCGGTCAGCGTGGGCCGCCACAAATGGATGAACATATGGGAAACACTGCATTAAATAGAAAGTAAAATTAAGTTAATATAATTTATTTAGAGTTACACTTAATTTGGAGATTCAGCTGTTTCACAAATAAAAACTTTGTCTGATATTATCCTACACCACTGTGGTTAAGGTTGGATTAGTATTAATGTTTGTATATTTATTATAATGTCAGATAATAGTAGAGGCTTACCATCAGTAGCCTGACAAAACAGCAGTTTCATTTTTGTGAGCTGTTTTCAGTCATTAAATTATTGCGCAAGAAAAATTCTCTGCATGGTGGTTAGTCTCTCATTTGTTTATGCAAAGTACTAACTTGTCAATAATAAAAACTGTGCACACAGAACGAGTACAACATTTCTAAAGTTTGCTGTAATGCTTCAACCTTTATGGTCAGTTTATGAAAAGAGACTTTGACAAGCAACTATACAAATGGCTGCATGAGATTAGCAGGCAGGAGAGAACAGGTGCAGGTGAGCATCACATAGTACATCACATAGAACCTGATCTGGAGAGGGCAGAGAAGAGTACCGGTGCCGGTACACCAAAAAAATTAATCTAAAAGTGACTGTACCGGTGAATACCGGCACACTTCAAGCACAAACGGCTTTTATATTGCGAGAAATAACAGGAAGTCATCTCTACTATTAGCGCAAACTTTGTAGTGGAGCGTTCAGGCACAGTCAAACCAACGCAGCAGCTGGTTTATTAATCCAGCTCCAGGTGCATGTGTAAAAACAGCACTGTGGATGAGAGGAGCGGGGACTGCTGGAAGTCATGTTTTAAGTTTATGTTCTGCTTGCTCAACAGTTGTTTGATAAATGGCTATTAAAACACATTTGGAGAATATTTTAAATGCTTTTTTTTTTCAAATTCTGATTATTTTGGGGCTAGTGACTTTCCTTTGCTGCTTGCTAAAACCTTTTTGGGTGATGCCAAAAATTTCTCTGTGCAGGAAAAAACCCTGTTCTGTTCTGGATTTTACAGGGAGCCAGTGCTGAGAAGTTAAAACGGGAGAAATATGATCTCTTTTCCTGGTTCTTGTCAGTATACATGCTGCAGCATTCTGTGTCAACTGAAACGTCTTAAGGAACTTTGTCGAGCAGCCAGACAATAAGTAATTGCAGTAATCCAGCCTACAAGTAACAAATGCACAGATTAGTTTTTCCATTTCATTCTGAGAGAGGATATGCCTGAGTTTTCCAATGTTAAGTTGGAGAAAAAAGGTGGTCTGAGGAGAACTCAGAGATTTCTCATGGTGGTGAGTTTAACATCTTAAAATTACAGGTCTTCCAGGTTTACACATCCTTAAGGCATGCTTCAAGTTTAGCTAACTTATTGGTTTCATCTCGCTTGACTGATTGATGAAATTGAGTATCATCTGCATAACAATGAATGTTTAGAGTGTTTCCTAATAATATTGCCTTAAGGAAAGTGAATACAATTGGTCTGAGCACAGAACCTGGTCAAACTCACTATGGGAGCCATAGTGAGTTTGACCAGGTTCTCTGCCTGATTCATCGTTATTGTGTACAAACTGAGATAGATCCGATAAATAGGACTTATACCAGCTTAATAAACTATTGGAAGTGTAGAAGGATCTTAGGGATCTTAGGTATATGTATAATTATCTTCTTTTTTAGAGGGGCAACAGAATTGAATGCAAGCCAGCACCACTATTAACAATATGTTAATTTGGGAGGGACTGAAGTTGGCACAAGAGTCATCAAATGTCACCATGTATGTTTTGGCACTAAAGCGTTGAGGTTTTAAACTTCCACTACCTGCATTGGAAAATGTAAATGTAACGGTTGATCGATATGCCTAGTCATTCCTGAGTGTTCTTTTCTTCGTGCGGCTCCCAGACCTCAACATCCAGGGGGAAACCCACGACAGCATAGAGGACGCCCGCACTGCCCTGCAGCTATACAGAAAGTACCTGGAGCTGAGTCGCGGAGGTGGGAACGACGAAGTCAGGAAGGTCCTGAAGGGACTCTATGAAAAAGGCCGCCAGCTGGACTGGAAAGTCCCAGAGTCTGACACAGGAGATGGTCAAGGTAGCCCAAAAAGTACGACACAGCACTGAATTAGACATAGGCTGATGTTTGTGACATAATGAGTTTAGATGGGAGGGCTTCATGACAAACAGTCTGTGTGAGTGAAATGAAAGCACTCTCCTTTCTTCAACAGGTGCTGCTGTGTTTCCCTCTGTGATGGGGCTGTGAGCTGCACTGTGACATATCCCCACCTGAGAGTTTTGACTGATTACTGCTAGTTCAGTTAATGTCATATTTTGTACTTATTTGCATGCATTTTTGCATTGTGCACAGTGTTTATGAAGGCCTTTGTTGCCTGTACAGTCCACTTCTGTGACTAAACAATTTTAATCATGACAAGATTTGTACTTTTTTTTGTCTAGGAAAGGTTTCCAGAAAAAGGAAATACATTTGTATTGTTGTGAGCCTTTTTTTTAAATGCAGCTCTTTTTTTTGGCATGTAAATAAATATCATGAGTCAGTATCATGAACACTAGAAGATAATGTGTGTTCAATTCCAGGAAATGGGAAATATATTTTACATTAATACATAATCATCAAAATAGACTGCACTCCATGGTTTTTCATGTTAAATTGTACAGTGAATTTAGTTTGTAGCATTATAGCATGCTTGATTGCATATTTTCCTGATAGGTTTGATAGCATCTACTGGACGTTTGGGGCCATTCCAAATACTAAAAAGATAACATTTCTTAGATATCTCAGAATGTGAAATGCCTTTTTGCAACAAATGAAAATGAAAGAACCAACTGAGAACAAAGTCTGTTGTACAAATCATAGAATGTATATACAAATAGTTTACAATCACATTTCATTAATATAAACAGTTACCCATGTACACCTGAGTATTAAAATGCAAACCATCTAAACTTAACAAATTTGCACATGGGTTTGACTCAAAAAAATGGCCTAAGTAATTAGAATTAATGTATTACAAGAGAAGAAAATCAATACAAACAATACATAAATTAATAATTAGAATTATTAGTGGAAATCCAGTATGGTCCTCTCGTCCCAGAGCCAGCTTCTGTTACAATATGGGAAATCATTATTATTTTTTCATTTTTATTATTATATTATATTGTTTCCTATCCACTAACGTATATTTATAAGGTCTTTTGCAAACATGATTTCATAAATTCGTACTCAGTGGATCCAGAAGAATTATGATTTCCCGTACAGGATTATAGTCGTCTATCCTGCTTCGAATTCCCCTCCTGATTCTGTTTGACTCCGTGTGCTTTGTGAAGAAACTTCCTCTTCAGTACTTTTGCATCTTTGATGAATTTTTGCATCTGAAATGTCAACTGTCACCAGGAGATCTAGGTCAACCTTCTCTGTATGTTGATGTGTAGTAACATGCATTCAGAGCTGATTTGATTGGAATTTCTCACTGATAGCTCTTTACATATGAATGTAAATTGAAAAAGTGCAAACGTTTTGACTCAACCCCGGAGGAGTGAAACGTGAGTGAAGAGCCACCCAAATTTTGTTTTAAATATTCACTCTGATGTCTGAGCAGTGCTCCTGTGTTCAAATTACAAATTTAGCATCTTATGAAAAAAGCTCAAAGGATAAACAGGGTTACTTATTTGCCATATTTTTTAACCAGATCTGAGGATTACACGTTAGAAATGATGAGTTAGAGTGGGTATAATGTTGCACAAAGAGTAATATACATTTGGGTATTTTTAAACCAAGACAACATGCTGGTAAAAAAACAAGGATTTGCATGAGGCTCATTTTTTATTTTGCATTTATTTCCTCAATGCAACATTCTGCAGCTACCTGTTAGAACAATAGCATGCTCAGTAATGGAGATGTATTATTATGGAAAAAGATGGTTAGTGATTTTGACATACACTCACGGACAATAATGAACACAAGTACGATTTATGCTCTAAAAGGGTAAAAGGAACCCAATCCACTGTATTTTTCTGCTTATAGTTTAGTACAGCTGGATTTAGAAAAAAAAACTTTGAAAACTTTTTTAAAAAATTCTGAAATGTGTCTGGTTTGGGGAAAACACTTTCTGTAACTTGTAGGATATATGTGACAATTCATATTTGTACAAGAAATCTGAAACCCGATAGCAAAATTTGAGAAATGCCCAGACTCAGGAGCTCAAAACTTTTTATTTTTCCGCCTGAATTTTTTCGAGATGCACCTGTATAAGAATTAAGTAAATGTATAGAATGTCTGCAAAGGGAGAGAGTAGAAAATGTGATGCTTATACCTTTTTAATGACCAACCAATTCCCAAGTTTTTCACACAGAATGAAAAGACTAAAACAAAGACAATTTATGCCCTGGATGGTTTATGAACTTTGGCTGCTGAGTGGAAAGTAACTATATTTACATGTACTGTACTGAAGTAAAATTCTGAAGTAACTGATTACTTCTATTTTATTACATTTCAGATGGAAATATAGTAATTTTTACTCCACTACATTTATTTGACAGCTATAGTTACAGACATACAATACAATGTTGGTTAGAGACCACACGGTTAATGGATTAACCGTGTGGTCTCTAATCTTCTGATCTCTTACCCTAAAAAATTTGTATCCAACAATTCTCAAAAAAAGCAAAGATTAGTAAACCATCCAAAAACTAAATGCTACTTTTTACTGCTACTACGTCTTTCAAATGTTCTTATGTAGGATTTTGAATGCAGGACTAGTAAACTTAAATTACATTGTTGGTGCTGTTACTTATGTAAAAGATCTGAATAACTGCTAGCACTGCTGATTGAGGAGGTCGTCCACTAAACCTCCCTCTTAGAAATCACATTTTGACATTTTCTAAGAGTAATGGTGCCCTCTGCAGGCTGTACAGATTTTGTGTGCGTGAATATAGTGTTAATTAAAAAAGTTTAATTGTTCTCATCTAGTTCATCTCATTACTGCATTTTTAAGTCACCAGTGTTTACCTTTAAATAGTGCATTTTATTTAATTGACTTGGGAACACTGTTTTTTTTAATTTCAGTGTTTCATACATTCATTTACATATTTATAACTAACAGAAACATGCAGCATATGTGGTAAAAAAAGGAAATATGTTTCATGTACTTATATTAATTACTTCCAACCCATGCAGCTGTGCACCTTTGATCATATTCTTTGATATATGTGCAGACAAGTTGCAAAACTTCACTGTGACCTCTGCTTCAGCTCCTGGTTTGCTTACATGCATTGTGATAAACAGACACATGACTAAACTACCAAAAAAAACCCATATACAGTCAGTATTGCAAACTGTTTATTCGTAGTAAATGAAAAGTGTGCAATTCAGTGAGTGGGAGATAGAGAGAGAGGAGAGGGGGTGTCAGGGACGGTCGATGTCTTTGGTCCATATTTTGGTGGTAGGGATGTCAATGATTCGGTGGGAGACAAGAAAAGGCACTTGAGTTTACAGTTGTCTCAGAAAAGTTGTCTTGACAAGGACACAAGGTCTACTGGAAAAATGAAGTAGATGTTTTAACCTCTATTATGCCTAATATGAATATCACATACAAAATGCCCCATGTGAGCACAAAATTATATAGCTACATATATGTATATACATAGGAAGGAATCAGAAAACAAAGTGGGGTGTGAAGAAGAGGAAGCAGAAATGGTGAAGTGTTGGATTTATCCACTTTGGAATTCTTTACAGGCCGAGGAAAGAAAGAAAAAGCCAGCAAATTTAAACAAGACGAAATTTCTTTGGCGAATAACCTAATATTCCTAGTTTGGAATGTAAAACAAACAAAAAAAAAAAGTGTGAGACAGACAAAATCCCAGATGAGAAAACTACTCTTTGAGTCTTGACTGAACAAGTCCAGCACCTCCAACACTAGATAAATGTTGGAATAAAAGCAGATTCTGTCCTGCAGCTCACCATCATTAAGCAGAGAACAACTGGTTAAGGAATTTGGTACAATTTCCCCATCAACTTCAGTCAATGAAAATCTTTGACATAATGAAGATACCACCTTAAGGAGTTAAAGGAATACACTTTCTTACTGAGATTTAGAGAGGACTGATACCACACGATGATACCATGAGTAGCCGGTTAGGTTTGCTCAGCCTTCAGGCTGGAAACTGCTAACTTAGCTCTGTCCAAAGTTAACAAAATCCGCCTACCTGCACCTGTAAATCTCACTAACACACTACATCTGTCTTTGTTTAATCCATCAAAAAGACAATTCTGCGTTTTAAGGCGGGTTATGTGCTGGACTATATCTTGGCCTTGAGCAGTTGCCAGGCAAGCAGCAGAGACTTCAGGAAGCTACTGACCTAGAAACAACCCAGCACACGAACCCTATAAACTGAATTGTCGTTTTTACACAAAGGTTGTTAGCGTAGCATAAACAAGACATAACATCTAAATTAGTGAGCTTTCGAAGTGCTGGTACGCTGGAAACAAAGCTGTTTCCACCTGTTTCCTAAACCCATTTGGGACTAATTCTCTGCAGAAGAGATCCTGTGGTTCCACAAAAAGTTCTGCAAGGCGGCTGCGTGCTGCTTTTTAATGGGGGCGAATGTACATTTGTCAAAACCACCAGTTAAGTCTTCATCAAGTCTTTTCTCTTGTAAAATCGAAAAATACTGTTTGGGAACACTTCTGATGAAGCATGTGTTTCACCTTTTGGTTGCTTGACCAAGTCAGTTTTCTAGTGCTTCTTCGCCTCACTGTAAACGACCACGGGGGGCAACAATGACCCCATTCTACACCCAGAAACAAACTTTGACAAGTGATTTATGCTTCACCAGAAGTGTTTTCAAACAGTAAGAAAGGGAATGAGCATATCTCCCAAAGTGTCAAACTGCTCCTTTAAGTCAATGGTTAACCTTATGTATCATTACAGCACATATTTCCCAAAGACTGCAAGTTAACATTCATTTCTCCATAATATTCACTACTATAATTACTGGATCCTAAAAAAACAACCTCACTATATTCAAAAAGCCTATGAGGGAAAAAAAAGAGGGGGCATAGTATATAAGTCTACTCGAGGGAATGCGACATATTATGAAGAAGCAATAATGTAGTTTACACTATAACCTTGCAGCTCCACATACTTCACACAGACGTGAGGAATCAGCAGGGCTCGCTGTCCCTTAATAGGAGCCCACTACAAGAAGAAGATGAGGTATTCACCAGCTTTTTGTTCACAAACTATGGACCCTACGGTGAGACTCAACCCCAGCAACAGCCTTGAAGCGTCTACTTGGCAGCCACAGGGAATTAAAATCTGTGAAATCAATACAACCTTCCAATGCATTCATCAGTTTGTTGAATTTTACTTTCACAGATGAGATAAAGCGAGTATATAAAAAAGGGGAAGAAAAGATCTTGCAGCTTATTCTCACACATAATCATAAACCGCACGTCTGCTCTACAAGTACCGTCTGATTAGAAAGCAGTCATGATGCAGACATCCATGTCTATAGAAAGGCAAATGTGAAGTCTCTCTGTGACTAAAGGCAAGCATGTCATTAATATGCCATTCACGTGCATATAACAACATAACACAAAGGAGAAACGGTGTGTGTGGAAGAAAATCCATCCGAATAAATGTTGAGAACTAACCATAAAACAGCATGTGGACAGTTTCCTTTCTTGTGAGTTTTAACACATCATTTAACATTATTCTACAAAAGGTAATGAGCCCTCTCTCTGTTATAAAATAATGGACAGCAAGCCAAGGACAACAGCACACATGAAAGCCCAGTTGGCCAGTGAGAGGGCGATACGTCACTGCCTTGGGCAATATTTAAAGAAATGGTTTGACAACTCGCTTATTTGCCTGCTTGCAGAGTTAGATGAGAAGACTGACATCACACTCATGTCTGCACGGTATATACAAAGCTACAGCCAGCAGCTAATCAGTGTAGCTTAGCATAAAGGCTGTAAACAAGGGAAACAGCTAGCTTTGCTCTGATTAGCACATACAACCACAACTTGTAGTTTTTCCACCTCGGTTTTTGTACACAGTAAACAAGATAGAAAGTGTTGATTGGTGAGCTTTAGAGGTGCTGTTAGGCTGATTTTGTTACACTGGGACAGGTAACTGCTGCTGGTGATAGCTTCATAATTAGCATACATACATGAGAGGCATCGATATTCTCATCTAACTCTTTGCAAGAAAGGGAATGAGCGATTTCTCAAATGTCGAACTATTCCTTTAAGGGGACAACCTCGGTTACTCTCAAACACATCTAAGTCCTAGCATTAACACGTTTCCTATTGTTTGTAGCAGCCATACGAAAAGCTCTGGATTACAGTTTGATATGTTTCATTTTATACCTTGCAAAACAGTAACGATAGTCTGTAGTGTTGATTGCGTGTACACTCTCCTGATGACAGAAACCCCTGTTTATGCCGGAGCTACTTTTGCACTTTCACAATGCTTTCCACGGTGAAGGCATTGAAATGGTTCTGGGAGACAAGGAAAGAAAAAAGATCTGAGGTGCAAATCAGAGAGCCACAGCAAAAATAGAAATAGTACTAAGAGTTCAACTTCAATAGTGCACAAATTGTTGCAGGTAGTCCTGTCAGTCTCTGGCAGACTGCTTAACTTCAAACAATTAATAAGAGACTGACGATAGCATAGCAATCAAACAGAGCCTAAAGATAGAAGCTGTTACCTTAACCAGGATGGGGCAAAAGGAAGAGCGATTACAGAACAGTGAGAGATTTTAAAGTTTGAGGGATGAATAGATTGATGCAGACAGGTGGCACTACAGCTCAACTGACGGAAATATGTAAACTTGTATTCTATTCTTCATTGAAAGGAGTTAGTCAGGGGTAGAGTGTGTAGATTATGGGGAGGGGAAGGGAAGGGTTAGTAGATGGGTTTGATTGAACATGGGATTTCCAATGTCAAGGGCAGTGCGTCCGCGGAGGCC
Organism: Lepomis macrochirus; assembly: GCA_024633595.2. Taxonomy (NCBI): domain Eukaryota; kingdom Metazoa; phylum Chordata; class Actinopteri; order Centrarchiformes; family Centrarchidae; genus Lepomis; species Lepomis macrochirus. The sequence goes on along the minus strand of JALXJV020000014.1, from coordinate 24,430,741 downwards.
TTTGGGGCAGCCCGTTATGCGAGGGTCGGTCTTGGTTGTAGGAGGACGTGGAGGAACGGGAGGGGCCTCTCGAGTTGTTAGAGTGATGTGAAGTAGGACCAGAAGAGCCACCGTCACTCTGGTAGCGGTGGTTAGCACGGCCGGCATTCCTGTCCTGGTAGGAACCACCGTTATATCGTGGGCCCGGGTGATACCCTTGTCCCTGGAAGGTACGCCTGTTGCCTTGGAAAATCTGAGAGGAGAATTAACAGTCAGAATTATTTACATGATGATAATAAGCGGAATCAACATCTGTGAACTGTGAACCCGCTTTACGGACCCTGCTTTTCCAGCTGACCTGTTTGTTTGGTGGAGGGCGGTTTTCACTGGGGATGCTTTGGGTCTGGGTGGGAGGAGGAGTTTCCAGCAGGCTTGGGCTGGCGACAGAGGAGGACGTGGAGCTACAGCGGGACCGATTTGAGTAGCCTGTACGTGGATGGTAAACTGTAAAAGAAACCACAAGGTCAATCACAAACAGTACAAACTGGGACCCATCTCAAGCAGGATTTCTACATTTTTAGCCTAGTCTATATTTGGGATTTGAAGGGGGGTCCTGGGTTTCAAGCAAGCAGCAAGTGACCCCAGGTCTTAAAAGTGAAGCCAAGTGCTTTAAACCTGCATTATTTCTAATGGCCAGCAGGGGGCGCCACTGATTACAAAAAGAAGTCCAATTGTGTAGAAGTCTATGACAAAATGATTGTACTTCTCGTTTGATTTATTACCTCAGTAAACACTTTCCTAGTAAGTGTATGGTCTCAATTGCTCGTTGTAAATTATGGTCCCTTTTGGGGAGTTTAGGGGGTGACTATCTTGTGATTGACAAATTGTTAACACGGCACTGTCAATCAGGATAGAAGTGAATCATATCCACTGCACTGTGTACATTTATCCAGCACCACTAAAAAAGCTTATTCAATAGCGCTGCATTTAACAAGCTGTGATTTTGATTTTGATTGCAGTGTGCTTTCGCCTCATAACTTTGATGCTTCTACAGTGAGTTTTCAGTTTAACAATTTCTGTATTTGTCCTGTTCTGTAATTTGGTTGTACTATAAGACATACCACCTCCATATTTACTTGTTACAGCACATTTTAGTTGCTTAATTTTCGCATGTAAGTTATTCAGGAAGAAGCGCAAGTTATATTTAGCTTGATTTATGTCAACCCAAAAATGTTATGATCTTGGCTTTGGTGGCTATTGGGCGTCATAACCTTTCAATTCCAGCTATATTGTGTCCATAGCACAGAGTATTGGAAACTTAACCACTGAGACCACCTTTACCCATTTTCAGCCTTGTCTACTTCTTCTCCAAATCATCCAAAATGGCACATTTTGGCCTTGTTTTGACATTTGCTTATTACCTACTTTTTAAATAAGACAAACAGCCTTATAAAATGCTGAAACTGAACAGTAAAAATGCTTGCTTTTGTGTTTTGCGATTGGTGGGGAAGACGTTTGCTATCATTCAAGATTAATAAAATTGGGATGGGGCGTATATTCAGAAATTTTCACTGAAAGATAAAACCAGATGAATGAGATAACTTACCTGATCCAAACCCTACGATGCTCGTCTTCAGTGGTTCAAGATCAAATGTAAATCTTACAGCTTTCCCAAGGTCCTCATCATATTTACGCTCACTCACAAAGTGCTGCAAGAAAAGAGACAACAAATTATACTTAAAGTACCACCATGAAATGAACCAGGTAAATGTATTTTAGTTCTTAGCTAACCCTCTCTTTCAATTAATATTTATGCAAGTGTTTCACCTTGGAAAAGACAAAAAAAAAACTTTTACAAATTACTTTTTCATTTGCTTTCAATAGTGACTCAACAATTAACACCCACTTCAAATTTAGTCAAATGTGTACAGACTCAAACACTGTGAGAAATAGGCAGGAGCCAAACTGGAGCAGCAGTGTTGCTAAAGTACCTTAATATCTGCACGCAGTTCAGTCAACTGCTCCTCAGACATGGATGCCGACTGGTCTGTCAGCCGTCTGAGCTCCTCTGCTCTCTTCTGCCGGGCGTCCAAAATCAACACTGAAACACAAGAAATATTATCTTTAACAGATTTGAAACTGGTTTTAGTGGAAGCTGCCCATTTTATGAAACCTACAAGACCTTCATTCTTTTTTTGAGCATAGTGTTCCTGTTTCAGACTATATTTTCTCAACAGTAGAGCTTCCGTATTTGCATAAGTCCAACTTGGTTGCACACTAGTTATAAAAGAAATGGCTGTTTGATGGCAAGGTAAAGCACTGGAAATATGAACCACATAGTGTACACAGGAGTACATTGTCAAGCTTCCTAACAGGTACAACTCTTTGTTTCTCTAAACTGAGCACATGCCATCCACTGGAGGTAGAAGTACCTCAGACAGCCCCACTTCATAAATCCTGAACTATCCTTTTAAATTATTTGTTGATTATCAAAGTTGCAGCATACTATTATGATTTTATAATAATTTTCTTCCGGCTGACTAATCAATGAACCAACCAGTCGTTTCAGTTTTACTACAAATATTCCCCGCAAACCCAGTAAGTTTCATTTTCCTGTGAGAACTCAGCTGTAGTCTTTTGAAATGACAAGTACAAAGTGCATCTGACGCAGCATTTAAAAAAAAAAAAAAGTAAACAAGGGTCAAAGATAAAGCCGTTTTCAAATCAAGACACTATGTGCTAATGTGAAGCTGCCAAAGTAACAGACGCAAGCGTCATTCCACACTAAACACATCTTTCTCGATATGTTTTAACTCAGTTAATGTTTTAATACATTTCACCTGCGCTTCAAACAAAACAGCAGTTAAATCTACACACAGTAGCTATGACTTCAAGAACAGTGTGAACTACTTAAAACACAACAAGTCTTGTGGACTGTCCTCCTTCCTGGTGTACTCGAGGAGAAGCGGAAGAAACATAGCATCTCTTCTATGCTGGACGCCTCTCAATTACTACTAAACGGAGAATCTACACAGGAGTGCTGCTTTCTGATCCTGAAGGACCGTCACAAAAAAGAAAAACAGACACCTCTTTTTTAGATTTATATACTTCACTATAATATAGCAGAAATGATTTGTCGGTTAAATGATTGAGTTGATCGACAGAAAGTCAGTTTTGATCATCAATTAACAAAGACATTTTGTTGATTGGACATAAACACCATATTGGAAATGTATTCTTATTTATTTATTTATTTAAACAATTTTGTAGCATTTTATAGACCGAACAATTCCCTGAAAAAAAAAATACTATTACTATAAAAACTATTTTGATGATTGATTAATTTTTAATCAAAAATGCAGAAACAAATCTATAGTTCCAGGTTATCAATTGTGAGTACTTGCAGTTTGCCGACTGTCTTATGTGACAGAAAACGGAATAGCTTTGGGTTTTGGACTGTCGGTCGGACAAAACAAGAAATCTGAAGAAGATGCCTTGGATTTAGGGAAATTGTGATTGGTCTGTAAAATGCAAAAAACTAGTGAAAAATGGCAAATGATTCATTGATCAATTGAGAGGAAAAATTGGTAGGTAAATGGGTAAAATAATCGTTAGTTGCAGCCCAAGACATTAGTAGCAGCTGCAGTGCTGGTACCTACCGTACCACAGAAAGGATCAATAAGAATCATTAGATACTGGACAGTATTAAACCTTAAAGTATTTTTTTTTGCTATTTGTAAACATTCAGAGCTGATTATCAGTTTATAAGAGAAACCATTAGTTAACACAAGTTTAAAACAGGAAGCAGATTAGTAGAAGCTAAATTTTGAGAAACCTGGCTTTTGTAATGCCGAAGAAATACTAGAGTTTCTTTGCTTTCCTCTCAATTCCCCACACACCTTCCACAAAGACAGCATTGAGTCTCCCCTGACACCTGACACTATTCACTCTGTCCAGGCCTGAAACACACAGCACTCTACACTGAGAGGACAGAATAGAGTATGGCCTACTTGTACAAATATGCAGTCTTGCTCTGTCATGTTTCAGACACACACACACACACACACACACGTATGCTATAGGTAGATACCCCTGAGGGCACCACTGCAGTTCTGAGGAAACTAGGACTTGCTGTTCCACAACAATCTCTTTTACTACCTCTCTGGAGGTGATTTAGGTCAGATTCTCCCAGCCCTTGAGTCAGGTGATCATATTATGTGAAGAATACTAACAGCTCCTGGGTGGTATGAGACAAGCTGGGTTTTGGCTCAGTACATTCACTAGACACTTGAATATACAGTACTTACTGGACTCTGCTTTCACTTTGTCCATTTCTCCCAGTAAAGTTACTTCTCTGTCCATTAAACTAAAAAAAAAAAAAGAGAGAGAAGAGGGGTCATTTTCCTTTAGTCCGTACAAGATAAGAAATAGTGTGAACAGTGACTTTGCACTGAGATTGCAAAGCAATTCCAGTAACAAACAAAGAGGTGGCTGCACACTTTGGGATTAGAAATACAGCAGTGTCTGATATACTGTGTGATATTCACAGTAACATAATGCAGTTCTCCCTTGTGCAATAGATCAGCATGAGTCCCATTATCACATGACCCTGAGAGTATTATTGTGTTTATGTTGCTTAGCAGCTACTATGACAAACAAAAAGTGAATGACAAATTTAATTTAAATCATACAAGTAAAACAGGTCCATAAAATAGGTAGCTAGTAGATTGGTTAGAAATGGATAAAATATTGGTATCCTGTGGGGTTTTTGAACACTGGTAGCATGGAGCTACAAGTGGGTAACAATTTAGTTTGTATTGTGTGTGCGGCCAAGAATGCACATACTGTATAGTTGCATGCATGCAAGTATACAGGCACATATACACATTCGGGCACGTGGGGTGGTTTGCATCTGATGTTTTTAAAAATTTTTCTCCAAAAGATATTCTGACAGTTGCACCTGTTTCTGCATTAACTGGCCAGGTGTGCAGGACTTAAAACGTCTCCCTCAGGCTCGTGTTTTCCTGCTCCTTTTTGTAATGATGGTATATAGGGAGTGCTTTTTTCCCCTCAGATACTGATTACAGACACATTTTTTCACAGCAGTAAATCAAATAAGGCTGTTTGTTGTATCGTAGCTGGTGGCTGCTCACCTGCACTTGTCTTTCTAAAAAGCTAAAACATGATATACTGGTATTTTTCTGCCCATCTTGTGTGAGTGCGTATCTACTTCTGTAGTTGGCGCTAATAAATGAGCACCTTACAATTTATTAAAGATACAGAACGGATTCTTTTTAAGCATTCAACAGTAATGTGAGTCTTAGCCACAGAAGTGCTGTCAGAGCCTTATGGGAGCTGAACGGTGTAAAACACTAACAGAACAATCTGTCTTTTATCTTTGTTAAATGATAAAGTGCTCAACTATTAGAAACCAGTGGCAGTGGTGGGGAGCTAAGAGAGGCGCTAAATGGATTTCACATTCAGCTTAGAATATTGTCAGGAAACCACAGGATAGTCAGTCATAGTGAACAGCTTGAAAATTAGAGTAATGCAGAGGTGGGGCGTGAGTGCTCTCATGTGCCTCTCCCTCTCTCACTGCTCTCAGTGATATCCCTCTCAGTACAAGTTGCATTTGCGGCGGCGTCTGACCTATCGGTGATGGTCATCCAATGACCAGAGGCAGATTTTAGAAGAAATTCACTCACCAGCTCTGGAGCTCTGCAAATGTCTGCTTCATTCTCTTGATTGAGGAGTCCATCTCCTCCTTGACCACCATCCTGTAGCGAGTCAGTGAAGCAGTGCATCTCTGCAGGTCCTTCACAGAGCGGTCAATGTTGGAAGCTAAGGGGTAAATGTTAAACGTTAGTTAGACACATGTTGCAGAAGAAGTGCTATGATACCTTTGGTCCCAGACTAAGTTTTAACCATGCCCTGGAACAGCTGGGGTAGGGGTAAGAAAAACAGGCGACTAACCTATCTTCTTGGCTCCTGACGATCCTTGCTCATCAGTGGTGGGTGCTAATAAGGGAGTGGGCGGATGTGAATTTGAGCCTGGCCTCTGTCGGGTCTTGTTGCCTCTAGGACCCTGGTGATTCCTCACTCCTTGTTGTAAAGCGGGACTTGGAGCGCTACCTGGACTTTCTGCTTCTGCACCTGTGAGAACACAGAGTGAATTAGATAATTTCCAAACCAACTGTCCCCCAAACTGCTTAAAAAAGAAATGAGCCAGAATGGTCAACCAGTCTGTCAGCAGTATATTGAGTATTTGAGTTAAGATGCTTTCCTTAAAAAAACCTTTAGATTCCTTAAGTGCAATACAAGTCATCAAAAAACAACTTGAAAATAGTAGGATGATTTGGTGTGATGATTTGTAATTAATTGGACAATTGTACATATAGCACAAGATTATGGAACAACATATCCAGTCACAGAAAGCAACACACAGACAAGGTTTTGGGCCTCAATGGAAAACTTTTTCATAAAAGCTCTTAATTACACTAACTTTTCATAAATTTCTGGTTTTGATCTAATGAATGCCACCTGTTCATGCGGAGGTGCTCATGCATGAGATCACACAAGAGTAAAAGCAAGAAATTCAACAGTGCGGAAATCAGCAAAGGGAAACACAGCAAATGTAGCAGTGTCAGTAGTCACATTAGCTGTCAACGCTGTGTCATCAAAGCAGAACGGTATTGTGACAATGTTATTTGTTATGTAATGAAAATGGTCCATGACTTAAAAGGGAGACGGTTTAATGGGACGTGAATGTCACGTAGACATTTTATACAGTAACTGACGTAAGGCAGAAGAGTGACATTTGCTTGTCCGTGAAAAATAGTTGGACGCCAGAAGCTTGGTGACAAGGACTTTTTGCAGGGATTGCGGTGAACTGCAGAAGCTAACAAGCTAACTGTTAGCTCAGAAACAATAGCTCCCTGAGCTTCTCTCTACCTTTGGGTTTACTTTCCCCTGGCATTTCTTTCACTATTGAACCAACCATTTCATTCAATAAAATTTTTTCAAGTTGGGAAAATAAAGCTCTCTGAGCTAACAAGCTTGCCACTCACTTAGCAAACTCATTAGCTTGTTAGCTAACTTGACCTAGCTAAGTTCACACAGTTTAATAAAAATACGTATATGTATCAATGACTACTGTCTCGCGAGTACAAACTCTAGTCTCTAGTACAAACCATTGCTCTTTTATCGTAAATTATCTTCTATAACAGTTTTTACTCCAACAGAGGAGGTTAATAAAAGTCATTAGAGGCAGACAGCTAAAAATCTACGATGGCTTCCTCTATTTTGGACTCTCCATCCCCTCAAAGGTCAGCACTTTCAAGAAAACTTGTTATCTGGTCAACAGTGCAAATTCGCTAGTCAAATTCACCAACACTGATCCAGACAATGTCCTAAAAATAATAATAAATATAAATCACTTCTAATCCCTCAGTCCTCCATCATTTATCACAGCTGTTGATTACCGGTGGTTTCAGATGTAGCGGGTTCAGAGTCCAGCTCGGCGGCATCCAGGGAGGCAGAGTCCAACTGTTCACTCAGAGAATCAAGTGACTCTCCATCCATTACCGATCCGTTGGCATGAAAGCCGTTCATCTCATCTTTGCCCTCCTCGGGCGATCTGGTCTCAGGTGGAGCAGGCTCTGCTGTGGCCTCTGGCTGAGGCTTGGGCTTCTTTTTCTTCTTGGGCTAAACATGGAGATATCAGTGTCAAACTTCTTTGTGTAAATTCACTTTGTTCACTGTACCAATCCTAATCAGAGCTGTGACTTGAACCAGTTCAGTGTGCACGCCGATACATGTGCACGCACACATGCACACGTTTCAATTTAATATACAACTGGATTAAAAGTTTTGAAATCCACATGCCAATTCCCTGCCTTAATCTATTGTTTGCAATTAAGGAAGGGCACTTTATCTTTTAATTTTAATAACTACAGCAATTACTAACAAATACTTTGAAAACTAGGGCTGAATACGCTGATTCAACAAAGAGCCAACTACGATGCAGGCGTTCTGGTTCTCACCTTCTTTTTGCCGGTGACATTCCACTCCTTCAGGATCTCAACTGCACTGCCTGAGGTATAAAGCAAACAATCATGACGTAGGAACACAGTGACGCATGACAGACTTCAAACTCTTGTAATACCGATCTCAATATCTGATTGAGGCGTTGTGTAGACACCATTAAATACAACACAAACAAAGCAGTGTGACGTTCATGAACAACCTTCTTGTTCTATATTTAAACTTGCAAAACTAAAAAGGCATGCAAATGACGCTCAGACTTCTGAATACAAAGGACATGCATGTTGTGAAGGTCGTGTTTAGCACAAGCAATGTGGGCAGCATGCCATAACAAGGTCACGCTGCAAATACATTATACTGTAGTACATTACAGAATTACTCGGGTACCATCCATGGTGCCACAAATATTCTGTAATGTACTACAGTGGGGAAGTATGCAGATAATGTGCATCTACCAAATATAGGTTATTCTTCATGTGGTGTAATTATCAAAGTCTTTAAGCCATACTTGTTCTAAAATATGCAACACTACCAGTTTTGAAGAGCGTGTGTAATTATGCAAATATTTATTAAAGGAAGCTTTAAGGGACAATAATTTCCCACCGCTGAGGTCAAAAACTTGACATCCTCATACCTTCTAAAAAAGCTTGAACGGCCTTGTCCACACAGTTCTCGAAATGCTGCAACACTAGTACAATCTCATTGTTACTTTTGTTTGGGACAACCGCCCTGACGGCACTGATCTGTAAAATAAAGGAAAGTATGAAGGGAACAGGTTTCAATAGCCTATTAAACAACAATCATGACAATACATTTACTGTAAATTCACATACTGTAAACATTTGGCTTAAGGACACAGCAATGAACTCTAGTTTTACTACTCTCTTCTCTACAAAAGAGTCAGTTATTTTTTGTAAAGAAAGAAAGGTGTGTAATTATACAAACTAGCAGCTCCAATGCAAATACTCACAATTTGTATTTATTATGTTTTGGACAGCTATTTGCAACTCGTGAGAAGAATCAAAATATTTGTTAGCAGTATTGGCACTAATTCTTTACTGGTGCAAACATTCAGTGTAACTCAAAATATTCTTTAAAACCATTAAAACTCTGATAAATGTTTTAAGTAGAAACCAAAACCTTAACAATTAGCCATGAAAACATTATGACACCATGTGAAACTGTTTACTGTCCCAGATAATTTATAATAATTGAATTCATTATAAAAGAACAGCTTTAAAGAGGATGAGACTCTTCACGAGACTAAATAATGATATACCTCAGGCAAAGTAATTTCTTAATGGGCTTTCAGGTTAACAGGTCAATAACTGCTACAGACAGAGACAAATTAACGCTCATCAAGCCTGGAATAAACTAAGAGTCAAGACTGGCTGTAAACATTGCATTTTTTCTTTAGCAATACTATAATTGTTGCTCATGCTCTGCCAAAAAGCAGCTCACTAGGAATCTGCTGTGCAGAGTCCACAACTAAAGAAGCTGAATGTCAAGGCTTAGGAGCTAATCTGCCAACTACAGAATGATTTACTGATTAGTTGTCAACTATTACGTTTGTCGGCAGCTATTTTGATAATTAATTAATCTGAGTATTGAGTTTTTTTTTTTTTAAAAAGTCCCAATTCTCTGATTCTTTACCATTTTAAAGACCAAAATACAAAACGATTATTCAAAAAGGAATATTTCATTTTGGGAACATAATAGTTAATGATACACAACTTTTGCGATTTTACTTGTGTGTGTATACTTCTTACCTTCTCCTTCATCCTCTCAGTTGTTCCTCCTTGGGACATGGCCATTTTTGAGCGAGTGTCAAACACCACCCCAGAGGTATCTGGGAAAATATAACAAAAAGGAAACTCCATTGTCTGTTTGGGCCTTGAATCATATTTGCAAACCACTCTAGGTCAACATTTGCAAAACAAAACAGCCACAAGGCATCTTCACAGATTTCCTGGAAAGAGCTATGTCGGCTAAGTTCAAGAATGACGTTCAGAAACACTTTGCAATGGCAGACTTGTGCTTGTGAAGCCATTTGTCTTTGTCACCAAGCAAAAAGCTGCCACTTTTTATCCACATGAACAAATCAAAGAAAACTTTTTACCTTATCAAATGAGTAGAAAATAGATTTTTTTTCACTGTAGGCATCATTTGCATTAAAACCACACAACTGAAAAAATGCCAGCACCAGCGTCGCTGCACATTGCATTGTGGAGGTGGAAGGACATGTTAGTTAGGCGTTTAAGCACAGCCACTTCAGCACAAGCAGCAGACACTTGTGAAAACAAAAAGAACTGAAAACTCATCACGTGTGGTCCAAACACTCTGGAATCTGCAGCGGATTTAAATGAATATAAACCAATGAAGGTTTTCAAAAAGACATTGCTGCAAGAGGATGAACCTCAGGGTCTCCTGTCATCAGAGTTAAGGTAAAGAAATTTAAAAAAAAAAATTCAACAAAAGGTCTGAGGAGGTGATTTCTTTTTAAAAGTTTGAAACAAACTCCTACAAGCTGAGTATGACGAGTCAGGGTAAAGTCCAAAGTTAATCTATGGCCATTTAAAGACAGGGGAAAACAGCTGGGCCCTTGTAAAAGTTGTTTTCCCCGTGCGTGAAAGTAGGTTAATGTCTGCAAATGTTCACAGTATTTCTCTTTACAACAATTCAATAAGTATTGCCGTCTGTTAGTTGGTAATTGTAATTTTAGGACCACTCACAGTTTCCAGTTAAAAACGACTATGCACAAATTTACTTGTTTAATAACTTACAAGAAGTATGATCTACCTGTAACAAATAAAAATGTGTGTTTCTATACTAAATATTAAAAATATCAATTTTCATTTAGCTAATTTCTTTTTTTAAGTAAAGAAAGCAAATGCATACCCTTTTGGCTGTTTTTCTTTGCCATGTCGTCACACAGGTATCCAGGAAATGCTTTGTTGAAAGGTTTGGTTGAATACTTCCTCAGAGCTGTAATAACCCTTCAAATATGTTCAAGCTGCGGTTCAAATAAGTGTGTTACGTTTCACTGTGAGTTTTCCTTGTTCGTTCGAAATGATGCCAGCAACTGGCAGGAGAGTTGGAAGAACAGATCAGGCCTCCACCATTTAGGCAAAAAAGCAGGTTTTCCTCTTGTTTCTCCACCACGTTGATCCAAGCCTGTGGAAAAAATAAAAAAAATATATCAGCTGAGTTATGAGAACCAGTGATCGAAAACACTTACATTGAAAGTAACTGTAGCCGTGATGTATGAAGCAAAAATGCACAGACACTAAATCTCCACTTTTGTGAGATATGAAAATATTAATGCACATCAAATGAAATCCATTTCCCCTGGCTATAAAATATGAATGAAAACCAGATTTTAATAAGTTATTGTCTGTCTGGCAGAGCATTCTCAAAAAAATCTGCAGTTAATATTGTCCTTGGCAAGAACGCTGCATTTAGTTTGGAAGAAAAAAATTAGTAGGACTGTAGAGAAACATCTTTCAAGGGTATTTCTCCCTTTTCTCAGTTCCCTGTAGGAGCTTTGGGTGATTATGTTATGAGCGCTACACAGAATATTCACCATGCCTTCATGCTCTGGGCTCTCTGAATGGGCTGATGATGACTATAACTGTGTCCAAAACTTGGACACATTGACAAATGTTTTTAATGATCCAGAACTTCCTCAAATACATTCGCAGGAAAAAGTATGTGAACCCATTGGAATTACCTGGATTTCTGCATAAATTGGTCATAAAATGTGATCTGATTTTCATCTAAGTCACAACAATAGACAAACGCAGTCTGCTTAAACTGATTCCACAGAAACAATTATGTTTTCATGTTTTTATTGAACACAGTGAGCACAGTGACTGTGAGCAGTCACAATGCAGGGTGGAAAAAGAATGTGGGCCTCTAGGCTAACAATTTCTCTAAAAGCTAACTGGAGTCAGAAGTCAGTCAACCTGAAGTCCAATCAATAAGACAATATTGGAGGTGTTGGTTAGAGCTGCCCTGCCCTATAAAAACACATCCACTTTAATTTTGCTATTCCCATGAAGCATTGCCTGATGTGAACCATGTCTTGACCAAAAGAGCTCTTAGAAGACCTAAGATTAACTATTGTTTGCTTGCATGAAGCTGGAAAGGGTTACAGAAGTATCTCTAAAAGTTTTGATGTCCATTGGTAAGACAAACTGTCTATAAATGGAGAAAAGTTCAGCACTGTTGCTACTCTAGGAGTGGCCGTCCTGCCAAGATGACTGCACGAGCACAGAGCAGAATGCTCATCGAAGTTAAGAAGGATCCTAAAGTGACAGCTGAAGATTTACGAAAATCTCTGGCACATGCTAACATCTGTTAACGACTCTACAATACATGAATCACTAAACAAGAATGGAGTTCATGGGAGGACACCACAGAGGAAGTCACTGTTGTCCAAAAAACCACTGCTTCACGTCTGAAGTTTGCAAAAGAGTGCCTGGAAGTTCCACATCACTACTGGCAAAATATTATGTGAACAGATGAAACCAAAGTTTAGCTTTTTGGAAGGAACACACAACCATGGGCACAGCACACCAACACCAAAACCTCATTCCAACTGTGAGGTATGGTGGAGGGGGCATCATGATTTGAGGCTGCTTCGCTGCATCGACGGAAAAAATTCCAAAGTTTATCAAGACATTTTGCAGGAGAATGTAAGGCCATCTGTCTGCCAGTTGACCAGAAGGACAACGACCCAAAGCACAGAAGTAAATCAACAACAGAATGGCTTCAGCAGAAGAAAATACACCTTCTGGAGTGGCCCAGTCAGACTCGTGACCTCAACTCGACTGAGATGCTGTGGCATGACCACAAGAGAGCGATTCACACCACACATCCCCAAGAATATTGCTGAACTGAAACAGATTTGTAAAAGAGGAATGGTCCAAACTTCACTCCTGACCTGATCTGGTCTGAGAAACTACAGGAAACGTTTGGTTGAGGTTATTGCTGCCAAGGAGGGTCAACCAGTTATTAAATCCAAGGGTACACATATTTTTTCCACCCTGCATTGTGACTGTTTCCACAGTGTGTTCAATAAAAACATGGAAAGATATAATTGTTTGTGTGGAGTTAGTGTAAGCAGACTGTGTTTGTCTATTGTTGTGACTTAGATGAAAATCAGATCACATTTTATGACCAATTTATGCAGAAATCCAGATAATTCCAAAGGGGTCGCATTCTTTTTCCTGCAACTGTATGTTGGATGTTCATAGAGCCAAACTCATAACTGAAGGCACAAATGATTCCAGCATTATAACTGAAATAAAGACTTTTGACTACAGGCCTTTGAACTCAGTTATGCATTGTAATTGAAAAGTGCTTTTAATTTTCACGACTCACAAACTTAAACTGTAAAATTGGCCACTGAGGAAGCTGACTAGCAGTCAGACTAATAATACAGAAAGGAGTTTCACAAATGTCTCACCTCATAATATTACATAATTTCTGTGTTCTCAAATTAAATCAGCACTTGACTGTTTTTTCAAGTAGAGAAACATTTTTGTAAATTAAAAAAGAAACACTTCTACACTTTGTAGGAGAGTGGGAAAAAAAAATCTGCAAACCTCAAAAAGAATTCTTGGTGGTCTGTCTGGGAAATGACGCCATCGCTTACTCTACTAATATCCCAAGCCCTATTACCGACTACTGCTAAATATGGCCCTTTAACCAGACCTTCAGCAACTTCACTCATTTTTATGGGTCAGCTGTCCCTTCTAGGTTTCTGTCCCGGGTTCTCTAGAAAGGGAAACTTAAAAAGCTGTACAAACCCACACCCTCCTGATTGTGACTTGGCATGCCACAGTCCTGGTTCCACCACACCTTTCCAAATGTCAGACGCACATAAGCACAATCAACAAGTGACACTGTAGCAGCCAGTCACGCAAACACTAGGATGCATTATGTTTATCAAGAGGGATGGTGCTTGAGTTCTCAAGAGAGCCAGGTGCACTTGTGTTGAGTGATGCCATTCAGAGTAAGTGCTAACTCAGCACACAAATAAAGACTGGCGACTGAAAAGCTGTGAAGAAGAAGAAGAAGAATTTGAAGAAGTTGACAAATTTAAATGAGGCAGTTATGTGTGACACCACTGAAGCCACTGTCAATCTCAAACAAGACTCCGGGGGAACAGTTTTTATGGTCAACTTTAAAGTTTAATTTGAAATATTTTCAATCGCTAATGCCAAATAACGCAGACAGAGAAACATCGAGAAACCAGCTGTCTGTGTGCATAGTGTTTGTGGTTGAACACGGAACACTCCTTAATCGATACTAGAAAAATAAACATTCTTAATTGAAACAGGTAATATTACATTTTAGCTAGCTTATCGGATACGCATCCCTGCCATCATATGCCGCTGTTTAGCAAGCATGATCAATTCATTTGTTTCTACAATTTGGCCTGCTGCAGAAGTCAAATTAGCCTCGGGCTAACAAATCCAAATTGACACAGTGTCCTACAATCTCAGAAAAATGATAACCCCTAGCGTTAGCGTCCACAGCTTCACGAATATTATCCATCAAATAGCCAACTTCGTGTTAATGTTGTTCAACTAATCGTGTCTGCTGGACGGTGTGAATAAAATCTGAAATGTTAGCAGAATATGGAAACGTTGGATAAGTTAACTTCGAGCTGAATTTTACTTGCACATACAAACAGGGTCCCCCGTTCAGTGTTTAATTTCAAAGCAGCCCATTTCAACACATTTGGCTGAAGTCCGGAGGTTACGTTAACGATAGCTTGCTAACATCACCTACGTTATGTGCTTAGCTTTGCACGGCTCTGCGATGCCGGTGCACCGGCCGCAATTATTTGCCATTAACGTTAAATTCTCCAAACAACACTGACAACGACTTAACGCAACATAAAAGTATCAACGCCTTCTTCATGGATGGACCTGTGAATGCAGCCTTAGCTAGCGCGCAGCTAGCAGGCTGCTGGCTTTTATTATTCAAAGCTCTGCTGTACCGTTAAGGCTAGCCATCCTTTAGCTCCTCAACTGAACAGCTAAGCTCCAATTATTAAAGCATTAGATTTAAAAACCGTGATCAGTTCGCTGTGTTAGAATCTAAGAATATAAAATACGTACTTATTGCGAAGAAAACCGAACAGTAGATTCTGGAAACAGGTCACCGCAGCTCCTACCGCCAGTCGTCTTTAATGCCAAGTAGTCTGCTGTGGGCAATATTTTCCTAGACCAGACTCCTTCGTGGTTGCCAGGTTGGAATCAAAGAACCCCCTTTTAATTTGTAACGCGTTTCAAACATTTTTGAAAAGGTTTCTAGGTGCTTCCAAATGGCTTCACACCAAGGCACTTTATTATATAAAGTTAAATGAGACATCTCTATATATCAATCCAATTTAGAATAAGTTAGTGATTTAAATGAGTATGGTAAAAAAAGGAAAAAAGGAAAAGAAATACCATACCTACCTTAAGGGGCTTTATGGTGTGTACTGTATATGACACTCTCTATCCTTAGACACTTAGTTTGGATGAGGAAAAACCCCTCAAAAATGGAAGAAACTCTGAATGGAAGAAAACATGTCCCAGGATGGACATAAATGCAAAAGATGTTATGGTGTACACACTAGACAAGCATGGTAGCTTTACAGTATGGACAATCAGCACAACAAAATTATGAATGTATTTTAAATAGATATGGTCATTGCCCTCATGATCTGTTTTCTTCCCTTTATATATTAGCACCTCTGTAATTTTTCTTTTTTAATCTGTACCCTCTGTTGGGTTTATCTTTAATGCCATCCTCTTGTACTTTTCACATTAGTTTTTCACTTAGTGAGAAAAAAGTAAATATTCTCCTTTCCAAACTACTGACACTAGCTGCATTAAAAAGTTATGTTTTAACAGCATTCATTTATGGAAGCAGAACAAGTTGTAGAATAAGCTGGTTTACAACTTGGGAGGATTCATGTGCTTGTAGATGATAAGCATGTCAGAGATATCGTTGCATACCATAAATTAAATGCTCTAAACTGGTCTAATCACTAAAGATGCTTAGGTGGAGTTGTGTCATTGAATTTCTTGCTTCTGGTAATGTAATTGTTCCTTTTGACAAACCAATACTAGGCCAGTATAATAATAAAATGTATTTCCACAGAAGGCAGGCATGTTACTTGAATATGACTGACACATAACTATTTTAGCTGTATTTATTAATGGCCTTGTTTGTCAGATCAACAGCTCCCCAAGGTCTCTGACTTGGTAACTGGGACAGAGAATCTAGGTTTTACAGATTTCTACTTCTGTGTCTCAGGCCCCAGGACAATCATCTCAGGCTTATATGTTAAGTTTCAGAAAATTATGTGGCATTTATCAGTGCAGTAGCCCACATACACATTTAATGGAAGCTCATATTTAAACAACAGCTTAGTATTGCACTTCCTGGCGGCAGTTGGGGGCAATAAGAAAATCTAAATCGATACAACAGAGACCAAAATAGTCTGACTGACTTTCAGTTTCCAGTATGGCTCATTATACAAAAGAAACATTCAGCTGCAGCTTCCCATGACTGGTACATTTACATAGACATGTAAATCAGAATAAGAATCAGAATCCGAAAGCGCTTTATTGCCAAGTAGCATTTTACATGTTCAAGTAATTTGCTAAGGTAATTTGGGGCTAGACATGGACAAACATACAGTTGAATACTGAAATTAAATATGGAATAAACAGATGTAAGTTATAAAATAATAACTGAACTACATGTGAAAAAAACAATGTGCATTACTATGGCCCTTTAGGATACATTCTGTAAAATAAGTTTATTACTACTGTTTTTGTCATGATTTCACAGTTGGTCACTTTGATGGCAATGTTGCATTTTTATACCAATTACAGCCCATTTGTGTTTTTATTTATATGATTCTCAAAAGTAGGCTAATGTGTAACCAGAAATTGATTAAAAGACTAGTTACTGAAATGAATGATACCCACAATTCTGCATAATAGTAAAAATGGACAAGCAAAAATGCTATATAATATCAAAAGACAGGGCGATGCTGTTCACTTCAACAAGCGTTGGAATAAGGTTGACTTTCCAAACCTGGCAACCCATGATCCACGTCGTCATTTCCGAAGCCGAAGAACAGGGGTTCGCCTGATTTGCTGCCTTGCGCAGCCCGCTTCTCACACACACACACACACACACACACACACACACAGTTTAGCGATCGGTGTGGTTAGCATTAGCTGTCCCGCGCGGCAGTCTTCACTCTAAATAACCGTATGTAGATGCTGCCATGACAGTTCTCACCTCGAGGGAAACACAAGTTGAAAAAGTTGTATTTTGCTGCCGTGTGGGATCGAAGTGAGCCAGGGGACGTTTGTGGACACCGACTGAGGAGAGCGGAGCAGCACGTTAAGTTTACACCAAAATGGCAACCCCCTATGTTACAGATGAGTCTGGTAAGGCTGATGCATGTACAAGACCTTTTGTCTTTTGAACACGCACACTCCTCTTCATTAAACACATCAACTGCAGTCAAGTCTTTTTCCCTCCCATCCGCAGCATCGATTTTCAACAACAGGACATTTAAACGATGATTCAAGTGTTTTGTTCAGCAGCTAGCTAATGCTAGCCGTAGCTGAAACAGCTAACGTTAGCTTGTAGCCATCGCATTTCATTTGTTGTCAATGGGAAATAGTGTGTGTTAACGTTAAATGCACTACTAACTTACCAGAAACACATTAATTTCGCTACCTGTTTAACGATCACTGTTTTTAATTAGCCACTTTACCTACTTGTATAACCACCTGACAGCTGCCACATTGGCTAGCTAACGTTTCTTAGCTATTTCTGCTGTAATAGTCAATGGTCAGTGAGTTAATATTATGATGTTGCTCTGGTGTTGTTACGTTACAGAGCTGGACGATGCAAACACAAGCGTTTTATCATGGTATTCTGTTAACAGCACCAGTTGTTGTTAAGATGATGTGTGTGAAAAACTTGTTTCATATAACCTTTCAGGTTATTCAGTCTCTGAGAAAATAATATAATCAGTAATCTTCGCTAGTTATTCGAGTTATTATGATGAACAAGCAGGTGTAGACATTTATTCATAAGCTAGAGCACAGTATGACATGTTTAGACAACTGTAACACTTACTGCAATACTAAAGACCAGGAGAAGGAGTGGGTGAGATGGATAAAATCATGTATCATATATAAAATCATGTGTGTGTGTGTGTATATATATATAATGATATTGATATAAATCGTGATATCCTGTATTTTCTGGAAAAATAATGGAGAAACAGTTAATAGATATAATAACCCAACATGAGTGCCTCCTTTATTGCTAATTACAAATTGAATACCTTAATGAAGGCAGAAATTATCTAAAAGTGCAATCTTGTCCCAAAGCAGTCCAATTTATTGGTTCTACAACTCATACAGTGTTTCCCAAACTTTTTGCCTTAAAGGTTCTTTGTGTAAGTTATAGTGGCATCTAGTGGTGAGGGTTGCAAATTGCAACAGATGGCTCACTGTGCATTCACTTGCTCCTCAGACGAAATAAGTATTTTATAATAAATGTATTAAATCTAATTGTGCTTTTTCTCCAGGAGGTTGTACATTATATCAATTTTATCTCTAAATCCAACAACAAAACGGCGGGAAACTGTCAACATAAAGTCTTCTTTTAATATCTTTACATAATATAGACTCCTCTAGGCAAAGTTCTCATATATTTGTATATGTTCGGTACACTTATTTATTTCCCATGTACACTTTATTTCTCTTATTTGTCTTTTTGCAATAAAATTTAAGGGTTGTTAAGGATCCTATTATTCACCACATGAATGCAACAATTAGTCACAGCTCACCAAGCATGGAGGAGAAGCTCTGAAGGTTGAGGCTTTCTTTGTCTTTATGCACCCAAAAAGATTTTAAGCTTTTAGGGCTTTAAACTGAAAAAATCCACAGTGACATCTGGTGGTTTTAAAAACTTATAGCAGCCATTCAAGACTGAGGTCAAAGCACTACAACTTAATAGAAGTCCAGGAAGCCCAGTAAATGCACATATATTAAACAAGAAAATGAAATAATGAATGTATTGTCTAAGGCACCTACTTTTAAAATATTTCTGTTGACATGATTATTAATGAATCTTATTGGTGTGGTGTCAGCCCTGTGTCCACTTTGGGCTCACATGGCTCCATATTTATGTGGTGTTTCGTTCGGTTGCAATGTTGTGTGACTGGCAGTATGATATTACATTTGGACTTTGATTGCCTTCTTAATTGCTATCAGGTTAAAGTTTTCCCATATACTAATGATTATATCTATTTGTGTACTCTCAATATCTGATAATTAATTTCTCTCTTCTTATACCACCAACGTGAGCGTCACTTTAGCATGTAGTTCAGCTGCAAAACATTCAAAACTGACTAATGTGCTTTCTGAAGCACAAGTGACTTTCAAAGAGGTAAGACTGGTGTTATCCACCCATTAAGGCGGCAATAACATGATGGCTGTTTAGTGCAGTTTCAGCTGGCAACACAATTTAGAGATAATTTGGAGCTTATCCAGTTTTCTGCACCCCTATGATGTGAATACACTACGTTATATTAATGTGGCAAACAGCTGGATGGGACCTCGGAGCCGCACAGCTTCCACTTCACATCATGCATAAGACAATTTTTCACCTGTAGTCCTTGGAAACGTGTTACTAGGTCACCCTATAAAGAATAAAAGAAAAAAGCTATTGAAATACTTTATAAGCAGGGCAACAATAAAAAGAGAACATGATGTAATTTAAGCCTCAGTTTGAGAAACCTCCAAAGAGAGAGCACTGATCTATTTTCTTTGTCATGACAACAGTCAAAGCCCAGCAAACAGGATAAATTAAAGGTCTGCTGGCTTATAATTGACAAGTTTAGTCATGTAAATATATTAGAACTCTAAAACGTTTTACCTTTTGCTCTTCAGGAAAATATATTGCTTCCACTCAGCGACCTGATGGAACATGGAGGAAGCCGAGGCGGGTGAAGGACGGTTATGTCCCCCAGGAAGAAGTACCCGTGTAAGAATAGCTCTTCTTTCCCTACAGTTGTACACAGAATCATAATCTTATTTATCCTTATTGATTAGGATGGGCCGATATTCATCAGAAATCACTGATGTGCGTTGAGCAAAGTAGAAAGTCCTCAGTTTCATCTTTTGTTTCTGTTTCAGCTATGAAAACAAGTATGTGAAGTTTTTCAAGAGCAAACCAGACCTGCCACCTGGGATGAATCCGTCCGAGTCAGCTGTGCCAAAGCAGCAGCAAAAGATCCCCGGTTTCGGAGACGGTGAGACAACCGGCCTCTCAAAGTCTGCCAAACGCAACATGAAACGTAAAGAGAAGCGGAAACAGCAGCAGCACCAGGGCCAGGATGGGGAAGAGGATGCGGATGTGGACTTGGTGAGTGACGCTATCGAGAATGTGTCCATTTCAGAGGGCGCTGAGTCTTCAAACAAGATGCCGGCGCAGGTTTCTGTCTCGTCTCCCGATGACTCCGCAGCAGCAGCTGCTGAAAAGGCCAAGAAGATCAAAAACCTGAAGAAGAAGCTGCGACAAGTTGAGGATTTGCAGCAGAAAGTGGACTCAGGGGAAATTAAAGAGCCAACAAAGGATCAGTTGGAAAAGCTGGGCCGGGTACTGGCCTTACGAGATGAATTACAGCAGCTCGAGCGTAATTCTTGAAGCAATAAAGAAAAGCCGAAGAGTCGGACAGACTAATCATACAAACTACATACTGAAAGACAGTGAAGGGACCTTTGCAGCTTTGTGATCGCAGCTTCCATAAAACATATTCTACCTATTTGATATTCATTATGAACTTCGGAAGTGAACAGAGTCCCAGCGAATTTCAAGCAGAGACAGGAAGTCTACGTAGCAGGCACGCGATCTTCAGAAGTGACAAGCCTGTTTTCTAGATTCAGATCTCACGTGTATTGGACAGGCCACTCATTTATAAATATCTTTTAAAGACATCATTGTAAATCGTTTTGTGAGTGTCTGTCCTCTCCATTTTCTACTATTCATGGCACCAGGTATTACTGACACACAAAATGGAAAAGGTATTTTCTGTTTAAGAAAATGTTATTTGTTGACCTGTCTGCTCTTAAGAATTAACACCATTTTTGTCAATGATTGGATGGCTTCTTGTAGCCACACTAATGTTAAGCAACTGTCCATACAGTCATTGCATTAATTAAAACTACATGCTGTGTAAAATGTTTTATCTTATATTGCTCTTTTAAATAGTTTCAGAGTGAACAGGTACTCTGTGGGTAGCCTGAATAACTTGGTAAATTATTATAAAAAGGCGGGGTGTAAATTCTTAGAAAAATAAAACGACTGTTTATTTTGTTGTCTTTGGATAGATATTTTGAGTTATACATCTAATGGATAAGGGTGGTGATATTGTACCTTTTTCTTAAAGGACCCAACAATGAATTGATCCTACTAACAAGTATCGTCTGTGTATCCAAAGCCTGAGTCGTTTTTAACAAAAAAATGCAACTAAAGATTTGAGTTTTTATTGATTTTATTCAGCAGAAACAAATAGACAAAAAGAAAATTAACCCGGACATATAATTTCATAACTCATAAATGTTCATCTTAAAATTTCAAAATGTGTATTTTGAGCGTCCTGAAATGAAATGAGGTGGTTTTTGCAGGATGTCCCGAGTAGAGTCTGTTAGGCACCACTTAAATGAGACTTCCAGCAAGTGAGTCTTAAACTTTCTTAAAGTTGGTGGACTTGCAAAAGACAGATTAAAAAGAAAATAATGGTTAAAATTTGAAGTAGTAGAGCTATGTGACATCCTGATTTTTAGTAGAAGTAAAGCCCCCCAAAATACTGAATCCTGTTTGCCTAATGACATCATGGTCTTTCTTTCAGACTAAAGCTCCTCAGAGAGGTAGGACCCTGTGGAGTGCCCCAAAAATGTTTTTTTCCAAGTATTACTTTTGATTTGATTTTTCTCTGAGGGAATTTTGACCACCTCCTTTTACTTTGTTCATTGCATTTACATCAACAGCATATGAAAAAATCAAGGGTGTCTTAATATACTGAAAGAAACCCTGCTTCTAAGTATGTAGTCTGGAAATGGGGCACACAGGTTAAAGTTTTGTTCTCTTTCACAAAGTTTAATCAATAAGTAACAATCAATTAATTGTCAGGATTTGTACTATACCTAAGAGGCACAACCCAGGGCAGGAAAGCCCTTAGATAGCTCAGACAAAAGATGCTCTCTCTGATGAGAAATCGAGGGACCGACTAGCGTTTTAGCATTAAAATTGAA
Source organism: Lepomis macrochirus (assembly GCA_024633595.2). Taxonomy (NCBI): domain Eukaryota; kingdom Metazoa; phylum Chordata; class Actinopteri; order Centrarchiformes; family Centrarchidae; genus Lepomis; species Lepomis macrochirus. Next base: position 24,408,362 of record JALXJV020000014.1, on the reverse strand, counting down.
CCTGTGCTTAAATTTAGTAACTAATTGTTTTAAGCGTGCGTGAGCTCTTTCCCATCTGTCTGCTCACGTTTTATGAGCTTTATTTCACCATGTTGCAGCCGAAAAGGAGGCGTTCTCTGTCTCCATTCAGAAGACGATTTGTAGCAATGGTTACACGGGGGCGTCATTGTTTTTCCTTGAATGGGTTCGTACATAGGGAACAATATAATTAGCTGTTGTCTCATGGAGGGATTGCGGTTAGTTGTTTTCTTCATAGAGCTGTAACCATGAAGTAAAAGAATGTTAAGATTTATGTGGAATATTGTTTCACAAGTATAAATCATAAATGAGCAACACCAGTATTTCTGGTACATCTGTCACACCTTAATTAATGTCGTCTGGAAAATAATTTACCTACAAAGTACTGCAGTATAATTAAATATCAAGAAAGAGGGTTTTTTATTCACCACAATGACATAACTGGTTATAAGACATTAAATTTAACAGATGGTGGGTAGATAATCTCCTTTTGTAACAGTTAATACTGACTTTATTTGCTTCCTTTGACGTAAACAAAACTACTCGGAAGTTATTCTTAACACTTCAAGACAAATGGCTCTAAATGATGGTGGAAGAAGGCGTGATCATGCTGTTAGTGTCTGAAATAGTTTTTTGTCGTCCACACATCACATTCCTTGTAAAGGTTTATTATGTGGCTTTAAGGCAGTTCCTGAACAGACACTTGATGGTATAAAAACAAGGATCCCTAAACCAAGTCACCAGATTCAGCTCTGACGTGGTGAACACAGGGAATGCACAGAGGATGGATGTAAATGGAACCGCTGCAGATTTCAGTGATGCTTAGAAAGAAGTGTTGAGAATGTTTTCATTTCTCTAGTAATGGAAAAAGACCCAAACCAGAAAATGGAATATAGACTGGAGATAATGGGGCTTCTTGTTTTGCTGACAGCTGCTTCATCCGTCGCCCTGAGTAGAGAAGAATTTACAGAAGCGGTGGTAAGAAAAGCAGAGATGCTGAAACTTTTGCCAGAATTACTTATCAGATTTGTTGGTGAAAGTTGTTGTAGATGAGTTAAGATGTGGTATAGCTGATAACACCAACAAACCATTTACCCGGATTATATTAAGGCTGTTCTGGAAGTTAGCATTTGATTTAGGGCCCCAAAACAAGCCCCGTGACAGTAAATGTTCAAAAAGGTTAGCATCTTAGAAAACAAACTCAAGGACGTTGCTGAGGCGAAGATATCAATAAAATGGCTTTTTACATTGCTCAGTGCATACATTCCATGACTATTCGTTATTTACAGATTAAGATTGAGAAGAAAACACACAATCAACTCATAAAATAAGTTGCATTGCTGTAGATTTATTTACATTATATATAAAGTATTTATATTAAGCACCAACTCAACTAATTACAACAAGTGCTGCTTACATGTAATTACCATTCTGCATAATGACTAATTTTGCTTTTATCTTTTAGTATATTTTGTTGCTAATATTTAGAATAACATTTACTTAGCAGTAAATGTTTAAATGCAGGACTTTGAGTGTTTTTAAAGTCTAAAAAAAAATCTATCTATCTATCTATCTATCTATCTATCTATCTATCTATCTATCTATCTATCTATCTATCTATTTATCTATCTATCTATCTATCTATCTATCTATCTATCTATCTATCTATCTATCTATCTATCTATCTATCTATCTATCTATCTATCTATCTATCTATCTATCTATCTATCTATCTATCTATCTATCTATCTATCTATCTATTGATTACAATTAGTACTCTTTCTTTAGGTGTATTTAAGAACTTATGGCTATCTGCACATCCCACTGGACAGTAAAGGCCAAAACCATCCACCCGAGGAGATAGTGGAAGCCCTAAGGTGACCATATTTCATCCATTTGAACTATTTGTAAAGCTAGCTTAACATGTCTGTTTTTTTACCTTTACCCCAGGCTTGTTTGTTTAGTTATATGAAAGTACCAATATTAGAACGTCTAGTTCTTATCTTTGTGTGTCAGAATTTTTCAGAAAGTGACAAACCTCCAAATATCTGGAAAACTAGATTCAGCCACACTAGCGATGATGAACAAACCTCGATGTGGTCTGGACGACTCCTTTAATAACAAATCTCTCAAATATCGAGTCCTGGGTGGGTAAATCATATTGCATATTCAGATTGTTACTGCAGTATTGCTTGATAAATGTGGGTAAAAATATCAATTATGTAGTCACTTAAATGTTTCCTAATTGAACAGGTTACTGGCGCAAGAAGATGTTGACCTACCGCATTTTTAATTACACCCCTGACTTGGGTCAGGGAAAGACCCGTTTGGCCATCCAGAATGCATTTAAGTACTGGAGTGACGTGTCACCTTTAAGGTTCAAGGAGTTGCAGCAAGGCAGAGCAGACATCAAAATCTCCTTTCACAGAAAAGACAAGACGTGTCCAGTGCCTTTTGATGGGCGAGGTAGGTCATGCTTTCACAAATGTGGCACCTCAAACAATGGCAGGTGTAAATGAGGTGTTTGGTAAGGATTCTTGCTCCATCTTCAGGTCATGTTTTAGCACACGCTGATGCCCCTGAGTCAGGCATAGTGCATTTTGACAACGATGAAGTGTGGACAGAAGGAAAGACCTATGGCTCGAACCTGAGGATTGTTGCAGCCCATGAGATTGGCCATGCGCTTGGCCTGGGCCACTCTCAGTACTACAGTGCATTGATGGGACCTGTGTACAACGGATACCGCTCCGACTTTAAGCTACATCCAGATGACATACAAGGGATCCAGGCTTTATACGGTAATGTCAGGCTAGTATCCCAGTGTCAGGGTGTGCAGCATCTAATTTATGTAGAATTTAAGCAATGTGCAGTGTTGTCCCTTATCAGGAAAGCCAGAGAAGACTCCATCCAGGAATCCAAGCCAGCTTGTGCCAGGAGGAGTTGTTCCAGATCCCTGCAAGGCCACTCTGAATGCAGTGATGTTGGGTAAAAAGACTCTGCGCTGTCTGACTGCATTCAATATAGGAAAAACATAAACCATGCCTTTGTAATTTGTTCAAGAAAAGTTATTTGTTCAGTAATTTACCCCAACAGGGAGATGTATCAAAGTACAGCTATGTTTTCCCCCTGCATTTTGCCCCTGCAGGTCCTTTGCGTAAGACATATGCTTTCAGTGGTCAGTACGTGTGGACAGTGTCCAGCTCTGGCTACAACACTCCCATCCTGATCTCTGCACTGTGGAAGGAGCTGCCAGGGAGCCTCAATGCAGCTGTTCACTCTCAGCGCACTGGCAAGTCATATTTTCTGAAAGGTGAATTAATTTCATAGTTTCAAAGGATTTTAACATTTTTAAAATGTTCTAAAAATGACCGTCATCATTGCAGTGTTTGATACCTTTCGCACTCTCCACACGTTCTTTTACAGAAGACAAAGTGTGGAGGTACACTGGCTTCAAACTTGACCATGGCTTTCCCAAACGCTTGGCCAACATTCCTGCTAATATTGACTCAGCCTTGTACTTCAACAAGAACAAAAAACTCATCTTCTTCAAAGTAAGTGCAAAATAAAGATATTTGCATAGATATTTTGAGACACATGTTTTTTTTTCTTGAATACCTCTTTCATTTTCCATCAAATTATTTACTTGTTATTTTAGGGCTCTGGATACTGGCAGTGGGATGAAATTGGCCCGACAGACTTCAGTTCATTTCCCAAACCTATTGGACAACTCTTCCACGGGTTACCCAGCAATGCTGATGCTGCATTAACATGGACAAACGGTCACATATATGTGTTTAAAGGCTCACAGTACTGGCGTGTAAACCAGAACCACCAAGCAGTGGAGAAGGCCTATCCTCTGAGCACTGCTGCACACTGGATGCAGTGTGACGACTGAGCCACCAGAGGCCACAAGGGATTCAACACAAACCAAATCCTGCACAATGATTCAGTGTAGCAACAGTGAGAGATGCTTATTTATGAAATCAACAACAGAATAAACATTTGCATGATGTGATGTTTCTTTTTGTGACAATACAATATTATTATTTAAAAAGCTATTAACATACAGTACATGCAGTGGAATACTTGTGATTCAGTAAGATTGAATGTTTTTTACCCACTGATAAAGTATCTATAGTGTAATATTCCTGAAACATTCATAACTGCATAGACAGTATTTTATCAACCAGCCCTTGTTCTCAGCAGACATTTTGACTTTGTAGGTCATGGTAGGAAATGCACAAGTGTTACTAACAACGTTAACGATGGCTCTGTGTCCCAGTAAGTCAGCATGCACAATACCAGGGCTCTTAAACTGAAGCAGCTAAATGGAATTCAGCCAGCATTAACTGTATTATTTACACCTGTTCTTTTCCTGCTACGACATGTCAAAAGATCTTCAGTGAAAAGGGCCTGTTATAAACATAAACTCCTTAGCTGAGAAATCTTGATAAAATAGAGGTGTGTTAATCCTTTTACATGCTTATAGGCCTAAAAATAACAAACAGGCTTTTACAGGTAACATAAGAGGAAATTATATCACTGTCATTTGAAGAAGTGCCTTCAGTCTGTCATTTTTCATTCATTCACTGCCGTATTTCACTACTGATGCAATGAATAACTGCAGTGAAGCTGTGGCTCATAAATCATCAAACATGAATATTTACTGGTTGTCATCTCTGCTGCCATCTCGTTGTCTTAATCAGTCCTTTGCTATTCTTTTCTCACATACTTACACTTACTTTTTTAATGGATTGTAGATAACTGCCATGTGTTATACTGTGGGAATACTTATTGGTGAATGTTTACTGTACTTTTTGTGCATATTTAATATATTATCTATATTCATTTTTAAAAATTGTTCTATTTTTAGGGTGCCTTTTTAACATCTGGCCTGGGAAAGGGATGAAAATTAGCCGCCTTGGCTAATTCTGGCTAATTGTTGTTTTCAAATAAACTAACCAAATTAAATCAAATCAATAAAAATGAGTACATGGACTTCTGTGACCTCCGTCCAACTTCAGCCTTGCTGCTACGCTTCACTTGTTATGATATGACCAGTAGCTTATGACAGCCAATGTTAACTAACTGTAGATTGTACTGCTGTGTAACTGGCCTTACTTTGTTGCCATTACTTTCTTGTTTTTAGCATTTACCGTTGTCATGTAATTGTCACTGATGGCCATTAAGACAATACATAAGACAATACACAAAAACAGCATATTATGAAGTTCTATTCCTGTTAAATTAGTGGTTTATTGGATTATTGTCCAACATTTCCCATTTTTCTGATGTATATCCTTAATTTGCATGGGATGATAATAATGTGTTGTTAATACTTGATATTGAAAAGAATGACAACCCAAACTAATCTATAAATATGGTACATTGTATTCAGACAATAAAAGATTGTGATTATGGGAAGCAAAACAGATGTGAGACACAAAATGTCGGTGAGATAAAGTGTTCAAAGAATGTGTTGATCATGAGTCTGATCAGTGTGTATGCTGTGTTGTTTTGTTGTTGACATCATTAATGGGACGATCTCCAAGCATGTCAGATCACACTGTGTGCATGTTGATGATTATCTGACGAAGTTGGTTGCAGTGGATTCACAGCAGCAGCCAAAATGGTTGAATTGGTTCTGTGGAAGTGAACATTTCAAAGAAATGTTTAATTATCAGTATAACAGATATTTGATGCCGTGAGTTCTTTCAGACTGTAAAGACGGGGGAGGCAGCAGTCAGAGGCACCATGGAGCCCGTCTCATAGTCAAAGTCAATTAGAGTATGTGTGATGGTGCTGACGGTGCTGGTGGAGGAGCCTGTTCCCATCTGGCGCTCCTGAAGGCTCTGGAGATAACTCTGAAGGCATACAGGAGAAACATTATTTCACTAACCATTTACTACATATTTACATAGTGAAAAAATCATATGTGATGAAGCTATTTCTCATGCAGTCAGCAGAAAACTGACAGTGGTGGAATTTAGCTAAGTGCATTTACTGAAGTACTGTACTTATGTACAAATATAACTTATACACTCCACACCATCTCAGAGGACAAATATTGTCCTTTTTAGTACACTACACATTTGTCTGATAGCTTTAATTATTAGTTACTTTTCAGATAAAAAATGTTCATACCCTTCCCATCCAGTGAAAACTACTATTTTGAATTAGAATTTTTCTGGTATTTACTGATTAAATGTTCCTTTAGGGGTTGAGAAAATTTTTACTTCTTAAGATAAAAAAAACAATTTCAACCCCCCTTGGATCAGCTGGAAAGTGCCACACAGTTGAAAACAGGGCTGATTTCCTGAGCTCATGAAAAGTTGACTTTTTAGAGACAGGTGCTTCTCACAGGAGAGAGACACTACAAACATATGATGGTCTTATAGAATAAGATGCATCGCTATGGATTAAACTGCCCAACATTATATAAAGTAGTTAAAATGAGCGCAATCTTAAACATACTGCAGTAAAAGGAGACTTTGCCTCTACAGAAATGAAAGCTGAATGAAAATCTCATGCTAAATGATTAATCTCAGCCACTGACCGGTGCAAGCACGTCTCCAGCGTAGCGTTTCAGCAATGGAGGCCTGCGCCTGCGGTGTGGTGGAGGTCGTCTCCTGGACTCTCTATACTTGTGCTTCTTGGTATGTTTCTTCTGTTTTTGGTGTGCAGCTGGGAAGCATCCAAAAGGGGGGGGAAAATATATTTAACATGAAAGTAGACTAAGTTTGAGTGCATTATTAAGTGGAGGTTGAGCTAAACTCACCTTCTGTGTGTGATACTCCTTTGGCAGTAAACCTCCATTGTACCAACACACCTATCAGACTCAAAACAGGCCATATCCCAGTGATCGCCCAGTTAAACCAGCAGAGTGGACGTGGGGCAACTTGACAAAGCATATCATACACCTGATCTGGCAGCATAAATGTCCCCACCAGGTAATCCACACACAGCATCACAGTGGCTGCTCCAAACACAGATGTGTAGATTATGGTGAACTGTTTCTGCCACTGGAGTGTGAAAACAGCAGTGACAATGCTGGCAGCCAGTACGGCACTGAGTGGCACCCACACTGGAGTAAGGCTGTGAAACTGTCCGACAACCACTAGGATGGCGAGGGACAGCAGGCTCCCCAGCTGCAGGCCGCTGAGGAGGAGCCCCATGGTGGTCACCAGCATGGTCATCAGCCCACAGAGCACACCCACACCCAGGCCGATCCCTGCCTTTGTCTCTGTTCCCAGTTGGGCCTCAAAAACAGGCTCCTTATAGTACAAGAGAAGTACGGCTGCAGAGCTAAACATGAAGCCAGAGAAGAACATGACCATCTTGAAGCAGCGGTATCCTGAAAAGTAAAATAAAAACAAAAAGAAAAGGATTGTACCATCTCTTCTTCCATATGTGCAAACCCAAAATGAATCACATGTTTTTACAATTACTTTGACTGAGAGCTTAAAGCTAAGAGGCAAACTGCTTATTCTTGCTTTTAAACGCAAAATACTGTCCTCACATACACAGTGCATAACACAATCACATGCTCAGGCCACAAAATAAAGCCATTTCATGTTAGCACAAGTTTCGTGGCTTATTACAATTACAATCAGTGCAACAGTTTGTTTCTCCTTATTTTATCTACTTTATATTTGAGTAATAATATTTTTTTCTCAGATAATCAAGAATGTAGTTTTTTTTGCTTATTATTGCTGCCAGCTTTTTCCAATTGTATTGTGTCTTACAATGGTGATCAATTATGGTTTTTAATGTATTATTAAACTTATAAGTGATGGAAATATCTAAGGTATGTCCTGAATTAAAATGAAACAAAATCTCATAGAGGGAAAACAATCACAATCATAACTTTGTCTGTCAGACTCTAGACTACATTTCTTACAGTAAAACATCATATTCAAAAAATAAAATATTTTTTTTGTCAAGGTATTCTTACTGTAGATTATATAATATACTGATTTATAAACTGATAGTGTGCAGATCCTCATTTTAAGAGAAGTAGTTACCATTTTACAGCAACACATGACAGTGTTGTGATATTGAAGTGAGATTTTGAGGCCAACATTTAGAATATAGCATTTTGGGTTTTGAGCAATTGTAACTCTTTTGTGAAAATCTTGCCAAAGTGATTTTGAATCACTATAAACTTGTTTTCATCAGAAGCAAAAGGAGGGAAAAAGTACAGCCAGCTCAAACCCTGAAGAACAGATGCACACCACCACTCCAGATTTTTCAATGGTTTCTTGGCTTGACCCTTTAACTGAAATCTCACTGAGCTGCATGGCTGACCCTGCAGATGTTGATAGGTCACACATTGCTGAAATATATGTTATAAATGAATTTGTTCCAGAATTCATGTCCAGCTCCAACATCTGCCATTTGCATTTTTATGTGAATAACATGACTACTCACAGCTCACTCACCTTTCATCTTTTTGCTCACAATAGCAAACTACATAAGAAAACACAATTGTAAACTGTCTCCACATGCACCACTGAAACTGCTGTTTTTCTTCAAATGTTTAATTATTCATCTTCATAAAAGTGTTTACAGGAAACACTCTGCAAGAGTTACGGGGAACACAGATTTTGGCAGCATGTGTGTTTGCATAAGGTCACATGTTTTAGGGAACAGGTTAATGGGACACAGTGCTCCTAATCACACTCACAGTTTGTGTTTATTGGATTTGTGTCAATTCTCTGTGAAAAAAGAGACAGAAATAAGCCAATGTTTTGTATTTTTTTTCCATATTTAGATCTATTTTGGGGGAAATTTCCCTCACAGCATTTCATTCAAAATACCGCTCTACAAACTGCTGCTGACTGGAAAGTACAAGTTGTTTGTAAAAATACAACATCACTGTCAGAACTCATCTGAGCCTTTGTCAGGTTTAAGGCTGTGAAACCAGTGAGACATCAGACAGTGCAACAGGTGGCACTTTATTAACGCTGCATGTGTCAAATTCAGACACAGGCCTACCCATCTGCCTCCTCTAGCTTTGTGCTCATCCACCCTAAACCCCTGGCAGCTTCCAGACACCTGCCACTGTGGGTTTGAGCCATCAGGTGAGCTAATGAAACATTTAGAGTCTGAAAACACTGACAGCAGGGAGGTGTTAAAATAGTCGCTCTAAGTAGGCTGTCCTTACCTCTGTAATTTGTGTACATTCACATTTAATATTAGTTCTGGCATTAAGAATACATACCGAAAAAGCAGTAGATGAGGCCAAATGAAAGGCAAACAGAGCAGACAATGGATGGGATGACTTCATACTTGATATTAATCTCAAGTGTACATATGTCCACCTCAGCTAAGCCAGCTCCTGGCCCCTCTATACCATAGATTGAAGTGACTGCCATCGTGGAGGATTATTACTTCTATTGCTGTGCAGTTGGTCTGGATGCAAATCCGCTTTGTTCAATGAAGGGGCAAAACCACAACGTCCTGGATGTGGCATCCAGGGAAAGAGGAAACTCCTGAACGAAGAACTTGTACAAAACTATTTCCTGTTGTGCACCTGCAAGAAGATGAGAATGTTTTCAGCATGAAGTCAGCTCTAGTTTTTTCCCAAGCTGCTAACTTTAGGGTTATTCATCATCAAGTCTTATATAACCATTGTGGGAAGTAATCGTTCAAAATATTACTTTTATTCAATTTGAAACATCTTACACTTTTAGATGTTGTTATGTAAGTGTATATATGAGAGCATATGACTCTTTCCCATGTGCAAATTCTGTTTCAGGAACCAGACAAGGAAACTGGGGATCCCCTCTGAGTTTAACGTGTCTTTCCTGATTCTTTTGTTCAAGAACAGGATACAGATGAGGAAATGACCTGGTGGCTGGATGCCATCATCATACAGGCATATTGTTCTGAGCATGTGGTTAGGTACTTTGTTTACTGAACACTATAACAGAAACAAACAGCAGTAATAAGTAGTAAGACAGTAAATGGTGAAAGAAGTACTCAGATATTTTACTGAAGTAAAAGTAGCAATGCCACAGTGTAGAAATACTCTGTTTAAAGTTAAAGTCCTACATTTAAAATAGTTAATTTGCAGTAATCAATAAAGTTTTATCTTGTTTTAACCTATAACCTAGACATTCTCATTTATTTGTTGATTATATTTAGTATGATACATCTGTATCTGCAAAGTAGCCAAAGATATTAAACAAAGGTAGTCGGGTAAAAAGGACAACATTTCCCTCTGTATTGTAGTGGAATAGAAGTGTAAAGTAGCACAAAAAGGAAATACTTAAAGTACAAGCACCTTAAAATTGTAAATAAGTACAAGTACTTATAGTAAATGTAACTTTCCACCACTGATAACAGCCTTGCAACGCTTATAAACTGAAATAAATCATGTCTTTTGTAACTCAAGGAGACTAAAAACAGAACCGTGTAAAGGCATGTTTACTCAGAGTGCGGCTGTCTAACTGTCGTGTGTATTACTGAGAGGACCTGATAAGCAGTTCAGGCAGATCCCACGGTCAGCAAATGGAATTAGAAGAGCTTTAGCAGGTGAGTGATCCTCCTGTATATTCATGTCCTCTTGTAACAGTGAGTGTAAAACCCAAAAAACACTTACACTTTCTAACAGGTCTCTGGTAAAATTAAAAAATTAAAGCTCAGTGGTGGACGAAAACTCTCTGTAATAATTCCTTTTTTATTATTTTGGTATGTTTTTGTGAAATTCCACTTTATGGAAATTTATATTTCTGTAACGTCATTCTGCAATAAAGAGACAGTATCATCATCCACGTGATCAAAAAACTACCTAACAAAAGATCAGCGATAAATACCTGATAAATCTCTGACAAATGAAAGCTTCAATAAAGAAATAAAAGTTCTGTGGCCTACCTGGAATGAGACATATCTTCACAGAGGAAATGTGAGCTTTAACAGAGAAACAAAAGTATCTTCAGTGGCAAACCAGGGAGCGAGCATTTAGGAGTTTGGCAGGAGTCTGTGTGGCTGTGTGGGTGAGACTCCGACCCGTGCTCATGTGAACAGCTGACGCCTGACTCTGAGAGGGAGACCATCTGCTGCCAAGTCCAAGGCCAGCTGAGAGCTCTCAGCTGGCTGCCCATGATCCTACTGTAGCCTAGACTCTGTCTCTGCATTATCCCTTCAGAGCTCAGTTTCACTCAATGTAGCACTTTTTCATTCAGGTAAAGTTGGCTCAAGTTAAAGAGATATTTCTTAAGAGACTTTCCTGAAGAATCTAATTTAATCCCTTTCGTTACTGGATACACTTCACTAAATATTAGGTACATGATCTATGAAGAACAACTCAGATTGATTCTTTTTTCTGTCACATTACACTCCACCTCTTTATTGTGAGCAGCACAATCTTTCCAGATGGTTTCCCATCATAGTTTGTATGAGTTGTCTTGTCTGCAGGTCTATTGATTTGTTGTGAATGAAGGTTTAGACTGGATACAGACAGCCGCTTTAGAATAAACAAAATTTATTTCAAATGCAACTTTCAACCAACATCAGCACTTAAAGAAATGTGGTTTTGTCGGTGTAGTTATACATTTCTTAAATATATGCTGTCACATTGTTTCAGTAACCAAACATCATTTGGTGCTGTCAAAATGTGATTTAGACTGTTGCAAGGCCATTACGAAAGTCTTTTACGCAAAAGTGTAATTAACTCTAACTGCAATACTGTGGTTTTCCTGGCAAAATAACAAATACACTGCATGCATACATAAGAAAATGTCATCACATCAAAAGAATATTATATAATTATATTTATTATAATCTACTATTTTGCATTGGGATCACTATTTAACAGTCTATCTCAAAATTAAATTAACTATATTGATTGTCTCCAAATGTATGCTGTATATACAATGAAATATACTACTAAATGCTTACAGTAGTCACACTGTTACAGTCTTTTAAACTTGGTTATTTATTCAGTCTCCTTGACATACTGCTGGCATTTTGATCTGTTGCCTTGACATATAACATGCCTGTGTGTTTTTGAGTTGTGTGTATGGACCTGGGATGAATAAAGTTGCCTGAATCTGAATCTGAAATTTCTTTTTTGACATTTTTCACATTATTCTTTAAATGATTAATTAACACTTGGGAAAAAAACGAACAAACAAACAATAATAGAGGGCCCACCAGAGAAATCTAAAGACATTTCCATCAGCCTCAGCTGCACTTTGTGTTTAATTGTATTTATGAAATGTTTGCATGCTAACACACAAAACAGTGACCATAGTAAACATTAACATACACCTGCTAAACATCAGCACGTTAGCATTGTCATCGCGAGCATGTTGGCATACAGAAGTTAGTATTTAGCTCAAAGCAATGCTGTGCCTATAGTCTTGCCATGGACATTTTAGAGCCAAGCAGAGCAGCTAGCATGCCTGCTGTTGTAATTGCTTTATAATGTACGGAGGGGCTCACCATGGGAATTTCTTTCTGAACTGGTTTTGCATTCCCTCGCAATTAATTTAGCATTCTCTTGCAATACTTTTGTGTTTAATTACAGTAATAACGTCCTGTGGGAGAAGTGTAACACAAAATTAATTCAGGCAAACACTGTGCCACACTTGTTATGTCTGATGATTTTCTCCTGTCAGTGTTGCCTAGCTTTTAGCTGGAAACTTACAGTATGATGAAGTTGGTAATAACACTCAATCAAGTGGGAGATGCTCTGGGAAGTCTACAGTATATTAATAGTCTAAACAGTCCAGAAAAAACTCTTATTTAAAGGCACCAAACTGATATAACTATTCTGTTATAATCTGGAGTGCAACAGTTTATGGGCAGAGCCACACAGTGCATGTGTTTTCAGCAGAGCATGAAAAAGCTCACATGCAGTCAGTGGCTGAATTATGGCACAGACACCGCAGCAAACGCCAGGGAGGAAGGAGCAGATTAATAGTGACAGCAGAGATTGTCATAACTTGAGGGACAGTGAGCCGGCACACTGCTGACATAGCTGGCGAAGTGGAGTTGTCTGGCTGAATTACACTCCTCTTGTGAGATGCGTAATGAAGATGGTAGCATTCAAGTCCAAGCAACCTTTCATCAGTCAAATATGTCTCTTGTCTGCTTCAGTAGATCAAAGATGCTTTTTAAAAGTTGAGAGATCAGATAAAATCAGACAAAACGTACTTTGTAAGGAAAAGGTGGAGTACTTACATAATTTATTTTTAGCCACGCTAGCGGCTCTATGGATGGCAGTGTTGGTCTGTCGGTCGGACACTTCACTACCTTGGTCCAGACTGTAATATTTTACCAGCTATTAAATTGATTGATTGCCATGAAATTGATTCTTATTTTCTTGTGGGTTTTCTCTCTTGAATTGAAATGAGTTCTAAAGGAGCATTATGTAGTTTTCAGGGGCCACTAGCAGTGCGGTTTTAAGATGGCAACCAGGCGTGGGCTCGTACACGTGCTTGCTTGAACTCATGAGTGATTATTATACGAAACACAGCCGATTTCATACAGAAATCCCGCAATAAATGCAGAAACACTTGCCTGCCGACTGCAGCTCATCTCCATACATGTTGGCTCTGTTACAACAATGTTCCTGTCTCAGAGGCAGATCAACAACGACTCCATACCGTTCATTCAGCGCAGTGAGACACCGGCATGTTGGCACAATTCTCCTGGAAAAAAGGCAGAGTGACAGCGGCTACTGACAGACAGGGAGACAGCTTCACACAACATGCTGGAAACCTCCACTGAAAAATTACAGTAACATTTTTAATAGCTGCTTGAAGTTGAACTAATCCATGCTCGTTACATGAGACAGTCACTGCATTTAGCTAATGTGATACTTCTGCGTTAGCTCGCCTGCTGCTTTTCACTAACATTACTATTTGTGTATCTTTCACAGAAGGCTCAGTAATGTGAGCATAGATAAATATATTGGATGATAACAAAATGGTTAGTAAGCTGGACTGAAAATTATAAATGAGATTTTTGTAACACTTTATAAGTTATACAGTAAGTAACATTACTGTAACTGTGGATGGATCTTCCACTGTGTTGTTTTGTTGCATTATTCTATATTATGTGGGTCATGTTAGTTGCGGTATCATCACCTGAATCTTGTTTGGTCTGATGGGCTTCAGCACATAAACCTTTACTGTTGTTTTGTATCATTACATGGAGTTTATGTTGTGCTGAGAGCCGGTTGTTTTGTGGTGTTAGTGGGCCGCATGTTGTTAGCCTGCTCTGTTGTTGCTGTAGTTGGAGTGAGGCTTGGGAGTGAACACAGGGCAACATCCCAACCCGGTGTCCTCACATAAGAAGCAGAATAGTGGCTAATCCAAGCAACAGAGAACAGTGCTTCATTTCTAAGAGTGGTTTGAACCCATCGGCAAAAATTGTATCTATTAATAAATGATTTCATGGAAAAATTGCACATAGCCCCTTTAAAGGTAGCAATGACACAGTGGAGATCAATCAAAATGTCTTTCCTTGTTGCAATTTTGGCTACCAGAAATCAAACATTTGGGGGGTGAGGGTATAGTAATCCTCTCCTCCAGGAACAAATAAAATATAAATTTATAACACACTATTGATGCATCGTTGCTCTCTGAAATATCTAAACATATGGCTAATTGATTCATGAGGCCTCCCTGTGTGCGATTCTTTATGACATTTCTGATTGCAGTGCAGAGAGCATTGATCGCAACAGACAATCTCAGCCCCTGTATATGAAATGTTATTTTCATCTGAGTGACTTAAAGAGCCATTAAAGGAGGTTATATCGACTTTATGAATTAAATGAACAAACAAACAAAACAAACAAACTTGAATTTATAACATAAAGCCTAATATGTATTATAATAATATATTATTGACTGACTGATCAAACAGTATGTGAAGTAGTTAAAATGTGTTCCACCTCCAACGGCTGCAATAACAATAATTTTCTGCTTTTAAGTTAAACAGAAATAATATTCCAATTATGGGATACATATATAATTTTGAAAATGGGAAAGCACTTTTAATTAAATATTTTAAGTACATTTTGCTTTAAATGATTACCTTTCTAATTTTAGTCTTTTAACAGAAATGAGAACTTCTTCCACCACTGACAGTAACATTTCCTGTTTTTCTCTTTTGCCAATTGTATGAAATAAGTCAATTACATAATGAAGTGTGGTTGTTGCTGAGAGCCTCGTGTCCAGAAAAAAGGGAAGGAATTTGATTGTTCTAAAAAAATTTTAATGCAGTACTCTAAATGTTCCTTATTTCTCATGTCAAGTTTGTGTATAGAATCCATTCACATTTAAATGTTTTCAAATCTGAGCAATTATTAATGTTCAAACTTTTAATAGAAAATACAACACAGATGTTCAATTAATTATAATTGCAAGAATTACAACGCATGACTCATTTGACATTTGAAAGATGACATACCGCATAAATAAATATACACTTTTTCTCACTGTGGTGACACTATCAGTAAGAGATATGGATAGTCAGGCTTCTCCTTAACACAGAGGAAGTGAGCATGACAAGATTATCAGTCTTGAACTGCTTCACATTATGCAGCAGTACAATAAAGGACACTCATACATACATACATACAATTAGAGTTGCAAAAACATATGCAGAACATACAGCTCATTATTCAGACCAGCATGTTTTAAACACAGTTCTTATACAGGCTTATTTATTTATACCTTTTGTACCTAGGTATTTTTAATGACTGTAAATGTAAAATCCTGGACAATAATATTGACTGAAAACCAAACATGCAGAGAGGCCTCAGAAAAGTTCAAAGTACACTGATAACCACTAATCAATATCAAAATGTTTGCTGTTTAAAGTGTGGCTGTACAGAGTACTGATGAAAGATTTGCACATCTACTGAAGCATCCATTCACATGTGTACTTTATCATGACCCACGGTTTTATGCAACATCCATGCTTATAAATGAATACAACAAATACATCTTGAGGTTACATCAGCTTCTACAAGCATAACACATTGGGTAGGTTAATCCATAATAATGTATTTTGTTTGTACAACATGTGTTTTGTACAGTTTTGTATCAATGTAGCTGACCAATGAACACCATGTCATGTCTCATGAAAGTTTATGTTACAGGGTTTTCAGAGAACGGCAGTAGTGTTAGTAAGTATAGGATAAACATTTCTGGAAATTCACTATTATGTCTGTGTGATAAATATAAGGTTACAGCCAGCATCCACTTAGCTTAGCTCGGTACAAAGAGTGCACCTTGGGGAAGCTGGTGGCCCGGCTTTATATGTATATATTGTAGATTTTTACCACAGAATACAAATTGGAGATGTTGATTAGGGCTGCCCTGCAAACACCAATTTTAATTTCGCTATTCTCATGAAGCATTGTCTGATGTAAACCATGCCTCAAAAAAAGAGCTCCCAGAAGACCTAGGATTAAGAATTGCTGACTTCAATGAAGCTGGAAAGGATTACAGAAGTATCTCTTAAAAGCGTTGATGTCCATCAGTCCACGGTAAGACAAATTGTCTTTAAATGGAAAAAAGTCAGTGGTGTTGCTATTCTCCCTAAGAGTGGCCATTGTGCAAAGATCGTCTCTTTTGACGATTCAACAATATGTAAAACACTTAACAAGAATGGAGTTCATGGGAGGACACCACAGTCCAAAAAAACATTTCTGCACTTCTGAAGTTTGCAAAAGAGTGCCTGGTTGTTCTATAGCACTACAAAATAATCTGTGGAAAGAAGGGTACACCCTGGACAGGTTGCCAGTCCATATACAGACAAACACTCACATTTTGGGGAGACACCAATTAACCCAGCCTGCATGTCTTTGGATTGTGGGAGGAAGCCAGAGCACCCGGAGAGAACTCCACACAGAAAGGCTGGGGCAAGTGGGGTTTGAACCCATGACCTTCCTGCTGTGAGGTGACAGTGCTAACCATTGCACCACCATGCTGCCCAGCTACCTATTTACATTTACCTTGGTTGGTCACTTTATCTTCTGTGATTTCTTTCATGTATGTTGATGTTTTTGTAAAGCACTTTGTTACTTATTTCTGTGAAAAGTGTTACAAATAAAGTTTACTGACTTACTTACTCTGTCCAAAGGTCACAAATTCAGCCTCACTAAATAACATATTATATCTGTTGGTTCTTTCCGTACAATCAGAGAGGAGTAAAAAATGGCAGTACGCTGTTTAACGTGTGCCAGACTACTTCTTTGCACTGAGCATTTGCCAGGCACTCTAGGATGTTACTGCTCAGATCCACAAAATAGTTTTACACATAATTATCCAAACACTGCAACGTGTCATTTTAACACCTCGATTACACAGACAATATACAACATGCGTGATTTGGAGATGTTGGCAGGCGGATTTTGCTGCCAACAGGCTGGCTGTTCCCCCCTGTTTCCAGTCTTTGTGCTAAGCCAAGTTATCCAGCTGCTGGCTGAAGCCTAATATTAAGAAAGAAAGCATATGTGTATTTAGCAAAAATGTTAAACTATTTAGAGAGTAGTTGAGTGAATGTGCTTTAATGTTTTTCTCCATGTTTATTTTAAACACAGAGACTCATTCAACCCATTAAACATGCACATATCCAGCTGCACACATCTCCACCATCACTGTAATCTACAGCGCAGTATAAAAGGCCGTCTCATAGCAACCTCTCCTTAATCTCCACATTAAAGGAGGTGTCTGATGCTAATAACACCCTGATTCTAAATGACTCTATATGAGAGGTTGAGTAGAGCAGGAAAACTCAATATTGTTTCAGTGTGTATTTTCACACATTCGTATGTGGTATTGTGATGAGGAGACTCCCTTTAGGATTTAAGCTTGGGTGGTTGTTTGATGAAAAGTAGCTCATAAGTCATAAATATAGCACACTGAGGATTTTATGATGTGTACCATCAATAAATTCAGAGTAATAAATGGAGGATTTGCTATTCCAACACTTGTTGGTGAATAAACTCACATGGACATAGTGGTTGCGCCACACTGTCAGCATGTGCAACATGACAGAAGATAATTTTGTAACTCCTATTATTATTGTTTGTCTTTCTTCAATTAGGCATAATCCTGCTCTAAGTTTTGGAACTACAGATCCCATAATTTGTATAACGTACCGTACGTTGCCATGGAGCCAGCAAGTTAGCTTGACTCCTGTTATTTTTAGCCTGTATTTCTTTTCATTTTAGCAAACTGGCACCATTTCATTGTGGGAACGTTTGAGAGAACTTTATTGTGCGTAAATTACACATTCAGAATTTAGACACTCAGTAACACAGTAAACTGACAATAAAAATGGTGCACTACATAGTAAATAGGGAGTTATTCCAGACTCAGCAAGACAATTGTAGACTAACTTACATGGTGGCATGACAGCTCTGACAACAGCTGTTTTTCAATTTAAAAAGTTCTGTCATTTCCTGTCAGGACAATGCATTAATAGTCTTTATACAAACCAAAACATTACACTATGAAGATGAGTATTTACATGGTATAGTTTATTAACGTGCAACTGGGAATTGTCCCTACAGTGTTGTGTCCTCTGTCATTTGGTGTAATGAGGGACTTTCACCATTAGGTGGCTACTCTGCATATCTGTATATTTAGAGACATTTGAAAACATAGTAATGTGTAAATTCCACATTTAGTGCTTTGAATAAGTTCAACAAACATGTTCCTCTAAAAAAGCAGATAATATACTGATTAAAACGGTTGTCAGAGTACACTCATACATCCCAACATGTGAATCGGGGTCACAGTGGAGAACATTCAGTCCAACATGACAACACCAGATATTTTTATTCTAACTGAATGTGACAACTCACCTTTATTTGGGGGAGCAGGGTCTCAGTGCACTTCAAGACATCATGGTCTGATGAAGGCTGAGTTACAACACAGAAATAGGCCTGCAGAAGTAAGCCAAAGCCACCATAGTGGATTCTCTTTATTGCGGTTGTGTTAAAAATTACAAAATGTATACTTTTGTCTTCTTCTTCTTCACTTAATGGACCAGAAACAAAAAACAGTCTCTTCACGTAATAGGCTTCCTGAAACAATGCAAACCCCACTGGCTGGCCTTTGATTACTTGTGTTGATACTACGAAGACAAGAGCTCTTGACAGATGAAGTGGATAAATTATTCATTATTCAACAGCAGCTCTTTTTTGCTCTCTATTATCATAAGGGATTCAAATATCTTATACTAGCTGCTCCCTACCTTACTGTACTAGCTCACATTTATTCCTGATCTTTAAATTAAGCTCAGTGTGGTGCAGCAGCTTTTTGAGATTCATCTGTGATACACATTCAACAGTATTAATCAAGATATCTAAATGATCTATGAAGGATTTGCCTCACATAGCTGCGTTAGAAGAGATGAGTTGTAATTTCTCAGAGATCCAAAGATCAAAATCTACAGGAATATCACATCATTAAATCTACATTTCACATTTTTGTCACTGAGAAGGATGTAACTGCAAATCTTTTAATACTCAACTTTTCAAAGAGATATATTCAACGTGATAATCTGTTGTTCAATGGTGGAGTGAGACTTTAAGTAAAAGCAGTAATACCACTGTGAAGGACAAGGGTAAGCATAAAGCACTGGTAGATCAGGTAAAGGTTTTATTCACCCAAAACATTTGCAAAATTTAAGAATGGTAACAAAACCAAGCAAAGTGACAAAAAAGAAAACTGTAGATAAAATCAAGAGAACTGTTCTAGAGGATAGATAAACTTACTACGTGCGGTGTGATGCAGCAGCTCCGTCTTTTGTCAGTGCGTCCACGCGCGTCCCCACTGGATCCTATGTGTCTCCAGCTTTAATTTATCAAAATGACAGACGGTCTTGTCAAAAATTTAGCCTATGGTTTTCTTTAGTATCAGTCTGGACATTTGATCCACCAAGCAGAGTGAGGTGTTAGAAAAAATACTTTAGAGGACTTAAAAGCATAATTTGATCAGCAAAGTATCAGCAAGCACAAACGGTCCTTTGGTTACAACAAAAGGGATTTTTCTATCATGATATAAAACAAAACAAGACCCCTTGGAAATGATATATTATTGATTCATGTTACATCTAAGACCTGGAAATATATATATATAGCAGCTGTGGGTGCAAGAGAGCCACTAGCTGCGTATTTGCTGTCAGTTTCATGTGAGAGTTTATTTCTGCCTTCAATGATTCTTTCCTCCAGACCACTGTAACATCGCTTTCATCATAAAAACTCCTTATACGGAATTTATCAGCACTGTCCAGGGGGACTTAATTGCTTCACACAGTTTTCTTGACGTGACAGAGAATAAAACTCCAACATTAAAAAACAGTGAGACAGGGTAGAGTCTTGACAACCAAACCTGATGTATTGGTGAAACTGCATTTAGCTCCTACAACTACATGTTCTTACTTTGATGTGTTTTGCTAATTATTGGTAGATTATTGTTGATTATTGTTTTATAGTTTAGAGCTGTACAAGAAACTGGAAAAATACCAAACAAACACAGGATGCACTTAGTTGATCATGGCAACACATACGCTAATTAATACATATCAAAACAAAGGAGAATTATAAGTGTGTCCTTTATGATCCAGCTGTTGTTCCCTATCATGTCCAGTACTGATGATGTATGCAAACATGTATTAGAGGTTTCAGTTTATGTAAATGTACATTAAATATCTTTCTAAAGGAAATACTGGATGAATACTGTCAGGATTTATTTTAATTCAACACACAAAACTCATACATTTCTTTAGGGTTATTAAAGAATTTGTTGATCCCACAGTCCACAACTACAAAGCCTGTTATACAAAATGTTAAAAACACAAGATCAGCTTCTGGCTCAAACACATACAATTTACACAATAGATAACTATATTGAACAGACTATAAAAACTTATTTATACATAGGTCTAGACAGATGAAGATGTTGAGAGGCAGAGACATGCAGTAACACAGCCAACAGCGTAAGACGACAGCAGTAAGACAAGGGAGAAACCAAACTTGTTGGCAGCAATTAAGGTCACAATATTTTTCCCCATAATGCACTTGCTGTCAGATTTGTTGTATGTCCCCACTAGCTAAAAAAAGACAACTTTATTTTCATTCTCTGACTTGGCTGTTTGAAGTGGAACTGATTTGTTTGCTATCAGAGCTTCCATGGGAAAATTCAGTAACAATTTCAAGAAGTCAAAAAGGTAGTTGGTATATGAAGAAAAATATTCTTGCTACTAACTGAGAATTAAGACCCTTACTATTAAAGACCCTGCACCCCCACACAGGTTTTATCAGTTGGAGCTATTCTGGGAATTACACAACGTCATCAAAGGCACTTTCACACTGCCTTATTTTCCAGGATTATTACGCCAATATGCCGGCTCCCTGTGCTGTATGAAAGGTACAGATCTGGAAAGGGGGTTCAGATTTAATCCGCCTCTGAACCAAGAATGTTGGTAGTAACACAGCTGGAAAGATGTCTGTGTAAAGACACACTCGGCATGCCAGAAGGTGCGGCGTTTCTACGCTGCTGTGTCAAATCACAGCCTTTTCCCCCACTTCCTAACACGGAAAGCCGGACCGCTTTTTGAAAGCACACACAGTTGCAGGATTATGTTGCAAACTCTTTGTTCAGTATGAGTGAACAAATGCGGCATGTTGGGCTTTATTGCACAATCTCTGTATGAAAGTGGCTAAAGTCTGTTAACTAATAATAATAATAATGGTGTGTACGGTCCCACACTAACAGGTGTCACAAAACTAACAGGACAGTGACGGAGGGTCAAACTCACTATGTACATGGCCACACAGATCTGAGAGGAGGTCAAATCGTGAAACATAAGCGAAAGCACATCAGTAGGAGCACCATGGCTGTGACCATGGCAGAGGGTTTAAACTATGTAGTTCAGGTAGCTGATTTTTTTCTAAATTCATTGTCTATGGAAGCTGGTGAGCTATCCTGTTATCCTAAATATCATCATGAGGCTCGGTGAGGCTGTACATACGCACAGTGGTGCTTTGAGCTAAATAATATCCACGTGCTAACATACTTAGAATGACAATGCTAATATATTGATGTTTAGCAGGTACAAAGTTTACCTTTTTCACCAATTTAGTTTAGCATGCTAACATTTGCTAATTAGCACTAAATACCAAGTACAGATGAGGCTGATGGGAATGTCATTACCAGCAGGCAGACATTACCGTTGCTGTCAGCTAGAGTGGCTCTAAAAACCATTAAAGTATTAAATTATACTTTGTATTTTGATTATTTATTCATATGGTCTTGTTGAAATTGGATACATGTATAAATAAGTGTTTTAAAAAATGGAGACATACTGGACTGTGTTACTCAGTGCTATTGAAGAGTCTAATACATCTGAGTGAACTGTACACTCCAGCCTGAGCCCGTGAAAAACACAAGTGCACTTGTTATTTAGAGACACATTATTATGATAATAAGATTAGGTCAGTGTTGAGCACAACTAGCCTACCAGTTCTAGACACAACAAGTTAGCAAAAAAAAGTCTGGCACATTGTCTCAAGGCAAAATTCAAAATATGCACCCATAGCACCAGGTCTCTCATGAAATGTCCATCTTTCCCAGTCATTACATTTTATGTACTCTAAAATGGTGATTATAATATTTCCAAAAACATGAACTGCTAATTTATGTATAATGGTCATGCACCTTATGATGCAATTAAATCCCACTAAGCAGTGTGAAGTACACTAGAGCCCTCACATACTGTATTTACAACACAATTACAATACTGATGCAAAAGTACCACAACTACTACACCACAAATAAAATAAAATACACACAGCAAGCACAATAAAATCTACAGACCACAGTGTTAGCTAATACTTTTTCTAACAGGTGTAAATAGCAGCAATAATACACAAATAAACATAAAATTGAAAGATTTTCATAAATAATTTATCATACACACATCTAATGAACTCAACAAACTCATCAAAGCCTTTATTAAGAAACGCTTGAAGTGCTTGGATCATCTGTTTCATTGAACCTCTTGGTTGTTTGGCCACTCATTTCCTCCTGCTCTGTGACCAGCTCATTGCTCTCATGGGACGAATCCTTCATCACGCTGTAATACATCGGCACATTGTACTCTGCGGCCTTCTCCTTCTTCCGCAAGTTGCACTTGCAGAGCTTTTTGAATGCGACACGAAACTTCTGAGACATGAGGTTGTAAATTATGGGGTTAATGGCACTGTTGGTGTAGATGCACATCCGGCAGAAGAGCAGGAACCAGGTGTTGTGGTATGGCGGGTCGATGAATGAGTTGACCACCACTAGTGTTCGGTAAGGCATCCACAACAAAGCGAAGAGGATGACCACCACAGCCAGCATCTTTGTTATCTGTTTAAGCAGAGAAAGAGACAGAGGACCAAGGACATGAGGAACAAGAATGATGTAATATGAGGCAATAATCAAGGAAGCTAGAGTAAAATATAACGATCTTAATGTCTTAATAATTCTAATATATTCACAAACATTTAATATCAAAAGTCTACAGCTATGCTAGTGGCTCAATCATGTACTTTGCAACAACTGTGTTGAATGCTAATGTGCTGTTGGCCGTATTACTGTATTATTACTTTTCCCAGTTACTAGTAGTGTAAGGGAGTACAATTTCCAAAACAGTAATAATAATACAGTTACTAATCCAAGCTGTGTTACTGCGCTACCAGAACATGATTTGTGACCTGAATGTGTGACTGAGTAGCAGGTCAGGTGCAGTTCCAGTGAAAGCAGAATAATCTAACAAGTTTTAAAACCTAGTAATAAGTAAAGTATTTTTTAAGGAGTAATAAGTAAAGAGTAACTCTCAATGTTTGAGTAACGTGCCCAACACTGGAGGTAACATGCTCAGAGTCACAATGCATGAAGCCAGGTTATGCTGTGTGGGGTGACTGTGCGACCTTCACGTGGACGCAGTAATAATTTAATGATCTTGTATTTGGTATGTAGAGAGAGAAATGCGAGGAAAAACAAAGCTTGAGATAGAAGTTTACTTTCTCACCTCCACCTCGTATCAAGTGAAGGTTGACGGGGCGCAAATGTCAGATGGTCGGTTTTGTAAAATTATAGAATTTGTCGTGCACAGCCCCTAAATTCTGAAGTCAGGAAGAGGTGGGGGTTTCTGAAGCTGTAAGACTATCAGACCAGTACTGACGTTTAGCAGAAATATTGTTTACTATGTTCATCATCATTTGTTTAGCATGTTAGTATGCTAACATATGCAAATTAGCTCTAAACGCATAGTAAGTATGGCTGAAGCTGATGGGAATGTCATCAGTTTTGCAGGTATTTTGTCATGAACCAAAGTAGCCTACTGGACCTGATCAAAGTCAGAGGATCTGAAAACTGATTATGATTTATGCTGAGGGGAACATGAATGTCTTAACCAAATTTCACGACAGTCCACCCTTTAGTTGTTTGGACATTTCAATCAAAATCACAAATGTCATCTTCATTGTGGCACTAGAGGAAAAGTCAGGAGATAACCAAAGTCAGAAGGATTTATCATCTGAGAACCATGAACATCTGAACAAGATTTCATGGTAAACCAATTAATAGTTATTGAAAAATGTAGGTTTGGACCAAAGTGGCTAAAGAAGAGATTTTAATAGAAATTATTCATAACATTTCAATTGTTAGTCGGATTATCCTCCTTTATTCTCCTTTAAACTATGTCTCAGTTCAGACTTTCCAGTACCTGTTTCCTTGCAGAGAATGCACCCTTGTTAGTCTTGTTAGTGCTGTTAGAGTGACCCTGGTGAACTGACCCTCCTCCGGCTCCATCACTCAGATGCGACGGCAAAGGACTCATGAACAAAATCCTCGCAATGAGCCCGTACAGCACAGTGGCCACAGTAAGGGGTATCACATAAAACAAAGTGAAGTCCAGAAAATAGATTGGCATGTAGAGGCTCCTGGAGACACGGTAGCCACAGGTGACCACCACTCCATTGGTATAGACGGTTTCGTCTGTGTCCACTAAAAAGAACCACATAATGCAATAGAGTGAGGTAAAGACCCAGACTCCAGCTATGATCCTCTTGGCCCGGGAAACGGTGCATATGAATTGTGCCTTTATTGAGTGACAAATGGCAATGTATCGTTCAATGGTAAAGGCTGTGATAGAGCAGGACGACACATTGATGCCCAGGTACTGAAGATAGGTTATACACAAGCACCCTGTGTATCCGTATATCCAGTGGGCAACAACATCAGAGATGTTAGGCAGCCCTGCAGCCAAGAGCACAATGAGGTCTGCCACAGCCAGACTGACAAGGTAACAGTTAGTCGGGGTGACCATGTGTTTAGTGCGCAGCACAACCAGCACCACCATGATATTCCCAGCAATCCCAACAACACAGATGAGAATTGTCAAAAATATTGTTATGACCTGCTCTTCAAGAGGGTTCAGAGGCATTTCTGTCAGATTTACAATCTGAGTGACATCCTGAAAGATGGTTGTGTTGTTCTCCATTGTGTTCCTGTCATGTGGTAACAATTCATTTGATCTCCAGGGGCACACAGCAAGAATCCTAAAAACAGAAAAAGAGAGAGACAAAAATAGATAGGGACTGTATGAAAATTATTGGGACAGGGAAGTAGGTTTGAGTTTTATATTTCACGTTTTTAAAACACCGGGATGCTTCCCAGCATTAATAAAAAAATCCCAGACTCTTCACTTTTTCTTGATTACTTAAACACATTTCTTGAAATTAATTTCTCAAAACTCTAAACACAAATCCATAACTTCTCACTCAACTCCCCAAACTTCCTATTTTCTGGTCAAAATGAAGGTCTCCACTTAAAACTATTCAATATTGCTAAAACATCTAACTTTGCCCTCAGACATGACATGCAAGCCCTCAAAAATACCCACACCCACACACACACACACACTACAACACAATCTTACACACTGGTGAGATGAATTTAAACTAAGCGTGAAGCTTCTGAGACATGAAGCAAATGTGCAAGTCCCTTGAAACCTGCATTCTGTTGAACGGCCAGCAGGGGGCGACTCCTCTGGTTGCAAAAAGAAGTCTGGTTCCATTAGAAAAAACATGACCCTACTTCTCAGCTGAATAATTGCCTGAGTAAACACTTTCCTAATGAGTTTTGGTCTCAATCACTGGTTTAATTTCTTCTTCAATACAACATAATATTAATTTAGTAAATTATGGTCCCATTTAGAGGAATAGAGACCATAAAACAGAGTATGCTTCAGGGCTGGATTATCTATGATTGACAAGTTGTTACCATGGCAGCCTGTCAATCAGGCTAGAACTTGTATCCACGGCACATTTAACCAGTGCCGTTGAAAAGATTATTGGGATTATTAGATTATTAGTTCACTTTCTCTGGTGCGTACATGTAGTTTTAAGACTGTTGTTCGCTAGACAAAATTGTCAGCCCTGTTAAAATGACAGTTAACATGAATGACAAATGCACCTAGCTAAGCAAGCTAGCCAGTTCCTCACGGTCGTTAGCTCCACCAGGCCCAGTCACACAGAACACTGCAGCCAAAACAGCTGACTTCTCCAGCAACAGCTGAACGATAGTGTTAATGTTCATACTGCTGTTATTCTATCATTAAATTCTCATTAATGTTGTAAAGTTTTAACCTAAATCAATATAGGCATCTGGCTCGTGATGTACAGAATATTCTTGGTTTGTGAAACTTAAAATCACTTTGGAACAAATAAAATATACAACAACAACAGTAGTATGAATTGAAACATTGCTTTATTATTATCATTAGGCTATTAGAAATAAATATTTGCAGGAATTCTAGTATTAATATACTATTATAATAATATCTAATTATAGTATAGTAAATATTAATGCTTAATGTACACTGATTACTACGTTGACGCTTATCTTATTTAACAGCTCTTTTTTAATTTTTTATTTATTTAACGGCTATGCATGGGCCGAGTGGCTGAGATAAACGTCATCAAGTTTTGTGCGAGGTGGCTTCTGGGATGAACCATATATGGAAGTTCAACTTCTGTCAACTACCGTCACGTTTATCTGCAGGCTGCAGCTGGACCCTTCTCAACCCTGAGTCTTCATAATGGCACTCCACAAACCAACAGGTGATGTCAGGATGACTATGGCCACTTCTTATATACAGTCTATGATTCAAACCACTACTACAAAAACTGGTTATAAGTATTGTGGTTCTCCCACTCAAAAAGCTTTTCACATGACAACACAACAAAAGACATAACAAATGAATACATTTGCACCTTTTTTATTCCTTAATGTACTGTAAAGTAGGCTACAATACACTAAAAAACAACAAAAAAGTATTTTGCCCCAGAATCCTGTCTCTGGTCTGGGACTGGCTAGAGAATCTTGTCCTCAACCTCCTCCTCTACCTCCTCCTCCTCTCTTCCTCTTCCATCACCTCTTCCTCCTCTCCCTACGCTCTTCTTGCTCCTCCTCTCCAGTGTCCTCGACCTCTTCCTTCACATCTCTCTGGATCCATTGTTCCAACACTAAATGAACTGACTCTGGCCCCTTTATCTATCTATTGAATCGGTGTGTAATCAATTATGACTTTTTGTGTTTCCACCTGGGTGGTTGTGTGCTAACTGAGCTCGAGCTGTGCTAACTTGTCTAAAAGTTCTTCCTGAGAACCTGGATCTGCAGCACCCCTCTGCTTCAGGGAGTTGTTTTGGTTCACTCTCACTGCTATACCATCGCTTACAGCAGACAGCTGTTTTCAGCACAAAGTGCTCTTAAAACCCACTGTACACTACCAGTGACTAGTGGAGCATTTAGTAGCTAAAGAGCAGTGTTGGAGAGTAATAGATATTTTATTAAGTAATATAATTGCAAAATAAGTGTAACTGTGATCCGTGACAGTTACCAGGAAAAAATGTGTAACTAACACAGTTATCAGTATTACAGTTACATGAAAACATTCATGTTTACATTGGGGATTAAATGTGAATATATTTTGTGAAAGGCTGTATTTTGAATAATAATCATTTTGTTGCTTTGCGTGTTTTTCATGTGCACAATGTCTTCCTTTGCCATTATCAGCCACAGCAGTTTAGTAAAGATTAATGCTATTCTGATGCTTGTGATTGGTTCTCATGTTTGAATTAGCAGTGCCACCCATCTGCGAGATACATTGCTTCTCAAGCTGTCTTCTGAAAATGGTTAACAGTTAAAAACATCCATTAGAAAATTAGAAAAGTGATCAAAAAGTAATAAAATGTAAGAAGTTACATTGCTTTGATAAAGTAAATAGTTACACTACTAATACATGTAATAATACATGTAATGTAATCAGTAACGGATTACATTTCCAAAGTAACCTTCCCATCACTGCTAAAGAGCGAGATATTTCCCTCAAGAGTTGGTAGACACCAGAGTAAATATTGTATAAATTTGAATCTTAATTTTGGCCAACATTAAATTACACATTAAAAGATTTGAGAAAAACCAAGTTATGATGCAGACAAAAAAGTGGGAATGACCATATCAATGTGTGTTCTGTGTTTCTCAAAACTGACGTATTGGTCCCATTAGCTAGCTACTTAAGGAAGGTAAAAGGACAAGCCTTAAAACAGTGATAGGATTGTTTTCCTCCGCGAATGATAAAGTGCACCTTAATGACACACTGCGCACACTAAAGCCATCATTTTCAAGTATTTGATCCTTTTTTTATCATCTCACAGGGGAAGGCTGATATGTAATGTTCAAATAAAAGACACTCCCCTGCTTTCCCAGAAATGTCAGACAACCCTTCCTACGATAAATATGTTATGTGCACAACCCCCTAGCCGAAGAAGCAGAAATAAATTGCTAAATCGTTCACAGTTTATTCAGGTTAAGAATATAAGTGAGGGAGAGTAAATAAATATCTAACAGATATTTTAAGAGAAGAAATTGGGCAGCTTACCATCATTTGCAGGGGGCAGCGTTCACTCTGGCACGGTAGCAGCACTCAGGTGCAATCAAGCAAGAAACACAGATGACAGCTTAGTCCTTCTACAGAGCTGCTCTACTGGTCCACATATGTCTCTCTCTCTCTCTCTCTCTCTCTGTCTTTCTCTCCCTCACTGTGTTCCCAGTGCACCCCTCCCTCTCTTCCACATCACCCACCATTATATCCACACTGCAACACACTGCCTTGTACAGCCACCAACTTAAAAATCAGTTTCACCTCCCCATCCAAGCCCAGAATATCATGTCAACCACTGCGGCCAAGGCTGTAGCCATAAACCCTGTAATTATTCAAAGAACAGAGGAGGTAGCCTGCAATTCAACGCCTCATCC
Organism: Lepomis macrochirus; assembly: GCA_024633595.2. Lineage (NCBI taxonomy): Eukaryota > Metazoa > Chordata > Actinopteri > Centrarchiformes > Centrarchidae > Lepomis > Lepomis macrochirus. The sequence continues at coordinate 24,379,002 of JALXJV020000014.1, read as the reverse complement.
ACTGCAGTGATTGGTCATTGAACTGAAGTGGCACTAATTATGAAGTAGACCTTTTTTGCCACCAGAAGACATCATTTTAGTTTGTGTGAGAGGTCAAATTAACTGTTGAATTATCTGTTTTTACACAGATTCAGAGGTGCAGGATTTGAAATTGTCTTTGTCTCTTGAGGGACAAACAGGAACATTCTGTTAGATTAACATTCTTGCTGCTGCTGTGGCATGCTGATACTGTTAAACCTACTCCTAGCTGATAGCTGAATAGTAAGAAGCATTAAAATCTGTTTCCTAAAGCAGTGAAAACAGATTCTAACACACCAATTAGAGCGTGGAAATCTATTTAAACCTCCTGTTGTGATGATGAATGCATGACATATTTCAGTTGTAGAACATTCAGTCAACCAGGCTTCCTACTGAACAGCTTCTCAGTCGGAAAAATAATCCTGCAGAACAGGTTTTGTCCAGGTAACTGACTGATGCTAAGAAGTCTGTCCGTTACTGTATCTGAACAAATACAATGATTAGTCTGCTCATCTTCAGCGATGCACACGCTTCATGCCTGCTGATGGGCCAGTTGTTGCTGTGCATCAAAAATGTCTTAATTCCCATAGACATTTATTTTACTTTCTAATGGAAACCCCAATAGTTTACAAAGCTACCAAACATGCCAGGGTAAATTTTAGGCAAATGTAAATAAAATTAAATATATCTATCATATTCTATTTAAGTCTTGAGTTTTAAGTGTAAACATCATATAGCCTAACTGAAGAGCTGGAACAAGCGGATATGGTTGAATGTATACAGTTGTGCAGAATAAGTAGATTTTTCCAACCTCCAGATCTTCTTCACATTCTGTTGATAATATATATCTCACACATTGTAACTTTAAAGCTCCTTAAGGAGAAAAGAAATGGAAAAAGTGGATGTTCACAGATACATTATATTTACATTTTAAGAATAATGTGTGCTTCAGTTCACTGCATTTCCAATTAGAAAAAAGCAAACAGCTGTCGTACAAAAACAGAATAAGCAACACACTTATGTGAGAATTCAAAGTAACAGAAAACATGAATAATTCATCTTTTCTGGTCCAACTATAAGGGATCATCTTTACACAGGCTGCTGAATTTTGAGACAATCATGAAATGGACAAAAAGTCACAGTTATAAATAGATGATAATGATGTATTCTATTATTATTCTGGGATGATGTCTTAATATAAACTCCCGAAGCCTCATGGGAGTTTTTTGGTAGGAGTGTATTCATGAAATGCAAAGGACTTTTTCAGAGAACAGAAGTGATTTTTTATTTTTTTTTGTAAGGGCACACTTAATATTAGGATGTGTGCATGAAACTGATTTATTTAATCTATTAAAGTTATCTAGGCCAATACAATATTCAAAAAAATTGTAAGATCCAATCTATTTCTGTTCATTTCCTGACTTTATTATTTTCTGTCCGCATCTGTCCAAAGCACCATAGTGGCATCTAGTGGGACTGATGGGTAAAAACCCCCCACACAAGAAATAACACATTATACTGAAGCACACAAGAGAGGAAAAACAACACTGTTCACACAGAAAATATACACACTTGCTTTGTGACCTTTATGTGAAAAAAACACCTTTTTTTTGTTTCTGTCAAACATACAGGGTGGGTGCAGATTGAGTATGTGTGATGGTGCGTCTTCAAAAACCACATCTGCTTTAAGGGTGAAAGGATGCTTTCAAGTGTTGACACGCTTGTGCAGGAAAGGGTCTTGTTACAGTAACACATACACAGGATGCTCTGTCTTCAGTTTATGTTTTGCTAAAACAGGAACTCAGCAGAAGCACACTGATTGATATGATGCAAAGCTGAACACAAAACAAGCCTGAGACTCTTCAGACATGCTACTTTCAGATTCTTGACTGTGTTCACCATCTTGGTTTAGCATTTTAGCAAGCAAACATTTGCTGATCAGCACTAAAGTATAACTGAAGCTAAAGGAAATGTGATTGGTTTTGCAGGTATTTGGTCAGAAAACTAATCAATAATAAAGTAGTTTATTGGATAATGTCATTTTCACCTGATTAATAAAACTGAAGTTAGTACATTTCCTCCTGAGTTTAATGTGAATATTTCATGCCAATTCATCCAAAATTTGTTGAAATATTTCCCTAACAACCTAAATGTGAACCTCACGATGACCCTGGAGGAAAGGTCAGGGGATCAGTAGAGTTCATCCTTCCAGGTACCATAAATGTCTGTACAACCTTTCAAGGCGATCTACGTAACAGTTTTTGAAATATTTCTGTCTGAACAGTCCATCATTGCCATCCTTACAGCCACACCGCTAGCATGGCAAAAAAACATCAACAGAAAATTAAGACGAGCTTTGCACTGTACAGTGAAAGTTCACTGACAGGATAACTCAGCGGAAATTGCATCTTTTTTTGGTCTGCTTTCCTTGAATTTTCTTAATCAAGTAAGCCATTCTCCTTTCCTCTTGATTTCTGAAAAAGGATGCAGAGATTTTCCTGCGCAGCCGTCTGGCGTACACCTCGAGGAACACCAGAGAGTAGCTCATCAGCCAGAGACATCCCAGCAGGAATGTGACTCCCTGGTTCGGGGCTGAAGTTGTCACATCACAGAGCGATGGCTCTGGGTTGAAGGTCCACTTGTAATCCCTGTGGAAGTTTGTGAGCTCCCGTGTGACACAGGATTGTGGGATAATACAAAAAGCAGGGGGGAAACCACTGAACCTATTGGGAGATTTTAAGAAAACAAGCAAGCAAATACATGAAAACTTTAACAGCAAGGAAGCAAGTACTGCAGGTGTAAAAGGAGCTGAAGTGGTGAAGCAGTTTGTGTGCTGTCTTACCTTATAAGTGACACTGATGCTGGCAGATGTTGGTGGGAAATCCAGTAACCATGGCACAATCACCTGAACTACATGATACACAACATGATCCAAAGCTACTATTAAAGCTATTGCAATGAAATATAATGTTACTACAACTAGTGCTATGAAACAGGAGGCACATTCCTGACTTGTTATTTTGCAGCTTGTGGGATAAGTTTTATTTTTAGACAGGCTTTTGTTACCAGCATGAGTTGCTTTTTGGAGGCACTCTTTGGAGACGTAGCCATTATCAAACTTGACTGATGTCAGATAAGATTTTAAGTAGCGGACAGATTCAAAGATTAGTAATGCAACAAAAATGGCAGCAAGGATTCGGTTTGACAGCAGTTTGTATTCTTTTAGCAGGTTCCTGGCATGTGAGAAGTTGACCTCTATCTGCCCAATCATCTTAGTAAATCTACTTTTGACCTCTGACACATCAACATGTGTGAAATGATCTAATGTCCTCAAGTTAGTGACAATGCTCAAGTCTTCCCTCTTGACTTTAATGGTTTCCTCAACAAGATCTCGCTTTGCTTTGTTCAAAGGTTCAGATGAGTTTAATAAAGTCTTTGTGAAGCCCTCAGCTGTGCACTTCAGGATGCGTGCGACCGCCCCTACATTAACGGTAATATTAGGGACGACATTCAAAACTAAAATCATGACAGAGGCTGAGATGAGGAGTTTGCGTCCCTGTTTGGTGCAGACTGTGGGCAGAATCATGGTCAGCACACAGCGCAGAGGATGACACAGGAACGAGACAAGAAACATAGCCACGCTGTAGATGCAGGTGGTCTGGACAGACGCTTGGTGGTTGTATTTCAGAATATTTGACAGCCAGTGATGAAGCAGGCCACCAGTGATGATTGAGAGCATGACACAGAGAGACAGTAGAGTCAGGACATCTCTTCCAGCAGGTGTAGGTGCAGAGTAAACATCCCAGAGATAAAGCAGGACCAATTTTAAAGCCTGTCTGCAAGATCCTGTTTTGCTCCTGATGAGGAAAAAACACAACCTGAATGGTGAGGAGTAATATTATCTTGACATATTGGAAAACACAACTTTTGGCAATTTTGCTGAGAATTAGATTTGGAAATTAAAACCTTTTTCATATTAGTCAATTCAATAGGTAAAGCCACAAATGTTTTTAATACAGATTAAAGATGGATATAGTGAGCTTTAGAGGTGCTGGTAGGTGGATTATTCTTTCCTCCTGTTTTCAGTCTTTATGCTAAAATAATCTAACTGCCGGCTGGATTCAGATTAATATTATGACTAACATGAGACTAACATGAGGCTAAAATGAGAGTGGTATTAACCTTCTCATATAACTCTAGGCAAGAAAGCCATAATCAACCTGAACATTTTCTTAATTCTATGATAGATAGATAGATAGATAGATAGATAGATAGATAGATAGAAAATAAATTACACTTCTTACCTGATAGGAGTTATAACATTCTCTGTGATGAACTTCATTCTCTCTATGAAATAATAAGTTTAAGGAAAAGAAGGAGTGAGAAGTGTGTGAAGGAGGACTGTCTCAGGTTAAAAGAGGAACTTCTCTGAACAGTCACTGTCATGTTGTTGTTTGTAGGTCGCCTACAAGTTCCCACGAGGGAAATGAAAAGACATCTCTTCCCTATGTAAACCATGCATGACACAAAATCATATGGAGAGGCATGAAGCGTCAGGCATGTGTCACACACATCTAATGTGACACTGGTCACACTAACCAAAAATGCAGTTTTGGAGTGACATAGTGTGATTTGTAATATTTGCTTTACTCTGCTCACACACTATGTTATGTTGATGCCAGTGCGATCGCACATAGTTTATTTAAATCCTCCTCCAGCTTGACCTATGCGCTTGACACCCCAAGGCTTTTTTAACATATTGTAGGTGAAAGGGGAAAATGTATCTATTTGGTTGCATTCAGGCTCATTTCCTGTTGTCAATACTTTCCTCCAGTTTGTCACAAACTGTTGACTGAGGCACATTTTCCACCTAAGTAATTAATCGGGGTGAAAGTTGCCTCAAACATTTTGTTTTCCAGAAGACAAACAAGTACACACAATAATTATTTTTTCTGCCATCAGTACGTGGCTTCAGCTGAACATTTTGTTGCTGGTAATGACCACTACTGGAAAGACCCGTAGCAGTTAAACCGATGCTGTTACATCCACCGTTTTGTCATCACCATTATATCCAAGCAAATACTAACAGGCATCATTTCTTTAGTCTGCAAACAGCATAGCCTAACCAAGCTAGCTACTATGTCAGTACAATTCAGTCAGGCTTTATGCTATGGGAAACAGACGTTCACATTGCCAAAGCAAATGTGAAATATGAAAATCCTAAACAGAAGAGGGCGGCGCGGTGGTGCAAGGTCGTGGGTTCAAACCCCGGTTGCCCCGGATTTCTGTGTGGAGTTTGCATGTTCTCCTCGTGTCCCCCCCCCACATTTCAAAATCGATGTTTTGTCCCCCTCACTTTTTTCAGGCGATTTCGGAGTTTGCTCATAGCCGGTGCGGTTTGAGTGAGTAGTCAATCAATCACACACTCCGTATCAGACAAGATTAATCGGTTGAAACGTGGACCAAAAACATGTAGCCTATAAGCCTCTAGAAAAAGTCCGACACCAGCGAAGGTGGTGCTAAAAAACTAAAGGGAGAAAAAAAGAGTTCAATGGAGGCTGGTGCAGCTGGTTGATATTTTCTTTTGTGCTGCTGTTACTTAGCCTGAAGACAGTAGTGAGGACGTCTGCAGCAGAGCGGGTAGTTAGACTTTTCAAAATTTGCAAAATGAATAAATAAAATCAACAAAGTCATCATTACGTTCTTTCCTACATTTACTCTGGCGTTTTCTTTAGGCCAGTATTCTACTTTTAACTGCGCTACATTTTCGATTGATACCTTCATCGGTGCTTCAACAACGACGAGCTGCCCCCGTGTTACTGCCACAATGATTCTTCGCATTGTAAAGATTATTTAGATGCTTTAGGAATACTCAGATTGTTTTAGCTGCCTGCACTACTGCAAAGCAAGTGGTTTGGTTGGCTGCATGTTCATAATAAAATGATGAAATACAGGCAACAAGAGTGGCTAGGCAGCAAGCTGATATTTTAAAGTGATCTTTTCAAAAAGTTCATGGAAATTTAAAAAGGAAAATAATTGTATTAAACAGAAATAGCTAAATTAATCAACAAGCACAGTAAATTGCATTCCTTAGAAATAACTATGCTGCTCAGCTGTTTCTAACCTGATGAACAGCAGATTAAATATATTATTAAATATACTTTTACTTGAGTAGGTTTTTCATTTTTTTCTTTTACTTGACTGAATTTTTGTGGGAGTAACTTTTTCTTGAGTAAAGATTTTCAGTAGCTAACCGACACAGGGCAGCGGCACCAATACTAGCTCTGACATGGTGAACATGAGACTGACAGCAGAGATGAGGACAATAGCAGGACTTTAGGAGAGTTAGAGAGTTTTTAGTTTTGAAAATGTATTTTAAAGGCTCATTTAGTTAGGTACTGTACCTGCATAAAATTCTCAAGAATGCTGGAATAAAGGTCTCTAAAGATCCAGAGCCTAGGATCAAGATCCAGGAGAGCAGGCTGACCAGGGACAAACTCCTGGGCCAATTGTTTGCCACTGTCCTTGACCTTAAAACCCCATGTCCTGAGGTGTGTATGTGTCTCTACTACGTGTCCATGAACAATTTAAAAGTAGTCAAAATTTTCACACAGAGATGAACATCCTAAAGTATTTTATAGTATAAGAGGTCAGAGGTCACAGGAGTAGGTGTAGAAAACTAAGGAAGATGAGCTTATAAGTTGTATGGATATCTACTAGACATACTGTATATTGTAATATTCACATAGTAAAACATTTTGTTAGGCCAATGGCATGTCTTCAGAGTTTGCATTGAAGACAGTTCTGTGTTCACAAACATTTGTTGCAGGGAGAGTCAGGGCCAAGTGAGACACAGGAAATATCACAGACAGCTTACATTAGGATAACTAAATACATTTGTTCCATGGTTTTTATTGTATGTAGTCAGTTTTGTTCAAGTTATATTAAACTGCACCCGAGTTTTCATAATCTCCTCTCTGCAGTCTATTCTCCATCTCCTGTCACTGCAAATATCCTCTTTGAGCCACACTAATTAATACATTCTGTTTTCAAAAGTCATTAGAGCAGTTAATGAGCATTTATTAAAAAAAATTGGAGGGGTATGCACCCAAAACCCCCTAGCCCTTCTGCGTCCCCCCAGGTTTAAAGTCGCTCCTACGCTAGGTTAACCTAGGTAACTAGGTTAATTGGCCTTACGTGTGGATTTGAGTGTGAGTGGTTGCCTGCGATTGACTGGACCTGTCCAGGGTGTACCTTTTGCCCGATGTAAGCTGGGATTGGCTCCACCAAAAAGAGACTACCAGCTACTAAAATTGGTTGCACTGATTGCTTGGGGCATAACCTAATTAGGTTGGACATACAAGTGGCCAATCACTGATTGTGTGCATTTGATAAACATAAATCCAGTCAGAGCTCTGAGGAAATGCAGATGCAAAACAAACAATCCAAAAGTGCAACAATGATGTACTGTAGGCCTGCATAAAGTTTTAATCCTGTTGCTATAATTGTGGATTTTTTCTTAGATAAAATCTTTATTATTCTTTGCTCTTGTTTGTTTCTTGCAGATCATTTTCTACTCTGTATTACAGTATTTACAGTGTTTTATAAATAAATAGTGTTTATATACAATAAGAAGCTATTCTTTTATGTTTATCTTATAAACTACATGTTTTCAAAAAAGGAGCTTTACACATAACCTTATCAGAGCTAATGATAATATTAGTACATTTAAGCATACCGATTTTAGCACACCATAGTCAACTTTAATCATATAAAACATCATTTTCCAACAAAAATGTAGCTAGTGAAAATGCTGTGTGACTAGTAACTTTGGAAAACCACTGGCAATGTTGGGTAGTGAGCAAAAAGTTAATGTCTAGCCCTGGTGCATTAGCTTTCTGGCTGGCATGAGCGACTTGGCATCATAGCACATCATACTAAGCTAGCTCAATATTGAGATATTACTATATTATGAATAAATAAGGTCTCTACTGGATTACTGTGTTGCAAAATGTTATACAATTAATTAAAAAATGATAATGTGGGGCAGAAAAAAATGTTTTACCATTAGTGAGTATAATTCTGTGACATTTTATGATTTACACCTGCTCTGGGACTTGTGAAACTAATTAGTTAGAGTTATATTGTAACTTATCTCTGTGGTGCAACTGCTTTTATTTTACTTTAAAGTGGAACAGGCTGAAGTATTGTTAGGCTAAATGTTACTAGGCATGCTGGCCCTTTACTTTCATGTATTTTGTTTCTTTGTTACTGTTTTTTGTTGCTCTTTTTATAATACCTTTGGTCTAACTGTTTCAACATTGCTTCACGTAAAAATTTCAAAGGCAATAAGCTGTCTTCAGCTTTTATTAAAAGTGCGTTTAGCTCACTGCATAGCTGTGGACTTACACAAATAGAGAGGGAAGAACGTTATTAGAGCCTCACAGGACACCATATTTCTTATACACACTCTCCACAATTCACACAAACACACACACATAGTTTCTTTATTGATCATGTACAGCAGTGAAGTGGGATGCAGTTGAAATATTTTGCCTCACTTGAGAGAAATGGGATTTAATGTAAATTTTTGCTCCAGTTATCCTTTACAAAAAAATTTAACAACAAGCAGATTAAAATATTTTAATCCTCAAAAAGGAATGTTTTCGAAAGTTGTTTGTGTTTTTGGTTGAGTACTTTATAGTTTTGCGACAGACACGACAGGACCTGTTGCACTGATCCTGCTGGCACTCAGTAACTACCACAGTGTTGCACAAGTTAAACATTGTGGTCGGGCCTTGTGACTACAGACAGTTTACTACACCAAACAAGCATTTCAAGGAATTTACAAGTGCAGAGGCCAAAATGTGTATTAAACCTACAGCAGTAAAGCTACAGCTAATTTCAACCTGAGGACTGAGACACAATTTATCTGTTGTGAATATTGTGATAACAAGATGCTTTTCTTAAAGCAACATTATGCAACTATTTTATCTTAAATCTTTAGAATATCAGCTTCAAAATCATTTTGATGGTACACTGACTTATATTAGGGAGAATGGTGAATCTTTCTGTCGCGAGAAGTGCTCAGTGCTTTATGGCACTACGTCACACAACACCAAACGTTCTCAATATGTACATCATGACAAAGACAAAGAGACCGAAGGGGACATTGATGAAGGTAGCTTGTGATCAACCAATAGGCCCGACAATAGTAAATATGGCTTTTAGTCATTAGCGGGACTTCACAATAATACTAGGCTGGAAGACAGATGCCAAACTGGCCTTCTCTCTTAGACAAATAACAAGTAACATGTGATATTAACAGGCTTTCCATGCCTCTTGTGTTGTGGCACTTGCTTAATCTTTGGCTGTGTTAACAAACTTGTTGACTCGTTACTTTTTGAAAATAAGCCAAGTCAGCCTGGTTTGACAGTTACAGCCACCAGGGTCATGGTGAGACTTGGTGTAAAAGTGAATTGTACTCCACAACTGTTGGAGCACCAAGTCGCAAGAAAATACAATAAACCTGCTATCTGCGTTTATTAAAGGCAAACACAGAGACCACGTGCAACTAAATTCTCATAAATCAAACTCAAACAATTTATTTGTAACAGCAGTTAAATGAACGCAAATCACTTTGTAACAAAATTTACACATTCATTGCGCAAGATTGATACTCTAATGTAGAAAACATTATTTATGTGCTATGGCTGTGACAACCAAATGTGTGGTCATATAATACATAAACAAGTAACATGATCGCTTATTGATTTCAACCAAAAATATATATTTTAGAAGAATTATTCACAGAGGTCTCGCTCATTCTTCCAGCAGAGGTCATTATAGTAGCATCGATACAAACAGCACACTGCAGTCTGACTGGAGTTTCAAAAAAATATTTTCAAAAAACTCTTCAGAGCTCTGGCTGTTGTTGTTGTTGAGGTTAAATGCCTCTCCTGTGCAGTTTTAAGAAGAGCAGAGAAAAATAATCTAGTTTTTTAATGTTTTGGAACGTGGTGACATTCAACTTGGAGTGTGTCAAAACTAACAGTTCACAGCATGAATATTTGACTCTTGAGAGCCTAAAAAGATACTGTCTTGTGTTATAAACAAATTAAATTCTTCCTAATGGGTAAAAGCTCCCAGACTGTCTGACATTTAAGTGACACAGAGTAGGCATCTACAGACAGACATTTGTCCCTGTTAAGTGTTAAATCTTTATACAACTTTATGATACTTCCTCCATGCTCACGCTCACGAGGTGAGTGATCAGAGCGTAGCATTGAGTGACTGCACAGATGAGAAGTGTACATCAGTTACAAGAGCAGACTTGTTGATGGGGTGAGCCCATTCTGGATACGTGTTCAAGTTAAACATGGCAACGCCCCAAGTGTTCATGGCGAGAGAGACTGAGAGGACGCCCAGGATGTTCATGACAAAGCCAGTTTTCACCTACGAAAACAGGAACAGAAAACATGAGGACAGGACGGTGAAAGTTGACAGTATGTTTTAGCATCAAGTGCTGATTTGAGGATCTTACCATGTCTTTGACCATCAGATGTCCTGACGCAAAGGCGATGGAGTTGGGTGGCGTGGACACTGGCAGCATGAAGGCATATGAACATCCTACTGTTGCAGGTATCATGAAGTACAGAGGGTTCACTGAGACATGAATGGCCTACAGAGACAAAGAAAAAACAAAGACCAGCACTTTTTTAGGATAGGATGTAAATAATTTCATAGTGCTGGACAGCTTTATTCCAGAGCTTTCCACCAAAATTGCAAAGTTATTTTATATAACCTTTATATTCTAGACAATATCTTAAGGTATCGAAGAAACTAAATGTATTGGGCTCAGCTGCAGGGAAAGTGACGCACATGACATCTAGGATCTTCCATTTAATGTAATGTGATGCAGCCATAAAGTTGCTGCCTTTTGTTTGACAGTGTCTCTTGAAAAAAATATGTAAAATAAACTGAAGTAAGCTGAAAGTCAACGGCCATGTTATCGACTCTCTGAGGCAGCCACAGCAGTGCTCTGACCTAAATGTTAACGTCAGCATGCTAATATGCTCACAGTTACAATGCTAAAACATACAACACATGGCTTTTAGCAGGTATTATATTTTACATCCTCAGTTTAGCGTGTTAGCATGCTAACATTTGCTAATATCACAAAGAACAGATAAAGTTCATGGGAACGTCATTAGTTTTGCAGGAATATTTTGTCATAGTAGGAATTGCACCAAATCTTACCTGAGGGTGGCACTAAATGAAAAACCAAAGTAATAACACAAAGATTTTTTCAGTGCTCATCTGGTTGAAAAATGACTCCTAGACTGATTAAAAGCAACATATTCTCTTTTCAGAATCACTTTCCCTGTTACACTGGATAATCCACTATTAACAGCTTTCATAGTGGCTATTAATTTGGTAAAAATTTTGTAATGAGAACTCAGGACACAGTCACTAAACCTCATATATCCTGCAATGGATTCTCTGACTTTGCAATACAGGCAACATTACGAAATACAAAAGCCCCAGATAATGATTACTGACAACAGCAGTTAATGTCCAACAGTCTACAAACATAAGAACATCTACTGCAAGAGTTTAACAAGCCTGCTAAGCCATTGACCAACATTATGCAGGACGAGGTCAGCAGCAGAGGGGGTGGGGCGTGTGGGGGGGGGGGGCACCAGCTGTGGGCCTATGTGATGGGGGACCAAAGTGTTTGTAGAAGCCAACACATATTCCAAGATGTAGGGCAGCCTATATTGCACTGTAATACATTTCTCCCATTACTGCACTAGATAGTGCCCCTCCCGTTCTTGTATTGTATTGTAACTGACTGTCATCTTGATCAGTGCGTTACACTGTATGCTGATATAAAACCTTAAGTGTACTATCAGGGTTTCAAAGTTCATCACACCTATAATGTCATTACTGCAGGAAAATCCAGCATGCATTTTAATTAGTTTGTAATATTTACCTCACTCAAACAATTAAATATATGAAAATTCATCTTTAAGCCTAACTATACAACCACGGAAACAGGAAATTTCTTGCTTAACTTCACAGGACTTTGAAACTCTTTGTGAAACATTTTAACTTCTATAGTGTAGGAACAGAGACACACAATTAAAAAGAGTCCAACCTACTATATATCTTTTGGTTGACAGCCAGGCTTACCATTTCAGCAATGACAGGTAAAAATATGATAATTGTGGCAGTGTTGCTGGCGAACTCAGTGAAACAGGCCAGGAAAGCAGTAATCAACATCACAGCTGCAGCAGGAGGGACCTCAGCCAAAGGTTGGAGGTGGCCTCCGATCCAGGAGGCGAGTCCAGACTCCTGCCAAAAGCCACAAGATTGGGGTTAAGGGTCAAAGATCAAATCACAACATAACAAAGCAAAGTGAAGAATAGGACCAAACAGAGCAGAGCAGCACAGAGTAAAAAGGAGAGAGCAGACATTTATTACACAGACTTGTGACATGTAAACTTTTATATTATACAGTTAATAAAAAGATAACAATGGAAGGAAACAAATGTTTTGGGACACTTCACTTTCCTAAACAGTAGATTGCTATAGTACCACTCTCACTATTACACTATATCTTGTGTAATAGTGAGAGTGTAAGGATGACTAATTGTGGTTTTATGGGAGTTGTGGAGTCTTTTCTTTGTAGGGAACTAGCCAACCTACGGAGACTCAGGAAGATACTGCTCTCAGCCTGGGAATAGTCCAACACATAAATCCCAGTAAAAACCACAACTTTTTTTTTCTTTCTTTCTTATTTAATTTTCTTTTTTACAGTTTAGGTATAACAATGTATTTACAGTAATGTAAATACTGTAAAGAGTTACAGTACAATGTATGGACAGAGCAGGCTAGCTGTTTCCAGTCTTTATGCTAAGGGCTAATAGGCTGCTGATTGTAGCTTCATAGTTGTCATACAAACATGAGATTGGCATCGATCGTCTCATTCCACAATGTCCAACTATTGCTTTAGAAAACATGCTAAAAACTCAGTACTTCGTCACATATATGTTTGTGACTGCAATAACAGTGCACAGTATGTACCAACATGTTTACCTCACAACCTTTAGCCATAGCAAAGCCGCCTCCGAGCAACAGAATGATATTCCAGGGAACATAGTCCTGGGCTTTCTTCCATGATAGGAGAGGGACATAAGGAGAATTTGAAGCTGAGGAAAAATATGGAGGGAAACACTCAATAAGGAACTTCATTTAAATGACTTATATTATACATAACAAAACATTATTCATTAATCTCAGGAAATATTTAGGATGTCATTTTTTGTAAGCACAGTGTTTCCTACAACATCCCTCATGTCTTCTGATACAGTATGAGATTGATGTAGTTCAATTAAAACTTCTTAAACAGTAGTTAAAAACTACAATGATTAGTTTACTTCGTGCACATACAGTGGATTCATTTCACAGCTCCAAATGCTTTAATTAAGGGAGTGTTTCATTTTCATAACATTCAACATGATGGACTTTAAAAAAAAAAATTAATCACTACAAAAAGTATTTTAGTCCGTGTGCAATCAGAGTGTTTTTTATGTGTTCATGTTTTATGCTTTGTTTTAAGTTCATTTAATTTGTATTTGTTTAATAATTAATTTAACTTTAATTCTGTGTTTTATACATTGATGCTTTTCTGTTACCATGATTTTAATATTTTGGTGTGATGAAAATAATTTTTCACTCTGGAAGACAATAAAGTTATATTTTCTTCTATTCTAAAATTTGACCTACATTGAGAGGGAAGAATGATCCCCAGGGTTTGCTTTTTTTCCATGTCCAGTGGTTTATTTGACCAGCTGAACATTATATACACAGTTGGTCGTGCGCACATGTGTCTTTGTGAGCATGCTTACACAAACAAAACCCCAAAGTGTGACAACATAGTTTTGAGAGATTATTCTAATCACAGAAACAGAGAAACTGTAGTTTCAGTTCCAGACTGGAAATTTCCTCAGACTCTCTAATCTACATTATTAACATTCCTCAGCTTATTTTCAGCTTTTTGCAATAGCTGTGCTAGAGACACTGACTGAATGTCTTTGAATATTCCAGAAATGGTCATCAATATTAACGTGTCCTGATGCAACCCCTAACCAGCTGGTTACTTCCATTTGTTATCTCTATTTGATGGATGATGCTCACTTTACCACTTTTTACAACACAAATCTAATCAAACTCAAATTTTAACTGAACTATAACCATAACTTGAATTAGATTATCACAATCATTAACATAAGAGATTTGATGAGCTGATAATTGGACCTGAAATCAGAGTATTATGTCTAGTAAATGAAACATTAATTGGTGTGTTTAAGAGCTCACTGACCTTGAGGGTCGAACCACCAGCTCAGAGAAGGTTTCTGCGAAGGGAAGAAGAACAGTATAGACACAATGATCACGCCAGTGACTGCGTCTGAGACGTACCTGCAGGACAACAAGAGGAGGGAATAACTCTCATAGAAAGATCATTGACAGGCATCTCAATGTATAGACTCTAATACAAAGTGGAAGAGATATTATAAAAAGCAACCTACTTTATGTTTTCATCACATGTGCCTTTCTTACCCTTTTTTAAAAAACACAGACCAGCCAGTGACAAATTTGGGATCTCTTGTGAAGAGAAGAACAGCAAACAGTACAAAAAAGAAAGAGACTGCTCCCTCTGCAAAGCTGAAATTGAGCATGTAAAGCGAAAGTCAGTAATGAGCTCAGTGATAAAAATGTACATATTCACCTGTTTTGCACGAGATTTGAAGACATACACAAGTCCTCACTTTATGGGCCCTAGTTTTCTGTAATCTTCCTCTATTAGAGCCTTTGCTTTGGCCTCTGCCTGGGCTCTTTGGTCATATTTCTTTAAGCACAATCTGCATAAAATAAAAACACACCATGTGACAAATAAGAACATTACTCCACAAAGAGAAATAAAAATGGTAATTCTAATTGTACAATTAACCATCATGACATTTTGCCTAGAAATGAGGAAATCATTACATCATATATCATATGATGCATGAGCAAAGGCCTGACACAGCATTACCGTGTATTCAGTCCCCCGTAGAGAAACGCAATCCAAATCCATCCCAAGAACAGGAAGAGAAGCATGAGCGGGAAAGCAAACGCAAACCAAGAGCCAAAATTGATAAGGTCGCAGTCTGGAAAGTAACTGTATAAAGCAAAGAAATCGTTGTTAAATTGCTGCACAAGGATTGTTTTTGTGATGCAAAGTTTTCACTTTTGCACAAAATACAAAAATGACCTTTTCAGCTGTCCAATCAAGATGAGGTTGGGCGCGGTGCCTGTCAGCGTGGCGGTCCCTCCGATACTGGCTGCATAAGGAATGCAGATCAAGAATCCTTTCCACACCTTCATCTGATACTGCGACTCCAATCGTATCTCCTCAGATGTCCTCATGTCACTCTGCTCCATCCCATCCGTCCTTTTGAAGTTTTAAGAGACATTACTACCTTAAATGAACAGTGGATAAGTACATGAACCTCACCAGAGTTTGGAGGAGTTTGTTTACATCAAAAGACTTTAGCATGAGATTGTGTTAAAAACATTTTGGACAACTATGCTTCTTCACTTTGCTGAGCGTTAGATGATTGATGAAGATTGACACCCATCTCATGTCTGTACAATATGGAAGTTAGCTTGTCTTAGCACAAAGACAAAAAAGGGGCAAACTGCTTGCTTGGCTCTGTTTAAAGCTCACGAAATCTGCCCACCAGTGAGGCTCACTAGTTAACAACATGTTGTAGTTTTACAGGAGTTTATTTGGTAGATTTTGTTACAGACAGAACAGAGCTGTTTCCCCATGAGGTGGTGGTGTAAACCTTCTCATCTAACTCTTGGTAGGAAATCAAATAAGCGTATTTCCCAAAATGTCGAACTTTCTTTCAACAACACCATCAAAACATGATTTGAGTTAGATGGTGAAGGACCGAGTCAAATTATCTCAGCGTTTTTCTTACCCATCTATGGACAGCATTTGTTTTTCCGAGGGCATTGAGGGCAGTGAATGCAGGTTTACTGTAGACCGATCTGAAAGAAAGTAAAGCAAAGAGTTTTCTCTGTGCATTATAAATAGAGTCACGTTGAGTTTCAGCTCTCTTGGGAGGGGCTTTACTTCTGATATATTTAATATATGACTTTAGGCCCATCCAGCATCATTAATCAATTACCACTTAAATATTGACTAACTCGTATCTGAGGACTTTGTGTATTGGGAAAACTGTACAAAGTTCACACCATAGATTACATATTAAAGTCTTATGCAGATGAGGTTAAAACAATACAACAACCATCTTCGCTTCATTTTTGTGAGATGTGGACATCTTCTGAAAACTTATTTTTAAATTAACTTTTGTCATTTTGGGTCACCAGAAAAAGCACTGACATATAATCACCTTATAAAGTTGATATGGCAAATTTTCTAGCAAACAGTTGCTTATTTACACATCCAGAAAATACGGAGTAACATTATCATTCATTTGAAGATGTGTTTCTGGTCGCCTGACTTATCTAAGTTCAAACTTCACTGTCTTTTAGCACATGATTTTGGTCGCCGCCAACTCTTAAGAAAAATATCTGTCTCTTTAGCAGCTAATTGTTCACTATGTTTGCTGAAAACAGCTGCCTGCTGCTGCTGAAAGACCGAAGAGAGCAGTGAGAGAAAAACATAACAGTAACATTGCGGGCTGTAAAACTGAAAAGATGAGCTGAAAGACACTAAAATGCAGAGTTGCTGATAGTTCTCTGTCGGTTTTTATCACTACATCTTTCTCACATAATAGTCATTTAATTCATTGTTAAAAGTCAGGTCTACAACTTACCATTTGTTATATCAACCTCAGGATCATCTGAGGACTTGCACTTCTCTTTCAGGGTCTCCAGGTCTCCAAACAGACTCTCCAGGATGGCATTAGCAATAGGGAGCATCATGGCTGTAGTGGCGGTGTTGCTGAGCCACATGGACAGGAAGGACGAGGTCATCATCATTCCCAGTATGAGCCTAGAAAAAAAATTAAATCCACAAGCTCTTTGGAATAAGGATCACTCTCAATTACACGATAAGGTTATATTTTTACATTATAAAAATCATTCTAAATCCCATGAAAAGTCCAAAACCAACAATGTGTTTCTTAACACCTTCTGGCTTTCCCTTGCTCTGTGTAGCTCTCAGCCACAAGAGTGAAGATATAACTCTTTAAAATGGGTCACAAATATATTGTCTTCTTTTTTATATACACATCCTAGAACAGCTGGACACTACAGTTTTTAGTAAATGTTACTGAAACAGGAATAAATTGCATATTTGTTGGGGACTATTTTCTAGTGTGCATTATCAGCAACAGGAAGGTGTATGTGGGATAATAAAAGAACGTGTCACCCAATGTGGCTCACAAGTGTTTTTAACAGTTTTTGGGACAACAATGGAGCTCAGTGGCACAGAGGACATAGATGTGTCAGGCTTTAGCTACACAGACAATACCTGCTAGTAGGCTCAAGTCTGAGTTTTGAGATTTGTTGAAAATAATAAAAATATAGAATATTACCAGACATATATTTAAAACAGCTTTCCTGTAAAGTTTTCTCACCAAGCTGGCTTTACTCCGACAACAGTAAGGACCTTCAGGGCTATCCTGCGATGCAGGCCCCACTCCTCAATGGAAGAGGCCATCACAAGACCGCTGAGGAAGAGAAAAATGGTTTCGAGGAAGTACTGAGGGCAGACTTTCTTGGCTGGAAGAATTCCCAGTGTTGGAAAGAGGCAGACTGGAAGCATCGCAGTGACGGCCAGAGGAAGGGCCTCTGTGCACCAAAACATTGCCATCAGCACTACCACGTAAAGACATTTTCCCTCCTAAAAGATAAGCAACATGTGGTCATTAACATTCAGCCAAGTTCAATAAGAAAAGGAGAAAGTGAACTACATTATTTTGTTTCACAGGTGATGATTACACATAGTACGGTATGTTCCTGGGAATGTCAGCGATACAGCATTACCATTAAAAAAATAAAATTATAATGTAAGGCATGAGGATTGGTGTATTGTGTGACATAAATATAATTGTGAATTAATACTTGACTGATGGGACAAGGGCTGCAATTAATGATTATTTACAATAGCGTTTCATCTGCCAATTATATAGTTTTTTTAAAAATTGATTATTCATTTAGCCTGTGAAATTGTGAACTGTTAGAATGTACCCATCACAAATTTCCAGAGCCCAAGGTGGCTTCTTCTATGTGCCTTGTTTTGTTCAACTTAAAGTCCAAAACTCAAAGTCTTTCAGCTTATAATGATAAATGACAAAGAAAATTAATTGACTAATTGTTTCAGCTCTAACTAAGACATTTCTTAATGTTCCTTTTTCAAATGGTACATTGTAATCACACAGTGAACATTTGAATTTTATGTGTTTAATTTTGGACAAAAGACTGAATATTTTAACTAATGCTAATTCGTGGGTTTTGCTTGTGAATAATAAAAACAAATACTGACATGATGGAAGTCTTCTTTTAGACATAGAGACATGGGACTGGACAGGACAGTTGTGTTTAGCCTCCATGTGATCAATTACCCAATTCATTATTCATTCAAAATGCTGGAAATGACTGCACATGTGAAAAGTCAGTCTAAAATTGCTCACCTTTTCCGGTAGAGTAAAAAGTAAAGGCAGAAACAGGAGTGGAGTAAGCAGTAGAACAAGCTGTTTGTGGACGCTCCACAGCTTCTTGGACACAACAGATATTTTCATCTCCAAAATGAAGTTTGCTCTGTTTAGGGAAAAAGAGCTCCAGACTGGCTGAGAGGAATCAGTTGGGCAGCAGGTTGAAGCCGCTGGCTGAACATAGAGAAGATTAACTACAGACCCTGACACAGTTTAACTCCTCGTAGGGTGGTGACAAGTAGTTAAGAGGGAGTTCAGTATTCTCACTATTAGGCCTCTCCCACATAGACAAGAGCAGTGAATCGGGGTTGCAGCACAGCTCATGTTTATTCATGTGTATTGCGTCACTGTATTGGCCTTATTGGGTCTGCAGTTGTCCAAACTTTTTTGCACCATTGTTTTCTCAGTGGGGGTAAACAAAGGTGTAGCCAAACCTTTAATGGTTCTGTCTTAATAAACTAAATAACTAAACAGATGTCCATTTACAACAAGTGCACTTTCAACAATCTGCTTTTTGTGCATAGCAGTGAAACCAAAGGAACTTTTTAAAATTCTGTTCTGATTTAATTCTGAGAAAGTAAACACGTTGAATAACATAAACATGAAACCTGTTTTGTAAGATAAATAAATAAAATCAAATATTTACTATGGGTCCTATGACACACTAAAGTCCACAGCTATGCTAGCAGCTATGTGAGGCTGCAGACACACTGGTGCTTTGAGCAAATTTCTAACATCAGCATGCTAAAAGGCTCACAATGCAAAACACATCTGGTAATGTTCACCATATTAGGTGAGCTTATGCTTGTTTATATGCTAATATTTGCTAATTCTATCCATCGTCAACCGCTTATCCTGCGTACAGGGTCGCGGGGGGGCTGGAGCCTATCCCAGCTGACATCAGGCGAAAGGCGGGGTACACCCTGGACAGATCGCCAGACGCCAGTCCATTGCAGGGCCACACATAGACAGACAGCCACTCACATTCACACTTAAGGACAATTTAGAGACACCAGTTAACCTAGCCTTTATTTTAGACACACCAGTGTCACGTGGACAACATGCAAACTCCACACAGAAAGTGTGGGGGTTTGAACCCACAACCTTCTGGCTGTGAGGCGACAGTGCTAACCACTGCACCACCGTGCCGCCCAACATTTGCTAATTAGCAAAAAAAATTAGCACTAAACTCAAAGGCCAGTTAGGTTGATGGAAATGTTATTAGTTGCAGGTATTTGGGTCATAAACCAAATTATTGGGCAAATCAAAATTCTGACCTGATGACAAGTTATTACAGTTCATCCTCTGGGGACCATGAATGTTAATATCAAATTTTGTACTAATACATTATGTAAATCGTGAAATTTTTCACAGGATAGGTTAAAACTTTGACCTGCTGGTGGCACTAGAGGAAAAGTCAGGAGATCACCAAAGTCATTATGGTTCTTCCACTGGACAGCATGAATGTATGATCAGAATTTCATGACAATCCACCCAATATTTGTTGCTGACTAAAAACAAGAAAATATTGCCTCTGCACAAGTGCTTAAATATAGCTTTGCTGAATAATCTGGAAATGTCAGAAAAATCACACTGCTCTAAATTAAACAAATTTACATTGGAATAACATTAGATTTATCACATTTCAATTTATCACAGAAAATGGAAGTTAAAATTAAAATGCCAACAGTGCTTTTTATTCATAGGGTTAAATTATAAATTGAATGTATAAAAAATTGTATATATCTCAAATTCATTCACATGTAAATAATTTCCATGAAAGAAACAGAAGGAGATAGAGCTCATCCTGATACATCCTGATAAAAGTAAGTCACTTTTATGGTATGCAAGTGCTTGATTGAGAAAAGCATTGCAAAAGACACTGCTCATACAGGTTTGAACAGTATGTGCTACATTTAGGTAAACTATGCAGATCAGATAAAGACTTCTTGCAATGGTGAGGTGTGAAATATCTGCTTGTCAATATTTTGTCCAATGTGTGGTAACTTCTTCACAGCCCTGTCATCCAAAGCCCCAAAACTAAAATAATTGTCTCTTTCATGAATCCCACCACAGGATAAAAAACTCGGATCATGAACGCCACAGACGCTTTCCACTAGTGAAAGACATTACACCAAAGGTCCAGCCTTTGAAGATCTTTATACAGTAAACCCGTAATGACAATGAGAATCTGTAAAGGTCAGGACGGGTTGAAAACAGCAGTGCTTGTAAAAGCAAAATGATTATCAAAGGCTCTGAACTGTTTGAGAAATTAACTGCCCAGCCTTTCCTTCTTATCTTTGAGGTCACAACACCACAATACAAAATGTTTCTGATACCGCATGTACAAGAAAATGATAAGATTTAGTTCAGTTAATGTTTGCTCTTTGGCTGAAATGCTAGGAGAGAGTTCAGGGGCTTTTTTTTTAAAAATAAAGCACTTAAATACTCATTTCTAATGACTAATTTCTAACAGAATGTACTTACTAGTGTGGCTGAAAGAGGGTCTTTGCAGTGACGGAAAATGGAAAAAAACTTGATGAGAGAGAGAATGTCAGAGAGACGGAGTATAAAATAACTAGAACAAAACTGACTATAAACCATAAAAACATGGAAGCTGCTAGTTAATGTAGCTGCCACAGTACAAATGTATTCAGTTATCCTAATGTTACACCTGTGAGCTGTCTGTGATATTTTCTGTGTCTCACTTGGCCCTGACTCTCCCTGCAATAAATGTTTGTGAACACAGAACTGTCTTCAATGCAAACTCTGAAGACATGCCATTGGTCTAACAAAATATTTTACTATGTGAGTTTTAGAATATACAGTATTTCTAGTAGATATCCGTACAACTTACAAGCTTGTCCTCCTGTTTTTTCTACTCCTGTGACCTGTGACCTCTTCCTCTTAAAATACTGCAGAATGCTCGTCTCTGTGTGACAATTGACAACTTTTCAATTGTTTATGGGCACGTAGCAGAGACACATGCACACCTCAGGACACAAGTTTTTTAAAAAGCGGCCCAGGAGTTTGTCCCTGGTCAGCCTACTCTCCAGACAAAGCATTTGTCAGAGCCTCTGGGTCTTTAGAGACCTTTATTCCTGCATTCTTAAGAATTTTGCAAGTAGAGTAAATGAGCCATTTAAAATATTTTCAAAACTAGAAACATCTCTGTAACTCTCATAAAGTAAAGTAATCACTTGAGTATAACTAAATAAGCTATATAATCAATCTGACCATAAACTGGTGCTTTGGATTCTGCTAGCTTTAACTCTGCTCTCCTCATCTCTGCTGTCTGTCTCATGTCCATCATGTCAGTACTAATACTTGTGCCGCTGGCCAGTGGCAGGTAGAGAACTCAAAATCTTTACTCAAGAAAAAGTACCATTACTCCCATAAAAAAGTTAGAGAAAAAATGACAAACCTACTCAAGTAAAAGTATAATATTATTTTATCTTTTTTTTATTAGAAACAGCTGCCACTTATTTCTAGGGAATGCAATTTTCTTTACTGGTTGATTATCTTTAGCTATTATACAATTATTTTCCTTTTTAAATCTCCACGAATGTGTTGATAAGATCACTTTAAAATATCAGCTTGCTGCCCAGCCACTATTTTATCTTTAATTATGGACATGTAGCCAACCAAACCGCTTGGTTTGCAGCAGCACAGGCAGCCAATAGCCTACAATACAGCACAGCGTGTTGTATTGTATTGGCGCTAAAGGGAAAGAGAGATAAGGTGAGAAAGGGCAAGAGAGGGACGGGTGAGAGGAAGTGCTGCGCTACGGCGCTCTGCTATCAAATACGATTTTACTTCGTAAAAAAATCGCAAATCAATCTGTGGTCAGCCTTGATATTGTGGCGGACCTCCACAAATAAATGAACGTATGGGAAACACTGGATCATCTGACTTAGATGTTACAGTGAATTCTACGTTTGCTCTGCAGAGACTAAAGACGTTTTAAATGCCCGTAAATGGAAAGCGAAAGTTTTTATTCGCCGGCTTGTTAAAGAGCGACACAGGCTGCTTTCCAACAGGGCCAGCAGTGCCATGTGTGCGCTCACTGATTTTCAGTTATATTATTAGAACAATAAAGCCTTAAACTGAAAAAGCATTTGCCTGATTTTCTAAATGTTTGCACCTGCCCAGCTCTGTGACTGTGAGCGCCCGACACCAGGACTGTTACTGCATGCCGCGACACAGCCTGGATCATTTCGGTTAATGAAGCAAAATGCAAATTACAGACTGGTGAAGTTATGAAGGTCCATCCATCCATCTTCAACCGCTTATCCGGAGTCGGGTCGCGGGGGCAGCAGCTCCAGCAGGGGACCCCAAACTTCCCTTTCCGAGCCACATTAGCCAGCTCTGACTGGGGATCCGAGGCGTTCCCAGGCCAGCGTGGAGATATAATCTCTCCACCTTGTCCTGGGTCTTCCCGAGGCCTCCTCCCAGCTGGGCGTGCCTGGAACACCTCCCTAGGGAGGCCCAGGAGGCATCCTTACCAGATGCCCAAACCACCTCAACTGGCTCCTTTCAGCGCAAGGAGCAGCGGCTCTACTCTGAGCTCCTCGCGAATGGCCGAACTTCTCACCCTATCTCTAAGGGAGACACCAGCCACTTTCGCCTGAGGAAACCCATTTGACGCTTGTACCCAGCGATCTCGTTCTTTCGGTCATGACCCAGCTTTCATGACCATAGGTGAGGGTAGGAACGAAAATTGACCGGTAGATCGAGAGCTTTGCCTTCGGCTCAGCTCTCTTTCGTCACAACGGTGCGGTAAAGCGAGTGCAATACCGTCCCGCTGCTCCGATTCTCAGGCCAATCTCCTGCTCCAGTCTCCCCTCACTCGTGAACAAGACCCGAGGTACTTGAACTCCTTCACTTGGGGCAAGGACTCATTCCCTACCTGGAGTTGGCACTCCATCGGTTTCCTGCTGAGAACCATGGCCACAGATTTAGAGGTGCTAATCCTCATCCCAGCCGCCAGCACTCTGCTGCGAACCGATCCAGTGAGAGCTGAAGGCTACGGACCGATGATGCCATCAGGACCACATCATCCGCAAAAAGCAGTGACGAGATCCCAAGCCCACCGAACCGCAGCCCCTCCTCGCCACGGCTACGCCTCGATATCCTGTCCATGAATATCACAAAGAGGATTGGTGACAAAGCGCAGCCCTGGCGAAGGCCAACCCTCACCTGGAAAGAGTCCGACTTACTACTGAGTACTCGGACACAGCTCTCGCTTTGGATGTACAAGGATTGGATAGCCCTAAGAAGGGCCCCCCTCACCCCATACTCCCGCAGCACCTCCCACAGTGTCTCCGGGGGACCCGGTCATATGCCTTCTCCAGATCTACAAAGCACATGTAGACCGGATGGGCATACTCCCAAGCCACTCCAGGATCCTTGCAGAGTAAAGAGCTGGTCAGTTGTTCCACGACCAGGGCCGAAAACCGCATTGTTCCTCTTCGATCTGAGGTTCGACAATCGGCCGAACCCTCCGTTCCAGCACCCTGGCGTAGACTTTACCAGGGAGGCTGAGAAGTGTGATACCCTGTAGTTGGCACACACTCTCTGGTCCCCTTTTGAACAGGGGAACCACCACCCGGTCCGCCACTCCTTGGGCACTGTACCCGACTTCCACGCAATGTTGAAGAGGCGTGTCATCCAAGACAGCCCCTCCACATCCAAAGCTTTTAGCATCTCCGGCGGATCTCATCAATCCCTGGGGCTTTGCCACTGTGGAGTTGTTTGACTACCTCAGTGACCTCCTCCAGGGAAATTGGCGAAAACCCGCATCAGCCTCCAGCTCTGCCTCTACTAGAGAGGCGTGTCAGTCGGATTAGGAGTTCCTCAAAGTGTTCCTTCCACCGCTCAATTACCTCCCCAGTTGAGGTCAACAGGGTCCCATCCTTACTGTACACAGCTTGGGCGGTTCCCGCTTCCCCTCCTGAGATGGCGGACAGTTTTCCAGAAACACTTTGGTGCCGACCGAAAGTCCTTCTCCATGTCTTCTCCGAACTTCTCCCACACCCGCTGCTTTGCTTCTGCCACAGCAGAGGCTGCAGTCCGCCGGGCCTGTCGGTGCCTTGCAACGCCTCCGGAGTCCTCCGAGACAACAAATCCCGGAAGGCCTCCTTCTTCAGTCGGACGGCTTCCCTGACCACCGGTGTCCACCACGGTGTTGAGGGTTACCGCCCTTGAGGCACCTAAGACCTTGAGACCACAGCTTTCCACTGCAGCTTCAGCAATAGAGGCTTTGAACATTGCCCACTCATGTTCAATGTCCCCAACCTCCACAGGGATGCCAGAAAAGCTCCGCCGGAGGTTTGAGTTGAAGATCTCACGGACAGGGGCCTCCTCCAGACGTTCCCAGTTCACCCGCACTACCCGTTTGGGCTTACCAGGTCTGTCAGAGTCTTCCCCACCCCTGACCCAACTCACAACCAGATGGTGATCAGTTGACAGCTCCGCCCTCTCTTTACCCGAGTGTCCGAAACATGCGGCCTCAAATCAGATGAAAGCGATTACAAAATCGATCATCGATCTTCGACCTAGGGTGCTCTGGTACCATGTACACTTATGAGCATCCTTATGCTCGAACATGGTGTTTGTTATAGACAATCCATGCACTAGCACAGAAGTCCAACAACAAACCCCCACTCAGGTTCAGATCAGGGGGCCGTTCCTCCCAATCACGCCTTTCCAGGTAACTCCGTCATTGCCCACATGTGCGTTGAAGTCACCCAGCAGAACTATGGAGTCCCCTACTGGAGCCCCATACAGGACTCCATTCAGGATCTCCAAGAAGGCCGAATACTCGAACTGCTGTTTGGTGCATACGCACAAACAACAGTCAGAGTTTTCCCCGCTACCGAGGCGTAGGGAGGCGACCCTCGTTCACGGAGTAAACTCCAGCGTGGCGGCTCAGCCGGGGACTTGTGAGTATCCCCACACCGCCTGGCGCCTCACACCTTGAGCAACTCCAGAAAAGAATAATGTCCATCCCCTATCGAGGAGCACGGTTCCAGAGCCAAGACTGTGCGTGGAGGTCAGCCCCACCAGATCTAATTGGTAGCGCTCCATCTCCCGCACAAGTTCCGGCTCCTTCCCCCACAGAGAGGTGACGTTCCACGTCCCCAGAGCCAGCCTCTGCCGCCCGGGTCTGGTCCGTCGAGGCCCCTGACCTTCACCGCCACCCAAGTGACAGCGCACCCGACCCCTGCGGATCTTCCGA
Source organism: Lepomis macrochirus (assembly GCA_024633595.2). Classification (NCBI taxonomy): domain Eukaryota; kingdom Metazoa; phylum Chordata; class Actinopteri; order Centrarchiformes; family Centrarchidae; genus Lepomis; species Lepomis macrochirus. The sequence goes on along the minus strand of JALXJV020000014.1, from coordinate 24,353,007 downwards.
TGGATGGTGGGTCCAAGGGATGTAGAGGGGGGTGCCACGTTGCTTTTCGGGCTGTGCCCGGCCGGGCTCCGTGGCAAACCCGGCCACCAGGCGTTCGCTGACGAGCCCTCCCTCTGGGCCTGGCTCCAGACGGGGGCCCCGGGCTTCCTCCGGGCAGGGTTAATCCTCCTCTTTCATGATCTTCCATCAGGGGTTAAGTTATGAAGGTATGAATGGAAAATGTAACGAAATTAAAAGTAGATTACTGGCCTAAAGAAAATACTGGAGTAAAGAGTATAAAGGTACAGTTTTTAAAAGGTGTGAACGTGAAAAGGTGCCAATTAGCTACTTTTTAAATTTTATTTATTTATTTTTGCAAATTTGCGTTATTTGTAACAAGTACCCACCCTGCAGCAGGAGTCCACACTGCTGTCTTCAGGTAGGCTGTAAGTAAAAGCAGCACAAAATAAAAGGGATATTGAGACACTTTGCTGCACCAGCCTCGAGCGAACTCTTTTTTTTCTCCCGTAATTTTTCAGCACCACCTTTGCCTTCTGTCGCTAATTGTTTTCTATAGGCCTACATGATTTCTGTCCGCGTTTCAACGATTTATTTAGCCTATGCGGGGTGTGTGATCGATTGATTCAAACCGCTATGAGCCAACTCAAGATTCTCACTTCTCTCTCCCTGAGCGGCACACTGCTTCCACAAACTTGGTGAACATGCATGGGGCCAAAGAGCATCTGAACGGAAATCAGCATTACTTGCAGCAATGACCACCATGTACTTCCTCTGGCGTGGCAAGATGGGGACATGTAAGACAGGGCCGGTTTGTAGTGAGATTTCTGCCTGATCACAAGTGTTTCAGTAAGTTTTGATTTCACATGCAACACACAGTCTCAAACTGTGTCGGTCAAGCGGTCTAAAGGGGATAATTCTTCCAGCGAAGCAATACGTCTGCTAATGCAGCAGTATAGGACTGGTAGACTTAAAAAATAATATAAATTCTTTTTAAATGATGAATGTGCAGAAAGTTTTGAACATGAGCAGACAACCTGCTTTAATGCTTAAAATTTCCTGGAGCAGGACCCCCAGACCCTCTTCTTCATTTGAGTCCCCTCCACCATTGAACCAATGCTCTTGCATTCCAGAAATCTAACCTATAATGCAAGAAAACAGCCTCAGCTTTACTGTCAACATGTAAAAGGGTCTCTGCACAATTTCCTGAGTCCTGTTCTGTCCAACCAGTCAGGAAGAGGACCACAGACCTGCTCCCACATCGTGTCTCTGTCCGTGGCAGGGCAATGAGTTTGGCTGGGAGAGGAAGAACGGGCTCACCTGTTACAAAGGGTGTAGAATTTAGTAGGGACTTGGACTGATATCGACTACTGCATTGTCTCTAGTAGTCTATGATTTATTATATGTAAGGTTGCAGGGCAGCAACTTATCGATTGATCAATAATTCTTTTCTATTAATTGATTACTCATTTGGGCTTTGGGAAATTTTTTGACTATTTTACACACAAAGGTGCAAGATATCTAGTTTACTCTCTTAGAGGACGAAAGAAACCAGAAAATATTCACATTTTAAAAACTGGAATGATTTGACTTTTAAAAATGTGTATTTTTACTTTTTACTATTGTTTGGTTAAGGAGTCTATGCATAATTGAAAATTACTTTTAATTAATCAATTAATTGATTAATTAATTTGAATTTATCTGACTGTGGTGTTGTTGTTTGAGAATGTGCCAGTAGGTGGTGATCTGAGTACATTTTCTCCAAATTCTGCACCTGCTGAGCTGCTCTCAGTGAGATGCTTCACCTCTTCTATGATCTAAAATCAATATTTTTATAAAAGGAGATGCTCCATATGATGCATTTCCTGTATTATTCTGAGGAGGAGAACTGAGCAGTAGATATTCACTCCTGGTGGGTGGATTTTATCCCAGGTGTCTGCAGGATAAAGCCAGTGGCTTTCAAAACATCACCAACAGTGAACGTCAGGGCAGACTGGAGAGCATGAACACAGCATTTTGACATGTTGGGCTGCACTTTTTAAACATAAATCAGAAACAAAATGTCTGAATGAATCATGATAAGTTTTAATGATAACATATCTACAGTATAAATCTGATAAAGGTGTGTTGAAATGACAGTTTATTGCAGTCTGTGGTGTCACTGGTTTATTTATGACAGGAGGTAAACAGGAACAGGCAGTGGATAAAAACCACAAGCTGATGGAGTTGTTGAATGTTATTATAAAAATTAAACTAAATATATTGTTTTACATTTATCAACAGCACAATTAAAATATGAATAATTTGCTGTGGAAATGTCACATTTGAGGTTACAACATATCAGTAAACACAATTCAGCTATTATACACTACAGTAAATGCTGTTTACACCTATTGCAGTGTGTACAAGGTGTTTTAGTTCCTCTAAAGAAGGCTCAGATCCTGTCATGTCTGTTCCTGTTTAGTTACTAATGTTTCTGGTGGAGTTGACCTCATTGTGGTTCACTACAGTAACACATTTTAACAAACTCAGGAAAAAAGGACATTGTAAATAATACACAGATATCTCTGAATACAAGTCCAGTACAATAAATAAGAAAGGCAAAAACAGAATCATTTTCAATTGCTGATTTACAGGATATACTGCAAAGGGCTGTCTGTTTACGTGCTCTGATCTCACTGAAGTCTCCAAACAGGCCGGATAGTCTGCTTTACCACATATGCTGCCGCCGTCTTGAAGACCTGACACGAAGAGCTTGAATAACCTGAATTACCATAGAAAGAGACAAAACAGCACAGCATGATTTTTTCCATTTGAAAGAAGCCCACCTAGTAAGAAAAACAAAAAACCCTAAAGAGGTAGAGAGGCTGTTAGAGGAAATGGTACGTCAGAGGAGGAGTTAGCTCGCCCACAGTTAGGTTGAGGGGGTTGACGGAGGGTAACCACTTTATATGTGTTTAAATGATGAATTCATTATTTCTGATTCATTTTTAAACTGAATCTTCTTTGTTTTATGCTCATTTTGAAAACTTTCTGCACATTCAAAATCTATCCCATATATCTGTGTTCTCTGACGTTTCAAGAAAATAGTTGTAATACTACAAGAATAATAAAACCAAAAAATTCCCCAAGCACAGCAACAACGATGAGGTGCTGGTAGATAGCAGGATAAGTCTATGAAAAATCAAAGACAAACTACCGCACACTGATCTGACTTACTACTTCATTTGTGAGCAACGCGTTTGCCCATTGCAATGGGCAATACTAATTATGTATATATTATAATGACAATTAACAATTTACCTGACCTATACTCTCGCCTCCCCTCAAGAGGCTAATCCCCTCTCGCCAGGCCATCCTTGTGAACAAGAAGTTGTTCTTAAGTGTCCTGCCTTGTTAAATAAAAATAATAATATTTTATTGAAGGATGAGACAAATGCACTTTCTTCACTTCGGGAGAAACTGAATTCTGCTCTTACAAAACCTACGCACTCTCATATGTTGACTTGATCAGTGCATAAATTTGTTTCAACACTCTTTTCATATTGATTTAAAACCATATCTATGCTACCTTTCTTTTGATGTTATCACAACATATACCTGGTAAAACGAGACATTAATAGTTGACTGCTTGACATTGGGATGATAGATGAGTCTTGATTGAGAATGTTTTGTTTCCTCTGCACCTGGCTCTTGTGGTGTTCCTCAAGGATCACTTTCAGGCACTATTTAATTTTAATTATAAACGCTGCTACAGTGTTTCTAGAAAATGCAGCTGTACTTCCCCTCCAAAGCAGGTCAGGTGTGGGGGTTTCCGGGGTCTGGATGGTTTTTATTGATATACACAGAGGTTTTCATTTTTAACTCCTCAAATCAGTGGTTTAACCACAACGTTTAGGTTTGCAAATGTCCATGCCCATGCAAAAATCTGCATGCTCTGATCACTCTGAAGTTAGATTTTTTCAAAATCAAATCTTTTCCCTTTTTCGAGACTGCCCTCCAAAGATAAACAACAGCACCAGTTCAGCAAGTGCCCCAAAATGATATGCTTATGTTCAACTATCAAAACATTTACCTCTAGGTAGGAATTAGCAAAGGAAGAATTAAGGTGATATTATTATATACCGACAATGACAGCTGTTTGTTTCCTGTTTCCAGTCAACATTCACCGTCGCTTTCAAAAGCATGACCAGGATTATTTTCCAAACCATAACCATATGCTGTTCTTGTCACCATGATGATGATGCTCCCCTAACCTTCAGAAAGTATTAGCTAAGTCTTTTAACCCAAGCCATGATGTTTCCATAACCACTTGTTTTAACCCAAACGTGAACATAACCAAGTCATTTTTGGAAAATAAATTTCCTTGACGTGACCATGTTTGCTTCATAACCTCCAACAAATCCCTACAGTGCGTGCAGATAAACAGAGTTTATTTACCCATATGCTGATTAGAGATAAAATTATTTTGGCGAGGCCCACTGCCACATAGCCTATAATGCTCCACATCAATGGCAGGTCCTCAACTTGTTTGTGGAAGGGCAGGCCAGAGTGAGTTGTGTTCAACACATTGGTCATTGTTGTCAGCTCAGCCTGGGTCACACACACTGTATTCAGACAAATTAAAACACAAAAATTAATAAAAATTAATAAATGAAATATTTCGGTCCATAGTGTTTGAAAGCTATCACAGCAATAACTGTCATTTGACATTGATTAAACATTATTTCTTCAAAAAGTTAATTTCTACGCTGAATTTTCTGTTTTTACCTAAAATATAATTTCATCAAGTAGAGGTAGAATTTGTCCATTGAAAGACTTTAAAAAATGAATAGTAGAATATCTATGTGTGGAAAATGAATAGATGTCACAGTAGAAAAGAAAATATGCTGCTTTTTGATGTGGAAAATAACCAGATTCACTAGCAGCTGCCACAAACATTTTGAAACATTTTGTATTAGCATGCATTAGAAATCAAAAGTCTATAGATGATAAATATGTGAACATGCTATCCCCAAGTGTAAAGAAGAAGTGTGTATCTCAGTTTAGATGCTCTAATACAGTCAGCAGGGAATCATATATTCTGCCAATTATAGTGGAAATGAAAGTCAAAGCTTACCATTAACCGTTAGAGCAACTTTGAGATACTGATTTTGACCTCCTACATTCGCACTGATGAAACATTCATAGGTGCCCGAATCTTCAGGTGTCACACTGTGGAGGAACAGACTGTGTTTCTCTCCAAACCTGGCAGGACGACTGAAGTTGTAGTTCTGGGTGGCCTCCTCACCTTTAGCTCTCCTGATAATGCCACTTTTGCCCTTGTTGGTGATCTGTTCAAATTAACAACCAAAAAGTCATTTTAGACCATGTAATGAAATCAAAGTCACTTATTTACAAACGAACAAACTATTTACTGTGGTTTAAATTTAGCAACATTTATGTCTGAAATCCTGAAATGGGTGACTGACCTTGTACCATGTCACTGAGAGGAAATTCATGCTGTCAATGTCAACATCTGGACACTCAAGTGGGACATCTTCTTTGCAGCTTGCATGAATTTCTGGCAGACTCTGGGTTGCATAATGCACTAACAGCATCTGTGACAATCAAATCAAAGTGTTCAGAGCACAAGTGTTTTAAATTAGTGCACACAGCATCACTTCACTGAACTACTTATCTAGTGGATAAAACAGTTAATAAAATATTGAAAAAATGTTACATATTTTAATTATAATATCGAGTCAGAATTAACTTACCTTAATGAACAGCACCTTCTGAGACATCTTCCACACTTCATCTGTCACTTGAGTTAGCTGTAAGTGGTGTTGCTTTCCCTTACTTTACTTGAAATGGAGTCAGTTTCCTGTCAAAGGGGCACATTTCAACTATTAGGAGACATTTATTGAACAACACACCACCATGTGGCAGAAGTGTGTTATTACTGTATTAACTGTTTTTAGAACATGGAACAACAAAACCTTTGAGTTTTGGGTCACTTCCTCAAAACAGTTCACTTCTTTAATGCCCCACAAAGGACTTTTTCAGCAGCTTAAGTAACTACAAGTAGTTTTTATCTGTTTATGAAACAGTTGCAGTTTAATACTGATGCCTATGTGAGTCATATAGAAGCATCAGTATTAAACTGATGGTCTTGTTTGTTTGGTCTAAACAAAAGAAACCATCAGCAACAATGCCAGTCCCTGGATCTGATTCCCCCCCAAATCAGATTAAATTTTGTAAAGTTTCACAGAAAGTAGTACGTTAAAAGGAAGCAGGAGGAGATTTTCCATTAGAGAATTTTATTTTTGACGTTATATTTTATGGTTATGGCTGGTTCTGGGGAAAGATCAGCAAATAGAGACTAAAAGTCAGGATACCTTGACCTTTGCTGCTTCAGTTTTGACTGTTCTTTTTAAGCAGATGGGGCACGCGCTATCTAAGTACATGTAAACTCACTATTATGTGTAACTTAAAGTACATATCAAATGCATTTTAGGTAGCTGTTATCACAATGATGTTTGTTAAAGTGCAAATTTTTCTGATACGATTGGTTTTAATTTATTAGTTGATGCCATTAAAAGGGGCAGCTGAGCCTTGTTCGTGTTGAGTTGACAGTGTGTGGGCGGGACCTTGATACTAACCCTTAATCCCTGCGCTGACTCCATGGCTCTATATGACATCACCAGCATAACATGGCAGAACCCATGTCCAGGATATTTTGGTTTCATTTTTGTACAGTGGGAGGAAGTGGAGACGAGTTGTCCATTTTCATATAAAGTCTATGGTTTTGGCAGACCTCCAATGGTGCAGGGTCCAGTTTGGGGCCGTCATAGAGATGGACGTAATGCAATGTTGTTTAAATATGTGGATAATGGCACACATTTTCAATCTCTCCTAAAAGACATTCATACTTTTTAAAACATGGAAAGTTACAGAAAAAGTTGGGACAAAATAAAAAAAGACAGGTTGAGAAAGAGATTCAAACCCTTGCACCTGTCTCACCTCCACACAGCTGCATCATGATGGATAAAGTGAGTGTTAAAATATGTCGATGTTACTGAAATGGTAGGACACAGCTCTCCCCCAATGCACCACTGAAATGGTGTGGAGGGATGGGGTTTCCAGAGCTATTTGTTCATGCGACAAGCAGTTGTGAGGAAGCATAATTGCAGCTTAACTTCTCACCAGCAGTGATGTAAAGGTGTACTCCAGGGTGTGTCAGTACATTGTGACATCACTGTTTGGTGTAATTACAGGTGCAGCAAAGCCCACTGTGAAACTGACACTTACAACCAGCGAGGGCCATAAACAAACAATAAAACAATAAGGCAGAAGACAATGGACATGTGTGAACAATATGCATGTAATACAAAATCCAATAAAATAATAAATATTATACAAATCTAATAACAAACTGCAACAAGTATAAAGATGATATGTAACTTTTCCGCATTAAAATGTCTAAAAATGCTTAGACCTATATTTTGTTGAGTTGCATTATCCCAAATGTTTCCAATAATTTTCAAACCCAGACAAATTTTAATCAAGCTAAGGTGCATTTAATTTGGTCGCCTGTCAATGGTTTCATATCCCCTTTGGATGATATAAAATCTTAAGCTGTTTGTGGCTATCTGGGCAGATTTTGGTGTATACAGGCTTGGAAACATTTTAGCTGGACAGTGAGATGTATCTCTGAGAGACCGCCTGTCTTACATACTGGAGGCTCACACCATTGACACACATACAAACACACACTGTTATGAGGCTGGCTCATCCTGTTGTTTTCATCTCAGGGAACTCCCCATTGTCTGCCTTCAAGCATATTATTTGTATGTGTCGCTCTTGTTGACAAAGGAGGTCGATATATGGTTATTAATAGCAGACTGGCTTTATGGAAAAGGGAAGAGTGAGGTCTTTAGATTCCACCATCTGCATTAAACAATGCCTCATTCAGCAGCAGCTGGCACAGCAAGAGCAGGGACGTAGAAATTTACTGATGTTACCACCAGATCATCAGTGGAAATGATATTTTTTGTTAGCTTCCTATTGGACACCGGTAACTGCAGCTGTGAGCGGTTTTAGATTTATGACAGCGGGGTTAATCTCAGCATGAGAAATAAACAGCAAATACAAAAGCATGATACTTCACAGTTTTGAAATATCTCACGTTTTGGTCAGTGCAGATGTTCAGATATTTCAGTGCTCTATTTAGTTAAACAGCTTAATCAAGCACAAGGGCATTTTACAGTTATATGAATGACGTGTTATAAGGAAATAGTGTGGTTATTAACTTCAGTGACAAAAACTGCTGAAGCTTTAAGACTCATCAAAGTTGTGATTCTCCGAAGGTTTAATTGGTGTAAATGTGATTGAGTGCATGTGTGATGTGTGCATGTATGTGTTTGATTCTGGCTCTCCGTGCTGTAGTTAAAGGGTGTTGCACGCCAAAGTAAATCCCAGAGGTTGTTAGCACGCCCAGCTGCTGGTGTAGGTCTCCATGTTTCTGTCAGCGAGGTTGTTCACTGCACACTCTTTAGCCTCTGATTGAGGAAATCCTCTGACTGTTTGCTCTGTTTGCTGAAATGAAACGTCCCAATGGTTCCGCCATCTCTCCCACAGGTCCTGTACATAGAGACTTTCCCATGAAGACTGTGCATGTTTACAGGGGTTTGACAGATATATAGCTCTTTGATGGGCCGTAACAGCGCTAATGTTTAAGTGCTAAAGAGGCTGATAGATGATATTTTAAAGATAATTCAAGCGATTTTTTAATTAACCCCAAAATTGAATTGTTGTATTGTCAGGAGGAAAAATAGCTAAAATGGTAATTAATAAATACAATTACTTGCAGCAAGGAAGCATAACATAAAACATAAAGTAAATACAAAAACACCACTGATGACATTAAAGGTGCTTGTGCTATACACACAACTGCAAGAATATGTTGTCCAGTTGTTTCCTGTTTCACACAATAAAATTCCTGCACCATCAAATCAGTGAGAAGGTTGGGACTGATTTGGATCTTTAAAATAACACATTTAGCTCTCTGTACACATTTAACACAGCTAACCTCCCTAGGAAATGCTGTCTTTGCTGCAATTTCTTGCAACCATCTGACCATAACAAGATGCTTATAGCTCATTAGTCTGCTCGTTAGTAGCTCTTTAAGGCAGAATGAAGTTTGTAAAATAAACTCTGGACAACCTTAAAATTTGAAATCATTTAACATAAGGACGTTATGTTGCAAGTACATCATTAATGAAACACAGACTCCATTGTGTTATGCCCCGGTAAAAGGGGAAACAAAGTATGAAATGATGTAGCTTCAGTCAAGTCCAATGTTGTAATGGACAAACGTAGGCCATATGTTCCGTAACGAGTTCTATATATTTTTTGTGCATGTAACAGGTTTGCAAAGTGAAAAAGCCCAAAGTCCAGCCCAAAGGTAGTTCCCATCTCCCACAGAAAGCTGTGCTCTGAACCGCTTGAAAACAGCTCGTTTGTATCCAGCCCTTCATTTCCTTTACTTGTGACATCACAATGAAAACGCCTCATAAAGCTCGCCAAGCGGCTGGCGGGGTCAGACACGCCCTCAACCCAAGCTAGTCTGAGCGGAGGCCCTTTGGCTCAATTGGCCTTTATTTGGGTTTCCATTGTAGAAATGTTGTACCTGTACCTGCTTCCAGGTACTTTTTTTCGTATCACCTCACCTCCATCCAAGCGAGCTGAGGGATACTAAAGAAGTGAAGTGAAACTTATGTAAACAAGCAAACACTACAAAATGTATTTTAAGGTGCATTTACCCAAAATGTTTTAGAAGCCAAATACATAAATAGAAGTAAGTAAATAAACCTTAATACATCTTTAACCAATATTTTTAGATTAACAATGGATCACATCACATGACTACGTGAAAGGTGTCGGTCAAAAAACCTATCTATCACTATCACCACAATCTGCAGCACCAGCAGTAGCTCACTAACAACACCAACCCTACGCCCACACTAGCGGTTCTTTGAAGTTCTACTTAGGCACAGTGGTGATTTGAGCCAAATGCTAATTTTAGCATGCTAACATGGTGATGTTCAGTGGGTGCAATGCTTAACGTTGTCACCATCATGGTTTGCCGTGTTAGCATGCTAACATTTGCTAATTAGCAATGAACACAAACAGATTGGCTGATTGGAATGTCATTAGTTTTGCCCATAGTATTAGTATTGGACACATTCATTTCTTGACTTGATCACGACACTACATGAAATGTCAATGGGTCACCAAAGTCAGCCACTGGGGTACCATGAAGGTATATCAAAACGTTCACGACAATACATATAAGTTCTTAAGATATTTCGATTTGAACCAAAATGGCGAATCGACCAACACTGCCATTCCTAATTTCATGTTATATAATATAAAACATAATAATAATAATAATAATAATAATAATAATAATAAGAAGAAGAAGAAGAAGAAGAAGAAGAAGAAGAAGAAGAAGAAGAATTTATTATAAGTTTATAGAGTTTATTTGTAGATTATCAAACAAAGTACAAAGTGCTTCACAGAGCGATAAATTTCATAGCAGTTGATAAGAAACAATAAAATATAATAAAGTGCACAGAACAAAAGATTAAGAAGGAAATAAGACAATATACGTGCTACTTTCTGACTGCTGACAAGTTTGCCATATTGACTTTATAAGGTGATAATTTGTCAGTGTAATGTTTACAGCTTGTTTCTGTTGTTTAACTTGTTTAACTGACTAATATCTGACATTCAATAAATAGCAATATTACATTTTTGTTATTTAAACTACCATACAAACACACAAACATGTCAGACATCTACTATGATAAATATACTGTATGCAGTATATATGATTGAGAGGATGAGTAGTTTTCTATTCAATGGGAATATGATGAAAACATTTGCTTTTAAACTATTGCATGCATCTGTAAGTGGCTGTAATTCTTCCTATCTTTGTGAGGGGACTGAAGCTGCAGAGCCGCATCACATTGCCTGTTCAACTGTTTGTTTAAGGAAGCAAAAACCCCTTTCAGTCTGCATTGCTGGATCACCTCCGCCTCTGGGCTTTGGCAGGCTGCTGAGTGCTGGGGGTTGATTGTCCGAGCCTGCAGCAGAAAAGAGCTGTGTTACGACGATCTGTATTGTTCCCTAATTTCTTCTCTGGGATTTCCTTTTGCCAACTCCCCACACCCAACCATCCTTTTCAATGTACAGCCCTCCATCATCCTCCCTCTGTCTGAAGACCTTGCCAAAGTCTCTGGCACAAAAAAACAATTGTTTGAGGAGACAGAACCGGCTTCTCAGATGGGCCTTTCTCACTCACAGAAGCTCAGCTGACAGCAGACTTCATCCTCCTCCTCCTCCTCCTCCTCCTTTGGAAAAGTGGCCATGTTCAGTAAAATCGGAAGCAAGGTATCTGAGTCCTGAGCCACAAAGTGACTCAGAACCATTAATATCTTTGACATGCAGGTGGAGCGAGGGGCCACATCCCCAGCCAATGAGTGTTTGAAACATGCTGAAACAGACTGTGAGAGCAAAAAGCTATTAAAATATTACCATGTGCAGGTTTGTTTCTAACAAGAGCTCTCTGGCAAGACTACAAAATGCTGAAGGTAAGCACCCATCTGGGAATCAGGACTGCGCTCCCAGATGAGGTTGAAAAAACGCTTTACATCCTTCTAGTTTCTGGATCATCTATTTTGGCTTTTTTTCCCTTCCTTTAGTGAGGCAAGAACAGGAACACATTTGAGCTGTCGGAGCAGTGATTTGTGTTTGATCTGTAAAGATGTTTTCATGGAGCTATTGCCCAACAGGGCTCATTAAATTGTGCTTCTTAAATGTGACTATTTCCTCTTCTGTTTGTTTAGACCAATAACTGTTCACCATAAACAGGCTGAGATGTTACATTACGTCCGTTTCTTTTACATTTATGCACAAATAACTCACACTAAACTGCAATCTGTAATGAGCAATAAAGCAATGCACTTCTAAATGGGCAACATAAAGTAGACATATTTTATCCACTCAGTGGTGCTTTTGGTTTTCTCTAAAGTGAACTTTATTGTACAATTAACTGTCATTGCTGTAGTGTAGCTATCTGGCATCCAATATCTGTACACTTATCTTTAGAAAATCATCATAAAATTTGTTGCTGCTATTTTATTTTTTGTTTTTTTGTTTCATTTTCAGTAGGATTTCAATCCCACGCACTAAAAGTCAATTCAGCACCGACACCCATGGGTAGAAAACGAGAATGGGTTGTTTTGACCTTGAGTTATTTTTATAGATATTATTGTTGGGTTTTTTACCCAAGTTCAAGCATGGTATGGTTGGAAACTTTTAAAATCTACTCTAGCTATTTTTAAACTGACATGTTATTATTTGTTACAGATTGTTACTGTGTGTCCTTATCAGTTTTTAATGCCTCCCACACATAATTTTGTAACACTAACAGTAAGTTTGCGACAGTTTTAAGGTAAAACTTGTTGTGTTGAGCTTGTTGCGTTTAACATGGGGTCAAAATAGCAATATGTTAGTTTGAGTAAATAACTCAACAGTAATATAAAACGTTACACTAACACTGGGCCAAAACAACCAATTGATATGGGGTAAAATTAACTCAGTGTTGCCTCTGTGTTATGTTAACCCATTTCTTTTTCGTGTGCAGGACTTTATATGTTTATTTATATAAAGTTACATGGGTGAGTTCAGGCTTCATCCAAAGAGATGACATAATATAGCAGAAAAAGATCATTAAAGAGAAGTAAGAAGTTTTATGTTCTTGTTGTTTTCTTTTTCTATCATTCACAAAACAACACAGACAGTCAAGGTCTGTTTTCATCACAGGTTACAAAACTGACAGGAGGAGGCGGAACTGCCGTCTATCTGCATTTCATATCGCCTGAAATTCTTCCTCCACAAAATCTCTTTTGGGATTAAGAGATGTGAGCGTCTGAGGAAGAGGAAAAACTCACCAAAGTGAAGCAGTAAACCTTTGCAGTGGTCCCCAGGTGGATGCTTGCCTGTCAGACATGTTAAACAGGTCCACACTGGCATTATTTCCTGCCTTTGCTTTCCTCCCCCATCTTTTCTGATGGCCTCTGTCATCAATTCAACTCATCTGTCATCTTGAAAGAAAAAAAAAGTCTCCTTCTGAATTTGTTGGTTTGCTCGTGCTCAAAAAGTACCACCAGAGAGCTGCACAACTGGGTCCCAGCGCCGGATGATGTCAAGACTGGCGCTGACCCAAAGCCCGTCGCACAGAGAGTTCTTCAGAGAGGTCAGCTGAGCGTTGTTTTCCCTTCCTGTGCCTCCGTGACATCTTCCTGCCGGCTGGAGCCTCGGGGAGCCATTTGATGAGGCCCGGGGCTCAGAGCATGGAGGACTTAGCAAAGCAAATTCCAGTTAGCCTGACAAGGCTGGGGGCGGGGGGGATGAGGGGAGCTCGGACCCCCAGCATGCACCTTTAACTGCCTCAGAATTCACTTTCCATACAGCCTCCTGTGTCACTGGAGAGCCTCCCTCTGTGATTTTGAGGACTAAGTTTGCAGTCTGATTCAGAGCAATGCCAGTTCAGCTGTCTGTGTGTCTGAGCTGCAATCTGCCTGTTAGAACGATCACTACAGTGTCTTTTTAAGACTGGAGAAGACAGAGAGGCCCACGGAGACTGGGCTGCTTTTCCTTCACAGGCTGATTTCTCAGCACCTATGAAATGTTTCCAAGTGTAAAGTGGCCTGAATTGGTTCAGAGCTATGGAGACGATGTTGAAAGAGAATGTGAAAGTAGAAAATTAACAAACATTTGCAGCTCATTGTAAGAAAATAAGTAAAATGACAATTATCTGTCATGATGATAGTGATAATAACAGACTGAGTATCAAACCCAACCTCTGCTGCCACGTGAACTAATCCATTCATAAGAAATAAAGTCACAGAAAGACAAGTTATATACAGGATCCATGGCAGCATTGTATTTGCGTCATTTGCCACAATTGCACGTCAGCGGGGTTTAACTTCTGTGCTCCACCATGACCTCCAACCTCTCACCCCATCTCTCGCTGTCCACTGGGCCCACAGCAGTGATTTATCCCTCTGACATACCAACAGCTGTGTTGGGGGCTCCGAGCAGAGTGTGGGCTACTATTTGCCGTGACTAATCGATAGCAGACTTCAAAAAAACGCAATCGTGAGAGTTGGAAAAAAAATACACACCAGTCATCGACACCAGAAACCCTGAACCTTTGCTGTGGCTCTGCAAGCTTCATAAACAACGCCTTGGCAACATTACTGGAAACAATGGAAATGTCTGCATGCGTGTGTGAGACATCTTTCCAGAAAGACATTTTATACCAGTAAGTTGGAAAATATATATTTGCAAATGGCCATAAATGTTCATTGAGCTTTTAGGTGTCAAACAAAGACATTTAAAGTTTCTTTTTAGAAAGTGAAGTTGTCAAAATTTAGTAGGAGTAGGATTAGGGTTACCTGAGAACAACCAATTTCCAAACTTCACCTTCTCATTATATAACAAGACCCCGCCTCCCCAGCTTCAAACAGACAAGGTCTTAAAAGGTCATTTTGATAATTTTCTATTTTTTCATTTCATCAATATATTCCAGTTGTACATCAATGTTTGAGTCATTACTACCATCTGAAGCATATTTTGACAGGACTAATATTCATCTTGTTTGACAGCTTTTGTGTGTTTCTTGTTGTAATAAGATAATGTGATCAAAATAAGGAATCAGTTAAAAAAAAGTCGCTTTTGTTTTGATAAAATATATTTTATTTAAAACTTTTTTGGGGAAAGGGACCAAAAACTCATAAGTTTCAAACAAATGCACTGCATCTTTGAAAGGCTTATGCTTACATTTCTCAGTCAAGTATAAATAGTCTCTTCTTTGGTTCCATCTTCTGATTCATCGTTTGATCCAGCATGTGTATGTGTGTGTGCTATGTAACACCAGCTTTGACTCTTCCCTGAGAAAGTCTTTGAGGATTTTCAGGTTGCTAATCACTCACTGGACTTCAGTCAGCGTCTCATTCTGAGCGGACCCAGCCCTCGCATTTTAAGACAGTCTTTGCCATCCTTTATCTGGAAAAAAGATGAATGTCTCAGTCATATAAACATTCAACACTATTTAATTTAACTGCAATAAAAGTCATTGCATTTGTTTTCCTAAGGAAATAAAGACAATTCATTTTTATTTTCTACAAATCTACAAAAACTATTATCATCTTCAACTATTTGATGGCAAAGTCAAGAGGAAGGTATTAATTGTGATGTATATCACATTATGTTTTGCACAACAATGACGTTAAGTAGAAGTAGAAGCAGAAGTAAAAAAAAAACAATAAAAAACATCTGTGTGTGAATGTGTGAGGAATTTACAGAGAGCGCCAAAACATATGCAGTGCGTAAAAGTGCTTTTTTACGCAATGCAGTAAGACAAAACAATGGAGTTACACTGAAGTGGTCACTATTAGAGAACAGATGCTGCATTAGACGCAATTTTCTCAAAAAGCATGATAAAAAATAAAAAAACCCAACATGTATCAGCCTCACAGCCACTTTATATATTTTGCGCATTTAACATATCAGTTGTAGCTTATTAAAGCTGCACTGGATTTTATCCCCGTTTAACTATAGATAAACAGTAAAAATGCATTTACCCCTTTTCTCTGGTTGCTCAAACAGAAGGTGCAGATGGTCCGCGGCTGCTGCGCCCCGCTTTCTCCTTGCGCATGAACCGGGCCGAGGCAGGGCTGTCCATCACCGCCGCCGTCCCCGAGAAGAAGCACGTTGGCCAGGTGGGAAATGTAGCTGGATGCCAGTCGAAGAGTTTCAATTTTGGAGAGCTTTCTGTCCACTGGCTCGGTGGGTATGAGAGTCCGGAGAGCTGTGAATGCCGTGTTGACACTCTGGGTCCTGCCTCTCTCCCTGGCGTTAGCTGCGCTCCTCTGTTTCACGACCACCGCGGAATCTCCTACGAGTTTGCGTGAAATCCTTCTTCGTTTTTCGCTGGAGCCACAGTAACTTTGCTCCGAGCTGCCGTCGCTTTCGCTGCGGTTTTCGTCGTCCTCGGAAGTGACAGTGAAGTCTGAATAGATCAAGTGTGTCGCCACAGGCCGCAGCATGGCGAAAGTCATCATTAAAAGTTACAGGTCCCGGTGTGGCTCTAAATCCTCTTTTAGATCAGACAGAAAACCAACTCAGGGGCTAACCCTACATCTCAGTATGGCACAAAGACTGCATTTAACTACAAATGAAAAAAAGACGTTTTTAATAAAGCTGAACGACTTTTCATGAGTGAGTCTGCAGTGGCCTATTTTAAGGATGGACGCTGACTACCTGGCCAGCTGGGCTCTTATAGCTGCATGGGAGGAGCTGCCAGCAGCACACTGTAACCTCTCAAGTGAAAAGACTCTGTATACACAAATAATAACTCATCATAAATATACCACATTGTCATAATTCATAATAATTGTAAATGAATATTAAGTGAAACACTGAAATATAAAGTGATAATTTTTTTGTCACTGGAACCCACATACACAGGGTGACTACAGAAATATTAAAGAAACATTGGCAGTGTTTGGCTATTCTCTTCATTTACCACAAGTTGAAAGTGATTGTAGATTCTATTTCTGTTTTAAAAAGACAAATATTGTAACTATTGCAGGCTGTTGCATGACACAGTATTGCAGAATGTAGTTAGTGGTGGTACAAATATTTAGATGTTTTATCTAGGAGTAAAGTAAGCAATATGGCATTGTAAAAATACCTCATTATAAATCCTGCATTCAAAATATTACTAAGTTGAAGAACATATGTTTTGGCAGCAAAATATATAAAAAGGAAAACTACTTATCATAAAGATGATGCCAACTGAGTGGAATATTATTGAATACTATATCATTACTCATGCATTTATGTGTAAGTAGAATCATAGTGTTATTGCTGGTCAAGGTGGAGCAAATTTCTAACTACAGTGCTAGGTAGTTTAGATACAAATACATCTTTTATTATAAACTGACTAAATGTAAAAGTTTAATCAGATAAGTAACTGGTAACTATAGGTGTCAAATAAATGCAGTGGAGCAAAAAAAATACAATATATCCTAAGATATAGATGTAAAGTAGAGAAGTATAAAGTTGCATTAAATAAAAAAAAATCAAGTAAAGTACTTAAGAACAATACTTGAGCATGTGCAGTTACTTGCCGCCCCTGTCTGTATAGGTTTCTGGCCCAGGAGCATGATTATAAAACTTTCAAAATTTAAATATTTAAGCTATAAAGTATTTTAATGGCATTGAGGGACTGAAGTTTGCCTTTCAGTTATTTTACAGCTTACAGTCTGACATGTTTATGGTGCTGCCACCCACTGAGGCTTGTTTTTGTTGGCTGGTAAACCACACCAATACAGTCAAGACCAAAAGGAATTTAATTTCTCCACAAAACTTCAGCAACTTCAGCATCTAATTATAATTGTGCAGGTGTTTGGAGAACTTGCACAGTGTGGCGTGTATGCAAATTATTTTGTTAGTCTTTCCAACTCTGAAATTTCCAATGGAAATTGTCAAGTCAAATGTAAGAAGTTCTTTAATTTGAATATCTTTTTTCAGGAAGCCCGACTTAATGTTTGGCCTTAAATCACTATTGCACAGCAATAAATAGCCTCAGACTAATTAGAGTAAATAATCCCACTGTTACATCACCATATTAAAAACTGGCATTGGACTACACACTGAGGAGCACAGGTCAGGCAGCAGGAGAAAGTGTGAGTAAATAAACACTGAGCAGATGATCCTGGAATGGCAAGCATTTATTTGCTTGCTGCCCTGAGTTTAAAAAAACAAAGTAGTGGCAAATGGATGATTTTGTCTCTCCAAGCCCCATCGGCAGACACAAGTCCCTTCCAGCCACAGCTGGCAGCACATTCAGCCTCTTCAATGTGCCTCAGCTGCATCAACAGAAAGACATCAGACACCCAAACTGTCTTCTGAAGGAGTACTGAGGTCTTACAAAGGACAGGAACCTGCAGCAGCAAAGGCTGTGTGAATATTTCAGTTAGCATTAATAAGTTAGTCTCTCCAGAGATTTAACTCTATGCAAAGTAATTTAAAAAACATGTGCTTCACAAACTGATTTTAATTTGTTGTGATATCTGATGATCCAGTAATAACACATTTAAAGGTCAACAAATCCCATGAACTACCATCAAATAAATTATGTTGCGAGTCTCAGATACTCTCTGCTGCTGCTGCATGGTTGACTACATTTAACCGATAAGACCCAATCTGAATTAATTTTGTCTTTGTGGGACATGTGAACCAGTGTGCGTATGTGTCTTGACTTGGATCTAAAGACAGAAACTGAAGCATTCTTAGAACAAATATCTTATTTCTTAGAAGTTTGAAACGCTCCTTTGGTTGTCCGGAAGAAGTAGATCCATTTACCCATACTGATGAGACGACAGCATGTTGAGTTTGCCACCCACTGAGTCCTGTGTTGTTGTCCTTCAGAGATCCAAGAACAGCAGCTCTGTCTGAGCCATCAAGCACATACGAGGAAGGTTTTCTGTGTGCGCTGCTGCATGTTTTGCGATTCTATGGATGGCAATGTCGGCCCACCACTTTACCTTTAAGACAGATTGCCATGAAATTTTGTACAGACATTTTAATATGGAGCGATTTGTTTACTATCCCATAGTGATGCAGCCACGAGCAGCTAGCTAACGCTACAGTAGCTTGGACCCGCCGCTGTTTGCTTCTAACATTCAATTTAGACTTATTGCCTTTTACTGATAGGTACACAGCTTCTCCACCTCTCAGTCGCTGTAACTAACATGACCCACATAATATACAACCCAGAGGAAGAGCCATCCACTAACACTAGTTACAGTAAAGTTACTTACTGTGGTCTGTTATAAAGTGTGACACAATTTTATAATATTCAGTCCAGCTCTCTACCCGTTTCATTATCATTCAATACATGTAGCTGTGCAGACATTGCTGAGCCTCTGGTGACAGATTCACAGATAGTAATGTTAGTTACTGAAAGCAACAGGTGAGCTAACGATGTAGCACGTCGGCTAAATGCAGTAAATGTATCGTGATCATGTAACGAGCATAGATTAGTTCAACCTGCAGCTGATAAAAGTATTACTGTAACGTTGCAGTGGGAGTTTACCTGAGTTTGCACCATGTTGTATGAAGCTGTCTCCCTGTCTGTCTATAGCCGCTCTCACTTTGCCTTTTTTCGCGAGTACTGTGCCGATATGCCGCTGTCTCGCTGCGCTGAATGAAGTAATGGTACGGCGCCGGTGTTGATCTGCCTGTGAGACGGGAACCTTGAAGTAACCGAGCCTGAACATGTCTGTGAAAAGCCAAGCCCTGCGTGCTGTTGTTCCTGCGTTTATTGCAGGATTTCTGTATGAAAGCAGTTGTGTTTCGCATTCTGCTCGCTCATGAGTTCAAGCGAGCACGCGTACGAGCACACATCTGGTTGCAATCTTAAAACGGCACCGCTAGTGGCGGCTGGAAACTATGTAATGCCCCTTTAAGTGCTAATTAGCAAATGTTAACATGCTAATATATGAATAGGGCATCATAGCAATTAGTTGTATTTATACACACAGGTGTGACTGAGTTACAGTACCATATAGCTCCATTGGTGCATTCAAATGTGCACAGCCAATCTGAGTGAGCCTATTTAATTTTGTTGGGCAGCAGTCACTCTGCACTTCATCCACTTTTCTTCAGCACAGCTGGTGGTGGTGGACCAGCTACTGTTTCACTCACAATTCTCCAGGTTTCCCTCTGCTGCTGACACACTTGCACATGTACATGTCATAGCCATGATAGCTGGTTAATGCCTTTTCCTTTCATCCAAGCCTGGCATATTCTAGATTTTTCAACAATTCCATTAAAAGCTAAAAACACATCATTGAATTATCCCTAACAAGTATATTAGTGTAGCTAAAGCCAGAAATAATGTATTCCTCTGTGTTATAGAGCTCTATTGTAATGGTTAAGAACATCAATGAGAAACATTAATGTACTGGATGATATGCTCCTTCATTACGATGAACACTGCTGACACCACTTATACAGTGCTGCTTCAGTAAATACTCACTAGAGAATTAAATCTGTGCCTGAAAATAGTTCCCAACAAACACACAATTTACCCCTGTTTGCCCGAAACTACAGTGTCCAGATGTTTTAGATATTATCTGAAGGCTTTTTTATAAACATTGAAAAAATTAGGATCCCTGTTTTTAAGATTTATGTTTTTAGTACATAAAAAAATCGTCTGAGAGCAACAGACAGGCTGGGGAAACCGGGAGGTATTGATAGACAGGACTAATGCACTGTTGGTTTTTATCTTTTCATGGGATTTAGGAGGTCTGTTTTCTCTGTCTCAGTGTTTCTGGCAGTACTTACAGTAGGTTATGGTCAGGTGAAAATGGTTGGGGTTAAGGCGAGGCTGTACTGAGATAAAACTAAGTAGAAAAATACTGAAGTGTCTTAATCACAACAACAGCATATCACATATTTTTCCTCATCCTTGTTTAGCAAAGCATTTGTGGACGGGATATGTACTGTGGCATCATGTTTTGTTGTGTTTTCTCCAGATCTGTGCTGGAACACTGGGACATACAGTACCACTTTTGTTAAGGTACTTAGGCCCTATAGAAAAACATAGTAGATACATGTTGGTGTATCTACTAAGGTGCAACAGAAACTTCTTCTGCAGAGCAGGTTTAACTAACTGTTTTGTTGCAGGTGGACTCAGATTTGCTCAGAAGTCAACAGAGTCACAAGTTTGAAGCCCGTGTGAAATACAGCCTATTGCTATATTCTTTCACAAAGCTACACAAAGATGAAGGTTTACGCGCAAGTGGTGAGGTCAGAGGGAGGATACAGCACTGCAAATCTGGCACAAATTACACGCCTGCAGCCACCAGTAGTCTGATCGAATTCCGTATAGGAAGCTGTGAGAAGTCGTGAGCGACTCAAACACCTAAACTCTTTCTTGAGGATTTGGTTGTAACACCTCCCTAAGTGGAACAAATAGGTGAGCGGGCTAACTAGACATCTTTTTTTAAAAGCTGTATTTTAAATGTAGATGCACTATAATGAAGAACCACAATCAGATTTGTGAAGGTTTGTATGGCATTTTTAATCTGTCACATAGATTCAGCAGTGAGAAGACAGGTGGAAAAGCTGTTTTTATTAATGCTTATCACCATTAAAACAATTGTACATACATGAGATAAATCTGCCATGATGAAAATAAAAGAATGCAAAAGCAGGCTGTTTAAAATTTGAAACAGATGTTAAACAACCCATTTATTTTAACCTGGTTACAGTAAAAACAAATAGAGCAATTCATCTTTTTTAGTTTATGGTACTATATGGTACAGACCTGTACCAGCCCACTATGTAGGTAACAGAGTTTGGTGGGATGCCAGAAATAGAGAAATCTGTCTGTGCTCTAATAAACAATGTCACTGCAGACAGTGTAGCGAGTGCTTGTGGATGAATGACTGATCCTCTTTGTATCATCAAAAAATAATAAAGTGAAATTTTCACCCTTGTTCTTCTCAGAAACAGACAAAAGGCCATCTATTAGAATAGTAAGATTTATAGTTAGACTTTAATATTTATAACCCACAGAAAAAAATCCACAAATGTGTACTATGATATGCAAATATTTCACTTTCTACAAATGTGTATTTTTACATTTGTGATGTGTAAAAGCATTTCCACAAGTGACTTCTACACATAAATTTTGCACATTTGCAGATTGATTTCTGTCAATTTGTGGGTCATGTTACATTTCTAACTTCCTTTTTATGCATTTGTGAATTTAGAATTTTGTCCAATGTGTACTGGAGATCTGTAAAAAAAAAAAAAACAAACAACACACAAATATCTCACAACCCAAAATATGTATTTTTCATACAAAGTGTTGTTTACACATTTGTGGATCTATTTTACACAAAAAACAGCTTTTGCACATTTGCGGATCATTTACGTCAACTTGCAGGTCACATTACATTTGTCAGTTCCTTTTTACGCATTTGTGTAATTTTGTCCAGTCTGTACCACAGAGATCTGTAAACAGAGATCTGTAAGTGTGAGAGCAGTTTATTAGCTACACCAGAAGATCGTGGTAGCATTGCCTCCCATGACTTGTAAAAATATTCACTGCAGTATCCAGGGTCATCTGTAGCAGACAACAACTTCTGCTTCTGCTGGACCACTGGACTCTACTCTTCTGTACAAGTGTATATAGTTTACTATTGAATACTTTTTCACTTTATACTTTATCTGCTGGTATAGCTAATAATCTGCTCTCACACTTACAGATCTGTGCTTACAGATCTCTGTGGTACAGACTGAACAAAATTCCACAAATTCCCAAAAAGTCACAGATGTAACATGACCTGCAAATAGACAGGAAACGATCTGCAAATGTGCAAAAAACAATATTATATAGCCGCAGCACCAGAGGCCGCAGTTTCAGGATCCCCTCAATCCGGGGACCACAGTTCTAGGACCGTAAGGACCAGCAACATGAAGGAGGTTAACCGTGTCTGCTAGCACATTAATCTGTCAACATGCATATAATCAATAACTTAGGTTTAGGCACACACTCTGTGATGGCTGTGGTAAGGGTAATTGGTTTCGGGGGGCTGTCAAGAGTAACATTGTTGGCTAGCTGGCAGTATCAAAGTAGACAAGGATCGTAGACATGCAGCCTCCGGTACTGTAGCAACATGCTACTCACAAAACAATGTTTTATGTAAAAACAGATCCACAAATGCATGAATAACACTTTGTATGTGAAATTAAAATATGTGTGTACAGAGTAAATTGTACATATTTGCAAACTGCACTGTATTTTTGTGGATATGATTTTAGAAAACATAAATGCTACTACAGTACTTTCAGACCCCTTTAAAGTCTTTGCACACTAAAAAAGTCAATATGTGTGTTTTATATTTTATAATCATGATTATTAGTCATATTGTTTTTGGTTAGAAGTATTGAAAAAATAGTCTCCTTAGATTCATGTGTCAAATTTTCAGCTTTTGTAGGGATGTTGCAGGAGAGACTATACTTAGCAGAGAAAATCAAAGCCTGCTTAGGACTTCACCAAATCTCATGAACTTTCTCATGAAAGTTAATTTGTAAAGTCATCACTGAGCAATACAACATCAAACGGCAAAAACTTTTATGAGAATTGACATGGCCCCAATCCATTTGTGAAAAACACTTCCGCTTCGTAGCCCCCTAAATCCTCTTGATCTGTTTAAATCCTCAAAGATAAAGCGTACAGAACCACCCATGGATAACGCTCCCCAAAGCAACAGGTGCAATATATTTTTTCATACCGGTGTTGCGTGTCAAAAACCCTTTGAGGATATGGTTACTTCCAGACAGTGAGAGAGCCACAGGAAGTCTTCTCACACGCGACGTTTCAGACGAGAAATTTAGAGTCCTTTAGGGCAGGTCGGTAAAAGCTGCCCCAGGTCTCCCTTCATTTCCTTGATGGCCACAAAGGGAGACTATCAAGCAACTCTGAGCTTGCATTGTGAAGGCGCTGATGTTGGAAAGGCCTCGTCTATGTGCAATGTCCTGTGATGTATACCTACATTATTCTATAAACCTACCTTCCGGCCTCTAAGACAGAGTTGCAAGGGAACTGACTTGATAGAATAAGCAAGGCCAGTCAGTACCAAAAACAAACAGGGCATTATGAAATACATTTACACAACATTATTCATTCCAGCAGAACAATCCATTAATATTAATGTGCATTTTTTAAAGGAGGCAAAAAACTGCTATCTATGTTATTCACTGGAAGTTGAATGCATTTGTACTCTTCGCTTTAGGGACTTGAGCTTGAAGACTCAGCCATCAATCAGGTTATTTTTACATACATTTGTAAAATGATATTATCTGAGAGCACTACAAGGAAGTGAAAAAGAGCTTTGGTTTAAATTTGGCTTTAATGTGAAATGACCTGGATTGTTTTTCTCATTCCTCCTCTTTCTTTGGCAAAACACAATCTGGAAGGTTATAAAGAGATCCTTTATAGAGACGATGAGTAAGAAAGACTGATGACGGGAAAAGGGGCAGACTCAACATCTTGCAATTTGACACGAGACGTTGTCAGCCTGATGTTCTTATAACACCTGACGCCTTAAAACCATCTGGTCTATAGGCACTTTTCTATTACCCAGTCTTCTTGTGTTGAATGAAACACCACAATCAAAGTTGACTGTGCATGAGACTTCATAAAATTTTGATTTAAAAAAATGAACGCTGTACTTTGTTGGATTCTACTCAACTGTTACTCAAATGTTACTGGCATGTTGTTCTTTTAGTTCATGAAATAATGCACATTTCCTCCTCATATTCTGCTACTGCACATGACATGATTACGAAAATTACAGGACCTTTTGATATAATTACAGGACTAAAATAAATTGAATTTAAGAGAACTTGTATTTCAGTAGTAGGAACTCAAAAGGTAAATTTCAAGGAAAAGCACAGGTAAAATTAAATAAAATTAATGCTTGAATTGCTTAGCTGCTTTAGTTTCAGGTTCCTGGGCTGTGTCTGAAGTCATTCTCTAGTTCACTTGTTAATCACTCCCAATGCAAAGAATTGCACTGTGGTGTAAAGTGCCATGTACACTATTTTTGGTCATTATATAGTGTACATTTATACCTATAGAATAAAATGGCAGAGTACTTTGCACTATATAGAGGATTTGGACAATGCTGCATTTACATTATGTCAATCAGGGTTGTAATCATGAGCAGCCGAGTTGGAAAAACTCCTCATGTCAGCAACTCAGCACTGTTTTTTAATCAGGAAATCCTGATAGCAACGATATCTCCCACTTAGTAAGAAGATCTACAGAAAGTTTAGACGAACAGCTACAAAAGACACAATTACATCTAAAGTCAGAATAATGAATAATGGGACTTTTCCTGTTCTTCCAATTCTGCAGACATGGCCTAAATGCAACAACATATTGTGCAAGCTGGCTCCCTGACATGGCTTACTGGCCAGTTGAATGTAACAGAAACTTTGTTAATGCTATTAGTGAAATATGTGCTTTCAAAGACAAAATGTAATCATTCTTGCGGTGTAGTGTCGCTCAGCTATATCACCATCCCATTTTCAGTAGGACAACCATCATTTAAATTACTTTTGATGTGAAAGCACAACTGGTGTTTGAAGGTTAAAGCTATTAAATAACAGAGAAACGTTTGGTAAAAAATGTATAACTTACAAAAACACACATTTACAAACACACACATTCTTTAAATTACATTTAAATTGTTTCAAAAGAAAAATATCATGTGTTTAACTAAAGAGTTACATTTCCCCCTGCTGGTACATCCTTTGCTCTGCAGTCACCAGCAGTGAAAACTCTGTGGGAGTGTGTGAGAGTAACCTGAGGGAAGTCTCTCAAAAACCTCTCAGGCTGTCCAGCATCAACGCAGATCTGGCGTTGACGCCCCCAAGTAAGTGCTAAGGTCTGTGATGTTTGATTTGATGAGCTTGGCTGGGATGGTCGGCATGTTCAACCTCTGATACGCAGCAAACCTGTGGCAGCCTCCAAAAGAGTAGAAGTAATTTCCCCCCTCTCTGCCTTTGATCCAGAGCACATCAATGGGAGGAACAACACTGATGTCTGCTGTCTCCTGGAAGGAAAGACAAACTGACAATTATTTCATGCAGCAAGAGCGGAGCAGAAATTATGCAAGTATTGCAACAAATAATAAGAGTGCAACTACAGTATGAGTGAGTAGCTAGATGTTATTACAAAAAGGCCTCTGTAGGAATATTACAAGACCATGACAGGCAGAGGTGGAGGTTGTACTCAGAACGTTTATACCACAGTGAGAAAATACTCCATCAACAAGAAAAAGTCCTGCATTCAAAAAGTAAAAAATATGTAATTATTAAAAGTAAACAAAATTAAAGCATGTTTTATGCAGAATGGTTCGTTTCAGGGTTTATATTATATGGATTCTAGCTAATAGAGGTGGAGCAAAAACACTTTTGTTTTTACCCCCAATCATCATGAGCTGAACTCAAAGACCTAAGACTTTCTCTATGTACACAAAAGGCCTATTCCTCTCAAATATTGTTCACAAATCTGTGTTAGTGAGTACTTCTCCTTTGCCGAGATAATCCATCCACCTCACAGATGTGGCACATCAATATGATGATCAGACAGCATGGATATTACACAGGTTTGCCAGTATGTCCAATTGAGGCAAAACTTACCTAGTAAGTAAATTAAGCTGCAAATCTTCAGGTCTCTGAATGATGACCAGTTGTGACATTTTACTTTCAAAACGGTGTTATTTTTTTTTAACATATTCATAACTGAGAATAAATCACTTTACACAAACAAATAAATCACAAACAAGGTGAGATGCCATGCAAGGAAGTCTAATCTAAAACACAGAGCTCAAGTCCAAGTCTTCAGTCTCAAGTCTACAGCTCTGGTGACTTGTAACTATAACTGTCATATACAAGTAATGGAGTAAAAACACAGTTTTCTCTCTAAAATGGGCTGTAGATATACACAGTATGGAAATACGCAAGCACAACTACTTTCTACTTGTACTTAAGCCTAATAAGGTGCCTTAACACACCACTGTAAATCTTCCTGTGGTGATATAATAGCATTTAAGGAGATAATATTCAGAAATGCACACAAGTGCCTGAAATGAATCTGTTAGTGATTTAACACTGTATCGCTAACTTACAGCAGTGTAGGCCAGACGTTTTACTGTAGGATGCATACATTTCCATGATAAATACCCTGTGTTACCTGTATTGAGTTCATCAGACTCTGAACTTTTAGCTCATCCAGTACCGGAGGAATCGGTCTGATGATGACGTCCATCGGGACGTTATGGACTTCGTCGACGGTGTCCGAGTGAATCGACCTGTTGACGCTGTTTTTAACGTGCTCCGTGCCGGACTGAGTGGACATTGTAGACGTGTTTCTACAAACCAACAGTTTCACCGGAGTTTTAGTGCCGTTCCACAAGCGAAGCATTTATCCATCGACTTTGTGTGGGTGTCTCTTCACTTCCTTGTTGCTAATTTGTGTCTTTACGCAGGTTTGTAAGCGTGGAGTCTTTAAGGTTTTCATTGGTCTACCGCGCTGTCAATCACAAACGTGGGATGCCCTCTTTTGTCGGTTGGAATTGCATTTGGCTTTCAAAGAGTCACCATTACTTTTATCTAAAGTAAAAACTTTTATTTGTTTAGTTAGCATTTAGCATAAATGTTGTTAGACAGAATGACAATTATCATACATCAATTCCGGTTCACAAATACTGTTAGCACCATTTAAACCTGCAGTAACTGATTTTTTTTGTAACAGCAGCACAACACTGACATAACTTTTAAGTTGACATGGCGAAGTTGTTAGCAGACGGTTTCTTATTTATACATACAGCAGTTAAGAAGCAACATTATCATCCATTTAGAGTCGTGTTCATGTCCACCTGATGAATGTAAGTCCAATATTCATCCTCTTTTTGCTCTGTTTTTGGTCTCAAGCAACTCCAGAGGGAACTATCTGACTCTGTTAGCTGCTAAATGCTCCACTATGTTCACCAGCTAGTTGCTAACTGTTTGTCTTCGGTGGTGGGCAGTCTGTGTTCAGTGCGTTTTTAAGAGCTTTTTTAGCTGCCTGCTGCAGCCGGAAACAATCTTACGAGAGTGGTGAGAGCAAACCAAAACAGATATGTTGTGGGCTGAACAGCTAAAATAATAAACTGAACATATAAATCTCTGTAAAGCAGAGGGGAGCTGCAGATTCAGGTTATAATTATCTGTAGGTTCATCACTTGTCATTGGATACATTGTTAGGATAAATATATAGATTAGGTTATAGCCCTCTGCTTCTTTTATATTGTCACTAATACTAATAGTTAAACCTGCAGTGTGGAACTTTAGCAGTGAGAATAATTACACAACACTGTTAAAACACTTTTCATGACATATAGGGCATATCTGCCCGATGGCTCTGCCATAATGGGTTGCTGCTGTTGCCCCTACAGCGGTGGCAAACCAGTCATTGCTGGTTGGCATAAAACTGTACAGTTCACTAACCACTACTGATGAGCCAGCACAGAAACATCACCACAGACACCAGATTTTGAAGCCTCTGTACACTGTGAGTACAGAGACATTTACCTGGCAGGGATAATCTTAATCAGTCATACATTTATATGTGAAAGTCCCACTCAGCTTTTACTCTAACTGTACATTGAGTGTTTTATGTCTACTGCAATCAGTGATGGAAACTCACTAATTACTTCAAGGGCAGTACTTAACCCTTACATATTGCTGGCATTAGCTTCACTTCCTCATGGTTTCAGATCCAACAGACCACACAGTTGTTGGTGTTAAAATAATAATAGTAATTGCAAATGAATCATTTCTTGCTCTAAATATACAGTTTTTCTTTCTTCTGACCTTATTAAAACCATGTAAAAAGGTATTGACATGGTAATCCTTTCCTTTGCCACAAACTGGGCAAAAAAATATTTTTTTTCATGTAATTATGTTATACAGTCTGTGCATGAAAAATGAAAAAATGAAACCTGCTGACAGAAATCCTAATAGACATCTTTGGAATTTGGGAAGGATAGAGCTGCGTAAAACTTAGACCAATCACAGATATAGAGAACATGTGAAAATCCCCTGTTTTAACCATGTTTTACAGCTGTAGTCTCTGAGACCCCAACAGAAGTGCATCTTCTGAAATGTGTCATCAGAATCATGTTAATAAGCAATTTTCTATAAAATGAGAAAAACTCATGAAGTACCAAGCTGCTAAAACAATGTTAAGTGTGTTTTTGAACTGTCAAACAGAACATTAAGATACATTAAGTCTGCTTCTTAGCATGTAAACAGGCCCGTATCGGAGGGAGCTGTTGAGTACTTCATGGCATGTACATGTAATACTGACGCACAAACTTTATCCCTTTTGTAAGATAACTTATTCATTTCATGGCCAAAACTGTTTCTCATTAAAATTCACCCCAGCAATTAGTCAGAAAGTTGAAAAGAGCCGCTACAAGGCCAGAATCCTTTGGTGACAATAGTTTTTAATGAGGTCAGTGTTTTGTATTGTTGACTGTTGCATGATATAGGCTTCCTCCTTCAAAGTGCACTACTTGGTGATATTCTATTTTTGCAGGGATTTCAAAGAGCCAGCCAGGTTGCTGTGGTTACAAAAAAAGGACGTCTGGGCCTGCAGCACTGAACAGGTAAGTGGAAAGCTTCAAAGATATGTGGCAGTGGAGCGGAAACAGAACTATTGTTGTTTTCTCCAAACCACAGCTACAGCATCTTCTAATGAGACAATTAAAAATGATTTCTTGGACAGGAGAGGCCATTATATTGAATTATTACAAATACTTTGAACTACAGTGGCAGTGTCTTTTATGTTGATTAATTGGTCACACGGGGATCAGTTACAACATGAAGGAGGCCTATATATAGTATGTAATCATTAACTGTGGTATCAGTACATTACTTTATAAATCCGTGTAGAATAAAACATAACAAAAAACACTGTAATTTAGGTGCTGCAGTGAATCTAATCAACTTTTCGCCTCATTGTCTTGTGATTGTTTTGTACTAGTAGCAACAATCTTTTTGTAATTCCCCCAACAACAGCCTTGCTTTCAAATCCACCTTACATTTCCTACTTTTTTTCCTTCAAGAGCAATTTAGCTGACACCAGCACAGTGTAAAAAATGTGTATAGCTAAAAAAACTCCCATTAGACTGTAATATGCTGACATTGATTGTGCAGCTGGCTGCATGACTTGGTGTTTCTGTATGTATAACTACAGTATAGTCAATACGTATAGTGACATATCCCCCCTGGGCATTTGCTACTTTATACAAAGTGAGATTTAAGTTGCTTCTTTGCTGTCAATCAAAAGCCACATCACCACGCATCAAAAGAAACCAGCATCACACGCATATAGACATGTAAATCATTTCCAGTGCTGAGCGCGTTTTTGGAGTCCCACTACACTCTGCGTGACCCTCTGCTGTCACAGCAGGACTGTATTATAGTTGCTAACATATCTCAATTACTTAGATTGAGTTAGTCACACAGGTACAGCAGCAGGTCACGGAAGAACAGTTCCCACATAATGATTTGCTGTTAATATTAGATTTCAGTCCCTGTGGGATTGTCACACTTAGAGCAGCTGAAGAAAATTACCTGCCAGCTTTCCGACAGGGAAGTGAGCTAAATTTATTTATACCTTCTCTCTTTTTTCTTTTTACACGTTGACATGCTTTTAAAGTGATAATTATTCTGACTACAATTTTCAGTCTTCAAACTATAGCTTTGTGATAGATGAATGTGTCTGAAATCGTGACACGGTTTAGCAACAGTAGATATTGCTGTGTTTGCGGCTGTATGTGTGACTGATTTGTTCAGTGATGTTGATTATTCACTGGTGGCTCTCGTTGCTTAAACCTATGAAATTATTTTCTGCACTATTTCTT
Source organism: Lepomis macrochirus (assembly GCA_024633595.2). NCBI lineage: Eukaryota > Metazoa > Chordata > Actinopteri > Centrarchiformes > Centrarchidae > Lepomis > Lepomis macrochirus. The sequence goes on along the minus strand of JALXJV020000014.1, from coordinate 24,322,390 downwards.
TCTAGTACGGCTGCCCTATACAGGATTTCTGTTTAATGATCTTTCTTGTCTTGAAATAAATTTGCTCTCCTAACCTCATCCAGAGGGAGAAAATAAGTGGTGTTTTAGAGTAAGATTATTTAGATGTGGTTAAGTTGTAGTCTTTTTTCCATTTACATCAGTCAGTTCATTATCTTTACCCTAAAAACAGAAGCAGATTTTTTTCAAGTGTTCAAGCTGAAATATCAACATAGGAAGCAACAAAAGCATTTTTATATATATTTATCTCTAAAGCAAATGATAAAAATCTTACATCTGTAATTCCTTTGCGATCCTTGTTTCTGCATGTATAGTATATGAAGGAAAAAGAGGAGCTATTTAAGGAGTACCCTCCTTGACTTTTGCTTGAGTGCTGATGACAAGTTGGATATCTTAGATGCATAAAAATGCGATTTTGACATGACTTCAAAAAGAGAAGCATACGGATGAGGTGGACCCTCTGCCAACAGAGAGACGAGGAAACAGATGGGTTTTTACACAAACAGCACAAACATCAAGAACACTGAGTTAAAGAGCTTGGCAGTCTCACTTGATGAAACAGTGAGGAATGGAGGCACTCTTAATGAGCATCTCTCCTGTGATGCAGAATGTGAAAAGACAAACTGTTAGCTCTTAAAGGGCCAGTTACAGTTGGTTGGCCCTGACTGGTTGAACCGAATGGTTTTACCAACCTCTTGTTGGTCAGTATGCATGCAGATGGGTTACAACATGAAATTGTTTGAAAGGACATTCATGTCTTCATTTTGAAAATAAAATAATGGCCTAGAGAATAATATCTCTGCAGTTCATTTATCCAGTTGTCATCAACAACCAAAGCTTCTTGTTGTTGTTGTTGAATTCGTAATGCTGACAGTTGGTGATCAGCCAACAGATGGCGCCAGATGTATGGGACGGGTCAGAGGGAGGGTGGGTGCCAGCTGAAAGAGTGTTGAATCAAGTACTGATAGATTTTCTTATTACCAAGATGACATGTTGCTTTCTAAGTCACCTGTAAGCAAGTAAAACACCAGTTGCAACTTAAACACATTTTCAATAGTGAATTGGAAATGAAATGGTGAAACCGATTAAGAACATATATTTTTACTCCATGTTTTTGTAGGACTGCAACTAACTTCTTTTATTAATCGATTCATTTTCTACTCTAGGAAATGTCCAAAAATTGAAAATGCACAGCACAAGTTGAGAGCATATTGTGGCGTCTTCAGATGTCTAGTTTTGTCTGACCAACAGCCTAAAGCCAAATTAAATTCCATAAAACTGAGAAGAAAATACTCACATTTGAGAAGCTAAAACCAGGAAATTATTTTTAAAATAAATTTTATTGCTTGTTCAACAAATGAAATGATTAATCGATCATCAAAGTTTTTGCAGATTAATTCTGATTCTTTTTGTCTGTCTTCTTAGCAATAGAGATAATTTCTCTGAGCACGTTAGCAGATCAGAATTTGAATAAACACTGTAGGGTTGTAACTCACAAATATTTTTATCATCCACAATTAATTTGCAGGTTATATTTTCGATTAATTAATCGATCTTTAAAATGTCAGAATATGGTGAAAAATGCTCATTAGAGAGGCAATATCTTCAAGCCAAAGCCACAAAGATATTCAGTTTACTATACCATAAATAAACAAACAGAAAATATTTACATATTGTTGCTGTTTCTGTCGATTGACTGCAACCAAAAGACACCAGTTGCAATAGAGATGATTTGTCTGTGCAGGGAAGCAGTTCTGTATTTGAATAAACAGAGTTTTCCTATAAATAGCATGATAATCCGTTGCATGGTGTTTAATAGCCCTGGATTTGCTGCTAGGTAGATCTGTGCAGTAACCTTGTAATAACCCCTCACCCCATCAGGAGGCAGTTATATTTTCCCTCAGACAGTCGCTCAGAAGATGATGGCGTTCTGGGGTCAATATCTTTGAAGTGAGAGTGTAGCACACTCAATTTTGCAAGATGTTTTCATTCATTTAGATTTGCTCTGAGTGTGTGGGGAGGACTGAGGCAATGGCTGTCTGAATAGTTTTTGCCGTGACATGTATGCAGGGCCACGTCCTCCCTACCTGCCGCCCTTTGCTGATCACTCATTTCCACTGTTGTTACACACACAGCTCACCCTCGGGTGCTGTAATTGGATTGCATAGGCCTCCATTTTGTAGTCCATTGGCATGTAATGAAATCAGTTATTTACTTTCATCATAAAATCTGATAAGGGATAACATCTGCCAGGGTAAAGTTTGAGTGAGTACCGCACATGAATGTTGATGTGCATGGTGCAACATGATCATGATCTGCAGCACTGTGAGCTGTTGCTGCGTGAACAAGAATCAACACATGGTTGGAAACTTGCCATTTGAAAATTTATTTAGTTATTTGTTTACCTTCAGGCGGCATAACTAGCAGCATGTAAGAACAGAAGCATCTAAGCAGCAGTGACAATCACTGCTTTTCCACGTTGAAGAGAGAAGAGTGCAGCAAAGTGTCCTGTTTCTAAGTCCCTGCTCTGCTCTGCCTGCTGTCTCATTATACTGCTGCTGTGCTGCTGGAGGACACTGAAGGACACAAGCGATTGAATTCAAGTGTTGTATATTCCCTGGAAACCAATCAAGAAAAGCCCCAGAATAATAATCCCTGTCCGCTGTCATGATTCATTTTTATTTTGTTCCATATTTTTCTCTGGCTTTCGAGTCACTCAGAAAGAGTAGTTCCAGCATAAAATCAATGTTCCATTAAAATTTAATGACCAGGAAGGGCTTAATAGTGGTGGAACAGATGCCTCTGCTTTTGATAACACCGACATCCCAGGAACTCTTATTCAAAGCTATATTGGTGTTGTCAGGTCTTCTGACCGTTCCTGTTCTCAGCTGCCATGCAAAACTAAGGATATTGGCGTTTTTCTGCCTTGTAGCGTTGAAATTAAAAGTTAGTGAATTGACAGTAGAGCTCATAAGATTCATCAAACATTGACAGCGGAGGCTACAGCTGATGGCACATTATACTCATAACTAGAATTACTCACTGTGTTAATGTTGACTAAGGGCTATTCCAAACAGATTCCAGACTCACGATTTCTCTGTGTGCTTCACATAATACAGATATAGATTATGAGAAAAGGGGCTAAGAAAGATATAAAAGCTAAATTGAATGAACAGATTGGCCTGTCACGGAACATCTGCACTGTATGTGTGTGGGTGTTTTCACAGTAATAAAAAAGACACCCCTTTTTGCTTTAATAGAATCAAATTTTACCATTTTAAAAGAAATAAGATCAGACTCGTAGGTTCCTTGTGCTATTGTTTTTATTAACGTTATCGCTGCTATTGTTGTCATCATTATTAATTGTAGCAGAACAAGATAAATCAAAACACCCCTCAGCAATCATGGCTTAGGTTTCTTCATACTCAGCTGTAACAGAGAGATAGAAAGAGAAAGAGAGAGAGTGAAGAAAGAAAGTGGAAAATCTTAATCAGTTTTTTTTTCTTTGAGGACCATATGGAAGGTTTCAAGCAGCCAACCATATGTTGAAGGCTTTTGTCATGGAAATCATACTTTTTGGCACTTTTTCATTGCGCAGCCAAGCCGGGCACATAAATAAAAGAAAACAAGAACAGAAAAAAATTATACAGAACATGATCAAATCTTTGAGAATACACAGAGTTTGAATTTGTTGTTTGTAACTTATAACAGATAGCTTTTTAATCAACACACTCCCTGATTCACATGGCCACCCAGACTGCAATTGGTACCTGTATTTGTCTTTTCTTTTTGTTAATAAAAAAAAGACAACATGAATAGAAAAAGAGCAATTAAATGTCTACATGCATTGTCATATTATTGCTGTGATATATTTACAAATATATTTACAAAATCATCAAAGAGGAACAATGTTTCCCTACATCTAAATGTAGAAGTTTAGAATCAAACTGCACCTCCTTTTTTGTCATTAATATTTTCTCTGAGGACAATCTGAAATACTGCCAGTTTTAGATACAAGCCTAGAGTACATTTCCAATTGATGTTTTTAATAGTCTCATTGCTTTTATCTACCTTATTAAAACACAGTTTTGGAAGGACATTATATCTTATTTTTATCCCACAGTAAAATAGTAAACATATAAAAAAAGATCTATAGGAAGTAACGAGGTCTGCATTAGTTCAATAATACAGCAACATGCCAAACTGGGTGTTCTGCAAGTTAATCAGGAGACAGGTGGTTTGGATGCTCTCATGCAGTGATTCAGCTGTAGCACTTAGACGACCATTGACAGGGTGATGGTGAAACAGGGAGGAGAGGACGGATAAACAGAGCAGAAACGCTGCTTTTTCGCTTTGTTTTTTTTTGTGTGTGTGTGTGTGTGTGTGTGTGTTTAGGGCAGGCTCAGCATTACTGCTATCGTGTCATCCATTTGGAATATGCAAATAGCTGACAGTGCATTTGCCTGCTGGTGCTTGACCTTCCCCTTGGAGGTCGCTCACCGACTCAATTACGCTTCCTATCTGCAGTCTGTCTGCAAACACCTGTTATCCTCCTACACTCCGCCACCCTCCGCCAATCCCACTTCAGCACATCTCATCCTCAGTGCGTCTGTTTAGAGGCAGTTGGGATGGGATGAGGACGGCTGGTAGGGGAGGGACGCGAGGCAGGGACAAATGATGGGGGAGTCGGAAGTGCATTATAGCGCTGTTTCATTACAACAATCTTCAAAAAGTTTCTCTACCAAGACTGCTCACTTCAAGATTTTTTCTGTTAGTGCCGGTTAAGACGCATATACAGCACCTCCGTCCTTACGTTGTCTCAGGAGGATCCTTTCCTTTGACACCTCATAGAAATGCTTAGCCGCTTTAAACTGCACAGAATAATTTGGCAGCTGTAGTGACTTTGAATTTAACTATATTCAAACGTTTTATTATGTCAGTGACCTAAAGGAGAATTATTGTAATCCTGTTGTGTAATACGCAACCTTCTAGCAATTGAGTCACATCAAAACTGCCCTTCAGCTGCCAGAAGAGATTTTATTTTACCTGGTTGCTTTTTAAAACAAAAGAGACAGTTAAAATAAAGATAATATTATATGATTGCAGCCTTTTCCAGTCGAATTAACATCTGTAGTAGTTTTAGACTTGCTGTATAAAGGATTGAGTTTTGCTCACAGTTACTGCATCACATCATTATTGCTTTTGCACCTTTGAAACCTGGTGCAGCTAGATTATATCTACATTATTTGGCTCTCTGATTTTAATGGATAGTGTTACATTTTCATGGCGATGTGTACATGCACATAAACGTTGGCTATTTCTGGGAATTATTTATTGCCTGAGATTTAAAGACAAAAATCTCCAGTCCCGAGGAGGCGGTGGACTTTTGGAAAACAGCAAGATGGAGAATATTTAGCGTTTTGTTTCATTGTTTCTTTTTATTGCCCTAAATCGACTGAAAACAGGACAGCTGTGATTGTTATACATGTCAATCGCTGTGTCAGTAAAGTTATTGCCATGAAAACAAAAGTAATTCTGCATTCCTTCGTTTGAAGTCTCCTAGCACTGGTACTGTACATTGTTCCTCTTTAAAAAACTAAGTCCCAAGGACTCTCTACAGTTTTCATGCATATAAACATTTTCTTTGAAGATCAGCAGCATCTTACAAGGTCAATGGATGTTCATTTTTTAAATGATAAACAATAAATAAATACATGATAATAAAGAAATAAGCAAGTCTTCAATAAATACACAAAATTAGGTCAATAAATAAATAGATAAATAGGTAGATAAATAAAGTATTTACATGATAAATAGATGGGATGCATCTAAAACGTGGGCAGAGCTTTGAGAGACATATAAAACAGACAAACAGAATAATTTGACTGTCACTTTGTAACTGAGGGTGTGTGAGTCCATACCTTCACTCTGAGGTAACACTGGCGGAGGGGGAGCACCTCAAACACCGGGTGAAGATTGCTCTTTAAGACGGGACGATGCACCATAAAGGCAGCAGAGTTTATGCAAGCCACCGTGGTGGAGGAAGAACAACACAAGTTTTCATTGCTATAGTCAGGTCAACCGCACATGGCACTTACAATAGATCATTTGGTCTGGCTCCCAGTTGTCCAAGTCTGTACATCAGGGTGAGACTATGAATTTGATCAGACAGAGTGTGTGAAGACCTGTTCAACAGGCCTGCTAAACATTTTAAAATCACTGCTCTTGCAGAATTGAATTGAATGACCTATGGTCTATGATCTTGTATAGCTTATTTAAAATTTGAATACCCACAGTTACAAAGATGCTTTCGATCAACAAGGGATAACAAGCACAAAAAAATAAATTTAGAAAAATCAAATAGAAAAATAACATCCGTTGAATTGAAACATTGGTGTGGAAAAAGGGGTTTGTCTTTTTAACTTTTAAAATGATCTCCCTTTTTTGCAAATACTGTCATAGTTCACATTTTCATAAAAAGTTCATGTTGGCAGTTGCAAAAGAATTCAATTCTTAGCAAATAAAAAGCAGCATAAAAATACAAGAGGTCATTTTGTCTCTAAAAAACAAAAGAACACTGTTAGTCCTTTTTTTATGTTTTTTTTGTTCATTTTTTCATTACTATTTGCTATAAAATATCAGGAATCTAAATATTATTACTATTGATATCAATATCATTATAGTCATTGATAAAAATTCACATGCCAGGCCTCATATATAATTGTGTGTAAGTGTGTGTGATAGTGTTTGTGTGTGTGTGTGTGTGTGTGTGTGTGCACACGTGCGTACATTAATGTGTGTGTGTGTGTTTGTTAGTGTGTGTGTGTGTGTGTGTTTACATGCGTCCACATCCATGCGAGCACATGTTGCTTAATTGTGTACAACTATCATCTACAGTTTCTAGTTTGGGGAAGGTTGTTTGATTGTATGTTTCTGTGGACGATTAGCTACTGTGCAGGGAAAAAATCCAGCATCTTTTGAAATTGTCTTTGCCATAATCAGAGTTTCTTCACGTAATCTCAGTGAAAATATTGCTTTCTAAAAAAAGGGAAGAAAAAAGGCATGGAGGGCAGAGTGAACAGGGTTATTGGTTGTGAACCTACACAAGGGTTCAAAATTTAGCTTCTTCCTCGTGGTTAGTTTTCTGATCCAGAGTCGTCTTCGTCTGCAGAGCCCTTGAAGCAAGCTGACTCGTAGTGCTTGTTCAGGTAGGACTTGAGAGCGAAGGTCTTATTGCAGCGCTTGCATCTGTAGTGCTTGAAGGCAGAGTGTGTTTGCATGTGGGCGTGGAGGTTTGAACGGTCAGCAAAGGCTTTGCCACAGTGTGCGCAGGCAAAGGGCTTCTCACCGGTGTGCGAGCGCATGTGACCTTGAAGGAGCCACGGTCGGCTGAAGGCCTTGCTGCACACGTCGCACTTGTGCTTGAGGTCGTGGGTGAGGATGTGCATGGCCAACGCCGGCATGGACACGTACACTTTATTACAGGTGGGACACTTTCGGGCCATCTTGCTGTCCAGGCTGCGGTGCGTCTGCTTGTGTCTGCTGAGGTTGGAAGAGGTGGCATACGTCTTGCCACACTCGTTGCAGGAGTGGCGAGCCGTGCCGGCTCCCCTCTCCTGAGCCCCAGCGTTGGCACTGCTGCTTCTTGAGCCCCCTCCACGACTCTCTGTGTCTCCCTTCCGCCTTGAGCGCCCGTCAGAGATGAAGAAGGCATCCATGGTGTAACCCTCGTCCAGCGCCTCCGATTCACCGCTGTAGAAGCCGCTGGCTGTCATGCCAGACTGGGGGCTGTCAGGGTGCTTCAGGTCGGGGTCACAGTACTCCCCTCCACTGCTCACCTGGGTATAGAGGGGATCTGACACCGGCGAAGCCAGCTTGTGCTCCATCTTCTTCTCCTCCTGGTATACAGATGGCGTGATGTAATCCTGGATGTAGCCTGGGTAAGAGACACACGCAAACACAGTTGGCCAGAGGTTGTGATGGATAAGGACACAGTGGCATGCTGGTGATTACATGATTATCATGTTGGATGATTGCCCTTCGTAAAATGGTGAAAGAGTGAGTGGTAGCACTGAGCTAATTGCATTTTATTCCAGAACTCCCAATAGTGCAGTGATGCAGGGGAGCATGACGTGCTCAGCTGCGTTTAGGAAGGTTACAATTTTATAGTGAGAATGAAATAGCACTATGTAGTAGATCATCAAAGAAGTCTCCCATGTACAAAAGTGGGTGCTAAAGCCTGTCTTAAATAAAGTAGTCTCATTGATTAGACCTCCCTTTCTTTATGGTATGTCAGTCGTCTGTGGATAGATATGCTGAATGACTGCTCTGTGACTCCTCCATTACAAGTCAAACAGAATCATGTTTCATGTCTAAATCTTAATACATTTCTTATTTCTCCAGAATTTTTATTAATGCAGGGTTAATACTTTTTATGTGAGTGTTTAAAACTCCACCTCACAACATTTTGCATCTCTGATTTAATTACTGTTTGTGTTTTTGCTGCACATAAATAGATTTTTGGGTTTTAAAACAGATGAACTTGTTACACAGCTGCTTACATCCTTTAGGATTTCATGCTACTTCTTCAAGCAGGTTTAAGCATGGTACAACTAAGCACAATGCACCACAATTGATTTAAATGTACAGAGCATGATTTCAGAGAGATATACTTTTGTTGGCATGGTTCATGTCTTTCCTTTCCCTCCGAAGCAGCCCAGTGCCAGAGGAGCTAAAAGGCTTGCTGGCAGCTAAATGCATCCAAACAGAACCCAATACATTCTTATGCCGTGAATCTCAGGAGCTTAATAAATACTAAATGCCTTTTACCTCCAGAGTTGATATTATATAGGTTGAACATACAAGTGCAAATATAAAATGTGGTGAAATTCCTTCCCTGAGAGAAATAGTGCATAACTGCAGAAAAAAAGCCATTCCTAAGCAGTGTGTGCAGCAAACGGTGGAAATTAGTTATTGACTGCATTTTAATGAAATTCAAAGTTTAGAACTGATCAATAGGCTATCATATGTTAAATAGTGTCGCTGTGAGAACAGTCAAGTGCTGTAGAAAATAGAAATAGTGTGAGGAACAGATAAAGCATCTGCGACACGCAGTAGTAGTTTATTGAGCACCTTGTGCTTGAGGCCCGATAATGTGAAACGTGGCATCACACACATTGTTTGTAAAGAGGGTCACCTGTCTACAGCAGCCAGCACGCTAAAGTGCCTTCAAGAAACAGGCCATTAAGAAATCAGTTGAAGTGGTCTCTTACTACAGCATCTCCATTCCCGAGGGTTTCCGTTCACACACCCACTTTGTCAAAGACATGACCATGACACCAGGGGACAGGGAAATACCAGGCCTGTGCACACATTATTATGCTGCACTGCATGGGTTCACTGTTTTAAACTACGCAGATGGTGTTTGTCCAAGAGAGAGCACTAAAATAAACAGCAAAAGCATTTTAAAAATAATTATGTAATATCTATTTATCTTTTTAATACAAAATTATACAATTTCAAATGCTGCAGCTTCAACAACTATTTGTAGCTACCACCACCTGTTTTACAGTCACACTGTAGACTCTTATGAATATAGTCGAAGGGCCCTCTGCACTACATGCAACAACATGGCTTTTATTTTGCTAATATTTTTTTTTGCAAATCCAGCAGCATCAGTGTAAGCAGACTTGTTTCCTATGTTTCAATTAACCAAGGTCAGACATGGAGCTCATCATTTAGGACTCGCGCTGTATCAGCCTTTACAGCTCATAGACTCATTTCTCTAATGCAAAGTAAGCATGTAATTAATGGACCCTCTCAACCACCCCTCTTTGTTGTTCGACAGACACTCAAGTTAAATGTCTCCACAATGGGGGGAAAGAAAATCTGCTGGCGCGACAGAAGTGCTGATGTTAGGTATTTCAGCTTCGCTCTAAATTCTTTTATTTTGCTGCTCTCTTTATTTTTGACTCTGCATGAAAAGGATGATTCTTTTGTTCAAATTAAACGCTTTTTCTCAACACAAATGTAGTGCCTCATCGTTCATTTCTTCTTTTTGATGTAATGCTTATTTTTCGTGGTGTTGAACAATGGATTCAGGAACAATAGAGAGTGACAACTATTATACAAAAGGATTCTTTAATGATAACATAAAATGCAACAGGAAATCTAAATAGCATTACAAGTAACAAAATATGCCTGGTAAATATATAGAAAATGCATGTTTTTAGTTCTTGCCATAATTCTTTAGTCTTTACCCAGTTAGTTGTTTTTAATATAGATATATATAAATTATATATAAATTGTTAGAGTTAACAAGCCACTCCAGTATAAATTCCACCAATCCTGATCCATCTAAAATTCACTTAGCCTTGTTATTGACACGGTTGAATAACAGGTGGGCATCGTCACAACATTAAGCTGTGGTCTGTGCAGCCTCTCTCACTGTGAAAATATCCTAACAAATCATAACAAAGAGACGCATATGGCCCTTTAAACATGGCCACAAAATGGAAGCGGCGAGCTTAAAGCGGCCCGTGAAAGTGAAGGTCGTGTCTCCGCTCTAAGCTTACTGTGGCCGGGCTTACTGTGTTGACCACAGTGCAGCTATGTGCCTTTCTTCATGTTTACTGTACAACCTCTGTCACGTGATCAGCCTCATTGCTGCCCCAAGCATTTTTGTCTCCTTTTTCTCCTTCCCTGTGCAATCCCTTCAGCCCAACTCCCCACCTCCCTTCTGGCTGTAATGTACAGTGTGTTGATGTCTCTTGTGGCGACGATGGGCCTGCATGGCTGAAACTCTAACCCCTGCTAGTTTTCAAATGCCCGGAAGGAAGAGAAAGATGTAGTGGAGCGATGGGGGTGGGGAGACTGTGCATGCTCCATTTGGATGGGAAGAGGGGGGCAAGGGAGGATCGGACCGTGATGGGAACTCAAGGACAATAACAGCTAAGGACAAATGTATCATCCGACACTCATCTCTCATATTCATGAATTTTTTAGTCCACATGATGACCAGATATAGTCAGCCTATGTGAGTTCAGCCAATACAGGCTTGGTACAGTCATACAAATACGTAACAGGAGCTTCTCCTGATTATACACATGTTTTGTTCCCTATTTACATAAGCTAATCCGTGGCTTTGACCTGAATTGTGTCTGTCCTTCACTGGAGTCAAAAAACAAAAGTCTGAGGGCAGGCAGATGGGGGTGGGGTGCCTCTGAAGAGGATTATTTAGGATATTGATGCAAAAATCAGCTGGTTGCTTGTAACATCTCACACTAATTTACACACTAGAGCATGCAATCAGCTAAAGCAAAAGATAATCTTACCCGACACAAAAACAAAAGAGGATGCCATCTGTGCTAAGTGTGGAAATGTCAGACATGCTGAAATCAGCACTGGGGCTTTCTACAGGCAGGAGTGCTAGCACATCTTTAACTGGACCGGGGCAAACTGGAGGCATGTTAACTCACCATTCTCGCTGAGACGAACGCCAAGGCTGGTCACCGAGTCTGTGATGGAGCGTGCAAAAGTGAACGAGTCGTCCAGGTGGTGATGATGATTGGAGGTGGCATTGGACGAAGAGAAATCATCAAGCTTGATCTTCTTCACCAAAAATGAGCGGGGCATGTTTCAATGGATAAAAACACAGAGCTGAGAAAAACGCATGAGCAAAAATAAAAGACCCTCTGAGGAAGCACGCGAGCAGAGCTGGCTTGACAGTAATCCTTGTGGTTAATGTGAAGACAATTGCCAAAAACATAAGATAAGAAAGAAAATGGAAACCAGTGGAGAACAAGGCTGACGGCAATGCTGTGTGATACTCTCTGGCTCCCCAAGCTTCCCCCAGAAAAATAAAAAAATAAAAAATAAAAGCGATCCTGTTCAGCACTGGATAGCTCCTGTGATGCAGCAGGCTTAAGGGACCAGTGAGGAAGAGAAGAGATGGAGACAGACAGAGAGAGGAGGGAGAGAGAGACTGTCAGACTAGCTGAGATCAGCAATCACGCCAGCCTTTATATGGGGCACAGGCAGTGGAAGATCAGGTGGTGCTGCGAAATGGAGCTGCTTAGCTTTAATCCATCAAATGTCCCCGGGGACACACATCAAATTACTACTGAACCGTCTGTGCATTCGCACACAGACTGAGGAGAAAGAACACAGCCAGACCCCCACTGCCCCCACTACTGCTCCCCCTTCTCCTCCCCTCCCCTCTTTCACCCCGCTTATGCTCCATGCTCGGAGGAGGAGTAAAAGAGGAGGGCAGACAATGGAGATGTGGATGAGAGCACACTCAGTGTCCTGTCCCCCATTGTTTTCAGATGAAGTGGCACAGTTTATGTTTGCCTTGTACAGGCACTGCCTCCCTCATGTCATCTCTGTTACCTCAAACAGCCTCAGATCTTTCCTTCCCTTCGACACACTGCACTCTACTCGCATGTTGAGAGCACACATACAGTACAAGAGAGGTTATCTGAGCGTCTGGGAGTGCTGGACCCTTTTTGTAAAAGCTGCACTGGATTCCAGCACTGTTGACGAGCTGGCTATAGGGACATACTAGTGCTGCACTGCTCAGCTGGTCCCTCTCCCTCCCCATTACCGCTGCACAGATGTGTGTCCTGCCATGCGTGGCAGTGAATTATCTGATTAATTAATTACATTTTTTTTTGATTAGGGTGAAATCTAGAATTAGATCTGTGCTTGCTAAATTGGCCAATATCTATGGGTTGGTTTGTATTTGTGTGGACTCATTACCTAACACTATGAATTTTTATGCTACATTATACATTGTATTTTTTTATTGAAGCTTTTCTTGTTCGAATAAATGAAAGTGAAATGTTTATATAGAAAAATTTAATCTGGTGGTAGTTTCTAAAAGCAACAGTAGAACAGATATGATGCACCTGTTTGATTCACCATCAACAGGAAACACTTGTTTGATTAATTAATGTCTTACAATATTAAATCAACAAATTTAATAACTAATAAAGAAAAATGTGCTTTTATTTCTGTTATATCGCACATAATATCAGTGGAGGACGTGCAGGCATTGGAAAATAGTGCAGATCTACGTGTTTATTCTGTTCTGTTCTATTTTGTGGCTATTCTTTTTCTGTGGCTGTTTAAACAGTAATACTGGTGGTAACTTCATTGTGACAGGAAAAAAGCACTGGAGAAGGGAAGTCTCCATTGTAGTATTTTTGTTTAATTATCAGCTTTGTAATGCAATGCTTATTCCTATTGCCAATTATAAGCTTTGTTTTGTCTATAAAATGTAAAGAAAATAGCAAAAATGCCCATTACATTTTTCCAGAAACCCAAGGCAAGGCCTTCAAATTGCTTGCTTTGTGCGTCCAACAGTTGAAAAACAGAGAGATATTTAATTTTTACAGTCAAATAAAACAAAATCAGCAAGTCCTCAACATCAAACCATGAGGGTCAAAATTAATGGCGATTTAGTTTCCTGGTGATCTGTAAATCATTTAACAGACTAATAGTTTCAGCACTAGTTCTATTAGCTGGATTAATTTTATACATTTTTTGTAAAATTTCAATTTCTGTTTTGTACAATAAGTAACTAGCACTGTTAGATAGATGCTTCTTGGATGCAGTGTTGAAAGAATATGTTTCTAATCTTTCCAAAGGACCACAGTTTTGTTTTGTTTAAAATTGTTCTTGAATGCAATTAAATCTGTAATAATCTATAAAGGTGCTATAGATTTACCCAGACGTTTAGGGGTGCCCCCATCGCCTGCGACGCTCTAAATCATCCCCTTCCCTAACGGTGACCCTGCTGTTCGGACGCGGCAGGTTTCAGGAGGGGAAGGTGTTAAATCAGCGATGTTAGGATTTATCACACGTATGTGAATGTACATTACAGCACAAGTTCACTTTGCTGTCACCCAGCCAAGCTTATAGTGCAGAGGCAAGGACAAGAAAGGTCAGGGGAAGAATCATTGTCTAAAAATGATGAGCTGTGTTGAGGGTTTTTTTGTGCTGAAATGTTTTTTTAATAAACACTTAATTTCTCATATATACAGTATATATAACATATACATGCCATATCATAGTATGTATTGATATTGGAAAACCACTCATATTGAGGTAGCCACCTGTAACTGGTAAAGTCATCAACCAGCAGGTTTACAGCAGTGTTAGATTACACTTTCTTCTCAGGCTGTTTTCTGCTTAACATGAACATAATCTTCAAAATGAATTATTGCATCGTTCCATCAAAGGCAGGCATCTTATCCATTGTGCCATCACCACCCTAAAAGTAAATTTACATTTACCCATCACACATGAGTTTTACTGAAAAATTAAAGAACGGGTGCAACAAGTTAGCTACAGGTTACAGGTGAATTGTGACAAACAAAAGGAAACGTGCTGTGATTGAAACATCTCAAATTACTTTTATCCAGCAGCAGGCTTCCTCCTCCTCCTCCTCCTCCTCCTCCTCCTCCTCCTCCTCCTCCTCCTCAGGAGCGCTGGTCCACTTATGGCCCCCAGACTCTCTCTGACATGTGGTCACTGCCTCGGGATGTTACCATAGTGACAGACCCCCTCGGGCTGTAGGAATGGTTTTTACTTTGTAGAGCTGGTGTGGTGGCTTCACTCTTGTCAGATTTGGGGGGGGGGGGTACTATCAGCCTCATTAACATCTTGTATGGCACACCAGGGTTATGGAGATTACCTGGCCAGACAAATGAATGAAGTCAATCTAGTTTATTTGTTCCTTCACACTGTTCCACAAGAGACATCACCCCATCTCCAGGAACATTTATTAACATACAACATTATTTACAGACACGTCTGTTTAACCATTTAACTTCTGCTAATTGAGACACCTGACATAAAAAAAAAGTTACTAAACAGAGAATATGATTTTCACTTGGATTGTGATGCATTAAACCTAAAACTTAAGTGTCTTATACTTGGCACTGCTTATATAACATCACTCTGTGCTTGTTGGGCTGGGTGAAGAGAAGCTAAGAGTCCATTAAGCAGAACCATCTATAATTCACCTCTCTCTTGCTTACTGGGTCACTTGAATGAGGCTTCTTTTTTTTTTTTTTGCTGCTACAGCAGGAGACTGTTGTGCTCTTTGGAAAGATAAGAGCTGCTGATGGTTAAAAAGTTGAAAATAGAACATAAGCAGGCATTTGGTGCAACAAGTATTTATTTTAAAAAGAAATTTGTGTTTTTTATTTAATTTAGAGACATTTTGTGGCAGCCATCATGCATGCGTTTGACACAAAAATCCTTTTTAAAACATTTTTACACAGACACTGATGAGACATGGCTGTGGGAAGAAGGTCATGAAACCAATATTTATATTTTACTGTGGATTCCCAGTTCAACACGAAGTCATAATGGACCATAACTGCCTCCCCAACCGTACTGTATCTAATGCTGTTTGGCAGATAGTTCAGTGTATCACTCATGCCCTATTTGGCTTGTGTCTGCCTGTTGTCCTGTATGCATCTCGGCGCGTGTGTGCATTTGTTGTCCATGGGCAACTGTTCGGTAAATAGGGCAATTAAGTGTGAAAAGCAGAAAGTAGCTAGCATGTTCCTATCTCTTTGGTGGGGGAGATAATTTATGCTAATAACATCTCTACCGCTCAAGCTGCCCAAAAATGATAGCAGACCCTTTTGGCTTCAGAAGAATCTTTTCATCCTCTTGGAGAAAAAAAGTGGTTTCTCAACACCTTGCAAATAAGACAGCTGTGTGGCAGTGAATGAATCTCTCTCCCTCTCTCTCTGCCTTTCATCTCCAGATGATAATCTTTTCTCCTTCACTGTCTTGTATGGTGCATGTTTGTTCTTCATTTAGACTGTGGAATACTTGAAACCTAGTTTCCCCTCCGTCTCCCCCTTGCTCTCGCTTATAGCCTCACACCCTGCGCACAATATATCATATTTTTCCTTCAAGAGCCGTCATAGGAAGTCGCAGCATGTGTGAATGTATTACTGTAAATAGTATCCTATGCATGAGTGATGCTTCTTAATAACACTTAAACTCAAGCGCGGTATGCTGTTCATGTGGCATAAATTCCTCTATCATACTGAGGGGTACAGAGGCATTGGGTGGCTGTGGAGAGCAGGGGCCATGATGGCAGTTCAATAAATAACCTCAGTGAAAGTGGGAGCAATAAACCATATGAAATCTCTACCAGCTACCCACTATCATGCTAAGCGAGGAGCTCCAGTGTCAGCCACTAAGAACAAATGTGTCAGCCTACAAGGCTAAGAACATTTCTTTTGTGCAACAGCAAAAAGAAAGCCAGACGAAAATGTGGGTTAAACATTTGGTCCTTAAGGAAGAGTTTAACATTTTGGGAAAATCACTTTTTTCTTTCTTTCCAAGACTTTGTTGAGTAGATTGATACCACTCTCTTGTCTTTATGGTAAATATAAATCTACCAACCAGCAGCCAGTTAGCTTAGCTTAGCACAAAGACTGGTAACAGGCTGAAACAGATAGCCCTGCTATTTCGAAACAAAATCCGTCTACCAACACCTGTAAAGATCACTGATTAAGACATGCATCACGTTTGTTTAATCCATACAAAAGCCAAATAAATTATAATTTGCTGTTTTATAGCAATCAATTGAATTTGATTTAAATCACTCTCGTAACTAAACCCTGCCCATACGTTCTGTGACTTTAAACCTGCAATCACTGATTTTATGGCCACTTAGGGACAGCAGAAACAAGCTGTGAACACATCGACACATCGTCACCTGCCTGATGCTGTCAGAAATAACGCTATGAGAGTGGTGAAAGGGAACCAAAACAGTAAAGTTGTGGCTTGACAGGTAAACAATGAAC
Source organism: Lepomis macrochirus (assembly GCA_024633595.2). NCBI lineage: Eukaryota > Metazoa > Chordata > Actinopteri > Centrarchiformes > Centrarchidae > Lepomis > Lepomis macrochirus. Next base: position 24,305,534 of record JALXJV020000014.1, on the reverse strand, counting down.
TGAAACTCACTATAAAGCTCCGTAAAGCAGTGGGGAGCTGCACATTCGATTGCTAACTCTGTCACTATGAGCAACCTCTTTCACATTATTGTTTGATGCATTATTATAGAAATACCATTTATAGCAGACATTTAACAATGCATTTTGTGTTTAAATTGGAAAAATAGTCCAGAACGTAACAAAAAAATCTTTGAACAGAGCCAGGTTAGCAGTTCTCCCATTTCCATTCTTTATGCTGAGCTAATTTAGCCGGCTGCTGGCGGTAGATTTATACTTACCGTGCAGACATTTGAGTGGTATCGATCTTCTTATCTCACTTTCAACAAGAAAGCATATAATAAATAAAGTGTTATTTTCTTTTTAAAGAGGAAGCTATAATAATTTAATTCATGGAGACAATGACATTCCTAAGCATTTCAGTGTGTTCCTAGTAATGCTCTTTCATTTTCTAATGCTGTAATTAAAACTATAATAGTCATCATCACACCTTGCTCTGATTTATCGAGAAATAATTGTTCAGATAATCTTAGTCTAAATTAATTGGGTTAATGAATCACCACTGTGTCCTCGCCCTCCCTCTCTCAAATAAAGGCATCGTAGGTCTTTTCACATTATGTTCCGTCACGAAGGTCAGAGCAGTGGGTAATAGACTGTCGTTTCCAATTTGTACTTCTACGCAAAGGAAGAGCAAATGCATTAGTGAGATGGTATCAGCCCGTTTAAAATTAGACAACAAATGGACAGATTTGCATGCATGCAGCATGGATGGAGCAGCCCAGCAGTAAGATTACTCACTGTGGAATGCAGCAGCAAGTATGGAAAACAATTACACAACAGCTACTCATTTTCTTTTTGAGGATTCATTACACCTGTTTGCAGCCAAGGGGACAAACAAGAGGCCGGTTCCTGACAACACAGGACAATGTGGTTTTATGAAAAAACAAATCTGCAACCCAACAAATTTTCCAGCAGGCAACATTGAAACAGGCATTTTCCTCTTATGTGTTTTTCCTACCAGTGCATGTCAGGGAGAGAGGTGAGATCAATTTCCACAGGATTAGTCTGCTTGGGGAAAATGATTGCTTTTTCTAATACTTAGTAACAATTTTTCAATTTCCTGTGGTCTTTGTTACTCTCAACATTTTTGCAAATGAGCAAAACAGAGGCAAGCGGCGTTGCTACTCTGCGAACTTCACCTTGGGACCAAGCATAATTTGCATATATATTGAGAGCATACGTTTTTGGTTTATAATAGTCACTATTCTGGGGTGGGGGTGGGGAACTGGGGGCGGCTGGCAGGCATTCTGTCACCTGTTATGAGGCCCTTGTCCAGGAACATCCCTGGGAGAAGAAAGCAGGCGATAATTACAGTGCTGGGACTAAACTGGTGTTGCTCTCTCCCTTCACACATTGTTTTAAATCTGAAGAGAAAAAGTAAAACAAAGACGGCTGCAGGGCATGTCTTTGTTTCCAAGCTCCTAGAGATTTTCAGGAGGCTACAAAATTCACAGAAAATGAAATTAATCTATCGGCGCAGCACTGATTCTGTGGTGATTACAGTTTGAGCCTGACACTAATAAATCCACGTTCCACACTTTGCACTTTCACAGTGTGCAGAGGCTAACTACATTCAGGCAGAATCAGTGGAGATGCGCTGCAGATGGTCACATGACAAATGGCTTTATTTCCCCGTTATGGAGATTTGAATCATAATTGAGTGTCTCTACAGTGATGCGTGCACTTGGTATGACTCACAGTGAGTGTCTTGCCAGAGGACGGATGAGCTCTGTTGCTTCTACTTCAATCTGCCGCCGTGTATTTAGATTTCACCTCAAATCTTTTTAAGCCAGCCTCAGTATTTCCTTTCTTTTTTAATATATTTGTGCAAGGTTTACGTCTAAATAAAGAAAAGATTTACCAGAAGAAAAATATTTAAACATAGAATGGTAAATCCAACTCAGCAGAAACCAAATTAAATTTGAAATGATAGGTTATCAGTTTTATTGGGTGTTTAAAGTTGGATAAAGAGTAATGTGAGCATGCACGTTTGCACACTGATGCATGTGCAACACGCATCACTGCTTTTGTGTGTGTTGAGCGCTTTTCAAAGGGCATGCTTTTGTGCAGGCACAGATGATGCAGCTGGCAGAAGCATGACTATTGCTGGAAGCACGTCCACGTTGGCACACTTACAGAAAGCCCTGGCTCCTGGGTCACACTATATAGGCTACATAAAGGCAGCCTGCCCGTCTGCTGTCTGGCCGATCGATAACGGCTGTGATGCACAGACTGTAAAGTGCGGGGCAATCATTTTTCTTAAGTCTAGAGCTGAAATAATTAGTTGATTAACTGATTAGTCAATGGGCAGAGACGTAATCTAGCTCATTGTGAACATTTGTTGTTTTTCTCTTATGTGATTGTAAACTGAATATATTGTTAGATTTTAGACTGTTGGCCGTAAAATCAAGACATTGTATGCGTCAACTGCCAGTTAGGAAATTGTTGTTATGAACAATTATCTTTTTCTCTTTTTCCTTTTGATTGAGAAAACTGAGAAAATATTTGTCAGGTTAAGTCCATCCATCCATCCATCAACCGCTTTTCCTGCGTACGGGGTCATGGGGGGCTGGCGCCAATCCAAGCATACGTCGGGCGAAAGGCGGGATACACCCTAGACAGGTCGGCAGTCCTTCACAGGGCCACAAACAAACAAGAGAAACAACCACTCACAGAAAAGTTTGGAGACGCCAGTTAACCTGTCCTGCATGTCTTTGGATGGTGGAAGGAAGCCGGAGCATCCGGAGAGAACCGACGCAGACACAGGGAGAACATGCAAACTCCACACAGAAAAGCCAGGGCAACTGGGGTTTGAACCACTGCACCACCACACCAGCCACTTGTCAGATTAATTGATAATGAAAAATAATCGTTAAATTCCTTCTTAGATAGTGTATTGTATAATTTCTCCTGTGCAGCTAATCCTCTGTGTGAGGTGTGAAAGTTTTTTTGTTTAGTGTTACACTATAAGTTACAAGATGCAGTTCATAAGAAAAACAGTCTCAGAAATTAACAAAACATATTCTACAAGATAAAGCGATCATGCAATGTAAACAATGAGTTTACATACCTGAAAACTTCAGTTAAGTTGCCTTATATTGTTAGTTTGAGCTTCATTTGAATACTCAACACTGTAATACTGTAACAAGATCAATCATGTTTCCCATGTAACGATAGCTCCATTTATTCTGTAATTGCCTGATAAATTAACCAGCACAGACACCTGTCAAAACAGCAGACAATCTCTGTGAATCTACCTCCCAACAGGCTCATCTTGGTTGGCTAAGTTGGTAATGACAACTCCCCAAGTCTGTCCCCTCAGGCTGAAGGATGAGAGCACCATAGAGTTCTCTTTTCCCATCCGTCCCTATTAGGATAATGCATCAAATAGACATTTTAATTTGAAGTTCATTTTCTCCTCAAGGCTCTGTAAATGTCTGCAAGCATGCATGCTGGAAGAGATAACCTTTCTTTGCAGCATGTGATCTTTTTATTTTTGTGTCCTAATGAAATGTTCACTTATCATTTACTGCAGTTTGGTGCTGTGGACGAGTGTAAATTCTGGATATTCCAGTGGCTCTTTTGAAACTAGGTGGCTTCCCAAAAACCAAAATGAAAAATAAATCCTGATTCATTCATAGTGCTCCTCCTCCAGCTTGACTAAAAACAAAACCGCAGATGACTCATTGATTTTCACAAACAAACCAAATTGCCGGGAGTGGTACGCTCCAGTGTGACTCTGAGGAAACCTCATCACTCAGCGTTTATATTGTTGTGATCCCAACGACCCCCTTTTTCAACATAGATAGTGTGACGATAACGTGCGTGAAATGAGCGCCGAGGCCCGCCAGCGGTGCCTGAGCCCTCGCAGGGCTCGACACCTGCCTACGCTCAGCTGTTCCTGCCACGCTTGACCGCATGTGGCTAATAAACAGACCTGTCCTTATCGCTGGAACTCCATTAACGGGGGTCGCAGTCACCTGAATCCCTTGCTGGGGCGAGAGCAAATTACAAGGCAAATGTAATGGGTTTTGCTATATTGCCACACACTGAGATAGTGAATTACACCAAGGGCCTGATGTTATTACATGTCCCCAGGACGCTGGCTCTGTGTTTTATGATGACTACAGTGAAAACCAGGTCAGTGCTCAAATTGTCATGGTCTTTGCCTCCATTGCTCCAGTTCTATCTATCTTGTCCTTTCAAAGAGGGAACAAAGGCATGCAGCAGGTCGTGCACTTCACATGTCAGCTAGTGTTGAGCACTTCAGACAAGTCGCTCAGTTACAAACACACATGAAAATGCTCTCTTGGTTATTGTTTGTATGAGGTGACAACTGTTTCTTGAAAGAGATACACAAGCACAGTGATTAATCAGGTCAGGTGTGCTGTGAGATCCAGCGGTGAGATTAAGGCACACTGGAACATGAGGAAAACCTCAGACAACAGAACCTGTTTTGACCTTAATATTCAATCACAACAGTATTCAAAAGGCAAAATTTTGTGGTGAAATATATTAATATCAATGAAATCATGACCAGTCAATTCAAAGTAAATCCCTCGTTTGTTCTGTTGACCAATAGCTTATACTGTATGTATCAGCTTTCTATCAAAATCCATTACCAAACCACAAGCACATGAGACCAAACCATATGCAGTGTTTTTAATTGAAGGGGTTGAAATACAGTTAAATTAAGAAACTTGTATCAGTTTCTTCTGTGATACACTATTTCTGATTCCTGTAGCCAGTAGTTATTAAATGCAGCCTCTCTGTAGTACACAGGAGATGGGGGGCATGTAACAGAAACCCTCAAAGACAAGGGGTTTGTTTTTGATTATTGAACCCTGTATCTTTTCTCTGGCCATACATCTTCCTCTGCCAAGCCTCCCAGGGGCTTTAGGCCATCCAACACCACAGGCCAGCTCTGAGAAGGAGACAGGGACAATGGTACCTTCAGGTCCCTATCCAAGCTCAGGAGATACTACTGGGGCCTCATTGACAAATTGTCCTTGTCTGGCTGGATGAAAGAGTGGGGATTGCGGTAATTGCATATTTCCCTCTAATTGCATTTGTCACATGTGTGGTCTGCTGCTGTGGAGGCAGGTCTGAGGCCCTTCTCAGTGATGTGTTAAACCAAACAGCTGAACTATCACCTGCACCACGAGTAGGGGATGTGCAAGAAGAGGCCTGCAAAGAGGGCAATAAATTATGCAGTGGCACAAAACATCAGCAGAGCAGCAGTGGAGTCGGGCACAGAGGCTACTGCCAGACGGAGACATGCTGCAGGTCCATTAAAGCCTTGGATGTGGTCATGCAGGACTTGACTCAGGGATGCTTAGGGACATTCAAGAGCTTCTACCTGCTTGATCACAAGACTCATAATGCAGTTACAGACAAAAGTCTCTGGAGAATTTTGCACGATTACATTTTCTTACTTTTACTCTAACACAAGCAAAAATATAAAATAGTTTGATATCTACCTTTGTGATAAAAGTCTTTATTATCCTTACTGCCAAAATATAAAAGAATATGCACGAATTGTCCAAATTCTGGAAAGACAGTTTTCTCATCAGAAAATAATTATCTGGGTTTCTCAATGTATTTTCAGCCAGAGCTGCAACTGACAGATTATTTTCTCATTTAAGTACTTTTTTAATGTCAGAGAATTGTGAAATATACCCATTATGACTTCTCAGACAAGATTACGTCTTCAAATATCCAATCTACATTCTAAAACCTGAAGATATTCAGTTTATTAAATATAAAAAAGATAAAATCCCCACGTTTGAGAGGCTGGAACCAATGAGTGTTGCCTTGCAAAATGATCAGTGATCAAAATAGTCAAATACATTTTCTGTCAATCCACTAATTGTTCAGCTCTATTTTCAGCCCTGTTTCACATGTTTCAGCCCTGCTTTCCTGCTTCAACAAAGTTTCATCTGGTGGGTTGAGGAGGGGGCAATAATAACAAGCAGCTCTCATTTTGGCTTCTGGTGCCTCGTGATATGCGGCCAGGCTGCTGCATTATACAGAGGGCTTGTACAACTACATTTTAATCCACTCGTGTTTCTGGCCTGATAAAAGGATTCTCTCCATCTCTTTCTGTTTAATTCACACCATCATCAATCAAATGTGTCCCTGCCCCAACCCCCTTGCCCCACCTTCCCCTCCTCCTGGGTTTTGGGGGTCTGCAGCAGATAGGTTGGGGGTTCCCCGAGGGGGTTAGGGACATGACGGACCGGTCACAGATGCCACAGAAATTAAAATGCAAGAGTCTGTGCAAGGTGTTACATTTCTCAGACATGCTCATTTGCAGTAATATCTAAGCAACATAAGGAGGCTTATCTGTGATTCCACATACGACTCTCACAAGATTATGTGAATACGATTTAAAAAACACGCTATTTGGCCGTGCTTTCTCCATAGTGTGGCTACAAGTGTGGAAGATTCCCTGTGTGGTATATACACTGTTTTTGTCTTCTACCATTGTCTGCACATGACAGTCGCCACAGGCTACTTAGTAATGAATATGTGCCTGTAGCATGTGTGCTGTGTGGAGCCTATGAATAGAGTAAATATGCACGTCTCTGCACAACAGGTCAGCTTCTGAACAGGCAGAAGCGAAAATGATCAACTGCAGAATGAGCCCCTGAAACTACAAAGGAATTATGTATAAACAACAGCTCAGTCTGTGACTAAAGTGCCACACGATGATGTTTGATATACCAGCAAGCCCTTTTTGTCTAAATAAGGCTACAGTTCTGTGTTCTTCATTGCCTTTCATAGATATCCATGAACCTCTGATGGTAGCTCTCTTTTTGTGACACATAAATATACGCTCCTCTGACAGGTAATACAGGCTGTTACAAAAATAGCACGTTTGTAAAAAGCCTATGTTAAGCTTTTTCATGACATTTTAGTAAAAGTAAGGCATTTTTAGCAGATCTGCTAAACATGGTTGCCATTGAGTTGTGATATTTAATCTCACTGTAGTTCATAGAATAATAGCTTCATTTGTTTAAATGCAAGCAGTAATTAAAAAAAAGTTATTTGTGTGGTACTTATCAAAACCAGAGATAGAAAGTAGTAGATAGAAAGTGCTATACAATGTTAAAAAAATAACATAAAAAGTCATATGTGCAAAAAGTAAACCATAAAAACCACAATTCATATTTCTTAAAAATTCAAGACATACATATACCCACCTGCATACACACACAAATACCCATGTGGAAACAAATTACCCAAATTAAATAGGTTTTAATTATGATAGAAATATGTTTTCAGAAGCTTTTTAAACAAGGACAATAATTTTACAAATCTAAGTTTGTCAGACCCAGTCTTACACATACCTAGGGTCCAGTCTTGGTTCCTTAGAACTGAGTGGACAGCAAAACCCGGGTCCCCCTTTACTCTTGACATGGTAACAGCCAACAGGTTTCTCTCTTACAACCTCGGACTGTGTGCAGGTTGAGAAGGGCACAGAGATTCTGAATACTGTGTATTCAGAGATGTAGTCGGTGGCCGGGACATAAAGTGCTTTAAAGGTAAAATGTTTAAATTGATTCTGTAATAAACTGGTAGCCAATGTGAAGACGCTAAAAGGGGAGTATGATCTCTATACTTGGTTTGTATTAGTAGTCTAAATTTAGCAGTATAACTTAAATTATAAAAACAAGATTGAATGACCTTGCATACGATTGATATGATCAAGCAGGATCATATGCAATGATCCCTGGGGCGCTGATTCCGGTGGAATCTAGAAGTTATATAATGCCAAAACCGCACAGTGGGTCATAATATGCTAAGACTTTACACTGGAGAGCCAGGTTCAACTCTTTAGCCAGAGAACCATGTGTTTTTGCCAGAGTCCCCTGCATTGGCACCCCCACTGTGTTGCTGGGCTTGCCCCATACAAATTTTTCATGCAGGGCTACTGTCTGTCTAAATGCTGCCCATACATTTCCTGACAACCAATCCTGTTTTTCTTCCTGTTGTTCAACACCGAGGGCTTTGCACTGAGGCTACAGGAGCTTACTTGACTTTCATATCACGTAAAGGTCCCTTGTATGCTGTCAACATTTTATCTGTATGAAACTGATACACCTGCATTATGTGGATTTTTTGAAAGGACAAAGAATACAACAATGCACAATGTGGTTATTTAGTTTTACACGCTGTTTTTCAGCACAGTTGTCCTGTACTTAGCAGGTGGCAGATGTTGGAAGCGGAGAAAGTGAAGGTCTCATCTTCATCGCTACAGTTCTTTTTGAACAGTCCAATTTGAACAAAGGATTAAGTGTCCATCATTAATCATAGGCTAATCTTGTAGATTTAGGCAAGTGCTTCGCAAAAGTCAATACATCTATAATTTAATCAGAGAATGTCATCACAGTTTATGGAGCAAAATGGAGAGCTTACAGACAAGGTCTTGAATAATTTGCTTTCAGCTGATCACCTCTGTGCACAACAGGCTTCAGGTTTAAAGACACACAGTGGTTTTACAATGTTTATAGAGAAATAAAGCTGTTTAGAATGAAAGAGAAGATGGACATGTTACAGTTGAAGAACTGAGGCTTACAGTTAAAACTGCAGCTATTTTTGTAAATTAAAATAAATTAAAAGTAAATTAACGTAAGAGACTGCCTGAACTATATGCTGCAATAGATTTAGAATAACAAGTAACAGCAATTTTGTTTTATTGTTTTGCAAATTATTTTTTATCATTTAAATTGGTTTAAAAGAGTTGTGGCTTTATAATGAAATCTGAAATGTATTATTAATAAATGTCAGTGAAGCATACATTACATTTACCTTATACCCTCACTGAAACACAAATTAAAGATCTGTTTCATTTGTATTACAAGCTTCAGTAATTCAGGTTTAATGATCTCACACAGCGCCATTATATTGTATTAGTAAAACACATGTAACATAAAGTTAGAATGATTCACTAACGTGGCTCCTGCTCTATATTGGTGTAACTGCAGCCCTACTTCCCAGTTGTAGTTAGTAGTTTGTGGGACAAAAGTATAAATATTTCATTGAGAGTAAATAATTCAACACCTGTGTATTCCTCTGCGGTTCACTACCAGCTCTGATCCAGTCACTTCAAGACATCTTTTGTGGATGGAGAGCCCTTCAGCCTAAATGACACTTGGCCAAATAGCACTTAAGTACCTGCTCAATATTTTAACAGGGCCATGCAAGGAAGCTGTGGAGTGGTTGAGCTGTTCCTGTAAAGTAGAACAGGTGGATTTGTTTTATGGTGTAGAGGCACAAGCATAAAGCTTCTATTAGTGACTGTAAAGCTTCTCTGCTCAGGTGTAATTAATGACTTAGAAATACCCTAGTCTAAGTGCTGAGGTATAGATACACAAGGAGAAGATTATTATTATTGTAGAATTTGAATCTGTAAGTCGTGGCATTATAAAAAAATAACGCTTCTGTATTTTTCTGATTGTCAACAAATCCCACGTTTATATCCCAAATACAAGAACTTGATTTGTTTTAAAGTATGGAGTAATGACTTAAGTAAGGTTGTGCAAATGGTACACCATCATTAGTTTTCTTTAGTCTATGTGTTTAATTATATATGTATTTAGTATATTTTGTGGCATTTGCTTTTCTGTAATGTAATTTTAATGTATTTAGATGTATATTTATTATGTCGTTTTTTTTCATCTTTTCTGATAATGTTTTTTTGTATGTATGTCTGAGAGATACAAAACAGAATAAATACAATGTGTTAGTCCGTCTCTCAGTACTTTCCGACTTCCTCAGCCTGTCTGTTCATCTTCAAGCCCACTGGTTCCTACTGAGGATGTAATTCTTCAAAAAAGGGTCACAAATGTGCTTTCAACTTTATAAAACGTTAAATAGTTTCCAAAAATGGCTAGGCAATTTTTGAATATCAAACGAAGGTTGAGTTCAAGGGCAGCTGGACTTGGTTGAAGATACTAGAAGACGTTTCGTCCCTCATCCAAGAGACAGTTCTGACTGACTGGTAGGGAAACTCTGGGATCGTTAGCTAGGATCATCGATAACGCTGGTGCATTAGTGCTCCTGGCTGTGGTAATGACAGTCATCAGAGCCACCCGTGGCCAAGTCTGAACGACCATCGTTGGCATCTTCACCTGAGGCCATGAGAAAATTCTTGTTCAGTTTCCTGGGAAGTGATGAAAGGACTGTAGAATCCTCTGTCGAAGACAGGTTGAGTAATTTACATATCTGGTCAGGGCTGAGGCTAAGACTTGATGTCCAGGGTGTGGTCTTGTTGAAGCTGTTTCCTTACAGATTCTATTGCCTCAATGGTGAGGTTGGAGGTGAACAAAGAGGTCACATCATAGGACACCATGGTTTCATCTGAGTCCAGTTTCAGTCCATTTTTGAGTAGTGTATTTATTGGGGACTCTCAGCAGCAGCAGGTGTATGTTTGTCTGAACAATCAATACTTGTTACTGAGACCAATTTATTGTTTTTTGGGCCCCGACATTGTTTGTTTTTGGTCTTTAATGGGACCTGTTGACAAGAAAAATATTGAATATCCTCAGACATATATTTTACAGTTACAGTAGAAATGCGACTAGTGAACTTGTTAAAAGATTTGTATAAAAAAGTTATGTTGGGACCCCTGGACTCTTTCAGTTACTTCCTACCTGTAACCGGACATCCCCTAAACATATATGGCTAAGCAACAGGACTGTTTAACTTTTTTAAATATACATGTACTGTACTGATCAAGCAGAAAAGTGAAGCTAATGCGGAAGCAAGCAGCAGGGGGGCGATTCCACTTCTTGCAAAAACAAGTCAGATTATATGTAAGCTTAGATAAAAATACCCTACTTTTCACTTGATTGATTGAAGAAATGTTTTCAGGTAAATGCATTTAGTTTTAAACTTGTCTTTCGCTGGCCAAAAATTAACATCCCAATTAACATTACAGTTAATGTGAATTATGGAGACACCTTGCTAACCAACCTAGTAAGCTCCACCCTCTTGTCCAAATGTGGTCACTACTGGTTTGTAAAAGAACAAGATGGCGATGACCAAAATGTCAAACTCAAATATTCAAACAGGTAGTCCACAAACCAGTGAGTGACATCATGTTGCACACAGTCTATGGTATTGATGTGTTTTCATTGAGGTATAATGTTGATGAGCATTGTATGCTAACTAATGGTGCTTTCAGACCAAAAGCGAAGCGAGCGTTTGAGGCGGTGAGTTTACATACAATGTCAATGCATAGATGCGTAGAGCTGCGATTTCCTGTTGTTAGCATAGCATAGCCCTGATCGATCAGAACTCCATTCAGAAAACAAATATTTTAGAAGTTGTTGACCTGCTGTCTTGCTGACAGACCTGACAAAGCATAATTTCATATGTTTAACAAAACTACATATTGTAGCTATTTCAGCATCAGTTTTATTCGTTTATTGCTATTTAATCACAAAAAAATGTTTACTTTGGGTTCATACAGCTGTAGTAATAGCCTTCTCGCGTTGTGTGTGAACACTTGCAGTGAATGTACTCAAATTTGCGTTTGGTCTGAAAGTGCCATAAGTGTTTTTAACTTGGCACTGTTATCACACCCATATACCTTGATTTGACTACCCACACAGAGAGGAAGTTTAAAGCTTCCACTTCACATGCTTAATTTTTCTGACCATGTGTGTTCATGCTCAGACCAAAAAAACATACACACATTCATATGTCCAAACCCTCATACAGAGACACACACATGCTCACACTTTCACATGCACACACGTCCATACACTCCAGTTGTTATTTAGCTTAGTGCGTTTAAAGTTAGATTTCAGGTCCTATGTATTTGCTTTTATTATCTTTTAATGAATGCTTGTGGATAATTGCTGGTTTCTTTAATATTGCATGAGAGTGAATTGTGTCGACCCCTTCAACGTTGGAGACCATTTACTAGCTATTGATTGTAATTTTGGCTGTAATATATGAGTTATGAGATTCAATCAATGAATAATTTCCCCTTCTTTAAGTATGATGCCTCCAGAGGAACTTAAATATTCATTAGTTATATATACTGTATATATTTTCTAATTTTAATTATCTTTAATAATTCTGATAGCCAAAATTAATTGATTGCATTTACACAATATGGTGCCCCTTTGAACCATTATAATCCCCAACATCAGCAGTTATTTTTCTGCTGCATTAGCAAGTAATCAAATTTACCAAACTGTTTTCTGAAATATCCCCAGATAAGCGTTGAAATGGCCATTGAAGAAGCTCTGATTAACGCTCTGTTGATGAGAAAATTAACTTATATACACTTCATTATAAACCCGGGAGACCTCAAGGACCCACACATTTATGAAGCTGGGACCAGATGTCATGCAGCCACAGCCCCAATTAATCTCCGGGCCTTGTAACACGCCCCTAGAAACAAAAAAAAAACTGATTGGGTGTGGAGGGCAGAGACAGTGTGTAGAAAGCGAGGGTGAGAGATGCTATCCAGGGAGCAGCCGGCCCTGGCGAGTCTGCAGAGGGTAAGATAAGAGGGGGGCGGCTGCGGTGAAGCCTGGGTCTCAGAGAGGAGGCTAAGGTTATTCATTGCTCTGCCGTGAAAGCTTGAGAAGATTACCCAGAGCCTGGTTGGCAGTGATACAAGGGGGACAGGCAGAGGGGGCCCCCCTCTCACCCCTTTGTTCCCCATCCATCTGCTTGAATCTCACAATGGCTCATCAGGACCAAGTAGGGTGGAGGGGTGGAGCAGCAAAGGCTTGCAGAATGGGAGGAAGTGAGCGGGTGGGGTGGGGCTGAAAGTGGGGGGAGGCAACCTGCAAGAAATTGGGAGGTAATGCGAGGCAGCATAGGGAGGGTAAAGCTAAAAGCAGGGAGAGGTAGTGCAGGACAGCGAATGAATCCTGGAGCACTGTGCTTGTTGAGATTGAATGAATGGTGTAGCAGCTGACAAGCTCTGACAGACTACATTGGAAAGGCCAGGGAGGCGGGTGTTCACATTGTTATTTTCTGGGAGGTAATGGGCTGGCAGCTCCTCTTCATTCTGAATAATCAGTACTTTGGTTAGACTCAGACACCACTTCAAACCATGATAAATATACCACTCCAAACCCTTGCCACCAAGAGGATAGCATTTGTCTCTAAATGCCTTGACCACCATATTTATCTTGTTGAGGAATGATGATGATGAAGGGTGCTTTCTTCCATTACACAGGTAATTATAGGTGTTTTTACACAGGAAAAACACCTTACCTTTACAGCAGGGGGGCTTTACAATAGTCCCACTCCACTGGGGGTGGTGAGGAATTTCTGTACGGGTTCAGTTTCGTCTTGGCTGCCAAAGAAATGTTTATGCACATATGTTATTGTGCATGTTATTATCATTGCACTCACAACGCTCTGGTGCTTTAACATAATTATTTATTCAACATGATAATAATTTACCATAAGCTGCAGCTGTAATTGATGATTCACTGCATACATTTCAGAGAGCAGGACTGCTGTAGGCCTCTCTCAGGGAAAGGAGGACATCTTTTTTTATTGTGCAGCAGGTTCTATTAATGGCAGATCATCTTAATGCAAGATTCACCTTCATAGTCCCAAGAACTAGCACAATCTAACAGTGTTTCTGCATCACAAAATCTGTAAATCTCTCACTAAATGCAGCAGACTGTAAGCCTGTGGATAATGTTCGACAGATTCAATCAGAAAAGGATTTGTCTTCTTATGCATCCCATCAAAACCAGGTTAGATTTTCCCACCATGTTGCTTCAGTAACCCCTCCTGAAAAACTGACACTTGGGTCAACCCATCTTTTGATTGTTCTCAGTGTAACTAGTTCATGTGTGACTGTATGCTAGAGGCTATTACACTGCTGAATATGAATAGCAGACCAATTACTTCGGCCCAGATGGAGGTGCATGCTCCTCGGAGAACGCCCTTTCCTCGCCATGCACGCACACACAAAAGTAGTGAATATAGAGGACATGGAGAGGGCTAATGAGGCACACAATTGCAGACAAAAATCATGCTTTGACAACATTTTGGATCAGCTGATGCTTTCTTGGTATATTTGACATTTGTGTTTCAAGAACATTTTGATTTTGATTGTCAGCTAATTGCTTAGCGGTGACAGATGACACTTAGCAAAATCGTCATTTAATACATCCAAACCTCTGAGGTGACAAGTGCACAGTTTAAGCATTTTCAGCTAACCAAAATTGAGTGAGTGGATGTTGTGGTTGAATCCCTGTCCGTCCCAGAGGAGCTTTTACTGGGACGTTCCCAGAAGAATCCTATCTCAAACCAAGCCAGTGTAGCTGGCGCTCACACACACAGTGGACATATGGCCAATCTCCCATCGTCTGCTGTGCTATTTACGGCTCAGTAGCCTGTCATTTGTTTTGCCTCTCAGAAACCAGTATGACACCTGTTTGAATTTTCAATAAAAGGCTCTTTTTATGTCTGGGAGAAGGCTGTTGTCACTTAATCTTTCTCTCTACATCACTAATGATTGGTCCTGTGCTTTTCTCATGAGATTGACAGTAATGTTTCTGTTTTTGTTCATGGAAATGTGTGCACACAATGATTGTCAAGTCAGCTATCAGAAGTCAGAGAATCAAAGAATTGTTGAGGCATCTACGAGCATCTGGACATTAATTAAAGCTCTGTTAAATTTCCTTTTTACATACTGACAGCATACTGTAGTTAAGATAAAATTTTTATTGGCACTATAGAGAACTTCTAACTAGGTGGCAGTATCACCAATTATTTGATATGCACATGGTATAATTGTGAAAATGTGTACCCTTTTAAATAACAAAAAGTATTATTAGATTAGAACTACTGTTCATTTAATGTGCCATATTTATCCTGGCTGTGATAGGCTGAGCTTTGTCCAGGGTGTACTCCGCCTCTCACCCAGTGTGTGCTGGGATACGGTCCAGCCCCCACTGACTCTGCATATGATAACCAGTTATACATAATGGATGGCTGGATAGATGGAAATTTAACGTGGTCTGATTAACACAGGCAGTGATGGCTTTCTTATGGAATATGATTGTAATGTTATTGATTTTTTTTAAAATTATGCCAATTTCAAGGTTGTAGCTTAGGTATCAGTAACCACTAATATTTGAAGTCACAGTGAAACAGCAGTTAGAGAGTCTTTACCTTCTGTAATGTGACTAATCTGAATAACAACAGTTATACAAGAGGGATTTGATCACCTCCTTCACTGCTTTGTTAGGTCAGGTGTTGGGACAAGTTAATAAATTAAAGCATAACCATGCTCTTTGGGAAATGTAAACAAGGTTTTTGGCCACACCTGACCAACACAAACCTCTGACCTACAATACTGTTCTGCTAGGTAATGGTCAAGTGCAATTTTAAACATGAGCAGCTTTCACATTTATTGCAAAACTTTATTATATATATACATATATGCCGCAAGTGCAGGCTGAGTCATCAAAATATTTAAACAGGAAGAGAAAAGAGAGGTGTTTTGATAATTATAAATACTAAACAGGATTCTTATTGGGCATAAATGAAAAGATAATTGAACGATTAACACAGAGACACAGGTCATGAATATGTATTTTATTTCACTGTGTCTTAAATTTATTGTTTTGTTTATTTGTTTGTTCCAAAAGTAAATACAAGTAAATAAAGCAGGAAAGCAGCATTGTCATTCCTGCAGATTTGAGCTGTACTCAACAAAGGCTGACAACTGTAATAGAGATTAAATTAGTAGATCATCAATATCAGTTTGCACATTTTCAAATTTTTAATCTAAAGTAATTATAAATTAATTGTACTTGCAACCAAAGGACCTTGAGGTCACATTTTCTTTATTTGTCTTGGAATTTGAGGGTTTTAACACTCTTCTTAAACTTATCATATTTAAATTTCCTGGCACTCTGGAGCATTTAACGCTCCATGTAAGGAAATAAAACATTAACACTTTATTTTACAGGTCAATAATTTTCATAAAATTTACTTTGGAAAAATACATTTTGGTACTACTTAACAGGGAAAATTGAGAATTTTATGACAGTTATTTTATTTTATGAGCAGCTGGTGATATCCTTGAAAAAAGTGCTTCATTTGAATAAAACATAAAATATAATTTAACAGCAAAGAAGATGTATTTAATCTGAAATATTTAAAACATTTTAGAGACTTTCTTGTTGCTGTCATGGCACAGGTTTTTCTTGTTAGTGTCAATTGCTGAACTAAACTAAGCTAAAAGTGACAGCCACTCTCTACCTGCTTGGTCGACTGATGGACGCAGCTGTCTTGATAAGGATGCACTGCTCTCCATTTGTTTGGTAACCCAAGATTATTTTTATTATCTTTTATTACAGACAGACTGTAGAGCCTGCAGTGGCTCTTTGTAGAAAGTGTTGCATGTCACTTGAATGACACAAAACTTGACTTAGCTTAACGTGGCAAGCATAGTGTCTTGTTTTGAACCAATATCCAACAGAATCTTCACAGTTTAGAGGGGTGAATAATAACCTTATATTGAGACTTAGTAAGTCTCTGTAGGACTAGGAAGGATAACTATCCCCAGACAGGAGGTACCCTTCAGGTTTGGTGTTGGCATTGCTTGTGTTCACACATTGCATGCTGGCACTGTATCTCTCCAGCCGAGCACAATAAACAATGCCGTGTAAGTCTTCATCAATTGCTGAAACTTATCATCACACCTGAAGCTTGCTCACTTTATTTTCGGAACAACAACCTTGTGACTAAAGCCCTGCGCACTATTGTTTACATGTGAACAGTTCACTGTGACAGTATACACAGGTCTAATGGACTCTCACTGGGTCGTACAATACAATATTTCTCTGTGACACTCTGAGAAACTGAGTTGTGATAAGCTCATGAGAGGCTGAAGAAATGAATCATCATAACCTCACACTTACACGCCTGATCAATAACATGGAAACAGACTTTGCAGTTTTACTTTCTCCTTTTGTAATGATCCTATTTCTTCATTTATGTGACAGCAAGTCTTCATTCTGAGATCAAAGTTTTTGCCAGAGCAAAACAGATGTTTGCTTAGAGCTCTGTGGACCATAGGAGGCAAATGCACAGGGCCCAAGGGTCTTGTGTGCCCTGGATGTGGAATCTTCTTTTGTAACAGTGCTGAAATGCCTCCCTCCTCCACTGGTTACGAATGCAGGAGACAGCCACAGGCATGATGCACCCAAAAGAAGCTCTGGAATAAAGACTGGTGTTAGAAATGAGGGTAAATCGATGGAAGGAAAGCTGAGTTTGACATGAGCACAAAGAGGTGTGTGGACAGTAGCATACTGTGACTATAATTTGATAGTTCCTGTTAGCATGCTAACATTTTCTAGCTAACAGTAAACACAAATTACAGTTGAGGCTTGTGGGACTGTCCATGCTCTCGACAATGACACGTAAGCACATTTCTTCACATTCTGATCTGATGCCACTATAAGCAGGATGACATAATCTGACTGTGCCTTTCAAAACAGTTTAATAAATGTGGGTTTGTGACACTGTAGTTAAGGTTTGGTTAGGTTTTGTCCTAAAAAAGGAAACATCATGACTTGGTTTGAAATAACTACTTGGTGATGGTTAGGGAACCTTCATCATCGTAGTTATAATAATAACAATAGTAATTGGTCCAGTAGTGTTGTAGTACTTGAGACTGGTCTTGGTCTCGAGACCGGTCTTAAGGCCACTTTTTGATGGTCTTGGTCTCGTCTTGGACTCGACCGCATTTTGTACTCGGTCTTGTCTCGGTCTCGGACATTGAGGACTCTGGATTTTATTTCAAGACCAGTCAAAACCATAACTTTGGGAAGATCAGTAAATTGCTTTTGCATTGTCTGTTTTATTTGTGAACATCCCAACTTTGATTGAATGTAAAACTTATTGCTTCAAATGCAACAAGTAATCCTAATTAAAAATGTGTTGTTACCGTTAATGGCTGTCCCCCTTCTCTGCGATGGTAAGCATGGAAAAGTGTTGGATAAAGATGCTTACGTTGATTTCAGCTCTTAGTGTTTCTACGTGGGTGTTTTAATGGGAATGTGGATCATTCAGTTCACTTTCAGAAGTACCTACGATCTCATTCAACATTTTATTGTTTGTCATGTAATGTGGGGAACTGGTCTTGGTCTTGACTCTGTCTTGCCCTTCCTTGGTCTTAGTCTCGACTTGGTCTCAGCCTCTAAAAGTCTTGGTCTTGTCTCGGTCTCGATAAACTCTGGTCTTGGTCTTTATTTAGTCTTGGCTTGGGTGGTCTGGACTATAACACTATGGTCCATTTCAGGGAACAATCATAGTCATGTGAAAAGAAACCACGGTTGACTGTAGTGTAACATTTTGTTGACCCATCCATCCAGCCCTCTACCTCTGACGGCTTGGTCACTCATTACCATCACACAGCTTCCTCCTTTGCTCCCTAAAGACAAGAAGTGTTTGTACTTGAACTGGTTGTTTTGGGGGACAGATGCTGTTGCTCTTTTTGGGAGGACAGTCTCTCAAAGCAGGACATAAACCAAAGTATTGGGCAAATTAACCTGATGATGTTGCTAGATGAAAAGTCAAGGGATTGCCACTTTTACCATTGATACAGAGGGGAACATGAATTTGTTATGTTCTGCCAATCCAGACAATAGTTGTTGAGGTAATTCACAACCACAAACGTACACTTTGTGGGGGTGTCAATCCATTAAGTAGACGTAGTATTTCACAGGTGTCTGTAAGGATTCTTAGTCATCCAGGTCATACTTCTTCAAGGAATGTTAAAAATCCAGGGCTGCTTGACCTAGTTGAATATACTTGAATACGTTTCACCTATCATCTGAGGGGATTCCTACCAGTCAGTTAGAACTGAAGAAGCCCCTTCAGATGAGAGGCAAAACATCTTCAAGTATCTTCAACCAAGTCCAAACCTTTAATTTTTAACCTTCCTTGGATAGTACTTCACAGGATAATTTAAAACTTTGACCTGCTAGTGGCGTTATAGTAAATGTTGTGGGATAACTTAGTCAGTAGGACTTATCCTCAGGGGACCATGAATGACTGTAATAGATGTTATGGTTATCCATTTAACAGTTGACACATTTCTGGATCAAAGTGGTAGACTTACAGACCGACAGTGCTACCCATAAAGCCAAGGTGCTAGTTTGGCTAAGACATGTTTTGACAACCAACAAACGATCTTGATCTGCAGAACCTTTATGAGACTGATGATAAGTAGGTCCATTCTGAGCAGAAGCTTTCTCTCCACCTCTCTGTTTCTCATGCACTTGGGCATCGTGTGGCCACCAACACAGGAGACATACTGTAGCACCGCTACCTGTTATGGAGGAACAGGATGCAATCCTAAGGTTTAAAGTGTCACCCTCAGGCCACAGAGTGCTGAGTCAGTCGCCACTGACAAGGTCTCCTCGCCCTGCTTTCACCGTGAGAGCTGAATTATTCATTAAATGAGAGGAAAGCACAGGAGACCCTGCTAATTTCTCAATGGGATTGTTGGCTGTCCTCACAGTAGCTGTCCAATGAAAAGACAAGCTCATAGCGTTGGTTTAAAATGATCTGTGAATATTTTACTCAATATATTTATGAAATGGACATCACCCGCCATCCACACAGTTAAAAGTGCTCTCAGTGACTCATTGACTTGTGGCAGAGAGGACAGATCTTGTGTTTCCTGAACTGATATGGCATTAGCTGCTTTCAAGGACACTGAACTGCGATGTGTGGGAGTCTGAATCAGACCCTTGCAGATTTATTGAGTGCACTCACGCCATCGGATACATCCAGCAGCGGCTCGAGTTGTTTTAAAGGTTGGGGACTTTGCCAGTTGTCATCATCAAAGAGAGTATGTCTATGTTCGTGTCCTTTCATAACTGGCAACAAGCCAGACAGGCATGCAGAGGTTAACTTAGCATATGACATTCTCTCCAGCACCGAATCCCCATAATAAACTAAATCATGTTAAAGTGAGAGCGCACAGGGAGGGAGTGCACCGGTTTAAACATGGCTATTGAATATTCATCTCCAGCTATTCAACTTAGAGCAGCAGTACAGACATGAGAAAGATCAATGTGCATGAGTTAATTAAATAAATCATTAAAGCATAAAAACCCCAACATGTTTACCGCCAAACAACTGGCAAGTTAGTTGATAGCTATTAAAAAGAAAAAATTAAATTCAAATGTCACACAGATTTAACACAAGTATACTTCAAATATTTTTGATCACAACATAGAGTAAACAATACAGAACTGTGCAACAATAGATCACGTTTCTTTTCCGTTATCAATGAATTATTTATCAGTTTTTCATATATTTTGTACATCAAATATGACCAGACTCAACACAGAACAACCATGAATCGAGTTACTTATCGTACATCCGTCAGAGAGGTTCAATATTTACAAGGTCAGCGGTATCAAAAATCATATTGCCATGAGCTCTTTGGAGACAGATATTCTTCACTGTAATGCACAGCCCAGATACATAATGGCCCGTCAAACTCAACCAATACAGGAAAAGTTTCAGCTTTTACCCTTGAGATAAAAGCTTAAAACCCTTGAATAAAACGTACATAAAAGTATGTGCCTTGTGCTGTAAAGTTGTTGTCCATTAGTCTCCCGCCTTTATGTCTTTGGCTTGTTTTTTTTATTTGTTCTTATGTTTAAGTATTTATTTTATGCCTTTAGGGGCTGTACACAAATGATCGGTTGGGGAGGGGGGTGGAACATTATGTTTCACTTTGTAAAAAAATAGACCCTCTCCAGCATTATGAATATTATCCTTGGACCCTCCTTTTAAGACCTTCCCCCAAATATTTCAAAATAATATTACAGCACTGAATTAGTACAATTTGACGTAACACTTTATAATACAACCTGTATTTTACAGGGCAGATGTGTTTGAAGCAGCTACCAATAAAATAGTTATCGGTTCCTACTGGTATTTAAATTCAGGTACTCCGACAAAGGAATTATTGAAGCACACAGTATAATTTATTCCTTTAAACTCCCCCATTGTGACTACCTTGTTCTCCATAGTCTTGTTTTCTTCCTCTGTACCTACACTTAAATACCAGTAGGAGCTGGTAAATATTTTCTTGGTACCTGATTCATACAACAGAATTACACTGTAAATTAGGGGCTGTATTATTAAGTGTATGTCAATTTCTTTCAACATTAATCCCTTATGGCGTACAAAGCAAAGCATGGTGCACTGTTATTTAATCCATAATATGTTTATGGAGCAATAATGTTAAAATATCCACCAAATGACATGTCAGTCATTGAACCAGGAGCTATTTAATGAACAGTTATTACAACTGTCGCTGAATGAATGAAATAGGCACAGGCATAAAGCTTGGGCAATTTATTTCCTATATGTGTTGAAATTTTCTTTACATCCCTACTGCCTTTCTACCTCCCTACCTGTGGACACTCTGCCCATGTACTCATTGAGCATGAAAGTGTGTTTTTGGGGGAGTGGCTTTGGAGGAAGGCCTGAAGGGACGGAGTGGGATTTTTCTGTTGGATTTTAAAATTTAGCAGTCTCTTGCTAGTTTGTCCAACACTGCCTACCCCACCTTTAAGGACTGGGTTTAGCTAGAAAATAACTGTCTAATAACAGCACACGTTTTCAGACATTCATAGTGTTTCACTTGGTTTAAAACGTGAAAAATGTAAGAATTAGTCAAACTCTGCTTACTTTCTGAAGCCTCCCTAATCTGACATCAGAAAAGAGTGTGTGTAAGTGTGTGTGTTTTTGTGTAAGTGTGTGTGTGCATGCGTGTGTGTGTGTGTGTGTGTGCGTGGTGGGTGGTGTGGGGCTGAAAATGGTTGCTTTTTCACCTCCTTGCCTCTTCTTACTGTCAGTATGCTTCACGCTGAGCGATGGACAGGCAGAGTGCTTTGTGGACGAGACAAAGTACACTTTAAAATCTTGTGTGTACAATGACATTAAGTCTTTCTGTCATGATCGTTCACATTATTCTGCTTTTCTCATTGAATTTCACTGAAATAAGACACATTGGGTAAAAAAAAAAATCTGCATATTCACTCACAAGCTCACACACAGCAGTTTTTTAACGCTAAAGGCATTCAATACCACCATCAAAAGCCTTTTCTAATGTTCCTACAGAAGATAAGGTGTCCATTAACAGCTATTTAATGCAGACTCAGCAGGAAATACAATATGTTGTTACACTTCGTTAGAAAGCATGCATCTTTGTGTCCTTTTTACCTCAGATTTCATCACTTCATGTATATCTTTACACATGGTTATAGAAAGATAAAAGGTATAATGTGCAATAGATCTCCTCCCAGTTCTCTAATGCTACCTCTGCTTGCAGTAATTACACATTTGCATCTTGCCACATTTGTTTGTCACCGCTTTCTGCTTTAAATATCTGTTTCATCACTACAGCGAGCGCTACGCCTCTGGGAGAAGAGGTGTCAAAGGGGGCAAAACCACAAATCACATATTTTCTGCATCCTCCCACTCCTGACACACCTGCACACAGATAGATGCCGACCTGTACGCAGGCACATTCACCCATAGCCACTCATCCTTGCAGCAACAGATGGACGGCCTTGAGGCAGAGCCTGAGAGACTTGTGTGAGAGGTAGAGCTGCCAATTGATTGCTAAGATCAGGTGTGCGTCTACACAAAAGCACCTCCTGCTCTTTTCAAGTGTCTTGGTTAAACTAGCCTCAGGACAAATGCAGACAAAACAACAGTGGCATCTGTGGCAGGTAATGATCCCTCGACACAAAAATCTGGATAATGACATACCTCGGCCATTTGTTGCAGTTAAAATCACTGTTGCTCATTCTGAGCTCCACGTGTGTCCTCCAGCAACATGTGCCGGAGCTGTGAAAGCGGCTTGGTCGAGTTACAGCCATAGATCAGCAGTCAGCAGTGTTGGATTCGAGCCAGCGGAAGCAGGGGCGGATGAAACAGTGTATATGCTGCTGATCCAACCTCCATAAATTGGGCTGCACGCATTGCATAAGGTCAATGGTGGATTAGAATGTACTGCATCAGCTAATGAGAATATTACTGTTTGTTTTTTTAAATCAATTGCTTAGGTGCTTTTTCCAAACCATGTTTCAGTTTTCAAAACACTAAGCGCAAACACCATATAATTTTATCCTATTCTACCTAGTCCTTGTCTTGCAAAAAGCCGTCACACCCTCAAAACATTTTTTAACTCACTCCAAAAGTAAATACACCAACAAGTTCATCTCTGCCACCAATATATTATCTTTAACATTAGGTAATGCACCTATAATTTATGTTTTTGTAATTGTTTAGCTGTCCAGTCCACTGCTTTACTGTTTTGATTAACTCATAATGTTGTTTTTGAACACAGCAATCAGCTGTTTTCAATTAAAAACCTTTAAAAACCTGCTGTCTGCTACTTTCTCAACATTAAATGACAGAAGGGTACAGTTAGCAACTAGCTGGTGAACATGATGGAGCATTTAGCAGCTAAAGAGCCAGATATTTCCCTCAGGAGTTGGTAGTGGATATTGGACTTAACATTTATCAGGTGGACACAAACATAATTAACAAATTAATGATAATGTTGCTCCATAACAGCTGGATGTGTAAGTAAGAAACTGTTGGTCTTATACTTGTTTTCACTGTCTCCAAGTGGCCACAAAAAACAGTTGAGTTATTGCAGGTTTAACGTCAAACTGTTCTATATTTATAGAACTGTGCAAGTGGGACGAAATTACACTAAGACTGTGTCTCATTTTGTCATTTCTCATTGAGACTATAAACAGTAAGCCAGTAATAAAGTTAAATATCCTCTACGGGTGACTGAAAAACTCCTGTGTTACAAACACCAGTTTGTGTAAAGCAAGCTAATGTAAGACAACAGGATATAGAAAAGTCTCCAAACAGAAAATTCCCTACCAACACTCTTTGGCAACTCAATATCCAAACACTTTTGTTGTTTGTGATATGATCTCATCATATCCGCTTCAGGTTACTGAATAAACTCCTGTGTAGAGTAAAGGCAAAACGCTGCCTTAAGATACACACAACATCTTTTTGCACCCATAATCTTTTGGATCATTTGAGACATTTCGCTGCTGTGTGAAAGCAATGAGAAATGCAATAAATGGTGTTGAGAAAATCGAGAAAAAATGTAAGAGCAGGAGTTGTGCTGCCCGCCATATCTGACTGAAACAGGTGAATTTTTGAATAGTAACCACAAGATAAGGAAGCATGAGGCAAACAAAACACATCACACCGACACACGCTCAATGACCTGTTCACTAAAAGCCAGACTGATGTGTTGCAATACAGTCTCCACCTGCCCGTCTCATGTTTCCCCACAATGCCACTGTGGCGTGGCTCAGAAGAGTACCCCGCCACCCCTGGATTCAAACATCCACCAACAGGGTGTCCCCTTGATCCCCTCTTCGCTCCTCTTGCTTTAGTAAACACGATAATAGCAGTGCTGTGTTCGTGTGGGCTCCATGTTAACACTGTGGCTGTCAAAGGCCATCATGCCCCTTCAAAGGATGATGGCTCTCTAAAGTGGGCTCTCTCGGTAGCAGCCATTTTCCACTTGACTGGCCCCACACACACGAGGGGGACTGGTAGACCCTAGCAGCTGGGCTAGACTGGTCACTGGGGGTGGGGAGAAGGAGATGAATGGGCTGGATATAAGAAGAGGGGGCTAATAAGATGGGAAGAGCATCTATATGCATCAAGAGGTGTGTTTTTGTAATTTGTCCTAAAATATGCCCTTTATTTTACCCTCCATAACACTTTTGCACCACTATGCAGCTAATACTCAGGTGTGTTTATACATTTAGGTTGATCTGCTCATTGTTACCATACCTGACTTACATCTTCTCTTGCTGGCATTAGCATAACGCATCATTCTGCACGTCAGCTGAAACATTTTGCTGCTCGGTGAAAACCTGGCAAATCTCTTGCACTCCTTGATGAGAAACAGACTGCCAATATCTCATCAGGAACCGGGAACAAAAGCCAATTGAGATGTTATGATATGAATGATAATTCAGCGAGTGTCTGCTTGCTCGGCCGTATGGGCTTTGTGTCAACACTCCGGGTCCAGCCAGGTCTCACTCGGGACAGGGAGAGCAGGATGCATTTTCATAAATCATTTCTTGACATCATATCAAGGTTATGTGGTTGGCTGTCTGTAGCCTGTAAATTGCCTTTGCATTGAGAATGTAAAGGAGCTCCGCTGGGAGTTAAGTAGTTCAGTAGCTATTTATGGCTGGAAAATTAGGATGACCTTTTCCCAAACTGTGATAATGATCCCTTCAATATAAACAAATTCACCAAAGCGAAATGTCTTATCATATTCCAGAAATATAAACCATTTATGTAGAAGCTACATGCATACAGACAGGCTCGCTTTTGTCACCCATCCATGATGCACTGGCTTTATACTACCCACAGAGTGGAGGTAATAATTAGCTCACTACAGCAGGGTAACAAGTTAGCACCCCCGTCCTGCTGTGTGGCTCTGTAATTGGTCCCCTCATGTGGCACAGTCGGGCCCCAGAACAAAGGGTTCCCAGAGGGGGAATCTATGCTGACCCATGCTGAACCCTCCACAACAATGACAGGCAGGAAGCATTTACATATGCTGACAGACTTGTCTCTTCCTAGGGTGGAGTGCTAGGCACTTCATTAAAGCAACATCAATACCTGCTGATAGAAAACGAGGAGTGGGCCCATACGCATCACTGTCTGCTCTGAGACACTATAGTGAAATGACATAGGGCTGTCACATCCAATTTTAAATAAATGAACAGCATTTATTAAATGGAGTGTGTGTGGAAATTGATGGGAGAGGTGCTGTCTGAGCTGTGTCTGTCTGTGAATTATCTGCATGCATCAGCAATTGGTTTACCCACAAGCTGTTCACCTGAATGGCAGATGCCAAAATCTGTCGCCCTGCGGCATCACCCAAACAAATTTTCACACTTTCTGAGCATTGTTTTGTTATTTTTGTCAAAGGGAAAAAAACGCAGTTTTTGTGGGTGTGCTTTTACAATAAGTCAAATGTTAACATGCTACCCAGTGAACCCTGCATTCATGCCTCAGAACGAGAAGATCGTGCAAAGTCAGACACAGGTGGGTTCATTCATTCATTGCATCATGCTACTGTGAATTCATTCTCTTATCCAGTTAAAGGAAGGGTAAGTCCTCCTTCCATTTGACACGCTGCTCATTTAGCTGAGAGGAACAGTGGCTGGCTAGAAGGGGGGTTGGAGATGGTGGTGGTGGTGGGGGGGTGGCTGCTCTATGGGAGGTGTCGTCCTGAGCAGATGGACCTCTCATTGGTGTAGTAAGTGGAGTCTTCACATGGCAGAGGAGACTGCAGGATCTCACAGGACCGGGACATCCAGGTGGCCACAGCCCCTCCTGACCAGCTGGAGGAGCGATGGGACCATCTGACACTCGCAGGAGAATGATACAGTTTTCTTTGCTGCTTTGTTTTGTCTTGACACAAAAGCCCTGAGCCAATCAAGGAATTTAGCTAATGAAGCTTAGAGAAAATCCTTTTGATTACATACAAAAACTGAAGGTCATGTTAACAACAGGTGAGCAGCATTTTAATGCAATATTCAGGTGAACGTTCCCAGTTTATGACCATAAACATAATAAAATGAATTTATTGTTTGATTAAGATTTTATTCAAATCTGCATCAACAACCGACTGCAGTGATTTCCGTACAGCTTGCACAATACTGCAATGTGGATTCAACAAATCCAAGTGAGAAAGTCCCATCTGTGCTTCTCCTCCACTGATCCGGGGCCCTGGAGGCTACATAGGGCTAATTGTGGCCCCATTTTCCCTTCTTCATCTTTTTGTTTTTACTCAGTGTCGGGGTCACGGAAGCTCCCAAGTGACCAGCGGCAGGAGCAACAGCCATCGGCCCCCGCTGAGCATCAGTAATTAGAGCCCTCCTCCCCCTCCTCCGAGCTGGGGAAGCTCTAGCCCTCCTCCTGAAGGGCAAGGGGGCAGAGAGGACGAACAGCTGCTGATGGGAAACCACTCTCCGGTTCCCATGGATGACCAGCGTCCCTTCGTCCTCCTGAGAGGATGTGCAGCAGCATTTTTGATGGCGATGATGGAGGCTTGGACCAGACATATTATAGGATCATAGTCTGTCTAGTTTGTCATGAACGTTTATCTTGCCTATTTCTTTTTGTTTGTTATTACCACTCCTATGACTCATTGGTGATTTATTCTTCTGTTGGTGGTTTATTATTACTGAGAAAATGTCTGAATTTGAAAAGCAGTATTGCAAGACTCACACATGCATCACATGAACAATAAATTAAAATAAGTAGACTATAACATTAGCATGGCCTGTAATAAATAGTACCTTTATGAAGCATATAATGGCCACTTTAATTAAAAATTAAAGTATCTACTGCCCAATGTAATTGTCAGCTCAGGGGTAGTGAAAAAATGTTAGGTACACCCAATGATGGAAGAAGTACTTAGATCAGCCAAACTACCAATACACAATGCAATGCAATACTCACAAGTATTCAAGAGCTGCATTCAAAGTCAGTATCATCAGCATCATCAAATTATAGTTAAAGTATCAAAAGTAAAAGTGCTTGCCCTGCAGAAAAATATCACTTATTAAAATGGATGGAAAATATTGTAAGGTGATTAATCTTTATTTTATTATTTTTTTACTTTTTCCCAAACAAATATTTTTTCCTCTTAAGCCCTCAAAAAAAGAAATGAAACCTTGTGAGAGGTTTAGAGTGTAAATGTCTCATGGATGGAGTTGATAGCAACACTTAAAACATCTGAAATAGGGTAAAAGGCCCAAACCAGTCTCTCTTTGTAAACCAAATGGTTGGAAATCACTGGTTTCAAACAGTAATGACATCTGTGAAATAAATGTAGTGGAGTTACAAGTTCAATATTTCCCTCTGAAATGCAATAGATTAGAAGTATAAGGAAGTAACATAAAATGGAAAAACTACAACACATACTAAAGTGTAAGTACCTCAAAAATTGTACTGTTCTTTTACAGTAAATAAGCTTTCCACCTGTGGGTACACCTAACAATACAAAAATGCATTACAACAATGTAGAACATGATCTATATATTGAACGACTGATGTTGTGCTGTCCCATGTTGTCCACTCCCTGAATATTACATGCAACTATATTTCACAAGACCTGGACCTCAACATTACATCTTACTGATTGTTCCTGAGCTAGAGCTGCTAGTATAATACTATATGTAGCTGTCCATGTCCTGACTTTCACATTCACAGCAATAAAATGCATCAACAACCTGTTTTTATTAGCTTTTCATTTTATACATGCATGTTTAAATTGCAAAGGAAACATCCCATATAATAGGTGTATAAATGTCAGGATTAAATCTATAGCTAAGGTGTAAGTCCTTGTTTATTTTTTTTATTTTTTTCATTTACATGGTATAAATTTATTTCAAGGGCTTGTGGTCACTGGCTGCCTGCAGGATGTGGAGTGTAAGGTTTGTAATATACAGAAGGGTGCTTCCGCCATCTAGTGGGCAAACAAGCTGACAGTCTCAAGATTGGTGCAATGCACTGTTTGGCAAGAAAGTATGAGAAAGACAAAAAGAGCTGCCTCCCAGTATTGAGCTGAGCAAACATGGCTTAAAAACCACAAAGCTGCAAAAGGAAGACAATAAATGGAAAAAATAAATGCAAAACCATCACTTGTTTCACAAAAGGCTAAACAATGGCAAACTTAGTTATACAGAAGAACCTCAAAGGAGTATTTTAGAGATGCACCCATTACAATATTACTGGCTGATTCTAATTTCCAATCAATTTAAAGGTTTGACCTGCCAATTCCAAGTTTCTTTGTCAGAACTATAATTGACAGCATACACAAAAAGTGTTTTTTAACTTTTCTTTAATGGAAAATAATTTCTTTATATAGATTGCCATTTGCACCAGTGTAAGCGTTCAATTATACATTCATAATAAAACATTGACTGTTGCACAAAGGTAAGTCTTCCTTCCATTTGACATGCTGCCACAGTTACAGGACCTTCTCTCACCCAAACACATCTCAAAATAAATCAGTGCTGCAGGTTAGGCTGCTGGACAGAGATTTTCTTTACAAATAACCAACTGAAAATAAATTGCAGTATAACACAGCTCAGTGTTTCCCACAGAATGACTGTGTGGTGGGGATGGTCTGCTGACCATGCTTTCACACACGCACACACCTACACCTGTCTATCTTTATTCCTCTCTCCCTGTATGTGTCTGCTTTGTTGACTTTCTTCATCAGCATTATGTTTTATAAATGTTTTGGATTTTCACAGTAGCAGGTGAGCCACGTGTGGAGGAGGCTTGTTGTTAATGACATTGGCACTAACTGGTGTGTCACTATTGCTTTACCTGGTCCATGTTTGTAAAATATCCACCGTGTCCGCGTCTTCTAACATAATACCAGATAATCAGCATAGAGAACCTGACATGGTCATCTCACATCTCCACGCTGGAGTAGAAAGTTCATAAACTGCTGTATTTCTTAAGGAAACTTAAGAAGCCAGAATTCCCATGCCAAATTCTTGTCAACTTACAGAGGAGCAATAGAAAGCTTCCTGACTGGAAACATCAACAACTGACATGGGATGTGCATGGCCCAGGACCAGAGGGCTCTGCAGCGGGTGATTAAAACAGTTCAGAAGGTCATTGGCACCCATCTCCCAAGCATCAGTGATATCGGTGAGAGGAGGTGCCTGTCAGAGCCCAAAGAATACTAAAGGACAGTACACACCCCAGCCACAGCCTGGTCATCCTGCTGCCATCTGGATAGAGATACAGAAGTATCTGCTGTCGCACCACCAGACTGCAGAGCAGCTTTTCCCCCCCAGGCTATGAGACTCTTAAATTCAAATTCAAATTCATCCTCAGGACTGTTCCATGCAAGTGGCGCAACTAGTTTTCTGTATACATCGTCTGCTTTGTAGCAGAGGAAAACTACAAATGAACTGCATTTCATTTTACAACCCTGTTGTAATATGACAATTAAATTTATCTCATACCTTGTTATACCAGATAACACCTCTCTCTCTCTCTCTCTCTCTCTCTCTCTCTGTGTGTTTCTCTCCAAAATAACAGTTAACGTTGACATCAGTTAATGTAACTGGGCAGTCCACCCAAGTAAAGTCTGTTTGTGGGAAACACGGCTTATTTTGGACTTACGGATATTACAAATTGCATGTGTTGCATCTTCTTCACTCATGGTGAAGAATTTTCACGCTGCTTGCCAAATGTTTTAGCATGTGTTTGTGTGTGTGTGTGGCTGTGACAGTAGTCAGTTACTATCTGTGCCACTGTGCACATGCATGTAAATGTGTACCGGCCGATTTGGTCATAAGCTAATAGAACGGTGCACCACTAGAGTTTTTGTATATTTTAAGAAATGCACTTTTTCACTGTCTTGCTATGAGTTAAATGAGAAGATTGATGCCACTCTCATTTTTGTAGGTTAAATATGAAACTAAGCTTAGCTTAGCATAAAGACTGGAAGCAGGGGAAAACAGCTGCTTGACACTGTCCAATGTAAATATTTGCAATTTACACCACTAAAGTTCACTAATTAACATGTTCTATCTTGTTTGTTTAATCTGTACCCCTGCTTCCAGTTTATCCTAAATCAAGCTAATTGACAACCACCTCTAGCGCCATAATTAACAAGAAACTATACAAGGATATTTCCCAGAATGTTGAACTATTCTTGAAAGTCTGTCCAGCCTCCTCAGTACTGTGGTTTTCATATTAACTGTCATAAAGGACATTTAGTGCTGCAGTAGTCTCCTGACTGAAACAGTCGGTAGATGTTAACCAGCGGGAACATGGTAACTGAGCCAACTAGTGAGCCCATCTGTGCTGCAGCTCCACACCAGACTAGGGCGATGTGGCTCCGGTCTCTCAGGATTACACCCACCATTACTTTGACATAAGTCAGTGTCCCAGTGAAGAAGAGCCATGAGAGCACCTGAAAGTAGATGTGTTCATATAAAAATTTGGGAAATGTTTAACATCAATTTCAAATGCTGATACCTCAGCTTCACGCAAATGTGTTACCTGTTATGCACTCCAGTATTTCTATGCAACACCATACAGTCTATGTGCAACACACATCTTTTACACATTTCTTTTTTTCCTTTTCTTTTTTTCTCCACAACATGTTTCACTTACAATGATTATCTCTCCCACCACAGACCCTCGAAGCAAAGGACATGGACTCAGAGCTGCCATAGCCATGTTATAGCTGCCAAATCCTGTCCCCAACACTGTCAGCACGCCAAGAACGATAAGTGACCTGAAAACAAAAGAGGTTTGTGATCAGCAGCAGTGCCCATATTTCTAAGAATCCATTTAGAGATAAAGGATAGTTGGATTGACTTTGATCACCCCACATCAACTATGTGCCCAAGTCATTTATTAAGCAAGTGAATGGATGGATTCAAAATTTGCAACAGCAGCCAGGTGCCCATATGAACAATGAAACAGGTTTTGCTAGCTGTAATCATTCTTTCAGTCTGGCCAATAGAATATCTGCCAATGTAAGTGATAGAGGACAAAAAACAGTTGCTCAGTGCAAAAATATATTCCAAAGTTTATCTAAAGTTAATATGAGACTTTCAACAATTTTCAGTGTGAAGTTCCCTCTTTCAGTGTCTGCATACTTTTTCCATGAGGGTGTAGGGCTTATAGGAAATGGTTTTTGTTAAAAACAGCTAAAAACTAGAAATATTAAAGGAGCTATATAGTTTTCAGTTTTCACTACCTTCCCAATGTGCACAAGCACATGCTTGAACTCATGAATGAGCCAAAACACCACAACGACAACACACTGGAGACAGGATTTCACAACATACTGGAAACTCAAGAATACGCCCACTGAAACATTATAGTAATATTTTATCAGCCAGAGGTTGAACTAATCCATGCTCTTTGCATGATAACGTTACATTCGCTGCATTTAGCCCACGGGATACATCAGCATTAGCTTGCCTGCCTCTAAATATTTGTGCACCTTTCATCGGAGGCTCAGCAATGTCAGCATAGCTAGATTTATTGGATTATAACGAAAACGCTTAATGAGCTAGAAACGCACCACTCCACATTTGCTTTGTACCATTACATAATTTCTTGCAGGGTAAAATCAACACGTTGAAATAATACTGGTGGTACACAGGATAGTAATATGCTGCTGGTGAAGTAATAGGGATAGCCATACAACTAGTATTTTGCAATGGATAATGTTAGCAACTGGTCTTGTTAGCTGACAAGCTAACATTATCTAACTTGAGCCAACTAAAGTACAAAATTACGCGATATTTTACACGCTTTGCAGCAATAGAATAGGATAAAGCCAACTGTTGGTCAGTTATGAAAACAAAGTGCAGGTGACTCAAGCCTTTTCGACGTTGACCGTGTTTTCGCCCAACATCCATCTAATTCTTGTTTGGCCTGGAAGGCTGCAGCACATAAAACTTTATTGGTGTTTTTATCCTTAAGTGGAGTTTGTGTTGGAGTCTGTGTTGTGCTGGGAGCCAGCCGTTAGTGGACTCCATTTCTTTGGCTGTGGTGTCACTGTGTGTACAGTTCAGAATCAGTAGGCAAGAGGCTCGGGAGCACGCATGCAGAAAATCCAACCCGATTCCTTCACACTTAATGCAAAATAGTGGCTGTTCCAAGGGACCTTGAAAGTAGGATTTTAAAAAACAACATATAACCCCTTTAAAAACACTATCCCTATATTAGCATTGTTACAAATGTCAGTGTGCTTTCGAATGAGGTTTTCTTACATCTGGAAGTAAGAAAACCTTTTTGGAAAAACATTAATGAACAGGAAGACTGATTAAAAAGCAAGTAAAACCTGGTTCAGTGTCCATATGTGCACCTGACATATTTGTTTTAATACAGAATACTATAATACTAGAAAAATTGTGAAGATATCTTTTAATTAAAAAATCACAATCAATACAACAATAATATGTACCTGTTTTGGAAGAACATTGCAATGGTGGCAGCCAGCGGGTTGGCCACAGAGGACAGAGCAGCAGATAGGTGATAGGCCCGGTTCCCGTAGGGCATACAGGAGTACGTCTGCACAGAGGGCAGCAGGCCGTTGGTTGCAGCATTAACCCACACCACCAGAAAGTAGATGAAGGTCAGCTGGTACACAGAGTGTTTTGAGCTGGCCAGCAGAAGTCTGCTCTGTGCTGCTCCCTCACTCTGCCATTTCACACGCTCTCCATCAGTCTCTGCTCCAGGGTTCTCCAGGCCGGAGCTGACAGATACCGCAATGTCTGGTGTGAGGTTTTCGGTGGACAGCGCATATGTCCCAGGAAGCCTGTTCAGTGCAACAAAAGAAGCCAGGCTTATGCACATCATGGCTGCTAGGAAGAAGAAAAACACCTCTGTGGAAAAGTTGGGAGGAAGATACTCTGAATGTAATGACCACATGTCTGTGTGGTTTCCTGCAGTGTGAGAGGAGTTGACACATTTGGCAATGCCCACACCTTGTGCCAGAGCAACTACACCAGGAATGAAACCACTTAGCCCTTCTCCAATAAAGAACGTGGTGACGTATTTTGCTGGAAGCTGTGTCATGAAAGGCAGGAAGGTGACTGAGGAGGTGCAGTCCACCAGAGAGAGGAAGATGGTGATAATAAAAAAGGCAGTGCTATGTAATGCCCCAGCCACAATCGTCGTCTTGTCCCAGAAGAAGGCGAGCAGGATGCAGGAGAGAACACCGATGCAGAGAATGGAGTAAATGACAACATGCTCTTTAAGACGACCCGGACACAGCTTGTGCATGAGGGTGACCAGCAGAGGCCCCAGGTTGGCTAGCTGGATGATGACTGTCAGGTAGGATGGGAGCTCCCATCCCTCCGGGAGAGTGTTGACGATGAGCGGCAGTTCGACCCACAGACCGTTCACCGCCACCCAAGAGCCCAGACCAAAGGCACAAGCCAGCATGTGGATGAGCAGAGCCATACTGCTGCGGGACCAGTCGGAGGAAAGTTTGAAGAAGATGAAGCTGTCGTTCCACCCCAGCTGTGTGTTATACCTTGAACAAAAAAGTAAGGCACATTAAAATTTATATGTTCCAAAATAATACATTTTTAAATGTTATACTTTAAGTCACTAAACAATATTGAGTGCTCCATCTCAGACCAAAACTATCAGCATGGTTACCATAAAACCACACACACACATTGTGTGTTGTATGAAAAGAAGGGAATTGCACTGTACATTCATTTATAAAGCTCTACTACAAATCTGCTGTATCTGCACTCTGATCATATCTACATAAATAAATTCATTGTAATGTAAGGCCACAGGACATGTGAAGTACACATGTTGAAACTGGTTTTAAATACTATTTCCTGACAAATTAAATGAGTAGTTTTGAAATAAAAATCTCTCTTTCTTTTTAAAGACGTTAAGAAGAAAATGTTATAGTCAAGCCAATTGAATGCTACTATTAACTGTTTTTCTAAATCTTCTTTTCTTAAAAACCACTGTTATGTGTGTGTAAACTGTGTGGTTGTCCATGCTCACACTGTATATGCTCTATTGTGTAGATGTATCTCTTGACTAAATCCATAGTAAAACAAACACCCACCAGATGCAGCTACACCACTTGCACCTGAGCCGCCTTTGAGAGGATATACGATGATGGTATGTCGTATAAATATGTGAATTATATACCATAACTCTTATACTGCAGTGTAACTATATCCGTCAAATAAATGTAGTGGCATAAAAAGTAGAAGTTTCCTTCTGAAATGGAGTGAGGCAGAAGTATGACGTGTCATAAAATGGAAACATTCAAGTGTCTCAAAATTGAATTTAAAAACTGTGCTGGAGCAAACATGTTCCTCTGCTGCTTAGAGCGGTTTCCTTTATACAACATAGACAAAGAAACGCCCCTGGCTGTTGTTAGAGGCAGTAAATATCTCTAATCCCTGATAATTCATGAGAGCAAATGTCACTTGAGGTCAGCTGAGTCATTATCAGTAAACAACAATAATGTTACAAACTCAAGGACAGTGTGTTTCTTTCTAGAGAAAGCCGTTGGGAAATCAAATATCAAATCTCTTCTGACAGAAACTCACACCACCAAAACCAATGTCATTTTAGTTCACACCCACAGTGCACTACTCGTGCTTCAAGCAGCTGATCACAGATGTTGTGTGGAGGCGTCTGACAATCCATATGGTCCTCCGTGCCTCTTGGTACGCTTGTCATTTCCACACTTACCTCATGATGGTGGACACAGCAAGTTTGACTTTATGTAAATAATCACATGACACACCCACGTTTGCTCAACAAATGCTTCTGAGACAGACAGTATCATGCCTAAGAATAATGTCATCACACAAATCGTGTGGTCTAAGTTCTGACTCTCAGGTTTTAGAGGAACAGAAAATACACTGTCTGCTGATCCCACACGCAAACACAGCTGCCTTTTAAACATGTATATGTACTTACAAGTTACTTCAGTCCCCGGAGGCGGTGAATATGACTTGCTGTCATCTTACATAGAATGTAGTGACAGACCTCCTTTGGCTGTTGGTGCGCGTACACACACTGATGGGAATCACATGGTTTCTGGGAAGGTCAGAGTCCAATCCAGTGGTTGATCAGCTCCACTGGATAACAAGAGGGCAGTGTCTATATGCACTGAGCTTTCTTTACTGCAGCCACCTCTTAATTAGGTCAAGTCGCTGTTGAAGCACCTCTATGTGCCCTTAACATTTTTGCTCGCATAAGTTTGCCTGGTTCAGCAGAAAAACAAAATGTTCTGCACCAGTTGTTTTTGACTGTCCATGCCTGCACCACACTCTACTGCCCTCAGGTCTGATCTGGCACTGAGATCTCAAGAAGTTCACTTGTACAAATTTTACATTAAGCAGGAACAGTTGCACAATTCCAGGGAAATAGTCACTTCTTCATTCCTATTCAGTAATAAGGCACCACTGTACTTGTATTACCAAAAGCCTCAAAAGCCCTCAGCACCTCTATTAAAGTGTAAGATGACAGTTTTACCACATTTTTGACTGGTCATAGCAAGAGGTTATTAAAATTAATATTGGTTCTTCTTCCCAGTGTACCAGTAAACCAGCATTAACAGGGGTCCACAACCTGCTCACTTAAATGGCAGTAAAAAATTTATTTGTTATACTGTGCTTCTCCAGCTGTGATGTGTGGAAATGCAATGTAATCTAACATGTACTGCTTTATTTATTATTACTATTAGTTTGATCTAGTGTTCTTTGTGCCCAATATCCAGACAGATAGTTATGCTTTCGACTTAATTTATCTTAAGGCTTTAGAGCGTTTTAGTCAAACATTAGCTATTGCTAATTGCTATTTACTATGTCTACACTGCCTAACTAGTTTTCTTGAAGTTAGGTAAGTTTGGTGTATCTACAGGAAGGTGCTCTTGGCTGTGATGTCAGCACACATCAGTGATTTAGCACTGCAATAATATATAATAAACAGGCACTTATCAAAATCATGTAATTTGTAATCAGTTACAAAGTGCTTAGCAAAGGGCAGGCATAAGGCAATAGAATAATTAAAAAAGAAAAAAAGAAAATACTATGGGAGATAAACCTCTTCAGTCAGACTGATATTACTGGAGAGGGTGAACCAGAAGTACAATTAAAATAAAACCGTCAGAATAAAACTCAAATGTGTGAGAACCTTATTGTCAGGAGAACGAGCCACTTTGCGAATTAATTGTTAGCTAGTTAAAAAGTTTAACTAGTTAGCGATATTATTTTAGTGGAGCGGCATTAATTAATATTTTAAAACTTCCACATTCTCTATATTTCATGCAGTCACCAGCAGAGGTCCTCCTCACCCACTGTAAAACTTATAACATTGACATTTCAAATACTGTAATAATTTAAAAATTACATTTTAAATTCAATACATTTCTCTATCATTACTATTACTATGACTATTTTTACTCCAATATCAGTTAGATAAATAGGCTACTTCCATATAAATCTTTTATTGCATCAAAGGGCTCAGAATATTTTATTTTTTATTGCAAGTCTCCAAACATTTAAACACACCTTAGCTACCATTGCTAAGCCAATGACCCCTAGAAAAACACATAGGCCTGTTGAAGTTGCGAATGCAGCCCAGCAAAAAGATTAACTACAAGGGAGGCAACGAAACATAGATTGGACACCCTGACATGACCAGGGGCCATGTAAGACTTTCTGTTTCAGATGCTTCAAAGTTGACCAATACTGGGATCATATAGTTTTGCAATACTGAACTTCAACAAATATCCGCTTTATGAAAACTGGGATTAACAAATCACAACCATACCATACAATTTATGGACCTAGATGTTTGAAGCATACAATAAAACAAAGGAACTGTATTCATGTCTGTGTTGTATTTTTCAACTAGGATGATTCTGACAGCACAGTCATTTCCTGTTGGGGGTTTCCTTAATTTACTTTAATGTATATAGCTGTAATGTAATGTACTACCCAACTTGGTTACCTTTCAGTTCTTCCAGGAGTGGTAAGGACACTGTCTTTTTAAGGATTTAATTAATAAAAGATTCACATAATTTTCATTTAAAATTTGTTGGTTGGATGGATCAACTGGAAACAAATCAAGTGCAGTGAAATCTGGAACTTGATTAGAGTTTGAGGACAGTGTCTTTAAATTTATTCAGAGAGAACTGCCTCAACTGAGACAGAGATACAGGATTAAGGGACATTGATAAAAGATGTGGGAACCATAATCTTTGATTTTCTCCCACTAACCCTATTAAAAACATTTCAAACACTCATCACTAGAGGTTTCACAATTAAAACTGAGGGTTTTAAAAGATGTCCAACAGTATTTCAGCCACAGTGAAATGAAAAATGCATCCGCCAAGTGATTTGCTAATGCTATGTCCCTGTTTTCTTGTTCATTTATCTTGTTATATACTAAATTCCTTTTAAGATTTTTCTTCTTTATTTTGTGTATTTTAATAGCAAAATCCCTATGAACTATGCCTTTAAGTGGGTGCTTCCATGACACTTCTGCTTAATCTGTTAGGGGCATTCAAGTGTGGAAGTTATGTAAATAAACACTGTACAGAAAACAAGTCATGTAGAAATGTTCCATATAAACCTTCAACCCATGAGCGCTAACACTTAGTGATCTACAACGACACAAATGCATGAAAAGCATAAAGTAATATTTATGAAAGAAGTGGAGAAAGTAAAACAAATTGTCACATGAAGTAGCAAAGACAGTTTCACAAGTCAGATAACTCCCCTGACGTTACACAGGACCAAAAGAGGTAGCTGATTTCACTTCTATTTTCAAGCATGGTTTAACTGGGACTTCTGCAGACCTACAGTAGATTTGCATACTAGGCTACGATGCATACTAAGATCAGATATAGTGGTATAGGTACTGTACACAATGTCCACTTTGGACAATTCTTACATAGAAGGAATAACATAAAGCCATGCGTGACTAAGGTGATCACTTCCAGGCACCTTTGCTGAGCTGCAGACAGCTGTTTACTACAGGACTGCTTGAAAACAAAATGATTCTGTTCAGTCAAAACACACTGAAGAAAATATTTCACTAGACATCTGGCCACATAAAAAGACAGCATTTTCCAATCTAAATGTGTTTTCGGTACGGGCTTTGATGTGTACACTTTGAAAGAAGACTATCTCGTAACCAACAGCAACCACACGTTCAGTCAACTACATGCACTTATGTTAAGTGGTTGTTTTCAATGTTACAAAAAGGCAACACACGAGAGGTACACTCAATATTATTTATGTTATTGTACAATCTGCATTTTTTAACAAATAATAATAAAAAAAGATTAGTAACATGTACAGTATTCGAATGATCACATCTGGTGTGGACTGAGGACTCCGCCTGCCTCGTCACATCGAGTCCACCCAGAGCTCCAGTGATGGGAGAGGGAGGGGCCAGTGCCTAAATTGACTTTCATGAACGCTCAGTAAGTCTGTGTATACAGATATATGTGTTTGTGCATGTGCATATGTGTTTGCATGTATCTGTACTGTATTGTATACTAAGTCTTCTGCTGTATGTGTGTGTACAGACATATGTGTATGTTTGTTTCTCTTGTATCTGTTATTGTATATTTATGTCATCAGCTGTGTGTGTGCGTGCTCAGCCAAGGTGTCGACAGGAGGTGGAATGTCACATGGCGCAGAATGGGGATAAAGGGGTGAAAGCAAAACAAAGAGTTGGGGGAGGAAAAGGAGAAGAAGATGGAGGCAAAAGTAGCAGGGGCTCAGTTGGTGTAGATCTGGCCCTCAGGTGGTTGAGGAAGCTTCATGTTTTCCTTGCACGTCATGAGCCTTCGCAGCTCCAGCAGCACCATCTGGATACTGTAGGAGTTCTGCCACTTGGCCAGTGCAGTCACCGCATGCATGTCAACCTGCAGAACAGAGAACAAGTGAGGATGAATGATGATGGAGTAGTGAAAAAACACCGTTTCATTGTGTGCACCCAACTTTTGGATACATGTCACTCTAATGTGTTAAAATGCATGGACATACTCCCAAATAATGTAAATGCTCTTTACATTATGCTCAACACAAGCAAATAATTTTGTTTGTACAAACTGTGATATTACTAAATATACAATAGCCAAATTCTGTCTCCAGGTGTATTCATCAATGCAGCAAGAACAGGATCTAGATCAATATCTATGTCAAAAGGCTGCTGACAGTTGAGGCATACAAATTTGGGTAATCTAGAGCTAGAATGAGAGCAACTGGTTTAGAAGGTTTACATACCACACCGTTGGAGGTGTGCACGCCATTCAAGTTTATCTTTGTCACAAATCTGACAAACGGTGGTAACTCTGGATATTCTGGCCCACATTCAACTTTCAGATTGTACATCCTGTTTTCATAGCTTGTCTGTGGATAGAAACAGGTAGGGAGAGGTGAGGGGACAGCACACTAGACAACAAACAGCACACAATGAGTTATGACCATTTAAAATATAACTGCATTTTACCCAGTTTCATAGGAAAATTATACACTCTTGGTTTGAACTCGAATGAGCTGAGCCAGCTGTACTGAGACATACATTAATGACCACAGTCCTCCGTAAAGATGTTTGAGGCACTGAGGTGTCTTATAGTTATATACATTACAGCTGCATACTGAGCTGCACTTGTCCTAATTTAGCCTCCAAAGGCAATCAAGCAAACTAAAACCAAAAAAGAAACAAAGCTTTTATGATTTGCTACCTGTTGGATTCTGTCATTCTGTTATATAAGCCTATAGTATGCAATATTTTATCTTCACTATGTTTTATTGCATTGCTGCCTCAAATTCCCTTTCACACCTAATGTAGCATCGTCCATTACACGTTAAAAGCCTTTGCTTCTGCCTTTACATTGACTTTACTTAGCTGCCGCGTTCATTCCCAGCAGTGCAACTAGTGCAAAAAATAGCGGTTCTGTCCTGCTTTTCATCACACAGATGAAATCTAACGGTTTGGGCACTTTAATGCTTAATGCACAGCTCTGATTTAAGTGTTATAAAATGGCACGCTCACCCTTGGAGGCCCAAGGATCACACCTCTCCATCGTGTTAAGGTCATGTCCTCGTCATCCTCCAGACCCCAGCTCACTGTTCCATCTCCCACACCTTTCTGACCTTCCTCCAGCTCTTCCAGGAGCCGGAAATTGCGGGGAACTTTAACTGTTTGTGGAAAAACAGACCAAAAATAAGGCGGTTATGCTCACACACGCACACTTCGAACATGACAGGGGGGTTAGGTACCACCGAGCTCATCAGTTTTCATGAGCTTCTGCCTGAGCGATGACTTGCAGTTAAAAAGGTGTGCGCTGGTAGTGGCATGACTCAGACACACTCAGGCAGAAAAATAAGAAACGCCTTAGTTGACCAGATTCACCGGCATTTTGATAATGGTAGATTCATGTCCTCGAACTCAGCATCGGGTTTCGACAATGCTGCATCATTTGTCCTCTGCAGTGAGATATGATGGTGCTGCACTGTTAACTGAGCCATGCATGCAAACAAACACAGTCACGCTGCCAGCTGGTGCAGCAATTTTAGCTCAGTTCACCGGCATCTCGAGAGCCCTTCACGGAAACTCAGCACTGATCTTGTTTTCTCGATTAGCTGGAAGTCAGTGTCTCAGAAAACGTACCGTCATTGTTGACGGTGAACAGTCTAAGGTTAACCATGCACAAAAGATCACTGTTGATGCACCAACATCTATTGATGACTTCAAACGCTAATGACCCGGTTTGATAAACATCCGCGTTCGGAGTCTGTCAACAATTTTATGTCGAAAATAAGCTAATACACCAACCGGACGTTAAGGTGGTGATGCGGGTGCTTGGGTTCACTAGCGTCGGCGTAAGACACCATTGCTAAATTACGTTATTAAATGAAAGCGAACAAGTTACAGAGTGTTAGATTATGCAGATTACTGCCACAGCTATTAGACGACGTGGAATTTAATCATCGGCAGTCATACTGAACCTCGCTGCCCTAACTTCACTTAACGTTACGGTAGCTTAGCTAATAGCATCGCTTCCTATTCATTCTCTTCAAAAAGCTCCGCCTTTGCGTTAGCTGGGATCTTTTCACACAGCAGCTGCGACAGCACATATTCAACCTCCTTAAGGAGCTTGACAGCTACATTATGAAAATTCATTTATCCGATTATTCAACAACAGCTTCTCATGGTGATTTATTTTTCTCGTACATTTACCTGATCCGGCGGCGACCGCCATCTTGTCGCTACACAGCGGGAGCGCGCACGTAGTTTTGCCATTGTGTCCAACGGTACGTGCGCGGGGTAGAAACGCAAAGCATCGCTTCCTTTGTTGTTCCCTTCCAGCTACTGACGTTGTGTGGCTACTTTAAAAACTGATTTGAAAGAAATGTTGCACGAGGATGCAGCCGTTCAGTATTGTCACAAACCATCTCAAAGTGTGTGGAGAAACCAGCACAAGCATACGGGCAGGAAAGCTTGTTCAAAGAGACTGGCCTTCCAACACTTAATTAATTACTAACAGGCATTTTTCACAGCAGACATAGTAGGAAAACGTTTTTATTAAAAACATTTAACTGAGACATGCAAACTAACAGTCACATTGCCAACTGGTGACTCAGTTTAAGCTCAGTTACCATAAATCATAGTTTTCTTTATTAGCTGGAACTCAGTGTCAGAAAATGTACTGTCATTGTTGATGTTGAGCAGTCTAAGCTTAACCATGCACAAAGAATGAATGTTGATGAACCAACATTCAGGCTATTGAAGACTTTTAATGCTAATGACCTTGTTTGTTAAAACATCCACTTTCAGAATCAATAAACAATTTTATGTGACAAATAATTTAACACATTTATGACAAGTGTTACCACTTTATGATGGCTCTGTTAATCAATTTTATTATTTACACCTGTGCTTTTTTTACTGCAACATGACTAAATGTATTCCTTGAAACACTTATGACCCTGTGCTCTGACTGAAGGCTCCTTAAAGAGAGAATAAGTCATATTATGCAGGAGGAGCAAGAGGAAAGTAACAATACAATGAACATAGCCTAATTATATAGCTACAACCATGCACTACTTTTGTTTTATACAATAAGAAGCTACTCTTTATAGGTCTTTATCTTAATAGACTGCATGTTTTCATAAAAAAATGAGCTTTACAAACAACCTTATCAGACCTAATTACAATGACCTGTAATGTTATACATTTCATGTAGTCTTGATTTGGTTGTGTACAGTGGTCACTGACATTTAAAAAGGTTGTAAATCTAGTTCAAGTAAATTTTAACACATCATAGTAAACTTATATCATATAAAATGTAATTTCCCAACAACAAAAATTTGGCTTGTGAAAATGCTGTGTGGCTAATACTTTGGAAAACCAGAAAACCAAAAAAAGAAATGTATCAGAAGCAATAATTATCAACAGTTTATTTAGTTTATTTATAAATACAGTTTAATATATACATTTTACGTCTCCGAAATGGAAGACAACAAAAAGGCATCAAGGCATTATTCTGATATCTAGAACTCCATCACCACCAGCATACATAACCAACTACAACATCCATGTGGGTCTTACCTCAGAGGCAAGTGAAGGGCAATTTAAAGTCAGTCAATAAATTCTTTTCCTATATCGACGGCAAGATTTACAGAAAATCAATCAGGGAGAGGATAAGGCAATTCAATTCATAAGTCCAAGGTTCATTACAAAAGTGAATTCAACACAGCATCATGTCAAACATATCAACAACAAGTGCCCACACAAAAACAAGTTTGTTTGCTTTCACAAAATTGTTTCCTGTGGTAAAATATTAAGCTTACCACACATTGTCACAAAGTACCCCTCAAATCCACTCAAATTCTACCTCAATAAAAAGAGGCCAGGTTCACTGTACTGATATATGGCTACAATAGAACCTATAATGTATTAAAATTCCTTCTGCTACTTTGGCCAACAGAATCTGATGGAAATCAGTGATTTAAACAACTGTTATCTACTAAATAACAGGCTTACCTTCACTAATAGAGTGTTTTTCCCCCCATAAATTCATGTCAACCTACTTTAATCACTCTAACCACAATCCTGAGATCATCTGGAGTATAAGAATGTTGAATAAGTTAATGCATGTTAGATCTATACCCACATCCAGACTCCCAACTATGACAGCCATAAATAGCAAGTCTGTCTTCAAGCAAATCTTATTGTTTCCAAGGAAAGATTATTATAGTATGGGTTCCTTCTGAGCTCACCTCATATTTTTATTGCAAAGTAGTCTGTTTTGTTAATCCCCAAACTAATTATGGCATGTCATGTCTAGTATTTATATCCATTATCCTTAGCAGTAATACAAAAACACAAAGCGTCCTTAAAATTGTCATGACTTCTATATCATGACAAAAAGCAATTTACTGAAGCGCCGAAACATCCAGTAGAGCAAACGCCAAGAATCCTGTTTAGAAAATAAGCTCTCTGTCAAAGTTCAAATGGGTCTACTGAAGTGTCCCAGCAATATTTAGCCTAATGTTGAACTACAGGACTAGAACTTCAATGCAGGCCTCTAACTGTGATGCAAGTAACATAAAGGCATCCATTTACCAGCATATATAAAACTACCTACAAAACTGTTTCTCACAATACTCCACAAGCACTATGCAATCTGCAGTGTACTTCTGCTGTTGGCCTATCGTGAATCATTTTATATAATCAAGTAAGAGGGATTCAAAAACTGGAATATTACATAATATAAAGCAGAATTTTGGCTTCAAAACTACTATCACTAAATTGCCTACTTTGACTTTAACACCAGAAGCTTAATAATTCAGCCTTTTACCCAACTGAACAGCATGTTTAGCATCTCTCATTTAAACCTGAAAGTATTTGCCAGGATTTCCTTGGAATGAAGATAACATTTTGGTAGTTCAAACCCAGGACCATCTGGTCAGTTTGGGGTCATCTTTTGAAAG
Source organism: Lepomis macrochirus (assembly GCA_024633595.2). Taxonomy (NCBI): domain Eukaryota; kingdom Metazoa; phylum Chordata; class Actinopteri; order Centrarchiformes; family Centrarchidae; genus Lepomis; species Lepomis macrochirus. The sequence goes on along the minus strand of JALXJV020000014.1, from coordinate 24,260,868 downwards.
CAGTACAATTAATTTCATCTGAAGCGAGCACAATCCTCCTTAGTCAGAGTCTGCTTTACACAAACTCAAAGGAAAGCTGATGACCCAGTAAATTACTTGCACAAGCCGCCATGCTGTATGCATGCATGCATTCTTACGTCAGTGTATGTGACATCTTAATAAGTAACTTTGTCATGCAGTTTATTAGGTAGCTAAATTTTTGAGCTCCAGTTTCTCAACTTAGCAAATATGTATAAATAATTAGAAAAAGAAAGGCATTTAACCAACTCAGATGACTTAAGACATATAGTTAAGGGCCTCATATTACACTGCATAGTTTTCTGCTGTACAACACATTTACAAATGACTGATTAAAGCGTTAAAAACAACGTTCAACCAATTGATTAAATTCCATAATCTCATCTACAGGAGTGAAGAAATTCCTGGATCGTCAGCCTTCACCAAAGCCCTTGTAATATAACCAAATCTGCTTGTCACAGTTACCAAGACGGTACACAGTGGCAACATTCCTTCCCAAAATACAAAGGATGATGTGAGTAGTGAAAACAATGTTACCAGTGCAACAATTCAAGAAGTGCTGCAAAAGAAACAAAACAAAAGAGATACCAGTACTGCATCTGCGGAGTGTAAGGCAGCCTCTTTCTTGCAAAACTGTCTGTTAACAGGAGTCAAATAAAACTAAAAATGTTTTTCACAGAGGACACGTGATCATCTGAAAAGACTACACAGTAGAGCCAGACTGCCTCAGCAGAACAAGAGCACGATACATGTGTATTTGCCCAGATATTTTAAAGGCCTAGCATCAACACTGACTACAGTTACACAACACAGATCAAATTACTGATGTCAAATTACCCATGTCCTAAAAAATGCCAACTGTTTCAATGGCCAGACAACATCCAGAAAAAATAATTCTAATCAAAATGACAGCTTAGGATCTGACAGCAATTTGAACAATTTATTTGTATATTCTTTTTGGTTTGTTTACTTCAAAACTAGTTTTTCTGAGCTGTCAGACCTGTCATTTTGCATCCTGGAGGGATGACTTGTGCATCGACTCTTCCACTGCAACTGTAGTCATTGTCCCAGATTTACAAATCCATGACTAAACTATTAAAAATATGGCTGCATGTTGATTTGTGATACGTTACTAGACACAACAATGGCCAATGGTTAGTATTAAAAAAAGTGTGCAGCTAAACCCAAGTGTGCAAGTCAACAAATGTAACAGTAATTACCCAATTTGTTCTTTAGCTATCAACATTGGTAAAGCATCCAGAAATCTTGTATCACCCCATCCCCTTCCTCTTACCATGGCTTAAATCCAATGTTATTACTTGCACATCAAGAAGACCCTTAAAAGGGGGAGATGCAAAAACTGATAAGGAGAAAATAAAGCACTACTAAATATAATTTAATCGATGTGAGGGAAATGTTTTAATCTCCTTGGAACGCGATTTCAAATCATGCATCTGACCATACCTTTTTAGCAGAAGCGTTTGTAAATCACATCAAAAAAAGTGATGAGCTCTGTTTGACATACGAAGAGTTTAGATATATTGCAATTTGAAAAGATGTTCTCCATGAGTGAGTAACGAAAAAAATCCATCAACAGAGCCCTGCTTTTGAAAAACAGACAAAATGTGCAAGACTTAAAGCTATGGCATCAGAAAGTGTTTGTTAGTTTTTACAGTTTAAGTGAGGCAAAAAGGGCATGAGAAGACTGGACGGAGCCAGCATCTTCTGAGGTAGGATGCAGTAAGCCTGCGGAGTTACTTGACTTTGTGAGCCCATTTCAGGTCGTCCGCCCTGGGCTTCTCTCCCGTCACACCCTGGATAATATCTTCCAGGTACCTCCAGAAACCCAGCTTCTCCAGAGGGTAGTTCAGCCATCCTGGAGAGAAAGAACTCAGTGACCTGCCTGACTCTCATCCCATAAACTCTAAGATTTCAATGACAAAACACAACGCTCAGACTGATTTGCATCTATGATCCCCTTGAGGAAATAAAGACAAACCTGTAGTGATGCAGAAGTACGTCTCATGAGGGGAGACATGATGGATGCGGTGGTGTTTGCGGGGCAGGATGATGTGGCAGTCCTGTAGGAGCACCACCCAGCGAGGCAGACCAAAGTATGTGTGCGACCACTTGTGAATCTGATTGGTAAGGGTCACGAAGATGGCTAGTGCAAACAAGTAGCAGTACCAGGGGTAGATATGGTACACCTCCGCTGCAAAAAAAGGGTGACATAAACAAGGTGATATGGGAAACTCTGCATGGTTATTCCGGAGTAACATCTTAAATCAGATTAAACCATATTCATGTAGAAGAAAATGTCAGGCTTGGTTTGTTAATACAACACTCACCAGGGGAGAGTGTGAGGAAGTTGAAGGCCATGTTTGCTAGAGGGACTATGGTCAGCATGCAGTTGTCACCATTGGTCTCAATGAAATCGTGACGGGTAATGGCTGTGGGGTCGATGTGGTGTTCCCTAAATGGTCGTATAAAGGCCTGCAGGACAGATCAGACAATGTAACAGGAAAACAAGAAATTGTAAATGCAGGAAAACTTTAAGATTATGTAGAGTACAAACAATAGATTCTTGTTGGGGGGAAGGGTCTGAAAATGACTCATGGATCCGTTACCTTTCCGAAGATGGGTAGATCCACTGACCCCCACGTATCAGCCCCCCAATGAACAAATCCAGACGCGAAGTCTGCGGTGAGTATTCCTGCCACTGAAAATGAGTTTGAGGAGAAGAGCAGCACAGATAACAGATGAGAAAACAGCCAACACTTGTTCAACGTCATATAATTTTTCAGTCAACTCTTACCGATGCTCAACAGGATGTACCACATGTGTCCCAGATGGAAGTTGGCAAGTAGGTGAATAAAATTGAAGGCCATGAGAGAGAAGCAGAGGATAACACTTATCCATTCTTGACATCTTTTGCCTTAAAAGAAACACAAGCATACACATTAGTTTGATTGGTTTAGGGTTAGACTGCCTCAAGTAGATAAGACTTAATGTGATGTCATCTGATCCAATCCAAACTAAAATATCCAAAGTCAACTAGTCAGCATAATTTATTACCAGAATTATTATTGTGCTTCTTCACAACAGAGACACTCAGTGAGGCAACATTTCTGTTGCACTTTTCTTGTTACAGTGCTGAGCATGTACTGAGTAGTGAGCAAGCATGTGGGCCTGTCCCATATACCTGTCCATGGCATACAACTCAAAGAAGGGTACAATCCTACCAATGCAGTCAAAGCTGTCAGATTCAGATCCCTGTAAGGTCCTCAACAGATATGACGAGCTCAAAAGGCATCAAGTATTTGTACAATGGGCGTGAAGGCCTTAAACGTTTTGCATTCAACTTCAAATGGAATGAATGACGTTGAAGGAACTGGCACAGTGGAGTTGCCAAGATCTCAAAACAATTTAGACCTTTGGTTTATGATTATGCATTGCCCTCTTGAGTTACAGTCAATGGGCGGACTTAGCATCGACACTGTTATGAAAGGTCACAGCAGCCCCGTGGCCTTAGGCTTCTGAGCCTAAAGCAGAAGCATTGGATTCTTCTCTAACATCTGCATGATGCTCGAAATGTCAAAGGACAACAGCAACTCGAGCAAAAATTCATCTCACATGACTCCCATTGTGTAACAACAAAAGTGTGACTGTCGCTGATTGTTGTTGTCATTTAATTGTAGCAGTTAGATAAGATAAACTGGTGCTCTTGTTTGTGCTTTTAGCAGGGGTTTTCTCCAGTTTCTTACTCGGTAACTACGTAAAAAGCCTGTAGTTAAGTAACACCACTCATGGACACTTGAACCGGGTGAACAAGCCGATAAGACGGAGCTGCTTAGAGGATCGACTCACCTGGTGAGTATAAATTGGCGAGTTCTTGGGCACCGGCGTGTTGTGGACCCCATCTGGCCGCACTCCGGCCCGGTCCCTGCGGCTCTGTGTTCTGTGTTTCCACTCCACAGCCGTTCTCGGTAACCATTCTCGCCATTTCTTCGCTGTGGGCCCAGCCCCTTCAACCTCTCTCTACTCACAGCTAGGAACCAATTGCATCATCAACTTCTCAGCCCACAGACAGCGTAGCGTTTTTAACCAATCAAGTGATAGTCGGTGAGCGCAGCAGCCAATGAACGGACGGGAAAATGTTCCACACGCAGCCGAGTGACCAATGCAGGTTGCGAGGGGAAAGACCGCATTTCCTGACACCACCCGTCCTCTGGTCCCCGTTCTGCTCTCAGCTGGATGTACAGTAGATGGAGCTCTCTCTGTGTATACGTGATATGAACCGCATAAGAACTGGCGACATGTATCACATGTACAGTTTTGTGACGCTACAGCTTCAACTATGGACAACATATACTCAGGTGAGGTGTGTAAACATTTGCAGTAACTTTTGTTCAAGAAGTATTGACTCTTACTTAAAGTGACATGTCACTTAAAATAAGACACATTCTTCCCCCTACAATTCAAAGTTGAATTCATAAACATTTAAACGCACCCTTGCTCAATTCATTCCAGTCAGGGGCTTTGCTGCTACAGCCTCAATGGTCTGGTATGACCAGTTGTTTATTGTGGCTAACTTTAAGGTGGCTGTTTAACAGTTAGCTTAACTGACATTGCTGAGTCAATTAACTGACCGTTTGATGATTCTCCTCTACTTATGTTACTGTTACCCTACATTATATGATTCATCACTATCCACTTGTTGCCACAGTTGCTGCTGTTCAGCAAAAGTTTAAAAAAGTCCCTTTAAGTAAAATTAGTAATGGCCTACAGTGATGTAAAAGTACTCCGTTACAATAGGCTAAATGTCCCACATTCATAGTAAGTATCAGCAAGATGTACAGCAAAGTATCAGAAGTGAAAGTTAGGACATTAGTTAAAATCTTCCCTGTCAGAGTGTAACACAGTTTACTGGATCATTGGTTCCTACATTAGCATAGTGAGCTGTTAAATGTGGCCTGGTGGAGTAAAAACATAATATTTCCCTTTGAAAGTTAAAGTCGAGTAGAAGAATAAAGTGGTGTAAAATGGAGATACTCAAGTAAAGTACAAGCACATAATTGTACATAAGCACAATACTTGCGTGCGTTACATTCCACCACAGGTTGACACTGAAAGATGTCTCTTTTTCATACTCCTTGCTGTTAACAATGCATTATATTGTATAAGCTTGTGTTTTTGTAAAAGATATGAATCTAAGAATCCAGTAACTAAAGCTGTTGAACTGTAAATGAGTGAAAAGTGTAATATTTCCCTCTGAAATGGAGTGGAATAGAAGTATAAAGTAGCATAATTTATACATACTCAAATAAACCACACCAAATTGTACTTAAGGCCTGCAGTACTTGACTTATGGTTATTTTACACCACTGCTCAACAGACACTTTATCAGCCAACAGATTGCACAACAACTAACAAAATGTGTGTCCCTGTTGTATCTTAATACTATAAGTTCATTGTTTGCAGTGTTGGATTGTGTAACTTATAACATTGACCTACCTTGCAGGACATGACTTGAGATTTCTTGACTTGATTTCCATTTCATCCTACTTTATACTCCACAACATTTATCTTACATTTAAATACAAACGAAAAATGATCAGCTTATAAAATGTTATGCACATTTTTAGTTTTAATCCGATGTCAGACGGGGGTGAGGGCACTCAAAAGCTATTCAACAAACCAACAAGCACTCCTGATGAGTATATTGGCTCCAAGTATCAAGTATTAATTATAATAAATAAATTATAAATAATACTCTGACAGTGTGGAAGGGGGGATTCTGCATAATGACTTATTCTTTACAGGACTGGAGCCAACTTTTGTTACATACACCGCAGATTGGGGGGCGAGTGGTCAGTTGGGGCCCAACAGTACCTTTTTGCACCAAGGCCTCAAAACATGTTAATCCAGCACTGTGTGTGCCCTGTTTATGGAGTCAACAGTTGTGCATTCAACAGCAGACTTTTAATCCAAGCATACAGCCCTAAAGACAGAGATAGTTACTCACAGAATAAACTGTAACACCTGTGCATGCGTATGCCGGGGAGCCAACTGGTAAAAGGGAAGAGTGTATATTTCTCAAGAAATGTTCTCAAACAGAAAAGTGGTTTTGGGAGACATCTGTCCTAAACATTTATATTAACCCTGTTACTGTAATGTCAGTTATGCTTGCACTTACCACAAGATGGCAGTAAGACCTCACATAAAATCCACAACACTTTTCCTCTGCTCACTAATTGTACTGTAGGCCTGTATCTCAAAAGCCGTAATGAACAGACTGTGTGCATTAAGAGTCATTAGACCTGCTGACCATGTGTATATAATACCAAGACCTGTTTTGGCAACTGAGCAAAGTCACTTTGCCCGGTTATTATCACATGTTTGTGCGCTGTTTATTGTTAGAATTAATGCTCTGACAGGAAAATCACGATGCTCCATGAGACATTTCTTGAAAGGGTTATTGAAAACACACCGAACCGTTACAGGCATAAACCAGGCTGACGAAATTTCTCATCACACCCACCCTGCAGTATTGGAGTGGATGCATCATCTTGTACAGTTTCACCACACAGCAAAATACACAGACCGGTTTCGACTAGTCTGTGAATGTTGTGGGGAAACATCTGTCTGGAGATGCGCTTCCATTGGTATCTTGTTATGAGATGATTACGCATGAACTTAGAAAATGGTTGCCACTGAGTGGGATTTTATTGTCGGGTCGATGAGATGTGACTGTAGATGGCGTGAATGGACGTGCTGTCATCAAATGCTGGTTAAAAGTATGCACCGCATTTTGTTTTGGCAGACGTCGCCCCGCACTCTGGATGAAGTGACTGTTGTTGGCTTGTATTTTCAGTTTTTATTTCTGTTTTAGTTATCTCAGCGTCTGTCAATGAGGAATTAATAAAAGCCACTAAAGTTGCATTTCCCCTCCTTATTCTTGGGTGGCAAACCAAAGTCTATGCCACAACTAACTGTCCCAAATGCCACACACACATACACAAAACTGATTTTTATTATGTCCAAACACAAATAGCTGAATGCGGGAAAAGTCCTCTGAAAGCAGGACAGGTTGTCCGGTTGGCCCATCGCTGCGCGTCACACACCTGCCCAGCTAAACCCCGCCTTTATAGCTTGTATAAACCCCCGAGACAGGAAGACCTGTCAATTCCTTCCCCGATCCATGCGCGCTGTCTCTTCAAAGTAGTTTTTTTTACTGCATGCTGTCACAGGCAGTGACACAGGGGATTTAAACTCACTACATTCCGAGAGTTGAGCCATTTCACAACTGAGGCAGCTGAACCAAAACAACTCTGGGCGTCTCATCTCAGCCCTCCATGCTCCTGCAATCCGGCGGGTGTTAAGATCCATGGAAGTGGCCGGCTTCTACGACGAGGGCAGCTTTGCTATCCATAGTAGAGACAGCATTATCAGTCCCATCACCAGCGGCTCGTACTGGAGGGTCGGCGACCCGATGACGGAGGTGGGCATTGAAGAGCGGGAGAGAGCGATAGACTTCAGCGTTTACCTGGATTCAGCTTTGCACTGTCCGCAGCAGCAGCAACAGGGAGACGTTTTCTCAGATTTCCTGGCGGAGAACAACAAGATAAAGAGAGTTGCAGCTTTGCATAACTACAAGAACTACTCGCTGTTGAACGAGCTGGAGGCGAGTCAGTGCGACAACTTGAGGGACCCCAGGGAGCCCTACGCGCTGGGTTACGCTGAGCTGCAGGAGACCCGTGTGGACAGTGTGCTCAGCCCTGAACTCGTCGGGAGCCGCTACAGAGCTGCGGCTGCTGCTGCTGCTGCTGAGAGAGACGACAGTCAGGAAGACGCAAAGATGGAGAACGGGTCGTCTGGTTTTGACATGAGGTACCTTCATTACCAGTCCACCAGCGGCAGTCTTGGAAACATCTCCACCGCGTCTTCGACTTGCTCCAGCCCGCCCGGCACACCTGCCCCGTCAGGTAAAAGCAGGTCACCGTCGCACGGTGGCAAAATGTCCAGCGGGAAAGCAAAGAAACGCCTGGACAAAGACAGTGAAGAGTACAGGATGAGGCGGGAGAGGAACAACCTCGCCGTAAGGAAGAGCAGGGACAAAGCCAAAATGCGCAACATGGAGACTCAACATAAAGTGCTGGAACTGGCTGCAGAAAACGATCGTTTACAAAAGCGTGTAGAGCAGCTCTCCAGAGAGCTGGCCACCCTGCGCAACCTGCTCTCTGCCACCGGACAATGTTAGAAACCTCCAGGATCTCTGAGCTGCTTGTCTAATCATTGATGGACTTTAGAGGCGGAGGTGATCCACTGAACAAGTGTTGAAAACGGTACGCTTCACAGGTGAAGACAGTGACCACCAGTTTACAAGGGCACTTTGAATGGGACTGAAGAAGTGGGCGCATGGATGCGCAATCATTCACGATTCTTCGTCATCTTAGCTTGATTCTCTTAAGTAATTTTGTGTATGCAGTATTTCTGTGCAGGTTTTACATACATGCGAGTGAATTTCTACATTTTGTGATACATGGCTCACTGGTTTTCAAGAAAAGATGTGTTGTACTGCAGTGAAATGATGCAACTCTTTGTAATAGTATTGGCAATGAATGAAATAAGTCTTTATTTAATATTAAAAGGGGAAATGCTTTAATTGTAATTCATATTATATTGAATTAAACAGATTTATACTTTGTCTAAACAATTTTATTTGTAATTTCTTCTTTTCTGACCTTTTGAAGCATGGTGTAGGCTCAGACAGACAGACGCACAAAGGTGTTATGCTTGCCTTAAATATTCACACTCATGATAGTCAGACTGTATTATGGTGTAGATCTATTTAAATTTCAACATACTGCAGAGGCAATTTTGCAATATTTTAAATTTAAATATGCCAAAATTGAAGGAGACATCAACCAAGTGTATGCAGGCCTGTGTAACGTTTCTTTTTGGACATGGACTGAATTTTAGTTTACAGACAGATTTAAATAATGCCTGGGATCACCACCATTACATTTCATTATCATTTTTGTTTCCACAGAGCAGAACATGGCATTAAGTGGTTTGATCAGATATTAAATAATAGAAATGTCAGGTTAAAAGGCAAGAAACAGACAGACTGTCCACACTGTTAGGCTATCGGTTCACTTTTAATGCCACCGCCATTTTCATTTTTATGTTTACTCATTGAATTCACAAAAAGTCCTCAGATCCTAAAATACATTCTAACAAATTAAACTGAAATGATACTGCTGAGAGCAGCAAAAAAAAAAACCTTGGTCACACTGCAAGCCGCAGAGAATTGTTAGCTTTATCTTTAGCACACGGCTCTGTCAATAGTCTGCTGGGTCCACTGGTCCACAGAGGGGTTCAAGGTTGCATGGAAATTAATCAGCAACTAACCTCCTCACCCCACCTCAGGTCTCGCTTCAACAGCCAAGACCTGGCTGGGAGTCAGTGAAGGAGAGACACCAATAATCCTGAGTAAATCTCGAGTGGAAAACCCTCAGCAGAAAATGTAGAAGTTAGAAATGGGAGTGTCAAAGTAGGTTACACCAGACATGATAAATAAGTTGACAAATGGTTTGCAGTGGAATTTACCAAGCCCTCAGACTGCATTTCGCTGTGTACACAATATGAAGCATATCTGTCACAAGCAAAGCAAACCCCAGACAGAGGAGTAAAAAAAGAGGCATGGTGGGATTTGTATGTGCTGTGTGACAGTTCAGGGTGGGGAATGTTTTCCAACTCTCACGTCAAACAAGAGAAAAGAGGAAAAACCACCTCTGCTAGTTTTTCAAGAGAGAACAAACTGACTATACTGGCACTGAAAACACGAAATTAAAACTGTTGCTGTTCTGTTTTGAGATGCCATTTTGAGTGCAGTGGATATTTCAACACTCAGTGAATGATGGAACAGTTTAGCTTTTAACTGTTGTGCAATATCCTCCCTTTCCAACACACCATCACTTGAAGAATGCTACACCCACATTTAAAGAAGACATTGTTATCATGACAATAGCTGTGAGTCGTCTGGCTGGCTTTAGGCTTTTACTGGCAACAAAACGCTTCCAAGTAAACAATCATTTGTTTCAAGAAAAAGTCTTTAACACAAGTGCAGACACAGTAATGTTTCAGATAATGTATTTATAATGAAACTTTTCAAGCACAGTTCCTGCTCTAGCTGCGCTGTCAGTCTTGGCTCAGATTCAGTCCAACATTCTAGGCATTCCTTCTTCGATGACCCCTTGTTTCCTAATGGAGCCCAATGCAGTCTTTCCCTGTCCTGGCTCACATGCTGACAGGAGAGAGGGAAATTCCCACACAGGATGACCTCTTTTCTTCAAAGTTTAGCCCAGCCCTCTTTCCTCATTTTACCGTCAATGGGCAGTGTCTGTCCGTAAACTCCTCATTGCATCACAGCCCCTCCACACGCCAAGTGGCCTCCTAAAATCTTCTCTGATAAAGCAATACAAACACGCACACACACCTGTCACTTAAATGTCCACTCTGTACCAGTTGTTGAGAAATGAAAGGATTTTCTACTAATGAGTCATCTTATTAGTTTGTTCCCTGAACAATTTCCCACAACGTTGTATGAAAACTCAATCTTCTATCAGTTAACACTTTTAATTATTTAAATTGGCTTTGGTCCAGATTTTCTGGCTGACGCCACCACGTACCACAACCAACAGGAGTGGGCGTTGAAACTAAATTACACTATGAACATGGAGCAGAACAGAGAGACTAGGGTTTTGTTGCTACACACATAAGATCACAGCTGTAATGTATGTTTAAATTAATATGTTATAGAGCTGTAACAATCATCTGATTAATTAGTCAATCAACAGAACATTTATTGGCATCTTTTTTGATAATCAAATCGACGTTTAAGTCATTTTTAAAGCAAAAAAAAAAGTCAAATATTTCCTTCTTAAATATGAGGATTTGATGCTTTCCTTTGTCACACCTGATAGTAAACTGAATATGTTTGGTCGTGTTTGGTTATTGCTCAGACAAAACAAGATTTAAAGATGTCAGCTTGGTCTGTGGGAAATTAAAACAGTTTTTATTTTCTGGCATTTTATAGACAAAACGATTAATTAATAGTGAAAAATAATCATTTGGAACTCCAATTTGGTACTTTATAATAATGAAAATGCTGAATCAACATTTAGCTGCTGTTGATTTAACAATCACAAAGTGGCTCTGACATTCATGTACATCTAACCAACTAATTCATCACACAAATTATAAAATGCAAACTTGCACGTAACTATAAAACAGTAATATCTTTTTGGCTGGCAATATTTAATATTTTTTATTTTACAGTCAACAAATCCCATGAAAAGACCAACACCAACAGTGTGTTTGTTCAGGTCAGTACATTTCTGACTTCCCTTGTTTGTGGAGCTCATTGGTTCCAAATGAAGACATACATCTTTAAAAAGAGGTTACAAATAGGGATGTCCCGATCAGGTTTTTTTGCCATCGAGTCCGAGTCATTTGATTTTGAGTATATACCGATACCGAGTCCCGATCCGATACTTCTATAATACTTAAAAAAAGAATAAAGAAGAGCGAAAAAACAGATCCAGGATGTTCCTTATTTTTTATTTAATTCACCTTATTATAAAATTCAACAACTCTGTTAACAAACGGAGCACTTCTGTGAGGTAGCTTGAACAATCAAGTAATAAATAACATAAATTCTTCACTTTTGGACTTTAGTGCAACAGTAAATATAAAAAACCAAAAGCACCTACAACTTAAAATATCCGGCTCTTTCCCATTTTAGCTGTGTTATTTGTGTTTTAGCTGATTCAAGCTAACACTGCTGCTCTTCTTTCTGTCACTCAGTGGGCGTAACTGCGTTGTCATGCCTCACGCGTTGCTGTTTCTGTGTGGGGTCTAATTCTGTGCCACCGCATAACTATAGATGTGTTAAAAAATAATGAGAATATATATACATTTATATCAGAGTCCTGATCGGGAGGTAACGTCCGATTCTGAAACAACGTGATCGGGCTTGATTTCCAATCTCGTGATCAGATCCGGACGTCCCTAGTTACAAATACTTTAATTTTTTTTAAAAACAGCAATTTCCTTGAACAGCTGGGCACTCTAGGTTTTTTTTAGCAAACTTTACTAAAGCAGGCATAAATAGTGCATGGCTCATGTCACGCAGTGCAACAGTGTGGCTTATTGGTGTGGTTTTAGTAGATTTTGGACAACAATGGAGCTGTATGGCACAGAGGAATAAGATATGTCAGACTTTGGCTACACATACAACACTTACTAGGATCGATTCTTTGTTGGTTTTGTCTTTTTATGGGATTGATTGACTATAAGGAAAACATTCAATATTAATTAAGTTATCCTTTAAATGATAATCTGTTTCTGACAGAAATCACTCTGTTAGTTTTTATTTTATCTCCCAGATCTTGTTTGCTACTTGCAGAATTACACAATTAAGCCATTTGTTTTGTTTTCTATTTATATGTCATTGTTGCAAATTCTTTCCTAATGTCTTCATAATGTCTCAAATTAGCTTAAGATGAATGCATATTAAACTATATAGGCGGTTGTTTTTAACCCAGAGATATTTGAAATACGCTTTCTAAAATGTTTTTACAATTGATAACAGATCAGGATTCAATTTTGATTCTGGTCTTATTTGGAAAAACGGGTATAAAGAAGGTGAGTGTGGGTGTGACTGGTTGTTTGTCTTTGTGGCCCTGCGATGAACTGGTAACCTGTCCAGGGTATACCTCGCCTTTTGCTCCCCGCGACCCTGTACGCAGGATAAGCGGTTGACGATGGATGGATGGATGGATGGATGGATGGATGGATGGATGGATGGATGGATGGATGGATGGATGGATGGATGGATGGATGGATGGATGGATGGATGGTATAAAGAAGTGCTCACTTGTGTTGTTTCTTCCATTTTAGGATCCATCATCTTTGCATTTGTAAAAGTTGTTCATACATTTCATAATCTTGTTTCATCTCACGTATGATCCCCAGTTTAGAGCACTTACATTGACTTGCAGTTGATTTCACACTCAGATATTGTATATAGAAATATTTGAGCATAATCTTTCAGAAAGCTTTTGTTTATATCTATGTGTTGTAGGGTCACACCATCCTGGAGAAGCTTTTATCTCTATTGTTTAGACAGCGTTTGCGCAGAGTTTTAAAGCAAAAAATATTCTCAAGTCTAGACCAAAGACAGAAGATTTCTATGTATTGGTGATTTTAACACAGTGATTTTGCTTATTTAATTACAGTTCCTCCTCTAAAGGGACACCGGACATCCGGACCATGGGTTGTAACGGGAAGCCAGAGCGCCTGAGCTACGGTAAATGGACCAGAACATGATCTGTCTTGAAGTACACCAAGATTTCAACATCTTTGTTCACTTCTGCTATTTTCGCTGTAGATGACTGTGAAAATACAAAACTGACGTGCAGAAGTGACTTGCGGTCACTACACAGCAAGTATCACTGCCCAAATCTTGTGTAACACTAGACCATCCTTGCAAAATGAACGCTGGCTTAATTATTAGAATAACGTTCATGTGTGAGAAAGTTTAGGAAAAAATGCAATATGAAGCTGTATTAAAAATGTTTACTGCCATTGGCGACTAAATTGCCTGTCATGTTAAGATGATAAAAAAATACATTTTCATCACTGTTCCAAAAACTAATAGATACATTGCTTTATGAGTGCAAAACAGGCCTCAGGATCCCCCAGAATACACTAGAATATATTTGTAACGTTATTTAGTTTTGAGATTTTTAGTTTTGAGATTTGTGAGATTTTTTGTTTTGAGATTTGCTTTCATAACTTGTCTCATTTTAGAAAACTGGAAGGACACATTTAGGTGTCCTTCCATAAGCAATTAACTGAGGAAGTTTCCATCCATCCATCGTCAACCGCTTATCCTGCGTACAGGGTAGCGGGGGGGCTGGAGCCTATCTCAGGTGACATTGGGCGAAAGGCGGGGTACACCCTGGACAGGTCGCCAGTCCATCGCAGGGCCACACATAGACGCACAACCACTCACACTCACACCTTAGGACAATTTGGAAAACACCAATTAACCTAGCCTGCATGTCTTTGGATGGTGGGAGGAAGCCGGAGCACTCGGAGAGAACCCACACGGACACGGGGAGAACATGCAAACTCCACACAGAAAGGCGACAGTGCTAACCACTGCACCACCGTGCCGCCCCTGAGGAAGTTTCATGATGATATTTTTTTCACCTGTATTGTCTTAGAAACTGCTAATAAAACTTTTCAGTTTTATTAGTTTTACAGAGTGGTTTGTTCATATATCATTCATAGTCTGAATTATTTAAGATTCAAAAAATAGTTTTTTAAAGATTATTATTCTTTTATTACATTATTTTTTCTGATTTATGGAGTGATAGTATCAGATATCTTTTTTGGAGATATCAAAAAATCCCTCTGTAAAAACTTTGACTCTAATATGTCAACAAGATAATCCTGGCTCTATACAATTTTTAGATTTCTGTTCTAGAATTGTAAATACGTGTGTATTTAATTAGATAATGCATCATTTGTATATTTAAACATAACATTTCAGAAAACTTGTAATACAAAAACAATTGCCTTAATGTAAGTAATCAACTTGAGAAGTTTCATGGTGATATCCGTCAGTTTTTGAAATTTTACCTTATTCACCTGTGTGTCTGGCCTTAATATTACAAACGAATTACTAGTAAACTTTATTTTATTTATATAGCACATTTCACAGACAAGAGGGGTCACAATGTGCTTCACAGTAAAAAATAGAATAAAATAAAACAAATAAAAAACCAACACATAGAATACAAAACCATATGGCTAGTTACTAGGTACGTGTCATTTTGAGTACAATGAACAAAATTATAAACACAACACTTTTGTTTTTGTCCCATTCATCATGAGCTGAACTCAAAGATGTAAGACTTTCTCAGTTTACACAAAAGGCCTATTTCTCTCAAATATTGTTCACAAATCTGTCCAAATCTGTGTTGGTGACATTTCTCTTTTGCCGAGATAATCCATCCACCTCACAGCTGTGGCATATCAAGATGATGATCAGACAGCATGGGTATTGCACAGGTGTGCCTTAGGCTGGCCACAATAAAAGGCCACTTGAAAATGTGCAGTTTCACTGTATTGGGAGGAGGGTCCAGGGAGTCCGGAAACCAGTCAGGTGTGACCACCATTTGCCTAATGCAGTTCAACACATCTCCTTTACATAGAGTTGATCAGGTTGTTAATTGTGGCCTGTGGAATGTTGGTCCACTCCTCTTCAATGGCAGTGCGAAGTTGCAGTCAGGTCAAGACCCCGATGAGGATGGCGAGCATGCAGATAAACTTCGCTGAGACGGTTCCTGACAGTTTGTGCAGAAATTCTTATGCAAACCGATTGTTGATCTGAGCTTATGAGACTGCTTAGATGTACTGCCAAATTCTCTGAAACGCCTTTGGAGACGGCTTATGGTAGAGAAATGAACATTCAATTCACGGGCAGCTCTGGTTGCATGCTCCCTGAAAACTTGTGACATCAGTGGCTTTGTGCTGTGTGATGGAACTGCACATTTTTGAGTGGCCTTTTATTGTGGCCAGCCTAAGGCGCACCTGTGCAATACCCATGCTGTCTGATCATCATCTTGATATGCCACAGCTGGATGGATTATCTCGGCAAAGGCTCACTAACACAGATTTGTGAACAATATTTGAGAGGAATAGGCCTTTTGTGTGTAGAGAAAGTCTTAGATCTTTGAGTTCAGCTCATGATGAATGGGGGCAAAAACAAAAGTGCTGTGTTTATAATTTTGTTTAGTGTATGATTGAGCAAAACTTAGGTAGTTTAATCTACAATAACGCATCAACTTTTACAAGCTAATTATATGACTTTCATATGACTAAAATCTTAACTTGCATGTATATAAGTAACTGTTGCTGTGAAATAAATATAGCTGAGTACAAAAGTACAATATTTCCCTCTGAACTATAGTGGAGTACCGCTATAAAGTAGTGTAAAATGGTTAATTGGTTACAAAAATACAGAAATACTCAAGTTAAATACAGTACAAATACCTAAAATAGTAAAGTGTAAATTGACTTATTCACTTTACACCACTAAAACAAAAAATGATGAAAAATTATCAAATGAAAAATTTGATACTACATGGGTCACCTTACAACAAGAACGGTCAAAAAATCGCTTTTCACCAGATACGAGCCAACATTGATTTAACAAACTATTATATGATTATATGATCCGCTATTATCATACTGGCTCTTCGACACAGACTGTTTCTTATGTAGTTCATTATTGCAGGACTTTATGAAAAGGGAAGACACCCGACCAGTCTTTTGAGGTTCTGAAGTTTCAAGCAATATAGAAAGTTCAGCCCATTGCACAATTCCTCAAACCTCTCCTATAAAAACTTCCTAGATTACCAGACACTCTGATACACTCGTCAGTTAAGCTAACATCCTGTTTTATTTTGACATCCAGGCCTCGAAAACTGTGTTTTTTATGGAAGTGAAAATGTGTCCATTGAAGAAATGCTCCCAGTAATTGTGGAAATGCATGGCATGAGAAGAGGATTTACTGTAAATTTAACATAGTAATTAAATCAGGTGATGAAGATGAACATAGTTTAATCGGACAGCTCTGCAAGAAATTGAAATTTTTTCTGTAGGTTTGTGTGAAATTTCCCTGACAATCACGCATGTAAACAGGTAATATTCAGGTCAGGTACATGATATCATTGTTCTTTATTATTATGATTATTATACCCTGTTTTCTTTATCTGTCCTTGTGTATGTATGTTAATTTTGTTTCTCTCATTATTGTATCTGTAAAGTCACTGTTCAGTGTTTTGTTTTTGCACCAATAATATTATAAATAAACATATATCTTGTGTATTAAGCAAGGGTAGGTGTGAATTTAGACCAATGATAGGAAGATACAATTCTGGGATTGTTTTCATCTGATCCTGTGGCGGCATGTAAAACAGCCTGAAGGGGAATATTTTCAAAATGAAACAACACTGTTTTGTTGATGAGCTGCTGCAGACCAAATCAGTAAAATATACAGTAAATTCTCAGCTGTACACTCATAAAATCACAGATATCCAGCTTTATATAATAGTAGCAGTCATATGTGGGCTTTGACATGTAGAGATTACTCAACAGGAAGTAGGGTGTGTTGATGATAGTGGCAGCCACGAAAAAACAATTGCCACCCACACAACTTTAACAATGTGACCATCCTCACGTTCACCATGTCTTACCTTTGACCTCGTTCCCAAAAAGCTGTTGTTGAAAACACAGAATCATTGACAAGCTCATGTTTATGTGTGTGTGTGTGTGTGTGTGTGTGTGTGTGTGTGTGTGTGTGTGCTTATGTCATGGAGTCAGTGTTGCATCACCAAGAGACTCACACTCACACATCAAATGCAGCAATTTGTCGTATTTTTCCACAGTTGTTATCAAAAAACATCAACAATAACCCAAAAGAACACCATGGTGACATCTGTGGTTTGGCAGGCAGGTCAGCCAGCTTTGTTTACATGTGGACTGATGTTGGCGTCATCATGCTTTGCTGCGTGTAAGAGAAAGGATGTGGATTTCAAAGGGGAAGCACCAGTTATTTACGCTATGACCTACATGCGCGAACTTAGCCTATGACAGTTCTGTATGTCACATCGATGTCTCTGTCTTTAACCGTTGGTCCTCAACAGCAGCAGCTAGGGGGACAGGAACAGGAACAGGAACTGCTCATGGGTGAATGTCTCAACACATAACCAAAGCCATCAACCTCTGACTGAGACACTGCAGTTTAATGAGAAAAACAATAACACGGTGCTTTTACATTTGAGAAGAAAAAAAAACAATTGCGCAGTGTGGTTAGGAAACACAGCTATATTCTTAAGATAGATCACCATGTTTATGTAAGTAATAAACGGTGGGCTGTTGCCAGTGGTGAAGTGGTGGAGTACCATAATATAAAAATATTCCATTGCAAGTTGAAGTCCTGCCTTCAAAATCACACTTGAGTGCAGAGGCATTATCAGCAAAATTTATACAAGTGATCAAAAGTAAAAGTACTTGTTTTGCAGAAAAATGGCCTCTGTGACTGAAATATTATCACATTAGTAACACTGATCTAGCAGGTTGAGGTGGAGCTAGATTTAAATATCTTATATGCAGTTAGCTACAGGAAAAACCTGTGTCTCAATATGGAGGCAGCACCTTCAGTGCTTCTTGCCAAGTTTGTGGAACTCTGTTGGAGGGATGAACACTATACCTCCACCTGTTTTTACATCATTTGGATATAACGCCTTTTTTAATTCAGGAAATCTCATTGAGATCAGGATCTTTTTTTTGCAAGAGACAGCTGAGTACAGCAGATAGAAAGAAAAACATACATAGCCAGTTGTAACAAAAGGACATATAGCATCAGAGACAGTCACAGACGTCACTAAATAGATTTGAAGATTAAAGTTTATATTTTATCATTTGATGTTATGGAGAAAGTGGTGGAGAGCATTGTCTTACACGTTGGTCTGAAATCTTAAGGTCTTAAACTAGGCTGAGATCTGGTGACTGTAAAGGCTGTAGTGTTTTATTCACATCATTTTTAAACTCAACAAACCATTCAGTGAGCCCTGGAGCACGGAAGCATTTGTATTTTACATCTGTAGTTTAGCCCAGTGGTTCCCAGCCTAGGGGTCAGGCCCCTCCAAATAGTTGCATGATGAATCTGAGCGGTCATGAGATGAATAATGTGGTAGGAAAGAAGAAAATAAAGTTCTCCTATACATAACTTTAATCTCTTCAGGCCCTTAACAGTTGTTTGAAATAAACCATCTGAGTTTAAGTTTAGATTTAGAAAATTTAGAAAACGGGCCCCCAACTAAACACTGCCCTTTTAGTGAGGAGCCAAAAAAGTTGGGAATCATTGGTTTAATCTTTAAAGATGCTGGTAGGTGGCTTTTGTTGCCTTTGAACAGAGCCAGGCTAGCTGTTTCCCTGTTTCAAGTCTTTATGCAATACTATGGTATAGTACCCGGTTGGCGGCTTCATATTTAATGTACATACATGATACATACTGATTGTCTTAACTAGACACATAGGTGCATTTCCGAAAATGTCAAACTATTCCTTTAACAATGCTTTGTATTTTATAAACTTGTGTTTTTTAATGCAAAGTATGAATCTGAGAAGTAACTACTAACTAAAGCTGCCAGATAAATGTAATGGAGTAAAAAGTACGACATGCTTAAGTACAATTCTTGAGTAAATGTGCTGAGTTATATTTCAGGGCAGGTCAAAACTGAAAGCTGTCTAAGAGTCACTCCACTGGATTTCATAGGTTTTGAAATGATAAGGGCATGAAGAAACACGGTACACCTGACAGTGTACTCACACTTCCTGGTATCAAGCTTCTATTGTACAGCCCTGGAGTCTCTCTCTACGTGACTCAGACTTTGCAGAGTCACACTTGGAAAGCTCTGACTCCCCTCATACTCAGGAATTTCCTGATCCCTGCTCGGCTCCCTGTGAAAAAGATCTGCAGGCTACAAAAGAGACTTACAGTCAACGATCGTCCCACCCACCCTCACAGCTGGCCAGCCATTGGGAAGTTCCAGGTTAATAACTAAACTGAGGACACATGCTGAAAGAGTCAGCAAGACAGGGCAGATTTCCTTTTGGGTCAACTGTGAATGTGGAGTCAGCAGTGTGCACAATATGGCTGAGTAAGTCGGCACTGTGGGACAACACATAGTGCTCTTTTGACATCAGTTCATGTCACTTGTTTTTGGGGAGCTGTCATAGTCTGGTATTGAATTTCCTACCAAAATAACAAACATTAAAGTGTGTAGGCACGGCAGATGGCGTAAATAGATATGACATACATTCAAAATGACATTTAACTTATTTACAATTAGTAAAGTTATGAAATGACGAAACTCAAAGGGCATGAGTCATGACAACACTGTCAGATCAGGCTGTGCGTACTTTCAAAAACAACTGTGGCTTTAAGGAGACTTCCGGCCCTTGGTCACACCTTGATTGTAGTTTTCCTACTGTAGGTGAGTCCAGCTTGTTCCGTCTTGCCTGTTCACTTTGACGTCAACACAGTGGTGGTGGTGGTGGTGCTATTACTCACTCTGTTTAAGTTGCATTCCTGTACAGCACGTACCAGTGCCTGTCTCTTATTTCCCAAACAGGAAGTTCTAGCCAGGACTGTTGCCAAATCATCTGTACTACAACAGTGTGGTGGAATTTACTCAAGCAATTCCTGTGTCTTAAGACATGTTGTTCCTTCCTTTAGCATTCACCTAAACCTAAAGTTCAATCTTGGCCTTGTTTAGTGGAGCAGTTTGGACATCAGCTTTAGAGTTTTGTGTGTTTGTGTATTAAAAGGAACTCGGTGTGTGTTAAGAAACTATTTTACATCAGTAATGCCTGTGGCTGAATAAAATGAGAGCAATATTTGTGGCGTGCATCACTTTTCACCCTAAAAAACTGAAGCCAGTGGATGCTATGCCAGTAGAAAAACATTCCTGAGTCCAGTTCACTGGAACTAAAAAACATAATTGATGAGCAAACCCAAGTTCAATACAGAAAACAGGAAAGAGTGGGTTACAGCTAAAAGCCAGAGCGCCACAGTCAGTTCACAATCCCACAGAGCCACCCTGTGGTGTTTTTACAACACTTCACCCTGGAAGCAGCGAATTAATTTAAGCAGTCATAATGTTAAACACTTTTTGTGCAACATAATAAATAAAATGTGTTGTAACAAATGACTTTATTAATTCCTAATAAATAATTTACCCATGTCTTTCTTACAGATGAGTTATAAATCATCAATAATAACTATTTTGGGGTCGTGAAGACTCACATTGACTGGTTCAACTGTCTGATTACATACAAAAGACCTGCAGATGATGGACCAAAATCTATTTATTAATAAATTAATAACACTTGTAACTGTTGAGTGAATTAATACAAACCTTTAGAAATGCCTTTATATGATTTATAAGTGCAGACATGGTGGCTTATTGGAAAGTTAAGCAAGTATTAATGAGTTAATCTGGGAACCCAAAATGTGTTCTAAATATGTCTTATAACTGATCTATAAGCATTAGTAAATTATAATATAAAAGACACCTTTTTAGTAGTGGTAGTAGTACCAATACTTCTGGGCCTTTTTTTGTTTGTTTTAGTGTAGCAGCATTTCACTGATCGATGACTTTAACTTATTACTGATTATAATTAAAATGACACGAACCAGGAGAACTGATCACATTACTGCAGCTGTTATCACTCTCACTGTCAGGTAGCTAGAGAATAGATTTTACAGTAATAATAGCACTGCAGCTATTTTGTAAAGCACTCAGCCTTCGGCCAAAATATATAATAAATATTTAAACCTGGTAGCTCTCGAAGATTGGCAGCACCTCAAGTCAGAACAAAAAGACTGCAGACATGGAACCAGGCTCTTGGTGATCTCAAAACTGCACTCAAACTTTAATCTAAATTTAAAACTCTGCTGTTCTCCTGTGATTTTGATTGATTTCTTTACTGCACTTTTATTCGCATTAATGAATTTGGAACAATAAAATTACTGCACTATAGCTTTATTTCATGTGTATTATTATGTTTAACTGTATTTCATTTTATCTTATTTTATTCCAGCATTATATTTTCTTTTACTTGGGATTTATTTTCCTTTTCCTGTGTTTTTAAAGTTTTAATCCATTTCTCCATTTTATGTAAAGCACTTTAATTTTTTAATTATTTTAATGTTCAGAAGGTCCTATATAAATACCCTTTCTTTGCTTACTTACTATACATTATTTAACAGTAGCTGCAACAGGTCATATTAAAATAATACAAAATATTAATTATTTTTTCATTGTAATATCTGAAGTAACTTGTGATGACAAACGTGGACCTGCTCATTCAGGTCAAAGAAAAATAAACCAAGACATGTGGAAACACTGAAATGTCCACAAAGATGGAAGATGCTAACTTTATGCAGCCGATTAGTGCTTTGTTGGTAAAGTACCAACACAAGGTGATGGACATGAGCTCTGCTGTAACAAGCAGCTTGTTCTATGTATAAATTTAAAGGTATGAGAAAAGTGTGTTTCTGTGACACATTCAGTTTTTCTAGTAAGGTCTGATTCAAAACAAAAAGTCACATCAACTATCGATCCAACAATGATATAAACACAGTGATGTGTGACGTTTTATTACCATAGTCATCGTTCAGAAGTAAGACTGAGAATGAGGTTATAGACGTAAATCAACAATAGACTTGTTTTTTTATTTAAAAAGGAAAACAAATGTAAATAAAAAAATACATGTTTTTGAGCTCAGCATTAGTATAGAAAAAGAGGAAAACCTAATGCAATGGCTGCACAGGTTGCTGAGACTTAATCCCTTGCTAAAGCAAAAAAACCCACCTCAGCACACTGAAACCTGATTTGAAGAAAAAAAAAAAAAAACATTATATATATATATATATATATATATATATATATATATATATATATATATATATATATATATATATATATATATATATATATATATATATATATATATATATATATATATATATATATATATATATATATATATATATATATATATATATATATATATATATATATATATATATATATATATATATATATATATATATATATAAGATCGTCTCCTTGGAGAGGACATACATGTATACATTCTAAAGAAAGGTACAGCTGTCGGACTCACGTACTGAACTTTGTCGAGTCACTAAGGTAAACTGAATGCTAGCAGCTTAGCTAATCTCTTTTCAGGACAAACCTGTTGATTCACAAATTCAGCATGCTCAAAAAAAAAAAAAAAAAAGTAAATCATACAAATTAATATTGCCAGCTCAGGGCCACACCATGATACAACGGATCATCACTACAGTGTATTGTTTTCATCCCTGTGCTGGTGTTTGATTTTTGGTTTGTTCAAAATCCCTGGTTCCCTGTTCAAACTCAACAGTTTGATAAAGTAAAAGGTGACACATTGATAATTTGTATTGCTGGCGAAAGGAGCTGGGTGCTACTTTATGTTTCATAAAGCTGGCATTCTCGTGCACAACTTCACTGACTGAACACACATTACTTTACAACATATATTAGTTGCATTCAGGTTATGTTACACATTCTCGCGGCAGGAAAAGCCTCCACCCATTTTTAATCCCGTGTCACTGAAAAGATGTTCTTCCAATGACTAAGCAAAATCCAGGTGTTCTAACCTTCAAAGACAAAATAAAAAATCTCAAGATTTTCTCCATAGTCAATATGAGAATGCCGGGCGTATGGAGAACGAGACATTTTACCCTGCCCCTGCCCCATTTTGTTTTCAAAGAGACATGTCACTTTTGAGCCAACGGGGACAGAAAACTCAGAGGGAATCAGTCACCGGGAGGAAACCCAGTCTACATCTCACATTTGACAAAAATGTTAATATTTCTCACGGAGTAGATTTAACTCAAGCATCAGTAGAAAGCCCTACTAACTACCACTCGCGCAAATGTACATACACAAACACACAAAACCACACACATACCGTATGTACTCAACTAGCATGCCTCCTGCAGCCCGACACAGGCCACTAATGAGGACAGGTAACAATTCAATTACCACCCCAGCATGCATCTCTTATCTAGTGGACACAGGGTTGCTTCCCTATTACTTTCATATACTTCAACTTACTGTTGGGTTTAATATTGACCCACAACAAAAGAACAAACATTTGTCTCCCTTACTGGCATATTTTCAGACAGGCTGATAAAAAAAATCTGGCTCTATGATTTCTTATCCATTTGTGTCAGCAAACAAAAGTGAAATCTTAACGGACACCTCAGTAAAGGATGAAATGGAAGAACACATACACATTTGGTATAGAGAGGAGACACAGGTCACACAGGCCGTTCATCCTGATTCACAGAACAGGGGAGCTATAACCAAACCCTTTGTTTCCTCTACAGACGGGGAAATGTATCATCTGTCGAGTCTACGTTTAAGTCGGCACGCGTATTTGGGATGTGACACCTGAAAAACTGAGGCCCTGAGCATCCAAGATGACATATTGAAAGAATGTTTGGGTGGATAATAAGGATTGGCAGCCTGTTATTCCCAACCAGCCAACCTCTCACACTGCATTTGTAAAATAGACGAGTGAACATGAATCTGCTGAAGTCCAAATAATCCACTCACTCGCAGAGTAAACCCAGAGTCAAATCAGGCTGGTTGGCCAGCCTAGTCCACTTTGCACAATCAGTGGCAAGATAGAGGAACAAAAAGGAGGAGGAAAGACAATCATCAGTGGAAATAGGCTCGATAGCAGGCATAAGCACCGAGAGCCAGTGCCGTGCACAGGCACACGTTGGTTACTAGAGGGGACCAAGTCCCCGGCACAGGAGGGTTTTCCTTTGGCTGCTCCACTGCCTCGGGCAGCTCCTGCTCCTTGGTCTCATGCTGCTGCTGGGATTTGGTTGAAGCTTCAGAGGCATGATCTTGGATTTCCATATGGCTACCAACATCGTCAGGAGGAGGCTGAGGGGCAGCAATGTTCCTCTTTCGCAGCTCAGACTCTTGTGAGGACCTGAGTGAGGAAAGAATGCAAGAGAGTCAAGGAGAGTACAGTTAAGCTTTAATGCCCCCATGTGGCAATTTGGTTTAGTTTGGTTTGATTGGATGGATAACATTTAGAAGATGCAAAGATTTTTCCTTCCTGGAGCCATTTGCACCAGCTCAAAGTTTAAAAGTAGCTTATTTGTAAAGTGTTTACTAAATTTAAATGGGTTAAACCACACAAACTATTTTTTGCGTAGAGATCAGCTGTTACTCAATATTTATGTCCAGTAACTGCAAAGTGTTAGAGCTGTGTAGCTAACTGAAAATACAAACAGTCGTCACATCTAACCTAACACTTGATAAAATGATTATTTATATTATTATAAATATCTTAATTTACATTTCACTAACTTACCACAACATACATCAAATTACAAAATGTAATGCCAGTGACATTGGACTTAATAAACAAATAACATCAGTTAAGTTAGCATAGTCAGATATATTCCACTCATTCTAAACTGCATGAATACTAACTCTGAAACAGACATTTCTCTATGTATGCACATAAAAATAACACAGCATCATAACTACATTTACAGCTTTTTGTCAGGTGTTCATTATATCACAATTAAGCTGTAGCATAACTTCCAAAACGCTACAGCTCGTGCTGCTACAGTGACTTTCTGTTTCCAAAGTTGATTGCCTTTGATTGTACAGTGTTATAAATGTTTCCTAGCAACTGCTTTACACATTTCTTGGAATAGGATGCACCGAAATGAAAGCCGAAACTGACTATAATGAAAAAATTTGCCAAATACCAAACAAGTACATTCACATTTTTTTTCCAATTTATTTAGCCTTTTTTTACCATTGCATGAATTAAATAATCAAAATGTGCTTTTTACTCAGTGTTTCCAACAGGATTTGAAGAGACTAAGGTGGGGGGTCCGAGGCCCAAGAGGGTCCGGTAAAGTAAATTACATGAGTCCATTTACTTTTAATGTACATATGTAATATGTTTTATACTTTCTGTGAATATAATCCAATTAATCTTATTGCCATTCTGTACAGACATCTTATTTTGAAAACCAGACGTTGTCACATGTGTATCCTCACAATAAATTCATCAAGTCTGACCCAATTTGATAAATAATGTTGTATGTGGTTCTCGTATCAGGTAACATGAAGCCTTCACAGCCTCTATTCAGGTAGGACTCTCATTCTGCAACTTCTTTGTAGAGAGAGACTGACAGGATAAAGTCCCTAACATGCCGGTCAGCTGGCACTGGTCTGTTTCAGTGGATTTACCATAAAGGCTTCAATACGTGTGCACTTCAATTGAAGGTGCGGCTAGCTTAATTGCCTTCTCAGAAACGAGTGACAGAAACACTCCAAGCAGGTCAGACCGCTCCACAGATGGAGTGGATGTACAAGGAGACAATTCAGCAGAACAGTGTCTGCAAATGGCCATTTTTGTCTTTCTCAGACACTTTAAAATGCTTCCACACTGCTGACATGTCAACGTAAATATTCGGTAAAATTTCTTCGGCCTTTTGACTTATTAGGCCGAACACCGAAAGTGCTTTTTTTTTGCCATTTTCGGCTGATTGATTTTGGTCGCCGAACATTCGGTGTATCCCTATTTTTTAAGCCTTGACTATCTATGAGGTTTAAGTTTAAATGGCGCAATCTGATTTAGTAAGTCACTAGTTTCAAATGTGCATTTTTCACATGGATTGTAGTGACTGAATCTGAACAGAAAAGGTTCTGTAGTGTCTTTGCAAATATTTACAAGTTGTAAAGATTATATTAAGTTTAGCACAGCTTTTCTATCACCTGCTGCTGTTTGATTATCAGCTGATAGAAAGTCAATGCTGCACTTGCCTCCTCATATGCCACCTTTACTCAGATAGGGCTGAACGATTTTGAAAATAAAGAAAGAAATCTTAATGCGATCATTTCAACTGATATTTCATTGCAATACACTGCGATTTTAGAGAGAATGGTTGTTTTTAAATAATTATTCCCCTTTTTTTTGAAAAACATCTAAATGATTATGTTGTGATTTTTGCAAGGATCTGTACCAAAGATGTTTGTAGAATACGACATGAAGGCCAGGAAATCTCTGCAGCACAGTAATATTTAATTTAAAAAATGGTATTTTTTCCCAGCCGTTATGTAACAAGTAGCATAGCCAATTGGATCGCAGCTACTACAAACTTAGGAGGAAAGTTAGTGATGAGTTTATGAATAGCTGGCACAACCTAATATTGTTTTGTTCATTTTTTCAATAACTGAATCGAGTGATGATAAGACAAAATGAAACAAAATCTTTTAAAAACATTATTTGGATGATTACCCCAGACTGCGGATCTCCATCTGTTGGATGATCTCAACATTTTCAGGGAAAAAGGATGGCTCAACTTTGCCGTTATGTGGGTCTCTGGGAGGAGGAAGAGGAGGAGGGGGTGTGAACTCTGGAGGATCATCTTCCTCGTTTGAGAGCTCTTTCCACGATTCCTTGAGAAAGAAAAACAAAACAATGTTTTTATTTCTTATAGCACATATAGCAAGTTGTGCATAGGCAGTTTCTTCATCTGAAATTTGTACCTGAAGAACAAACAACATAATAGAGAGAAAGGACTTGCCTGCAGAGATGTATCCCCCCTTGATGTATTTGGCACCTTCAATCACAGCAAGGTAGGAGAAGCGAAGTTGATCTGCTGTCTGAATCAAGCCCATTCGATGGCGTCGCATCTCCAGCAGTACATCACGAATGCGCACTGAAGACGGGTCTTTACGAATTGACATCTACATACGACACGAAATCCAGTACATAAGAGTCTAGATTGAGTATTCAAACTTCAGCTTCTAAATATAATTGTTGAGTGTAACAGCATGATTGTCAGACCCACTTAAACTCTTCATTACTTGTTTGTTACAAATATCCTATGAATTTTGTGTTTTTCTACTATTGCACTTACTCCAAAATAAAAAACACTGTTCATTCCAGTACAATGTCAACAAAAACGGTACAAAATAAACAGTGTGTCTAAGTCATTATTTCTCAATAACAGAGATTGTACAAACCAATAACAAGCAGGTGTCCACAAGACAAAAGGTCCCAGAGCGTCCGATGCCGGCACTGCAGTGCACCACCACTGGACCCTGGTCTGAATTCAGACAACCCGACTCTCGCACCTTGAACAGGAAGTTTAGGAAGGACGCAGGAGACTCTGGTACCCCAAAGTCAGGCCAGGTGGTGTAGTGAAAATGTAAAATTTCACGAGTCTCTTGAGTCTGTAAAAGAAGATCAGAGGAATTCAAAGACCAAAGAAAAGACCAGGACTCACATGCCCCAAGTATTAAAAGGGTGTAGTCCTAATCTGTTTCTTTTACAAACACACACACACAAAAAACCAACAACTTACAGAAAGATTTTCCAACTCCAGCTGACGGACTGTATAGTAAGATTTGATGTCTTCTGAGACAAGGGTAAGCTTGAAATTGGTATCTTCAAAGATAGCATCTTTCTCCTCTCTTTGTGGCCAATACTGGGCACATTTAACCTAAATCCAAATGAAGGTGCACATAACACGTAACAGTAAGAGCACAGCAATGGGGTTACTGGGGCAAAGAAGGCATAATGACACTACCACACATTAAGAAGGGTAAAGAGTGCTTACAGATCCTTTCTCTATGACTCGGTTCAGCATCACCACACCGCGGGTCCTCTGCTCCCACACCATCTCCCAGAAGTTGCCACATGTATTTGGAAGGGGTCCCTGAAAGATAATGACTGTGTTAAAACAGTGGGAGGGGGTGGGGGAGTTGTTAGTATAACTTGGAAAAATGGTACAGATCTCAGCAAGGCACTTGATACTGCGGATCATCCTATTGTTAAAAAAAGAAGACTGCATTAGAAGAGCTCAATGTTTTTCCTTTCATGCTACACAGGTTGCCGTGGGGAGAGGACTGCAGGCAACTTCCGAGGCTTTTAAAAGCACTTTTGATGTTTTTTAGGGTTAAAATATTAATTGGATCCATGCTAAATCTGTTGAAATGTGTTATGATAATCTGATGATAAAATGATAAATGATAAAAAATGACCCTGGAAATACACTTCAACCAAAATGAGACAGTAAAGTACAGTGGAATTTGTTTATTTAAAGCCCCCCCTCCAGTGTATTTTGACATTTCTATGATATTTCATATTTTTCTGAGTCACTTCCTTACAATGTTGATTACCCACATAGTTCGCCAAATATTTTTTGACAAATAGCTTAATTTTGTGCTCAAAATTGCAAAAGTTGCTTATTTGTTGGTGGTGACGTATGACTATAGTAATTCCATAAATCATACCCTACCCCCACCCCAAAAAAAAAAAACGTGGTGGGAGTTATCGTGTGCAGTGGGTGACAGGACCATTGACTGTGTGATTGATAACAGCTGATAAGCCCACATTAGTTTCTGTCATGGGTAAGTAACAGCTGCTCCTGCCAGACAGTAAAGTGGACCAAACTTTTCAGTGTATTGATGTTAACACAGCATATCATTAGTGAACGCTCCAGCCGGTCAGTTTTGGTTGTCATGGTAATGTTACGTCCGACTATTAACCACACCCGCATTCTCTGTATGAGAAAGAACATTCGCCAAAAAAGGCAGTTAAAACTGGCTGGAGGGGGGCTTTAATAAATGTTTTTTAAGTGCTTAATGAAGTACAGTGATTGATAGCAATTATAACTTCTCCTAGAAAGATGGCAGTAATATTTTAGATTTTTATCATCTTTATTTTACTATATTGTCATTTATTAACTCTTTATACACCAGCCTACACTTGTAGGTGCCCGCAGAAAGAGTTAGTGTTTGACAAATATATTAATAAACACTTACATCTGTTTATAACTACATTATCATTTGTTATAAACCATTTAATGTTTACACACTCAGTTGCCAGTTAATTAGGTACACTTAGCTTAAACTAATGCAGCCTAATACAACAATCCTCAAAAAATCTTCCCTTCATGAATGTTATGATGTTTTCATATTTACTCATGGACTCTGTGTCAGATTACTGTTAGATTACCATCTGACTGCAATATTTCCAGAGGAGTGTGCTGAATCTTCTCCGTGCTTACCTGAGTAAGAATATATTTCCTCTGTGCCTCTTCTACTGTTATTAGGCTGGCATTAATGTAGTCATTCGTACCCAGCTGCAGACATATTCTGCTGTGGTCAACTGAGGAGAAGAGAAAAAAAACAATCATGAAAATATGCTTTTGTGTGTTTTTAATATGTCAAAACCCCCCGGGGACTAGAAATGCAATTCTCACACTGACACAGCTGCTGAGAACATATGACAAGTCTGTCTTCGGACAAAACACAGGTGTCAGCTTATGGCTTTAATACTGAGGTGGAAAACGTCATCTTTTTTTGATAAGCAGTGGAAGAATATTTCAGTTAAAAAGTAAACAGCATGAACAGGTTTCAGGTTACTGATTTTCACACCTTGTTAAAAGTAAATATCAAGACACACGCTTGATGGCATGTACGGTAACTATTTGCAACCCGGTCAGGACAATTTGCATAGCTTATTTAGTGTGAAAAAGGGGAAACCACATATAGTTCAGCTGTTGCACTGTGACGTTCCAGAAACATTTTATTGAATAATTATTCAAACTCTGAACTGCAATGTTCGCTGAATAGTTATGCTTACATAAATTGGTAGTCAAGTGCAGTGTGTCTGCAAGGATGACTGAACAGTGATTATCAAAGGAGATATACTGTACAATAACTATTAAATGTGTTTATATGTTGCTTTCCCTTCTTTTGTTTTATTTCAGTCGCCCATTTGGTTTGACTGATGATTGATAACAATGAGGAGGATTGAGAACCACTGTCTTAGACGGAGTTTTCAAAAAACTTTCAAGAATAAATTGTATGGTTAGAAGGAGAGAAATTAATACACAGTAGTTTTAAATCAATTTACTGAGACACATACTCATAAATAATGTGATGTTTTATAGATCCACACTAACTTTACGTTTATAGTGTTTTATACTTGTCTGATTGTATTGTGTGTTAAAGATTGTTAGGACAAAGTGTTGGGATTCTCTTCTCTCCTGTTTCATGGCAGCTTTATGATGTTTTAAAGCTTTCAATCTTTTGTCACTGTCTAGTTGTGTTGGGAATATGGGTGCAAATATGCACTGTATCCTTTAAATAAACTAATAAACACAATAAAATAGACTTACAATAAAAATATAAAAGATACTAATGGGTGCGACTGAAGAGTACATAAAAGCTTGCCTATATAATTTGGTTTAGAAGATGCCAGCGTTATGTAGCTTTACTTACATGCATAATACTAACACCTTTAATAAATACACAGTAATACATTTTCTGCTCTTGAAAAGGGGCCAAAAGTTATGAATTGGAAATCACATCCTTTATTACGTCAGTCCCTCCACAGTGAGCTCCCTGACTATTGCATAATACTGCCATTGTGTTATTTCAAATTATTATTACAATGCTTGAACCTGAGGTCAAACAGAAGTATGATGGCATGTTTGTACAGCTTAGCAACAGTGTTGATGCTGCTGTAACTTTTAAGAATAAGTCACCACTGGCTGGTGTAACATTAAGTTGGTGATTACAGAGCTGCCATCAAGTTAAATGACTATTTTACATGTTTAAGACTGTTCTGTCCAGTGCATACAGACGGGCAAAATAGGAAAAACTTACATGGGCTAACATCTCTGTAACGATTCCGATTCTTGTTTTCAGGTAATTTGGCAACCTTGCAAGGGAGTTCACAGGACTGCTGACGAATCTCCTGTTATAGAATAAATAAAAAATAAGGGAATATAGCAATACGTGAACAATACATTTACATCACATTAAAGGTTTGATCCAACGTGAACGGTGCAGGCGGTCTCCCATGGCTGTTACATGCTTTAAAACAGAATATAAGAATGTATAAATGTTAATCCTACGTTTATGTGTAAAAGTGTTCTCTCACTGAAGATGTATGACAACTCCCTGAAAGTGTCCTCCTGCATGTGTGTGTGTGTGTGTGTGTGTGTGTGTGTGAGAGAGAGAGAGAGGTGGGGTGTTGAACGTGTCTAAATAATCTGTAAAAAATAAAATATCAGCTGATTCAAGCTGAGCTGTAGTTAATTTAAAATTTGTGCAAGAAACTGTGGACAAAGACCTAAAAATGAAGTGTACAAGAAGTGACTGAAAGCTGAAATATTTATGACAAAAACACGTGCAACAAAAAGTGACAACGGACAGTAACGTTTACTTGCCCCGACAGATATAATACAACAATTCTGTGACTGGACGTGCTTTTCTTGCTCGAGAACCAGGCAAACACATCAATCATCGGATTGGTCCGACTAAAACTAAAGACGGAACAAGGCTGATAACGACTGAAATGGTAACGTTAGCTAATGTTAGGCCGCTGCAGACTCCCTGTGCATAAGCTATCATTTGGCCTATAAAAAAAAGTGGCAGCTTCACCAGCAGTCCATTTCCACCTTGATTTGCCGAGAGGGTCCTACCTGATAAACGGCGCTCCAACTCCCGTTTTCATCGATTTCCAGAAACTCGGCTTCCATTGCTGACAGTCCAGCTGCCACTCCTTCTTCTTCCCCAGATATGAACAACAGCAGCTCCCCAGTGATTAAACACAGTGTACTCTTAAAAGCGTCCCGCAGTATCTTACGACTGTTCCGCCACTATTCTGTGTAATTCTCAGTACGGCGGCATAGATTACCGTATTACCTCTCTTGGCCTGGTTTTAGCGGAAACACGCCGCTGGCTCCTCCTACACGGTGTCGCTGCCGTCCTCTGGTGCCTAAAAAAAGAGCAGTATGTTTGATTTTTGATTCTTTTTTAAGAGATAATATTCCGCTCCGGGTTCTCGGGGTGTGAAGTTAGATTTATAAGTCCTTAACAAACCAGGATATGTCACTTTGTCTGTATGATACAGTCACTTTACCATTCCTACGGCAGCTGTAGAGACAAACCAGCGGGAACGCGCGGAAGGCATCTTGTAGCTTGAACGTAGGGCGCCTGGAGCGCGCACGTACAACTCACGTACACTCACGTAACGGTCTGTTTACGTCCAATCTGTGGAGACTCTGCTGCAGTTTTAGTCAACGAAATATTCTAGCTGGTTAAAACTCGTACTGTGGATGCGATATGAAATTATTTTAAAATTCCATATATATCTATGTCCGCATAGTGTGACCTAGCAGAGGGTCATCATGGATTAGCTGTTAGTTCAGTAGCTTTCTCCACACAGTGTGACTGACAGCAAGAACTGGGACAAGGGACTTTGGTGCTACTAGCTAGCAACGCAACTTAGCTAAACGTTTTGAATCAGCCTTACTGCAGCGACAGGTATTATGTAAATTCTTGACAAGTTCTTCTGTGTGTGTCGCTTCATGTTTTTTCTTCATCTGGGCTCCAGTTCACTTTATATGGCTGTGTTTTCTTTAGTTGTTGTCTAGCGTTGGCGTTAGCCCTCAGCTGTCGTTAGCTGCTTGCTTGCTAATGTGTAGCTATAGTTATTGCCTCCCAGTGGTGGAAAAAGTATTCAAATCTTTTAACGGTAAGTTGCATTAGGAATGTGCACAATTACTCATTTATAAAGTTTAAGTCCTGCATTCAAAATGTCACGAAAGAAACACTCAAGCATTAGCAATAAAACATATTTTTGCATCAAAGTTAAAAGTCCTGTTCCTGAAGAAAGTCACATTTTTACTTTCTTTACTATATGTTTTGCACGAACAATCTTAATCTTCTGACTGTAACTATATCAGACAAATGAAATAAACTAGCATAGCGTCTAATATTTGCCTCTAAAAAGCAGTGTGAATCTCACAAATTGGACATTACACTTAGACTTACATTTACTTTCCATCTTTGTTTCTCAGGCTTTCTAACTCACACCAAAAATGCATTATTTCTGTCACTATGCTACAGTCTTCTGTCCATTTAATGCACACACATATACACATATATACACAAACATTCATTTACCACATGTAAGTGCTGTCTTATCTATTTTAGATTCCTGGAGTAGTCTGAGATCTCAGAGAGATTATCAAGGCACTATGGCTCCCAAGGACATCATGACCAACTCCCATGCCAAATCCATCCTCAATGCAATGAACTCGCTTCGGAAGAGCAACACACTCTGCGATATCACTCTGAGGGTGGAGAACACAGATTTTCCAGCTCACCGGATTGTCTTGGCTGCCTGCAGTGACTACTTTTGTGCAATGTTCACCAGTGAGGTAACACTAAAAAGTGCTCAGTGCTAACAAAGAAGCATGTTACATATGGTTTGATAGAATTGAGAGAATAAGGGGAAATATGTCCAAGTTACCTATCTGAACATGATCTGTTTACTCTTCAATCTGTTTTTTGGCTTAAGGCACTGTTTTAATTTACTAAAGAAGACACAGTTGACAAAACAGAAAAGCTTCAGGATGATACCAAATGCTTAGAACAAATCCCTTAATGATATGTTTCTTGTCATTACACCTGATAGTATGTGTTTTTGTGGACCTGCAGCTTGCGGAAAAGGGGAAATCTTTTGTCGACATCCAAGGGCTCACTGCATCGACTATGGAGATCCTGTTGGACTTTGTCTACACAGAGACTGTGTTAGTCACAGTGGAGAACGTACAGGAACTGCTCCCTGCAGCGTGTTTGCTGCAGCTCAAAGGTAAGTTTAGGTGTGCCTGCTGTACCTTGATTTGAAAAGCTTGTACTTAAGCCAGCTGATTTTGTTGAACATTACATTGTGAAAATTGACAGATGGTATCTGCAGGTCTTGAAAAGTCTTTAAAAGCATCAAATTCAGGTTCCTTAAAAAATCACATTTAATTTACAAAAGTCTTAAATGTTATATCTTCCCTACCATAGGCAGTAGTGGAAGCTATAAAATGTTTTCGTATCAGGTCGCAGGCTTATGGGAGACATTATAGCTTACACCTATATTAAAAGTGGAATTGTTGTGGTAATGGCTTGTGGGTTGTGGATCCGTTTTTGTAGAGTTTCACTCAGCAGCATCAGATCTGTTGCAAACACTGTCACTACTGCTAGCTACAGTAGCAAGTGATATCAATTGTAGCAAAACTTAATTAATCCTTTTAAATTGGTTAATCAGTCAATCCATTTTATGCCACTTGCCGCAGTCTAGGTCACATAAATTTAATTAATCATGTAATCAGGAATATATCCTGCTGGGAAGTAATGAAAATTATGATATAATAAATTACTCTAGGCTATATCATCCCTAATGGTTTTCCATCATCACTTTCATGCATTGTACAGGAGAAACATGTATTGCATTTTATTCTATGCGATATTAAAAACGTCTTAAAAAGTATTAAATTTAACTTGAACCTTGCTCGAATCCCTGAGGCACGGTGGCATGGCGCCACTTTTCAAATGAAATGGCTTCAGCATTTCCAAATTCAGAGTTGTTGAGTGACATGAGAGTCTAGTCGATCAGGTTTTGACTGATACATGCGTGTTTATATGAATGTATCTTTGTTTTCCTCAGGGGTGAAAAGAGCATGTTGTGATTTTTTGGAGAGTCAGCTTGATCCCTCTAATTGTCTGGGTATTCGTGACTTTGCCGAAACTCACAATTGCCTTGACCTGATGCAGGCTGCCGAGCTCTTTTCGCAGAAGCATTTCTCCGAGGTGGTTCAGCATGAGGAGTTCATGCTGCTCAGCCAGACAGAAGTTGAAAAGCTTATAAAATGTGATGAAATCCAGGTAGGATGTCATTTGTACTTTTCTGGTGTTGGTCAGTTGTACTGTGGATGTTTCAAATACCTGAAACCATAACTGCATATCTGCTCCCCAATAATCTGTGTATATACCCGCTGTATCTGTAATGGTTAGTATTGGTGTTAAGTTGCTCGAAAAGCAACATAGCTTTAATAGTATAGTGTTAACTGAGTTTGACACCCACAGCTTTCTTATTGTCTATCGAACACCTGAGTGCAACAAAGAAAACCATGTACCAACCTGCCATAATCTCAGTAAGTGCCCCCCCCCCAATTCCACTCACTTTTTTCGAGTGGGCTGACAATGAAATTGCAGAGAAGAAACCTGATTTAAGTTTGCCTTTGTGCTCTGGAAATTCCTGTTCCCAACCACATGCTGTGATTTGTGAAAACACAGTTATTATCATACAAAGATTTATAGATCGTCACTTCTCTCAAATGGTTCTTTCCTGGTAATTTTTGTTGTTTTTAGAATAAAACTAGACCATACATGTCAATCGCAGTCACGCATAATTTGCCCTCAGTAAAACTTTTCTCTTCATGTCAACTTTTCTCATGTGAGGATTTTAGGGTGAGAATTAATGGCTTGTTTTACCTTTAGCATACTGCATTGTTGCTTAATGTGTTGCTTAATAATGAATGCTAATAGTTATGAATGGATGAATCAGTGATGAATATCATCTTGTCAGGTAATTGTTTCAATAATACGTGGATTTACTGGCTTTAAGGTAGCTGTAGTTCTTCTCACTCTCTGTGCCGTCTGTATGAAGGTGGACTCGGAGGAGCCTGTATTTGAAGCCGTGTTAAACTGGGTCAAACACAACCGAAAAGAGCGAGAGCCCTATCTGCCAGACATGCTGGAGTTTGTTCGAATGCCGCTCCTGACCCCCCGCTACATTACCGATGTCATTGATGCTGAGGTGAGCCAGGCGACACCCAGCAGGTTTTTGTGTAATCATACGGCAAGCTTCCAATGAAGGATTATGTGTTGACGTTTTTATCACAGTTACCACCGTAATTAAACACGTTTTGACATGTTTTAGCCCCTCATTCGGTGTAGCCTGCCATGTCGAGACCTTGTTGATGAAGCTAAAAAATTCCACTTAAGACCGGAGCTGAGGAGTGAGATGCAGGGCCCACGCACACAAGCAAGATTAGGTAGGAATCCTGTTTTTAATGGTTATATGCACGTATCCTACATATCTACTTTGTAATCTACACTGATAATAAAAGTAATTTTATTCTTTTTCTCCCTTTAGGTGCCAAAGAAGTCCTGTTGGTTATAGGTGGGTTTGGCAGCCAACAGTCACCAATAGACATAGTTGAGAAATACGATCCAAAAACACAAGAATGGAGCTTTCTTCCTGTAAGTACTGAACATTTGACAGATTTTTTTAATTTCATTTAAGTGTTTTTGGCTAATACAGACAGGTATGTCTTGAACAGAACATTGCACGGAAAAGGCGCTACGTCGCCACTGTGTCTCTGCATGATCGGGTTTATGTGATTGGAGGCTACGATGGCCGGTCGAGGCTCAGCTCCGTTGAGTGCCTGGACTACACAGCAGACGAGGATGGTGTTTGGTACACCGTCGCCACCATGAATGTGCGCCGTGGCCTTGCTGGAGCCACAACACTCGGAGGTGATTAAGCTGTTGTGCCAAGTGACTCATGCCTTCACCAGTGTGTTCTGTGAAATACCCTCTCTTCTGTCTCAGAAACTTAAACAGTAACAATACTGTTGTTTGGCTCTCGACAGACATGATCTATGTTGCCGGTGGTTTCGACGGCAGCCGGCGCCATACCAGTATGGAGCGATACGACCCAAACATTGACCAGTGGAGCATGCTGGGAGATATGCAGACAGCTAGAGAAGGAGCTGGTCTAGTGGTGGCCAGTGGACTTATATACTGTCTAGGTATGGACAGATAATCTTAACGTCTCAACCTTTGAAAACTTTGAGACTTATTAGGACTACACATACACTAAACATAAGATTATTTTCATTATCAATTATCTGATTGTTTTCTCAACAAATTATTTTATCTATAAAATCTCAGAAAATATAGTTTAACAGAGCCTAAGGTGGTTTGTTCCAAGCCAAAAACAAATAGTTTACAATCGTATAGGGAAAAGAAAAGCAGCAAATGAATGACATTGTGTCATCGAATAACCATATTGGCCTAAATAGAAGACAACCCTGATAATAAGACAACAAACTTTTTCAAACACTTGTTTTTGAAAAAAGACTTTTTGAAGATATGACACACTTTCACATTAGTCCTGTTGGGAAAGTTTCTCTGAGAGAACATCAATCCAAGAGAGTCTTCATCCTTGGAGCTGTCGCAAAAGTCAAACATAAAAGAAAATATAGCAAAAATAAATCTCGCTCTCCAGAGGTAAGCGTATCTCAGACTTTTTTGACTTTTTGAGACAGCAGTAGTTCTTGTCTGCTTGACAGATGATTGAGTCCACGGTCCATTTCTGCAGTAAAGACATCAGGATACACTTTAGACTTGTTTTCACTCGTCATGAAGTTGTTTCCTTCATGGCACATGAGCACTTAGAAACTCCTGTAGGTTTAACTGGGCTGACAAAATACTTTGATGGTTGACTAACTCTAACCAACACTATTAATGGACTTGAACATACTGGCAACCAACTTTTAAAGGGGGGGGAATGTGGAATGAACTGAAACCGAGAAACATTAAGGCATCAAACATAAAATCATAATAAAACACTCTCTGTAAGACTTAATGTTACCCCAGTACACAAAAATAGTATCTGATGTGAATACGTAATAGTCTAGTCCTAGAATATAATACAATCCCACTTTTTCAAATGGAATTTGCCCCCCCCCCCCCGCCAAATTCTTAGTCAGGGACAGCCCTAAATCACTTTATCAATTTAGTTGCTGATTATTTTTCTGTCAGTAGACTAATTGATTAATCCCTGCAGCTCCACACTTGTCATTTCCCTGACAGGTGGATACGATGGACTGAATATCCTGAATTCTGTGGAGCGGTATGACCCACACACTGGCCACTGGACTAGTGTCACACCGATGGCCACCAAGCGGTCAGGTAGGTAAGAAAGCAGAATGAAGTAAAATATTACAGTTAACTGTTCTGTTCTGTGTTACTGTTTAACTTAGGGTTTTCTACTGTTTTCAGGGGCTGGTGTGGCTTTGCTCAATGACCACATCTATGTAGTGGGAGGCTTTGATGGTGTTTCACACCTTGACTCTGTTGAGGTCTACAACATCAGAACAGATTACTGGACCACCGTAGCCAGTATGACCACTCCTCGATGCTATGTAGGAGCAACCGTTCTCAGAGGACGTCTGTACGCCATCGCTGGGTAGGAAAGAATATCCTAACGTCCTTCTTTCTCTGACAGTGGATTTAAAGGATATGTTTGAATTTCTTCAAGTTTATCTTCATACAACACTTACATGCCACATGTATGCTGAGAAACTTATGGGTTGCTGTAATCCTTCCTCCTCTCCATACTGGCCCACAGGCGACTACACTTAGAAATCATGAGCAAAATTCACTGTCCTTGTTTTGTGCAAAAATGAATCCTGAAGTTTAGCCAAAGGTAACATGCTGCTTCAGCACTCTCAATTAGCCAAATCAAGTGTCCGTTTATTGCTTTGTCCCGACAATTCAATTAACAGGACATATTCAAGCACGCAGCTGAGCAAAGAAACACTGAGCAGGCAAACACAAAGGGGGCTGTGCTCAAGACTGTAACTTTGGATGAGACACTTGATTTGTCTATTGTTGTATTACACTGAAAGCACTTCAGGAAGAGATCTCTTAACAGGAGGAATTGTTACAGCAAGCAAAACCTATTTTAATGTTCTTATGGGCAGCTGACTATTGTTTGATCATAGACTTTTTGATTATGAACTTATCCTTTAAACAGTTTAAGAAATG
Organism: Lepomis macrochirus; assembly: GCA_024633595.2. Taxonomy (NCBI): domain Eukaryota; kingdom Metazoa; phylum Chordata; class Actinopteri; order Centrarchiformes; family Centrarchidae; genus Lepomis; species Lepomis macrochirus. Next base: position 24,221,413 of record JALXJV020000014.1, on the reverse strand, counting down.
TTCTTTTGTGACAAAGTTTATCTGAATAATATATAATTGCAGTACATCATTGGCGACTGAACAGAAGTCACTAACAGTGTTTCTGTTAATGTTTACTTTGCGCTCTGCTGGTTAAGCTCTCACAGCTGTAGTGTGAGAGGTTACTAATTAACATGTGAGTGGGCCTGTGTTCAGCCTGTACAGCAATGCAGTTTGGAGAAGTACTGATCGCTGTGGTTAAAACTCTCAGTTCCTCCCTGTTTGTCTCACATCTCTCTCTAGATATGATGGAAACTCTCTTCTCAGCAGTATTGAATGTTACGACCCTGTTATCGACTCCTGGGAGGTTGTTACTTCGATGGCGACACAACGGTGCGATGCAGGTGTCTGCGTTCTACGAGAAAAGTGATCTTAGGCAAGATAAAGAGTGACAAGACGAAAAGCAGACAAGATGACAGGCAGCTAGACTTTGCTAAAATGCCACTAAAACGGAGCCACAAAGGGAGATGTTTGTTCGCCAGTATGCAAATAGTTTGGGCTGCCTCCTCTACTGGATGGTCAACCCTCTGGGACTTGAACTGTGCAACAGAGATTCAGCTTCGCCGTGGTAGACTTCACCTCAAAAGAGGCCTCTAAGGAGCCCATCACCACTTGCATGTCTCTCTTCGGTGGTACTTGTTGCTGTCGTTACCTGTGAGATTATTTTTTCAGTTTGTCTTCAAAGTGCAATATATTTCTACTCATCATAAGAAAACATAAAAAGAAGGAGCTGACGTAAACTCCAGTTGCTGCTATATGCCTTATGACTTTGGCCTACATCAAACAGTGAACATCCATGTTGCCTCCCATTTGACTTTGATGATAGTTACAGTACATTGGCTTATTATCGAGTGTACTCATTTGCCGTTTGCAAGGTCATTAATGGGTCAGTAATTCAACCCTTTTTGTAATTCTTCCTGTAAACAGTGGTTTTAAATTCACTTTAATACAAATGGTTACTTACTACTTACTGTTGCTCTCAAAAGATATATTTAGAGATAAATATTGTTTTAGAAAATGACTGAATTGTACCAGTTGATTATGATTATTTTGTCACTCCGTCTGGAACAATTGGGGGGAAAAAATCACAAAATACTAAGTATGAGTTGCATGTGATTTGTTTTTTTTCCCTCAGCTTTTAAATTCAGATGTGTACATGTAGGGCACAAAGTCATAACATCACTGTTGCCTGGAAGGTGAATAAACACTGAGAACTGACATGTTTTATCTGTGGTGCATCTTCTCAGTCTGTAAGAGCCTGTCGAGTGACAAAACACTGTGTATTCGCTTCACACGTCACCCGCTGAGTCAGCGGCGTAAGAAAACTCATCATTCACATCCGCAGAGCAAATGTGGAGAATCAGTCACTAGAAGCAGTTTGATGTCTCCGAATTCACCAGACTGTACAGAGTAGACATCTATTTTATCCCTGTACAACTTAATGTGTCCATTTGAACATATGGAAACAGTAAAAACGGAATTTCCCCACCACCAATCTACTGGTTTCACTGTCCAGCTTCCCAATATCTTTTATTTTAATGAGAATTAAGCATTTAGTGCAGTCTAGACTGAAGATCTCAACAACTATTGGATAGATTGCTATGAAATTTGGTATAGACATTCGTCCCCCTCAAACAAAATTCTAACAACTTACCTTAAGTTTTTATATATCACCATCATCAGGGCAAAGTATTACCAGCAAAATGCACTTTAAAGTAATAAAAGTACTTGTTCTGCCGAAAAGGGGGCTCTATGGGTCATTAAAATTGTTACTTTACTGTACATATAGTTGGTAGTTTAGTCCAGTACTCAACTAAGTTCCCAACTTAGGAGTAGGTCACCTCCAAAGGGTCAGATAAAAAAGAAAGATAAATGTGGGGCTTGTGAGATGATTAATATGGCAGGAAAGAAGAAAAAAGCAAATTAGAAACATCACAAGAGGCCCTGAACCAGACACTGCTTTATAATAAGGGATCCTAAGTTAAGTACATTGGGAACCACTGGTTTAATCTTTAGCAATGTATGTTATCATTTCAAATAGTAACTAAATCTTTCAAATAAATGTAGTGGAGTAAAAAGTACAATAGTTCCTGCGGAAACACAGTTCCTGTGTGAAATGTTGTGAAGTATAAAGTGGAAAAATGGAAATCTTCAAAATTGTACTGAAGTGGAATCAAATAATGTACTTTCCGCCTCTGCTAAACATGTTAGCATGCTGGTAACTTAAATTCACCAAATGTAACACTCGTGTAAATGTTATGTTTCCCTGTGTGTCACCCTCCATTCACCAAATGAATTTTCGTTATCTGATGGCTGAAGAACTTTGGCACTTTGTCTGATTTGCTGAATGAACAATCGAATACTGTTAAAACTGTTTCCAAAGAAATGCCTTCTTTCCAACTAATGAAAAATGATAAAACATCTCACCACACAGGATCATTTCATTATGTCTCTTGATAAAGGGAAACATTAAAGGTTTAATAGATGGTAAGTTTGTTAAGGTAACATCGCAGAAGAAATACATTTCACCATTGTCTTTCCTTAATGTACAGTTTTAAAGATTAAAGGCACAAATACACAACAGGATGGGTTTGAAGGAGAGCATAAGCTGTTTACTGGTTGTTGACCGCATTGCAACTTCAAACTTGCATGATGTCAGTGGTGGAAAAGTAACTAATTACATTTACTGCTGTACTTTTTTTTTGAGGAACTTGAGTATTTCCACTCTATGTTACTTTATGCATTTACTCCAATACAACACAGAGGCAAATATTCTACTTTTTACTCCACTACATTTATTTCATGCCTTTAGTTATTAGTTACTTTGCCAGTTCTGATGAAAATAAAACAAAATATAATCAACAAATAAATCAACAAATAAATGATGATGTCTTATTACATAATTATAATTCAGTCATACCGTATATACATTACTTTGAAATGGGCCATTCTACACGAGTATTTCTTGACTTCAAGGCATCATTTAATACTATCGTAGTTTTACTCAAGTCAGCTTCTGAATGTAGGACTTTTGACTTGTATTTTTACACAGTGGTGTTGCTACTTTTACTTAAGTAAAATATTTGAGTACTTCTTCCACAACTGCCAGCGACACGGCTGGATCAAGTCAGATGAGTATCTTTAATGTGTCTAATTTTCTCCAAATATTCTTTCTTGTGCTGTAACAAGCAAAAAAGTGGCTAAAGCAATATTCTGAGGGAGGAATCTCATCATCCCTCCCTCTTTTGATCTATCTTCTCCCTCCTCTGCCGTCTAAAGTTTGAATAACCGTCAGACCGACACACCTGTGAGCCTGTCTGCAGTTATAAAGAGAGCAGCATTGTGTTGGTGAAGGCACGCTACCTGTCCCACAGAAGAGGAACTATATGGTCTGTTTGGAGCCTTGCTGACTGATAAACTGCACCAAAACCAACTACTTATATCATCTGCAGACATGGTAAGATAATAACAATTAAGTGTAAATGTGAAAACTCATGCTGGGAAAGTTTACTATTTGGTAATAAGTTGTTTTAAATTTTATATCTCACTTTTTCTGAAATCGACAGCTATATCTGACTGGATTGTCTGCAAGGGAAATCTATCCAACATATGAAAATATCTCCACAAACTTATGGCTACATGCAAATTGTAAATATTTAAAATGAAAAGTGTTTGTGTTAACATACATGCAGCTCCAACATCTTTTTGGCTTTAATAACATCTTTTATATTACTCTTTGCACTTTGTTATGTTAATAGTTTTATAAGTGTATAATCACTAAGACCGAGACAGACACAGAGAGGAGCTCAAAGCTTCATCCTCAGTATCGGAATATTAAACGGGCCCTCAGAAGAAAAGCCCATTTTTTGTGAATACTCAAGTTTTGCATCAACGTTTATATTCCACACTTTACCCATATCTTACAAATGTCACTCAACAGATAAAAAATCATCTTGGGGGATGTTCTCCCTCCAAGAAAAACAAAACCTGAAATTCTCAACATGTTCAAACATGACCCGCGGGAAGCACTTTGAAAATGCAACACAGTGTTGGAATAAGCCTGTTTTTGACATTGTTTCCACAACTGGAAAAGAAGAACACAAATATAATGATTAATACAGTGTATCATCAAACATGTTTGCATTGCACACTGAGCTGAAAGAAAAGCAATAATTATTTCAAATTTTTCAACTGAACACCTAATTGTATAATTAAATTGCTGTTGAAATTGAAATACCACAGAAATTACAGTGAATTAATGTGTTATGTATCGTTAAAGTAAAATTTAGCGTAAGTCCAATAGTCCCTCTTTCTAAGCTATTTTTTTGGTCTCTACCAACTCCTAAGGGAAACAATCAGGCTCTTGAGCTGATAAGCACTATGTTCCCCGGCTGATAGCTCAGAGTGTCTGTCCAATATTTGATGCTGAGCATGTAGTTTACAGTGGCATTTTAGAGCTTTTACTCTGAAAACCTATTTCTACTGAGCCCCAAAACAACCCTATGAGAGCAGTGACAGCAAACCAAAACAGCAAAGTTGTGGGCCAGATTAAATTAGACAGTAATCTTAAACATAATAAAGCTCCATAACGCCAGAGAGAAGCTGCAATTCAGGTGAAAATTATCCGTAAGTTCATCTCTACATGTGACCCCTTTCCCATAACATTTCACGTTGTCACATTGTCATTGGATCCCTTCTTTTTGTACAAAAATATTGACTAAAGCCACTTTAAACTCAGTAGTATTTAAATTTCAGTTGTAAGTATTCAGTATGGATTCAATTTCACTTTTTTTTAAGTATTATGCTGCTTTTTAGATTCACATCCATATGGCCTTTCTTCTGTGCATTTTTTTTTCTGTTTGGAAGAGGTTTTGAAAGCCCAGATAAACATATGTGATAAAGACCCCCTCTAGTGGTGAAGGAATTTAAAGAGCTCTGTGGGTATTATTGATGGATGTCAAAATTGCATATTTCTAACAGAAACAATATGAGAAACAAACTCCTTATTGATAATTTTCAGGTTTGCAATAAATGGCTCTGCTAAATCACAAATGTTGGGAGTCAAAGATGTTAAGAGAAATACAACAAGGATTGTTTGGCTTTGTGTTTTATGAGCTTGTGACATGCATTTAACTTGCAATTGTGTTGTTTCTTTCTGTTCAGAGAGAGTGCATCTCTATACATGTGGGCCAGGCAGGAGTCCAGACAGGAAATGCTTGCTGGGAGCTCTTCTGCCTTGAGCACGGCGTCGGGCCTGATGGCGTCTTTCTGGACAATCCCGCAGAATCGAATTCACGTGAAGACCCATTCAACACTTTCTTCAATACTGGAAGCTCTGGGCGTCATGTTCCAAGAGCGATATTCGTGGACCTGGAGCCCACAGTGGTTGGTGAGTATTCCTGTATGTGTGTTTATTTTCATCCTCCTCATCACTCTTTTTTTTATTAACATTCATGTCGTCCTATTATGTGTGGTTGTATTTGTCAAGTAAGTGCATCTCCATCCAAATGGGTCATGCAGGTAACTGCTGATGAGAACACTGGTATCCAAGCAACAAGCACAGTGGTGACTTCTTTAGCTTTTATTCAATGCTGGCGAACATTTACAGAAGTGTATTATGTAAATAGCAAATTGCAGAGTGCAGTATTGGATTGATTTTAGCCCAGCAAAATCCTTTTTTCCAATATGTCCCTTCAATTTATGCTTAGGTTTGCGAAAAACTTCAAAGTACAAAATATTTTTTCCATATTTTTCAGCATCATCATACAATAGAAAAACTGCTAATCACAGCACATCACTGACGCTACAATACTACAAGTGATCATTTAAATTGTCTGTGATATAGTTTCAGTGAAGCCCTATACCTATGGAGCACCAAAGCTGACAAAATGTAGTAAAAGGATACATCAGTATATGATCATTTTAGTTAATAATTGAAATAGAGTGTACAAAAGAAACATTAACATTTCTACTTTTCCTTTAACCTTCAATCACTTTATTAAAATAAATTCAATATTATTTTACTCTATTATTTGTCTTTCAGTTAATCACTTTGTTTTCCTTTTTTGGTAGGGATGTAGCATACATTTAAAAGATTTAAAGGAGATTTACAGCAAGCAAACCCAATTTCAATGTTCAAATGGGTACCTGCATGTTGTTTTAAGAAATGCCTTTGTGAACCGATCCTTTAGTCATTTACCCACTCCCTCTTTTTCCCAATCAACATTTCCCATTTTCCTCAACACATTTCAGATTTTACTTGTGTGATAAATAGAGGGGTACAAGCATGTGTGTGTCCAGTATTATTCATTCACATATTCATTTATATTTTTGACTTTTCTGATAACCTTTTACTACATTACAACATTTTAATCCCTATTTTTATGGCTTCCATCACATGTAAATGGAAAATTTGACTGTGTATAATTTTATACACATTTCCCTTTAAGTCAGTCTGAATTTTAGTTAGTATCTTTACAAATCTACATATTTTATCAGAAAAAAAGCAAAGTTAGTCATGAGTTTGCTGCTTTAACGGACTTGTCTATGTACGAACAAGATATTGATTTTGTTGAAATACAGTAATTGCAATAGTAGATAGTAGATAATAGTAGATAATGTGACAATAAAGTTGATCAATTAGACTGTTTTAGCAGAAAACATCCACCTTTGGCACTGGTCTGGTCAATCAAGTTAAACCAAGCTGCAGTTGTGCAGTGGACCTTTCTGAATAAAACCTTTCTTTTCAGACCAAGTAAGGGTTGGAATGTACAAAGAGCTTTTCCACCCCGAGCAGCTGATCTCTGGAAAGGAGGACGCAGCCAACAACTACGCTCGTGGCCATTACACTGTCGGGAAAGAAATCATTGATGGAGTCATGGAGCGTGTTCGTAAAATGGTCAGTAATAATGATAAAACCTGATGAATGACCTTTATTATGCAAATTCCAGAAAGAGATATGAAGCTTATTTTGTTTTGAGATTTTATTTAAAAATCTAATGTAGTTATAATGATGCTCTTACAATAATCACAGTTTTATTGCATGAGCTTAAAGCATGTTCACTTTCTGCACAACATATGTATTAAGGTTTTGGGATATAAAATATTTCTTTTCTTGCAAAGAGTTAGATGGGAAGATCCTAATCACTCTAATATCTGTCAGTTCAACACCTTAAAAGATAACGTGAATTAATGAGCTTTAGAGATGCTGGTAGATGGATTTTGTTACCTTTGTACAGAGCCAAGCTAGTTGAGCTAAGCTAACAGCTGCTTGCAGTAGCTTCATATTGAATGTACAGATATGAGAGTGCGAGCGAGCAAATAAGTGCACTATGCAAAATGTCCAACTATTTCCTAAACAGACGCTGTCCTTTCCTTCTGTTCCTCTCATCAGACGGACCAGTGCACAGGCCTGCAGGGGTTCCTCGTCTTTCACAGCTTTGGAGGTGGAACTGGCTCTGGCTTCACCTCTCTGCTAATGGAGCGTCTGTCTCTAGACTATGGCAAGAAATCCAAGCTAGAGTTTGCCGTCTACCCAGCTCCTCAGGTGTCAACTGCTGTGGTGGAGCCCTACAACGCCATCCTGACCACCCACACTACCTTAGAGCACTCCGACTGTGCCTTTATGGTGGACAACGAGGCCATCTACGACATATGTCGTCGCAACATGGACATTGAAAGTCCTGGTTACATCAACCTCAACAGATTGATTGGTCAGATTGTCTCCTCAATCACGGCCTCCCTTCGTTTTGATGGTGCCCTCAATGTAGATCTGATGGAGTTCCAGACCAACCTCGTCCCATTTCCACGCATCCACTTCCCACTGGTTACCTACTCACCCATCATTTCTGCTGAGAAGGCATACCACGAGCAGCTGACTGTGTCCGAGATCACAAGCGCTTGTTTTGAGCCGACCAATCAGATGGTCAAGTGTGACCCTCGTAACGGCAAGTACATGGCGTGCTGCATGCTGTACCGAGGCGATGTCGTCCCCAAAGATGTGAATGCTGCCATTGCAAATATAAAGACCAGACGTTCCATTCAATTTGTCGACTGGTGCCCCACTGGCTTCAAGGTGAGTAACCGTGTGAAGTTAAGACCTGCAGCCTGAGATACTTTATCTTTCTGATCGTTCTCTTTGTCTCAACAGGTTGGCATTAATTACCAACCTCCAACTGCAGTTCCTGGTGGTGACCTGGCCAAAGTCCAGAGGGCTGTGTGCATGCTGAGCAACACCACCGCCATTGCTGAGGCCTGGTCTCGCCTTGACCACAAGTTCGACCTCATGTACGCAAGCGTGCATTCGTCCATTGGTATGTGGGTGAAGGCATGGAGGAGGGAGAGTTTGCAGAGGCCAGAGAGGACCTGGCCTGTCTTGAAAGGGATTACGAGGAGTTGGGTCAAATGAGCCCCGATTCTGAAAATGACGATGAAGGACAAGAATACTGAACCTTGTGAGGCTTTGGGCTGTGATGGCGGCACAGCCATGATTTTATCCTGTACTGAGTTAATAATGATTTCATATTCGGATTGTGTATCTATCTTTAAGCTAGAGTTATAACCAAATTGATGATGTTTGTCACTGCCATGTTTTTATAATGACATGTTTTGATTAAGTAGACAAACTACTCTAAATTGTCTTTTAATTGTGCTGTCAAATAAGTTCGTCTTGACTTATTGTGTGTTAAACTTGTTAGAGACATGCAAGCATGGTGTTACAGTGGTCTAAGACAACACCATGTAACCACCAAGTCCCCACTATAAATCTACCCAGGGATCTTTGTGGCAGGTCATCCCCTTCCCTCTCTTTCCACTTCTCAATAAAGGCAAACATGCCCACCAGATTAGACCTTAAGATTAACGTACAAGCAAATTTACCGAAATTGACATTGACTTTACTTCATCATCATCCAAGGAAGGTTAAAATGGCCTCTCATCCAAAGGGCTTCTTCAGTTCTGACTGACTGGTAGGGAATCCCACCCATTTGGTGTGGTTGAATAACCACAACGACAGTCGTTACAACAGCCAAGAGTACAGACGAACCCAGCGGTATCCATCACCTTGATAATGACCCCACAGAGATTAAATGCCTGGGATTCCCTATTAGTCGGTCAAAATGACCTGGATGACTAAGAATCTTCACACATACTTCCTCATAGTGAAATAAGTAATAATAATTCCATTTTTTCTTTAAATACATTCCTCCTTACTTTTTTTAAAACACAATATGTAGAGAATTATTGAAATGGCAATCCTTTCCTTTGACACAAACTGGGCTTGCACATTTGATGATGGTGACAAAAAACTGAAATGGCCACACAGCAGTGGCGGTAAGTACTTTTACTCAAATGAGGAACTTGTACTTTATTTCAGTGTTTCAGTTTACTGCTACTTTATACTTCTACTCCACTACATTTATTTGACAGCTGGAGTTACTTGTTATTTTTCAGCTAAAACATTTGATAAGCTTATAAAATTCAATATATTGTAAAGGGTGAAACATTGGTTCTTGAACTTTTCATTAATTTTCTTTCTTGACTGGTCTGATATTTTCAATTAAATAATTGAGTACTTTTACTTTCATTTGACTGATCATCGTCTTGTATTTGTAATGAAGTATTTTTACACTGTTCTTTATACTGCCATACAGCATTGTTATTACACATAGAGAAAACTTCTATAGGGAAAGAAGGAAATTTTTATATGTTATATGGGCAATGTATTGCCAAAAAGTAATTTACAGACAAAGAAATGTGCAGTATGCTTCCTTCATATTGACAAATATGTTTAAGGCCAATTAGACCAGAAAGGTCTGATTAGACCTCTTATAAATCTCCAGTAATTGGGAAGCAAACTGGAGACTGTGAGACCAAATATACTTACTTGACATTTGGGAGGGATAGTGCATTATAAAAAGTACTGTTAACACTAATCACAGATATGGAGAATATGGTTACAGATTGTATTTAAACATGTTTTACAGCTGAGGTCTCTGAGGCCCCAAACAGAAGTAATGGATCATTTAATGTAGCCGACATCTGAGACATCATTAATTCAAACTCGTGCTAATAAGTGATAATTAGGAAATGTCATATAGGATCATGGTGATAAACCAATGTATGTTTTTGGAACTGCTAAACAGGGCCAGGTGTCACCAGGATCCTAAACAGACCATTAAGTTTAACTCATTAGTATCTTATCTCCTTGACTGACTCAGTATAAGTACGCAGGCAAAGCTACGCTCATCAAAATACCGGGACTTGGTTTGGTTAGGTCTATCATCAGAGAAGAAACATTATAAGTCACAGACACTATGACTTATGATGCTTAATTGGCAAAAAAATCACAGTATCACGGGTGAGTATATATTCAGAGAAAGGACATTTCTCATTTCATAAATAATGTTTAGTTTATTTGACACAGTGAGATGGATGACTCCAGGTCTACAGAATGTCAAGGATAACAACAAAAGTCCAAGACTTATTTTCATTGTGGTCCTTGATGTCCTGGTACCAAGGCAATCATGATACCATCAAATCCATACAACAAATAAGACAGTGGTGGAAAGTAACTAAGTACTGTATATGTAGCGACTCAATTCCTGTACTTAAGTACAGATTGGATGTATAAATCAAGCTACCCAACAGTACATGAAGTACTTGAAGTGAGCTCCACATAGACAAACTAAGTTATAATGGCAGTGCTGCTTACACATTAATTCACCAATAATGATCCAATAATATAACACCGAAAGATGTCATTCTGCATAATGACTACTTTTACTATAGTACTTTACATACATTTGTTGCTAAATATTCTGTACTTACCTTACTTATATACTTTACTTATGTAAAATTTGGAATGGATGACTGTTACTTATAATGTGTGATATTTCTACTTTTATTTATTTGTACCTACTTTGTTCTGCAACTGCTGCAGGACAATTACCCTGAGGATAAAGTTCAATCTTATCTTAGGTAAGTGATTTGAATACTCGTTCCACCACTGATCATCACCTGTAAAATATTCCTAAACCCACAATATAAGTTTCTTCAGTGGCTACTCTAAGTGAAGTGAAGTGGTTTTATTACCCTAAAGTGCATCCAAAAACATAAAGTATTTGCACTGAAGCGACCTCTGATTGTGTTTAGTAGCAGATGTTACAAAACGTTCATAAGAAACATCAAACTGCACAGACTGGCTACTTAAACAGCGAGTCCCAGTAGCCGTGAAGGTGTCACCTGAACATATTAATCCGCGCAAGTGTAAACATAAGACAGTCTACAAAGACGAAAACTGTTTCACAGATCATGATTTCTTAATAACACGAGGCGAGAAATTAGTTATGTTAATTACGATTAGATGCAGTTTTGTTGTTGGGCAATGATGTCAAGAATCGTTACACTTAATGATGTCTCACCAAGATTTAAGGCTACAGCCTGTAGAGCAGGCACCGTAATCGCCTATCTTCGTTCCTACTATAAATATGGACAGGTCTGTGTAACTAGCTATGTATTAAACGTAGAATATTGCAAGTTGTTTAATTTAAGTGTTTGATGGTTCAGGGCCAGAATAGGCATAACAGTTCTAGTCAAGCCCAAATTTAAAGTTTCTAACATGGTCTAAATCTGATTTGGAGGCAGGCACGTCTGACAGTAGATGATTTGACTGATTAATAATGCCCCTGTTTGATCCCTGATGACTTGTGACAAATACTGATGAATATTTCATGATCCTATAATGTAGCCTATTATTCATTTTCATTGCAATTCTTTTTATTTCTGCAACCCTGTTAATTGTCCTGCTGCCTGTCTTCTTGGCCAGGGGCTACTGTAAAATATATATTTTTTTATCTCAACGAGACTTTTTTATATTTATAATAATAATAAATTATTATTATTATTATTATTATTATTATTATTATTATTAGTAGTAGTAGTAGTAGTAGTAGTAGTAGTATTATATTTAAAAGTTATATATGCAATCTGTTTCAGATATTGATTTTGGCTGTGGCATTATGCACATTATTGCTGTAAAACTGCACATCAATTTTACAGCAAATTAGAGTAAATCCAGGTACAGATTGTGTAGTTACTAAAAGTGTAGGGCGGTGAGATTAGCCATTAAATCAAACTGGCAGATTTATTGCACCACAACACTGACCAACATGGAAGAAGAACAAATCGATTAAACACCCAAAACATTGTGGAAACCGAGACAGCCCACACGCTTTAACTTTTAGAAGTCGTTTTTGAATAATTTGGATTTTGCCTTTTTTATAGCCTAACACATTAAAACATTTTACCATGCCAACATCAAACTATATAACTTAGCCTACATCTCTTTACAACAAAAAGCAAGCGTAACCATAGGTGTTTTTTCTTTCTAGCTTTGCCACTCTTCAAAACAGTTAAATGCACAATTAGACACAGAGCTACATTTAGATTTGTGTGGTGTCTAGTTTTTTGAGCGGACGTGCTCAATGCCTTGGAACAGTCTCCTCACTGTGCATGGATGTGTGTGTGCGTAAGTGTATGTTTGTATGTGTGTGTGTGTGTGTGTGTGTGTGTGTGTAAGCTGCCTCCTCTCGTGTTGATGACGACTGACTGACTGCCACAGAGTCTGACGGTTAACAAACGGGAGACCGAAAACAAACACTCCTCCAGTAAAAACCGGGGGAAAAAGAAAAAAGAAGCAGTGACCTATCCTGTCCGAGCTACCACCGGGTCGGTCCGCTAAAGATGAGCCTGCCTCGGCCGGACGAGTTTAAGCCTCCTCCGGAGTGCCCGGTCTTCGAGCCCAGCTGGGAAGAATTTAGAGATCCTTTTGCCTTCATCAATAAGATCCGTCCCATCGCCGAAAAAACTGGCATTTGCAAAGTCCGACCGCCTCCGGTGAGTGTGATTAAAGACGATTAAACGGTACACCGACGCGGATGCTGAGTTAGTCCACAGTTAAGACCGCTGTAGATGGACCGAGCGCTCTGGATTTAAAGGGACTATTCAACATGGCGGATCCACGGCTATGTTCATTCTTTGTGCTGCCACAGCTAGCAGGCTCTCGTTTATAATTACATAAGGCGTTACCGCGCTGTCTTTTTGGTCGACTTTGGTGTGGCTCGCAGCAATATATATGTGCCAATGTGTTTAAAAGTGGATTGTAGTCGCGGTCCACCGTGTGTCAACAAAGCCTCGCTGGTCCCGGTCCGGTCATTGAGCCACTTAGCTAGTAGTAGGCTAACGCTAGCTAACAGCTCACCAAGCAACCTGTCATAATTTAGCTCACGGCTTTGACATAGCTGGCTATGCGGAAGCCATTCTGCTGCGTAGAAGATGATAAGATTATAAGATAAACATTTACGTTAACTCATATTCTTACTTGTTGTGTTCAAGTTTTATGTCCTTTAAAAATAATGCAGTTGCTGTTAATTATGGATTATTTGTTGGAAGAGCATCATTGGGTCACTCAGTGTACTTGAGCCCTGTGTGATCCATCACTTCTCGGGCAACTGGCAATTTCTAATGAACATCGTGAAGAAGTGTGTATTTATTTCATGGGGGGCATAAATCTTCCCTTTCATAGTTTGCAGTGTAAGAGAAATTGCCCCCAGGATTGTGACAAGAAGTACACTGGGTAATTTATTCACAAAGACCACTATTATTGTTAAATAACAAGTTGTGACGTTTGAAGTAGTAGTTTGCCCTCGCCATAGTACACAACATTACACTTGCATTGTAGCTCGTTATTATAATAAAAATTTCTTGTAAGATGAGCCACTGTTCATGTATGAGCCTGTGTTGTAGGGTGTTGTCCTCCATGTTGGCTTTGTGGTAAGCTGGTGAGTGAGTCTTCCATCTGGCCATTTTGTGTGCCAGTGGGGGATGTTGGCTACTGACTTTAAACAAGAACTTGGGTTCCTGGTTGTTTTGACAGGATTTTGCCATTGTATATGCTACGCTGTGTGTTGTATTGACACGGATATTGATTGGTGTTGTGAGTTATAAACTGAAAAGGATCACTGTGTCCTTTTGAGTATCAGCAGGCCTTGCTTTTTTTGTGCCAAACATCACTTTAAAAACCCGCTCCGTGTAGCCATTTGCCTCTTTTATCAGACTAATTTAAGTCTCCAAGGGTAAAGAAAATAAAAAAATTTCAAAAGATTTGGGTCCATGCTTTAAAAAACAATTGTCACAAGGGGACCATCTTGAGAGGCAAGACAAATAGACTGTAATATAATAATCAATGCAAGAATGAAAATAAAAAAACTGCCAACTACAACATACAAATCCAGGCTACATAATACGATTACCCTCATGTGCCATCATGTGTATTTCTATTGCTGTTTAGGGTTGGCAGCCTCCGTTCGCTTGCGATGTTGACAGACTTCACTTTGTTCCTCGGATCCAGAGGCTCAATGAACTGGAGGTGAGATTTGTTAGTCAGATTATACCAGTGGTAATTTGACTATATCTATGTTTGTGTGTCACTACTCTAAAATTATACATTAAATTGCTATGATTTAACTTCATTAGTGTAACTGCTCACCAATGCATTTAGACTGGAAATTGCAATGCATAATTGTTATTTAATCCATGCCAAAAAAATGACACTGAAGGTGCATTTATTTATATAAAACGTACTCTACCCCGTGCTCTTGGATACATATCAGCCTGTTAAGATTTAATTTTTCCTAGTAATTGACCTTGTCCCGGTTGATTTCCTTGATATACATATTTTTTGTAGCTGACTGTTGTTTGTTCTTATATTTTCTTTTTCCCAGGCACAGACCAGAGTCAAGCTCAACTTCTTGGACCAGATTGCCAAATTCTGGGATTTGCAGGGATGTGTCCTCAAGATTCCTCATGTGGAGAGGAAGATTTTGGATTTATATAAGCTTAATAAGGTTGATAATTAATGTCACTGCACATTATTTATATATATATATATATATATATATATATATATATATATATATATATATATATATATATATATATATATATATATATATATATATATATATTTCACCACTAACTCACTGTCATTACAGCTGGTAGCAGACGAGGGTGGATTCGACATTGTCTGTCGGGACAGGAGATGGACCAAGATTGCACTACAAATGGGCTTCGCCCCTGGCAAAGCTGTTGGCTCACACCTGCGAGGGCATTATGAGAAAATTCTCTATCCTTACAACCTGTTTCAGAGTGGAGCAAACCTCCTGGTGAGTTTGACAGATAATTATGAGAGTGTATCTTGTTCCTGAAGATACACACAAAGCCACGCTGTCATACATGAAACCGTGTGTGTTCTTCTGTAAACAAAGCCCTAATAATGCTTATCCATAATGTTTATTAACACCAAGTTTTACTTTTACAGTCAAGTTGAATTACATTTATTATGCTAAAACAATTGTGTTTCACTTGTAACAAGAATTAACTTGTACTGTCAAAGATTTGAAGATAATGTGGATTACTTTAAAGACTATAAAGATGAATGGAAATAAATGCAGTATTAGGGCGTGCATGTAATGTGCTGGGGAAGATGGAAGTTTGTTTTCTTTACAGTATCTTTTCTGATTTTTTTGGAGAAGTTAACTCTGCTGTCTGACTAAATACTGAGTGAATTTATTATCTGCTGTCTAGCCATGTCATTTATTAGCTTTTGTACCCTAATATTCATAACATGTTGCAAGAGAGCTTATCCAAGGTCCTTGGATATTGGTACTGTGTGACCTGTTGGACAGGTCACTCTAAATTGTTTAATTACCCAAGCTCTCTCTTGCCTCAGGCACCAGAGCTAGCTTCCAAACTGATGCGTTTGGAGGCTGATCCTGAACTTGAAAAGGTATGTTTGTGTCATGATTGGAGGCCACTTGGCCTCACAATGAACAAAATGCTTGTTTGTCTATGGCTGGGCATTATACATTGCTTACAGCTTGTTTATTGCTTATTGTTATGTTAGCAGACATAGTATTTTTAATTGAACCTTTCTTAGAACAGCCATCAGCCAGTTTTACAGCAAATTATCACCTCAAACAAGTGAGCCTCACATACAACTTACACTTAACTGAATCTTGACAAAAATATAAAATATGATATTTTTGTTTCTGTGAAATGCAGCAGTAAGCACTTATGTGCTAATTACAAATCAGTTCAAATATAGATATATAAAAAACGTTGACTTTTCTCTCTGCTGTCGTTCTCAAGTGCTGCTATAATTAATTAATCTGCCAACTAACATGAAACTTCTCAAAGTCTGAAATTCATTACTTTTGCACCCTTCCCTCAGCTCAAATCTGTTTTTCATCTTCTAATTTGCCATGTTCCTCCTTTCTGCGCTCCCCATTTGGGGTGACAACGTGGAACTAACCATATCCCTCTTCTGGCCTCTTTTGTCCTCTGGCTGTTAAAATTATGTTAATACCAAATACTGTCTTTCATGGAGTATATTCCAGTCTCTCAATCATGTTTGGTAGTTGCTGAGACTTCCTAGTTATTCTAACATATTGTCCTTTAAATATTTTATTACCACTGGGAGGTAATAATCATATAAGGAGATAATTTTAGAATGTAGGCTATGATACTTCCTGCTCACACTTCCTGTTTTAGACACACAAATCTATCATGTCAGTGTTTAGGTATTCAAATTTAAAGTTGAATCTACTATAACATTCCTATGTTACTCATCGCTGCCTTTGAGCATACAGGTATTTCCAGTTAGGCACACAAATGCTTTTAACAGCCAGTGAGACAAGGTTTTGACTGGCACGCTATTTCCTTCAGTGTGTTCAGAAGCCACTCCAGCCAGCTGAGAGTCCAGGAAGCATGGACATCAAGGAGCAAAAGCTGCAGGACCAGGCTCAGAGGCAGCCTCCCCAGATGCCAGACACTTGCCCCACTGCTCGCAGAGCCAAGCGCATGAAGTGTGAGGTGGGTATCGCTGAAGAGCGCCACAAACACCTGACAAGAACTGTCCATTCACTGTTCTCCACAGTGTTTGCCACATCCACATCACTATTTTAATAGTTTTAAGGTGGTGGGGCTTTCACGTCTCACTTTTTTTTATAGGCAATCTGTGTTAAGACCGAACCAGGTGAGCCCGGCGAGAGCAAGCCGAACCTGAGGCGGAGGATGGGTTCTGTGGTCGCCAAGCAAGAACCAGGTCAGGCTCCCCATCCCAGCGTGAAAGAATAGTTCCACTAATAGCATATTTCTGCTAACACTTTAAGCCTCCCTATCTAGCATTTATGAGCAGTATATAAACTATAACATAGTTAGAAGCATAGTGTGTGTATATGTGTATAAATATATGTATATATAAAATATTGAAAAATAAAGTGCCATGTATTTGTGGGCACCTAGGCAGGTGTATAAACAGATAATGAATGTCAAAATAATAATGTAATAACATGTTTTTATTAGAGAAGTTATAATTATCGACAAATACTGCAAATTAATAAACTTAAAAATGTTCTTATAGCCCCGTACACCTACGTTATAGTGTTATTAACCATTTACATGGTTTATACAACCATGTACATTTTTATATATTGCTTAAAAATGCAAAATGGTGGAGGGGTTAAAGCCAAGTGTATTTACTGTAGAAGTTCCTGTTAAACTGAGCATTAACGTGCTACACTTGCTTATGGTGTTAATAATGTTTCCTGTTGTCTTGCAGAAAAAGAGATTACCATTCCAGTGAAACAGGAACCAGTTGAAAGTAAGGAACCAATAATTGAAGCTGATAAATCCAAGTCACGGTACAAGAAATTCATCCCTCCTGTTCCCCCAAGTCCAGTAAGTAGAAATATCTTTTATCTCTTTGGATGAGCTGTACCCTGCATGAAATATTAAATATCTTGATTAGAAATTAATAGGCTAGTCAGTTTAAAGCATCACTGGAAGTCCAAGCTCATATGTTTTCTTTGTTCATTGTTTATTGTGGAAAAGTGGAAGAAATAATGTTTTGAAAAAAGTTTGAACTGTTGGATAACACCAGAAAGAAACTATAAAGAAGCTATGCCTAACAAAATTGGAAAATTAGACCCCATTTACTCTTGCTATCAGATCACAGAAAAGTGTAAATGCATCCAAGAAACATTTATGACGGATTGATCTGATTTAGCAAATGTTGAAAAGATGTAAATGCGTCTCTCCATATGTAAGCTGTACTCCTCCCATAGTGTGATTATGTCAGAAAGCAGTCTGTGGAAATAGTAATTTGCTGTCTGACTTTCTTAACACATCTATGGTCTGTCTCCTCTGTCCCTGTGATAAAAACCCAACTAAAGTTCTACATAAAAAGCACTGAAATTAGCTGTTTGTTCTCTGTCTCATTAAAGCAACAAGGAAAAACGGCTCCAGGGATTTCTACAAATACGTTCAAATACAAGGTGATCAGGCCAACAGAGACGCATATGTGTAAATGTAAATTAAGGTGTTTTAAATCTCATTTGGATTTCTTTATACAACACACTTGGAATTACAAGTGTAGGTGGAGCCTCACATTAGACAATACTTCCAAGAATATGTTTCACTTGTACTTTGAAGCTCTAATACGTATATTAGAGCTTCAAGTGCAAAATGGATTACGTATTCCATACGTAATCCATTTTGCGTGAAATAGTTTGTATTGTGTTTCATGCCCATCTTGTAGCTACTTTTGTTAGTAGTCATGGCTCTGAAACAGATTCATTACAAACTCCTCCTTTTGTTCTCCAGGTGGATCTGGTTGTGTGTCTGGTGTGTGGCAGTGGTGGAGAAGAAGACCGTCTGTTGCTGTGTGACGGCTGTGATGACAGCTACCACACCTTCTGCCTGATCCCTCCTCTG
Organism: Lepomis macrochirus; assembly: GCA_024633595.2. NCBI lineage: Eukaryota > Metazoa > Chordata > Actinopteri > Centrarchiformes > Centrarchidae > Lepomis > Lepomis macrochirus. Next base: position 24,202,564 of record JALXJV020000014.1, on the reverse strand, counting down.
CACGATGTCCCCAGAGGAGACTGGAGGTGCCCCAAGTGTCTGGCTCAGGTGAAGATAAGACGCAAAGTCTGATTAGCAAGTTTTCAAAACAACAACAAGTCTCTCTGCTCCTAAAAGATACTAACATTGAAAAAGGGGAATATAGATATGGCTCCGAAATACTTTTAACAGATTTGTTCAATGATTTTTATTGTATCTTCCCCGCAGGAGTGCAGTAAACCTCATGAGGCGTTCGGCTTTGAACAAGCATACAGAGACTATTCCCTGCGTGCATTTGGGCAAATGGCTGATGCGTTCAAATCAGATTATTTCAACATGCCAGTTCATGTAAGTACAAAACGTTTCAAAATAAATCTGTCGGTCTGTCTTGCTGTGAGTTGAATGTTTTTTGATTGTTTTTTCATGTATTCATTACAGATGGTACCCACAGAGCTGGTGGAGAAAGAGTTCTGGCGTTTGGTGGGAGCCATTGACGAGGATGTTACTGTAGAATATGGAGCAGATATTGCCTCAAAGGAGTTTGGGAGCGGATTCCCCATTCCGAATGGAAAATTTAAGGTTTCCCCAGCTGATGAGGTATGGCCCATGAAACAAGCCTGTTATTGTCATAGAGATTTTTTCCAGTATAAAATGCAGATAAAAATTCTTGTTTTTATAATACAGTAGTGTCATTACAAAGTTTGTATCGCAGCAGGGTCCGCTGCAACTTACAAATAGTGCAGAATGAGAGAAGAGACAGCTCTCAGAAATGTAATTTCTCTGTCATTTACCATGGAGGACAAGACTTTGTGGTGCAGAAGTAAAATACAGCTGGGATCAAGAAATGTAGTAGCTGCCTTGCATTTGCATTTTGAAACAACAAAAAAACTGAAATGTACAGTGTAGTTCATAGTAATTGTTGTTATTAAACTCTGTATGTCGCCTGTCTTGCAGAAATACCTCAACTGTGGCTGGAACCTGAACAACCTGGCGATGATGAACCCTTCTGTACTGACTCATGTGACAGCTGACATCTGTGGCATGACACTGCCTTGGCTTTATGTCGGCATGTGCTTCTCCTCCTTCTGCTGGCACATTGAGGATCACTGGAGCTACTCTATCAACTACCTGCACTGGTACTTAAGAAGAGCAGTCTGCTCTTACTAAAGCTCTGCTAGCTTAAGGACTTTTCTAAATGAGTGCAAATAGATTATTTATGGTGGCTTGTGGTGGTAAATTTCAGGACTAGACTGTGTTATTTTTGTTTGATATCAACCTAAATCTTATGTTTGTAATCTACAAGGGGGGAACCCAAAACCTGGTATGGAGCGCCTGGTTTTGCTGCAGAACAGCTGGAGGAGGTGATGAGGAAACTGGCCCCGGAGCTTTTTGAGTCTCAGCCTGACCTGCTGCATCAACTGGTTACCATCATGAACCCCAACACCCTAATGGCCCACGGAGTCCCAGTACGTGTTTATGTAGCTTCTATTATCTATTATACTATCTGCTATCCGCAGTAATGCACAGCTTGTCGTTTTATGAATTAGCAGTTGCTCTCTCTAACAGGAATCATCTTCTTGTGTCTCTACTGTCCTTCAGATTTACAGAACAAACCAGTGTGCTGGTGAGTTTGTCATCACTTTCCCTAGATCCTACCACAGTGGATTCAATCAGGGCTTCAACTTCGCTGAGGCAGTCAACTTCTGCACTGTGGACTGGGTATGCATTACTGTATTTGTGTTGTTCAGAAAAGCACATTTTGTTGTAAAACTAATTAAAATACTTTTTCAAGCTTTAATGCATAAACTGGCAGACCTTCTAAAAGAGAGGGAACTCATTTTAAATTATTCTTTCATTGTTATTTGTTATTGATTTTTTTGTCAACAGTATTACACAAAAAACATTGGTTGGTTGCCAACCAACAAACTGTAAGTGCTGTCAAACACCTTCACTGTGAAATAAAAGAAGGAAGTGTTTTTGATTTTATTTGATGTAGAGTTGCAACTAGCAATTATTTTCACTATCAATTAATCTACAGATTATTTTCCCCAATTAATTTGGTCTATAAAATTATGAAATATGCACATCATGAGTTCCCAGATCCCATAGACCTTTTCAAATGTAACAGAACCCAATGATGTTCAATTTACAATCACAGAAGAATAAGAAGTCCCAATCACAGTGAGATGCTAGAACCAGTGACACTTTGCCATTTTAGCTTAAAAAATAAAATAAAGAAGAATCAATAATCAAAATAGTTGAAGATTAATTTTCCAGAAGTTTCATGCATTAGCTGCTCCTAGTCATTGTATGTTTTTGAACTGTCCTTACAACCCATTTCTTTTCTTTCCATAACTCCAGATACCTCTTGGCAGGCAATGCGTTGAACACTACCGTTCGCTGCATCGGTACAATGTGTTCTCCCACGATGAGATGGTGTGCATCATGGCCTTGAAAGCAGACACACTTGATGTGGTCCTGGCGTCCGCTGTCCATAAGGACATGGTTGCCATGATCCAAGAAGAGCAGGAACTGAGGGATAAAGTGAAGAAAATGGTAGGATAGTCGTCATTATCATGTGATTACACCATATTATTGTGCAAAATATTTGTATTCAGGTACTCTCTGTTATCTTGCACCTGGCCTACATATAGACAGAATGTGCACACAAGTACATTTATGCAGAATAATATTTCTTGTCAGTGTGTAGAAATCTGTAACAGTGCCTCAATGCAAGGTTCCAGGCTTTCTTTACAATTACGTGTTAATCACGTAAAAGAGAGATCACGTTCACTCAATTAAACACATTCACCGTGTCGCTCCCTATTTTGGATTTACACCTTTGATGTTGTCTCAACACCCTCAGGGTGTGTTGCATTGCAAGGAAGCACAATACGATCACCTCCAGGATGATGAGCGGCAGTGTGCCAAGTGCAGGACCACCTGCTACCTGTCTGCCATCACCTGTCCCTGTAGCCCAGGAGTACTTGTTTGTCTGTACCACGTCAACAACCTGTGCTCCTGCCCCTTCACCAACTACACACTGAAGTAAGTCCCCCTGGAGCTGATTCACAGTCAGTTAACAGGCCTTCAGAGCACACGGTATCTGTGAGATCTATGTAGTGTATGTAAAAAAATATATTTAAGATTTCTCCTCAAGTTTCTCCTATTATTGCTGTGTACCGGATAAATTCAGTGTTCTGTTTGCTCCTGCAGTTACAGATACACACTGGACGACCTGTTCCCAATGATGAATGCTGTGAAGCAGCGAGCTGAACTGTATGATAATTGGGCCTCTCTTGTGACAGAAACTCTAGAGGCTAAACTGGAAAAAAAGAAAGGTAAGCAGCAGATGTATATAAGAAAACACAGCATTTCAGCCACATAAATACTCTCTGCTTACACCCTCCGTTGGTGCCAGTCATTTCCCAAAGCATGCAGCCATACTTTAGCTTTTGTTACATTTTGCCAAATATAAAATTTTCTAAATGAGCTGTTCACGTGATCCACCCACCTTAAAATTCAATACTTCTCTCGCCAAACTCTGTTTATAACTCAAAGTAATTATGATGTTTATCCTCTGACTAATTTCCATGTTGTAGATATATAAGTTAGCAGGACAGATACTTGGTGGCTTCCATGAAGCTCGCCGCATTTCTCACAAAAAAATTATAACTTGAAGGGATGAACAACTGTTCTATGTACCTAGCACAACACAGTGTCGGAACAAGTCTAAGATCAGCAGCAAACTCTTGCATTCTTTAGGTGCATAAATACTGAATGCCATCTCACCAGACTTTGAAAGTGCTCTAGGCACATGGAGGAGATTTCCACCTTGCAACCAGAGAAATCTGCTGGGATTATAAACTGACAGCAAGTCGAAGATGTACTGTAGAGCCTGACCAGCAAGTACATTGTAAACCAAAGGGGGTTTAGAACTGAACAGCAAAAACACTTGCATAGTTTGTGTGTCTTGGTTGATCCCATGATGCTGCAACCGTGTGTCCCTTCTTCTTTTGCTTTCCCTTTCTCACTCTGCTCATGTGTGCACCATTTCCCCCACGGCATACTCTGGCTCAAACTGATAATGGTGCAACAGTTGTTCTGTAGAAAGTGTAAATGACATTTCCTTGTGAAAGCATCACTACTTCGCAAAGTTACTGATTTGTAGTGTTCATTGTGTTCACTAACTACTATCTGGGTCTTCCAGCCATGACCATAAAATGATAGCACACATGTGGATTTCATGTACAGGAATAGTGTGTTTATGTGCTGTTGTGTAGCTAATACTCTAAATATCAAAATAATTTTCATAGACCATTTTTACAACTAGTTTTTATGACATTTATGTCTGGTAATTATTTGTCTTCCCTGTTGAGTTTCCAAACATTATAGCTTATGGAGTAAATTGATGAAATGCTGCTGTCAGTAGTACATGGATGCACCACTTACAAAAACAGCGCAAACTACTGTTTCATAATGATGAGTTGGTTTTGTTAGATCACTAACAGCAATCAAAAACAATGTAGGAAAAACACATTTAAAAATGACAATGCCACTTGCATGAATTGGAAAATGGTTGTCAGTAATGTGAGTTATAAGAGCACAGCAGTTACTGGGCTGATTGAATTGTCTTTTTAAGCAAGTGTTATAAAACAACACAATCACTGTGGCCAAAAATGATGAAAAACAAGTAGATGCAATGTGTAAACTGTGAACGTTTCTTTATGTGTCAGACAGTGATTGACCAGATGTTCTTTCCTCAGGCCTGCCAGTGTTTCGCTCCCTTCTTGCGGAATCAGAGTCCAAGCTGTTCCCCGACAACGACCTGCTGCGTCGGCTACGTCTGGTCACACAAGATGCAGAGAAGTGTGCCACAGTGGCACAGCAGCTATTAAATGGCAAGAGGCAGACCAGGTAGGGTAAAAATTACTACAGGACCTAGGTTTATGGATTAGGTGTCTTCACATGCTTTACAAGTCAGGTAATAGTGTCTTAATTGGGTTCCTTTTTTTTAATTAATCGGACCCTCTCCCATAGGTATCGATGTGGTAATGGGAAATCATGCAGCCAGCTGACTGTGGAGGAGCTGCGTTCATTTGTGAGGCAGCTGTATAACCTCTCTTGCAGTCTCCCCCAAGCCCCCAAGTTGAAGGTATGCTGCATCCTGTGATTTTACAACAGAAAATAACATGAATTTAAACTGAAGCTAGGCAGACACTGAACACATTTTATTAGTCTTGTACATTGTTTCAACCTAATACTACCCTTACTAATCAGCAAGAACCTGCTACTTTTTTGCTCACACTGTTCAGATTAACTGACTTTATATCACAGGAGTCCCAGTCAACACCACAGTTTTAGCCAAAACATGTAAAATACTACTCCCATTGATACTTAAACTCACAGTATATATTAAAGCCAGATCATTCAGGCAAGTAATTTGGCGTTGATCCTCTTAAACTGAATGTCTAGCGAAAGCCAACCTGGCAGAAATGTGGCCTGATGCAGAATGTAGTCAGAGGCGACCAATTTAAGGCTAAAACTGGGCGTAAAGGATACATTCACAATAGTGAAGGGTCCATGTGGACAGTGAAACAGTTTTTGCATGCTACGATCATTCCTTCTGTTCACACTAGCCATTAAAAGATCCATTCCTCTGTTGGAGGACAAAATCCACAGTTCTTGTTCTGTGCAAAAACATGTTCTAATATGAGGCTTTAGCAGTCTGACTTTAGACAAATCAAGTGGTTATCTTCCGAAGTTATCGTATTTTTAGAACCAAATTCTCCCATTAACATTTCCTTGTTAAGCTGCAGTGGAGGGACAGTACCACAATGAGGAAATTTCACACTAACACCACTGTACCTTTGGAAGATATTCATTCATTTGTTTAACCCAGACTCATTACCTTTAGATAAACTTTGGAATTGACAGTGGATTTTGTCACCCACTATTTACACCGAAAGCACATGGGAATAGATCTCCGGCCAGTATGTGTGTTGTAATCAACACTTGTTGATTACAACAAGCAAAACTGTTTCAGTGTTCAGACGGGAACCTGCCCATTGTTTTAAGACATTCTTGAAAAATTGTGAACCTGTCCTTTAATCCAAACAGTTTCTGCTCAGCTTTAGAGGATTTACATAGTTTGGGATATAATGACAATGATTTTGATTAATACAGAATCAGGTGCATTAATTGGGGCTACCTGTATGTTTGAATTCATGCCTTTCTTTAGGAACTCTTGAACCGCATCGAGGACTTCCAGCAGCACAGTGAGAAGGTCCTGGCAGATGAAGTTCCCAGCGTTGCTGAGATCCAGAGCCTGTTAGACGTCAGCTTTGACTTTGATGTGGAGCTGCCTGAGCTGCCCTGTCTGAGAGGGAGGCTGGAACAGGCACGCTGGCTGGAGGGGGTGCAGCAGGCCAGCGCTCAGCCAGCCACCCTGACCCTGGAGACCATGAGGAGGCTCATCGACCAGGGAGTCGGCCTGTCGCCTCATCCGTCCGTGGAGAAAGCCATGGCCCGCCTACAAGAGCTTCTCACTGTGTCTGAGCACTGGGAAGACAAGGCGAGCAGTCTCCTGAAAGCCAGGTGAGGGCGGCACTGTCTGATCCATGATGACGTTAGCATTGAAGCCACAGGGAGGGAAAAACATCCAAAGCATCAACGAGAAGACATTGTGATAGGTTGTAAAATAGTGGCTTTAATCCAAAAAAAACAAAACAATTTTTGTATTTTGTATAATAGCTGTAACTTTCTGTCCTGGTATTTGCACTGATTGTAAGTGAATAATGTAATATTACATCAGTGCTCCTGATTTTGCTTCATTTTAATTACAGCTAGTGCAAAATGCTGCCGCTAGAATATTCAACAAGATCAACAAAAAGTGAGCATCACATTTAGTTCTGCCCTCATTCCATTGGTACTCAGTGCTGTTCAGTATTAACTGTCACACATGCTTTTCAAAGGCTTTAATGGCATGGCTGGCAGGAATGTGCATTTTTCTTTCCATTATCAGAAAAACTAATTTAAGTCAGGGCTCTAAATTTCTACATTTTTTAAAAAGATTGTTATTTTCCTTCACCATGCTTAGTTTACTGCAGCTTTGAAATTTGGGTTAACAATATTAAAAAATATTGGTTATAATTGTATTTTCCAGTGTTTTGCCCAAGATCTTAAGAGATAAGTCATGTTCCATGTAATTATTTATGTTTTATACAGTTACTGTTGGCATTAAATTCTCCTATAAAAACTGTGTCCAGGATATTTTGAACATTTTCAAAGTGTTGGTTGGAAAAAAATAATTTCAGAAAGCTTCCTGTGAAGATGTCGGATGAAAATGCCCTCACAATTCTTGTTAATAGTGAGTTATTTACTTTGTAGATATGCAGGTTGTGTACAGAGTTTATTACCTACAGAATATCATTTGTGTGTTTTGTCTGCCCACCAGACCACCACACTCCATAGAGACTCTTAGTGCTGCTGCTGAAAAGACATCTGGCATTCCCGCTTACCTCCCAAACTGTCTCCTCCTGAAAGATACCATCAGAAAAGCCAGAGAGTGGCTTCAAGAAGCCGAGGAGCTTCAGGTTAGGACACGATTGACATTTCGTGACTAGGAAAGGAGGTTATCAGTGGATATTATTCTCTGTGTGAGTTGATTTTTGTCTGATTGAAATAATCTGCTTTTTTCAGGCCAGTGGTGGTGTACTGATGATGAACAGTCTCTCTGACATGGTGCTTAGAGGACAAGCCATTCAAGTCCACCTGGAGCCTTTAGACAGGCTGGAGTCTTTAATGGGAGAAGTGCAAGAATGGAAAGAATCTGCAGCAACAGCTTTCCTTCAGAGAGACTCATCCCTTACCTTACTGGAGGTAAAATCCCACAAGTTATTTGAAATGAATAATAGGCCCGTGAGATGACCAGGGTTCAGCTCACTCACTCCATATGCCCACTGGATGAACGTTTGGTCTCCTTTTTACCATCCACGGGAAATATTTCGGAAGTGGAGCTTCTGTTGTCCGGCTGCCACATTTCTAAAACCAGCATATTTGAAGTTTTACAAGAATATTAAATACATGTGTGCAGCTCATTTACATGTGAGACAACCAAACTTTCTCCATAATTACTTATTGTAAGCATTTGTACAGGGGAGATGTTAGCTCGCGCTAGCAGCCTTCACTTTTCCAGCCGTTGGGGAAACTACAGACTTTTATTAACGGACACACAGCGACCTACGCTGCACGTTTACTACCTGACTGAAACTTACTGCTAATATATTTTCACCGCTAACTTTCACCGTCACGCTCTGTCGCTCGCTCTCTCTCACTCGCTCGGCCTCACACATGCAGAATATGCAGAGAGCTGCCGAGCGTCGAGCGTCACCATGCTCGCAGTGTACGACTTAAAATAATTACTTGCGCATTGATATTAATGATTGTGAGACACTTTGGGGTGACACTGGTCTCTCTGTTGTGTGCGCTCCACAGATGTCCGGGCGCTGCGCTTCCACGAGTTCCGCCTTTTGCGTTCTGTCAACATTATATTATCAATTAACATTTAAATAATCGATTTTTAGACATTTGTTAATCGATTAATAATCTTCCATGTCTGCATCGCGATGCATCTTTGATTATTTCTCCCACCCCTAGTCAATAAGTTGTTATAAACCCAAAGGTAACCAGTATTTATGTTTATTTTGCCAGACAATAATAAAATAAGGATGTGTATTATCTATGAGCTGTGATTAAGTCACTATTTCTTACTCGTTCCCTTGTCTTACAAATGGAACAGAAAAGTATGTAAATCAGAGCAAATAAGTCAGGAGTTGATCTTCACAGAGAGCAGGAAGAGACAAAATAGAAGCCTTCCTCCTTCCCCCTCTTGCTTTTTTTTCTTTCTTTTTCTGCCTCTCTCTCTCTGTTGTATATGTGTAAAGATAAACTCACTTACAAATGAAAGGTATAATTTCAATGTTGATTTTAAAGTTCATTGCCAATAAATACAGGAATTTATGAATATTCACAACTGAATTTCATGTTTCAGCAGAGTAGTAGAAAAAACAGTGGCCTTTACTCCTCTGTGCCGGGTATTGCAAAAGCCTGACAGTTATTTTGTTCATCACAGGTCCTGTGTCCAAGATGTGAAGTTGGAAATGTAGGTTCTCCAAAGAGGAAGGCCAAGAAAGGGAAAGATTCGCCTAAAAGTAACAAAAAGAAAACAACAAGGCTCAACACTCTCAGTGACGTGGAAAAAGCGCTTTCAGAGACCAAGGATTCTACCTCTGCCGTAAGTGTGGTATTTCTAAGAGTTGCCTACAAAGATAATGTATTAAGGACTGTGGGACTTCAGGCGATGGTCTGACAGAGTCTGTTTAATCCACCAGATGGCAACTCTGGAGGAACTGCGGGTGAGGGAGATGGAGGCTTTCTCTAATCTCAGGGCAGCAAATGAGTCAAAGCTCCTTCCCACAGCAGACTGCATGGACCTGAAGGTGTGTGTCTGTCAGATGGCGCCCATGGGTGCCATGCTACAGTGTGAACTCTGCAGGGATGCCTTCCACAGCGTGTGTGTCAGAGACGCGTCAGACTCCTGTGAAACTCAGCCGTGGCTCTGTCCACAGTGCCAGCGTTCAGAAAGGCCCCCCTTAAACAAAGTCCTCTCTCTGCTGGCATCGCTGCGGCACACAGGGGTGCGCCTGCCGGAGGGCGATGCACTGCACTATCTGGTTGAGAGGACAGTTGACTGGCAGCACAGAGCACAGCAGATTTCACAGTCTTGTAACTTGCCAGAACTGGAAGAGAGACCAGGAACTCCCCCCACCTTAACCCGCTGGGCATCAAGTAGCCATGACGCTCACAACAACACTCAGGTCTTTCTTCATCTCCTTGTGCCACTTTCTGTAGCAGTTATAAAAGTATATGCAGGTGTTAAGTTTGGGATTTGGTGTTTTGCTACAGGCTCCTTGTTTGACTCCAGAGTGGAATAGGACAAGCCATACTCAGACTGTCTTCTACACCGAGCAGAGATGCATCCCGCTGCAGGGTCAGTGTCATCTTATTCTAAACTGTGAAGAAACCTGTTACTGTACATTGTTCGTTATAAATTCTTACCTTTATGTTCGGGGTATTGTTCTTTGTGACAGGCTTGAGTCGGGATCTGGAGGAGCTGATGGTGGAGGGGCTCCTGCTGCAGGTATCTCTGCCAGAGATCCAGAGTCTTTACCATGTTTTATTAGACAGAGCCAACAGCCAGCACACAAACAGATGCATGTCGCCACCACAGGACAAGTCCACAGACTGTGATACTCACATGCCGTTTCACTCTCAGGGAAAAAATCAGCCACTGGACCAGGTACAAACTTTCACCACCAACTTATTTGATTGAAGAACTCCTCAAAACTGCTTCAGTATCAGTTTTAATTTGTGTTTTTATTTTCAGGATGACACCAATGATGTGAGGGAAACTATGAGTGGCTCAGAAAAGAAAGCAAAGCGGCATCTGGAGAGGGAAGGTGTCATCGCAGAGGGCAAGGGGAAGCCCAGAAAACACTCTCACAAAAGACAGAAGATGAATAAAAAGAACCTGCAGCGCAGACCAGCCTCAACCTCGTCCTCTCCACGCTCTGATTTCTCCCAGTCTGACGATTCAGATGCAGAAATGGCTGTGTGTCCAGCAGAGAGGTGTCAGCTGCCAGAGGGAGATGAGGTGAGAACGCGGCTATAATCAGTATCTTAATGGATGACATGGTTACCTATATGTGAAAGGTGTGGCTCACACTGAAGAACCCACAGAGAACTGGCACCCAACTGCAGCTCCCCTTAGCTCCACAGAGCGTTTTAGTACATCTAAGCTCATTGGTTTGATTTTCTGACTCCAAAACTTCACTGTTAGGTTAACTTTCACATCTCTCATAACCTCAGGAGTGGGTGGAGAGTAAAAGAGTTTCTGCTGCAACCCAGTTGGCCAAAATCTGTGATTACAGGTTTAATGTTAAATCATATTCTTGGTGGAAACTACGTGTGTGTGTGTTTTCCTGCAGGTGCATTGGGTCCAGTGTGACGGCAGCTGTAACCAGTGGTTCCACCAGGTCTGCGTTGGTGTTACAGCCGAGATGGCAGAGAAGGAGGACTACATTTGTGTCAGGTGTACACTGAACGATGGACACATGAGAAAATGAAGAGAGAGTAAGAGAATTTTCTGAAGGACAGCTGAAGAGGTCTACCTGTCGTCAGTCCGTTTATTCGAGCCACCAGTCTGGATATGTCACTGATCCTGTACCCCCCTCACCCCTGTCCCGTCTGTCCGACCCTTTTGTAACAACGGTGCTATCTCCTCTTTGACTTGTTGTCCAGAACTATGTTTAGTTTTAATTGTTTTTGTATTTTTACATATATATATATATATATATATATATATTTCTTTCTTCTTATGAATTGTTTGTGCTTGTCTAAATGAAAAAAAAACACAGGATGTGAAGTGTGCTGCATGGGATTCCATTACATCAGTGCAAAGGAGTCTTACAACATGATGCTCCCAGTAAAGATGGTTAATCAAGGGTTAATATTATCTCTGGAACCTCCTTGCATGTTAAACCAGAGCTAAGGGGACAGAAGTTAAGGTTTTCATCCACTATCCCCACTCCCCCAAAAAATGACTATTACAATTTTTTTTCTTTGAAATCCAGTGTTTAGTACATGCATCTTAATATAATTATTCCCTTTTTTGTAGAATAGGTTTATTTATCTGAGCAATAATTTTTGTCTGAATTGACTTAAATGGCTTGATCTCCGCTGAGTTGTTGTTGGTGCATTAGCGATGGTGTGATGTACAGAAAGCTACACAGACGGGTGGGTTACAGCTGTGGAGAGGCAATGTCGCGGGACTCTGCTGACATGCACCACCACAGCATGTAACCCAGCAGAGGATACTGTGCAAAGGGGTAGCTGAAGATGTTACAAGTTTATATTGTGGAATAAAGCCCTTTTGTTCTATGGAGAAGTTTCGTCCTTTCACTTGAACGCAAAAGTAGAAAGAAACCACTAGATGTCCTCGCAAAGATACTTTTAAAAGAAAACATTCAGAGTTCAGCTCAGCTCATTTTTTTCTAATTTATATCTGGTGTATATTTAGCACATTTATTGTGACACAGTGTTTTTGTTGGTATCCCAAGTTTTGACTGTAAAGGAGCAGGATTATTTACTTTGATTCCTTCCTGCGGGTGTCAGTAGATTGACACTAGCCAGGGACTAATGGAAATAATATTAAAAAACTCTCAGTGAAAACTTAACTTTGAAGCTTCAAGGTGAGTGTGATGAATTCTTCTTCAGGGTTTAACGAGTAGATTTCACAGCTCACATAAGAATTAATGATTTTAAAGGCCTGTTTTGCTGACTGTGGGGTCACAACAATCATTATTTTTCCACTCCGACTTAAAATGAAATTATAAATCAATATAAATTTTAGCAGCTAAAGCTCAGCATGCTTTTATGACGTGTTTTTTAACGATTTCAGGCAGTCTGAATGCTCCACAGTGCGCAGTAAACCATACACCTGCTCTTCAAAAATGTAATGTAAAGACAAAGAGGAAGCTAATGAAAGCAGGAAATGCCAGTAGGAGATCATCAATGTGTGACCATGAAGGATCTATGGCAGGTGTGAAAAATATATCCCATTAACCATGTCTGCTCCATCCTTCAAGGCTGGCTGTTGAGAAGCCGCCACAACCAGTGAGTGCAGAATAAAATGATTATCAGCTGTTGTCAGGATGACTTTATAACAATAATTGTTCTGATGCGTTAGTAACTCTTACCAGTCTATAAGTAAACTTTATTCTGTGTGTTTTGGTGGCTACAGAATTGAGCCAACCACAATCCTTGTGATTTTATTCTTGTTTAAAAGTATGCTGGATCAGATGCTACTGATGTTCTTAGTTGTGTTTTTTGCATTTGTCTTCTAGGTTTTAGTTTTTTTTTGGATTAGATCTCATAACACCAAGACAAACATTGAGCAACACCAGCGGCTACTGAAAGTAAAGAAAGTGACGTGTCAGTGAGATTAAAGTAAGTTCTTTCAACATACGGAAGTTTTTCCTGTTTCATTAGAACAGCCACCAAACATAAACCGTGATATGTTTGGTATGTTTGAATAATGTAATGATGATCACTTCTGTGATCTGTCACGGTAATCGAAATAAAGCTTGTAATAAATCCAGAGTTAGACATTTCCTTTATGTGAAGTCTTTGTATTTGGGGGAAATGTCCTTTTCTAACAGCAGAGAGTGAAGCTCGGGGAATGAAACAGCTCATACAGCTTCTAATGTGAAGACAAATTAAATTCCTTTACAGGATCCTGCTGCCAAACCACAGAGCCTTTTAAGGACTAGATATACAAAGAACATTTAGCAGCCTTGTACATCTTCACTTGTAAACTGGATTCCTCTGCAGCAGCTTGTTTTCACTGCACTGACCCACACAATATATTCACAGAACATTTTAGTGTATGAGTATTTTTACATTGCTGTATTGGTGTTTTTTAAGTAACGGATCTGAATACTTTTTCCACCGCTGCCAGCAGCTCCAACAACAAACTTTGTAAGAAACAGTCCGAGTGAACCCCTTAGCCTCAATCCTGCCTTAAATTCTCCTCACAAAACAGCTGCATGATGTCAAGAAGGAAAAGAGAAATGACGCATCAATGAGACACCTGCTGTCTGGTTTCTGCTCCTCCAACATCAGACCTTTCCTTAAAGACCTCTCTTGTTTCCATGTGATATATAATAAGGAGTATTAGGCTATAAGATGGGGGCCTGAAAATATGGCACATGTTAAATCATGACGTGAATTGGAATTCATTTTCATCATTATACACTGTGACTACAACTAAATGAATTAAAACAGATTCTGAAATATGTTGTTACTGATTTGGTGTGAAAGGTCGACTCTTGGAACAAGAAGTGACTTGTAAGGATTTTTAGAGCCAAAGACTAGTGGATTCTTCTCATTTCATATACTTTATGTATTGTCTGTTGATGTCTCTTTTTGCAGTGGTGGAAGATGTATTCAGATCCTTTCTTAAGAAAAGTAGAAATACCATAGTCCTGAATTCCAAACATGTTATCTGCTAAATGTACTTAAAGGATCCAAAGTAAAAGTATTTAATATGCAGAAACACTCTGTCCTTTCTGTGTATTATGAATAATACAGTCATAATTTACTTATCATTGTAATTTGTTAATGTGTAGCAAATTGTAGGTATATGGTTAATTTAATAATAAAGCACTGCATCACATTTTACATGCTACTCATACATTATACATGTAAATGTATGAATCTATGTAAAGTATATGTACCTCAAAATTGTACTTGTACTACAATTTATTTGTAAGTTTGACCTAAAGCTGAGTCACCAATCTTGCACTGAACGTACAAATAGGAACAAATATGCATGGGTGTGTCTCTTTTTAAGGTAATCTGTGGTTTGTATAATGAGGTTGAAGGACAAAGTGCCATAAGGTCTGTTTGTAGGATGATACTATATTATCTGTGTGTGTGTGTGTGTGTATATGTTTACTTTACTCACAATATCATTTTAAGGTTGTCATTTATAACTTCCATGTCTGTAGTTTATGACAATGACTGTGGTAATAACTCTTAAATCTGTTTGTTTTGAACATGGGCAGGAACCTTTTGTTAGAGTAACATAGCAACACTGTCCCCAGTAGACAATACATCAAATAATATTTGCAGCCGTAAGTCATCTGAGGCTGCATAGCCTCTTGTCTGTCTTAAACTCCATATTTAGCCTGTATAATGAGGAAGATATGCAGGAAGAGTAACTCATCGAATCCATTCAGTCACTGGACTGTGACCAGCTGGGCGTCTTTCTCTTTCATGTGAGCCTTTGTCTCTGCAGACACACAACGACAGAGAAAGATGTAAATATAAAGTGGATGACCAAAGGAACTAAAGGAAATTAAAGGAAACATCTAGATGCTACCAATAATATGACACACCTACATTAAGTAAATGATCAGGAACAAAAATAGTGTTAGATAACCAACCACACAGAGTCTTGTGTAAATACCACGACTAAGAGTCTACTGCCATGTTAGCAGCTCTGTGGGTCTGTACTCAAATGGACTGCACTTCTATAGCACTTTCTAGTCTTCCAACACTAGGCTACATGTCACATTCACCAATACACACTTAGCAGACTAACACTTAGACACACAGTAACACCCATCAGTTTGGGGTTCAGTGTCCTGCCCAAGTGGACATGTAGAGATATTGCATGTGCTTCACTAGACTAATGAAAACTTTTACCTGCTGGTGGTGCAAGAGGAAAAGTCAGGGGATAACCAAAATCAGTAGGCTTCATCCTCTGGGGAACGTGACTGTCTGTGCAAAACTAAAGGGCAATCTATTCAATAGTTTTTAAGAGATGTTAGTCTGGACCAACAGATGCGCTGAACAGAACATACAGCGGATACGCTGGTGCAAATGAAGTGTGCTGAAAGTTTCTGAAAGTGCTGAAAGACCAAAACATAGGCGAGACAGATGTGTAATGACACAGGTGTGCTGCCTTCAACACCAGATCATCACCTCAGTCTGTGTCCATTGGCTTACTGCCTTATCAGATCACTAGTTCAGAGGGATACTGTTCACATGGTAAGTATATGTGTATCAGCTAAATGTTAGACAATGTTGTGCTTTGTATAAATCCATCCAGCAACAAGGGAATGACATCATACATTTTATTTTATCTAAAAATACAAAGAAACAGTAACAGAACCCACTCTGACTGATGCTTTAACCAGAACATGTTTGACCAAAAAAAAAAAAACTTGAGCTCAGATAGTAAAACTCTATAGATGTCAGAAAACAATGTAGCAGTTTGGTTGTGTTATCAAAATGCCAAAGTGAACAAACACCAGAAGTTTTTTCTTTTGTCACATGGGGCACATCAAAGCACTTCACCTCAAAAATCAACCTGCCAAACATCAGTTCTCAGTGCAGCTGTGCTACTTTTCATAATCAAAGCACTTCCTCTCTTTCTCTGCTGTGTATTTTCTTCTATTGTTTGAGAAAACAAATGAAATTTTTGAGATGTTATGAAAGATGCTCCAGCTTCCTGATTAAGATTATAACTAAAGTGTAAATCCTAAATGCTGTTGTCTGCAATGTTAGCGGTGATAATCTGATATTGTCAGATCACAACACTTTAACAAATAAGAAAAAGAAGGTTCTCCTCTGTGGATTCTGTTTACACTGCAGTGGTACACATCACACACAGTGCGATTAAACACTTTTCACTAATTTCTCTAAAGTCTTCTCCGGGTTGTAACATGAGCACATTTAAATACAATTAATGACTTTAACTGGTAGGAATAGAAGTATTCAGAACCTTAAACATAGCAGTACCACACAGTAACCATACTCAGTAATGTTTCTGCATTTAAAAAAAGTACATACTTAGCTATAGCAAACATGTACTGAAACTATCAAAAGTAAAAGTAATAAGTGTTGTACAATATTGTTATGTTACTGAATAATTATTTTCAATGCCTAATGTGAAAGTATTTTACTTTTTTAGCTTTTAACTGGTGGGAAGTTTACAGTGGTGGAATGTACCTAAGTACACTTACTCAAGTACTGTACTTAAGTACAAATAGGTAGGTAGGTTTATTGTCGCAATAACAAGTTATAGAGTGAAATTGTGTTTTGTAACTCCCTTCTGCTAGATAGCAGACAATATACAGTACATTATGACAAAATCAATAATAAAAAAATGGTAAACAGAAATAAACTATAATCAATGGAGCAGTTCTGAGAATGAATTAGAGTTTAAGTCTGGTGGTGTGGCAGCAGAAACTTCTATATCTCTTCCCAGACGGCAGCAGGGTGAACAGGCTGTGGCTGTCCTTTAGTAGGCTATCCTGTGGGCTGTGCCTAGGCAATTTTTACACCTTTCCCATTTAGTGAAAACCATATCTTCAAAAATGGTGATTATGAATTAGATTTTTTTGCTGATGAACTGTAAAGTATTAAGTGCCTTTATGAGTTGATAAAATTATCCTACTTCTAAAGCTAAACAAATTATTTCAAACCGCCTTGTATTTCCATCACAAAGATAAAAACAGAGCCCTTTTTCTCATGAAGCGTTTACCTTTTGAAAATATGTCGATCATATGATGGTCTTATGATGCACTGCTGTAGATAAAACTGCACAACAGTGCGCAAAGTAGTTTAAATTAGCTCAACCGTAAACATCTACAGCACTAAAATGTAATATTATATATATTGTTCTGTAATTTATTCCATTTTATGTTTGTATTACTTTAATTGTCTGATTTTACACCACATTCCTGAACTGTTTTTATCCCGTATGAATCACGAAAAGCACTTTGTATCTTTGTTTTAAAAATTGTTGTCAGAATAAAGTTTATCTGTTATTGTTAATATTTGTAGCATTTCACCACCAGTCACTATTAAACATGTGCCTCTCTTAATTCATGTTTTAATGGGACAGTATGTTGCATTCTTCCAGAGAGAGAATATGTAAACAACAAAAACAGAAACTAGGGTACACTGTTGTTAGCAGTACTGAAAACACTATGACAAAACAGTGAGTTTGGTTTGGACCATGGATTTATATCCTAAAGTTGGCGTTGTACCTTAGCCTGGATAGCGGTGATTGGCTGATCCTGATCCAATCGATAGCTGCAGTCCCGACCCTTCCGTACATTCACCCAGTGTGATTTAGCGCACACATAGCGGAACACGGTAAGTGTCTTGAGAAGCTTTATCTCTGTGTAAAATTAGCATTTTAGAGCTCATTAACCAGCTTGTGACTTTGTTAGTTTAATGATTAGTCCCTAATATTTTGGCTATCTCCGAAGAGACAGTAAATTACTTCTGGCACCACTGTAGCGAAATAATTCTTGTGGGCAAAATAGCTTAGCTTACAAGCTAACCTAGATGACTGGGTTAGGTAGCTAACGTCAGCTAATGACTAACTAATGAGTAAGTAGTTTAATGACCGGTTGTATCCCATTCAGATATGTTGTAGTTTATCCACGTGTTAACGTATACCCAGCGAGCGTCTCAAAGCTAAATTAAATACAAACCGAGATCTGAGAGTTCAGTCTTATGCTAACTGGCTAACTAACTTATTAGCCCACTGTGTTAGCTAAACAGTTGTGTTGACCGTTAGGCGACTTAAAATGGAGTTTAATGTTTGTCAAACAAGAACTAACGTTAAACTGTGAACTTAAGTTTTTTCTCTCTCTGTCAAACCAGCATGAGCTAAGACAGCGTTTGTGCTGCACAGCTCGTTTCGTTTCCAGGCTAACACCAGATAACGTTAGCTAGCATTTGTGTTAGCTAAATGCTAACATTTGAGTTGTCAAGCTTAGTCGTAATCAAGCTTCTTTTTGGTATCTGAAACTTAGCGTTAAATTCACATTTAAGTTATGCCGACCCATTTTTTAATTTGATAGATCATTTAAAACGGTTTAACAGTCACAGTCAGCATTGGGGAAACTAATAGCCACACCCTTCCTTTCGAAACCAGCTACAAGTTGTCACGAAAATAAGTTTTTTTTTTTTTTTTTTTAATATATCAAACGGCAACAGACCGCTACTCGTTAACTTATAAAGTAAATAGTTTTACAAGATTAACTTTTTAAAAGAGTTTGACGGACGTCATGTAGAAGTATGTTGTGGTCTTAATTTTAAATCCATTTGTCCTCTTCTGGCTCTGAGACAATATTTTCTGTATGTTGACCTGAACTGAGGAGTAACGTTAGCTTTGAGTAACCCAGGTGTCCATAATTAAAATTATTCCACTAGCTTTGTGATCAATGTTTACTCTTTACTGTTTGTGTGTTGATCAGCAACAGGTGTTTGAAGGGATAAGTTTTGTTTGTTATGTAACATGTGACAACTCACCTCCTGACTCTATAAAGTAGGTCCACAGTGTTGAAATTGGCAACAGGAAGTCATCCCTCAAAAGCATCATTGTATCAATGCATACAATGACGAGCAGAGGATTTAATAATACTTCTGATTGCCTCTTCTTTTCCAGTGATCTGCCATATAAAGCTTAAAATTGTTTTTCTTAGATTTTCTTATTCATGTGCCCTTCTAAACAGATACGCAACACTTTGATTTTATCTAGAACAGTAATGTAGTGCTGATCTGAATGTAAACACTTAAATATTTGGTTTAATTTAGGGCCAGCTTCCTGTCTCAACAGTGCAGCCTAGCTTTCTGGCTCTCAGCACCTGCCCACTGACATCAGTGTACCTGAGGATCTGCCACCCCCCCCCCCATCCTCCCCAGATGTAGAGGGAGTTGTCATCTGCAGCAGCCGTGTACATAGTAGGTTAAAGCTGTCTTCACAGCATGAGTGTGTGTTTTTCTTTGTTTCACTGCACAGATTTTGATCAAAATACACTTTTTTTTAAGACTTTGTCCATTCGTTTAATTTGGTAGATTTTTAGAAATATTCTTCTTTATCATAAATGTGGGATAAAGTGTTGGTTTGCTGTTAGCATTGCTTAGCACTCTTATCAGCAAAGCCACCAAAAACTCATGAGTAGGACTGCTGAAGGTTGTCAGCTGAAGTGCTTCAGTCTAAGCTCGTATCTAATCAGGGGGAGGCTTAGGTTTCTTATCTGATGTCAAGGCAAGTTTTGTGACACCCACATGAATTTACATGTTGAACACTGGGTGGTTTACCTCTACCTACGTTTTTAGGCCAACAAATGCATCACGCATGCATTAGCATCACCCTTAAGTGCACGGCTTCACCCTGGTAATGATTTCAGCACAGTGGTCACGCATGCACCCTCTGATCTCCATTTTCCAGTTTGTATGGTGTACTTGAGTAGAGGAGGGTCATTACAATGGCTCTTTGTGGAGTGCCTCGTGTGCCTGTCTCACACTGTGGGTTTCTGGTGGTGCTTCATACGTCGTAGTTAGAATTGCAAATGCCGGTCAAGTGTGACAGAGTGTTTTTTTGTATTGTTTGTCTCAACATCTGACAAATGTCCCACAGACCTTGTATGCTTAGTAGATTCAAAGAAGTTCTTAAAATGAGATTTTACTGTGCATCGCCCCCTCTTTTGACATTTGTACATCAAATGAAGATTACATTTGCATTTCAGAATAGCATTTAAAACCTAGCTCTTTGAAAGCACTTTTCACCACTTGTGGCTCTGTACATGCTTGTGAAGATCTTTGTAACATGATTATTGGCCACCCCAGATATGTTTTTGTGCTGCCACTCTCATAATCTCTGAGCTTTACCTTAAAATCAGAATTAATTTGATAATTAGAGGTAGGGCTGAAACTTTGCATCAATGCAAGAGAGAGAAGGTCTAAGAGGCGAGGGTCTAAGAAGAAAGTGTCCAAAGTATGAGATTATTTCAAGCTAAAGAAAACACAACTCTGTAATGTTACAGTCCGTCCACCATAAAACTAAACTTATTTGGCCTCAGCAACAGCACGACTGCATCTGATCAGAAAGTATCAGGTGTTCTGCCAGCAGACCACAGACAAGGAAACGGTGACAGCAACTTTAGCATTTAACTGAAATCATGATTGATTGTTGAGTTAAAGGCTAGCCAAAGTAACCGCAGTCCTCAGCTGAAAATGTAAACACATGCGTTTGTTGGTCTCCTTTTTGTGGTGTGAGTTTTAACCTCACTGTCATTCGTTAACTGGGTGTTGGGGAGCTGCACCTTTTAACTCACCTGCAGCTCTCTCTGTAGCTCAGACAATCCCTGCTACCTGCGTGTGCTAATTCATCCTTTCACCTATATTCTTTGTTTTTATAATTGCCATCTTTATAATAACAAACAGCTGTTTCGTCATCAGGATCTTATTTCGCCTTTCACATTTCACGTGTTTTCTTGACAAAACATGGTTTGGAGAGCCAGAGTCTGGAGACACAGCCGCCGTCACTGCCAAGCAAAAGTACTTCTTAAACGACGCATCGATGAATCGTTGAAATAATCTATAGAAGCTTCAAATACTAAAATCATTGTTAGCTGCAGCCCTAATTACAGGACACCTCAAGATAAAAATTTTCTCTGAAATGCTGAATGTGAAAACCACAACAATGATGTGTTTCATTTAGTGTAAGGTGGTGGTTTTCAGTGTTTACAGTCACACACTTTCAGCATAATTTAGACACGAAAATTAAATTAAATTGTGGTAGAAAGGACACCACAGAAAAAAAGCCTTCTGTATTACCCAATTGCTTAATTGTGCATTTCTAATTATAATAATCAAGAAAGTTGTCAGGCTTTTATCACTTTTTATGTGCTGAATGGTCCCCGGACGATTACAGATTGAAATTCTTCCTAAACATTTTCATGCCTGTGAAGGTTCTTCTAACTGCCAATATTTTCTAGGCCACGTACTCTGTCTAAACTGTGTCAGGCTGATGGAGTTGATGATAAGGTCATTCTCTGTGGCCTTTCTCCTCCGTATAGTAATGAGATCAAGTTATTTGCGGCACCGGAACTCTTACCTAAAGACTGCACTGCCATTTTCAGGAATTAATTATTCCTTGATGCCAGTGCTACTACTGGTTGAAATGCTGAATTTCTGGAGTTAACAAGCCAATCTTCGGTTTCCTTCAGCTCTTCTTGATGTTCTTATTATTTTAAAGGCAACGCCCCCATTTTCATGACAGCTGAAGTCCCATGGTAGTGGGTGGGAAAGTGAGTTAATTTTTTGGCGGAGGAATGGCATTTTAATCTGCTGATGTAATTATATTTTTCATTGTTGTGTGCTTCAATGAAAGGGTTTTCACAATGACATCAGCTTAGTTGATGACTACTTAACTACTTAATGTACTGTACATCACTGATTATGTTCTCCTGCAGTAAAAAAAAATGTTGTTGTGAATGCACTTGATGAAAATTTTACAGTAAGATGTGTTCTTCAGTTGTTTAGATTTAGATTTCTTTTTCTATAGCTGAACATGATATAAAGATCCTCTGTCTCACTTTCTCATTCGTTCTGTCTTTTCACAGACCTTTGCGCTGTCCAGTGAAGTTGCCCACCATGCGTGAGTACAAGCTTGTGGTGCTGGGATCAGGAGGCGTGGGAAAATCAGCACTGGTGAGTGATGGCTGCTGCCATGTGTAGGACTCAGCAGCACGAGAGCTAGTTTTATTGACACAATTATGATACTTTTTACAATTAATTAAGAGTGCTTTGAATGAGAAGACCATTTATTTTTAAACTGAAATGTATTCTTTAAAAGTGTAGATAGATTCTTAGTGCTATAAAAACTACATTGTGGTACACGGCTTTATTCTGCTGACAAGATATATGGGGGTGTAATATTTCAAGAGGCCACAATAAATAAAAGAGAGTAGGAGGGAAGAATAGGCCTGAGTCATTGGTTGGTCAGCTTCAAGAATATAAATGATATTGGTTAAGAAATGAAATAGGCTTCTAGACAGAGATAAATGTTGACGATGAATTATAATATTTCAGTCTACATTAGGATAAATTAGTACAAACATTAAAAGAGTGTACCGGTTTTTGATTTGTATTTCTCTCAATGTTTTCCTTTGCTTCATTCGTCCATTTCAGACAGTCCAATTTGTGCAAGGCATTTTCGTGGAGAAGTATGACCCCACAATAGAAGACTCCTACAGAAAGGTAAGCTCTGGAGCACACTTTACGCACGACGTTTGACCTCCTGAACTTTGTCAAAGCAGTTCCATGATTGGCTGTGTAAACGCCTCCGTGTGCCTGTTTGTTTTTCTCATACAGCAAGTCGAGGTTGATGGGCAGCAATGTATGCTTGAAATCCTGGACACGGCTGGAACGGTAAGTCAAGACTGACACAGGCATCAGATGGAGGGGCATTACAAAATGAATGCAGGCTGCTGATGGCTTCTCCTCTGTTGTTGTTTATATAGGAACAATTCACGGCTATGAGGGACCTGTACATGAAGAATGGGCAAGGTTTTGCTTTAGTGTACTCCATCACAGCGCAGTCGACATTTAACGACCTACAGGACCTCCGGGAACAGATCCTGCGAGTAAAAGACACTGAGGATGTGAGTGTTAAGTGTTATATCTATCTTTTCGCACTTCCACACTCACGAATTTTTGATTATGATTTTGCATATCGTCGCTGTCCTGTGTAAGCCTTCTGTCTTCAAAACAATTAGGGCTGCAACTAACAATTATTTTCATTATTGAATAATCTAATTGTTTTGATTGCTTAATGTAAAATTTTTAGTTAAAAGAAATAACAATTTCCTACAGCTCAAAGTGATGAAATGTCTTATTTTGCAAAAAATATTCAATTTACTGTAACATAAGATATGGAAAAGCAACAAATTCTCACATTTGAGAAGCTGGATCCATCAAATGTTTAGCATTTTTGTGTCGCTTAAATGATCAGTCATACAAATAGATGCCCATTAATGTTGATTGATTAATCTGATAAACGTTGCAGCTAGGGTTGGGTATCGTTTAAAATTTTACAATACCAGTACAAAAACCAGTACCCTTAAATTGATACCAATACCAACAGATTACATCATTCGATACCTTGCATAAAATGCCACTTGTTGAAGCCATAGTAGTTGATTTATAGCCTATTATTATTTTCATTGTTTTTATGGACAAGCAAGGTTATCTATTTTATTTTTTTCTTGTTTCACATAAGTGTTTGTATTGGTGAATTGGATCAGATCACTCCTCATCCTAATTTGGTCATCCTCTCGGGAAAAGACAGCTTGCGAGTGTTTTTATATTTGAATGAGAGAGGAAGAGTGAAATAGTTTAGTGACCAAATAAGTTCTGGAAAACGAATTTAAGGTATTTTTTGATACGTGTGTTGAAAGTAAACAACAGAATATTATTTTGTTAACTTTCAAGCAATAAACTGAATTTAAAGATCCCCGCTAGGGGAGAGTCGCAAACGTCCTCCAAAAACGACAGCCACAAGTATAAACCGAGAAACAAGTCTGTTTAAACATGTCACTAAACTACATTAAAGACTCTCAGAGGAAAAGAGAGGCTGCACGTCCAGCCGATCAAACCAGCTGCAACTGGAGGCTCCGTGAGTAAAATCAGCTGATCGCTGCTGCGTCACAAAAGCGTTTAATTGATGTGATGGAAAGCAGCGAGGGATTAGCAAATATAAAATAAGTGTTAAATGATGCCAGAAGATGAAACAAAGGAAAGCCAAGCTTGTGGTGATAAACTTAAAACAGTGATAAACATGCCAGAGACGGCAGTCGAAGGTGAGCGCCTGTTAAAATCACGCATCGCCTTTTTTTGGTGCAGGCACATAAGGAAAAAAGGTGTGCTCTTCTCTTTCTTTCAGTGTGTTCCTTGTGTGTTTGGCTGTAAGCAAAACCATACAAATAGTAATTTTTGCCGCAGTCTGGTTACAAAAAGTATCAATTTAAGTACTGGTTTGACTGGATACGTTTTGATACGGGGCTGTTTCAGTCGATACCATAAAGGTATCAAGTAGCGATACCCATCCCTAGTTGCAGCTCTACAAACAAATCTGTATTAACTTTGTGACAATGCATGTTTCAGGTGGGTTTTTTAATGGTTTATTCAGTTTAAAATTTGTGATCATTTCCTCAAGCTATGAAGGGAAAAAACAGATCTCTCATTAATATCCTCATGAACAAACCAACAGGGCACAAACATTGGACCGCTATTGGTCAGACATGTTCACAGATATAAGTGAGCATACTTAGTGTGCATGCATCTGGAAGGAAAAAGACCACCACACTGATATACATACATGTGAAAAATGCATAACTGGAACACAAATGCATGAAATATGGATGTTTGGACATAAATACGGAATAAAAACGAGACGATGTAGAAAAGAGAAAGTAAAAAGTAGTAAAGAAACACTTGCGTAATTGAATATCACCAAATTTGGAGATGCATTGTTTTTGTCAGAGAGCAACAATATGTTTATATACGTTATAATGTTTTATTCTCTATCAGGCCATCTCCTCAGTCTGTGGAGAGTTTCTCTTCTGTGATAACCTTTAGGGTTTCTCTGTATAATCGGCCTACGTCGCCTCTCAGGCTCATCACTCCCTCATTAGATTCAGCTCTGTGGGAGAGAGAGGGCAGAGCAAGAGGGGGGCAGGAACTTTGAGACATGGTGGAAATGTCAGAGCTGTCGTTAGATGTTATCTGCCACTTTCAGTCTTGGTCTCTTTATCTCTTGAGTTCAAGAGAGGATATACAACATGCTGAGTGTGTGCTTTATTTATTCATAGCAGGCTGCTTGATTGGTCTGTGTTTTCTGGTTGAGGTCTCACTTTGCTAAAACATCTTCCATCTTCTTCCATCTTCCATGGAAAACCAGTATCTGTTGTTAAAACATTTTGTTGTGTTGAAATGTCAAAGCAATATCAAATATATTGATTTTCCTGTTTATCAGGTTCCCATGATCCTGGTGGGAAACAAGTGTGACCTGGAGGACGAGCGTGTGGTTGGCAAGGAGCAGGGCCAGAACCTGGCCCGTCAGTGGAACAACTGTGCCTTTTTAGAGACTTCAGCTAAATCAAAGATCAACGTTAATGAGGTAAATACTACTACCATGCTACATACAGCGTGTATAGCACAGGCCGAAGAGTTAGGCTGTGTAGTTTGTGAGGAAGGTGTGGCTTCCCTGCAGTTTCTGTGCTAGATCACTTAAAAAAGTAACCCGCTATTTATCAAAACCACACAGATGTCTCCAATTCCAGTGTCTTTTTTTGGCTGCTAATATGCAGCCACACATTGATCCAAATAATGAGCGCCATTAGGTTAGCTAACAAAAACTCAGGCAAACAATGAGCAAACAAGCCCTAACAACGATAACATATTCCTGAACACTCTCTCTCTCACTCACTCATGCGCTAGACGCACCAGATGTTAGTTGGAACAGTTAGATGTGTACGAGTCCTTAATGTCCATTAGAGTCTGTCTGAGACACGTCGGACTTCAGACTGCTTCAGGAGAAAGAGGGTGACTCTGGGTGTAGTTATGATCGGTCGAAAGTCTGTAATAAGGCAGAGATCAGGTGGAAAAAGAAAGATAGCAGAGGAGAACTGGCAATAAAGTCACTGCTCGAGGGGAAGCTTTTCACATAATAATGTGAAAAAGAAACCATTAGCAAACAATTAGCATATCGTGCAAAAGTTCATTTATTTCAGTAATTCAACTTAAAAGATAAAACTAATATATTACATAGACTCATTACATGCAAAGTGAGATATTTCAGGCCTTTATTTGATATAATTTCGATGATTATGGCTTACAGCTTATGAAAACCCCAAATTCAGAATCTCAGAAAATTAGAATATTGTGAAAAGGTTCAGTATTGTAGGCTTAAAGTGTCACACTCTAATCAGCTAATTAATCCAAAACACCTGCAAAGGGTTCCTGAGCCTTCAATTGGTCTCTCAGTCTGGTTCAGTGGAATTCACAATCATGGGGGAAGACTGCTGACCTGACAGTTGTGCAGAAAACCGTCATCGACACCCTCCACAAGGAGGGTATCAAGGCACATTTATAGAAAGTTAAGTGGAAGAGAAAAGAGTGGAAGAAAAAGGTGCACAAGCAGCAGGGATGACTGTAGCCTGGAGAGGATTGTCAGGAAAAGGCCATTTAAATGTTTGGGGGAGCTTCACAAGGACTGAGGCTGGAGTTACTGCATCAAGAGCCACCACACACAGACGGGTCCTGGACATGGGCTTCAAATGTCGAATTCCTCTTGTCAAGCCGCTCCTGAACAACAAACAACATCAGAAGCGTCTTACCTGGGCTAAAGAAAAAAAGAACTGGTCTGTTTCTCAGTGGTCCAAAGTCCTTCTTTTCTGATTTTCTGAGATCTCATTTGGAAACCAAGGTCCCAGAGTCTGGAGGAAGAATGGAGAGGCACACAATCCAAGATGCTTGAAGTCAAGTGTGCAGTTTCCACAGTCTGTGTTGGTTTAGGGAGCCCATGTCATCTGCTGGTGTTGGTCCACTGAGTCCAGAGTCAGCGCAGCCGTCTACCAGGACATTTTAGAGCACTTTATGCTTCCTTCAGCAGATGAGCTATATGGAGATGCTGACTTCATTTTCCAGCAGGACTTGTCCACACTCCCAAATGTACCAAAACCTGGTTCAATGACCGTGGGATTACTGTGCTTTATTGGCCAGCACATTGCCTGACCTGAACCAGACCTGATTCACACATATCTATATGTGCTAATTGATTTGTGTCATTTACTTGAATTTATGTGTGTGGGTAAAATAAACAAACAACAAACCACATAGATTCTCTATGGGGCATTGCCAAGAGAAAGATGAAAGACATGAGACCGAACAATGCAGAAGAGCTGAAGGCCGCTATTGAAGCATCCTGGTCTTCCATAACATCTCAGCAGTGCCACAGGCTGATAGCATCCATGCCATGCCGCACTGAGGCAGTAATTCATGGAAAGGGGGCCCAAACCAAGTACTGAGTACATAATGCATGATCTTAGTTTTCAGAGGGCTGACATTTCTGTATTTAAAATCCTTTATTGATTTCGTGTAATATTCTAGTTTTTCTGAGGTTTTGAATTTGGGGTTTTTATAAACTGTAAGCTCTATATATATATATATAGAGCTTACAGTTTATAAAAACCAACTGTAATATAACTGTAAAATATTATTTGAGATTCTCGAAAAAATCTTGGCATTTCTCTTGTTTACTCAAAATTAATCTACAATTAATCAAAATAATTTTCTTTTGATCAACTGATCAATTAATTGACTAATTGTTGCAGCTTTATGGCTTTTTCATACAGTCTCCTTTAACAGTGTCAAGAAAAATCCATTAGTACATAAAATATTTGCCCCAACTTAAAAAGGTGTGTACTGATGATATAACATCTTTCCTAAGTGACTTTGAGACCTGCAAGCCTCCGTAAATCCCATAAAATAACATAACCTACTTCTGTTTCATGAGGAAATGACTTCACTGCCAGATATCAGTTCTGTGTTCTTTGCTGAAGCATTTCTCTTCCTCTGCTGTAGATTTTCTACGATCTGGTGCGACAGATCAACAGAAAAACGCCGATGGAAAAGAAGAAGACAAAAAAGAAGTCAAGTTGCACACTGCTCTAAAAAGCCCTCCCACAGCAGCTCCAGGCCAGGTGAGTGGGTGTTGAAATAAAAATATATTCCAGACATGTGCAGGGCTCCTGCTGCTCGCTGAGCTCTGGACGCTCACTTAATATTTAGAGGTTTATTGCAGCAATTATTACAGTAATTTCATTAACTGATAGCACGCAAGCGTGTAATGTGTTGTCAGTAATGGGATAAACTCAGTGATCTCAGTGTTGAAAGCATCACTGATGTCTTTTGAAATGATGACTCATAAATCATCTCTGTAGGTTTAAGTAAATCTTTTGGGAAGTTTACTAAATGAACGTAGTCTTGTGTCAGTTTATGGCAGTCATACCAACTGTCCCTTGCAGGTTATATATTGCATTTAAAAAAATAAACAAACAATGAAATGAAACCCTCTCTTTTCATATATACTGATGAAAAGAAGATTGTTTTTTAGGGAATACTAGAACCAATGATAACCAAGTTACTAAAACCTAAAACTACTTTTTAATTTGACCAAAGATGGTCATGTTGTCTTTCATGAACTCTGTAGCTCCACCTGCTGTCAGAGCATTGGAACTATAACAAACCAGCGTTACTGCTTGTTATGACCTACAAAGCTACAAATAATGCTCCGTACTAGACTTTACATCAACACGGTTTCCCAAAGCATGCCATTGTGTTTTGCACCTTTTGTTTGTGAAAGTAAATCATTAGTTTACACTCACTTTGATTATTAAAATCTAAAAAGACTAGAAGCGTTAGATATCCATCTCAGTGAACATAATGCTGTTCTGACTTTGCAAATGAAACAACACTGCCTTGGAAAACCACAATAACTACTCCAAATACAATATTCAGGTGCCAGTATCAACACTGAAATGCGTTTTACTTGTGTAATCATTCCTCTTGTTTATACTGGACATTAAGAAAGCTCCTCGTAATGCATAATGTAAAAGACGGGACAAAATTCAATATCAGTCTTTTTAGTACAAAAATCCCTTGTTTGTTGGTGTGTGTGTGTGGGGGGGGGTTGTTTTTTTTTTTTACTGAAGAAGACCATAACTTTGGAAGATAACCGCTTCATTCGCCTGACCCAGACTGCTGAACCCTCATTCACTTCAGATAAGCTTTGCAGTACATTCTAGCACTTATCAAGGACTATGGATTGTGTCCCTCATCTCATAGGAAGTGCGTTAAAAAGCGCTGTTTTAACAGCCAATACGGACTGGAGATTTTATTACTTCAAGCAAAAACAGTTAAACAGTGAACCTAACCTTTAAATGTGTGATTTGTACTAAGGGGCTAAAATGTGCAAAGAATGCTGGTATGATAATATTTAAGGTTAATTGACAGATTTGACTTCATCTCAAACCTTCTGCAAAGTATGTTAAAACCTGAGAGCATGTGATCTGTTCAGTGCTGTACTACTGTAACTACTGATTGATTATTCTGTGAAGTTTCTAAGTAAGTTGTTTTTATCTCACTGGGTTAATCTCCCCGAACACATAAGCAGGGCTCTCAAGCTACAAATTGAGTATTTATGTTAGATCTTTTGTTCAAGACAGAACAACCCGGCCAGTGGTCATGACATTTAAGTTAGAGACCTCTTCTAAACTGACGCTCCTCTTTTCCCTGCTAGCAGCTCATGTCCTTCACAATGTTTGATATGCACTGACTTTTTTTTATTTTTCTTACTTGCAGAAACTTGTAATGATTAACTGTTTCCCAGTGGATCGTGCCAGCATTCCAAATCCTCTCCAGAGCATTTTGAAAAAGGCTGACAGATACTTCACCACTCGCAAAATGGCAGGAGATGGCACATTCTCTCAAGATACTCTTCTCTGCTTTTTAATGGCAAAGAAATCCACCTCCTTTTTTTGTCAGTCTGATGACAACTCTGCTTTTGTTTTGTTTTTCTTCTCCAAGGTGTCTTTCTTTTGGAAATATCAATGTAAAAGAAGAGACCACGGGTTTAAATCCATATATGGGAACTAAAATGTTTTATTAGAAGTAACATCAGTCTTAGGCCTGTTTGTGACAATACGTTTGCAAAACAATGTGAAATGATGGCATTCTCATACATTTCTGCACTAACAGTGTCAACAAGGATGCATCATTGTCCATAGGTTACCCGCTCCTACTTACAAGGATGTGTATTGATGAGATAACATCTTTCCTAAGTGACTTTGTTTTATATTGAAAGCTGCAAGCCTTCCATATTTCCCATAATATATTCTACTTCCATTTTTGCATAATAAAGCTAAGGAAATTAGTATTTTATAGACTGATGGGGGGGAAATGGCGTGTTCTGATTTGTGTCTTGAGGCTGAAAATATATTGTACTAAACCAACTCTAATATTGCTGTCACAGATGATTTTCCAGCTTTTATGAATGATTAAATTTTAGTACATTTTCATTACTTTTGGTCTTTTTTTTTCTTTAATGAACTCATTTTTAAATGTCTTAAACAATGTTTAGCGTTGTTGATATCTAATTCTGCAGGGTGTGATCAAAATCACTTTTAATGCTTTTCAATCGTGTGTTTTCTCTACAGCAGAAAAAAGCTGAAGTTGCTAATGTATTTGTAAAGTTCTGGTTTTGGTGTTCTCAGGACACAGCAGTGAGGGGATCAATGCCTCCAAGAGAGCCTTGACAAGCTGAAAGTGTAACTAAAGTGTTCCCCTGTTGGAAGCCAAGTCACCAGGTTTTTAGCAGAGGAGTTGGCTCAGCTGACCTGCAGCGGAGGGTCGAGCCAAGACAGGAAGGCGTAGAGAAAGAGGAACTGTGACTGCAGAGGCCCTAAATAAGCAAAAGCAGAATAGAAACTGGGAGAGGTTCACTCGGCTCGTCCACCTCAGGTGTTGTGACACTTAACTGCAAATATAACAGCATGATTACCGGTACAGGACTGGCACCATATGATACAGTTTTACGCCAGGTGCAAATGTAGCAGACCTGTAATAGCATTATGTGCCTTTGAAGTTAAACTAAGCTGTGATGGGAAGTGCATTTACTTAAGTACTGTAATAAAGTGCAATTTTAAGATACTAGTATTTATGCAAGTAAAGTTCAATTAGGACCTCTGTAGCTCCAGTGTTTAAGTATTTCCATTTATTTTTTTGCAATATGTCTTTGCATATACTTTTTAAAATCTGATAGCTATAGTTTACACATAATCAAATTCCACATAATATGTATGAAAAAAGAGAATATATTATTAAAGATGAAACCAGTAGTTCCACATAGTGTCATGTTTCAGATATCTTTGAATTGTTAACATGAGACATTTCCCCTAAACATCTCACATGGCTTTATTTAAATAATTGTTTATGACCCAAAAAGGTAAAATGGTTAAAAATTTTACAGATTGAGTATCCGAAGAATTTGTTGCTTCTCTCCTACCGTCTTACCACCTCTAAGATGATCTTGTAACCACTTTGAGGAGTCCTGCCCCCTATCGGTTGAGGCATGTGACTGAACTACATAACCATATGTAGAAGCCTATTTAAAAGTAGTTCCAGCTTAAACAGCCAAATGCATCTTCCACATTCACATGAATAGAGCTGGATCTAATAATAAAACAGTAGCCTATATCAAGTCACTTAGGCCGTTTTTCTGCAGTAGGAGAACTTTGAGGCAGTGGTCGTCAAACGGGTTCGTAGAGCCACTTCAGGTGTGTCGTGAATATTGCGCAGAGTTCCGTGAATATGATTCATGTGGTGGCATAAAAAGTGCTCTAATCTGACTCAGATCTCTAATCTGACTCGTGTTTATTTCAATCGCAAGTAATCAATTATTCAATATTGCTAGTTGTTTTGGCTTCTGAAGGAGGGCGTGACAGAAAAAGTTTGAGAACCACTGCTTTACAGGCATTTAGTTGATACTTCTGCACTTTTACTTCATTTGGGATTTTAAATGCAAGAGTTTTTCTTGTAGTATTTTAGAATGTACTGTGGTACTTTATCTGAATCTGATATGAGTACTTCTTCCACCACTGACTACAAGCAAGATGGCATGTCACAATCCTACTGGTCCAGCTATGCAAGCGGAGCTTGTGCTACATGTGCAGGAATATGAACGATGAACAACCTCCAGCTGTAACTAAACAACCCAAACCCCCTTTTGATGCCGAGAATTCTTTTTAAAGACATCACACTAGAGCTTTTATATCCTCGCCATTAAAATCCTCATTCTCTATATCATCATCGCTGATTGATGAGCGGCGGTGGCTGCCCTGGCCCTCCTCCCTGCCTCCTTTCCCCTCCCTCTCTCCCGCACGCATGCATACAGACCGACAGGCTACGCGACCCCCCCCCCCTTCCATCATATTCCCATCTCTTACTCACTCTCTTCTCTACAACAAACATGGCCGCGAAATCTGATGGTGCACCCGTCTCTCTACGAAACGAAATCCCACCCGAGTGTCCTCCCAGGTCGGACCCGCGGCCTCCCCAGCGCCCTCCCGCCGAGCAGCGCTACTCGCTCCCGGACTTCTGCTGGACGCTGTGCGCCCTTTTGGTCTTCTTCTCGGACGGGGCCTCAGACCTGTGGCTGGCCGCGGACTACTACCTAAGGAGGGACTACTGGTGCTTTGCACTGACTCTCGTCTTTGTGATAGTCCCGTCCGTGGTCGTGCAAGTGTTGAGCTTCCGATGGTTCGCCTACGATATCTCGGAAACCTTAGAGAGCGGCACGGCTGCGGCCGCCGTGGTGGCGGCGTCGGGAGCGGAGGAGAGCGACTTCAGCACCAAGGACAGCGGCGAGCGGGGCGCTGGCCGCACTGCCGCGGCCGGGGTGCTGCCAGGGCCGGGCACCGGGGGAGGAGCCCGGGGCTGCTGCAGAGTGTTCATGTGGCTCTTCCAGGCCATCATTCACATCTTTCAGCTTGCACAGGTCTGGAGGTAAGTCTGAACACGCGTAACATGATATGAGAGGAAGGGGAAACTACACATTCTGCCTCTGCCTTTGTGTGTGTGTGTGTGTGTGTGTGTGTGTGTGTGTGTATGATTTCTCCAAAGCCCAGCATCAACCCTTTTAGCTAAACGCTGATGAAACGTAATCATTCCGGGAGGTCTGTACCCAAAATGCCAGAATATGTCTTTTTGTATTGTTTGACGTTTCTCCTCATCTTGGAAAGGGAGACTCAGACTCCACCCACTCCACCCCCAGCCCCCTGACGCGCTTTTAGGTCAATCATCTCCCGGGTAAACCATCAACTCATCGACACCAATCCCCTTATATAGAAAATAAAAATCCCTTTGTCTTTTGCAAAGAAAGGGGTTGCTAAAGAAAATGAATATAGTTATAAATGGCATGAGAGTTGCTTCCTATTTGCAGTGCCCTCCTCCTTATCACTGTTTAGTGTATTTTCAGCTCTTAGCTTGAGGGCCCTTCTCTTATGTTTGTAAAATCCATATTCTCAAATCTCCCAGCAGTTTCCACATTGCAAGTCTTTCTCCCTCAGCTGAGCCCAAAACATATTTAATTAGCAGGATTGCCCTGAGACTAAAAACAAACCAGTGTACACTTTGGCATTACTCTCACATCGATGGTAGTAGGTCTGTAGGTCAGCTACTCAGTCAGTGATGGTGAGGCAGTGCTCAAGCCTCAGTGCTCTGATTGGTTTTGACAGGCTTGAACTGCTGCCAGTCAGAGGGAGGCATTCAGCTGAACTATGGTGGGATGAGGGTTAAACAAAAACGTGATGATATTCAATGACACGTTTTTTAAAATTTTATAGACACAATAGTTATGGAAAGACAATTATGTGTAATAATGACATCAGATGCAAATCAGTTATTTGATTTATCTGCTTCTGTCTGTGTCAATCTGTCTCTCTCTTCCTACCTCCTTAGACAGCCCTATGGGTAATATATATTGATTCCTCATTTCCTCCCGGAGACTTCTGTGTGTGTGAGTGTGTCCAGGACCACATTAAAACATTGTGGCAGCGCAGAATTACCGGTAATGCCATTAAAGCTGTTGTGTGTATGTGAGTGTGTGTGCGCCGTTCATCGCTGCTGCTCTCAGACCAGCATGTCTGCACATTAAGAGGATTAACGCTGTGTGTTGTACCCTCAGCTGTTAACTCAGGAATGATCTGTCACTGATACACAGTTAGTCAGGTGAACCAGGGATCAATTTGGGTTACCAGAATTAAATGTCAGCGCTCAAGAGATGGGATATGGGGTTCATGTTACAGACACAGTGTAAGCGGTGTGTGTGTGTGTATGGCTGAGTCTTTGACCCTCATTACTGCATGTATGCTCTATTTTCTCAGTGTGTTACATCCCAAGGCACACTTTGTGTAGCAGAAACCAGAACAAAAAAGGGTTATAAAACCCCTTTGTGGTTCACTGTGCTTGTTGACATAGGGCTCCTCTGACCCTTGTCCCTGAGGCAATTACAGAGACGTTTATAACTTCAGTCCTCTGTGTCTTTTTCAAACACTTAAGTGCTGTGCAGTGATGAAGGTAATGATTACATGTTGTATACTTTCATGGTACAAATCTATATCAGGTTTGTGCAGAAATATGTTTGCAAGAGCTTGAACTTGTGTGGCCACAAAATGCTGTGTGTTAATTATACAAGGTCATTATAGAACAGGTGGAGAGGAGGGTGGGACTACATGACAGCAAAGCTCAGGAGTTCAAGAAAGGATTTACAGCGATCCCCCCCGGCGCCACTATCAATCTAAAGACTGGATTTCTTCTCTCTCTGCAGCCTCTCATATTTTGCTTTTTGTGCAGCTCTCTGACTGATTTTATTTGAAGAGAGATTGCAGACAAACTCTACATTCATCCCCTCCGATGCCTGTCCTAAAATTAAAACCACAGAGCTGCTTAGTTCAGTTTCAGTCTAATCTAAATCCTAGAGGAGCAAGCAAACAGCTTTTTGGCAAGAACTACTGACAGCTCCCAGAGTTTGGAATAATGAGTTATGACTTCTGAGAGTCTGTGTTTGATGTCCAAAAGTTTTTGAAGCACAGTATTAAGACCTCAAATTCAGTTCAATCTCACTTTTTTCCCCAACATAACTGAATACACTGATGAATTTGTCTGAATTGTGTCTGCCTGTGATACACAGGTACGTCCACGCCCTGTATTTGGGTGTGCAGAGCCGCTGGCACAGAGACCCCGAGCGCCGTCACTACTACTGGCGCATGATGTTTGAGAGCGCCGATATCAGCATGCTGCGTCTGCTCGAGTCCTTCCTGAAGAGCGCCCCTCAGCTGGTCCTGCAGCTCAGCATCATGATCCAGGCCAGTCAAGTGCTGCCCCTTCAGGGTGAGTGCCCCCAAAAATGACCAATCGCCACATCTGTCAATCACACGTCTGCAGCCCACGCTGTCCATGATGAGTCACTTGTGCTCGCTTCAGTCTGGCCCCCACAGAGCAGGGAAATGTATATTTTTGCTGTGCTAAATGGCAGCTACCCCAGAGCCATTTCCATCCTATTGCTCAGTCTCTCTCTTCCCACCCCCCCTTCTCTCTGTCTCCCCAGGGCTTTCAGCTTCTGCCTCACTTATATCCCTCGCCTGGATGATCGCCTCCTATCAGAAAGTCTTGAGGGACTCCCGAGACGATAAGCTACCCATGACCTACAAAGCCGTCATAGTACAGATTCTGTGGCACCTGTTCACCATCGGAGCCCGCACTCTGGCCTTTGCCCTGTTTGCCTCTGTGTTCCAGCTTTACTTTGGCATTTTCATCGTGGCCCACTGGTGCATCATGACGTTTTGGATAATTCAAGGTGAAACGGACTTCTGCATGTCCAAATGGGAGGAGATCATCTATAATATGATGGTGGGCATCGTGTATGTTTTCTGCTGGTTCAGTGTGAGAGAGGGGCGCACTCGTTGTAGGATGCTGATCTACAGCCTGACTGTTTTCATCGAGAATGTGGCGCTCACCACTGCCTGGTACCTCTACCGCGGCCCTCGTACCTCAGACTTCTACGCTGTCATCATGGTGTGCGTGGTAGCCAGCAGCTACGCTCTGGGCACCTTCTTCATGTTTGTGTATTACTGTCTGCTGCACCCGGATGGCCCGGTCTCAGGGTGGGGTTATATTGTGGAGAAGGAGTTGCCTGTGGAGTCGTTGGCCTCCCCAGTTTCTAGCCTCCCCCCAGACCTGGTGAGCAGCCCCCCCAGGACCCTTCAGAGAACTAAAGGGTCTGACAGAGAGCAGGGGCCTGGGGTAGATGGAGACGTGTTTCAAGTACGACCACCTCGGGGAGCTCAGGTTGCAGTGCCCAACCTCACACCCAGGACAGAGGGACCTGTCATCCGAATAGACCTGCCCAGGAAGAAGTATCCCGCCTGGGATGCTCACTTCATCGACCGCCGGCTGCGTAAAACCATCCTGGTGCTTGAACGCGCTGCCCCAGTTACACCAAGGATTCAGTACCGCTGTCTGGGCACACCCAAAGAAGTGATGGAGTATGAGACCACTGTGTGATGTGCTGAAGGTGATGTGACTCAGCTCGCAGCCGTGTGGACACCCTGCCTTAAATAAAATGGCAGGTGGATGACTCTCCCTGAGCAGCCTGTTTTCAGCTCCACGCCTACTTGATTGCTCTCAGTACTGTCAGGCAATGGAGACAGAAACAGAAAGGGGCCAAGTGTGGTGTCTTTTTTTTCAAAGACAAAGTGCTGTGATGTTGTCTAATGATGGTGCATATTTTGGTTTCTGTATCATTTCTCAGGTCTGGGTGTGGTACAGAAAGAGGTCAACGTTGGCGGCAAAGTCCGCTGTCCAGTGAACATAGAGAAAAGCACAGGTAGGCGGAGAAGCGGAGCTTATCAATCAGAGGCACAAAGTCCTCCTCAGCTGAAGGTGCTTCAGCACGCCCTCTCAAGGCGGCCAACAACAGAGACAGGGCTTCAACATGCATGATTATTTATGGCAGCTAGAAGTGAAACATCACGGAACAAGATGTAGGAGAGTGAGTATAAGAGGATATGGTAAAACTCGCACTGTAATTTTAAACACAATCTACAATAAATACAACACAGGTAATCAAAATCATAGTTTTCCATAGCTACTCACTCATGTTGAAGGAGTCTCTGAAAATGCTGCTTCACATCTGAAGGGCAGTTCAAAAGCAACATTTGAGTTGAATGTAAAAACAGTTGAAAATGTGATTATTTGTGAAAAGGCTTCAAGCTTTTTCTTGCTGTTAGTGGGATTTACAACGTCCCTGTGGTACTATATTTGTTTTTTCGAGGTAAGCTAGAACAAAAAAAGAGATTTGTGTGTGTTTACAAGCAATCTGTTGTTTTTGGGACATGCCGTCACTATTATTCTGATAAGATGCACCTTCATTCAGAATGTGTATGTACTGAACAATAGCTACATTATGATTTACATTTACATTTGCAGGTTGTGTTCTATGGATAGGACTCTCAACAGTTGTATTTTCATACTGCATCCATCTTACACTGGAAAGGAAACTTTAATTTCCATGTAAATTAAACTGTAAAATTAAGAGGAAGTTACAGAGGGACAGCACAGTCTGTAATTGTACTGTATCAAT
This sequence comes from Lepomis macrochirus, assembly GCA_024633595.2. NCBI lineage: Eukaryota > Metazoa > Chordata > Actinopteri > Centrarchiformes > Centrarchidae > Lepomis > Lepomis macrochirus. The sequence continues at coordinate 24,164,892 of JALXJV020000014.1, read as the reverse complement.
ACTTTGTTGTCTGAAAAAATGTAAAAAAACAAACAAACAAAAAAAAACATTAGCTGCGGACTCCAGATTCCTACGAGAATAGCTTTGATAGTATTGATGGTACAGGCATGTGGTACTTTTGGTAACACTTTATTTTAAAGGTCCTTTATTTCCTTATAACCTTTCAAAACCTTCCTAGAAATATATATTTAATTTGATATAAATATTAGAGTCAAATAACAATACTGTTAATTTTATGATGGGTTTTAAAGCAGTTGTTTATTTCTACAGGAATTTCCTTGAAAGAACTGCACTGTTTAAACCCAAGAAATGATTTATTCATCATCCACTTATTACTGGAAATGTCATTCTTCTTACGTGTGACTGATAAAGTCATAGTTACGCTAGCTTAGAATTTATTTGCCATTGATTGTTTGGTAGTTTACCAAATAAACACTGCTGAATAACAAAGTTCTGTCCAGGGACCTTATAAGGAAATTAAGACTTCATGAACCTGTAAAATAAAGTGTTGCCATACTTTCTTTTATCAGGGTTGTTTTGGAACCGTACGTGTGTGTCTGTGTATGTTTGCGTGTGTGTGTGTGTGTGTGAGAGCTCACATACCAGCATGTATATGGGTGTATGTGAGGAAGAGTCCTGCCATGTGCATTTAAGTTAATTTGTAATTGTGTCACTGAGATATGACAGTTTTGTTGTAAACACTGTCCAGTCCGCTCAGTTTTCCTAGATGACACTAAAATAAATAAAGCCCACAAAGCATCATTACCACCCTTGTTGCAGTAACAAAGCCAGAGAGGTTTCATTTATGGTGCTAACTGTTCAAATCCATCATGTAACAACCACACAGTGTACCATAAAATGGACTTGTTGTGGCAGGAGTTGGGCGGGGCTGTACCTCAAACACAAACGCAAAGCTAGAATCAAAAAGCCTTAAACTGGTCATGCCAGACTGTTGCTGTTCAGAGCAAGAAAAAAAGATTAACAAGAAGGAGAAGACAATTTCATTATGTTGATGTTGCTAAAATAAAGAGCAAAGTGTTTACCTGACTTTTGCTGTTACTTCTATTTTTCACTGTGAAACTAGACACTTTAAAACAGAGACACTTGTATTGATAGATAGATAGATAGATAGATAGATAGATAGATAGATAGATAGATAGATAGATAGATAGATAGATAGATAGATAGATAGATAGATAGATAGATAGATAGATAGATACTTCTAAGGAGGCAGATTGTTCTGATTGGATTGAGACTAAATCCCATCTGTATGTTGCAGTGGATCAGTGGATTAGCAGCAGTGTCACACTTGTCACCACTACTGTACATCCACATAGGTCAAGTGAACCTTTTCTCAAACACTCTTTTGCATGCTGTTAGTATAATTCTCCTAAACTGTGAGAGAAGGAGGATTAGGGATTTCCATCAGTCTATTCTATTGATCACTTGTACTCTGGAGATGGAAAAGCTTTCACGCTTCAGTTTCTATCTTGAAGAGAAAGACTCAAGCACCATGTTTGCAAATCAATTGGTTGTGATCAAAATCATGTGCAAGCTGTCCCATTAACTCCTATTGCTGCAGTAAAAAGAGAGATATTTTAGCCTGCAATCAGTTTCACATTCAACTGACTTGTTCACATATGCTAAATAAATAGCTGGCGCCATTTTTTCAAAAGGAAAACATTCTGATTGCACAGACCTGCCTGAGTCTTTCTTAAATTCCTTAGAAAAACATCCTGACATGGTTTAGTGCACATCTTGACCAAAACCTATTTTTAACACTTTTTTTATCCTTTCCAACAGCAGACAGAAAAAAGGTATGTCTAGCACAATGTTACACATACATTTCACATATATGTAACACAATAATGTTAAATATATGTAACATAAATAACAGACTTGATGGTTTATTAGAATGTGAAAAAACACTTTATCAGAATATTAACAAAATGTATGCATTTTTACCAGATAGCAAGCATGAACACCAGCAAAATGAATTGTTCACAAGCTGGCTACAATAAACTTGATAATCTATAAAACATCAGTAAATGTGTTAGAGCTATTAGCCATTAATAAAGCTATTAGTTACTGCTTAAAAAAAGTTTTTTAAGCATTCTGTTTAGACGTGCTTTTGTATACATTTTTGTATTATTACGTTTAAACCTCAACAATAAACCAAGTGTTTAATTAAATGATGAATTAAATCATTTATTTATTTAAATCATAAAATTAATCAGAGATCAAATTTAATTGGTGAATTTGTCAAATACCGGTATTTCCATTGTCTCCAGCGTACTGCCCACTTTATTACTACACCCAATCAACTGCAAGCAACGAGTATCTAGTTTGCATAAGAGTTCTCTTATCCAATCACCTACGGGTATTTACAAGGTTTAGGCCAATCGACATGTAGGGGGCGGGGCTCGCGTGCTGGTACCAGTCACTCGTTGTGTTTGCTTACAACGGCCACATTTCAAACTAGAATGGCGACCGCTCTTTGCGGTCTGCACTCAACCGGCAGTAACAGTAATCCAGCAAAGACCCACCGAGAGCACCGGAGGAGAGCGAAGGATTCAAGGAGGAGACAGGCGGCTCTGTTGTTCCTTACTAACATCTCACTCGACGGACGGCCCAAGTGTCAGCTTAGCAATGGAAATACCGACACCGAGGAGCACAGACTCCGGGTCAGAGACGGCGGCGCAGCGGTCGTGCCCCTGCCGGCGGATAGCCAAGGACCGTTCCCCCAGGTGACAGAACCCGCTGCGACCGGTAGTGGCTCGTCCTCCAGTTTTCCAGGGGTGCTCAGTCCAGCCCGACCTTCTTTGGTAATGTCTCCGGGACCTGCCGGGACAAGTGCTGTGGGGGCTAACGAGGTATTTTTGGAGGGCGGCAGTGCGGCCGAAACGCTAACCCCAGACACCCCTCTGTCTCCTGTACCCACCGGACACCAGCCCTGCTCCCGTGTCAGGTCAATGCCCGCCGCACTGAGCCCGGTCCCGGCAGGTAGTTCTCTGGATTCACGGCAAAGGTGAGCATATTAGTGTTTGGTATCTCACCAAGGCCTTTAAGCAGGCTACAGACTTCCGCAAAAAATGAAACCAGCAGGTATCGTGAGAAGATTTCACTTTCTGTTCTCCTGTAGCATTAGTAATGTTCCAGCTTTTTATGTGGTTTAAATTAAAGTTCTAACCGTTAAAACATGTATGATACGATAAGTATTTGTATGGATATATAGGTGGAAAGTAAAATTTAACCCATAGTATACTAAGGGTTGTTTCTATGTGTTCTGTTATGGTGAACAGTATCTTGGTGTCCTGTTTTATTAGTGTCATGAATATAAACAACAAGCACCTGTCTGCTGTAAATGAGAATGAACTCTGTTTATGTAAAATGACCTATTAAATCTTATCTCTCTTGTAAAAGGGGGGTGGATTGACTATTTACTTGGGTTTTATCTCCAAATCTATGACCTTAAGAGATTTAAATTGCTGAAAGAGTGAGTGTGAAGGTTCTTTGTTTGGTTCACGTTAGACCAGCATTACTGAAGTGAGATTTTGTGTCTTTCTTGATCTCCACTCAGGCTGAGGAATGTCTCTGGTTCTCCAGGACCCAAGGTGCCAAAGAAAGTCCACTTCATTAAGAGTATGAGGCAGTATGATACCAGAGGATGTAGGTGAGTCTCCACAAGGCATTTACATATTCAAATACATTTACATACTATATACACAGCAGAATGAGTCATGATAATGTCTCCTACACTACGTTTCCTGTCAGAGTAAATGTAAAAACACACAAAGGCTGTTTTATTTTGGACTCTGAAATAAGCCTTTAACTCATAAGCATTGTTATTCTCCTCCTGCTAGTATTGTAATAAGCTGCTTAACTCTTGCCGACAGACTTAGTTTGGCCTGCAGAGGAATAACAGCAGTACAGCTGCCGAGTGGTGACGGCTACAGTGAATTTAATCACTCTTGGATGCCTTGCAAAAGCCAAAAGAGGTGCTGTGCAGAAATATAACACCCTATTGCACCAACAGTAAAGTAACCTCCAAAGCAAGACAAGACTGAAATGTAGTGGACCAGTATTAGAAAAACAAGATGGTAGTGATGTAATTGTTTTTCTTACTTACTCTGTCTGTAGACACTAAAAAACATGTCATACAGTTTTTTTTTCTCACTAGCCAAACCATGTGTCTTTGACTCCCATTTTTACATTTCACTTTGCCAACATTTCATACCCACATACAATTTGTTTTCTGCTGGTGTGTACAAAACAGTGATGTAGCAATCACAAATTGCCCCACAGGTCTGCCTGTCTGTTTGAGTCACTCAGTGCATGTTACATACTGAGCTGAAGCAAAGCTATCTAGGTTTTAAAACTGAGATTTGATATTAATTTCTGAGACCTAGAGGCTGCTGACTACCGTATATGTTATTGATTGGTGTTTTGTGAGGAGCTGAAGCTTCCTGTTGTGCGTGCAGTTTTCTTAGTTGCGAAAAGCACTGCTGTGTTCAGTGGCTGTATTGCAGTTTAGTAGGCTTGTGAATGAATGGTTTGTCCACATTTTTGTCCGAACAATAGAGTTCTGGAGAACGAGGTCCTGTGTTTCTTGATTGCTTGTCCCTGGTTTCAGCCAGTCCAGCTCTCAGCCTCAGTTTGTGCCATTCATGGATTAACATTACTTCACAGAGACATGCAACTCACAAACTTCAAAACCCAAAAGGTTGTTTAAAAACTTTCATGTTGAAAAGGTATTTTCAGAACCCCCAAAGACTCTTCTAACCTTCATGAAGAAATATTTTGTGTCCTGTAGAGCTGCAATAAATAATCAGTTAATCAATCAACATAACATTAACAGACAATAATTTTGAAGTGGATATTGTTTAAGTCATTTAATAACATTTGATGCTTCCAGTTTTGTAGCAATATACATTTTAAGAGGTCGCTTTGGGAAATTCTAATTTTCATGTTTCAGTATTTTCTGGTGTTTTACAGTCTAAACAGCTAATTTATAGATAAGCTGCTGCCCTAATATTCTGCATGACAGATTTGGTCAATTTCTAAGTTGCGTCTCCTTTTTATCCCATGACATGTCCCCTTTCTCAATTTATTCACTGTAAACCAAAATTTAAAATTGTATTATCGGTTAAATTTGTATATATTGATGCTTTTTTCAATAGTTTGTATTTTTTAATCAAAATAATACATCATGTTTTGCTTCTTGTTACCAAAAAAGAGGCAAGAACATATGTTATTTCCAGCCACCTGGATTAGGTGAAAAATATTTTTTATTGTGCAGTACACTGAATATTTTTTCATCCAAGTGGTTAGAAGAGTGTTTGAGCAGTCAGAACAGCAGTAAGAGTTGTTCAACAACCTTCTGGGAATTTCAAAGATCACCAGTTATATATTTTTTCTCTATATATATTATATTCTCTATCTCTAGTAATTGACCGATTATCAGTCGGCTGATTAATCCGACTCAATGTATTTTTCTATTTCATTCACTGATAAAAATTCCATCTACAACAAAATTACTGGTGACCATGTATTAGACTGGAATTATACATGACTTATTTGTTTTGATATCGGCCGCCCTGCTCCCTAAATATTGGACCGACTTATTGTTTAGCTCTACTTATCTTGATTGTAATGGCAAAACGTAAGAGCTCTCCCTCCTCCTAGTCGCAGCTTGAGGTTGTTGTAGATAGCTGTTTGGCTTTGTTAGTGACGCAGTACAACTCAACACTGAAGTGGCTCTGTGACTACTCTGGCTGTCACTGCAGCTCCAGCACTGATGAACATCGTGTTGTACAGCAGCTGCTGAGTAGCAGTGACTGTAGTTGTTGCTTGTAGACTGACACACCATCTGTTTTGTCTGCCTGTACTTGATGTGTCCTGCAGGATCGTGCTGATTTGTGCCAAGCGGTCACTATATGCTGCTTTCTCAGTGCTGCCCTATGGAGAGAGTGCTCACCTCAGGTATAAAGAAAGCACCATCCCAAGCAGAGAGCACCCACCCACGTCTTGCTTTTATGTTTTCATCACCTCCCCTGTCTGATCCATCATCGTCATCATTCTCAGGAAAGGGCAGTGTACATTCATCTTGTGGCGAAAATGACAAATGTGACTCTTTCTGAACAGTGATCCTAAGCTGGATGCTCAGAGACAAAGGCTGTCTTCTGTGGTGGCTGCTGACCTGCTTCCCTGCCTAGAAGGTGTGGAGATGGGCGTCTGTGGCAAGGTAAATATGTATCTAATTACGATGAGATAACAGAAATACCCAGGAAAATTCCCATTACTCAGATCGATCTGCTTGATTTGTGCAATTTTTTTTCCTCCTCAGACGGTGTCATACGCTCAGTTCCTTTATCCGACAAATGCGTTGGTGAGACAGAAGAGTGGCGGCGTGCCAGAGAGCTGCACAGCTCAGACCACTCAGTCCCGTTTCCGTGGCAACGGGCAGAGGAACTTCACCCCTGCACGTCTGAACAGCAGTGTGGCACAGGAACAATGTACGGCACCAGTTTAGGCCGACCAATCTGCTTCTTTGCATTTTAACTGACCTCAGATGGGTTTTTTTTTTTTTTTTACACACTCTTGGTTTTTTTGTGTTTCCTCAGGTGTAGAGGAGGTGGCAGAGTATGATCCTAACTTGCTCAGTGACCCTCAGTGGCCCTGTGGGAGACACAAGAGGGTTCTGATATTTGCATCATACGTGGTGAGAGTTTATTTTCATTCAGTGCTTTTGCATGCTGTTAAATATCCAGATTACAGTCGGCTTTCTTCAGTAAGATGATTTCTTGAACACCATGTAAACGAGAAACCTGTTTTTTTTAAAAAGGGATTGTAGTTACTTCTCCTGGTGAACGTGAGACTCTAATCGGCTTGTGTGTGCACAACAAAGACTGCAATCAGGGGAAGTAACAGTGGAGCAGGAGGATTAAAGGAGAGAAAATTACATGTAGCAATGCGTCTTTGTATGTAAAATAATCCCATCCAAAGTTCAACCGAAACTACAGGGTATCTGCCGGTAAGTCTTAAAAAGCATTGAATTCAGTTTCCTTGATAAAAGCCATAAGAAGGGATTAAAAAGTATTTAATTTAAAAACTTCTAAATCTTTTCTCTTGCCCACTGAAGTCACTCATATTACTTTCAAAATGTTTTAGTATCTGTTTATGGGCCCCCACACACTTGAAGCTAAGTGTTTCAACAGTATATTGAATGTGCAGCAGGGGGCAGCACCATCAGACCTGTCACAAACACTCTCACTGCTGCTGGCTACATTAGCTACAAATGGACAATTGTCTAATAATGGTTGAGATTTTAGCTAAAAACTTATATTAATTAAAGCTGGAGTACTTCAAGAAACTAGCAGGAGATTTTGAAAGTATTTAACTTAAGAAATCCCACTCCCTCAACATGTTTTCATTCGCAATGAATGCACAGGCAGAGTGCGTGCAAGTAGGCAACCCAGCCGAGTCATTTCAAATCAAATGGTTGGCCGTGATTATTACTATCCTGCAAGAGCCACAGATTTTTGTTCAGTTTTGTGTCAGAACATATGATTTATTGCTTGCTGTTGGGATGTAAAAAGGATTTCAACAAATATAACAAGCAATGCTTTTGAAATAAGTTGCCTTCCACAGCTTTAACCCAATTATCAATTTTATGCTGCTTATCCAGGTTGCAATTATTCAATTAATTAGCATTACAAATAATAATTGTTGTTATATACTGCTTGGAAGTACTGAAAAAGTGTGATATAATAATAAACAAATATAGGCCTTATCGTCGCGACTGGTTTTCCAGTGAATGAAGTATTTAAGAGGTTTTAAATTCCACTTTGTGAACCCTTAAGTAACACAACGTCCAGATTACGACAAACACACCAAAAAAGTCATGATTAATAAAAGAAGGAAGTTTCATTAGTGCATGTAAAAGCACTGATTGTCTCACACGGTCTTTTATTTGTTTCAGAAATCAGGGACGGTTTAATTTGACTTGTAAATTGTTCTCTCATAACCTGTGAAATGAAGTAGTTCTCCACCTTTGAACTGTCCTCCAGCCCCCTTCAGAGAGTAAAATACATCCTTTATGTCCCGTTCACATGATTTTTTTTTGCGGCTGAGTAGACCTTGTCACAAGACTGTAACCTCTAGGGGTGTGTGTGTGTGTGTTGTGTGTGTGTGTGTTAAATAACCCTTACAGAAACAGTTTAAAAAGCAAAACATAAATTTATTTATTGGAGCTAGAAGTCATGCTGACACGCTGGTTTGTTTTTCACCTCTGCAGACGACTGTTATTGAGTATGTGAAACCATCCGACCTGAAGAAGGACATGAATGAGACTTTCAGGGAGAAGTTTCCTCACATCAAGCTGACTCTGAGCAAGATAAGAAGGTACAGACATATTACTTTGCAACCTTGGATCTTCAAATTTTCCTTCAAGAGCCTTTTGAAGGTTGAACGTTTTGCTATCTCACATTTCCTTGTAGTTTTTAAATCAAGTCACGTAATCCTTTCTTAGAAAGCTGATTAGTAACTGCGACTTCTTTCCTCTTCTCCACTAGCCTGAAGAGAGACATGCGGGCCGTGAGCGAGGAGTTCGGTCTACAGCCGGTCACAACAGCAATGGCTTTTGTTTATTTTGAGAAGCTGGTGCTGCAGGGTCGCCTCAACAAGCAGAACAGGAAGCTGGTGGCGGCGGCGTGCGTGCTACTGGCTGCAAAGATCAGCAGCGATCTGAGGAAGCCAGAAGTCAAACAGCTTATTGATGTGAGTAAAGTTTCCACAGAAACGGATCACAGAGTGGAAACATAAAACAGAATAGGACATGTAACCTGTCACCATCCTCATGCCAATAACAGAAGGGTGGAAAAACCTGTGACACAGCCGTACGTAGCTCAGTGTTACTTACCAAACATTATTCTTTCAACGCCAGGAGGGAAACAGGAAACAGGCTCTTTACAATCCAAGGTTCCGTAGATAAAAGATTAATTATTTAAACTGGTTAAAGTTGAAGAATAAAATCTACAGCAGCTCCTCAAATTCAGCTGCTGCTGAGCGAACTTTAATAATTTTTCTGTTAAACATTGATCATATACAGCATGTACACTGTGTACATGAGTAGGGGAATCTGTGCCCACAGTAGGGAAACATTTCAAAATGAATCTTAATCCCTAAGATTACATGTCCCAAAAAAACAACAAAAATAAAAGCCATCCTGCATTATGGCCAGCTGAATGCTTTTAATGTGAACTAGCAGAAATATTGAGGCTGATGTCAATGAGATAAACCTTTAAACTTTATATGCTTTATATATAAATGCTTTGTTTCCTGTGAGTTCTTGTGCGTCTGAAGGCAATTTTAATGAAATGTGGGAATGGCAGACTCTGCCACTAACAATGAAAACTAATATATAGGGAAGTAATACAATTCTTCAAATATTAAGGATATTAGCTTAAAACGAGCTATTTACATTCAATGAGCTGGCGTTAAGTTCCTTATTCGTCATATGCGTAACAATTACAGTGATGCAGTTATTGGCAGTGAAATTCTTGGGCTCAGTCTCCCTCCAACAATGCTCATATAAAAGTTTACAAAAGAAAATCACAGTGAAAAATGAAATGAAAAAAATGAGAATCTGAGACAAAGACTTTGAAATATAGGAATAAAATATATGTATAACATATAATAAAATAAAATACTGTGGTAGACTGGTGTACAGTCTACAAAAAGAAACTAATGTAGCGTAGGTAATGCAGTAAATGTTTGACGGGAACCGGTTACGGACAGTTCAAGCTCAGTGTGCTTTATTGGCACGAATGTTTCAGTAAAACAATGTTGCCACAAGCAACAAAACAACCAAGACTGTAAAATACAAACCGGAATTAACAAGATTTAACCTGCCATGTAGTGAACGTTAAGTGCAACAGTTCGCTGAGTCACTCTCTGTCCCTCAAGCACACATACTTGGTGAGGTTTGCTGTATGTCCTTCTCCTAGGATTATTCTTAATTTGCTGTTATCTTAAAGTTCTTTAAAATCTCATATTAATACATGAAATTTCTCTCTTTCTGTCTGGTGAGAGGTAGGACACATTGTAGACAGGTTATGCACATAAATAAATATACAATGATGGTTTATTAATGTGGACTGTTGCCACTTAGACACACTGCCTGTCCATTTAATTATTATCATAATCATATGATCATATCACAAATTATCATAATCCCTAATTGACAAAGTAAGCATTTCCATTGGAAACACCAAGAAACATGACCCACCTCAACATCTCAGTGTGATCCTCTGCATCTTGTTTACATCAACAACATGATGACATGTTTTCCTTTAAACCCCCTTCCTCTGTTTTTTTTTTTTTTTCTCCCCGCGGACGAGCAGAAGCTGGAGGAGCGTTTCCGTATAAACAGACGCGAGCTGATTCCTCTGGAGTTCCCGGTGCTGGTTGCCTTGGAGATGGGACTTTACCTGCCCGAGAGCAAGGTCATGCCACACTACCGCAGACTTGTGCAGCAGGGTTAGACTGGATATGGTGATATCTGACACTCCCGGGGTTTAAAAACATCAGCAAGAGGTGTGTGTGTGCTAATTCGGAATCAGAGTCAGTGTAGGGTCGCAACGGTATGTGATGATGATGATGATAATAATAATAATAATAACACTTATGACTCTCACAGGAATGAAAACAGAAGGGTGTCTTTGGTTGATCAAATACTCTATTTAAATTTTGCTAAATATTATGTCCTGACTAGGGCTGAACAATTTTATGAAATCTTATCCAAATCGCAATATGGCCCTACTGCAACTTTAAATCGCAGGAGGTGCAATATTTGTTAAAGGCAAAATGTGTGTCAAAATACCATTTTAAATAAAATAAAATATTGGTACAGATGCAGAATCAATTCAATATGTGAAACTTGAGAATTATGTTAAAATGATCATTCTCTCAAATATCACAAATTGTATCGCAATTACATATTTTTTCAAAAGCCTTCAGCCATAGTCCTGACAGACATAAAAGTTAAACTAAATCTTTTATAACACTAATACGGTAGAATTCAATACCATAGATAAGCAAATGTAAATCGCTAGATAACCGTCAGTTTTCATATCACGGTTTACGGCTGCAACTGTCGCTGAGGGAGTGTGTGAGGTGGATCGACCAGTTTATAAGCTGTGGCGTTTGAAACTGAATTCTGGTACTATTTACTTTCAGTCGTGACTTGAGTCACTCGCTGTATATGAAGAATAACTAGTTTACATTTGTTGGCATGTGCGTCTCTCTGAATGTGTTTATGTGTGACGTTCTGATGTCGAACCAGTCATGAGCTCTATGTTAGAGACGTTCAATGAGCACGTTAATTGTGCTTTGATTTTGGTTTCCCCGTGACCCCTTCTTTTTTGGTACACCGTAGTATTCTGTACCTCCTATTTACATGATATGTACACTGATGTTTGTATTTGTGGAAAACGCTTCTCCTGCACCTTTCTCATTGCTATACGTACACCCTGTATAGTATTTATTATAAAATGACGATGAACCATACTGGTGATTTTGTAAATGCCTTTTAAACTCCACTGTGACATTGAAGCGTTAGCTGGCTAAACCATCATACTGTAGATTGTTGGTGAAAGACTGGTGATTTTATTTTCCTTCTCTTATTAGAGAAGGAAGTGGCCTTTAATTTGTGTTCATTCAATATTTGTACTGTATTTCATATATTTATCTTATTCTTGAATAGAAAGGATAATTATTTTAGACTTTTGCAGCAGCTCTGTTATCAGACTTTGCAGATATACAGTATAAACCCAGTTGTACTGAATGAAAAGATGATTGTGGAGGCATATTATTTATAGTTACTGAGTTTTTGTATCACATCGTTACCCAGGGATATGTTTTTGTAAAGTGCACTGGAATTTATACTTTTTTTTTCTTTGTATTTTTTTAAGTTCTCAGGAATTTTAATTTCTCATATCCTTAAATGGCTCATCAAATCTAACCCAAAGAGAAGTTTAAACGTTGTTACTGTGGCTGTTATGACTGAAATCACCTGTGCTCCATTGTAAGTCAATGGAAGGTAACTGATTGTAGTTGACAATATGGGGAAAACCAACCAAACCAATTGTGACTCCTTTTATGTGAATAGATGCTTCTACATGTGCCAGACGTGTGTTAACCAAACTGCAGAACTTATTGTGTAGTAGCCGTTCTTATTGGATGCCATTAAGTGTAAAGGGGGGGGCAAGTGCCTGAAACTACAGAGGCAATGATGTGGCCATATTATCATAAGTGATATTTAGCATTGGCAATACTTGCTGCTGTAGAGGTCTTTAAATTTTGAGGTTGTTCTTGTCTGTCAAAGAGATTAATCACAGACGTCTCAGAGCTGTGGACATGATGGTGATTCAGTTTATTGTGTGTCTGCAGTAGTGGGAAAAAAATGTATTACAATAAATGTCCAAACAAATGTGTGTAACTGCAGAAATTGTACTTGTATGGTTGGTGTCAAATGGGTGAATATTCATTGTTTTAAACTGTGAAATTTAATGTTTTTGAAATATATTTTCAGACACTGAAAAGTCACTGGAGTTTGAGTTTTTTTGTTCAAGTCAAACAATTTATTGTGTGTATAAAGCCGTTTTCATCTCCTCAGGGCGGTCCGGAAACTAAAAGTATGCCCAAGTGATCATTGACAAAACAGTCTGGGGAAAAGAACACATCAGACAAGTGTGTTTGTGATGATTTTACTGTTACCTTGTGTTTGGACAGCACAGACGTGCAGGTAGAATTCATGTTCATTCAGTTAAATCAGTAGATATTAATTCCACACACACTGTTGGGAGGATGAACACGACATTTATCAGCGAAGGGAGGGTCTTTAGTTACAGTTTCTACTACATTATCCATAATCTTTATCCTTCGTGTGTAACAGTTACAAAACAGCAGAAGCTAAATAAATACATTAAATAATTATGTAAAGAGCTCTTAGTCCAAACTCATGTCTTCGTCATCGTCTTTCTTGTCTTTTGCGTCTCCATCCTGGTCTGACTTTGTCTCCGTTTCCATGGCTTTTGCAAAAGCCTCCACATCTGCAGTTATAGAAATATACAGAAATTAGGGCTGCAAATATCAACTATTCTGCAAATTAGCTTCTTAATTAACTAAGTCTATGAAATATCAGTAGAATACATTTTTCCTTTTTTTTATAGAGATTAAAATCTTGTTTTGCTCAACAAATGGTCCAAAACCAAAATGTATTGAGATTCCAGAGAAATTTTTGCAAATTTTCATATTTGATAAGCTGAGAGCTCAGTTTTTTAGTAGTTTTTGCTTGAAAAATTACAATTGTAGAATTATCAGAATTATTGCAGGAAGTCCTATCCTACACTTTTTAAAATTTTACATACATAAGTATACAGCAATTTTTACTTAAAGTATCTTATGCAGAAAATGGCCCCTGTCAGTGCTATATTATATCATTGCAATGATCATTACTACTGTATTAGTGTGTAAGCAGTTAAATGCTGTAGAGGAGCTCATTTTAATCCATTTATACTTTAATCTCTAACAATCTGTCACCTTTTAGAAGATCAGATGTTATGTATGTAAAATCTAAATCTGCACAGTAACTAGCTGTCACATAAATGTAGTGGGGTAAAAATATATTTACATTAAACCTCTAGTGAAGTATAAGTATTGTTTTGAAATACTCATGGAAAGTACAAAATTGTAAGTGTACTTAGTTACACTCCACCTTTTTGATAAAAAGTAATGTCACTGTGAACATTTCAGGTTTCTCAGTTAATTGTGTCTCCTGTGACATGAAAGTTCAAATGAGTTTTCTTCAAATGACACAAAAAGTTCCTGTGTCTCAGCTTGATGTGGGCGAAACACTGACCTCCTTTGTTAGCCGCATCGACAGCCTCTGTAGGCAAGCCAAACTGGTTCATTAGAGGCCCTAACTGTCCAGACGCCAGAGCGCTGCTGAACATGCTCATAGCCTGCAGAGAGACAATAAATACCAAGAATAAGATACCACAACAAGATGCTAAATACCAACAAAAGAGTGATGTATAATGAGGCTAAAAGGAAAAAGCTTCACATGCTATTTCTGTACCCAAGGACAGAAAAATGTTGAATATCAAAGTGTGGTTTGTGTAGATGTCCAGCCTGAAACTGCTTACACAGGCAACAAATAAGATCGTAATCTGTTGGAATTGTTAAATGATTGTTTGAGCATAAATCTCAAAAACGATGTACATATGTCCATAAACAAAAAAAGAAAAATACCATTCTGGTGCTAGATGGCAAATGAAATAAACTTTCCCATAACTAAAAGGAATACATCACCATCTTTCTGGTTTTCAAATGATACTGAGCTACAAAGTGAAAGTATTCAGATCTTTTATTTAAGTAAAAGTAGCAATACTACAGTGTAAAAATACTAAGTAAACGTATTTGTATCAAAATATACTTAAAAGTACCAGTTATGCAGAATAATGGCCCTTTTGGGAATCATATATATAAAATTACTGGATTAGAATTACTGATGCAATTGTGTTCACTTTACTGTTGCAGCTGGTAAAAGTGGGGATCATTTTAAGTCTATTATTTACAGCTGGTTATCTTCAGCTATAATAACATATTATTTACTAGTTGACTAATATTTTCTATTAATAATCTTAATCTACAAAGTAACTAGCACTAAAACTAATCAAATAAATATAGCGGAGGAAAAAGTACAATATTTGCCTCCAAAATGTAGTGAAGTATGAAGTAGCATGAAATGGGAAGAAAAGTAATCAGCGAACACTCTACCTGCTGGAACTGAGGCGAGCTGAGCGTGTTGTGGAGCTCCTCTGAGCTCTGGAGCAGGGACTCTCCAGAGGGCAGATAGGGCATCAGCCTCTGCTGCACTTCGGGGTTAGCCAAGATGGGAGCCATGATCTCAGGCGTCAGGACACTGGCGAGGTCCACTGTAGGTAACAAACAGCACCACTGACCGGTTAATCTAAAAACATATCATCCACATTTTCTTACCTACAGTTGTTAAATCACTACTTTTTCAGCATAATCAGAACGCATATTTCTGTATGTGACTCTGAAAGCAATAATCTGGTCCAATCTTAATTTAGGTGATAGGGATTATACCCCTTAGATGATAAACAGGAGTGTGAATGTTGTCTGCAACAGGCAGAATTTATTAAATTAAAATTACACAATTGCAGAGACTGTTGCATTCACAATGCTAATTATTTGCTGCGTAATTAGCTGAAATTAATCTAATTAGGCCTAATTATGTAATTTCCCTCTGGTGGTTCTTTATCTTATCTCAGTCCTGAGGAGTGCAGTTTTCAGTCTGGCTGTAGCTACGCTGTCTACGGTCGGTTCCTCACCTCCTTGGCCGCTGGCAGGCACGTTCATGGTGGCCAGGATGCTCTGCAGGTCTCTCAGCTGGATGGGCTGCGTGGGATTGGCTGCCCCCGCAGCCAGAGAGGTCACAGTAGGGGTGGAGGGGGTGGTGGCTGTGGGGGAACCTGCCGAGGTGGCGGAGGGAGTGATGGGGGTGGTCGGCACCTGGGAGGAGCCGAGCCGACTGGTAGCTGAGGTTGAGGTGGGGGTGACGGCGGTGGACGGACTGAGAGGAGAGAGGAGGGGGAGAAATCTTCAGTCAATCCAAGATGACTGGACAATTACTGAAACAAACGTCCAACACGAGACACTAATACACATCAGCAACATGGGATGTGAAGAGTGATGATTTTTTTGTAATTAAAAATAATAGTATAAAAGAAATAAATAATAGCCAAAATAATAGTTATTTCAAATGCCTCTTGTGATCACCACAATGGTGGAACAAGCTCTTGTATTGATTGCACTATTTCATTAAGTCCTACTTCTTTCCCTAGGTCTTTACTCCATTGAAGCCTTACGTGCTATTAGCTCTTTCTAGTATTTATTGCTGCTTTTAGTGTCTGTTTCTAGGTCTGTTAGGTTTTTTTAGGTCTGTTAAAAACAGTTTTAACTTAAACTATGTCTTTTTCCTTAAAAATAACAAAACAAGCTGGCTTTAAAACCTTTTTCATTTTACTTTTCTCTTGTTCTCCTGTTAATCTTTTACTTCTGTATGTTATTGCTTTGTCTGTTCCTTAACACTAAATGTTGTCTGTCTAAACCAGCACGGTGGTCCAGTGGATAGCACCCGGCTTCCCAGGTTCAAACCCCGGTCGCCCCGGCCTTTCTGTGTGGAGTTTGCATGTTCTTCCCGTATCTGCGTTGGTTTCCCCCAACATCAAAACATGTTAGGTAGGTTCTCCAGTCAGTGTTGTTTGACCAGACACTGCATTTCAATCCGGAGTTGGTCCCTGGGCGCTGTACAGTGGCTGGCCACTGCTCCCTTAGGGAGAAGAGGATGAATCTCGCTACATGCACGTGACAAATAAAGTTCCTTATAAATAAGAAAATAAGAAGTTGTTCTTAAGTGTCCCGAATAAAGGTTTAATACTAATAATTGTCACTTGTCACAGATATGTTGATGCTTTGTTGATGCTTGTATGTTGTTCCTCAAATGTAAGTCGCTTTGGATAAAAGCGTCTGCCAAATGAGTAAATGTAAATGTACTTTTAGGGTTTATTGATCTAACCAGATCTACATACTTAGCAAATTACTTCATTTTTTTCAATTCATCATTTTTATCATTATTCTGGTGGCAAAATTGCCAAAAATACTCTGGTTCCAGTCCCTCAGTTATAAGAATAATTTGCTTTTCTTTGTCGTATATGATAGCAACCTGATTATATTTGGATTTTGGACAAAACAACATATCCGAAGACGTCACCTTTTTATTCATGAATGAATCGAGAAAAAGGTCGATAATGGAGATAATCGTTAGCTTAGATGAAACTGTGTGTGAAGAAACTGGTATCTGCTGTTTCAACCACAGATTTCTCAGTTTTTGACAAAAAAAATTCTTGGTTTATTTATTGAAATTTTTTTGGAGGATTTAGGTCTTGGACAAAACTCCCTAAAATGTTTTTGTCACACTATAGCTGATTCTGTTTTACTCTTCTCCCTACTGTGTGTCATAGCTGCCCCTCATATTTCTTAGCAACATTAAGATTTTCTTAGTTTGGAAATTTACCAGCAGCAGAAAATAGGCCCACATATACAAGGTACAAAGCAACTGATTATTTAAGAAGCTAGATGTTTCTTGGATATTTAACAGGAACAAGATACCTTGTAGAGGAGTTACTGGCTGCAGGAACACTGCTGCTGCTACTGCTGCTGCTGCCGCTGCCCAGGAGGTTGGCCAAACCCGGACCAGCCAGTGCCCCGAGACCACCTGGTATTCAGAAATAAAAACAGCGACATTATTCTCCCATTATTCTCCTGAGACTGCATTTACCAATCAAGGTTCTGTTTGATTAACATGTTGTCATACTGTCGGCTCCGTAGCTTGAGGATGTTACCTACCGATCCCACCCAGTCCAGTTGGTCCGATGAGCTGCATGAGCTGGTTGTGGCTCATGTTACCCAGAAGGCTCTGCAGACCTCCTTCCCCTTGACATGAAAATAGAACAGCATAATGAAATAAAATGTTTAGATGTTTTCAGGCAGCATATTTCTGCCACATTGGGAAAATAATCAGGGGGATGTGAGCATCTGTTACCTCCCAGGGCAGACAGGTCGTGTCCTCCACTGCTGCCACTACCGAGAGCACCAGGCATGGGTGGGTTGTTGAGGTACTCATTGACTTTACGGCAGTTCTCCTCGTCCTTGTCAGTCTTTGGTTCCTATGATCATAAAAACAAAACTGAGAGGTTTCATCTTGCACACTCACTGGTGATGGGTTAATTTAAAAAAATTCTTTGTGTTAACAATAAGCAGTCTTGTCTTCTTTTTGCAGTTATCACTTCTATGTTGATGTTGAGGCTGGAGTTATTCTATATTGTTGTTATTGTCAACAATCATTTTCCTCCTAATGACTCGAACACCGTAAATGCTCCCGTTAAAATTCCTATTTTATTATGTTAGGAAAAGTACAACATTTCTCACACGGTAGCATTTTATTTTTAGCTGTGGATTAAAACACATTTGGTGCTCTAGTGAGTATTTACAGCAACGAGACGGTGTACGTGGAATTGGGTTCAGGAAGGAACCCACTGAAACAGTGTGGCTCATCAAAGTATTTAATAGTGTTTGGACAACAACGGAGCTCTAAGACTCAGAGGAATAAGATAGATTAATAGAACAGAATAAGAAGATTTTCATAGCATAGTGTGTGCTATATGTAGATACAAAGCCTGCCTGTCTGCCACAATGAAACTTGCTGAATGCCTTTTTGTTTGCTGTTAAGTCAGATGTGAAATTCTCCAACCTTATTACTTCCTGCGTCACTAATCTGTTCCCTCTGCCAAGGACAAAAAAGACAAGAGGAATTAAAACAAGAATAGGACAAAACACTTGGGAGTTCAATGACCAGATCAAAGGGCTGGTTTCTGCTGTGACCAAACTTACCCCTGCCCCTTCCCTTGTCCTACTCCCGTTTTCTCTCCCCTTGAGTCTTGTTAAAAACCACGGACCAAGCCAAAAATCTTGGTGTAGTCATGGTCTCAGACCTGAATTTCAGCAGCCACATTCAGACAATTACAAAGTCAGCCTGCTATCACCTGAAGTATATATCAAGGAGTAAAAGACCTATGTCTCAGCAGGATCTGGAAAAACTTGCCCATGCATTTATCTTCAGGCGACTCGACTTCTGTAACAGTCTTTACATGTCTCCCTAAAATAGGTAGGTAGGTTTATTCTTACAATATAACAAGTTGTAGAGTGAAATTGTGTTTTGTAACTCCCTTCTGCTACATATCAGAAAATATTACATTAATACAGAATCAATTATAAAAAAATGTTAAACATAAATAAAGTATAATTAATGGATGAGTGCTGAGGATGAATTAGATAGCTTGGGGTAAAAGCTGCTCTGCAGTCTGGTGGTGTGGCAGCACAAACATCTATGGCTCTCCCCAGAAGGCCGCGGGGTGAACAGGCTATGACTGGGTGGGTGCTGTCCTCTAGGATCCTTTGGGCTCTGCATAGGCACCTCACCGATATCACTGATGCTCGGGAGATGGGTACCAATGATCTTCTGACCAGTTTTAATCATCCGCTGCAGAGCCCTCCGGTCCTGGGCCGTGCACATCCCATGTTAGTGATATTTCCAGTCAGGATGCTTTCTATTTCTCCTGTGTAAAAGCTGACAAGAACTTGGCACGGGTATTTGGTCTTCTTAAGCTTCCTCAAGAAATATAGTCGATTATGAGCTTTCTTCATGAGCATGGGAATGTGAGATGACCATGTCAGCTTCTCTGTGATTTCCAGGAACTTTCTGTTCACCTGCTCCAACTCAGCTCCATTGATGACAGGATTGTGTGTCTTTATCTCCTTCTTCCTAAAATCAATGATCAGCTTCTTGGTTTTGCTGACGTTAAGCAGTAGGTTGTTCTCTGAGCACCACTCTGCAAGATTATGAATTTCCTCCCGATATGAAGTCTCATCATTGTTTGAAATCCGGCCGATGATGGTGGTGTCATCCACAAACTTCACAACAGAGTTGTGTTCATGTTGAGGGATACAATAGTGGATGTACAATGTGAACAGGAGGGGGCTGAGCACACAACCCTGGGGGGCTCCAGTGTTGAGCACTAGAGTGGAGGAGGTGTAGTTGCTAATCCGAACTAACTGGGGTCTGTTTGTGAGGAAGTCCAATGTCCAGTTGCAGGCAAAGAAATTAGAAATAATCACAGAGCTGCTGCTCGAGTCCTCACTAAAACCAAAAAAGTGGATCACATTGCTCCAGTTCTGAGGTCTTTACACTGGCTTCCTGTTTGTCAAAGAATTGATTTCAAAATACTGCTGTTGGCTTATAATGCACTGAATGGTTTCATTTCTGATCTTCTGCTACACTTCAGGTCCAGGATTCAGTCTAAGGTTCTCATTTGCACTTAAAGAGCCCTGCATGGTCAGGCACCTGGGTATATCACCAACCTCTTTCACCTCTATTTCACCGCCTGGTCACTCTATGGTCTTCTAACCAGGGTTTATGTTGCGTTCCATTTACCTTGGAAGTCGAAGGTCGGAGCTGGAAATGACTGAGTTAACTGAACTCCAGTAGAACAACAGATTTAAGTCAGAAAACCATGATTGAAGCCTCTTGCCATTGTTAGCGATATCAGCTTTACGCAGTATTTTGCACACACAAACACTGTAGCAACATGTCTACAGATATAAGTTGGACAGGACTATGTGTATGAAAGTTGTAATGAGACACAAATAAGACAGAAGTGCGATAAACAGTATATTACTACGACTTTCACTACTGCTGATTCTGGAGCAGCCATCTTGGATTTTGAGATTGGGGCTGGTGATGTTCTCCCAACTTTCTGAGTTGGAAATCTGACTTAAGGTTACTGGCCGTTCCTCGCTGTCATCTCTGCTGATGCCTTAAGGAGACAACTGAGGGCTCTTTTATTTGAGCTGGACTGTGTCTCGCCATGTGCTGTCTAAAGTGTGCAATTATGTTTCTTCAACATCCCGTTATTACTTATGTTTTATTGCTTGATTATTATTTATTACTATTTTACCAGGTTGTTGCTTTTGTTTTATTGTTTTTTCTAAGAATTAAACTTTATGTTTGAATAAAAAACTAAATGTGGAAAGAATATAATTGCAGTACATGCACAAGCACCATTACATTCACTATAGATTGATTTATTGCAAACCTACATTTATCATTGTGTCTTTTATCAAGTAAAAACCAAAGCTTCATGAACACTGTAGTGTGTGTGGAGCATACCTGCATCCAGAAGAAGAGTCTTTTGGAACCAGCTTTGAACTTCAACACATAGACCCGTCCGGTGGTGCACTGGTTCACCCGTTTGAACTCACAGTCATCAGGAAAGATGATCAGGTCCTAAATTAGGACATGAAAAGGGGTTCATTTTAAAGGCTGAAACACAGGTCAAGCCACTATTACTCGCAGACACTGTCACTTACATCATCCACGTTCCCCGTAGTCCGATCCTTCCAGCAGAAGTGGATGAGGGAGTCGTCGGTCTGCTGAATGTAGACCTGACCTTTGCGCTTGTCAGGGGTCACCGTGCTACCTTTCATCGTCATCTTACCGGCCCGAAACTCCACCAGGTACTTGCTGGAGGAGCCACGAGACCCAGACACCATGCTGGGGAACAAAGCTCCTGAAGCCATGATGAGAAGGACAGGCTGCTGCAAAGGACAGAAAGCAGGAAGAGGTCAGCCAGACACAGAAACACAGTTTGTCTTAATGATCATGAGAGAGACATAAGAACAGCTTTGGTCCAAGACATTACACTGCAAGAGATATGGTTGTCTTTTCCCTTTGTGTCACTGCTAATGAACATGTTATCCAGCACTTGATTAATTCATGAATGATTTAAATGGTAATTCTTGTCTACACGTTCATTCTAGACATGTTTCTATTCATGTTATTTTGTTATTGCCTCTCATGACTCTCCTAGACTGACATAAAATTAAACAGACCACATAATAAAACTAACATATTATCAATAATGACAACAATAATAATAATATGATAGAGAAGCAGATTTGAGACTGAAAATAGGACTGGAACATAACTCTTCCCAGTGCTCCCATAATAAAACAGCTACTGGAGCAGCCACAGTAGCCACCAGATGACTGTGCATCCTGCAGCCAGCAGCGTGTTTTCATCTCAGTGTGGACACGACTCAGCTGCAGTTTCACATTTCAGACACGTGGACTAAACACACACCTGTTTTCTATGTTACCAATTCAAAACATATTTAAAAACAACATGTTTATACTTACATGTATTCACTGAATTGTCGTTCAGCCGGAGAACGGTCAAGCACGCTAAGGGTGATCGTGATTGGCTGGCTGCAGCGGGTGTTTCACTGTGATTGGTCGAACTGTGTGCCAATAATGAGGGCTTTAAACCACTGCGCATGTTCGGTTGAGATGGCGCAACACTGCCTGTATGTTCAGTGCTTCAAAAAAAAAATATATAGCTCGAATACACGTTTAAGGGGATGGTATTTCGTACTATTTTCTAATTAGACATCCTTTATAAAGGATTTATTAGTCCTAATGGCCTTATTCATTTAAATGAGATATAATAACAAACAATTTCTTCCAAATTGTGAAAAATCCATTTTGGCTAATTGGACTGAATGACTACACATCTTCCTTAAAAGCTCTGCAGAGGTTAACGGCAAATAAAACATCTATTCATGTATTACCAACATATAATGCAGCATTATTACTGAATACATAACCACACACTTATATTACATATTAAGAAAGTAATAAATTACATTCCCCACTCAATATCTATTCCTTTGCACTGTTTGTATTAAATTACCTTACAATTTACAGAAACACTTTACTTTTACATAGACATTGCATGTTGTTGGTCATTGTTGCAAATAATTCCTATCATTTGCAAGATCTTCTCACTGAGAACAGAAAGGCAAAAGACTAAGCAAAATGCCTATGTTAATGCTGACATGCTACAACAGACAATGCTAAAATTCTAATGTGTAGCAGGTAACATCTTGGTTTGGCATGTTAGCATCTGGACATTTTAGCACTAAACACAAAGTACAGCAGAGGGTGATGGAAATATGTTTATTTTGGACATAAACTCAGATTTTTAAGAAAATGTTGGGATCAGTGATGTGGTGATATTTCAGTTTCTCCCACTTCCTGCCTGTCTTTTTTTGCTAATGCAATTTTGCTATTGGGACATTACATGGTCCCAGAAATGAAGGAATATGCATTATGTTAGTAAGAAATCTGCTGAAATAATGAGGGTCTTATAACTAGCCTTTGACACAATGGGCCTTCTCATTTCAGAAAAGACTACAGGATCAGGCAATAAAGCAAGATCCACTTTTAAACCTGTATCATGTCAGTTGATATTCCCAAACAAAGTCAGAATTCATTAAATGTCCAGAAACTAATTATCAAATGCTTAGTGTTTTATGAAATGCATGCCTTCGTGTGGAAATACATTTTTGGCTAAATTAAAGTAGATTTTTTTTTTTTTACATTAGAGACCTTGTGGTTTTATAAACCACAAATTGCCAAACTTTTTACCCTATGTGAAATTAAATGTCCAATTAAATATAGCATTATAGTTTAGTTTTTTAATAGTTTTCCCCACTCAGATTGTCTCTTTTGGATCATTTTAGAGGCCCTAAGAGGTAAAGGCTTCTAGTTTTTAAGATTTTTAAGCTAAGATTAGAAAAAGAAATCTGAAAAAAGGAATTATGTTGTGAAGCAGAAATGTGTTTTCATTCCTATCCTTTAAATCATCTTGTGACCCCTCAGTTTGGAACCACTGGTTTTAATAAGATACACTGGTGTCACAAGGCAGCGTTAAAGTGTGAAACTGGTTTACTGAAAGAAAAATCTTCATTGTTCAAACACTGACAGGGCTGGTAATTTTAATAGTCCATAATTTATTTCTCAAATATGCCATGAATGCATATGGTTGTGTGTGGAACAGTAGGAGGAGGAAACAAGAGCTCAATGAACATACAATGTAAACATTTTCAAATAGATGCTAGACAAACAAGGGGGTAAAGAGTATGAGATTAGGAGAACCATCAGACCAAACCTGCACCTTCGAGTGTCTGCTGGCCTCACAAAGTGCTTTAAATTCAGAGTAAATTAAAGAGCAGATGGGATAAGACATGATGTAGAATATTTCACGAGACAATATGTGCATTGGACTGTGAGCATTCAAATGTGCAGTTTATTCAAGGTTAGTGCTTGGAAACAAAAAAGTAACATCTCTCTACTGGCTAACAACCCGCACTGCTGTATGCATGTATCTATGTAAGAGTTATATTAACAGCACACAACATTCATGTTTGCCTCTGTAGTGTCTGAAGCACACATTGGCTACAAGCTAAAGAGGAGTGTTTTATCTTTGTTTCACATTTCAGGAGGGCAGACTGGGTGGAGCAGTTTGCATAGGTTTATGATGGCTACCATGCCCTTTTTTATGTGCTGCTGCGGTGTCCGAAAACAAAAGTTTTGATTGATGGAAAAATGACTCAAGGCATCAAACTGGAAACTCTGAACATTCAGAGTTACTTGTCCATGTGTGAAGACAAATGGCTATGATCAGGAGTCGGAGGTTTTTGAGCTGTGAGGCGGAGGGAGAGATGTGAGCCGCAATTTGTCTCACAATTCCAACTTCTTCTCGGAGTCATTACTCAGTCAAAAACATATAACACATATTTTTAGTTTCAATGTGACTTATTCTTCTCGGGGATTATATTTATCTTGCAAACAAACCTGCTCAGAAGTCCCATACTAAAGACAATTTGTATAACTCCAGAACTTGCCTGAGAAACATGACATTTTTTAAACCGTCTTCAGTATGAGAGTAATCCAGTGATAGTTGTCCATACATGCTTGGGTACATTGCAAACAGGAACTGCTAATAGCTAATTCGGAATACTTTTAATGGTGCCAATTTGCCAAAATGTAGACAAATACAAGCTAAAAAGAACGAGGATCAAGTTGTAGCTTACAGTTAACCAGCTAACTGACTCCATAGCAACCTTCTACTTCCTGTTAACCTCCCCCAAATTATGTGATCTGTAGTTTCAAAACTTAGAGCATGTTACGCCTCAAATGGAAGTAATACAAAGGATAATAGGATTATTGTTGACTGTACTAAGGCTCAGGATGTCCCATCAACATGGCTCTTATAGTATCCGACCTTGAAAACCACCATTATGCTCTGTGTCCCTTTGCTCTAATGGTTTGTGAGAATGCTTTTACACTATTAAACTTAGTGCAGAGAAGGTTTTTATGGCTTTAACATGTGTAAATAATCACCTTGGTGACCATGCATACACCAATTATTATACACATTATCTAGTATGTTACAGTGGACAACAATATAATGTACCAAACAATATCCGTTTACTGTGCCAGTAAACACGGTTATTAACAGCTTTCATCTCTATTGCAAGTCTCTATTCACAGAAAATTATGACTTTTTAGGGATGTTTACAGCTAACTAAAATAGACATCTAATATTCAAATTATACTGTAATTTACTTTTATTATATATAAAAGTAAGAGATGTGTTTAAATAACCCCTGATATTTGGATGCAACTAGACAGAAGTGTATGGTTTATCTAAAAGTAAGATTATGGTTGAGTACCTGAACTAAAACTGAGAATTTATCCTCTAGAAGTCAGAGATTTGTGTCCTGCAGCAGCAGCATGGTCAGGTGACTGTTTTAAAACCCTCAACAGGTGATTAACATACATGTGGACTATTATTGTCACAATCATGATTAGGGCATATAAAGATGGAGATGTTTCATGTCAACAATTACTGTGAGTAAACTCTAAAAATTCTTCTTAATATAACAATTCTTGTGTGGACAAGGTTCACAGTCATAATCTGATAAACTGCTTTTTGATATCTGCTCTTCATTGATTCACACAAAAGACACAGTACCAGTGAGCGTCTGGAAGTCACAAAGACACAAATTTTAGATGCTGAGAAATAAAGTGAATCCTATCAGAGGGGAGGGATCTTCTCACTGCGCACATTTGTGTCAATAAATGTTGGGACAGTCAGTGTAAATCCTGTCAAAGTATCCACCTGCGTACAGCCAATCCTCAGCTCCTGTATGAGGGTTTGTTCCCAGCTGAAACCACCTGAAGAGACATAGACAGAACCTGTTTATAATTGCAGGGTTAAAAGGAAATGTTACATAAAATGAGCTGTGTACTGTCACTGGAACATGAAGAGCTTTTGCTGCATTCAGCTGGTAAAGTGTGAGTAACAGTCTTGGCACCATCAAGAGACACAGCTGTGAAGCCGACTATTTACATTCCAGTTAAAACTCTGACGGGATGGTGAGAAGTGTACTGTAATTACTTTTTTCTACGTAATTTAACACGGCAGAGATCTAGGAATTGGTAGACGCTCATGAGCCCTTTTCAGACACGGCTGGCTTCATCGATGTGAGTTTACCCTTATCAACACCTGACAGGGTATTTATAGAAAGAGAACCGAGAATTGCTTGCGTGATATTTGCCAATGGTTTCTCAAGAGGGAGCGTGTCGCTGCAGAGAACGGTGATCTTAAGAGTAATGACGTGAAGAAAGAAGAATGTCTTCTGCTCTCTACATTACTGATGGATTTTAAAACTTATCTCAATGTTTGTTTTTTACATTAAAGCTGAGGTAGGCAATTAATTTCAGAAGCATTTTTGGTATATTTGTTGAAATTCAAAACCTTGCTAGTTTTTTCCAAATGTGCCTACCCTATCTTTAAATCTGTGAGTTCTCATGGGATTAAACCCTCTAATACATGTTCTCATCAGTTTCTTATTAAAAACGTTTTGGGGGAGTGAATTCTGCTGTCTGTGTTTTAACGTACCACTAACCTCAAGCATAGAGTGACTACCTGTTTAGAGGGGAAAAAAGGCTGAAATGAGTAGTGTTTGTGGGAGACGCATTCTTTTAGTGTTACCAGTGAGACAATTAAATAAGATCCTGAAAGTCCTGTCCAGATTAATGCATTTAAAAGCTTATCAGATGCCAAAACACAGCAAGTTTGAACAGTTTAAAATACTGGATTTTACAACTCTGGAAAGTGATCAGGACGGCAACTATTTTATCTTGTTAGTTGTGGCTCGTTCAATTCGTATTTGCTCACATGCTGCATATTATGGATTTTGCTGGATAGTCATGATTGAAAATTTCAAACACGGAGAGGGAGTGCTGGTCTGATTATTATTATGGCTGAACAACCTCCCCCTCCCCATTTTGTAGCTGTTCTTCCACACATCACAAGAGGAAAAAGTTTTTCAGAATCTCCTTACCAACTTAAAATAGGCTCAATTAGAGTCTTGTGGTTTATTAAACTAATTTTACTGACTTTCACTCAGTGTATCTAACATTTAAATTAATCTGACAGCATCCAGTTAAACTAATGTTGCAGAAATGCTTCTAGACTTTATTGTATATAGGGACTCAAGTGTTTTTTTTTCCCCCACAACTGGCATTTTAAATCTGCATCACATTTATGTAACGAGGCGCATGTCTTAGAGGGATTTATGGATTTATGTGCCAGCTCTTTTACACATTTGTAAAACAACCTCAGAAACACACACCTGGTTTTCCAGTCCTCCTCATCCTTGGAGCGTTCCCTGCGCGAGGCCCTTTGTTTCTCCTCTAACCGCTCTTTCTCTGTACTCGCTGCGTCTAGAAATCACAAAAATCTGAGTGAAGAGGCGGTTACAGACTCATATGATGATCATGCTAATGCAGTTGTGTGTGTAGAAGGAACAGTTTTAGCCTCTCTGAGCTTGTTTAAAAGTCCAAACCCTTTAGGTGCAGTTGGTGTTACCTATGTCTCCATTTTCCATGGCTCTGATGTCGGGCCTCAGCCGGCAGTCTGTTGGTGCCAGTATTCTCTCCATGCCGGGCTCAAGCTCGTTTAGTGTCATGGCGAAGCTCGTGAAGTTATACATCTATACAGAAGGAAACACCGCAGAGGTTAGTGACAGAAACATCTTTGTTAACGCTAATGCAATTAATGTTAATATATTTAGCTACTTTTCTGACATGATGGGAAAAAACAAACTCTCCGTCCCAAAACACACATGTATAAAAAAGTAAAAGAAAGTTGATACCTCCTCTTGATTTAAAGGGTTGGTTCACTCAAATTATAAAAACACAATTTCTCATTACCTCTAGTGGTATCGAACCATTAGGATAGTTTTGGATTTATTTGTCCAGATTTGAGATATCTGTCTCTGCCTCCACTCCAACAGAAGGGAAGTGACTTTTTGTTTGTAAAAATTGACCCACACGTTTTCATGTGGGGAAAAAAAATCATCTCCAGTAAAAACAGTTAGATACTGAGGTTTGTCAAGAATGAATGTAAACTGAAACTGACAGATAAAAACAAAACAAGGGAACTATAAACCTAGCAGACTGCAACTAAGCCACAACATTACAAAATACGAAGTAATATTTCTCAAAACCACAACTGCCTTCCAACTCTTAGCTGTCATACCCTTAGTTAAAGGCACCGTGTGGAGTTTTTGACCACAGGTAACTCACGCAGACACAATCAGTGGTGGAAAGTAACTTTGCAAGTAGTCTTTTCTTTTCATGTCACTTTATACCTCCACACAGAGGGACATCTTTTACTTTTAACTTTGCTACAATTATTTGAGATAGGTAATAAATAACCTAACTTTCTGTGCCTATACAATAATCTAATGATATAATTTATAATAGTATAAGCAGAGAACTGAATTAATTTTACTTTTACTTAACAAGGCAGGACTCTTACGAGTATTTTTACTGTGTGTTAGTACTTTTGCTTAAGTAAAAGATCTGAATACTTCCTCCACCACTGAACATAATACATGTGTTGCATAACGTATGATGCATTACAAAGCAACAATGCATGATTTTAAAAAGTATAATATCTAATATATCCTCATTAAATGCCTAGACCCATGTTACATATTTTGACAAGTTGTGCACTGACATTATCACAAATGTTTCCAACAATGTTGAGAGAGAAATCCATAATGCGTAATTCGTTTCATTTGGCCTGTTGCAATAACCTCCGGGGGAAACTCCCATGATCCTACGCAACTACACAACATCATCCAACTACATCTTTTGTTATTGTAACGGCAGGGGTTTCATACTCTGTGTTTAAAATATTAAATAATAAAAAAAAAAATCTGCATATTTTCTGTGAGTGTGTGTGCGCGCATGAGTGTGATGCTGACCTGTGCTGAATGAGCAGGCCGTGGCGCTATCTTCCACAGTAAGGCACTTCCTGGTATCACAGTCACAGTCTCTTGAACTTCTGGCATATCATCGGCCTCCTCACCTTCACAAGTTTGTTCCTACACACACAAACACACATAATCTTATCAGACATGGACTAACCAAGCCACAGCTTATCGTGCGTACAGTACTTGTGCAAACAGGTGATTCACAGAACTACGGTTGCCACAAATTCAACACGTCTCTCAAGCAACAATGCATGTCATTGCAAGACATTATGGATTAGTGCTGGCAATGATCTAATCATACACTACACTTTGAACATAACTTGAACTAGACAACAGCAGTAGCACACTACAGATATCAAATACACTTTTACCTTACCTTCTACTAATGCCACTGCATGTTATTGTGAAAGGAAAAGATACCATTTGAGAAACAAATTCAGAGTGATGAGTAAAATTCACAGATGACTTCACGTTGTAAGACAGATAAAACACATCAAAGACAAACGTGACAACAAACTCTAAGCAGCTTTTAATCTCAGTGGAAGATCAGACGTCTAGTTTGCTCACGAGATTTCAGTCAAACCAGATTATACCGTAAAACTGAGCCTCACTCCTCTCACCTGTTTTGGCTTTTTGGAGTCAGCCCCCGTCTTCTTCTCTGACTTCTTGTGTGCTTCGTAAACCTTGGGGTCCACGCTGTACATGCACTCTGTCCACTTTCCATAGAGCACTCGCAGCTTCTTCTTACTGGTTCAACGGCAAACACATTAAATTCAGTTCAGAGAATCACACCCACTGGTTATTATCAGCGTTGCTGAGCTCACGCTCTTACCTTTTGTCTTGGATATGACCTTCTACTTTGTGCAGCTCCTTCCCAAACATGCCACACGGTTTGAAGTTCAACACACACTTATCTCCCGTGCTGATGAATTAAATTCAAAACAAATATGTCAAATTGATAATCACCTGTCCAACCAACTTAAATTTTGTTAAGAACTTGTCACCATACCTATGGTTGACTATCTCCACAGTTCCGTATTGCTCAATCCAGAGTTTTCCTAAGATGATGTTATGCACGCAGCACATCGGGTTTGTCCACGTGTATACTTCTTTATGTCTGTAACAAATTGCCATAATTTCACAAGGCATAGTATAATATTTGATAAACATATTCGCTTTCTTGCCAAGAGTTAGATGAGATGATGTCCCCCGGATCCAGGTTAAAGACTAAAGGTGACCGAGAATTTTCAGTAGCTGACACTTTCAAATCCTTGCTAAAGACCCATCTCTTTACACTGGCCCCTGTTGTTGTCGTCGCGTATATTTGTTATGTACTCTGAACCTGGAAAGCATTTTGGTCAACTAGGGTTGTTTTTAAATGTGCTATATAAATAAACTTGAACTTGAGAAGTCGCCTCTCTCCCCACATTGTGTGGAAGTGTTGTGAATAAATGAACATATTCAGTTGTGTATGTGTGATATAGGTCGGTATATTAAAATAATTTAATATAACTTATAGCTGACTACTCTCTGAACCATCTCTGCCAACAGAGAGATGTGCTGCAAGATCTTGCGAGACTGTGTTCCTGCGTGAGAGGTCTCAAACAAAGTTTATTTTCTCCTGATTTGCCAGTGTGAAAAATGTTATTTTAAAGTCCAAATGTTCAGAAGATATGTGGCTTGTGATAAATGTGTCCAATATTTATTTGGTCACTACGGGACAAAAGAATCAGTCATAATCTGTGCCATAATCTGTTGGAGTGAATAGACTCAGAGCACACCGCTAGTCTCCTAAAGGGGTTTATGTAATGGACAGAATCAGTATGATGGTGGTATCAATATTCTTATCTAATGATCAGCAAGAACGCAAATTAGTTTAACGCTAAACGCTAAACTAATTATTAAAGGATTGCTTGGCATCATGGCTTCTTGAATTTTAACATTGTCATACAAAGTTAAGTTTATCTAGAGTTTTTATGTCTATATCAGATTGAGCAAGAAAGCCACACAAATTAGTAATAACTAATTAAAACAATCAAATGCAGCTAAAAGCACAACAAAGATACACAATTACTCACTTCAGTAGCTCCAGGGTCATGGTACCTTTGGGCTCGGCCTCCACACTTTTTCCCCAGAACTTGAGTTTCGGGTAGATGGAACCGTGAAACTCAAACTCCTGCTTCAGAGACTGGGCGTGGAAGGCACTGACAGGGGGGTGGTGGCTAACCTGCTCGGAGATCAATCTGTAGCCCTCGTCCTCTCTTTAACAACAAACAAAAAAACATTTGAAAACTCATACAAAAGGATTTTTAAAAAAACATTTTGGTTCATCTCTGTTCATCTCTCATTAAGAAAAAACTGCTCAAGCTTCTGTAGGCTTCTCCAGTACCTTACAAGTTCATAGGTCTCCCCCAGTAAAGGGTTAAATGGCTTTCCAGTCCTTTCCCATTGAGATGCTACAGCCGAAACAGCAAACGCAGCCACAACCTGTCACAGAGACATGAAGTGAATCAGAGCAGAGCGGCAACAAATAATCAGTTCATTGATTGACAAAATATATATAATTTAAATCATTTTTTAAAGCAAAAACATCAGATTTTCCCTCGTTTTGTGTTTTATTGTCTTTGCCCTTGTGAAAGCACTTTGTAACTTGGATTTTGAAAATTGTAAATAAACATTTATAGTTATTATTTCAAAATTATATTGAATTTTTTACAATTTGCTCAAATTTAAAGGAACAAATGATCAAAAGGATTAATAAAGAAATTAAATAGTAGATGAACTGATAAAGATAAGTGTTAGGTGCAGCTGTAAATCAGAGTAAGATCTGTTATGTGTGTTTGTCCATTCAGGTGTGGTTCAATGCTTCTGAGTCATCGGTTATCTCTACCTGCATGCGATCTATTGAGTCAGGCAAACTGCAGGCTTTGTGAATGAGGTGAGTGTGCTCCATGTACTCTGACATTCTCTGGAGAAAGCTCAGCGGCTCGTTAAACACGACTGGCATCGCTATTTTAGAGAGCTCCTGTAAGAGCACATAAAAAGAGATCAGAACAGAGCAGATAAATAATAAGCAGGAACACACAGAGGCCAACTTTATACCAGATCAGATAACAAAGTATGACACACTGCTGTACAAAACACCTTACACGAGCAACTCATCATAAAGAATATGAGCCTTTCAGTGCTATCTCTTCTCTTAGTTTGGTTAGGAAGCAAATAGGACTCACCATGCCGATGCATTTCTTTAGTATACTCCAAACACTGTAATCGTTCCGGGAGATCATTTCAGCAGGCAAAGTTTTCCTGGCACACATTTGGATGAAGTAAGATGTAAAAGAAAAAAAAAGAATACGGGAAATCAGACAAAACTTGACGGTGTATCTGTTAACAGCTGGCTCCTAAGCACAAAAACTGACAGAACACATACTACAACAAAGCCGGATTTCAAGCTGAAAATTGCTAGACCGACAAGCTAGATCAACACTAACACCAAATACTCTGCCGATGAGGCGATTACTTGTTAGCATAACATAAAAATGTGGTTGCACTGGCTTGTCAGGTCCCCGTGGACATGGATAAAGACATGCATACCACACTCCCGTATGACTCCTTACCTGCGCTCCCACACCCCATTCTCATGTGTGGCACTGCCATCAGTCACCGGCTTATGGTCAAACACTAGGGCATCTTTAAAACTGACCTCACAGGAATCATCTGACTCCAGCCCTGATGAAGACAAGACGGCGAGGGGAAGATCGGAAAGACACGTTCAGTCATTTGGAGACAAGAGGCAATATGGTTTTACTAAAATGGGCCCTTTCGTCCGCTTGTCTCACCTGTCTCAGCGTCGTAAAACTCTTCCTCGCTGTTCATACTGAGCAGAGAAAGTAACTATGCGTTACTCAGAAGTCATGTCTCCACCATCGGCCTGTCCCTGCAGCCCAGCCTCTCTCCAAGCATCACAGACAGCCAAACACACAACCTGCAACAGCGCGGACTCGTTACACCAAGCACGGCAGCTTGTTGTGGTCGTTAAAGCCAAACAATACCTAGTACATGCGATGAATTTTTAAAAAAAGCAGCTTTCTGCTGTTACAAGCTGCCGCTGTCACAAGCTCTCTTCCCCAAAGAGCCTCTGCTATTAACGTTAATCAGCTAGCGGACTAGCTAACTAGCCGTTAGCATCGCTGCTACACAGGAGTTAAACCGTTAGCTGGGGAATGGTCAACGGATATTAGCTAACGTTATTAACACAAATAATGACACTAAGATTGAAACACAATCCGTGTAAACATACCTGTGAAATGCGGCCAAATGAATGCTCCAGTAATACAAACAATCGAAGAGTACACCGCCTCTGAACCAGTGCGGAAGTAGGTGGCAAGGGCACTGTGACTGACAGCTCCGACAGCCAATCACATCACAGAGCTGAAGTTCAGGTTTTTTTATACAGTTATGGTCCAGAAGCTGTTATGGTTATGGTCCAGATTCAATAATGTGATGTTAAAAATAATATATAGGCTGGATGGTCGTGCCTCCTCACATTGGGGTTACTCAAAGCTGGGGTAAGCAATTTATTTCAGAAGCATTTCTTGTTAAATTAATTGTTTTACAGCAACTGTCCGGAAAAAAGCAGCTGTCTGTGGCCTACCTACTTGTCTGCCTGTCCTTATAGCCTACTGTGTAGGCTACTTTAAAAAAGTCTTTATTGCAAATAGAAAAATAAAGTTTACATGGGACATTAAAAGGTTTACATAACAGTATACAAATGTATAAGACACAAATAATACAAACTAAAACTTTGCCAGGAGTAGCCTATAACATAAAGATATTAAACGAGGACCATATGTTGAAAGTTTTCTCAGACATTTTGTTGTTGGATATAGAAATTATAATGCACAACTTCATGGAGAAAAAATACAAAGTTAGTTTTTTTTTTACTGCTGAATTTACATTCATGAATGAGGAATTTTGCCATTAGAATTAATATATTTATTTTGAAGTAATTATTTCATAACAATAAGATTTTGCAAGAATGGATCATTATTGCTAGATATACAAGTTTTTCTTCAGTGTTATTAATGGACGTGTTTTTAAGAACCCAAAGCTCTTTTTAAATTTACAAAAAACATCTTATGTAACCCTTCATTATTGTGTTGCACTTCATGGTAAAGACAATAATCTATGACAGATTATGATGACAAACAGGATATTTTACCCTCATGTTAATTCTACCTTTCTTAAACAAAATGACATTCCCCCCCAGATATTATATTTCTCTATGATGGATGGATGACTTGATGGACAACATGTTGAGCAATCACAAACTCCTGTGTTTCTCGACATACCTTTGTGTCCAGTGAGGGGGCAGGATCAACGATGGTGACAAGGAAGACTGATGACTGCAATAAATTTCTTTCTAAATAACCTGAATTATACTCTAATCTGGGATGATGGTGAAAAAAAGTACATTTACTCAACTACTATACTTATTCTATACTACTTTACTTGAGTATTTCCATTTTCTGCTTCATACTTCTACTCCATTATAATTCAGAAGAAAATATTGTGCTTTTCCTCCACTACATTGGTTTGACATCTTTAGGTACCATTTACTTAGTTTCAGGATAATAATACAAAATATATTCAACAAGTAAATTATAATGTATTATTATGGATAAAGATAAGACTTTGGTGAAATGTGAAAGCTTCCCAGCAGTACATATATATTTAAAAAAATAAACCCCACCTTTGCCAGCAGCAACATTAAAGTGATGCATATAATAATGCACTAATACATATCTAATAATACAACATACATTATTCATTCTACATCATGAGTGCTTTCTTTTGATGCTAACAGTTTTGTACGATTTTTTAATTTTTATATTTTTATTTTGCATGCAGGATCTGTTCTTGTAACAGAGTATTTCCACACTGTGGTATTCTTTTACTGTTAATGGTCTGAGTAGCCTACTTCTTCCACCACTGGTTGGTGCTTGAATTCTGTGTTCAAATGTATCTCTGCAGACAACAATGAGCCATTTAACAAATGTGATGAAACCTGTGATGCACCACGTGATCCATCCACACCACAAAAGTCACCTTGCAGTATGTGTGTTGCAACTGTGTCTGTTTTAATTTACAGTATGATCCAAATAGCTGGAAATTGTCCGATGAATTAACTGAAATTGAAAACATGGGATGCTGCATGAAGTTCCTCCTGTGGTGCTACTAAATGCCACAAGGTGGCAGCTTTATACCTGTGATCAGTTAACCATAAAATTTAAGCCTACTCAGAATTTCCAGATTTATTCAAAAAATTAATTTGAGATATGATATCTATCTGTAGGCTATATCTACAACCTATCCTAGCTGAAGTGACATATGTGAATATGCCAGGATCTGTTAACGCAGAGTGTAAAACGTTTTGCCTTTTTTAATATCAGCTGAGTGACCCAAATATTTAATAAAGCTGCTGATTGTGTAAATAAATGGTTAAATACTAGGATAGGATACATGGCAAATTGCCTGTTCAATTATTTGTCAGCTTTCCAAAGGAGAAAGTGAAAACTTAACTGCGTAAAGTCACCCAGAGTCACGTTAGACCAGAAAAAGTGGTGATTTAAAAAAGTAAAAGCTTAAAATGTGGAACTCCCGCCTCGATGGGGAGAAAATGTAAGCTGTTGGAAGAAATGTTGGCATGAAATCAACAAAAAAATCAGTTTAAGTTTGTTAATTCTTCTGAATTATTCCTAATTTAGCATAATTTAATATTATTGGATATGTTTACATTTGATGCAATTTGTCTTTATGAAAATACATTGTAGGCCTACTGAAAAGCTGAAAATTGGTAAAACTAAATGTTACTTGGCTGAAAAGAGACAAAAGAAACTGCAGAGCATTTTCGTCAAGGGTCAATGAAAGGGTTTATTTTGGAAATGGTGACCGGAAGTCGTTGACAAACTAGTCTGACCCAGCTGCTCGCTCTCCTCTGCATTTTGGCAAAGTTTCAGTCTTCAGGTTGGAAAGCAACCAGTCGGATCTATTCAGTGAGATGCGGACATCAGTGCTTTTAAACCTATTTGTGTAGCCTAAACATCGTGATAATCTTGAACTGAAAAAAAGAAGCTGCACAGCTGAAAACGTTAAGAGAAAGATGAACCGAGACGGAGACAAAAGCACAAAGGCTGCGCTTCGGACCCAGAAACAACACAAGGCGCATCAGCCGGTATCCGCCCAGAAGAAGAAGAAAGATCCGTCTCCTAAAGGGACCCAAAGTGTCTCCGTCTACAAAGACTCACAGTCCAGTCAGGAGCTGAAATCGGCGGGACCCCATGGAAAACCACCGGGTAAAAGTGCCACGGTGGAGAGCCAGAGGAGCCCCAGCGCGCAGAGGAAGCTGTCTGACGCCAGCAACGCTTCAGAGGACCTGAGCAAAGACTCCGGCTGCGTCTCTGGGAAACTCTCCTCAGACAGCAGCTCAGAAATATCCGATTGCCCCTCGGAGGGCAACAAGCACGACTCTCCGAGCTGCGACAATGAATTAAGCTGGATAGACGGGAGCGCGTATGTGAGCCCGGACAGCGACGGCAAAGCGTGCGCGAAGGCAGCGAGAGAAACGTGTGCCCCCCAGTCGGATGCTGCCGGAGGGGGTCTCAGTCTGTTTAACTCTTCAGGGGCATTTATGGATCTCATGATGGGGGAGACAACCGAAGACCTTGTCAGGGAGGTGGAGGATTTGAGGTCGGAGAACGAGTATTTGAAAGTAAGTTAAT
This sequence comes from Lepomis macrochirus, assembly GCA_024633595.2. NCBI lineage: Eukaryota > Metazoa > Chordata > Actinopteri > Centrarchiformes > Centrarchidae > Lepomis > Lepomis macrochirus. The sequence continues at coordinate 24,128,210 of JALXJV020000014.1, read as the reverse complement.
TTAAGTTAGTTTAATTCAATTTATTTAATTTAGTTTGCAATTTTAATTCTATTTGCTCGACATTCCGCATTTCCACGTATTTATTATATGTGGGTTCGTGTGTTGCTTCATTATGAGATCTCTAGGAGGCCCTCTGAGCACCAGAGCCGATTTTCTGTAGGTAAATGCTCGTGTTAATCTTCATTAGAAGCTGCAGGACAAGTGAGGGAAAGCTTATCATGCAAGAACCAAAAGTCAAGAGTAATTGTTGATCACTTGTCATCACTTGTCTATGTGGCATCATCGTATGTTTGATGTTAAGTTGAAATAAAACTGATAAATTGCATATAACCCCTTAAAAAACAAAGCAACCAAATATCGTTTTCTTTTCTGTAACCTTTGGATGAGTTTCCAAAAAAAAGATTTATTAGCGTCATTCAAAAGAGCACTAGCCATTTATTTGAGCAGTAATGTAATGTGCGTGACAGAGACTGCTGTGCTTTCCATTTAATATACTTGCCATATAAAAAGGTCCTCCTGGTATTTACTATGTCACTTGAGCATTATATCAATGTTTTTATAGCAAGAAGAGTGAATTATGAGGTTTTTTTAAAAAGTGGAAACTAAACAAATCAGTGGAATGATTTATTTCGGGTTGCAGAGTTTCATAAAGTTGTGGGACTTACAAAAGAACGATTTTGAAAAGGAAGTTCAACATTGAAGCAGCAGAGGTTGAGAAATTCTGACTTTTACCTCCTAAATTCCCCATGTTCCCTTCAGAGCCACAGAAGACATTAAACAGCTGTTTTCACAGGCTGAGTAGTAAACTGTTACAAGGCATAATATTACAAATCATGGTGTAGATCATTAACAATAAAGGTTACTGGCTAATAAAAACAATAAAATTAATACAAAAGAAAGGCTGTCACATTTACAGTAGGTTCTTTGCTGCGCTTGAATTTGTTTTTATTCCAGTGAGGAATTTTTATTATGTACCATTCAAATCCACCATCTTTTTTATTATTATGTACCATTCAAATCCACCATCTTTATTTATTCCATTGCTTCTTCTTCCTTGTCAATACCAGGTGCCACATCACAACAGTCAGGATTCGGGTGTAGTCAGCTCACTTCTCTCTAACTCTAAAACACCTGATTTTCTTTTTAGAAGAAGAAGATACTTTTATTGTCACATACACATACACGTTGCAAAATTCATTCTCTGCATTTAACCAGCGCCTGGGGACCAACTCCAGATGTTTATCAGTGTCAAACGGCACTGACTGGAGAACCCAACATGTTTTTGATGGTGGGGAAACCGGAGCACCCAGAGGAAACCCACGCAGACACGGCGAGAAAATGCAAACGCCACACAGAAAGGCCGGGACAACAGGGGTTTGAACTCCACAACCGTCTTGCTGTGAGGCCACAGTGCTATCCATTGGCTCACCGTGCCCTCTTTTTCATTTTCAAAATTGTAGTCTTCAGCAACAACCTACTTGAACTCAAGTGACATCACTTCTGGGGATTTATCAGATTTTGTGCAGCTCCCTCTGGAACAACTAATGGCTTTATACTACTTTTGGAGTAGCTTCCCATTACCTGTTTGATGCTTAAAAGCATTCGAGTTCCCCTTCAGTATACTGAGACTCATAACAATGCTAGCTCCACCTTTCATTTCTACAAAACATGCACCAGGATTTCCCTAACTTTGAGCCAGAAAGGTTTTAACTAACGTAAATTCCTGTAATATACAATGTGTGGAAATGTTTCTGGAGCTCAGAGGGAAGTATGCTTAGGGTGCAATAATGAATAAAAATAATATTTTATTATACCCACAAATTAATGTTCACTAGGCGACATATCACACTCAAGGTTACTTGAATATAAAAAGCAGCTTTTAACAAAAGATTCCTATTCCTTAATAATAGTTTATCTGTATTTTTTGTCCCAGGATGAGGTGGAGGAGCTTCGCTGTGAGATGCTGGAAATGCGTGACATGTTCCAGGAGGAGGAGGTGTTCCAGCTGCAGGAGCTGCGGCTGCAGCTGGAGCAGGCCAGCAAGACCTGTCGCATACTGCAGTACCGCCTCCGCAAGGCCGAGCGCCGCAGCATCCGAGTGGCTCAGACTGGACAAGTGGACGGGGAGTTGGTCCGGAGCTTGGAGCACGATATCAAGGTCAGAAGTCCTTTACCCTTTCATCACAGTTACTCCCCCTCCTTCCTTCCTCTGTGTGAGTGAGATCATGTGGTCTTGTTAAAACTCATTCACCTCCAACAAACAGTAAAAGCTCCTTCTCCCAAATTGGCTTTTGACTGAATCACTGCAATTCCAGTTACTAACATCAAAGTGAAAATTTGCTGTTAGGCCCACAAAGCTATTTCTCATTTCAGCACACTAACAGTGACCGTGTTGTTCATGCACACTGAAGGACTATAATCAGTTGACAGCAGCCTGAGTCACGACTCTTCGCTGTGCTGTAAAATACTTCCTGCTGTTAATCAGCACCGCAAAAATGTCATTAGTTTGAAATGTCTCCATCATGCATCCTGTTTATATTTTTGGCATACTATGGTGTAATTATGTGGTGACTATACCACCAAGTGCAACCCGGCTCAAAGAAACAGAGTCTGGCTTCCAACGCAGATTGACCTGCCCCAATTCTGATAAAGATTACTGTGCTTTTATGTTTCCTACTCATGGAGAACAATGTTTTCCAACAGCCTCACCCTTACCCCTCACCCTCCCATCCACTCATATGGTGAATTCCTGTCACAAACATTTGCTTGTAAAGTTTCTCAGCTTTAGCCAAACCAACGGCTGCAGAGAACATGCTGCAGTCACAAAATAATGTTCATGAGTTCGTATACCCAAGTCCAAAAGGTTTTCTGTACAGCTCTTTACTCTGCCTGACTGGAGCCATGGATAGATTACTAAAGAGGCCTGCTGGGCAGTGAGCCAGAGCCTCTGCTTGAAGTGACTGTTAACATTTCTTGTTGTAAAGTTGATAAAATTACTACAGAGAGATTCAAATGAGATGCAAAATTACCACAAAGAGACACAAAATGAGAAACAAAGTGAGACACAAAATGACCAAAGAGATGCAAAATTACCAGAGAGACACAAAATGACTACAAGGAGACACAAAATTACCCGAGACACAAAATAAGATGCAAAACGACCAAAAAGAGATGCAAAACTAGACAGAAAAACACCACAAAGAGACACAAAATGAGACAGAAACAACCACAAAGACACACATAACAACTACAAAGAGACAAAAAATGAGATGCAAACAATAAAGACGATAAAGAGAAGCAAAACGAGACGCAAAAACAACCACAAAGAGACACAAACTACTACAAAGATTTTTATGTCTTTTTCAAACTATTTGTATCTTATGCAAGTGGAATGGGGGACCATTTACATGTCTGTGCCCAGGGGCCCATTATCTCATAGTCCGTCCATGATAGGGGCTACAATAACCTGCTGTTGGCTTTGTTTACAGGTTGCAAAGAGTGTGTCCCTCCGGCTGTACAATGAGCTGGAGGCAGTGCAGAAGAAGAATTCCCAGTTGGAGTGGGAAAATGAGGTGCTGCGCGAGAAGACACAGGAACTTGAAGGGGCCAGGCAGGTCTTACATGCTGAGTTGGAGAAAGCCAGAGAGGTGAGACAATAAAGCAGAACATTTTATATTTAAGCCCCTCTTCGGTCAAAATTTAGTTTTACTTATTGTCACTGTGCGGGATGATGCCCGTGCAGAGTTTGACTCTAGAAAGCTGTTTTCACAAGAATCTGCTAAAGGAGGAAGGTTTATCTGTGCTCACATTATAGAGAGTTTAGAGTTTAACATGAGCATGATTTTGTGATATCACAATTAGTTTGGAGCTAAACATGGTCCAACATACAACTAACAAAAGTATGATGTGGAACCTACAGTGCACATACACTGGAAGACTTTTCAGTGATGTGGAAGACATCTCGTTTCCAGCAGTTAAACATTTGAAATTTAAAAAATTGCATTTTCATATTCAGATTGTGGAATTTGAAATGAGGGTGTAGGAGTAGACGTGCTTTTAAGAGGAGTTTTTTTGTGGAAATGCGTATCTATAATAGGGATCTATAATAAATCTGTAAATTGGGTCTAGATTTTCAGCCTAAATATTGAAAGAAACATAAACTGCCTCCATCCCTCTGGTCAGGACTCCTTCTCATTTCTGCTCCTACACAGCTGCACCCATCCCTGCCAGTTGTCCCCCTTTATCCTTCTGTCACCCTGATGTCAGGTGACACTTGACCCGGGTGCAGATCAGTGATATGAGAGGAGGGCACGGCCAGCAGCTGCCTGGTGCCTGGGCAGGGTGAAGCAGCCTGGTATGCTGAAGCCTGAACTCCAGGCACAGCTGATATCCTCAACTGAGGAGACAGAGGAAAGGGAGAGAGGGTGCGAGAGATTGCAAAAATAGACTCTCTCTCTCGCTTTCTCTCTTTCTGCTTCTATTAAGCTAGGCTAAATCTGGATCAGCATGTATTATGGCTTTCAAAAAGGCGGGTGTTTGTGTGCCGACATACTGACCTACAATCCTCCCGTTTTTATCACACATTGGCTACCACACCCTGACAGCGATTGAATTTCCAGCCCACCTTTTATTCTTGTGGCCTGCATCAGTGCCTCCTGTGATAACGATCGTGACCTCCAGTGACACGTGTTTGGATTAATCCAGGATTCAGCGCTTTGGCATGAGCTCAGTCTAGTCCACTCATTGGAGACATCTGCTAGTCCCTTTGATCCCAACAGGGAAATCCACTTAGATTACCTAATCTGGAAGCACAAAACACAGTCTAGATGGATGTGAAGGAGAATTTCAGAGATTGACACTGCAACTTGACTGTGACCCTGTTTGTGGGACTTGAGTAACTTAAAACTGTCAAGTCACAATAATGAAACCATAAGGAAAAAATACAAAACCTGCACTTTTATTTCGAAATGCAACACAAATTATGGCAATTTACGTATTCATTATGCATAGACATTTCAAGTCACTGGACAGGAGCTATACAGCCTATAGGCTGACTGACATTGAATTGAAGGGACTGTAACCAACTCCTTAAGTTTGCCACTTCTAGCCTGTAGAAGATGACTATTATTAACACCGTGACATCCTGTCTAGAGTCTAGAGGCGAGACAATGCCGCCAGACTGAAGCTTAAATTCCTCTCATGCTCAGATTTACAAATAAACTCACTCATGTGGAGCAGGGAAAGACACAGATGTGAGACAAAGTTTAGATAAAATCACACCATGGAAAGTAGCACAAGGGCTGTACAAGCATGAAGAACATTTTAAGTGATATTTATTTAAAGGAGTATTTCGACATTTTGGGTAATAGACTCATTCTTGCCAAGAATTAGATGAGAAGAAAACAGGGAAACAGCTTGCCTGGCTCTGTCCAAAGATAACAAAATCAGACTACTAGCACCTCTCAAACTCACTTATTAACACATTATATCTTGTTTGTATAAACCATGGTCTACAAGATTCCAGGAAGTCACTGCGCCTGGCAAAGAAATAGTCTGACACATAACCTTGCAATACCTCAAACCGACGTTTTAAAAAAGCTGAGATGTAACATCTTAATTAGGAAGCCTTAAAGGTCCAGGCAGGATGGATTTTATTACCCTCAACAGAGCCAAGCTAACGTCTCCTAGCTCATACTGAATGGACAGATATATAAGCGGTATCCATTAAACTCTCTGCAAGAAACTATTCATATATCTGTATTTGTATATTGAAGTATCCCACTGAGCTTTGGACTAGATTTCTCAGTTAGTTGTCATGTGCAGTAAGTCATTTGGTTAGGCAGATAAAGATGCATCAGAAGGTATATGTTACTTATGTTTAAAAAAATTGAGACATCTAAAATAATTTACATGGTCATCAATGACAAGTTGCTCAGTTGAATCTGTTTTTGGTCATATTGTTTGTAATGCACCCTTGATAAACCTCTTTGCTATGCTATGTTTTTATCCTTCAGAGCTCTCTAAAGAAGAAAAGCATCCGATCAACAGCCAGTAAGGCTGAGAAGAGGCTCTCTCAACAGATTGAGGTTTGATATGTTTGTAATTCATGTCTGATTTCAAATGTGGTTGCAGCGATGACAAATTGCTTGTTGCAGCATACTTATGTTTCATCCACATCAGAATGATTGTCATTGTTGTTTGTTTGCCAAAAGGATGACAGCGCCGATCTCAGGTGCCAACTCCACTTTGCCAAAGAGGAATTAGCGCTCATGTGCAAGAAGCTCACCAAGTTGGTATCAGAGAGTGAAGCCATGCGCGAGGAGCTGGCCAAATACCACTCAGCCTATGGCGACATAGATGCCACCCAATCGGCTGTGGGCAAACAAAACTCCGCCCATGGTAGAGAGGCAGAGGTCAAAGTTCACTTGAAACTGGTGGAAGAGGAGGCCACACTCCTGAGCCGGCGCATCGTTGAACTGGAGGTGGAGAACCGGGGACTGCGAGCAGAAATGAGCGACCTGAGAGAGAAAATGGGAAGAGGAGGAGGGGAAGAGGAAGGGGAAGAAGAAGAGCAGCAGGATGTGTTGGTGGAAAATCTGTTGATTGCAACACCGGTGAAAGAAATAGGATGCATAATGGACGAGCAATGTCAGGACGAGGAAGCAGAAAAAGTTAAAAGTGATGTTGAGACGTCTCTGCTTTGCAACCAGCCACAGACTGAAGGGATGAACGCTGCATGTCAGATTACTCGAGAAGGTCCCGTGGGTGGTGAGTGGGACCCTTCAGACGGTGCTGAGAGCTTTAACAACAACAAACTTCACAGATGTCTCAAAGGAATGACGGTGAAAGACTATGAAACTCTTCTAGCACTCAGAGATCATTCCTGCATTTTGAGTTCAGCCATCCAACTTGTGACGACACCACCCAAAAATGGCCATTGCTCAGCTCCCTCGTGTGCTTTTACCTCTCCGACAGAGGTTGACTTGAATGGCAAGGCACAGAACATATTCCTGCCTGGGCCTTTGAACGAGGCGTTGGAGCTTCTACAGGCCATGCTGCTGGCTTTCATCGGGAGGGTGGAGACGCTTCTAACTGGAGCAGATTCAGGCAAACTCTCCGTGCACAAAGAGGGCCAGGCTTGGGATTCCTACACTTTCTCCTTTCTCTCTGGAGATGGTACAGATCACAATGTGGATGCTCTAAGCAAGCAGGAGTGTGTAGAAGACCTCCGCACCACAGAGGTTAAGAAGAGAGAAAAACAACTGAGACAAGCAACTTCCTTCCAATGGGACCTCCTCCACAGCTGCAGGGACCCAAAAATGCAACTTTCCTTAAAGATTCTGTGGATCATACATCAGTGGTGTCAAGTGAAAGGACCTGGGCTGGAGGTAAAAGAGGTAAAATTAAAGAAAATTACTTTCATTTTTAGGCACATGTCTTCAGTGTCTAAATATAGCTGTTGTTTAAATTCAGGGTAAAGACAAAACCATGTCTGTGCTGCGGGGATTGTTGCAAGACCTCGGTGCAGAGCTTCTGGATGAGCGGATTGAATTCGACAGTGAGGCCAAGGCCATGCAAGGCAAGGCAGCTGAGGTAAGGATGGTGTTTACCCTTCAGGCATGTGTACCCCTCCTCCCCCGCTGTGTGTGAGGCTGTGTGATACAGGGAAGTCCTGCTGATGATCTGTCTCCCTGGCTTCTGCCACTCGGTTCGACAGGCATCATGAAAAGTCTCATGCCAGAGTATTTAGGCTAATCTCTTGTTGAGGCTGCAGCCAAACAGAACAGGCATGTTCAAATGTGCTGCATAAAAACACTCAATTGATTCTCTGCATTGTCCAGACAGGTGCACAAAGGCAAATTCTCCAAAACGTACAGCAAATGAATTATGTGCTTGGTCAAATGCAAATACAGAGACGGTTTGAATGCATGTCAGATAAGAAATGTAATCTAACATTTGAGTTGTTGCCACTGAACAGCATGAGTCAGGATCTGCTTTGAAGGGCTGGATTTATTTCTTCATGGGTTGTTTTTCCTCCTTACTCCACTGACTAGACTATAATCCCTCCTTTTCTCTGAGGCACATTTTGTTTGCAATGTAAAAAACAGGCTAGGAGTCTACAGCCATGCTAGCAGCTCTGTGAGACTGAACTATCAAAGCGTTGCTCTGAGCTAAATGCGAGTGTCAGCATGGAGATGTTCACAATGACAATGCTAACATGCTGATGCAGCCTTCATGTTCTACAAGAGCTATCGTAATTATGAGTTTTCCACCTGTAAATATCATGGACGTCAACATCCAAGTGGTTATTATGAGAAATAGATGTTCTGAAAGCTCACATACAAAAGAGTTCTCACTTGACACGGAATTGCCAGAAAACCAAACAAATATGGACGAGTCACGTAAGATACGTAAGAAAGACTATATATAAATATATATATTTATATATATAAATATACAATTTATGTATATGAATATATAAACCTAAATTTTAGGGTTATGGTGTTATAATGTCAGTGCACAGTATTTCAGTCCTCACACCAACAAAACAGTCTTGATGATGTGAAGGCTTGCAGGCCTTAAACATGGGAATCTTTCTCATTTCTACCAGTCATCCCATATGACATGAACACGGCATAATGTTTAGAGAGTTTTTTTTAGTTAGTTACTTTTGTTAATCAGCACTGAACACAAAGTACAGCTGAGGCTGATGGGAATTACATTACTTTTGCAGGTATTTGATCATACAACAAAGTACTGTACAAATTGAAGTTTTAATCTGATGGTATCCTGAGAGGTCCATGGAATTAAATGCTAATATATCCAATAGCTGTGGATCTACAGGCTCACAAATTCAGTAACTATTATTTAGCTGATTAATGTGTTTTCTTTTCTCTCTGTGCTCAGTGTCCCGTTAGCGGTATCTTTCATGATGACTCTGAAGCTGACAGGTCAGTGTTTTCTGCAAGCGTTAGCATCATGTCCATTTTGTCACTGAGGTCATACTTCATGTATCATCTGCTGTTTTCACAGAATGTGTAGCTCAAAAGGGAAAAGACTTAGGCGACAGTTTTCTCTTCGCTGCTGTAAGAGGAAGAACTGGTGCTATCTGAGCCAGGAGGCTGCCCAGGTGGACCAAGAGGACCCCATTAAGACATGGGACCATCCAATCATGCCTCTTAGCTTCCCTGATATTGACTTTGAGCAGATGTCCCTGGAGAGAAGCCACACTGCTCCGGAGAAGTCAGCCTTCCGCATCTACTACAGCCCCCCTTCATCCCGCAGAGTCCAGCTGGCTCAGAAGCAAAGGCCTACCACAGACAGAGAATCCATCAACACCGCCTCTCCCTGGTGCACGCCGCCGACCTCTTTCTCTACGCTCTGTCTGGGCTCATCTGCTAACCTGAGTGACGACATGAAGGAAATGACGGCCAGCTGGAGGCAGACGGTTCACGGCACTTCACAGGAGAAGAGAGGGAGATTACAGGGGCGGTGGGTTGACATGGCCTGCTCAGGTACTCAGACCCATATGAAGCCACAGATGGTCAGCGTTGGTCTTCAGACAGATGGGGCACACGGGCCAGTCGCTGTGAGAAGCAGTCCATCTCGAGTCTTGAACACCTCCCTAGTCTCCGCCCGCTCTCACCACATCTCCACCTCACTGGACGGGGTATCAGGCCGAGTTGAGAGGCCGAGACAATCCACCTCCTCACCTAAACTGTATCGGAGACACTCTGCATCCGGTGTAACCTCTCTACCCTCATCCACCAATTTGAGCTCCTTATCTACATCTACGTCTAGAGATCGAGAGCTGTGGAACCTGAATCACCAAAGCCACACCAGCCTCACATTGACCCGCCAAACCAGTCACAGAGCAGGTACAGGTCAGAACCACAGCTCTCTGAGCAGCGCCAAGCCTCCCAGCAAATCAGCAAACACCAACCGTTACGGCATGGTCACAGAGTTCCTGCGCAGGGTGAGCGGCCGGGCAGACAAACCGGTACCAGGGTCAGTGCAGAAGGCAAAGACCGGGCTGAAGAACCTGGAACGTGTTCCAACAAGACCTTCTGCCGCTCCGCTGCACAGGAACGACAGCGTGACAAGGATCGTCAACCAGAGGTTCATGAAGCAGAGAGAGGAGGCCAGTCGGACCCAGAAAGAGGAGAAGGGGGGCAGTCTGAACAACACTGTAAAACACAACCAGAGTACCATCACAGCAGAGGTGAGTGTAACCAAAGTCCTAATAGGTAAGCATCTTGATAACGCCTCCAGGATCCTGTCTAAATGAATGGGGAGAGAGCCATGACTGCACTTTCACTGCAGGATAACCACCATCTTTGGCGTTATGGGCTTTCCCAATAGAGTTGCGTTGAGGATTGTTTAAAGTGGCGTGTCAACTCTAAAATCATCTCTGGTGTAACAATCATTTGTCACATTTCTAACTATAAAGTCAGAATTTTATACATCTGAAACACACACCTGAAGCTTATTCACCAAGTATTTAAAGAGGTGGGCAAAATAAGTTCTCATTTGAAGAAGCTCATAATACTCCTTTTTCGCAGCAGACATTTTGACATAATACAATTAGTAATGGCTGAATTTCACTTAGCTGCTTCAGTTAATGGGTGCTGGTATTCTGCATGTTGACTTACAGCCACACGGTCATGGCTTATTAGGGACACTAGATTTAGTTGAGAGCCAAAGTTAATGTTATTATTAACGCCTGTACTTTCACTACTATGACATGTCAAATTGTCTGCTGAAAAAAAATGTATGTCAGAGGTATTTCAGTTCATTTACGAGGCTGTAGCTTATTCAGCTGTAAGGAAAATATCTTGAAAAGCATCGTTCATTCAGTGCTGTAAAGGCCTTATTTTCAGCTTGTGACAATACATCACTGAGATCACTTATAAAACCTTGTTGCTGTCTCACATAGGCAGTCGTACTACCCGAGATCTGTTAACAAACAGACATCGCCATTTCTATACTCTTTAAACTGATACAGTTACACGTAGCAGTGATGGAAGTGCTGCAATAACTAGTCAATTAATGAATGCATCTATTAGTCAGTCAATATAAAATTAATCAACAACAATTCTGAGGAATTGATGAAGCATTAATACCAAACATTTGCTGGGAACTCACATCTCAAATGTGAGGATTTGCTACTTTTTGTGTTTTGTATTGGGTTAAATTGAATATTTGGTGGGTTTTGTTTGTTGGTCCAACATACAGTAACAAGCAATTTGAAGACATCCCGTTGGGGTCTGTGTGAAAATTGTGAGGGGGCATTTTTCCTAATTTTCGGACATTCTCAAAACTACTAAACTACTAAAAAAATAGTCAATCTAACAACAAAGTGGAAAGTGGAAAAGCATATTTTAATGATTTCCTCGACTCTTTGTAAGTGGTTTTGCCTCATCACGTTCCTCTCTCCTCTCTCTCTCTATCTCTGTGACCAGGACAGAAACTATGACTGCAGCTCCACCAGCACTTTGACCTTCTGCTTTGCTCGCCCATCTCGCTCCACCCAGAGACAAACGCCAAACCAGAGCAAACCCCACCGACAAAGATACTCGCCTCCGGTGAGCGTGGTTGCAGACTCACAGACCTGTGAGTGAGCGGGAGAGAAACAGCTGACACTTATGAACAGCTGAGAGCGGTCAGAGCCACGGGGGGGAAGGAATTTTAAATGTAATGGTTGAACTGGGAGAACCGTTAGACTCTATGTGGGATGTTTAGCAGAGCTGTGAGTACCTTTTATAGGTCAATGTTTCCTTTTGGTGCAATTCCTAACACTCATCTCCTTTTACAGATGGGCTTAATCTTGATTTCACTTACCACAAACTTCATATTTACAATTTCAAGCTTTTTGTAAAACTGATTCTGCACTTATATAATGAACTGCTAATTAAATGTATATTATCTTTTGTAGTATTTTGTAGAGAACAACCCTTATGTTTTAATTGAATAAACTTGTAGGATCTGACCAACTTATTGTGATCTTCTTTATTTGCATGTCTGTCTTGGCTTTATAGACACTGAAAGGTGTTCACTCTGCAGGAATCATCTGGCTCTTACGTCACATGCTCAGAAAAGAAAAAGTAACTGCTAAGTAGTTAATAAGATAAGATTTCCTTGCCCGTTAGGAGCATGATCCCTTCCCTCCCTCTCTTGACTTTTACTGTCAGTGAAAAACGTCAGCCTGCACATCAATGTGCAGCTTTGTTTTGTAACTTTTTAACAGTTAACAAATCTAATTTGAATACCCAGGTATATTAAATTTTGATTCCCAGCTGGAGATGGAAGCTCAGATTATCTTGGACAGATCAGCTGGAATACTTTGTCTCCTCTTGGTGGCAGCTGGCTGGCTGCGGTCAAGGACAGAGCTAGTGGAGGAGTCACACAATCGTACGCGTGTCACGTTTCTGCTCACCACACGTGTTCATCCTCTACTGTTACACACAACAATGTGGGACTGTCTTCATTTCACCATAACCCAGTTTCACAGTGAAAAGATGAAGAAAAAGAAAACTATCTGACAAAAGTAATATTTGTGAATAATCCTTCTTCATTCACATATACTGTAATTGCACATGGGCATGTCGTTACAAATGTTGTTGTATGTTTTGGGGAAATACATTTCCTGCTTTGTGAATACAATGTAAAAATAGCTTTGATCCAGATAAATTAGACCCCAAAAGTCCCAGATACAGTGTCAGTTTTCTAAAGGTAATTTGATAATTTGCATAAACGTTTTAGAGAATTCACACCACCAGAATGTATGTATCAGTTAAGGTGTGTCAATGACTGTATAATAAGAAGAATATTTTAAGGACATTTTCAAAAATATAGTACATTAAGTAGTTTGATATTTTCAGAAATAGGCTTTCTTGCTGAGAATTAGGAAGGGTGATATGTCTGTATGGTAAATCTAAGCTTTTTAGTGTGAAGACAAGAAACAGCTAGTCTGGCTCTGTCCAGCGGTAACAAAATCTGCCTACCAGTACCTCTAAAGCTCATGAATTAATTACTTTCTGACTGAGGCAGGCTAGTTGTGTCCTCCTGTTTCCAGTCTTTATGCACAAACAAAGGTAAGCAGCTGCTGGCTAGCTTCATATGCACCATACAGACATGACAGTGGTTAAGAGTGAAGGAGTGTATTTTCAAAAATGTTGAATCTTTCCTTTGTACTGTGTAACATTATTAAAGTTATTATAACGCTAAACTCACAACTGACTAGAAAAATTACCAAGAACACAACACCAAGGTTGGATTACTGACCCCAGACACTCAGGGTCACTTTGGGGCAATTCATTCAACAGTGGTGGAAAGTGACTATGTACATTTACTCAAGTACTCTACTTAGGTACAAATTTGAGGTACTTGTACTTTACTTAATCTATTTACTTAATCTATTTTATGCTAATTTACTTTTGCTACATTTCCAAGAAATATTGTGTTTTTTTACTCCTATTCATTTGTTTCATTTGTTACTTTTCAGATTAAGATTTAACATAAAATAATGATAATCTGAAAAATCATATAAAACGTTAATAAAAAATGATGTATTATTATAGATTAAACTACCCAACCGTACCTAATTAAAGTGGTTAGAATTAGAGCCACATCAACCAACTAACTTACAAAGTTAGGGTTAGGTAAGTACCGCTTGTACATTAATTCAACAATAATAATTGGAATGGCGTTTTTTTGTACTTATAATAGAATATTTTCATATTGTGGTATTGTTACTTTTACTTAAGTAAGTGATTTGAATACTTCTTCCACCTTGTTTGGTAATATGTGCCACTAAAGAAGAATGGAAGCATAAATGTAAAGCCCTTATGGTGCCCTTGCAGTTTTACCTGATATTGGACTGTGTGTCAAAATCCAGTTTTAGTACCTTAAATATTTCACGTGATTTTAGGATTAAATTGTGCACATTCTTGAATGCATTAGAAGTATTTTTTTTACTTCCACCCCTGCAAGCCTATGTGACATGAACCTTGTGAGGGGGCGCTACAGCTCTCTCAGTCAGCTGTGCGCCCTCTTAACGCAACATTTGTTGACTCTATAGAAAAACCAAAAGACCCGGAACTACTGCTCTGCTCTCTCATCTGATTCAGGTGAGATGGTAGTGATTCAAATACAAACTTAAACTTAAAGAGTTTAGATGGAGTCTGTTTTCTTGAGGTTTGACTCTTATGACTTCGAGGCTGATCGGCGGTTTCAGGACGGACTGAAGGTTTTACACGAGAACAACAGGGACGAAACCAAACTGCTGGACATGAAGCTGTTCTTTTATAACAGGTAAGCATCAGTGCAGATTACTTAAACAAATCTACTTGTTCTCTAAATAAACTTAAGTGACTATTTGCATAGCAGGGCAGCAGGATAGGTGTCAATTATATGTACAAAGATAGACAAAATCATTATTTTATTATCATAAAAAATATAAGGATTAACATAACAGAAAAAGTAGCCTAAGCAAAACGATCACAATCATATTTCTACAAAGAATTCTTGTAAAAATACTAATGTTGTGGGCACATGTTTTAGTGTTTACAGATTGAACAGACTCACAGTACTTTAAAAATTATATTCTAAAAGGTTCAAATGATGGACGGGACCTAGAGAAATTGACTGTCTGGATGTGGTATTTCCCTGGTGCAATGAATACGTTGACAATCTTATGAATTTTCAAGTTTTTATTTTCATGGTCTAGTATTGCCTCCTTGGTTTCTTGTTTAATTGAATGTTAGGTTTGACTTCACGAGTCTTTTCTTTTCGTGATACTTAACAGCCTCTCAGATGGATGTTTGTTTTTTACTGCACTACTTATTTATTTATTTATTTATTTATTGATGCATAAATGTGTACATCAATACTATATTGCAGCCAGTTAATGTACCTGCTTGTAGCTTGTCAATTTCCCTTGGGAATCAATAAAGGTTTTTTTTATATAATAATATACTTATTTATTTATTATATTTTGTATTCATCTGAATTTAGAAAGGAATTAGTTAACTCAAGGTATGAAATAAATGAAGTAGTAGTACTATTATAATAAAGCAAATTTTAGTCCATTACTAAAGTAACTTAAAACGGAAATAATACCTCAAAAAGTACTGTAATTGATTAAGTGTACTTTGTGACTTTCCAACACTGCATTGCAGGTTACATTTTTACATCTTGACTTTATTTATATTCTTAAATTTTTGATCCTCATAAAATTAATCCCTTTTTTCATCACTTCAAACCCCAACTTTATTAAAACTGCCATCATCCCCCCTGCTCTCTGTCATCACCAGGTTTGTGGAGCCGATAGACCGGACCAGCTACAAACAGTGGAGCTCTGCTTCTCCTCATGTGACGCAGATGGACAGCGGTGTTGTGCAGCTGGACCAGAGGACACTTTCTGATTCAGACTCAGATATCAATAAAAAACAGACAGCAGTAATGTCTGCAGAGATGGAGGCGACTCAGCTTTCCTTTGCCGAGGTGATGCGACTGGTTCAGGAGGGAAAGGAAGTGCCTGGAGCGACAAAACTGGACATAAAACCAACCAACCAGAATCCCACTCCTTCTCAGATGCAAAGGATACTGAAACCCTGGGAAATATCATCCGCTTCCGAGTGAGCTTTCATTCTTTATAGCACTGTAAACCCGGAAACAGGTAGAAACGTCAAACAAATTAATAGAGAAGCAAAAAAAAGTACTGCACTTCACTACAATTGTGAGCTACTTGTACTTTATTTGAGAGTTTTTCCATTTTGTGCTACTTTATACTTCTACTCACTACATTTAAGAAGAAAATATTGTATTTTTCAGTTTCAGATTAATAATTCAAAATATAAATCAACTATTAAGCTGACATTATAGATTAAGCAACAGCAGTATACAGAGTAGTTGAAATTAGCTCCAACTTTATCAGGTGCATCATTAAAATCATGCTTGCACATTATTATTAACACATTAATAATTATGCTCCAGTGATATAATGAATATTCTCACATTGGTCATTCTGAAAAATTGGTACTTTTGGTACATTAAGTATATACACATGGACTGAATGCAGGACTTTTACTTGTAACATAATATTTTTTACACCATGATACTGATACTTTTATTTAAGTAAAATCTGAGTACTAATATGCACAAGCCCAAAGAGGCCTTACATTCATAAGTTTTATTTACTTATTTAACTAATTGATTTGTTTTCTCGAGATCTTGTGTTATTTCTCATAAGGATTATCAAATAACAAATGTTAGATAACAGGATCATTTTGTCGAGAAGTCGAGAAAGTCGAGGCCACCGATAAAGCTGTAGCCTTGCTAACAGTCTTCTTAGGTGAGGCACCCTTGTCTGTATATTATCTGTAACAGTAAGGCATAAAGCTATTTCAGCCTGGGCTTCATTAAATAGACGCGGTAATCAATATTCTCCTGCTCCTCTTACTTTGCTACACTGAATGATGTTTCCTGCAGTCATTTAATAGACTAGACGGTTTATTCTCTTGAGATCTCAAAGTAATTATGTCTTTGTCTTTGGAAAACAAAGTTTCATGATCTCAAAAAACATTATCCGGTTATCTCTAGTTTGTAAATGTATGAATGTATGGCCTCGTAGGGCTTCTGTACTTATGTAATCCAGAACCATAATATATGATAGTTTAACAGTTTTTATGTACAATGGAGTACTTTTACTTTTGATATTTTAAGTAAATTCTGCTAATAGTTACATACTTTTACTTAAAATTTTGTAATGCAGGACATTTTACTTGTAATGGAGTATTTTTACACCAGTGGTACTGCTACTTTTACTAAAGGAAAATATCTAGTATAACTTCTTCCACTAATGCGAGCTATTGTAAATGTCTGGTATTGATAACACAGCACTGCAGACAGAATAAAAGTAACTGTACTGGTACTTGTTTCCTCTCCTTCCTTAAAGAGCTTTTTAGTTGGGCTTCACAACCAGTTACAACAGATTGAACTACCTGTCTGATGTGGGGGGTTTATTGTTTGTACCCAAAACTCCCTGGAAAGCTGCATTTACTGTATGTAGAGTGGATTCAGTCATTGTTGCCTCCAGATCTACCCTTCCATCTTAAACAACTGCAGTTGGGACATGATGCAGGTCCACAGGGGGCTGATGAGCTCAAGGTAAAGCCACTGCTTCTCTCCCAACATGTCCCAAATGATTTACTGCAGCACAATGAAGAACAATGTTGACCTCTTGTGGTCGAATATAGGTTCTTAACTTCACATAAAAAGTAAAAGTGACACATATACAGCTCTGATTTTGCACCACCACTAAGCTCCGCAACATAATTTCCCAGTTATCTCCATTAAGGGGATAAACAACATGAACTTCATTATTTAAAATAAAGGCTCCAGTGAGCTCTGAATTTTTGAGTGTTTAATTAGTCATGGCAAAGCAATAAAACAAATTCAAAACTAGATATTTTGGCTCAGGACATTGCATTTTTTGCTAAATAGACCTTAAAGAATTTAAAGGAAAAACATTACATAAACAGGCACAGTACACACATACACTTTTATTAATTGTGTCCTGGCATGCCATTTAAGGTTTTCTCCAAGAAAATAAGCTATCTATCGCACTAATATCTCCCTACATAATTCCTACTGTCATTTCATAAAAACAAACCCACAGTTAAACAATCAACACACAGCCAACAACAACCAATAAGAAGAGCTGGGGTTGCTTTTACAACCAGAGGTAAAAAAAACAAACAATGCAAAGTTAGCACCATTAGCGTAGCACCATCGGGAGTCTAAAGTCCCAAGCAAACCATCAATGAGGTAAAGGCGTCGACCACATCAGAACAGCCTGATCGTAATGTAGGCCTTTCTGTGTATAACTGCACAACATGCTGTTAACAGTTACAGTACAGTGAGTGAATACAGGAGAACAGCACCACTATCTTAACTTTCAGAGAAGTTAACATGATCCATTTGAATAATAAAAACAGAGGTGTGCATAAAATTGTCGAAAAGCTGTCATGTTTAAAAAAAAGAAGATCAAATCAAACATAAGGAGAAGCACATATATTATATTCAAACTAAAATGTTGTGTCTCACTGACATTTAAAGGACCATACCAGTGGTTTAGCAGTAAAATAACAATTACTGTCACTACTGATTAATCTGCCAATTATTGTCTTGATTTATCAATGAATTGTTTGGCCAGTATCAACAGTGAAAAGTGCCATAAAATCTCTTGCGATTGACACAGACAAATAATTCATTGGTTTATGAAATATCAAAAATTACAATAAAAATGGTCATCATAACTTTCCAGATCAATTCTCCAAACATAAAAAAGTTCAGATGTGACGGAGATGAAACTCAAATCAGGTGATCTGTTGTTGTTCACAACAACAGATCACCTGTTCAAAGCTCACTGCTTAGTTTAAGTACAAAAGTTTTAAATCCACTATTGCTGTGTCAACATGATTAAAAAACAGTGATCTGCATTTAGTGGTCATTAAGATTTTTTAAGCACCTGTGTTGGGGATGGTAGAGAGTCCGCTAATTATATATGGTAATTAGTCTATTCGAAAGATTTGGTGATTCTTTATATTCTTTTTTGTTGTTTTTCGTGATTGCGTTTCATTTTAGTTTTTCTTAATTTCAATTTATTTATCATATTTTTGTATTTGTAAGTTAAAGGTGTATTTGCTTTTTTAATTGTCATACATTGCTTAAAAACAAATAAACCAAAACCAAATAAACTCCATACTGTGTGTACAGCACATGTATGTTTTAATTAGTACATTGTTGTAATTTGTTTGACCCTGAGGAAGAGGACAAGACTTCAGCAAAGCAGTGTGCCTCATCTTATTCAAGCTAGAACTACATTGCTCTGTGAAATATGGTTGGCTTTTTGTTTTATAGTGTAAATACTTTGTTATTAAGGGGAGGAAATATGCAAAACCACTGTTATGATAATTTAAGGTACATGTTTCCTATGTTAGAAGGCACTGTATATTATGTTAAAGTCAGTCCTCTGCCGTATTGATCTCACTATAGTAATGTTAAAGACACTCGAGTTGAAATATTAATAAGATTCACAATGGTTTGTTCTCAATGAGTCGACACAAAATAGTTTTGGTCTTGTATAAATAGCTTTCCTTAAAAAAAAATTAAAACAATAAATGTGCAAAACCAGTGAGGCAGGTTTGGACAAAATCCCTGGTGCACCACAGTGAGATTAATGTAATCTGGATAATAAATGTATTAATCAAATTTAAAAATTGGATAGTTTGATTCATTTATAATAAAAACAACTCAATTATCCACAGCTAATGATGAACATGATTAGATCAGACCTAAAATCCCTGGTAAGATTACACAATAAAAAAAACATAAAATGTAGGTCATGTAGAAAAATGTTTTCAGATTCATAAATTAAATACAGAATGAAAAAGTGTAACTGCAGATTTTGAGGTAGAGCCCTGGGGCCTGTACCACAAAGCAAGCTTGACGGCTCTCTTTGGGTTACCTGGCTTCTAACAATGGTGATCCTGAATAGCTGGTATTATAAGGCTGGTTGTCAATATACATAATTATAAATATATGATCAAACAATGAGACAAGAATAAGAAGATGTAGAAATAGCAGGAATATTATTCAAAATTATGAAAAGTAAGGCTACTGATAAATGAAGGTATTACTATAAAGGCATTTCAACATGTGCAGTAGTCTAAAATAGTGATGATTGCTAACTGGGTCTGCCTTTTGTTTGGTCCTGAGAAGGTAGTGTACCGTGGGTTTTTTTGCTAAAAACAGTGCCCTGCTGCTTAAGAAAATGATACTATGAGAGTGAACCAAAAACAGTAAAAGTTGTCGCCCAGGAAACTAAAAGAATGAGCTGAAAGATGCTAAAAATTTGATCTATTGTTAAAAATGTAAAAATATTGATTGACTGAGCTAATTAACAAGAGTGCGCACTTAAAATGTAACCATAATCAGCAGTCATTAACTATCCCTCCGTTTATTAAAAGTCCTGTTTTTAATTTTCAAAAATATTTAATCAATCTCTAACATAATTATCATGGTAGGCAAGTGATTCTACTGACTATTACTTGTTATTTTATTATTGGCTGATTTTGATCTCTAATGCTAACCTGCAATGGAGTGTACCAGCTTCCTCATACTGAGAAAACCTGAGTGAAGCCCAAAGATAGCTGGCTAACCGTCTAATCTTGCTTTGTGACTCAGGCCCATGTTCTAACATTAATGCTTGATCACAGCACCATCATTTATCAAAAGAAACCTGAAAAAAAAGTAAAACTGATAAGTGTCTGTAGCTGCTGGTGATAGCAGATGACGGATGACTAACAACTCACAAACACTTCTAAAAGTCAAAACAGTAAAAACTTTAAAAAAGTCTTTCGGAGAAAAAGGAGTTAGAAGTAGCTAGTAGTAGTGCTGCTGCTCTGACATGAGAGATTCGTTTCACAGTCGTTAATCACATTCGTAATAATCCTTCAGTGGAGCGAAGAGGTGACGGATAACAGGGACACTCCAGGAGCGACCCAGGACTTTCTGCCTCTGCATCCGGCCCATGTTGTTCACATCCGTGTAGTGTTTGGGGAAACCAAAGATCCTAAAAGAGTCAACCACATGGAACATAATAAATAACCTAAATGTGTTATAAAGTGAGGACCAGAAGTGGCCTGCTTTATTAACATAATAATGAACATTTTCACTTGGGGTGTACTCACTTTTGTTGCCAGTGTTTTTGACATTAATGGATGTGTGATCTGATATTTTGAGGGGACAGCAAATTTACACTGTTATACAAGCTGTACACTCACTACTTTACATTATAGCAAAGTGTCATTTCTTCAGTGTTGTCAAATGAAAAGATATAATCAAATATTTACAAAAATGTGAAAGGTCTACTCACTTTTGTGAGATACTGTATGTTTTAATGTACACAATGTTTTCTAAATTTAGGTGATTTGTGAGTAAAGTGTTGTACATTTGCTCTTGAAAATTTGTTTGAAAAATTACTCTTACTGGCTTTTATTTGTGATACTCGCACTTACAGTAACGAGCAATGTTGAGTCAAACGTTTCCACATTTCACTCCGTTTTAGTTTCTACGCCAAAACCATCTTTTCCCCTCTGCTAATCTCACTTTCTGGCTATTTTAAAGTGCTGATAGAAGAACTGACTTTAGGAACAGGTCCCCCATCCATTGACCTTGTTCTACAACTTTCTGAAATAAAAATGCTTTAACAAATGTATATACTAAACATGAGATTATAGCTGCGATGTAAACAGTATGTTTACAAGAGCCTGTTTTCCACAAACGCTTACTGTTCCATTTCAGTGCACCACAGGTAGTCCTCCTTTCCATTCATGGTGACAGGCAGTGGCCCCATCTTCCCCTGCCTTATAGAGTTAGATTTTGTTGTGATGGTGCGGACTTTGTCAAACTGCAGAAAGAAACGACAAATCAGAATCAGAGTGTTAGGGGTTACGGTAGTGACAGTGTTTGCTACAGGTCTGATGGTGCTGAGTGAACACCAATTTACTGTTGAAACAATGACATTTTTAGTTTATAAGTGTAAATTGTCTTCAAACAGTCCAAAATCAGATAGTTTTTTTTTATAACTAACATTTCTTCTGCAAGACGTCTAAAATTTATCTGAAGAAACTGAATTCAATTTGTTTCAAGCAGATACCCTGTTACCTAGCTGCTTTAACAACAGCAAACTAAAAGAGTGTTGGTTCTTCATGTTATCATCTATCTTCTACCTTTGCCATGCGTCCAACTTCCAAACAATCCTGGAGGGCCACTTTGTCATCCAGAGCTGTAGCAAGAGGTCTAAAGAGAAACAGACAGGCATGGAAACTGAATACATTTTTATCTTCCAGCATGAAATAATGTATTAAAAAGTAAAATGCTTGTGCATTAGTATGTACCTGTTCATGCCAGGGAGGTTTCCCCAAAAGTAGCGCGCTCTGTGAGCAGGACTGACTTTTACTGCATCGATAAGGATTGGATTACACTGGGGAAAAAGGGGGAAAATTCAAATAATGAGCAAAAAAACATAATGCAGTCTGTTCCCTGACGCTTTCACCAGAAATCTAAAATGATCACCTCAAGGAATCTGCAGATGTCTGACTTGTCGTTGGCACTCATGAAAACCACATTCTCAAACAACCAGAAGAAAGGACGGTCGTCGCCCTCCTTCGGCTTCAACAGGGTCAGAATGCGGTAGAACTCAAAAAAGAGCCTTCCAGTGCCCTCTGCAGGACAAAGAGAGAGAGATAAACAGCAAGAGTTATAAAAGGTCCCATAATATGCTCATTTTCAGGTTCACACTTTTATTTTGGGTGTCTACTAGAAAATGTTTACATGCTTTAATCGTCAAAAAACACATTATTTTTTATCATACTGTTCTTTGCTTCACCACATTTATTCACCCTCTGTCTGAAAACTCCGTTTTAGCTCTTGTCTCTTTAAGGCCCCCCACCCTAAAAGCCCACTTTCTTTCGACTGGCCAGCTTATGGAAGGGGCAGGATTTAGCTTGTACAGCAAGACAAGGCCTCACCGATTACTGTACATAAACACAACTTTAATTTATTGATTTTGGTGAAACTGGATCATATTATATGTACAAAATATTTTCTGGTTTTCCCTCTGATGTCCCACGACTGCTTTACCTCAACTTTCAGTGATTTATGAAGTTTCCTGATGGACAGACAGCTTCAAATACGGGAGCGTATTTTCTCCAGTATTTTTGATCAGTTACTACTTTTCTGCTTGTAAAGCTGCAAAAATGCTTTTAACAGAAGTCTGTAAGCTGCATACCAAATAAACCTTTTCGAAGAGGGTTGACCATAGACAGGTCGTTACATGGGCTGCCTCCAATCAGAAGATCAAATGGACCCCATTCAGCCAGCTGCAACACACAACCACAGAGCTTAAGTTGCTTTGTTGTCACACAAACTCACATAAATGACTAAAAAGTACTTATCTACACAAACTGAAGGAGTTAAAGGTGAGTTCAGATTTGTTTTCAAGTGTTTGTTGTTGTATACACAGATAAACAACAGCTTGTACTCACATGTTTCCTGGTGATGGTTCGAACATCATTGACATACTCGATCTTGCCCTCATGCTTAATCATCCCCACAGCGATCGAATCCTCACAAATCTCTGAAGCAAGGTAGCGCTCAATCTTTAAACCCAGGTCTTTGAGCACCAGGTATCCTGTCATGATGCCACAGTAGTTAAAAGCAGGTTACTGATGAGATGAATAATCAGGTTCTAAAGGCTGCTCTTCAGTAGCATGTATTAACAACACATCACAGATGTGTCTACAAGACAGTTTACAAGACTGCCACATGACATGATCGACCAACCTGTTGCAATGCCATCAAAAAGCGAGAGCACCCTGATTGGTCTGCGCTGATCAGCAGGGATGGAGGGGTAAACTCTGTGAGGCTCCTGTGATTAAAAAAAGCGCCAGTCAGTTATACAACAGCATACTCAAGAGTCTTTGAGCTGAACTGATTAGTTGATTAATCTATTTGCTGACTTTTGTTGATCATCATGTCGTTGTCATTTATCAGACCCACCTAATCTTATCTGGTTTTAGAGAATACATCTATTTATACCTCTCCATACCTGTAGATCTATCTCGATCGATATAGATATTAAAAGAGAGACTTTCTGTTAAAATTATTTTATATAATTTAAAAAATATATTTGGGGGTTTCAGACATAACCAGCCATAACCAGAGTGAAAGAGGATACATTTGGAAACTTCACATCACCTCACTTTAACAAATATGCATCATCTAAATAAAAGACGAGGCTTCATCTGCAGCTTCACTCACATACTTGCTGCAACTAAAAGCATAAATGACTGTATGACAGTACTAATAAAATAGTAATCGAATCCAATAGTTTACCCATCAAATTACAAAACAAAACAGAACAAACAACTCTACACTAATTGTCAGCATAGAACATTTAATATTAACTAGAACTACTATTGTGCATCAGTTTTTTAACACATTGCAGGAGACAGCTTTATGTTGTAACTAAGTTAAAGTTAAATTTTGAGTAGTTTCTGATATTTCATATACTGAAATCTCAGGGATCATTTCAGTTGAAATTGTTATTTAAATCTATATGCTGCCTTCATGTTTTAATATGGTTAAATGACAATAAACTAAACTGAAACTGACAGTAATGTGTAAACATATAAATTTAAGTGTAACCTAGAAATGTGTACTGAGGGAGTAAAGTGTGGTACGTACAAACTCCATGGCGCTGTTGTTGACAAAGAAGTCTTGAACCTTAACGCTCCAGTCTGGCCTGAGTTTGAGGTTTCCGTCGCACTGTGATGGATTGCAAATGTAGCAGCTCCACGGATCAACGTCTTTCAGCTTGTCAAAGGTTCCCGGGCCCACCAGGATGTCCAGGCAGTCCTTGCAGAAACATCTAGGAGAGACAGAGTGCCAGATAACATACATGTGAATGAAAATAATGATACATTTGCAGACACAACAAAGAAATAGAGCAGTTAGCATGAGCCATCCTAGTGTCATTGACCATCACTGCTATTTCTTATTTTAAACCATTTAGAAATTTCAGGACAACAAGAGCATTTTTTTGTTTAGTTAAAGGACAATGGTTTTAAAACCCTTAGCACCTGATTGTTATTAGTGTCAAAAATCTCCTTCTCTGAGTGAGAAATCTGTTAAATCTGAACACACAGACATGATACACTGTGTTTTTATATTTAATGTGACATATTATCTTCATCATCACGAGTAAACATCCATAAACTCACTTAGAAATCATAAAGATGCTTCTTAACTCCAGAACTTGCCTGAGAATCATCAGGTTTTCTTTAGCATCAAAATGATCCACTGATAGTTATCTGTACGTCCATGAGTACATTACAAACAAGAACTGCTAATAGCTAATTCAACATACTTTTAATGGTGCCAGTACGCCAAAGTGATCTACCTAATGATAATCACATGGGACAATATGGTGACAAGAAGTCAAAGTGAAACATCTTCAGCAGGCATTATCAAGTGTTTCTGAAATCTGCCTTAATAATTGATATGAAGTGTTAATTATTTTTTGTGTATCATTATTCAGAATAATACGTTTACAGTGATAAACAATAAACATTGATATACTGGCATGCACTGAGAGAGATAACACCTGAGCAGTGTTTACCTGCAGCAGCTGGCATTGCCACACAGAATGACCTCCAAGCCGGCACAGCAACGGTGCAATACGACTGGTAACCATCTTCATCGTAGCGATACAGTGTCTCTGTGAAGTTCTCCTGCAAGCAGTGACATGATTGTTTTGCAGCATTTGGGACGTTAATAGCAGCTGTTTTTCCGATGGATGTTAGACATTCACAAACTGGGCTGGGATGGAGTAAAGCAGACCACATGAAGTAGAAGAGAAAGATGATTGGGTTGTTAGATTACCTTGCATCTTAGACAAAGGCCACCTTCAAACAACGGGTGCTGCACTTCAATCTCAGATGATCCACAAGACAAACAAAAATCTGAAATAACAAACCATTAACCTCCATAAAAATAAGCATTTCACGTTTATATAACATCTGCTTTTAAATCACAGACTTCTTCAATACTCTCACACAAAACTTACCTTCAATTGTTTTGCCTTTCTCTTTGACCCTTTCTGTAATTGATTCTGCAAAGTAAATCACAAACAATAATGATGATAAAAATATAAAACCTATGACTGAATCCCTAAATCTTTGCTCTAATGTATTTATGTTTGTGAAGTAAATAATATGTACCTCTTTTATAGGTGATGGCAGGCGCATTTGTCTTGTTTTTTAAAACATATTTCCTTTTTGCTGGAGGCTGGCTGTCCGACACGGCAGAATCACAAGAATCTTGATGTGCAGGAGAATCTAGAAGACCAGAAAAAGATGAAATCAAGAGAGATTTCATGAAAATCAAAGCATGTTTTTAAGAAACATCTTTTCACATATTGAAAAGGGAAAGAGGTTCAAGTGAAGTTGCTTATAGAGCCAGACAGACACATTGATACTGTCTGAACCTGTCTACTCCCTGAGGCTTTCTGCAAATCTAATCATTAGTAAATAAGTAAATGTTTATAAATGTGCACCTACCGGGAGGTAAGAATCCTTCTGGTCCTGTAGGCAGAAATCCTTCAAAAGCCCAGTCCAGCATCAGCTTCAGCTCTTTTTCTTTATTTCCTGCCGCCTCAGTAAAAGACTTCCCACATCGCTCACTTGCCAACTGCAGATTACAAACATGCCATCCTGGCACTGAGTTACATAGTACATGAAAGATCTCCGATGTTTGCAAAACAGACATTGTTCCTAATGAGAGGGCCAGCTGTAAATTAATCAGTGTTGGGAGACAGATTATGTTTCTTTATTTTATTTGCATTAATGGGTAAATATTGTTTCTTAGAAAAAGCTTTGTCACAGTCGGGTCCTAATCAGCAAACCTTCTGATTTCATCCTAATTAAAGTCAAATAACAGCTAAATAGCTGCTGTAGCAATATTTCCACTTAATAAAGCTGCATTTACCTTTGGCAAAACACAACAGTGAGGAAAGAAATAAATATTAAGAATGTTTCACCTGAATAAATGGAAACAGAAGGAATAACGGAAAACAAGGTGTCTGTGAAGGCCCTCAGGTCATAGTTATCCAAGGAAGGATAAAATTAAGGGCAAATTGCCTTGGTTGAAAACAATTGAAGATGTTGCGTTATCGTTTTAAAACAGAGACCTTTTGCTAAGTTTGCACCTCCTGTCTAGACAAAAACAAAGACCTAAAATGGAGATGTTCGTAAACACTGCCGAGCTAGTTTTTTGTTATCGGTACATGCGAAAAAATGTTTTGTGATTCTTCCTCTGCATTACATTTCTTTCACCAAATCTTCTGTAACTACGGAATATACCACCTGCTTCATGTTTACACTGGCACGCGCAAGCCCAGTGTTTCAATCTTTTTAATATAGACGGAGATCAGTTCTGACAAAGATTTGTTTTAAAACTCTGTTTTTAAACTAAAACGGAGTAGTGTGGATGGGCCTTATTCTCTGAGTGGGGTCGTTATCAAGGTGATGAATACCACTTGGTCAGGGGAGACAAATGACCGTCATTGGCATTGTCACATGAGGCCAAATGTGAGTGTTTCACTCTGCTGGGAAGAAATGAACGGACAATAAGGACTCTGTATAGTGATGGTCTCTATTCTGGGACCATTGCTAAACAGATTAGAAAGGCTAAGGCTACACCCACACTACTATGTTTTTTTATTAAACCACAGAATTTTTGCAACATTTACGCCTGTCATCCAGACTAATGGCAAATCCAAACACCTGAAGCAGAGAAGTTTGAAAACTCTGTTAACCCCATTTTGGTTTTAAAACACAGCGTGTTGATGTATTTGCCTTGCTGCTACTCCCAATCTGTTTTCTGCCACCACCGTCTGTATGTACTCAGTTCCACCTCATTGTCCTCATTGTCGGTTCATGCAAAAAAATCTTTGCTGTGGACACCACTTATCCCCCACTCACATCTCTGTCCTCTCTTTCATCTCTTCCCCGGAAAGTGAACAAACACACACATTTGGGCTCATTTGACAATGCCAACGACAGTCATTCAGATTTGGCCTGCCGTGACTCTAACGACCACAACGACTGTCGTTACAACAGCCAGGAGCACGAACGAAGCAAGTGTTATCCATCACCTTGATAACAACCCCGCAGGGGTTAAATGGCAGGGATTCCCTACCACTCAGTCAGAACTGAAGCCCCTCGGATGAGT
This sequence comes from Lepomis macrochirus, assembly GCA_024633595.2. NCBI lineage: Eukaryota > Metazoa > Chordata > Actinopteri > Centrarchiformes > Centrarchidae > Lepomis > Lepomis macrochirus. The sequence continues at coordinate 24,100,349 of JALXJV020000014.1, read as the reverse complement.
ACCTTCAACCAAGGACTGTTGCCCTTGATTTTAACCTTTGTGGATAATGTAAAAAAGAGGAATGGTATTTAAAGGTTCAAACACCCAATTATATCATAATTACTATACAACTGACAATCACAAATGAACATGATCTCAGTGCTGATGAAATGAGAACCATTGTCTGTGTGCAGAGAAGCATTACACAACATTATGGGACCAAAGTCATAACTACTACTACAATACAACTAGTTTCCTGAGTTTGACAATAGTTAAATGTAGTTACTACTACTACTACATGTAGCTACTATGAAGTTACATTGGTGGGCAAGAAAAAGTTGCTAAGAGGATATGTAAAAGAAATCGCATTGAAAAGACAGGATTTTTATGTACAAAATGTTTTGATGGTGCAACAGTTTTGGCCTCTTACCTCGATGATCTGGTAGATGGCTTCCTTGTAGATGGGCAAGCTGGCAAAGGAATTTTTGCAGAAGCACTTAGTGAAGGCACTGAATGCCAGCAGAACATCCGTACAGATCTGCAGCAGAAAGACAAAGACAATTTAAAATCCAGTTCAACACATGTAAAGTGTTTCTGCAGCTTGAACACATGTGCTGCACTAACCTCTGAGAACATGCCGTCTCCGAACCACTCCACCCTGCGCATACCCGGGGGAGCTGTCTTTGTTTTCCAAGCCATCACCATCCCAGGCCACCAGGAAAACCCCTTCACTTTCCCCCACACCAGCTCTCCTGTCAGAAACCCTTTCCCATCCTGCAGACATACAAAATGAAGCAATAATTCAAAACTACTCTTTCATCTAAAAGAAGATAAAAATCGAACACATTTTATCTATGATGTCTAATCAGCAGACTTCATGAACATCTGTATTGTGGGCTTTTTCCTGTAGCTGTTATATTACCTGGTAGGCTTGTTTCCGTCGTCCTCTTGGTGTCGGTTTACTGGGTGATGTCTCATCTGCCTGCAAGTCAACCACATTTAAAACAGCAAGAAATCAAAGTAATTTAGGTGAGGACATGGATATTTCTTTTAGATTGATATTTCTTACATATTTCTTAATGTTCTTAATGTTTTATATATAATTTAAGGAGAGAATTTGTTAAAAGCAAGAAATAATGGAGCTGTTCATCATTGTTAAAATATGAACATTTGCTATGTTCAAAGCAGCATAATATACTGAAATATAATGAATAATTACAAAATCTGATAACAAAGAAGACAATGTCTTGAATTTAAACATGGGAGCCATGTCTAATTTGACTTTTCACCACGTGAACAAAGCAAAAGATGAATCTGAAATGAAAGTATGTTAGAGGTAGGATTGGATTCTGTTTCCCAGCTTTTCATTTGTTAAGCTCAATTCACACGAGTGTGTTTAATGTCATTTCACAAGACAGATATGACTCCATTTTGTGTTAAATATACGTTTAAATGTAACCAAAGTAATAATGATTTAAGTTCTCTGCGAAGTTTTACACCTCTGGTACTGCTATGGATTTGTTTTTCGCTTTGTTTATCTTGTGCATGTGCACGTACTAACTCCCCTGTCATTTCAGATCCTGCCTCTCCCTCCCGCTCTGCAGTAACCCGTTTTCCCGCCAATCCCCATCAACTAACTTCCCCAGCTTATCTGCACCTGTTCCCACTTTTCCCATCAGCCCTGAATTATTTTCCCATTCACACATTGCCACATTGTCTATTGTGCTTCAGCCTTAGCTTTGCAGCCATCTGTTCAGCGTGTTTGACTTTGCTTGCATGATCCCCTGCCTTCCCACCAAACTTTTGCTCCTCACATTGACTCCTTTTGGATATGTTTGCCTATTTTCATAAGCCTGCCTGGCTTTGACTTTTGCCTGTTTTTGAATCACGAGTAAACCTAAACTTTTACTTATCCTGTCTGTCTTTGAGTCCTGCATCTGGGCTTGAACTTGTTTTTCTGCTAAGCCATTACACACTGCTAGCTTGTAAACATGGATGTTCCTTGCAACTGTTTCATGATGAAGGAAATGCACACAACATGTTTGGTTGTTTGGTAAGACTGAATGCAATCATAACTTTTGTTCACAAAAATACTCCTCAGACATGGCCCATTATGTCTTTTGTTAAAATGAACACTTGTCCATTATTAGTCGATGAGCTTCCCAGTTACTGTGGCTACAGATTACAGGCTACAGGTCTGACGGGTCTGACTCAAACTCCACAAAAAGGACAGAACAGCCAGGTCTCACATGCAGTTTAAAACGTCTCCCGACAGCCACAGATATAATTGATTAATTACTAATGTTGTCTGACAGAAGCAAGAGAAATATTCACAACACTGTAAATTAAATTCATAACTTTTTTTTAGGAAATTAAAATGGTTATAGCATTTATTTAAAAATTTTAAGCTAATCCTAGATAAATTTGATCTAACCTTAGATGTAATCATGCAGTCAGATACTCACACTTGTGTTCTAGTAGCATTTCAGAGGTTCAAAAAGGCCTGTCATGACCTAGGGATATTCTGGTAGCATACTTAAGTATACCTACCACTTCATCTTGGGACGCCCGGCCCTTTGTTCTGTCCTTATCAACATCTAAGGGTTTTGACCAGGTGCTAGCACCAGCCTGAAACACCATACGGGCCTGTGGCTTCTGGCGTAAGCTGCTCTCCCAGCCAAAACTTCCCCTACTGGTCCCCTGAGAGACAACACACTCCTATTACACGCTCAAATATCATGCAAATGCAAATGTAAAAATACCCCTCCTCACACCAGTTATTATGTTAGCCATCAAGATGAAAATACGTGAGTAAAGGGCAAAAGACTGTTAGGAGATGAGACGGAATGAAGAGTAGAGGATTCACTTTACAAAAGCGGCAAGTTGGAATTGCTTAAATGAAGCAGCAAAAATACATTTTTAACTGAATCCAATTTGCCATTACAAATCTATTTTTTTTAACCAGGTTGCTTCTTTTCCATATAGGCTAGATGTAGCTGATCATGAAGCAGAAGAACAGAGAAGAAAGTTACCTCTTTCCATGAGCCATTCTCTCCAGGTTTACCTCCATCTTCATCCTTTGGGTCTTTGGAAGCAAACAGGAAGTATTTTAGTACATTTTAGTGTTGTGATAAATAATAACTGCATTTTCACGTTAAAACTGGAAATCTTGAGGAGGATGGGATCCCTCGTTATAAAATATTTCACAATGTTTCAGCTAAAAAGCTACAATTAGATTTAGATTCATTTTACAAAATAAATTTTTTTTCTTAAAATAGTATAAATTTAGCAAATGAAAAGTAAAAAAGGTTTGTCTCACGCTTTATCTTTGTAAGAAGAACTTGACACGGCTTCACTGTCACTTTGGCGCCATTCAGTTCTAGAAAATAAGCCGAATCATACGATTCATTATCATCATCACAATAAAGGTGGTTAAAATATAAGATTGTTAAATGAATTAAGTTAGAAGCAAATTCAACTTCATTCATTTACCTAATGGACTATCTTTCTTCTTCCTGCTTTCAGGGTGAACAGAGGAGTCCTTGCTGCTGGTGCTGTCAGAGACGTCACACTCACTTTCCGTTAAGGCTTCACTCTCAGAGGATAATTCAGCATCTTCATTCTCCAGGGCCTAAGAAGTGCAAACAATAATTAAACTTACAAAAAACTAAACACGAACACAGACAAATAATGTCGATGCAACTCACTTACATACCTGAGTAAAAACCTGCTGAGCCTCAAGTGGAGGACAGGGTAGAGATAACAGGGTCAAAAGAAGTTTCCTGAAGAGTGAGGTTGGTTTGGTGTCCTTCAGTATGCTAGCCCAGTGTTTCTCCAGTGAAACTACTGCTGATTTGTCCTTCACTTCCTCCTCAGCTTGCTGATACTCAAGGAATTCACTTGTGAGTTTGTTGACCTCGTCGGGGGTGCTGCAGATTCCCAGATTAGTCCCAAGCTCCCCAACTGCTTTCCCTGTTACTAGCAGTCTACTCTGGGGGTTCAGCAGCTGAGCTATGCTCCTGAGTACCTCCTCGCTTAGAGGCAGCTCCTCTACAATGACACCTGTGAGTGCAATGTAGAAAGACAAAGCCCCCTCTTTTAACAGTGGTAGTGCCTCTGTAGCCTCAGACTCATTCAGGAAGTCTTCCACAGCTTTCCCACCTAGATTGAATTCAGGGCTCGACAGGTGGAATTTCTTGTTCTTAAGGATTTGGGCATTGTGTTCTTTGAGGAAGCGAGCAGCAGCTTGAGGATTAAGGAAGTAGGAGGTGTAGGTTGACAGTAGGCTACTGGCTTCCTCTAGGATGAGCAGCATATCAGCTCGGGCAGCTCCCTTGTGTGTCTGCAGATGTCTTTGAAAACTGTGCAGAGGCTTCAGGGCTTGCTCCAGGAACATAAATATTGCCCTGACTTTTGGATCCTGTAGCTGGGAGCAGATCAACTTGGCTTTGTCATCATCCTTGTCGCTAGACTTAAAGTACAATATCAGATCTGTCCATACTTCCAAGATTTTTGTGACCAACAAGTAAAACTTAAGGCAGCTGGTGTTGAGATGAAACGATGGACTGTCTGCACTAATATGTGAGCCAAAAAGAGCCATGAGGTTGTTATTCTTGGTAGAGCAGGTGGAGTAGTGATCACGTATATCTGCGATCAACTCTTGAGCCTGATTGGAGAGCTCTTTAACACCAGCATGGCAAGCAGCATCAGCGATGGTGTACAGCCCTCCTAAGGCTATGATGTTCGGATTGAGTTCCCTGAGTTGTGAGCAGATCTGCTCTGAGGCCGCACCATTCCCATCAGAATAAACAGCGACTAGATTATCTGGGGGCAACCCGAATTTTTTCAAGGTCTCCACCACTGCTGCCGCCGTTTGATCTCCTGCACCGCCCCCTGACTGATGAGCATCCAGAAATCGGATGCAGTGCCTGGAGGCTTCGACATCAAAAAACCCAACAAGGACCACAGAAACGGTGTCATCCTTTCCCAGCGTTACCCCTCCATAAATGTAAACACAGTATGGAGTGTGTTGGCAAACAGATGTGATATGTTTGGGGTACTGCAGCCTCCGCTTACAGTGGGCAAAATGTCTAGATGCCGGTCGACCTTTGGCAGAAATGGTGTCACATTGTTTCTGAATAAACCGAATAGCTGCGTCGCTACAGGGTACCGGGTCAGGGCGTTGGCTTTTCTTGTGTTTGTTTGTCTCTGCATGTCGCCTAAGGTCAATAAGGCCTCTATTGAATGTGTTCAGGTTCCTGTCACAAGAGCGGCAGTATGTATAGTGCTCTCCTAGAGCACTATGGTCAGCCCAATCAAAAATATCCTTCCACTTTTCAGTGTAAGGGAAAATTTTATTCACAGTGCTGTTCTCTTCTGTGTCTGACAAAGGAAGAGAAAAAAATTACTGTACACAGTGCACTGCCTTATTTTATTATCACAATGAAAGAAAATGTTAAGTTACCTTTTTGCGATAGGAGAGATGTCATAAGAGGGCTGATATCATGGTTGTCCCGAGCTTTCACAGGGTCATAGTCTTCACTTTTCACATTTGCATTGTGGAAAACTTTGAACCACTTCAGAAACTCAAAGTTGCTTTTAAAATCCCCTTTTATGAGCTCCTCAACTGGGATGGTCTAAATCAAGAAAGAAGACAACGTTTAGAAATTAATATAACTTCCAAATTGATACAGTGATAGTGTTCTATAAATCTTTCTTCCAAAAAGGGATATCCATTAGTTGAAAAAAATACCTACACCTTGTCCTTTTGTGGCAAAGACGACATCTGATCAGTGATTCCAAGTCAATTTTTCAGTGTCAATTATTTGTAGGTGATAGACTAAAAAAATAGTTCAATATTTTGGGAATGAACCCAGCCAACCCTTTATTTTGCAGGTGGCAGGTGCTAATTTCATTCCCTAGGCTACATACAGTACAATTCCATGATAATTCCTCCATAATTTAATTGACACAGGCATGCAAAATATTGGCTTGCTCCTTGTAAGATGTTATCATTATAAAGAATAGATTCTGGAAACTAACAAAAGTAACAGAATAAAATGAAATTGTAATACTACTATATCAGAGAAAAAAAGTGCATACCCTTGTAATACCACTCTTGCTGAAGGCCTCGTGGAGGAGACTGAAGTTGTGCTTACAGTCATCTTCACCTTGTGCATTAAACTTCACCTTGGTCATGTCAACAGAGCCAGGAACAACCCAGTCCATGATCTGACAGTGACATGCACCTGTAGAATCATACACACATGAAGACAGATCATAAAGTGTAGTCTGTGCAAAAACAACACTCTTTTGCTGTTTTTTCAATGGCAGTGGGGATATACAAGTGAAACTCGAAAAATTAGAATATCATGTAAAAGTTCATTTATTTCAGTAATTCAACTTAAAAAGTGAAACTAATATATTATATAGACTCATTACATGCAAAGTGAGATATTTCAGGCCTTTATTTGATATAATTTCGATGATTATGGCTTACAGCTTATGAAAACCCCAAATTCAAATTCTCAGAAAATTAGAATATTGTGAAAAGGTTCAGTATTGTAGGCTTAAAGTGTCACACTCTAATCAGCTAATTAATCCAAAACACCTGCAAAGGGTTCCTGAGCCTTCAATTGGTCTCTCAGTCTGGTTCAGTGGAATTCACAATCATGGGGAAGACTGCTGACCTGACAGTTGTGCAGAAAACCGTCATCGACACCCTCCACAAGGAGGGAAAGCCTCAAAAGGTAATTGCAAAAGAAGTTGGATGTTCTCAAAGTGCTGTATCAAGGCACATTAATAGAAAGTTAAGTGGAAGGGAAAAGTGTGGAAGAAAAAGGTGCACAAGCAGCAGGGATGACCGTAGCCTGGAGAGGATTGTCAGGAAAAGGCCATTTAAATGTTTGGGGGAGCTTCACAAGGACTGAGGCTGGAGTTACTGCATCAAGAGCCACCACACACAGACGGGTCCTGGACATGGGCTTCAAATGTCGAATTCCTCTTGTCAAGCCGCTCCTGAACAACAAACAACATCAGAAGCGTCCTACCTGGGCTAAAGAAAAAAAGAACTGGTCTGTTTCTCAGTGGTCCAAAGTCCTTCTTTTCTGATTTTCTGAGATCTCATTTGGAAACCAAGGTCCCAGAGTCTGGAGGAAGAATGGAGAGGCACACAATCCAAGATGCTTGAAGTCAAGTGTGCAGTTTCCACAGTCTGTGTTGGTTTAGGGAGCCCATGTCATCTGCTGGTGTTGGTCCACTGAGTCCAGAGTCAGCGCAGCCGTCTACCAGGACATTTTAGAGCACTTTATGCTTCCTTCAGCAGATGAGCTATATGGAGATGCTGACTTCATTTTCCGGCAGGACTTGGCACCTGTCCACACTGCCAAATGTACCAAAACCTGGTTCAATGACCATGGGATTACTGTGCTTTATTGGCCAGCAAATTGCCTGACCTGAACCACATAGAGAATCTATAGGGCATTACCAAGAGAAAGATGAAAGACATGAGACCGAACAATGCAGAAGAGCTGAAGGCCGCTATTGAAGCATCCTGGTCTTCCATAACATCTCAGCAGTGCCACAGGCTGATAGCATCCATGCCACACCGCACTGAGGCAGTAATTCATGCAAAGGGGCCCAAACCAAGTACTGAGTATATAATGCATGATTTTACTTTTCAGAGGGCTGACATTTCTGTATTTAAATAATTTTTTTTTATTGATTTCATGTAATATTCTAGTTTTTTGACATTTTGAATTTGGGGTTTTCATAAGCTGCTTTCTGCTAATGCAATGACTTTGAATGTTAAGCAGTAAGAGGAAATTAGCAGCAACTTAACAAATAGTTCAAACACAGCTGTAAGGCGCAGTGAAAAACAGCTTTAATTCCGCTCATAATGATGAATCACCTGAACCCATCTGCCGCACATCTTTGAAATTTGTCTTCAGTAGGTTGTTGACCCAGGTCACCAAATAAAAGCGGGTGGACTTATCAAAGGAGGAGTCCGGACTCACAACCGCTGTACTTGCCATCTTGCAGCTCTCTAGGAAAGAAAACAACAAGCACATTTTAATAATATTAAGAACAAATGATTAGATAAACAAAAATATTGTTATCATAGTTTACCCATGCTCATGTCTATAATTTTTTTAAACTTTACATCTATAGCCTACCAAACGTTGTGGTTCAGGAGGTAGAGCGGGTCATCAAATAAGATACCTACCTTTTTACCCCTGGTGTTCATATTTGTAATATTTATTGAGAATAAAGCTTTGTTGGAATCCTGTCTTTAAATGTGCACTACCATCACTATAGTTACTTCAACTAGATTACTCATACAATACTGACACACATGTTATGATCTACAGCTGAGTTTTTCTGTGAAGGGTGCCCTTCACAAACTTATTTTCTTCATTTGGGAATTTTTACATTATTAGAAAAGCATAGCTGTCAGTTTCCACTTGTGTTACCCCATGGCTGACCTCTAGTGGTGGGGGAGACAGTGGGAGGGCTCTAGTGCTATTGTCTGGTTGTGGAGGATAAAGGGTCAACGTTTATCTCAAAATATCCTTAATTTTTCTTCTTTTACTTTAATCAGGCTATTTTATGTAGTGTACAAGACCCCGAGCTGTGGGTATTGCAGACCACTTGAGCCACGCTGCTCCTGCAGCTGTCTGCTTTCTCCTCTACGTAGCCTATAGAAAACGTAATGAAATCTCGCGTTGTCAATTTTTGCCGCGAATATCCCCGGTACACAACTTTTACCGACAAGGAAGTTTCAGCTTTAACATAACATCTTGTGTCATAGTACCGCACCGACCGGCATGTTCATTTCTAGTCTCGGTTACAAGCCGGTGCAGCGGCTACACTGTTTCACATGAGGCCAGTTGTAACGTTACAGTGAAGCAAGTGGATAAAACCAATACACCCCAACCGCCCTTTAAGAAAATGCAACTGCAACTGACTGTTCTCGCGCATATGCACGTTATTACAGCAACTGGCGAAAAGAAACTGATAAATGTCAACTGCAATTATTATTAGAAAATCAAATTCCCCCCCGGCTTTCGACCCCATCTGCTGATATCGCCGTGGGTTTGCATGGTTGCGAGCCGGTCTTTGTCTTTTCAGCCTGAAAAGGTTACAATTAAAACAAACCAAAACAATAAAAACTGTCACATGGTCACGAGCGTATGATCCATGCATCGCCTTTAGAATATAGGAGAAAGTCTTAGTAGGATATAAGCCCTTGGTCTTGTAGCAGATAACAATTACTAACTTACCTCGGCGGTCCCTTATAGGATGTAGATAAACCTCCAGACTCTTAGCTTCGTTCTAGGCTCATCCACCGATAGGCAGACCGGCCTTTGTGACGTGACGTCCGCACTACCCGTTAATGATCCATTGGACGACCGACGGGAGGCTGTCCCGTAGTGGCACTGCTAGCTATTACTGCCACGACGAAACCTCCACCCGGCCACCCTAAAACTATTTTCAATAAGGCGAGAAATACGGCTAAACCGGTAATCCCTCTCACTCAGTAGCCTATATCTCTGAGAACCAAGGACCAATTAAGTTCGGCAACTGTTTAGGTTAATAAAAGCGATCACCCCACTCCCTCAAAATTAGCTCAAAATGCTTATCAATAATTAGACCAATAAATAGCTAAATGCTAGCGCCGCATCGCAGACAACCCCTGACCGTTTTTCCGTTGGTCGTCAAACACGATAACGGTAACGTTAAGTAGTTATAACCTATTACTCTAGTTTAGCCCACTTTATAGGTCGGGTTCCTTCTGAAGTTGAACCGAGCTATCGTAGCTAATGCAAGAGTTTAACATTTAAATAATAGCCTATAAATTTGCCATTATTCTGATACAAAAATTGAGATAATAATAACCGCCTTAAGGCAACTATGGAAACAGAGAAAATAAAAATGTAACTTGTGACCAGCTGATTTTCGCGTCCTGTAGGCTAAGTTATAGCCTACATGAGATGCAGTTTTCACAACCTGTAGGGATGGCTTCATTTTGGTTATCGTCTGTTTCTACAGCTGTTGTGTTAATGTTTTAATGGCGCAGGCGAACAGGTGAGAGGAGAGGAGCATTACAGACGATCCACACCACAACTTTATCACGGTAAGGCTATACTGTAACTGTTAATGCGGCCCGTCCATTCAGTCCAAGGGCCTAAACTGCCCAAAGAAAAGATGAAAGTTATAACCACTAGCGCAGTCGACATGGCGCCTACTGTGGCCATTTTGTGAAACCGTAAGGACACGTCCCACGAGCCCATACACCATCTGCTGCGCTACAGGGAGACCTACAGAGGCCTAAATTGGCTTTAAAGGTCTCTCATTTGGGAAATAAAAACGGTTTCACATACACAAATAACCAAAATCTTAGCCTGGGTGTTGTATTATATTATCAAGGCCCGAACAGCGACCGCTGTGAGGTCCCTGTTCCCTATTGTTTGAATTATCAAGGCCCGAGCACCAAAGTGCAAGGAACCTATTGTTTTTACTCAGATTATTTTTTTCTCCCTGTTGATTTATGGTCTTATGCTGCGTTCCATTTACCTCGGAAGTCGGAGGTCGGAGCTGGGAATGACGTCACACCCGAGTTGACGGCGTTCCAGTTAACAACCTCGCTCGGCCAGCTGTTTGTTAACAACTGGCCAGGTTAGCTACTGATACGCCGGTTGATTAAAAAACGCATTATGCGGTATTTACTTACACTAAACACTGTAGCAACACGTCCGCAGACCGCTGTTGGACAGCACTTTGTGTACGAACATTTATATGAGTCACAAGTACACAGAGGTGCTAATTAACAATATAAACTACAGCTTTCAGTAACTGTTGACACCCCGGCAGCCATCTTGGATCACGAAGTCGGGGTAATGCGGGTTGTCCCGACTTCCCGAGTCGGAAATCCGACTTCAGAGGGCGTTCCAGTTGAAAATTCCAACTGGAAACTCGGAAATTCCGACTTCCCATGTCAACTGGAACGCAGCATATATAGCTGATACTTGAATCATCACGAAAATTTGCACACACCTCAGGTATGGTGGTAAATCCAGTGTTCTGCAGTTATTGGGGTTGGGCGTGGCCAGGGGGCTCAATAGTGACATTTGGTGGGATTATTGCTCTTATTACAAAGTCCACATTTCTGCTTTTTTAATGAGATTTTGCTCAACAGGAAGTCAGCCATTTTGCGCTTCCTGTGTCATTTAAAACTTTTTAAACAGATATTTCAGGCCTTTAGGATACTCAACAATGCCACAAAACTTTGCAGCCAGACTCAAACTGGTAATGTTTCGATTAATGTCATTTTTAAGACTGAGGGTTGCACTTTGGCTCTATAGCTCCCCTTAAAGCCTTTTCAGCAGTGAAATGGCCAGGGATAGTCAAACCCTCACGAGACATTGCATGCTCATCAAAACAGTTGTTTTGTATTGGCTGATATGGTTGTGGAAAATTGGCTCAATAGCGCCCCCCTACAAAACTTTAAAAATTTTAAAAACCCTGCCCCTGCGGTACGTTTGACGTAGCTGTACCAAACTTGAGAAACTGATGCATCTTCTCAGATTAAAAATAAGCCTCTTCAATGTGTCATCTATGATGACCAAGATGGCACCACAGACGGCCGCCTCTGGATTGCGCTCCATAGTGCTTTTGTGTTTTGGTTTTTGCTGTTTTGTCCCTCTCTGGTAACTTTTACCAGAGAAGAGCTCTTAAACATTGGACTTTCAACTGCTCATACTAATCCACTGCTCTTCATTGACCTGGAACTTTCCTGGAGTTATTAGCTGGAAGAGCAGCAGCCCTGTTTGGGATCCTCCGGAAACGTCGCAGGGGAAAACGGGCAGGCACGCTGGTTAAACTGAGACAGCGGGGTTTTTGCACTATATGCTCCCTTCAATTCACCTGGCGAATGTCCGCTCTCTGGCCATCAAAATGGACGAACTACTGCTCCTCAACAGAACTAACTCGGACTTCTGCAGATCTGCCACCCTTTGTTTCACTGAATCCTGGCTCACTGAGCGCATCCTGGAGAACGCACAGGAATTTAATCTCATCCACGCGGATCGCAAAAGGGACCTCACAGGAAAAACACGGGGAGGCGGACTCTATTTCTATATAAACAAAGGTTGGTGTACAGATGTCACAGCATTAAAGAAATCATGCAGCCTTCACTTAGAGACATTATTTATTAACTGTAAACCGTTTTATTCAGCGCGGGAGTTTTCCTAGTTTGTTCTGGTCACTGTTTACATTCCACCTCAGGCCTATGTTAGTGAGGCATTACTGCACTTGGCCGACCAGATTACTAACATGGAGAAAAAACACCCAGACTCCCTGCTCATTGTTCTTTGGGACTTTAACAAAACTAACCTCAGCCATGAACTTCCTAAGTACAGACAGCATTTTAAGTGTCCCACCAGATACACTAACATACTGGACCACTGCTACACAACATTAAAGGACGCCTCTTGCTCTGTCCCCCGTGCAGCCTTGGGACTCTGATCTGATCACTGTCTGATTCATCTTATTACGACATACAGGCAAAAACTGAAATCTGCTAAACCTGTTGGAGTTACAGGCCTGCTTTGACTGTACTGACTGGAGTGTTTTTGAGGCTGCAGCCACTGACCTGGACTAACTAACCGACACTGTGACATCTTACATCAGCTTTTGTGAGGATGTGTGCCGACTAAAACCTTCCGCACATACAACAATCAAAAACCCTGGTTCACAGCGAAGCTCAGACAGCTTCGTCAGACCAAAGCGCAGTCCTCCAGAACTGGGGACAGAGTCTTGTACAACCAGGCCAGGAACACTCTGACTAAGGAGGTCAAAGCAGCAAAGAGATGCTACGCTGAAAAGCTAAATAACAGCTTTGCAGCCAACGATCCTGCGTCAGCGTGGAGAGGCATGCGGGCACTCACCAACTACAAGAGACCATACCCCAACACTGCTGGTACTCAATGACTGGCAGACGAGCTGAATGGTTTCTACTGTAGGTTTGAAAAGCCCAGAGTCACACCTCTCCCCCACTCCAACACCATCTTCAAACAGCCACCTTCCCCCTCTTACCTCTCACCTGCACTCAAGATCTGTGAAAAGGACATGAGCCACCTCTTCCAAAGCCAGAAGATCAGAAGGCTCCTGGACCTGACGGCGTCTCAATCGTGCCTGAAAATCTGTGCGGACCAGCTGGCCCCCATCTTCACACAGATCTTCAACAGATCACTCGAGCCGTCAGAACAACCCGGAGCTTAACACGCTCAAAACTGTGGAGATGACCGTGGACTTCAGGAGGAGCCCCCCCACTCTGCCCCCCATCACCGTAATCAACAGCCCTGTGTCTGCTGTAAAATCCTTCAGGTTTCTGGGATCCACTATATCCCAGGACCTGAAGTGGGAGCCCAACACTGACACCATCATCAAGAAGGTCCAGCAGAGGATGTACTTCCTGCGTCAGCTCAGGAACCTCAACCTGCCCAAGGAGCTGCTGATCCACTTTTACACAGCCATCATTCAGTGTGTTCTTTGCACCTCCATCCCTGTCTGGTCATCACTGCAGACCCATCTCACCCTGGACACAACCTGTTCCAGCTCTTCCCCTCTGGTACGCGCTACAGAGCAATGTACGCCACAACCAACAGATACAGAAACAGTTTCTTCCCACAAGCCATCACTCTGATGAACAGCTGATTTCTGACTCACAGTGTCAGGAACAATTCCTGTGCTATAATCCAGAAACTCTGTCTCTAATCAGACACCTGTTTACTGGTTACCACTTAGTACTTATTCACCATTCTCTATTTCAGTGCTGTTCATACTGTAATATTGTCATATTGTATATACTATATACCAATACACCTACCTCAGGTCATAGGTCTTATTTATTAATTTATTCCAGCATACTTTGCACTATGCTCCATCACACTGTGTGCATATGTACATGTATGCATGTATGTGTGTATGTGTACATGTATATCACATCCACCTCCAATATGTATGCAATAATGATAATAATAGTTTTACTCCTGCATCCTCTGCTCATTGCACTGTTTGTCAATATGTCTATATTGTTTTGTGTGTATATTAGTGTTGTCTATACTGTAGTCTGGGTCTTATTTTATTATTGTGTTATGGTATTTTTTGTAGGCGGCACTGTGGAGTTTGCATGTTCTCCCCGTGTCTGGCGTGGGTTCTCTCCAGGTGCTCCGACTTCCTCCCACCATCCAAAGACATGCATGTCTCTAAATTGTCCTTAGGTGTGAGTGTTAGCGTGAGTGGTTGTTTGTCTCTGTGTGACCCTGCGATGGACTGGCGACCTGTCCAGGGTGTACGCCGGCTTTCGCCCAATGGCAGCTGGGATTGGCTCCAGCCCCCCACGACCCTGTACGCAGGATAAGTGGTTGACAACGGATGGATGGTATTTTTGTATGAGTAAGCACATCATGAGCAATGTACAATCTCAGTCAAATTCCTCGTATGTGTACACACACAATAAAGCTAATTCTGATTCTGATTTTGATACTCATGGAGCCATACCCTAATCCTAACAGGAAGTTACCTCCTAACAAACTCCTAAAGCTTTTACCTGATCAACCTCAAACGTGGACAGCGCCATCTTAAGAACCTTGCGATGTTAAATTGCGTAGGTTTTTTGATTGATCAAACATTGTTGAAGTGATGTCTCGCCATGAAAAAGGAAGTCCATGTAAATGGACTAGACTTGTTCAGATCTGTCCCAAAATTCACAAGTAAACCTCGTAAAGACTTACAAGTCAATATCCACTCATAGTGATAGCGCCGCTTACTGGTATCTGGAAAGACACATTTTAAAATGTAGTGCTTATGCCTCTTTCATATTTTTACCCAACTTAGCACCTTAGTGGACAAAAATGTCCATAGTGAGGCATTTATGCTCCTCAAAACAGTTTGACCACATCCATCTCAAAGTTCTTGTCAAATACTCTTCCCTTGGTGAGTAATTATTTGAAATTAAACAGGATGCTGTTTTTTTTAAGAATTATACCCTAAAGCCAACTGGAAGTCAGCCACTTTGAAATGAATAACTAACTGACACCTCAACCAAACTTAAGACCTAGATGATGTAAGATTGTCAAGCTTATGACTTAATGTCAAACGGCATTGCCATGGCAACACATTATTCGCCATCAAACAGGAAGCTGTTTTTTGAGTGATATACCTTTAAACCCCAGAATACAAATAAATTCAGGCTCTAGCTGGAGTGATTAGTCTAAGATACAGGCAAAAAATAGAGGCACATACAAGTCTGACCTTGGTTTTGGTATTATTTGGGATATGACTTGTTAAGTGAATTAACCCATTGACCTATCCCATACAGTAGCTTAATGTTCCATGCAGCCTTTCCTTCACATCTCACTAATTTCTGTGCCAGCAGAGCAGAAACCTGGAGAAGGCAGTACACCAGCTAGCATATTCAGATTTTTCAAAAGCAGGAAGGAGTTATACAGGTTTATGAAGCCAGGATAAGATGTTTCCATATGCAACACAGGAACCAGGATATTCCAAAAACCTGTTCAACAGGATAGTGTGCTTGCAAACCATGTCAGTGTACATTATAAATGTTTGCTGTGACTCATTCATAAAAACCTTAGGTTATGCCAGCTCAACCATATTCAGTGTCTAGTTCGTGTGTATGATTAGCAGGAAACAGTATTTTTGTTTGGTGGCTGATTGACAGGCATCTTTTATCTACACCACCAATGGCTTTGTTTGAGCATTATCTTAAGGTTTTCTTTCCTTTTTTGCAGCTGTGATTGTTCATTTGTGATTTGTTGACTTTCTGATATCAGTTTATTGCTGAACAAGACTGTGATTATACTAGCTGTCTGAGGCTAATGTGTTGGGTCATTTAAATGTATTTATCATCCCCACCTACCTCATGTAGGCTACATTTAATACCTGCACAAAATATTTATTCTAGCATGCTTTGCTCTCTGTACCATTGCACTATTGTCCTATTGTCTAATGTTGTTTTAGTTGGTGTGTGGCCTATGTCTGTATATGTACATGGTAGTTTGTGTCTACCGGAGTGAAATTCCTTGCTTGTGCACACGTACCTACCCAGCCATTAGGTTACTTTTGTTTCTAACACCTATAGTTTGTGTTATTTCATTTCATTAATTTTTTCATTTTTTCAGTGGGGATTTTTTGTTCTATACTCTTTCAATACTGTTTTCACTGTTTCACAATCACCTCCAGTTAATACCTCAGAGGTCCCCTGCTGTCTTAAGTCTTTACTGTATATCAGCGATAAACATAACAGGGTTTACAGTAAAGCAAACATAATGCATTTAATTAATGAGAATTTCCTTATTGCCTTCACTGGCAGTGATTTTAGCATTAAACACTGAAAAAGGCAACTGCTACAGCACAATAAGTGCACTGTTGTAAGTGCTGTATAATTATCAAGGGACCAAGTAACATTTTGTAGCTTGGAACTTGGTTTGCATGACATGTACATTATATAGAGATGATGAAAGTGAATGTACTAGGGAGGTCCAGGAGGGAATGTGTCTGAATTCATGTTAAAGTTCAGTCTCTGATAAATGTAAAAGAATGGTTAGAAACAAGACCTCAAATGCTGAACTCTGATGACCATGTGTCCACGAGGGAGCTGACGTTCATGGCACAGTATTTATGGACGGATAGTAAGGTGTACAACCCTTAATGTGAAAATGCCCTTAAAGTGTGAACTATTGCTTTAATACTGAAAACAACAAATTGTCCCTGAATGTCTTTTTATGGTGTCATTATAAAAATAACTCTGGGCCTTTTGACACCATCTGTGGTAGCCTACAGCAAGGCCACAGGGGTCAGGATAGGCTTTGTTTGTCTCTCCACCAGCCCATCCTCCCAAAGGGCAGGGTCATCAAAGTGTAGAGAAAGAAAGCCAAGGCATTGGATTTTCAATTTTTTAAAAATGTGGCGCATGTTCAGTGGGGGTTTAACAGCGGATAATGTGTTAAAAGTTAAAGCATCTAAAAAGAGATTGATAATTTGGAGTTTTCTTCATGGTTTCATCATGTGTTAGGTTAAGAAGGAGTCTCCTTTGTTACAATGCTTTCAAAAGGAAAAAACACACCATAAATTCCATGGGTCAAAAGCTTGACTGACTGATCTAACAAAATCTAATATATCAAAAAAGCACTTGTTCAAGTGGGATAAATAGCGCAAGTGTATACATTTGCTAGCCATACGTAAAATATGTATTTCCTCCGTAGCAAATATTCACTTAATCTCATCATGGATAGGAGCTCTAATCTCAATATACCGTCTGGCATTTGTCTAGGATTGCAAGCACATGAGGTTCCAAGATTAGATAACTTGAGACAGACACAGTTTAACCATTTCTGCAAATGATTAACTCTGAGTGGAGAATGAAAAATCTCAAACTCAAAACATTCCAGCACTTTTTAATCCATTTGATCTTGTATGAATGTCTGAATGTTAGTGCAAGATGTTACTTTTGCTGCTGCCTTATGGTGAAATTAGATGGAAGACTGAAATAGCAGCACAGTTACATTAATCATGTAATGTCAAGGTGGGTCATGAAAAGTTTTAACCAGTTTCATGAGTTTCCTGCAGTGTGGGCAGAGAAGCAAGAACATGAGGTTTCAGAAAAAGGAAGAAAAAAGTCTGAAAAGGGGAAGAACAGACAAAAGGTCGTTGGGAGAGGCTTTAGCTGTCGCTTTTATGAATGAGTGTCAGGAACAAAGCAGTGAGGGAAAGAGGAAACAGGAGTTATCAAAATCAAAATGAACACAACAAAACATGACACAGGAGGGAGCATATATAGTGACTTGACACAAACTAAATAATATACAAGGGGTAAACAAGATGAACACCTATTACAACTGTATACAAAGCAAAGCTAACTAAATCCAAATCACCCCCAAGCACATGGTTTGGCCCAATGAGCTGTGCCCAGGACTTAAGAGTCCTCAGCCCTAGGCCCACAGCCATGCCAACAGGAATGACCTCCTCACTAGGGCTGTCACGATAACCACAAAATACTTTACCCTTGTTAAATTAATAAATATGTGCTTCAAAAGTTCCACAACCGTAATGAGCTCTCTAACGGTTCAAGAATGGATCGTCATGGGCTGTACGTGTCCCGACAGCAGTGTTGTTGTGTCTCGTGTTGTTTTACTGTTTTAAGAGGTGCATGGGGCTTAGGCAGAGAAAGACGAATAACAAGTGGTCTGAGAACCAGGAAGGGAAAAAAACGGAGACAAAGGTCAGCATTTAGGGGATAAGGCTTAGAGGACAGAGCCTGACAGATGCAATCAGATGTGTCACACAGCCATGGTAAAGTGGTTGTCAGTGCATATGTGGGGGTCCACTATAAGCATGTCACAGCCAATCAGGGGGCTAGAATAAGAGCTCTAGAGTGTTTTTGTCTCTCCACAGTGAGCCTATTACAGCCATCGAAGCCAAGTAGTATTGACATGATCAAGGCCAATAACACAGGTGGCACTGACAGATCCCAAACATGTGAGAGGGAGTGGTTGATCAAGTAGCTACATGCAAATCGGCTATTTGTGACAGGACGTATCAGGTAATGTTCATGTTTGGCTTGCAGACAACTTGTCTATGACTTGATTAGCAGAATGTGTTGCCACTTAACTTGTTCATGCCTGCCAGTTTGATAAGCAGATGTTGTGTCAGAGATAAAGCTTTAGCTATGAGCGGTGGTTAGGTCACCGGGGCCACACATATAATCTGCCTTTGTGTCGAGGTAACAGGCTTCCTCTGGGCCCCTCGAAGCCTCTCAGACCGCAGAGGCATGTTCAAGACGGGTTGGGCTGACAGACATGCAGTTTCTCTATGTAGGAAAATACTGGTTCTATACTTTGCTCTTAATTTAATTTTTAACTATCTCAGTTTTGTTTGATACACTTGTACTGAAAAAAAATCCTTTCCAAATAATTTGCTCTAAAAAACAACAGCACATTTTGTCACCTGTATTAACCTTGATAGTTCCACACACGTTTCAGTGACTTGTATCTTAAATGCGCATTTTCATTTTCGTAATGAATAACCCATTATTATGTATGTCAATCTATAACTGATTGAATAATACGCAAAAGGAAAATTATTTAGCTTTTATTTATCTTTTCATTGACACAAATTTCCCATTCCACAGGTTGTTCTTACAGTATATTTAACTTAAACCTGCAATAACTGATTTTTTTTTTTGGCCAGTTGTGGGCAGCAGAAACAAGTTGTGTACACAACATGGACATATCATCTTTTAAGTTTATGTGGCAAACTTGTTAAACATCAAGTAGTTATGGAGCGACAATTATCATTCATTTAGAGTCATGTTTGTACAGTTTTTATTTGTACGATAAAAAATACCATAATATATTTTTTTAAGGTGAAAATTCAGCGGGTTGCTCCACACTTGGTATGATAAATAAATTGATTATAATATATTAAAGATTTTAAGTGTTTAAGTTTTTATTTTAAGTTTTTCTGTGGCTTTTAATTTAAGCCACTCACATGTTTTTTAATGGATCATCTTTAATTTAAGTGTAAATTTTCTGGATGAGTGTCAGACAAGAACCCCAAAACGTGACACAGAAACAGCCAATGTAGGAAGAAAGTTCAGTTTACCTAGGTCAGGCGGGCCATGGTCAAACTGGGAGATCAGGCAAACAAATATATCTTACAAGGGACAGTCAGGGAAATCGAAAGTCCAGGAATCAGGTAAAACAGGTCAAACAGGCAGGTCAGGCAAATCAAGAACACTGGAGAGCTATGCAAGAATTAAGGGAAAAGTCACACCACTTAAAGAATTCTGAATAGAAATCTGTGGAGAAATCCTGTAACGCCAAGGATGGTGGTTATATCCACCCCCCCACAAGAAAGCCAGTCATCTGCTTTTTAACAGCTAGGAAACATTGCCAGTCATATAGTTCTACTGACAGTAGAGGTTCACAGTTTAAAATGTTCTATTGGCAGCGAGATCAGATGCACTACATGTCTCACCAAATTAATGTGTGAAAAGCTCCAGTATTGATATGCAGTACTTAATATATAAATACCGGGGCTTCTATAAATGAATATGGTATATGCTGACTGTATCCATAATGTCAATTAGCATAGCATTTGTTCTCTGGTGAAAGTAGAGTTATTGGCTCTCTCCCCATTACCAGTGTCTTACCAAGATGGCTGCAGAGTGGCAGGAAGTGCCTATATCAAGGATCAAGGAGATAAGCGTGAGTTGAACAGTGAAGCCTGACCAAAGCCTGCATGGAGGGTTCCATGTAGGCCTCCAAAATAATGTCACGACCCTTTGACTTCCCGTCACACATGAAAATGTAACCATATTGTTTAGATAATCTAAAGAACCTATTTAGCCATCAGAGATGCTACGTTGATGTTTGGCAAGTGAGCCCTGTTGGTGGGCTCATTAAACAGATTACCAATCCAAGTCAGACAAACACACTGAGCCAAAATACTTCTTGTTGGAGCAGCCGGGTGCAACATGTTGCAGCCATACAGCTACCAGAATTATCTATGATAAGTACTTTGGCAAAACACACCAGACAATCTTTTGCGGAGTGAATTTAACTGGACCTGTGTAAATACTGTAGACCAGTGTTTCTCAACGGGGGCGGTACCGCCCCCCAGGGGGTGTTCCGAGGTCGATGGGGGGCACCGGTGAAGCAACATTTTGGAAAGGGGTTGCGCTGAGCTGCTTTTGGGGGCGTTTGTTGGTTGGAAATTCTAAGGCGAGTTTACACCAAAGATTCATAACAATACAAGTTTAAACTTTAAACTACTTGCAAAAAACTGTGGTCTGCAACATTAACACCTCCCAGTTTAGTCCACTGCGACTGGATGAGACTGTATTTTTTCTCCATCAGCTACTTATGGTGCAGCTTCGTGCTGCCTTCACGGGAATGGGAAGTCAGGGCATCATCTCTAAAATTTTGCCCACATGGCGTTTATAATAATAATAATAATCTTTATTTATAGAACACTTTTAAAACCGACGTTACAAAGTGCTTTACATAAAGCAGTCATGAATACATATATAGTCATAAAAACATATATAAAAACAATACAAGTAACAAAATCACTTCAAAATATGAAATAAAATCAGATAAAATCAGCGAATGGTCTACGATACAAGTATGTTTTAACAAGGGATTTAAAAGAGTTTACTGATTCAACCGACCTAATTTCTTCAGGTAGATTGTTCCAGAGCCTCGGTGCCCTAACTGCAAAGGCTCTGTCCCCCCTCAGTTTCAGCCGGGTCTCTGGGACCACTAAGAGCCCCTTACTTGAGGATCTCAACTTACAAGCTGGTGTATAAGGTACTAATAGGTCAGCAATATAGCAAGGTGCGAGACCATGTAAAGCCTTAAATGTAATCAGTAAAATCTTAAAATCAATTCTAAAACATACTGGGAGCCAGTGTAATGAGGCCAAAACAGGTGTGATATGATCACGTTTCTTGGTTCTAGTTAAAAGCCTGGCAGCTGAATTTTGGACATACTGTAGCCGAACAACAGATTTCCGATTTAGGCAGGAAAAGAGGCTGTTGCAATAGTCCAAACGTGAAGAAATAAAAGCGTGTAGAATGGTCTCAGTATCTTTAAAAGTTAAAAAAGGTCGGATTTTAGAAATGTTTCTAAGATGATAGAAACATGATTGCACCAGCTTTGTGGTGTGCTGCTCAAAACACAAATCACTGTCAAACCAGACACCAAGATTCTTTGCCACTGGCTTGATTTGATCCGATAAACCAAGTCAATCTATGAACGGCACAATATGTTTTGTTAGATGCTTGGGGCCAGTGATGAGGATCTCTGTTTTATCGGAGTTTAATTGAAGGAAATTATTGGACATCCAGCTTTTTAACTCACTAAGGCAGTCCTTCAATGAAGTCAACATTTCAGGGTCAGTGTGTTTAATAGGCAGGTACAATTGTGTATCATCTGCATAAAAATGGAAAGAGATACCATGTCTTTGAATAAAGTGCCCTAAAGGAAGCATATACAATGAAAATAAAATTGGCCCCAAGACTGACCACTGCGGTACCCCATACTTAATAGTAGTGTATGAGGACGTATAATTATTCAAAGACACACAGAAAGTCCTTTCCGACAAGTAAGAGATAAACCAATATAAAACAGTGCCAGAAATCCCCACCCAGCGTCTCATTCTTTCCAAGAGGATACTATGGTCAACGGTGTCAAACACAGCACTAAGATCTAAAAGTATCATTGGTAACTTTGAGCAACGTTGTTTCAGTGCTATGGTATTTCCTAAAGCCTGATTGAAACTTCTCAAAGATGTTATTTGTTTCTAATACATGTAGAAGTTGCTTGGCCACAATTTTTTCTAAAATTTTAGCAATAAAGGGCAACTTGGAGATTGGTCTATAATTTTCGGGGAGGGAGATGTCCAGTCCAGGTTTTTTTAACAATGGGTTAACCCACGCAGTTTTAAAATAATCTGGGACACAGCCGCTGGACAAGGAACTATTAAAAATTGAGAGCAAACAAGGCCCTACAGAATCCATGACTCTTAATAAAAACTTTGTCGGTATCACATCAAGAGGACTGGAAGATATTCTCATATGTGATATCGTTTCTACCAGTTCCGTAAATGTAATTGGATAAAATGTATTAAAACTATCATGCTGTGAATGAGGAAAGTCTGAGGAAGTGGCACTAGGTGTGATAGAAGCTCGAATTAACTCCACCTTTTCAATAAAATACGATAAAAACACCTCACAGTCAGCATTACTTTCAGTAGGGACACGAGGTGGGGCCGGATTTAACAGCAGATCAACAGTCCTAAATAAAAACCTTGGGTTATGGTAATGTGAAGAGATGAGTTCTGAAAGATATTTTGTTCTAGCCTCCTTAACCATGCTATTATACTGTGCCAGCAGCTCCTTCATGCTTACGTAGTGTACTCCAGATTTGTCCAGATTTCTTCCACCTACGTTCTGCTTTCCTATATTCCCTTTTTAAGCTGCGGGTACTGTTATTGAGCCAAGGCTGTTTTTTTTCTCTAGCCTTAGACTTAACTTTAAGGGGTGCTATAGTATTTAATAAGGACAAGCAGAATGCATTGATGTTATCCAGCAGGTTACTTGTATTAGAATACTCAGACAAGTTAACGCTTTGAATGTCAAAAAGTGAGCAAAATTGTGCTACACTATGGTCATTTAGGATGCGAGAACACATGGCATGGGATATGACTTTAGGATTAGCGGGTGACTCACAGCTAAAAACTATACATCTGTGGTCAGATAGAGCCATATCCAGTAAAACCACAGTAGAGATCCTCACACCCAGAGAAAAAACAAGGTCTAACGTATGACCACGATTATGTGTTTCTCCACATACATTTTGTTGAAAATTAAAAGAATTTGTGATATTTAAAAACTCAGAAGCACAACTATTGGTGGGGTCATCCACATGGATATTAAAATCACCACAAATAACAACTTTGTCATAGTTTAAAACAAGAGTAGATAAAAATTCTGGAAGTTCTATTAGAAAGCTGCCCGGAGGTTTTGGAGGACGATAAACAATAGCAAATATAATTGGGTTTAAGTTTCCAAGTTTAAAAGTCAGGGTTTACTGTGCAAACTCCGGAAAAGTGACGCTCTGTTTCTAGGTGGAAAAGTGTGTATTTCTCTGAAGAATACACTGTGAACATCTTGTTATCGCAGTGGTTACACATTTAAAAGAGGTATATTCTGCTGTCAGACTCACCCTGAAAGCAACTTCGCTGCGAGTGACACCAGCGAGTGACGTCGACCCTCCTCGAGCTGTGAGTTGCAGACAGTTTGTGACAAAGCAGACGTATAGGTAGTTTCAGTCAGCTATAAAAATATAACGTTAAAAACTGAAGCCCTGTCTTGCTCTGTTGGGGATTGTTAGCGGCACTTTATCAAAGCTAATGCACTTGCAAAATAATATTTTCATGCCAGGTGAGTTAAAAAGCAGTCATTAAGATCACTAACAAACAAAAAAATGGTCAGTTATAAATATTTGTAATATAAAATCTTTGGAGATTAAATCAATCCATATATTTTAACGTGTTCATCAACTTACATCATGCTTTTTTAAAAGTTAATCTGTAGATTCCCCAAGGTACAACATCAAACACTGAATAACAGCATCTATGGTCACGTTGATGCTAGGATTGCTTGGAGCCTAAAATCACAAACAAACATAATTCAAGTTCATGGTGTAAAAATCATCCACGAACCTAAAATGTGTTAAAGCTGCAATTTTCAGACTAGGTGTCTGATACTATTGCTAAATAAAGCACAATCAAGAACCCTTGATGTGCTGTCCCATGGACCATTCTATTGAAACACTTCCTGCCATTACCCAGGAGGTGGTCCCAGCTGAGAAATAATGCATAGCACATAAACTCTCATAAAATCACAACATTTTACTTCTTCTCTTTTACATGCTTTATATGTGCTGGTAGGCACATTTTTTTTTACCTTTCAACAAAGTCAGAAAATCTTCCACTTTTTACGAAAAGCTGGTTTTAGCTTCATATTTATAATCCAGAATAATGGTAAAAAAATCTAACTCTTACAGATATAAAAATACCCAAAATACTGACCTCTTCTTTTAAGAAGCAAGTACATAGAGCTCAGTGGCAGATTGGATTACAGAACAGGACATTAGAAAACATAATAGTCATTGAAGGGTACCTTGAGTAGGATAGCCGTCACTGCCCCATGGTTCTGCCCTTGGAGTGGAAGAGGTTCAGAAGTCTGAGAGTGTGGAAAAGACAAATAATGAAACCATCTTTAAAGCCTCAACTATCACAAGTTTACATATTGTTCTTACAACACTTTTAAAAGCCTTGTTTGAGTGTAATTAAACCCTTAATTGTGAAGGGACTGCTTTAACAGTTCGAGTCAAGCATATAGCGGTTGTATAATCTTAAATAGGGTTTTATTGTCATTGTGCTTTGACATTATGTGTAATGTTAGGTCTGGGTTGGAAAAGCCAGCCAGCATGAGCTGTACATTAGCTGCCCCGAAAATATCCAACTTCATCTTCAGTACAATTTGCCTGAGAAAACTAAATGCAGTAAATTTTAAAAAATGTAGCAGATGACGATGTCCATGTGGTGCAAAGCAGTTTGGCCGGAAGTGCAAGGCGATTAAAATCAAAGACCTCCAAATGAGTAAAATTTAAACATTTTCTGCGTCTTTGACATTCCTGATAAAATATAATTAAATTCTACTAAGTGAATCATAGCTGATTTTATTCAAACAAAATTGAGTAAAATGTAATTAATACACATTTCAAATTTGTTGAATTCAGCTCAACATGATTCCAAACTGCACATAGTCTTTTTTATTATGTATAGGTTACTCATATTTATTTACTAAATATTAATTAACCCCAGTCTCAGTGGGAAACACGGAGTTAGGATAAGTTACAGCTAAAAAAGTCCAGTGAGTTACTGAATTAAAACAGATTAAATTATCACTGAGATGAAAAGGGGCCACAAACACATTCAAATAGGTTACTTCCCCACAAAAAAGGAGGTAACACTTACTCATGTTTGTTGACTCAGCAGGATAAATAAGTTGATCTACAGGAGAAAAATATTTAAAAGCAAAAAAAAATGCCTGAGAGCCTCACTACATTGTATTCTATTATAATTATATATTTTGAATTGTCACCTGAATTTTCAGACATTTCCACACTAAATTGGTGCAGAAAAGGCAGAAATTAGGGGAGAAATCTTCACCAGATTGCAGGAAATTAAGTGTTTAATGCTCAAAATCTTCTGGGGAAGGACCCCCATACCCCCCACTTATTAAGTACCCTATCCAAGAAAACAGTATCTTGCTTCATACACAGTTTCTGGGAGGAACATTCACTTATTAGTTAAATATAATTACTTTTCACATGGCTTTTTTGTTACCTTTTCCAGGTTTTTAATAACAATAGTAACAAATAAAAAAATCTAAATATATTCAGGGCAAATAGCCAACATCATTTTGATGGGGGGCGGTGAGTGATCTGGATAATGGATAGGAGGACGCTGGCCCAAAAAAGGTTGAGAACCACTGCTGTAGACCAATGAGGGAATGAAGATGGACAGGGTAAAAACATTTGAGGGGAATGAGGTGGGTGTAGGACGTGAGCAAGTGGCAGGATCTGAAACAACTGTGACTAGTTTGATGTCACCAAGCACTTAAAACATTAATTCCTAACAGCAGTTAGGAAGTTAGGAAAGTCAATTAAATGCTCTTCATCCTAAAAGAAAAACAAAACGTTTCTCTGTCCAGTTCAGAATGATTTCCTCCTCTGAGACGCTTTGATGATTGATTTTAGGCTGAGAGTGTCTTTATGAAACAGACTGATCCTGGTTCAGTTTGTAAGGCTTATTCAAGACAGGCTTTTCACAATAAGAGGCACATTTAGAAAACAGTCCTCTGAGGGTTGACAGAAGGAAAACACAAACAATCTAGGGTGGACTTAAATCCACAACCTTCAGGCCATAAAGCACCTTCTCTACCAGCTGAGGTATCAAGTGTCCAGGAAGTGCACATATAGTGTCACACAGAGAAGATCAGACTTTGTCAGTACAAATTTGTTTCAATGAGAATTTACTTAAGGTTGAAGTCTTTAAACTTTCTTTCTCTGCAGGTTGATGAAAATTAAGTTTGTGCAGCTTTAGTCTTATGTCTCTCTGGTTCTTTGTGTTGCTCAGTGCTGAAGTTGCTCCACTTGCGAAGGACACTGACTAGCATTGTGGAGGCTGGGGATAAATGCCGATTCAGAGAAGTACGTCACACAGGTGTGTGTGTGTGTGTGTGTGTGTGTGTGGGGGAGAGGCTGGGGGCGCTTTTGTTATCACTTTACAATATCTGCAGTGTTTTAGTGTATCATATCATATGACTCACCTGTATTGTCACCTGTACAGGTTACATATTATTCAGTAAACCTGTCTCATTACAGCTTTTTAATGGATCATCTGCATGCTTTCAGTTAAAATTGGTACATTTTAAGGGATTGTTTTGAAAGTGGATAGAAGTAAAAACTCCTTAAAATGTACAAAATAACATTACAGGTAACTACACCTTAATTTGTACCTTAAATTAAGATGCAAATGTAAGATTAATTAATAATTAAATATATATATTCATTAATGGATTTATGTATATAATAGGGATTTAGTTGTTCATCTCCACAGTTGAAGGTTTTTTAAACACCCTCAAAAACTTAAGTTTCTTCTGTCTTTTATTTTGAGCTGATCTTACCTTCCCTCATAAGGATTTGTTTATGAATTACCTGAATGATATGTGTTTTTTTAAGAGAAGTAATCCCATAAAATGTACTAAATAGTATTAAAATTACCTCAACACTTTCACTTTTATTAAATATGTATTCTGAGGTGGGGAAAGTTAGTATATTATGCTTTCAACTCTGTGTGGTTAATTGCATTTTGCAATATATATGTCAGATATTACCAAAATGCTACAAGAATGCTCAAATGTGTGCACTAATCATAGAAGACAAATACAAGCAGGCAGCCATACTGTACTCATCAAGTCCAATATTCACTGTTTTACCTTTGTTTTTGTTCTTTATCAGCTCCTGAGGGAAATATCTGGCTCTTTAGCTACTAAATGCTTCATTATTTACACCAGCTAGTGGCTAACTGTGTCTGTTTGGTGCTGAGCAGGTAGAGTTCAGTGGGTTTTTATAGCTTTTTTGCTGAAAATAGCTTCCAGCTGCGACTAAAAACCACACTGTGAGAGCGATGCGAAGGAACCAAAACACTAAAGTTGTGGTCCAAACAACAATGAGCTGAAAATTGCTATAAAGCTCCACAAAGCTGATGGGAGCTGCAGATTCAGGTGATAATTCTTCATCACTAAAAACCCCATTCCTATTGTCATTTGACACACTGTTGTAAAAATATTGATATCAACACTCACCCAAAAACCCAGATTAATAGCTGCACCCCAGCTCATTTCCCTTCTCCTTGCAGTGTGTGCTCATTTACACCCCCTCATGGATTTACAAAGAAAATGATGGTGAAAGAAGGGTGGAGACTGCCTCTCCAGCTCACACTGACACTAATCCAGTGTCAGTGCAGTACACATGGGGAGGGAACGAGCTCCAACTATAGAGGAGAGGGGTCTGCACTGAGCCAGAACGGTGGCCCTTGTCTCCCTGTCCCTTCCTCCCTCTCTTCTACCCCTCTCCTTATGATTATCCAGACTCATCATCCTCTATGGTCTGCCGTTTCCTGTTACTTAGTTACCAGTTGCCATGATTTGCCTGGGCCGCTTGTGTTTCCATGGTGACTGTACCCATTCGTCTCCTGGCTGCCTCTCTGCTGCACCGTCCCGATGGCCTGTAGCCACCCCAGGCTCTGACCCGCAGCTCCCTGCCTCCCTGCCTCATGGTCCCATAAGGCTGTCAGTGTGTGTTGACGTCGCACTGCAGCCCCTCATCATGCCAGGCTGGTAAATGCAACTTATGGTTGGTCGGTGTCGTGGCTGACTGAGCAGACAAAGAGAGAGAGAGAGAGTTGATATAATAGACACTAGATATGCAGTCAGCATGCTCCCCCTCTCCTTACACAGCTGCATCTCATCACACATCAAACACAACATCAGTATGAAGACTGCACAGTAGAAAACACAGTCATGTTTTTCTGAAAGGGTGAAATCACACAAAAAGAACAAAAAACAACATAGTTCCCCATTCAAAAGGTCCTACAGGATTTTCACGTTGTCTAATAGAAGCCTTTATCCTTTAGTGTTCTATATATATATATATATATATATATATAGTCCTTTACCTTGACATGGCATCATCAAATTTAAAAGATATTTCATTCTGTCATTTGCAGACTAGTATGTATGGCTAAGGATATATATCAGACAGATTTCTACATATATTATTATCAGTTTTATTGGTTTTATTATGGTTTTATTATTACATTTTCAACATTTTTATGTCACATGCATTCGTCTTAAAATAGTTTCACTGTTTGCATTCCCACTGTCTTATTATCAGCTTGTCAGTTATCTGTAAAGCACTAACCTGTCTGAAATGCGCCATACAAATCACTTTAAATGATTGATTGATTACATTGGATGTCAATGGACAACATTGCAAAATGATAGGCTGTCATTGTAATTAAGGATAATTGTCTGACCTCATTATGGACAGTTTTCATTAAAACTAATTTTCTAATAAAAACTAAATATTCTCATTTAAAACTGTTATATTGTGGCTGTACCCTGAGTAACAAAGGCAATCTGGAAAGAAATGATACTGTTGATTCTTTAAAATGTATTCTTTCAACGCTAAAAGCACCCAACATCACAAAAATAATGAAAATAGAAACTAAATAATAATGATTTCATTCACTTTCTTTGTATTGTTTTGTTGATATTTAAAAATCTCAGCAAATAAAACACTTTTCAAGACTAGATACCACTAAGTGGGAAATGTGTTTTCATGTAATTTGGGTGATTTGACCCTATTAATCTCAAAGGGGGCATATTATAACAATTATATATGTAAGAATATTTCAGTCCAAAATACAAATATTACAACACAGACAAACAAACCATGCAGTGAACTGAAACAGAAAGATATATTTTTGATTTGTGTGGTCTTGTGTAGGACAAGTCTGGTTCAGGATTGGGCGGAGGGAAGGGGGGCACAAAGGAGGTGCAGTCATCAGCTCCACCGTCAGGAGGCAGTAGTAGTTCTCAAATTGCCACTCAGATTTTATCACGCTGGGAGATCAACACAGGCCGAGCAGGGTAAACTTCATTACCCCTCACAGTGTCTCTGTCTCTCAAACTCTTATTCAGTCTAACACTCACAGCTCTGTGTCACTGTCTGTTTCTCTGCCTCTGTTTAACGTCCCCCCTGAAACTCTGCTGAGGGTGCACCCTGCTCGAAGACAGATTGTGTTTGTTTACACTACAACTACACTGAAATTCCCTTTACAGCGAGATCTGCAGACATCCTCTGTGTACCTCTGTAACTACCCCCGAGGAAAAAACTTTGAGTGTGGCTGGATGAGCGCTCAATGAAATCATCAGTGGTGGCGTTAACTTAAAGAACGTTTACTCAATTTAATTAATAAGTAAATTATATAAGTAATTGTGATGCGTTTAACTTGACATTTACTTTATTCTTGCACTATATTTTTTAGAGAAAATATTGTACTTTTTACTTTTTAGCAGATTAAGGTTTTGTATAAAAAACACAAACTTTTACAATGTGATGCATTATTTTTGATTATACAACCAAAGAGTATATGAAGCTGCAAAAAATGGCATATTAATGACCAATTAATTTAAGATTAATTTTATGGTTCAAATGCAAACAATATATAACTTAGTAATCGTTTATGTTTGATTTTAAAGTAAAGTAGTACTAAAATATTTCAGACAAATGTCTGCGTTAATATCCTCAGTGGTAAAAATGAACAAATATAGACTGGGAGTCAGTGAAAACAATAACATCTTCAATAACAGGAACTGCTAAAACAGTAATATAATATATACAACAACTCTCAAACATGCCATTTTGCATAATGTCTTTTACTTTAGGTAGATTCTGAATACAGGACCTGAACTTAACAGGGCTTTTAAACTGTTATATGGCAATTTAGTATTGTACTTCCATTAAGTTGGGCAGCTTGCAAGAAACAGAATAAAAAAACAATGGTCAGAAGAGGCTGAGATATCCAGACTTTTAGTGTGGGTCAAACTCCATATAAACCCATAATGCATCTCAATAGCATTTTGCATTAGACTGTCCTGGATATTGTAACAACCCTAAAGTTTGTTTCTGAATTAAACCAACACAGAAACTGAAAGTCAATTTATTTAAGCAGCAGATTGAAAATCACTTTTCTTAACAGCGTAACCGTTAGCTTCTGTAAGCAGTGCAGGTGACAGAATTTTAAGCTCTGCGGTTGAATGTTTCCTGCTGAAATGCACCGTGAGAGGTGTATTTTTATTCTCCCCTGAAATTTATATACACAGCTTTTGCCTTTTTTTTAATCAAAGAACCAGATATATTCTAACACTGTTGTTAAGCTTGTACTGTTTTCTCAGGCTGAGTAAGGGCTTGTAAAGTCAGTGGGGTGCACCTTAAAGTAAAGAATCTGATGTTCCACCTGTGGATACCATGCACACGTAGATTTTGTCTGTGGCATGGAGACGACATTGCATGTGGGCAGAGAGGTTGATATACTACTCAGTTAATCCAGCAGTTAGTGGGGAGCAGGTCAGGGTGTGAACAGATGCATGTGAAGCTGCTGTCACCATGCCTGTGTTTTTGAGTGAGGGTTTTTATTTTTGAGCGTGGGGTATCTCCGTGCGAGACAGCCCTCGCTGTGGCCCTCCAGGACAGGAGCTGTCCGCTCATGGTGAAAGGAAAGTGCTCTGTGGGGGACTGCGAGCGTAATTACAGCAGTTTTGCCTCATTAGGAGTGAGGAGGCGTGACCCTGCCTACAGGTCTGACAGCTGAACCGCATGGTTGGCGGCACTGAGAAATGATCTTCACTCAGAGGATGAGAGGGATCGGTGTTTTACAGGAGGGCAGTAGTCCGGTTAAAGATGTGTATGTTTTGTGCAGTGGTAGAAGAAGTTTAGATCCTTTACTTGAGTAAAGTGATGCCACAATGTTTAAACACTCCAATACATACAATCCTTGCATTCAAAATGTACATTGAAGTTTTATCAGCAAAATGTACAAAAGCCCCTGAGTGATACAGCATATGTTTATGTAATTTTATGTTATTATCATTACTGATGCATTAATGTGTAAGCAGTATTTTAATGTTGCAGCTCAATGGTTCCCAACCTGGGGGTCGATCCCTTAAGGGTCCCATGATAAATCTCAGGTGTCACCTGATGATTAAAGGTCAATTAAAAGAATCTGTTCATGATATTTTTTATATTTTCTTGTTTTGTCTCCAATGTATGTTTTTTTCTGGTGAAATACTTGACATGTTTACTTCTTACAGCCTTAAAATAAGGAAAATAGTTTTAACTATACCAATTGGCTGTTTTTACATTTTAGTATTATTATTACTGTTATTTGGGTTATTTCCCAAACTAAAATGTGCTTATTTTGATTCCGGTGTTAAACACAACAAGCTCAAGTTTTACCTTGACATATGTTAAACAGTATGACTTTCAAACCTGCAAAAGATACACTTGTTACTGTATTAATAGCTGATCAAATACTAAAAAAACTACAGTCAGATTATTGTCTTCTGGTTTTCTATCCATGGGTAAAGTCAATCCATTATTGTGTTGGTGCTTGTTCACAAGGATTCACAACAAATAGCTTCATTTTTAGGAGTCACAAGCCAAAGAAGATAGAATTTTGCTGGTCAAGACTAATTTATATTCTGTTTAATCTATAATAACACGTCATACTTGATAAAGTGACCATATATTTTGTATGTAGGCTAATAAATCCTCATCTGCATTACTAAAGCTGTAAAAAAGTATAAGAGGTAATACAAACAAACTAGAGATTCATGTCTAAAATCGAACCTTTCAAAATAAGAGCAGCATTTTGAGATGTTTCCTCCCCTGAGGGGTGTATGGGGGGCCGTGGGGCTCATCCAGCATGCAGGCCAGTCCTGAGAGAAGACACAACATGAGACCAAATGATGAAATGAAATGAAATAGCTTGCAAAGGCCCTCAACACATGTGCGTTTAGTTTTTTTTTATCTGACGATCTGTTAACGGGAGTGTCGAGCTGCTCGTCATTCAGTCTGGGTGGGGCTTTTCTTTTTTTGGTCCAGCATGCCGTTGTCTGAGTCAGGATGGCGAGATGAGGACGGGGCATCCCACTCACCCTCTGCACAGGCCGGAGACACTGCTGCGCTGCTGTCATGGCAACAGCAGCAGTCACCACCGCCAGCATGGGCCTATAATGTACACACACACACACACACACACACACACACACACACACACACACACACACACACACACACAGGCCAGGAGGAGTCACACATAAACACGCATACACACACAGAAGAAAACTACACATTGGAGACAAATACAGATCCTAAATGTGTGCAGCTTTTCCTTCCCTTGTTCCCCAATGTGAAATTAACAAAGTAGAAATTAAATCAAAAGGCTTTATTTTCTTTACTGAGGCAGGCGTTGAGATTTTTTAAATCACCACAAGCGTTTTTAAATCACCACAAGAGAAACTTATTTTCTCAAATTTTCTCAAATAATTGGTTAAGTATTTGTAAAACTCTTTTTTTTTTCAATCTACCCAGTAAAGTTAGACAATCTTTTTGGGGTGGTATCAAAAGCATAAAAATGCAAGTTGTATCACAAAAGGCACAGTTGTATGAGGATACAGTGTTTTTTTGTTTCCCTCATGACTGTATCTGTTTCACTCACATTTAATGTATCTATATATCTACTAAAAGAGTTTCCTATTATAAGTGTTTTCTAGCATTTTCTTTATACTGTATCAAATCAATTCTGCCCCCACCCCTCGCTCACCTTCCACGTCTCCAAATCGGACATTTTCTCACTGCGTCTGGGCAACATTACGCTTGTAAACCGCAGTCTTTGCTGCAAATTATAGCCAATTACCAGTGCCGATATGAGTGTGTGTCTGTTTTTTACGGGATAGAAAGAGCAGACAGTGTAAAAGCGCGAATCACATTCAAACAGGTGTGAGGAGCTGAAACAATCCCAGGTGGCGCGTGTTGATCGGATATGTGGGCATATTGGAGCACACTGTGAGCATCTTTAAGGTTTTTTTTAAAATGGGGGTTGAGCAACCCGCATCCGAAAATAGTGCTGTAGTGTCTGTTAAAGTAGGTCGATAGGAACTGAGAGCGACGTTTGTTTCCACGCTTGTCTGTGTTCTTTGTTGTTTAGCGAGGACTGTGGGGTTTTTTTTCTTCATACCCTTTAGAGAAGAGCGTTTTACGCACAGGTGGGAGATACCCGCTCAGCGTACTGTAGGACAGCCCCCCTCTCTGCTCCTCAGCGGTTGATGTGAGGAAGTGACATTTTTCACCGCTGCGGTTCGGGACAGCACTGCTCCTCTGCAAACAGGTGTGCTACTGTCCGGATCACTTTTGCTGGGAAACCACGGGGAGGTAGCGTCCCAAAACCTGAACCGAGCCTCCTGGACGCGGGACAGCAAGCACCAGAGGAAGAGAATCAACCCGTTCAAGTCTTTTCTTTATTAGCCTGGGCTCTTTTAACGGGTTCAGACAGAGAGGGAGAGAGGGAGCGATGGCAACGAAAAAGGCGTGCGTGGATGCGCCCAAAAGGAGCCGGAGTCCGGTCGTGTTGGAAGCGGAGATGTTCAGCGAATTTCAGGACTGGTGTCTCCGGACTTACGGAGACTCCGGTAAAACAAAGACCGTCACCCGGCGAAAATATAATAAAATCATGCAGACACTGTTACAGAACGACGAGTCGGATGGCGTTTATATTGATAACAGCCACATCAACGCCAAATTCAAATTTTGGGTGAAGTCTAAAGGATTTCAGGTCGGGACGAACGTTTTGGGAGAGCACAACAAGAAAGGAGCTCCAGGGAAACCCGTCCTATATGTCCCGGTCAAGTCAACGGTAAAGTGTGTGTTTCTGCGTGTGTGTTTGTGTGTTGTGTGTGTGCGCGCTCGTAGGCTATGTGTGTGCGTGTGTGTGTGACAGAGAGAGACATGCGTGTACACGCGCATGAGATGTCCCGTTGCAGCCTATAAGTTGCTATTATTTCAGGCTGCACACATGCACCTGTCACATGAATAAATGACAACTTATAATGTTTCGTCCCGGCTCGCCCCGTCCTTCCTTATAAAGCTTCACTTTGTCCACATCCCAACCAGAGCAGCCCTACTCTCATCCCTTGCTGCCATAGCAACGCCGGTGCCTCCTGGCAATCGTCAATTGTAAAAGGTAGCCTATCATGCATAGCCATCTCACTAGAGAGGTTGAAGTCCTGTCAACGGCACGTTGCCGGGTGCAAGGCACGAGATAATTGACTATTGACAACATTTAGTTTGAAACGTGTTCAGGTCTCGTGTAGCCCGATATGGTGAGGCTGTGCGCGCGCGCGTGGATGCAACGGCATGTTCGTGGGTCGGGTATGTCAGGGTGCTCCGGTGTGCTTCTTCAGGGACCACAGGCCATTAACGCCAACTTAGAAGATGTCAGATTCACCTCTCTGCTGTGCAGCGCAGCAGGTTTGATTGTTAGTGATTCATCAAAGGCACGCGCCCTGACTGTCCCGTCTAAACCGAGCAACACGGACTGTGTCCGTGCGTCGGTGAGACTGATTTGTCTTCCTCTGAGAGAGCAAAGATAGGGTGTGAAAATATATCTTTAATTTTATATATTTTTTCATAAAAATGCGATTGTGTGACAGCCAGTGTGAGTCTCAGTATTTGCACCCCACTTTTCATTGTCCTGGGCAGGATGCGGATCGGCTCTCAGGCACTCGTTGCTCTGGCAACACCTGTGTAGTCCAGGATAGTCTCTAGCCTCTGCCGCATTTTATTGTGTACGTTCCAACATTAAGCTCCATAATTAATAAGACTGTCTTTGCAAAAGAAAGATTTTAAAATCAATTCCTTCATTTTGATGAAGGGTGGCAATTGTGCGTAATTGGTGACCACGTGAGAGGCTGTGGCGGAAACAAAAGGGTCTGCTCGGGACTGATAGCGACATACGCCCACAGTTAGTGCTCAGACTTCACTTCTACATGTCTCTGGATGACGGGATGCGTAATAGAAGTCAGGTCACCATATCCCGCTGTATGGTTCTGAGGCTGCAGGTGTGTTCAGGGTTAAACCACACATTCTTCTTTTTTAACGGATTGCCAAGATAAACATGTACATGGAGAACTCTCAGCACTGCCCCAGTAGCTTTCTCGATGTGCGCGTGCGCATGTGCACGCGCGCCCGTGTCTCTGTATAGTGTTTGGGCCTGCTATGCCAGCAAGGAGGCAACCACCATTTTAAATAAAGGCTTTCAGGGAATAATCTCACCCCCACCCGCCCTGCTGGGACAGAGTCTCTCTGGACCTCAATGAGCTGAAACACATTTTGTGTTAACAAACTAGAGAAGATATTGGCACAGATTATAGACTGAATCCCTTGGTTTTGGTTGAATGGCACTGATCCCTCGACAGGTGTTATACCTGTGTGAATGCACAATTTAGATTCAGGCCAACTGCTTTTACAAAACTCCTCTAATCTCCACTCAATATTATGTTTCCCTCTGGGCAAGAGGGCAGGTGTGATCTGCCTCTGCAGGTGCAGATGGTGCCTGAAATGTGTTGCTGATTATCTTTGATTGGCTCTTGTCATTTCTTGTTGATAAAAATTCTTATATATCCTCTTGTCCAATATATGAATCAATGTAACATTCTCCAGGTCAGTCTGATTTCTCTGTGAGGCCTGTCTAACAATGACTGAGCTGAAATAATTTTCTGAGGTCATTTTAAACCATTGGAGCGGCCAAGAAAGAAGAGTCTTACTGAAAAAAAAGTGTCTCAGCGTTCATTGGAGAGTAATGCTCACGCTTTGTAGCTGATATCATAAAGCAGGGGGAAACCTTCCTCCTGACTCAGCTCCACTTGGGAAATTTAAACAACAAACAAAACATCAACCGACACAAGCTGCTTCTAATGATGAGTCAGAGGCAACAAATCAACCAATTTATATGCATGTGACTAT
Source organism: Lepomis macrochirus (assembly GCA_024633595.2). NCBI lineage: Eukaryota > Metazoa > Chordata > Actinopteri > Centrarchiformes > Centrarchidae > Lepomis > Lepomis macrochirus. The sequence continues at coordinate 24,063,564 of JALXJV020000014.1, read as the reverse complement.
TAGAGAGCATGGTTTTTGATTCAGCGTTCGCAGGTTTTATAAATAGGCTGTCCTGGGCCAGTGGAAAAGTGACACACACAGGAGCAGACGTTCAAACACGCACACACAATGGTCACTGCCTCCTCGTACGGCTGCAGGGCCGGGGGCGTGTCTCTGGAGCTCGAGCATTGGAAGCCCCGCTGCAGCTGCTCCCAGGGTGTGCCAAGTTTCTGTATGGGGGCAGGCATGGGGCTAAATGACAGGAGGCTGGGTGGGGGTTGGGATGGATGGTGGATGATGTGCAGACAGAGAAGGTCTCTTCTATGTGTCGTTGAACCATACAAGGCGGCTTCAGTGTGTGACGGGACAGAAAGGCAGGGCACAGTAGCCCAGACTCAGTGTAAATGCCTTCTTTTCAGGCCGGACACAGAATTATTTTCTCTCTGAGTTTCCTCTCCATCTCTGTCCTCCATCCCGTGTTGTCTCGCCTTCTTTCTGCAAAACTCAGAGCCCTCCCAGTGCTCACAGAATCCAGCAACCCTCAGTGTGGAGATGCAACCTCGTTTAGCTCTCATTATGTCCTGATTAGAGGACGCTACAGAGGAGGAGGGGAACAGGACCAGAAACAGACACAGAGATGCACCACTGAATTGCACACTGTGCGAGCACAAGACTTGCCCGAGATGAAGGGAGTCAGAGTGCAGCCAGTTTCAAAAGAAACGCTTAAACGCCCTGTGCATTTCCCCTTGGCTGACATGAGCATTGTACTGAAAAATTTGAAGTACGGCGAGCTGTTGCTTTTTGTTGCCATGCCAACTGAAATCACAAATAGGTTTTAGTGGACATGCTCTCTCTCTCTCTCTCTCTCTCTCTCTCTCTCTCTATCTATCTATCTATCTATCTATCTATCTATCTATCTATCTATCTATCTATCTATCTATCTATCTATCTATCTATCTATCTATCTATCTATCTATCTTATCATGTACACACAATACAGTCCAGAAAAACCTCACATGATATTTAAAAGTTGCTAGAGGTGCTGTCACAAACTATGAATACAGTCAACAACAGCCTCTGTAAACCTTTATAATTGAGCCCATATGATTAATCCAAAACCATTATTTAAAATCTATCAGACCCTTAAACTGAAAGTATTCACAGTCAATCAGGAGAAAATTAACTTTCAACGAGGGCTGCAACTAACAATATTTTCATTATTTTCTCTATTAATCATTTGGACTGTAAAATGTCAGAATATGATACAAAAAAGTCCATCACAGTTTCTCATAGCTCAAGTTGATGTTTTGCAAATGTCTTGTTTTGTAAAATAAGAAATTTGAAGACAACACCTTGGGCTGTGGGCCATTTTTCAGTCTATTCTTACATTTGACCAAAAAGAATTAATCGATAAATTAACAAACAATCTGCAGTTCATTCAGAATGAAAATAATGGTTAGTCTTACAGTGACAGGAGAAGATAAGATTAAACAGGGCAGTCACAGAAAAGAGGTTCTCAGGAAAGAGGATTTAATAATGCTATCAATTTACAAAAAAATACAGAGTTGTCTTGGGACGTCCGCTCCTCCGCCACTTTTCATAATCTGTGTCTTGGAAAATGGGCCCTAAATGTTTGTGCCTCACCGTCAGATGGGAAGAGGAACATCATTATTATCTGATTAATTAGTCCACATTTCCCCTGAGAGATCCTCTTTTGTGGAAGGGCCACAGAGTCAAAAGAATACTGGCCCTATTATTCAACAGCATTTGCATTAACGCTATTTTTGCATGGAGATTCTCCAGCGCTTTGGTCTGGTGTTTTTTTTTTGTTGTTGTTTTTTATGGATTGTTGTTTCGTCCCTCTTTGGCAGCTCTTATTAGAGGGGCAACACATGGACTCACAGTCATGGGTTTAAATGGCAAATGCTCACCGCCCCAAACAAGAATCACCTAGTTCTCATCTCTTTGGCATCAGTGGCAGATGGACTAAAGCTGAATTTACCTGTGCATGTGTGATGGTGACTGACGTTTTTGAATCATGTGCCTGTGTTTGAGGCTGGAGAACACTTATTTGTTAATTAAACGAGAGCCAAACTGGGATTCATGAAGAAATGAGTTTATGTCAATATGTGTTAATTTCAGATATTATTATGTTTCTGTGACTTACAATGGGCGAAATGAAATCCATACTCCACCTATGTGGTAGTTTTGTGCGTGTATGTGTGCTCATACAAAGAGGGGGTCGCTGATCGCATGCTCCGTGTTTCCTCCCTTCAGCACCCTCTCTGTTGCCATGGAGAGACCGTTCTTTGCTTTCCCATAGGAGGAGAAATTAACACCATTTTTAACTGGCCCGGGGGCCTCCCCCCCTGTGTGGGAGATAGTCTGAGTTCTGCTACGCACACACACACATACACACACACAGAGTCTGTAAGATGGCAATAATCTTCCTACCACACCACTACTGTCATATTTAATACCTTTGCAAGGACAACGTTTAACGAACTGGGACAGCATTATAATAGCCTGAAAATGGTGAAATGGACTCTGGGATGTGATGATGCATGTGCGAGTCATTTACATACCATTTTGAATCAGTGACTGGAACGTCAACAGTGTTAGTCTGCGGGGCCGATGGGACTGTCTGTGTCTCCAGCTTGGTGGGATATTGGGGATGTCACACACTCTATCAAATAATGTTCATCATAAGGGGCTACCGAGAGAGAGACACACACACACACACAGATGTCGGACAGAGGGGCAGAGCTCGGTGCACCTAATGTGGATTTAATGACAGAGGCTTTATAATTGAGGCAGAGAGGCGGATGATGGTGAAAAGAAAAGAAATAGAAGGGGACGGATTTTATTTAAAAAAATTGGGACACTGTGGAGGTAATAGTCTGTTTTATCCCAGTTTTTCTTTGTCATATGAACCTTTATCTTCCCCTTGTAGCACACACACACTTCCTCACAGAAGAAACTAGGATTGTTCCATTTACGTGTCCATTAGCCAGCTGATAGATTTACAGAGGGGAGACGGGGCTTTAAAATATGACCTGTTGTCACATCTGCAGTGAGATAATCTGAGTCATGACTACTGTTGACACAGCCATCTTTACTCCCTACTTGCTGGGTACACACACACACACACACACACACAACACACACACACACACACACACACACAGAAAGTATCTGAGCACACATCCCTGCTGCCACAAATTAAGCTACTTATTGTGTGACCACTTCACCAAATAGAAAGCACCATCTTTGTGTGTATGTTGACTTTTAAAGTTAAGTGCAAAGCTTAATTGAGATTTTTTTGTGTTCACGAGTGTTCATCTGTTCACCCGTGGAGCTAATTTCTTGTGTGATGCATCTCTCCTATCTTTGCCGGCCTGCCTTTGTGACCCAGCTGCTTGCCGATGAACTACCCCCACCTCCTCCCCTCCACCTCTGTCACCTCCTCCTCTTGACCTGCCTGTGTTCAGGACTGCTCCTCTCTCCCCTCAGCGACTCTCTGCTACAGTGTGTGTGACTGCCAGCGGGGGTGGGGGCAGCCGACTCAACCCCTCCAGTCTCCTAGCAACAGAGCGGTTTGGTGCGGGACAGGGAGAGCGTGCAGGGGATGGGGGCTGGTTGTACAGTGGCTGGGGGAGAGCAAAGTCCTACAGGATTAGAAAGATACAGAGAAGAAGGGATGGAGGAGAAGGAGGGCAAGAGTTTTGCGGCGTTGCTGGCGATTAGGGATGCTGACATGTCGCCTTTGCTGTTTAAAACAGCATGCTGCTGATGAGACCAAATATCTACAGCGCTATTCAACAGCTGTTCTCCTCTGAGATGCTTCAGCTACAAGCTCTGCCTGATATGTGCTGCACTTAAATACACAGGGCGGCGCACACACTAAAAGCATGTCGTGTTTAGAGGTGAATGTTTAACTCCCTGTTGGCTTGTGTTTGGAAGCTAAAGAGCTTATCGAAGCAGAGGAGCCCAAGAAGGCCTTCAGGTAGCAGCACTGACATGGTGGCCAGTTAACAAAATGCAGTCTAGCCTGCAAGTTCTTACTTAATAAGGCATAGTATTACACAAAAGTAGAGCTTGATTAATAAAATAATAAGATAATCAGAAAGAAGTTTGATAATCCATTAATCTTTTGAGTCATTTTTTAAGCAAAAACAATGCAAAACATTTGTTTAGTTTCAGCTTCTCTAATGTGCTGATTTGCTGTTTTTCTGTTGGTCAGACAAAAAATGTGAGATTGGCTTTAGGAGATTGTGATTGGCATTTTTTTGACATTAATTGATAATAAAAATAATAGTTCAACTTCAGCAGAATTAGCTAAGCTTACCAACACTGGTGGTTTGCAGTATTATATATGTATGTGTTTTGTGGTTGGATCTCAGGTCAAAGAATACATTCCCAGCAGGATATCCAGTGTATGCGTTGGATATTTTGTTGGGGTAGAATTCACTGGAGGATGCAGCAGCGGTGTGGGTGCACTGCACACCCCACAGTTGTATGAGATTATCTAAATCCAGCGTGAATGGACCTGACACCATTGTCCCAAGCAGCAGCAACAGCAGCAACAGCGGTGGTGGTGATGTCACCGGGGGAATGATGATGATACCGCCAATAGATTACAGCTGTGATGATGAGGTGGAGGATCGCTATTATTTCATTTATTATCATTACATTTGACCATGCTGACAGGGGAGAGTGGCTAGAAAGAGAGAAGGAGAGAGGGAGAGAGAGAGAGAGGGCCGGATTAAAACAAACCCGCTCTGTGAGCTGGTTTTAGTTGCCATGGCAACGATCATTACCTCGCACTTGGGAGAGCAGGAGCAAGGAGAGAGAGAGGAGGAGGGGTGGATAAAGAAAGACGGGACAGAGGTAGGGGATGAAGAGATGGAGGCAGGAAAGGAGACGCAGTTGGGGGAAAACGAGAAAATGAAATGTCAGATCCCAGGAACTGTGCAGAAATGTCAAGAAGAGGGGGAAGGAAAAAAAAGTGTGATTCCTCAATGCCAGGGGGACAACTTTTTGAACTCCGGACCCTCTCCTCTCACTCAAACAAGAAAAGATCACTCCCCATCTACAACCCAATCTCCACAAAATGTCAAAGCTTGTCTCATATCTGCGTAGAAGTAGTGGACTCTAACAAAAAAAACTAATTAAATCCCCAAATCCATTTTCTCCTCCATTTTATGCTTGCTGGGGTGCTTTAAAATATCAGCAGGTACAGAAATATAAAGATAAGATCTAGTGGAAAATACAAAGTGTCGACTGTTTTTAAGGTTTGGTGAGAATGAGAGGATTAGAGAGTTGCTTGGAGAAAAAGATAGAGGCAGAAAGGAGAGGAAAGCCCCATGTGGTGCTGCGGATGGAGGCCGTTGTCCTAACGATCCCGCTTGTACGGAGTGTCACATGACCCTTTGCCCAGCACACCTGCCCGGGAGAAATCAGAGGCAGTTTCTATGGTGACAGGGTCAGCAGTATGGGCGCCAGAGGTGGTGGTAGGAGGGAGTGTTGGTCCTGTACTGTATTGGTGGTGTTATTTTTAAACATTGCAGACATGAGGCCACGGTTGCTGACCCAGCCGAGCTGAGACTTCTCCACTTGAAAGAGAAATTTAAAGATAGAATAACTGCTAATCACCTTGTTCAGTGTGTTTGTAACCACATAACCTATGACTCACAGGCCTTAAAACATACAAACATGGATGCAGGACTGCAGCTATAACATTAGAAATCTTCTGTTGTGCATGATACAAGCGGGACAATAAACTAAACTCCAGTCTGTTTGTGTTTCAGTGTTCAGATGGGAATTCAGCCCAAGACAACTCCTCCTTGAAGCGTGTTGCCGTGGTAGAAGACTTCTTTGACATCATCTATGCCATGCATGTGGAGATGGGCGCAGACCCTGGCAGAGCACCCAAACATGCAGGCCAAAAGAAGACCTACAAAGCGGTGGGTAAAACCAGCTAACTGTTCTAGAGCTGCTCTCAGAAACTCTTTATACTTGAGTATGTTAACAGTAAAGTCAACATTACCCTCTAGTTTCTGCCATTTCGCCCATATCTGTACCAAGGTCTGTCAGAAAAACATCCATCTAAACAGTAAACAGACAATAGTTTTCATACCTGACAAACAAGACTCAGCCATGTTAGCTGCTCTGTGAGACTTCTCTTGGTGGTGTTTTATGCTAAATGACAATGTCAGTGTCCTAACATGATCACAATGACAATGATAACATGCTGATGTTTAATAGGTACAATGTTTGAGTCATTTTGTACATCTTATTTTAGCGGGTTAGCATGCTAACATATGGTAAACAGCAGTAAACAAAGTACAGCTTAGGCTAATGTATCAAAAAATGTTTTTGGAAGCATGAAAATTACAGCATGCTGACAACCCCTCATTTCCCTTTATGTAAAAAGTGGCCCAAAGTGAGGTCAGTATTCTTTCAGGGGGTTATAATGTCCAAACGCCCCTGACTAAAGTTTAACACCTCAGGCATCCGGAGTTACCAAGGGAATTACTACCCACCTTTAACAGGAAAACAAAGTATATAAAGTAGAGTTTTTTTTGTTTCACGTGATGAATGTCTTTGGAACAAAGGCAGTGTATGAGTTTACATTGCAAACTGAGGTGTGGTCTTGGGTCGGGTGTCCTGAAAAAGCAAGGGTCTTTGTGTTCAGCTTTGGTACAGTGTTGAGGGGTTTAACAGGACTTTGGTACCCCCCCCCCCCCCTGCCCCCCAGGTTTGGAAAAAAAAAATCATAGAGCCAATTCCTCCTGCCCTGTAGAGAGGTCCTGTCACGTCTCATAGATTGTACCCTTTTGAGGAGGCAGCATCACTGGGGCAGGGCATAATATGGAACTGTCACTGTGGCCTTCTGGGAGGTGCATGCTCCTCTGGGTGGCCTTTCCCTCTCAGCTGCCTCAAGGGGCCACGAGGGGGTGGATGAGGGGTGGGGGGGCAAAGGGGATGGGGAGTTGTGGCAGTGGTGATGGTGGGCCAGTGGGGGTGGGCACCCCTGCTGTCTCTCCATGGTCACATGAAGGTCGCATTTTTACAGGGAAACGCCAGAGGGGGTGAGGAGAGGAGGGTGGCATAGCAGCGGAGACAAACAGAGGAGGAAGGCTGAACATGAGAGAGAGAGGTGTAGATATGATTCCACTGCACCTGAGAGCAGGAAGAGGACTCTAAAAGATGACAAACACCACGTGTCTTTTAGGGTATTCAACAGAAATATATAGCCTACATGGCTGCAGCTGGAATTAGGCCATCCGAAGGAATGAGAGAACGCCTAGAGGGAGGATTCCTCCTCGTGCCACGTTGAGATAACACATCACTGACCCCAAACTTTCACACATGCATGGCACAAAAAACCCAAACACCTGCACACAGTTTGAATTCAGCCACAGCTTGAGCCATATCTGCTGCCATTTTTTTCCCCGTAACCCAGTCTCTTCTGCTCACTCCCCTGGCACAGATAGCAGAGACCTACGCCTTCCTGCCCAGAGAGGCGGTGACTCGGTTCCTAATGAGCTGTGGAGAGTGTCAGAAGAGGATGCACATCAACCCCAGCACTGCAGAGTTCAAAGGTAATAGCACACATTGGAGCTGTGGATGACTCTCTAATTCAGGAGACATCATTAACTGTAATGCTATTTTTGAGATTAACCTTTAAGAGTGGATAATGCTCGGATCCTTTGGCGTATTGACACCGAAAATAGTTAATTAATATGTTGCAGTCCATGCTAAGATGGTATCAAACATGTTTATGTTGTGTAAAATAGAGAGGTTTTCAGTTTGTGGTTGGTATCTGAGTGACACTGAGTCAGACACTGAGTATGAGCTGATGTGATTTTAGGTGTTTATACTTTCTGAATCGAACCCCCATTAATAAAACACATTGTATATATCCATGACCGACATGATGTAACAAAGACTCAAGAGGACCACATCTCTGGGATTGTGTAGACTAAACTGATCACAGAATCCCTCTAGTGGCCTTTGTGGAGGCTGCAGTCAGCTCTCAGCCACATTGTGTGATTTCAGGTGTTACATGCAGTGGAGGCTACTGCTTTTGGATTTCAACCTTTGGAAGGAAGGCAGCAATTCAGTCTTACCGTATCCGTGATAAGCTTAGACCGTGCTGGATTCAGTGAAAAATTAAAAGCTAAGCAAATCAAAATTGTTGTTGTCTTTATACTGTCCAGTTTAAATTATGATCTTTATCCGTTTAGTTAGAATAGAGCACTAAAAAACAACAGGAAGTTAGTTACTGCAGTTACGTCTGCTGATTTCCCCCGCAACTTGCATCAAAAATCACAGTCTGTGTCTAAGTCATAACATAGTCAAATCTGAACACACAGTCGTGATACACATTCTTTTTGATTCAGTGTGACTTTCTGAGGAAATTTTTTAATCTAATGTGCATTGCAAATAAACATCCATAAATCCACTCATTATAGTGCTAGAACTTGCATTAAAATCATTAAATTAAAAATTTCTTCACTATCAAAGTAATCCAATAATAGCTTTTTAATTAGCTTAGTAATTATTGTTTGTACATTCATGAGTACATAATTAATTGGGCATACATTGTATTTCATGTATCAAAATCAAATCTCTGTTTACTAAATAATTCTCTGTGGGTGGGTTTTGGTGGGAAGTCTGCAGTGGTGGAAGTAGTATTCATTTTCTTAAGTAAAAGTTGTAACACCGCACTATAAAGGCACTCAATGACAAGTATAAATCCTGCATCCAAAACCTGACAGTGTAGAAGTACTAGCACCACAATATACTCATTTTGCAGAATGACCACTGTCAGCATTATATTTTTACATTGTTGGATCATTATTTTTTATGTATTAATATGTTAAGAAGTTGTATCTGGAGCTAATTTTAACTATTTCATATACAGTTTGGTGCTTAATCTATAATAAGGTATAAACTGAGCATATGTTTAATATTTAAAATCTTAATCTGAAGTAACTAGCTGTCAAATGTAAATGTGGATAAAAAGTACAATGTATTGGAGTAAAAAGTACAATATTTCTCTCTGAAATGTGGTGGAGTATGAATAAAATAGTGTAAAATGGAAATACTCAAGTACAAGGACTTCAAAATTATTACATTATCATTATTACTCTTTATTAGATATTGAATCATCATTATTTTTAAGTGTGTGTATTTCAGGCTATTTTGTTTTGTAATTAGTTTTTTCTTTCTTTGTCAGAAAATGACAGACCAACCTCACTGGTCCCGGACCTCATTGATTACAACATGCCTCTTACTGCCACCTACCTGAAACAAATGAAACTGCAGTGCATGACTGCCACTGAAAGGGTAAGTACCTCTTTCTGCAAGTGGACCGTGAATGTTTGTGACACTGTAGAGACACTGTTTCCTCGTGGATTAAAATCTCCTTTTCACTATAATTGTATTCATATTGACTGCACAAATCCTCTCGTTATTATCTTTTTCAGTCCCGTCAAGGCTGTAGGGAGAAATGCATTGTGCAGGCTCAATAAGACATCCTCCCTCTTAATTTTAATTCATTATTAAACAATCAGAGTACTCTGGTCTGCTGGGAGGAGGAGCTCAGTGTGAACTGAGGATTAGTAAATCTTCTGTGCAGAGTGACGTCAGACGTGAGACCACTCCCATGTGTGGCTGTGACAGAAACACTCAGAAACCACTGTCACTAAAGTGCAGGGAGCGGTACTTGATGATGATAATGCCGACCTCACTCACGCATAATTAGGATTATCCGGAACAATGACCCAGACTGTGATTTGCGGGTGAGTACAAATTAACAAATGCTCAGACTGTTGGGCGCATCTGTGTGCAGACTGAGAATGAGCAGGCCAATAATTTAATAATTAACCATCACAGAGGGTTATGTCAGTGTTGCAGGAGACTTGTAGTAATTTGTTCCATATCTCTGCGGCACTGGTGTAGAGAACCAGTTTCAAAGCAGCAGTTGAATCAAAATGCAGCAGGTTTGTCCTGTTGAGAAAAGCAGACCAGTAGAAGATTTGTAAATGTGTATCTGGTCTGTTGCAGCAGTCACTTTGAAACTGTTTGCATGTTATTCTGCAGAATTTTGGGGATTTTTACAGTAGAACCTTGCTTTTCTCTTATGGCAAGTGGCAAAGAAACAAACTACATACATTCTGTTGGGGATGAAAACATGCCTCGTATCTGTCAGATCCTTTTTACCAAACGTTCTCACTGTAATGCACCTCAGTGTGGCATTTAGATTTGATACGGGCCTAGTTATGAAACCACCACTAAAACAGGGCTGCAACTGATGTTTGTGGGTCTTTAAAAATATTAGAAAATAGTGAAAAGGCCAATAAAAATGCCCTAAAGCCCAAAGTGACATTTCAAAATTGCTTGCCTTTTCTACAACTCACAGATTTAGTTGAGACTATAAGATATATTCAATTTTACTCTTTAATATCTGAGTGAAGGCCACAGAGTTCTTCACCTTAATTCTTTGTAAATTCTATTGGGCTATGAACTTTTTCTCAATTTTTAAACGCAAATCCTCATGTCTTATCCATTAAGCACGTTCCTAAAGCATAGCCATTAATGATGCTACATTTCCAACTAGTAATTACAGAGTCTCTCCCTCTCTTTTTAATGCTAGATTGCTCACTTGGTACCTAATGGAGCTGTCACTGAGCATTTTGGTCCTCCTCAAAACCCCTTTACAGAGGGACGGATGCATATTCCCAGGAGTTTAGGCCTATTTGTGTGCTCGTGTGGGTGGAACGAGATGACGAGATATATTTCTGCTCTGTTTCCATCACACAGTCATAGTTTTGCACCCTTCTGCCAGCTGATACATGACAGTGTGCATGCATGCCAAGGAGAAGTCTCTATTTATGTTAGCATAAAGTAAACTGACCTGGGCCGCTCTGTGAAGCTCTGGTCTGAAATGTGGTCATGGCTGTTCGGCAGATTATTATTCTGTAGTTTGAAGCCAAAAGCTCAGGAAAGCCTTTGAATAGTTTGTGAGATTATTCTGCTCTCTTTTGGTAATCCTTACCCCCGTGGTTTACTCATACTTGTGATACGCTACAACAAGCATCTTTAGGGTCTCCACGTAACAAGAACTAAAAATAGCAGTGCTCCAAGATACAGATTACTCAACAGAGATGGTCCTTGATTTTGCTTTTTTTTTGCTGCCAGACTTCAGCATGTTTTATTAAGAGTTAAATCAGGAAAATGACCATTAAAGAGTAGGTTCACAATGTTTCAAATAATAAATGCGCATTAAAAACTTTATTAGTGGCTGTAATTGTTCCTCCTTGACATAAGACTTCCTGTTAGTGTTCCTCCACCATGGCTCAACAAGAAAATGCAGTAAAGTGTGAACCTGTCCTTTAACGGCAATAAAAGACAATAGATGCGGAGGGAAACTTGGACCTTGCTGTCAAAAGTGAAAGGATCTTTCATGTGACACTCAGTGGTCCACTCCCTCTGCTCATCCAGGCTTTCTCCCCTGTCTCACAGTCTCTTTTCTCATCTCTTTTCTCTCCCGCTAACTCCCTTCAGGATGATAGTTCGGTAAGCAGTGAGGACATGAACATCGCTGAGCCCACATGGGTCGCAGCTGAACAGCCCCCAGTGCCTGAGCCCAGTCCACCTAATGGAGAGAGAGTCAGCAACCCAGCAGCCACCGTTAAAGAAGAGGACGGTAAGACAACTGTGGACATACAGCCATCCTGAACTAATAGTTGTTTCTGGTTGTTGTTGGCATGATGAGGTTTTATTTTTTGTGGTACTTTTTCTGGAATTTGAAGGTATCTATACTCATTACATAGGAACAGCACAGATTGGTGTTATACAGGAAACAGCTTGCCTCGTTCTTAGCGGACTAATCCAAATAAATCCACTCTTACAGGGGGTGGACACCATCGCAGCCCCAATCCATTGTGCACCCCTCTCTCTCAGGGTACAGGGCTTAGAGAAGTAGGACAAAGGCCGATGTTAACCTTCACAGATTATAAAGACTATAGAAAAGAGTGAAAATGGGGCAAATCACTGAGAATTACTCTGTTCCAGTGAATATAGGTGTGCAGAACACACGTAGAAACCATCACAGTGAAATCAGTACACTGCCATAAACTGGGTTAAAAAGCTCTAATTTGCACACAACAGGAAGTGAAGGCTCCCTTCCCCCATCAGTCCCTCCTCATCCTCACATCTTTCTCTCTTTGCTGTTAAAACTCTTAAGATTCCCCCCTTCTGCATTAACTTTTATTTATCTTGACAGTTGACCTCATTACCCTGTTGTCACACCCACTCTGTTGTTACCCAAGAAAAAATAGTGCCTATCGTAGTAAACAAACCCACATTAATGCAAAATGATTACAAACATCCGCACAGCTAATCTCTGTATCTGTGTCTTTGCCCTGTCCTCCTGTTCCTTCCCTTCTTCCAGATGACGACTCCTCAGAGAGCGGCAGTGCCAACGGGCTGCCGGCCCTGACCTCCCCGGAGCTGGCTGTGGGTGGTAACCCCCCAGATGGTGGGGCCCCTTATGGGGAGGTGACAGAGAATGGTTTGAGCGCTCCCCTGGACTTCAGCACCACCTCGCCCTCGTCCTCCTCAGAGGATCAGCAGCCGGTCAACCTGAGCGACAGACTGCTGCCTTCAGGGAGTTCGCCGTTGAACTCTTACCCAGCAGACCCCAACAGGAAGTACCCCATCAAAACAGAGTACAACAACAAGGTAACAATAGAAACTGGAATTGATTAATCACAATTTAAAATATTTTTTCTTTCCCATGTGGTGCCATGGAAAAGAAAACGGACATTTAAGAAAAACAGCTCTTGTGTCTGTTTAATTTATCTAATAAAGGTATTTTGTGTATTTCTGTGTGTTTCTAGTCCCCTCCTTACAGCTCAGGAAGCTATGACTCTGTGAAAACTGAACTGAGCATGAGCGCAGAGGACTTGACCTCTGGTAGGGCACAGATAATTGACGATGACGATGACGATCATGATGACCACGATGACAGTGACAAGATCAATGACGCTGAGGGCATGGACCCTGAGAGACTTAAAGCCTTCAATGTAAGTAACCTGTGTAACTGTTATGATATAATTAAATTCATATAGAGAGAATGTTCTCTTTGGTACTGATAGATATCACCCAGCACTGTTATTGTTATTATGCATATATATTGTATTTAGCAATATCAAACATGAGAAAAATTCTCATATCCAAACGCAATATAGTCAAGAACTCACTATTTATTCTGTGAAAACCAGTTTGTGCATTTCTGAGTCTAATAGAAAGAACTGCAGTAGAGTTGCAAAAATGCAAACATGAGTGAATGAGCAAACATTAGAAATATTGTCCAGAATATGAGCAATGATTCCATTTCCATCACTCTTGTTTTCATCACCTCCCCCTCCCTTTTTATCCTCTCTTCTTTCACTCTACCTCTAATGCTCCCCCATCCCCTGCCTTCCCTTTCCCTCTCTTTTGTTTTCGACTCTCACACCCCACACCCCCACTCCATTTTTCTGCTCTACATCCCCTCTCTCCCCTTCCCCTCTCTCTGTCTCTGTGTCAGATGTTTGTGCGTCTGTTTGTGGATGAGAATCTGGACCGCATGGTGCCCATCTCCAAACAGCCCAAGGAGAAAATCCAGGCCATAATCGAGTCCTGTAGCCGCCAGTTCCCAGAGTTCCAGGAGCGCTCCCGCAAGCGCATCCGCACCTACCTCAAATCTTGTCGCCGGATGAAAAAAGGCGGTTTTGAGGTAAAAAAGCTCCCCTAACTAAAATGTTGTAAATCCAACATGGAATCATAAAGCTAAAGAAATGCAGTGTTTCACATTCATAATGTGCAAAAATCTCACTGACCCTTGCCGCCAGATACGACCAACACCTCCTCACCTCACCTCTGCCATGGCTGAGAACATCCTCGCTGCTGCCTGTGACAGCGAAACCCGAAATGCTGCCAAGCGGATGAGGCTCGATGTCTACCAACCGACGGTAAATGTCTTGGCAGTCAGTGTTTGTAAATTTGCCCAGCAGGATTCAGGAATCTGCTAGGATGGCCACGCATCATTAATGGCAAACTGCACAACATGAACTACAATTTTCTGCCCAAACTGAAAACATTTAATTTCTCATAGGACGAGCCTGCCTCTGTTGACAAGCCCAACTCGAGGGACCCGGCCTCTGTGGCCCCATCAGGGTTCTCCATCTCCAGCGCAGCTTTTGCCCAAGACCAGCTCTACACCAACGGAGGCCTAAACTACAACCTGCGAGGATATGGGACAGTCGGCAACCAGCAGAACTCTGGTGCTACACAGACCAATGGTGAGGAGCTTCTGTCAGCTCAACCAAATAATTTGTTGTTAATGCTGCATATTTAGAGGAAAATGAGCCCACTGCTCTTACAATTAAAGGGTTGTTTCATGCAAACTACAAAAACACAGCATATTTTTTTCATGTCTTAACTTTAATAAGTTTTTACCTTGACAGAATGTATGTGAATGGATGAATTTTGTTTGTGTTACTCACAGCACTGAAAACATTAAATTATCAGCTACAGCTACATGTCTCTGAAGGACTGTCTCTGGATAATCCAGAGAACATGCGACTATTTCTTCAGTAGAAAGTATTTCCATTGAAAGCAAAGCAGTGCTGGTGGATTCTCCAAAATAAGTGGAACATCATTTTTAGAAAGAGATGTTGCTGAATAACAGAGGGATGACAATGTCAGTTTGTTAGTCCAGTTTAAAATATCACAACTATTGGATGGATTTCTGTCAGAATTTCTACAGGCATTCATGGTGCCAAGATGATGAATGCTAATGACTGTTGTGATCTCCTGACTTTTCTTCTAGTGCCAACAGCAGGTCCAATTTTAAAATTGTTTTAGAAAAATATCTCAACATCTGCAAGATGGATTGGTATTAAATTTTGTACTGACATTTAAAGTTTCCAGAAAATGGATCCTAATGACCAATGAAATTCCCATCAGACCCAGCTGTACAGTGTGTTTTTTGATGTAAACTGGCAACAATCAGCATGAACTAGGATTGTGGACAAGCTAAAACATCACGTTAGCACTGCTATTGTGAGCATGTTAGCTTGCTAAGGTCAGCATGTAGCTCAAGGCATCGCTTTGTCTTAGTACAGCCTTAGATCCTGCTAGACATAAGTAAAAAAAAAGATTTTTATTTTGTAATTTAGGTGAGCTGAGCTTTCAAGAAGCAGAATTGTTTGATAAATATCTGTGCAGAACCTGTCTGCAGGAATCCCCTTGTCTTCAAGATACTGAGCTCCTCTTTGATGCATCTCTAGATGGGTTTTTTACTCCTTGCTAGTTCCAGGGTATTTAGTCATAATACCTCAATCCCAATTACATAGATTGATATCTTAAAGCTGGGTTGTGCAGTTTATTTCAGAAGCATTTTTTGTTGTATTTGTTTGGATACTTTCAAAATCTAGCTGTTTCTTGGTAGTTTCTCCTGCGTTACCTACCCTAGCTTTAGCATAAAGACATTTCTCAGGTTAAAGATGCTTCCCGACCCGATTTCCTATTCTCTACTGTATCTCCCATACTGTATGTTTTCCTAAATCATTACCTTTGTGTCTGCAGGTCCCACAGACCTGAGTATGAAGTCCGTCGGCCCAAACTCCTCCTCCTCCAGTTCCAACAGTCACGGTCAGGGAGGTGGTGGTGGTGGAGCTTCAGCTCAGCTCAGCCCTCCGGAGGTCACAGCAGTGAGGCAACTCATCGCAGGATACCGGGAGTCCGCTGCCTTTCTGCTCCGCTCAGCAGACGAGCTGGAAAACCTGATCCTGCAGCAGAACTGAGTCTGATTCAAGACCTTCTCCTAGCCTGTCCTTCTCTGTCGCCCTCTGTCACACATATTTGGGCAGACTTGCATACAAAGACACAAACGTACACAAGTGATTCTGCAGCGCACAGTGGGTCCTGTAGGTATAGTACTTTTACTTATTCCCACATGTCTATGTATTTGGACGGGCCAGAACATATCACAGGCTGAAAAATGTTTATTTATGCATTTGGTTCACGTTGACCTTAGTGCCCTGTTATCTGTAGCCATTCATCTCATTCAGTTCATTTTACCACTTCAACCTCCATTCGTCTCAGGAAGCGATGATCTATGTGGAAAAAATGATCTGCATTGGTATGCAGGGGAGTACCAGAGGTGTTAACCTTAAATTAGCTGTGACCATAGTGCCACATCGGCTCATTAGTGCAGATGTTTGGACAAATTCATAGTGAAATATCAGTGATTTAGTGTTACCTTACGTTTCTATCTTTACACAAATGTAAAATAAGCTGTACAGTGGCATGATTCGAGTCATTTCTAAACAGTAACTCTCTCCAAATTCATTTCTGGTTCATGGAAAATTTGGAGCATTGCTTTCTGGTAGTCTGGTAGTAGATGAATCGCTGCTAAATCCACTGACCTGTTAACCTCAACAGCTACTAAAGGACGTGCTGACTTTGATATACGCAAAATAGAGAAAGGAAAAACAGGACAGTGTTTGACAGTTTCCACCTGTAAATTTTTGACCAACAGATCCGTCAAGTCCAGTCAAACCTATACCTCGGTCCTGCTCTGTCGGAGTGGTTTTCCAGATTCTTAGGCATGTGGTTATGAAGAGACCAAGACCCATTACCCGACGTGACTTTATTTTCAGTTATTTTATTAAGATATTTCTATCACGGGCAATTTCTCATTTTTTAAAAAAGGATGGAGGTTTTTAAGAAGCATGGGTATGCAAATTGAGGTCACAGACACCTGTCAGGGAAAAAAGGAGATTAATATATTGTTTAGACTCTTGGTTTTATAACCAGTGCTACTGGAAATGTGGAAAAAGGTGCAATATCGAAGATAATCAGTAATGGTGTGCTTACTGAAATGACTTTGTCAGGCTTGCTGAAGCGTTTTAAGGCAACAAGGGGAGCACTTTACCACATCTCCTCTTGCTGTAACTGTCAAGTTGTAAAAAGAAATGATATCCCATGCAGCATTGTAGCCAATTTCAATGTTGTTGTTTGTTGTGAATACTGATCTTTATCGCTAACCTCATAACCGAGGCACTTTCATCCATAGTGATAAAAGGAAATGGGACCTGGCAGAAAAATGAGACTTAATGTTGCACGTCTTTTTTTTAACTTTTAAAGTGGTTTTGGGGTCTTTTTGTGAAGGAATTGTCCTGTGAGTATTTTTTAAGTTAAAATCGGGCACATTGAGCTCATATGCATTCATTACTGGCTGTGACTGCAGCGGTATCACGTTAACATCCATATGGCTTTACTGGATGCAGTGTGAGTGTGTGAAGGCTGCTCAGCCAAAACAGACTCTGTCTGTCCGTCTTTATGTCCCCCCCGACTTCTGCTGTTTCAAATCCTCTCTCCCAGTCTCCACTCATGATTATTATGTCTGAAAACACACTGAAAAGAAGCAAGAGACAATCTTTTGAAAAAGATGTAATCACATCACAGTTTACTCTCCCAGCTTTCTGCTATGGTCTGTGTGTATATGCGTGTGTGTGTGTATGTGTATGTGTATGTGTGTGTGTGTGTGTGTGTGGTCTGAGGGCACACAAGGGTACTCAAAGCAGATCTAGAGCACAGTCTCATAACAGAGATTTTTGATGGTGAGTCACTCAGCACAAAAAAGCAGTCGTGTAAGTGTGTGTATGTGGTGTATTTTTTAATTTAATGTAAGTGTTTGTATTGACAGTGTGTTGATTTTCTGTTTGTGTATAAGTGGAGTGACCCAGTTTGTACAACATCAATCTGTGAAGGTATTAATTCAGTAGGCTGACACATTCCAAACAAGGACAATGACTCTTCAAGCAGCCATAAGTGGCTCGCACCTTATTGATTTGTCAAAGTTTAGAGAGATATATTTCTGTATTTATCACAAATCTATCAAAAGTATCAGTTATTTATCATCAGTCTATTTCAGCATCATTCATAAATTTCGCACCATCACTAATCCAGTTTAGAATTGGATTTACATATTAAGTCATACATTTTACATTTTTATTACCATGTCATGATTGGGCTGTATTACAGTTACATTTAAATTCTATTATCTATTGCAAGTTTGGAAGCACTTTATAGCTCAGGATTAAGGTAATATAACACATTGATTTGAGTGTGTCTTTACCTCATTTGGAATATCGGCTTCAGTTCAAGCATATTAGGAACTGATTATAACATAGGACAGTTTGACGCGACTCAGTCAGAAGCAGCTTTCTGCTTTATTGATTAAAAAAGCAAACAGCTCCTTTTTTGAAAACCGTATTGGAGCTCAGTTTGAACTAATCGGTTTGCATGGTCTATCTGAGGGGTGTTTTAAAAAAGGAGGCTCATAAAAGAACCAAACCAGGACGAATCTGTTTCATAAAGCTGGTTTTGAGCTAATGTGAGCAGTCAAAGTCAAGTCTTTCATGACTTTGCAAGCATATTGATCGCATCAATTCACAGTGAAAAAAAACAGACAGGTTAAGACAAAACTACAATGTTTGCAGCCACAAAGCAACACAAAAAATAAACATATAATATAGAGGGAAATATATTGCATCATAAGCTTTTGCTTTAGACTGCATGTTGTAGGTCAGCAATGTAATGAGATGAACTCAAATCAGCTAGTATGTCTCTGTCAGCTCTGTCCTTTGCTATGGGTTAAAATCCTGCAAAACTGACATGAACTTTATTTGTATAATTAGTGCTAAAAATAAACAAACTATAAAAACATAAAAGAGTCAACATACTATTAAACAGCTCTAAAACATTAAATAGGACCCCAGCCAGGTAAATTACTTTATAGCAACATTTTTAATGGCAAAAATGCATCAAATGGCAATGTGTCAATGTGAAAGGGGTTGTTGATGAACCTATAGAGACTTATCACCTGAATCTGCAGCTCTCCTCTGCTCTAAGCTCATTATTTAGCTGTCCGGTAACAAATATATTGTTTTGAGTCAGTCTCACCGCTCCCAAGCTTTAAAAACCCACTGTAAACTACCTTCTCAGCACACAGATAGACAGAGTAAGAGCCTATAGTTGCTGAACACAGGGAAGAATTTAGCAGCTAAAGACAAAGATATTCCCCATGGGAATTGGTAGAGACCAAAAACAGAGCAAAAACACTTACATTCATCAGAAACACGACTCCAAATGAATGATAATGTTGCTCTGTAACTGCAAGAGTGCAAATAAGCAACTGTTTGCAAACAAGTTCACCGTATCAACTTCAGAGGTCATGATCTCTGCTGCCCCCCAACAATCAGTTATTGCAGGTGTAAATGATCATTTAGATTACTTAGGTTATTTATTAGGTTAGTTTAATTTAGTGTTAATTTAGTTTACTTTTTTACAAGGGACACACTTGTCTCCATGTAAATGGATTTCTGATGCTTTAATTTTGTTTAGTGACATTTAAAGAGAGGGGAAAAAGCTAAAATGTTTTTTTACTATGAGGCTACATCAATGGCCCACCAATCAGCTCTAACTAAATTGCAGTGCATTTAAAAGCAAATATGTTGACTCAGATTTTAAATGTATTCCCATGTTAACGTGTGTGCTAACGTAGCTAAGCTAAGTTCAGTCAGACATATTTAAACCTCCTTTATGAAACAGAATTTCCTAAATTAACGAATGAAATAAGCCAGGTTTTAACTGCTAATCCTGCTTTATGAAACACCCCTCTGGGCTAAAACAGACGTAATCATAGATGTACTTGGGACCTGAGTCCTCACACATGTCTTCCTCGTCTCCTCCAACCTGCTCGTTTGTTACTGTAGCCATAGCACAATCCTCACGTCATGTTTAACTCAGTGATGCCACGTTGATCTTGTCTCATTTTCTCAACCAAACGTTCGCTTGCAGATTTGTAAACGTGTCTTAAAGTCGACGCTGAGCAACATTTTAGCTGTGTGCTGGAGTTACTGTGATCAACGACAGCCACGTGTTGTCATGTTGTTTTTGTTTTTATTTTTCTAATAATGCCCAATGGATTTTCTCTTTGTATTGACTGGACAATGTAATCTATTGGTGTTGATTAAAAATGCCCTGGTAGCTTGTGGATTGCTAAAGTGGTCAGATAAATGTACTGTATAGCTGTACAAAGAGTGATAAAAGATGTTTTAAATCTTTCTTTTTTCTGTGGGTACAGCACTGTTTTAAAAAAAATCAAAGTGGTTTTAGCCCTTGCCTGTTTTAACTTATCATTTGATGGTGGTCTGTATTACTTCTATTGTTATTTATATTATTTCAATTGTTGCCTCTCCTGCACTGATAAGAGACTGTAGCTCTGTGTAGGGGATTGTACTGTAAACCTGTGTGAAGCTTTGTATTTTTTCCCTCTGGTTTTGGACTCAGTGAAAGTGTGATGTTTACATGTACAGTTTTTCAGAATACTTTTTTTGCGTTTTATTCAGGCTTTTTTTTCTTCTTCTCCTCACCTAAACCCCTAATCTGTGTACATTTGCCCAGATATTTTCCTTTTGTCGTTTCATTGCATCAAGTGCAGATGTGACCGCTTTGACTACTTGGTCACATGGTCAGAGTGTGCTGGTTGTGGTCGGCTCGGTGTTGTGGTGGCTTCCAGCATTTTAAAAGGTAATTTTAAGTAAAAAAGGGAGCTTCACAACTTCTCAAAGTGGACCAGCAAAGATTTATTAAGGATCAAGATGACTTTAATCAACTATTTTAGAACACTATTGTGGCCTAAATGGAGATTGTGGGGTAAAGGTACATTTATTCTACTACATTAAGTGCTCAGAATCTTTTAATATCCCGACTGTATTGTCAGGGAATACTCCTTGTCCTTAACCGACTGGTACCCTGAAAGGTACACTTTGACCTGTTGTAATATCTCCTCGGTAACACAAAAGCCATTCCCCTCTTCTGGCCTTTTAAGGGGAACCCATAAACCTCAGGAAATACTGAATCTCCAAGTTTAGTTTTTATCCACTGATTTCTTCTGAAATGAGATTTAAGTCTCTAACAAAAACCATTAGCATTTATATGAGATGTCTATTGTTTTGTACATTTATCATTGTGATTTAAAAGTGGAGCTTTTTCCAGTACCTGTGACTTAATATTTTGATTTTTTTTGGAGTGTTTATAGGTATGGATATTTATTATTATATGTGAAACTACAAAAAGACAAAAGAAAAGGTTTAACCTGTTTCATTTGTATGTTTCATGCAAAACTGTCCAGGTAAGATTCTTTCTGCCTCTTACATATCACTAATGAGGGACCTGTGTTTGTTTGGAAAATAGCGCTTTTTCAGTGTTGCATCAACGCTATGAAAAAAAACAAAAAAACAACAACAAAACAACAACAGTGGTTTACCAACAGCAGAGTTGCAAAGCTCTCCTCTTCTCCTGAGATGTCAGTAATTGAATAAAATAGTGCGATGAGCTATCTAACAAGACCTCACTTGTGATTTGCTTTTTTAATTTCATTTCTGCAGAAATTTTAGTCTCGTGGGAGCAAAAACACCCAGACCAGGACAGAGGCCTATTGGACCCTCACTCTCACACTCTGAATCCTTATTAAGTGTTACTGGTGACTCAACCAGTGTTGTCCTTGCAATGTAAATAGTACTCTTTTCAATGAGTCAAAGATTACAGTAAAATTCAAATTAACTCAAGTTTAGTAATAATTTCAAACAAGCGCAAAGTACAAATACAAGTGTCCGAGCTGGTCCTGGGAGCAGACTCCTCAAACTCTAGTGAATCTTATGGTAAGATCCACCTTCTCCACCTACACATCCACACATAATCAATATTAAACAATAGTGTATTCTACCCTATAACACTTCTAAAGAATTATGACTGAAATGTGACACTGATCAGTAAGACATCATCTTGATACTAGCACAACATTGTATAAGCATAGAACAATCACACAGTTTGTTAACATCAACACATGCATTCCAAGTTCGTGTGCTCTGTGCTATGTCACCTTCATTTAAGATGACCTTCACAGCCTTGAGTGGCAGTCTTCTTGCAAAGGCCCATTGTATTCATATGTCTAGTGTTTTATTTCATCAGGACTGAGTGCAGAAGCTAGCAAGGATTTATTAAAATCTATAAAGGCCCATTGCAACTTGGTCAGATTTGCAGTTAATTCTAAAATATGGCCCTCACCTTCGGCTCTGATACTGGCTGGTAGCAACACATTTCAACTAGCCTGGTGTGTGTGTTCTTGCAGAACGTGAAGTGTGTGTGTTCAGCTGATGATACACAGAGCAACTTTTGGAGCAATCGTGTAGGGCAACATTGCCGTCAATGGTAATGAGTAAAGATTATTACCGTAATCTCCCACCACTCTGCCACCCGCCCCGGCCCGCCGCTATATATTCAAAACATCAACGTCAGACTTGCCACTAGCAAGATTGCCCAGCAACATTGCTCAAAAAAGTTGCCCTGTGTATCATCAGCTTCATATGAAGGCTGCAGCCTGAGAGCAACCAACTTTAAAGTTCTCATTGATCAATAAACATCTTAAACATTATCCTCGTAATCAATAGTAATCAAGCAAACATCATTTCAATCATCATGGCTAAATAAAAACGATCACATCACAAAGAAAACAAATGTGATTCAGCACATATATTGTTTTTTAAGAATGAAGTTCTTTGTCCACAAGAGGGCAGCCGAGCCACAGAAAGTAGTAGGAGAAAGCATAGATGTAGGTGTAGGGTGCAGAGGTCACAGACTGTAGACACACAGGAAAGTTTTTACAGGAGTTGACTGTGAAACTATGAACTAAGAACACTAAGTGGACAACAAATTCAATGATAGTGATTACAAATTATAAAACACTGAGATTCCATTCATAAGAGTTGGACTTAATGTTGTATAAAATCAGTTAGTACAGCAACAAGAAAACACCTTCACAAAAGTATAGCTTGTCAGAGCAGATACCTACACTAAAATATCATTAGTGAAAGACTTAACAATAAGTCTGCCTGTATTACACAGTAATTAAACTAGTAAACATGCTTCCACAGTCCATAAGAGTGAATGTAAAAAGAGTAAAATACACAACAGTGAATCAACAGTTAGCTACTAGCCTATAATGGTTAGCTTTGTTAGCAGTAAACTGTTCATACCTTACTTATCACAAATCAACACCTACAGATAATACTCCAACAAGAGCATTTGAGAGTGGCTAAAGGTTTGTTGAGGTGGTCAAGGTTTGTTTGTTACAAATCTGACAAAATGGTTGATGTAACTGCTGTGGAACCAACTAAAACCAACTGCCAGTTACAAGCTAACATTGCAAGCTAACATTGTCACAATGTTACAAAATAGCATTTCAGATAGCATTTCACAAAATAGCATTTCTATGTTTCGTGGTTATAATCTTTACTGTGTTCCCCAGTAGTATAGCAGCTGAGGCTGATGGGAAGGCCTAATAGCAAACCAGGTGGACATGAATATCTGAACCAAATTTCATAGCAATCCAGCCAGAAGTTGTGAAGACATTGCATTCCAAACCATAAATGGTGGCACACAGGGCATAGGTTAGTCAGATGATTACCACAGTCAGCTGGATTCAAACTCTGGAAACCAGAAACATATCTAAAGAATTTCAATAAGTGGTGGACCATCTGACCCCATACCAAAAATGACAAATGTCCACAATTTCTGAGATACATGACATAACCTACATTTTTTAAAAACTTATTTCAAGCCTCGCATTATTGTTGGCTCTACTTTAAAAATGCATTTATATAGATTAAGATAAAACAAACGTAGATTAAACATGTAATTCTGATGCATGAATATTGTGAGTCTAGTCTTCCAGTCACTTCTAGTCTACTCTAGTCTAGCATGACCTAATTTTACATGGTTTTATATTTCAGACTTGAATGGAGTAGTGAAGTTATCAAATATTTTGGCTCAGCTGATTTAGGTCTGGCAAGTTTTATGTGGTGAGTGGTTTCACAACCTCATGTGAAAATGGATGTTGTGTTCCATCAGACCAAAGTCAATATTTCCATGGTGAAAACACAACAAGAAAGACCTTGTTATTTTGTTATTAATTCTGTCAAAAACCTGCATTGAAAATGTTACTTTAGTAAAGGTACGCATTATTAGCTAATAGGTAAAGTATCAAAAGTAAAATGCAGAAAGTTGATCATAACAGCCTGTTCTCATTCCCAGGACATCAAATGGCCATGCTTTATTACGTCCTTTGGAGTCTGGTACCAACGCACATGACACCCTTTAGCGTCATAATTCAACGCATTTGGGGAAACCCTTTCACCTAGGAGAGCAGTGATTATTTTGCCACTCCTGTCAGCTTTGACCAGGAAACTGAAATTCACACAGGCCCCCCAAAATTGGACAATAAAAGATTGGAGAAATGTTGCTGGTCTGAGTCTTGATTTCTGCTGCAACATTCAGATGGTAGGATCAGAATTTACCCGAACCAACATAAAAGCATGGGTCCATCCTGCATCGTATCAACGGTTCAGGCTGGTGTTGGTGGTGCAATGGTGTGGGGGATATTTTCTTGGAAACCTTTGGACTCCTTAGTACCAATTGAGCATTGTTAAAACACGACAGCCTACCTGAGTATTATCGCTGACCATGTCCATCACTTTATGACCAGTGTACCCATCTTCTGATGGCTACTTCCAGCAGGATAATGCACCATGTTACAAAGCTCAAATCATCTCAAACTACTTTCTTCAACGTGACAATGAGTTCGCTGTACTCCAATGGGCTCCACAGTCACCAGATCTCAATCCAACAGAGCACCTCTGGGATGTGGTGGAACGGGAGATTCTTATCATGGATGTGCAGTTGACAAATTTGCAGCAACCACGTAATGCTATCATGTCAATATGGACCAAAGTCTCTGAGGAATGTTTCATAAAGACATAATTGAAAGAATGCCAAACAGAATTAAGGCAGTTCTGAAGGCAAATGGGGGTCCAACCCGGTACTAGCAAGTTGTACCTAATGAAGTGGCCAGTGAGTGTATTTTTAGCAGAACTAATCCGTGCTTGTAACATTCCACGCTCATTGACTGCATTTAGCCGACATGAGAGACACTCAGCAATGTCAGCATAGTTAAATTACTGGATGATAACGGAAGTGGTTCATGAGCTAGACTGAATGTTATGTGAGATTGCTGTCACACTTTTGTATAACAGACACGTAGCAAGTAACGTTAGTGGAAATTAATGAATGGGTCTTCCGCTGTATCCTGCACTGTTATGTTACATTATTGTATATTATGTGGATCACGTAAGTTACAGCGAATGAGACTGGGGAAGAAGCTGTGTACCTGAGTATCGGCAGCATAAGCAAGAAGCTCGAGGGTGCACATGCAGAAAATCCGACCTGATTCCTTCACATACAAAGCAGATTAGTGGCTGTTCCAAGGGACAGAGAAAGCAGGCGTGCGGTTCATTTTTATGTTAGGTTAGGGGATTTCATTCAAATTCTGCAGATAGCCCCTTTAAGTTTTAAAAGTTAGGTAAGTAAGCAATATGAAATATAGTAAGCCTACTCATTACACAGAAAATGAGTCCTGAAAATATTATATTATAATACATGATATTATTGATTATCATTATTACTGACGCATTACTGTGTGAGAAGCATTTTAATATTGTAGCTGGTCGAGACGCAACTCATTTCAACTGATTTACTGTCTGGTGGGCTTTCATCCAATCAATAATAAAACATCATATTGGATAGGCTGATCATGAATATTCTGCACACATTCATACGTAATAACTTTGTTAATAATAACCATCCCTGCCTTTTTTCATGTGAGTAAATTCTCTGCTGCTAAGCAAGCATATTCATTGCTTCAACTTTCAACTTTGGGAACTGCACTTGCATTACTTGCATTATCCTTCTAAAATCACAAACTTGATCCACATAAGAAACACTAATAAACAACTGTGACCTGCAGAGATAACTGATCATGGTGGGACAGCGTGAAACTTTTTGTGTTGACACGGAAAGTCCCCCAGTGTCACATGGACTCAAGCTTAGTGGTTCACGTTCTCTGCTCGTGCTGCTGATCAAATATCGACCTAAAACAGGATGTTACCTGAGCCTCTGCAGACAGTCTGAACCCATTTATCCCCCTAAGACAAACATGTAAAATTATACATAGATGCACCGTGTTTTTGCTAATACTGAGAATTGGCTGTATCATTCCTCTCTTATCTGTGCAGTTTGAACTTATGTTTTGTGGAAGTCCAGGGTTGGAGTCTGATGCAGAACTGAGGCCAGATGCCTTTGCCCCAGATTCCTTATATATCTTTAAGCTAATTCGTGCCCAGGAGAGCTCTGTGTGGCCGTGCCAACATTTTCCACTGACTATAAGCGATGGCAGTGGATCAGATTTAAAAAAAAATTCTGACCCAGGAATAGAGTTTCACTAAGCATCACAAAAAAATATGACTCATGATAAATTTATTTAAATCTTTAACGAACTGTCACCCCCCTTCTCATTCATAGTCAAGTCAATACAGTATGTTTTGACTTAACTGTCCAACAATGCACCCAGAAGTTTGCTTTGTTGAACGTTTTCTATAAGCACATCATTCACATGCAACTTTATCAGTAAAGTCGGTGAAGCAGAACCAAAGATATCTTTTTTATTCTTCTTTCTTTATCCTCAAAACCTGGCACCTATGTTGCTCACATGCAACTCATCTGCTGACAGTTCAGTCAGGGATTTGGGTGTGTTGTGCTAGTACCTGTACTGTAGCATTGAGCTGCAGGCCTCAAGTAGAGACAGGCAGCAGGCTAAAGAGGTCTGGTAAGCTCACTTCTTTCTAACACCAAATCCCAGATTTTTTTTTAGCATTTTCATACTTGTAGTATACTTGTCTTCAGCCCCAACCTCTGCTGACACGCACCATCGCTTGAGGCAACTTATTAGACTTTGCGCAGCTCCCCCTGGAGCCACAAAAGGCTTAATGCAACTTTTTGCATAAATGTAACAATGATTAATACATTTATTTTAGTTCAGTTATAAACTTCTGAACTTTAATGGCTCCTGCATTGCATCATGTTTTCTGCTTGTGTTCAAATCCGTCATATCTGTGTTCTCATGTCGAGAAAAAAGTCGTAATCAAATCCACCCAAGTGTTAACTTCAGCACCCCTGACAGAGTGCAGCTCACAGTCCCAAACAGAGAAAGTTTGTGCGTCAGTTTTAACATTGCAGAACTTAAAAGTTGTGGTAAACAGCTAACCCTTATGAATCCTGCTCCTTTCTGCAGGATTTTAAATTTGTTGTTTTTTTCCCTCTTGTGCTTTTTTTGGCCATTGTATCTGTGTATTCTGGGGATTTGTCCTTCACGTTGTTCTGTGAACTTTGTACAGAGTAACCCAGTGTGTTGTTGAAAATAATAAAAGAAGTGCATGATGGGAGACTCCCATGCCAGTGAAGTGACACAAGGGTGTTTGTACTTGGCCGGGATCACAGGACATGTTTAGACACCGATACGTTTCCAGACTTAGTTCAGCTTTGTAGGGTGGGACAGATCATGCACTTTCTGAATGGGTAGAGAAGTTTGAAGGTCTGAAAACATTAATCAGGTCTTCGGTGATTTAAATGCCAAAATGTTTGTCCCCAGTATGAGGCTCTAAATGCTCCGCATACAGTACACAACAGTTTGACTGATCTGTTTGAACAGGATGATTATCTTCAGTCTATTTTTAGATGTGCAGTGTGCACATTGCAAAATGTACCCTACACATCGATTTCAAAGAAAAGTCATTTCAGAGAACCAGACATTTATTGATCCTTCAAGCAGTTGAAAGTTCCACATTCCATTAATTAGTATATTTTAAATATTTTAAAGCTCTGGAAATGGCTCTACTACAGTAATATTTGGTGACTCAAGATATTTTTCTCCACTTTTTAAAATTTATTTTAAGTGGTTAGATACAACACACATAAAGATTGCAGAGGAGAATTACATGCTCTCTCCTTGAAGCATAATGTCAATAGACTGAATATTTTCCAACTGTGTACTGTGGCATTAAAACATTACTTTTAAAGGAGTGTAAGATCTAATGGAAGCAGTGGACTGCTTTATTTTAATGTTGTGCAGTTGTTATGGAAGCATGTGTGACAAACTCTGCAGCAGGTCTGTGCTAGTACAAACTGGTAAACTATGCTTTCAGAAATGTCTTACATAAATGTTAGGGTCAGCTATCTTCGGCTGCTGTTTCCTGATTCATTTATACATTTGTAGAACTAAATACATGAATACAACACGTTTAAATATAATTGCTCAATGAACACCATATAATTGTCCTGACCTTTTCCAAAAGCTGTTGACCCACATTCAAGCTCAGGTGAGACATTATGTAAGCTGTATTAACAACTGAATTAAGTGTTGCTAATCATAAACTAAACAGATTAGGTCTGTTTGGTAAGTAGGCTACAAGTGTTCCCTTACTGAGTTATAAGACAGCTGCTCTGCTGTGTGGATCACCTGAAGAGAGGTGGCAAGCAATATACTGAAGATATGAGGTTTGTTAAAAATGCACAACAGATAATGTCACATTGTTTTCCTAAATAATAACAAGATTATGTTTCTTTTGGCAACCAGTCTACAAAGGTTAAAACAGCTGTACGGAAACAATAAAATGTACACCAAGTACTGATTTTGAGCATTTTATTTATTATCATCAACAGTATCAAGTCACAAGAAGAATAAAATGAAAAACTTTTTACATACTAGTTTTTTTAAACTTTTGGTCATAATAAAAATATACTATACATAAGCAAATGGTAAAAGCAAACTCCATAGACTAAAGGTAACATACACCATCATCATCTCCATCTCTAGTGACAGACTTATGTCCTGGATGGCAAGCTGAGTGGTGAGGGAGTTATGGCGCGAGGGTGGGGGGGGGCAGGCGGCTGGATGGTGAGCCGGTGGCAGGGAATGGAGTCTATGTGGAAGATGGTGGATGTGTGGATTATTCAGACTTTCCATTTTCACTGCTTTCGCTGAGTTGTCTGTTCAAAACCATTTCCCTGGCGATGCAGGTCACCTGACCGTTGGCCACTGTGTACGTTCCCCTGCAACACAGGAACAGGAGAGTTAGTTTTACCCCACAGAACAACAACATTGAAGGTAAATGCAGCATTTTTTTCAAATTACGACACTCACTTTTGATTTTCGGAGCCGTTCTGCATGCCGGGATGGTTCGGTTTTGCAAAGAAAAATGAAGTCCACCAGTGACCAGAATCTTGCCTTGGAAGTGCTGTGAAGAACAAAATGGAGGTTAGAATGGAGCTCAGATTGGTGCAGGGACACCTCATTTTTTCCACACTTTACAAAATAAAACCTTTGTATTACCTGGGTGGTGTGGAATGACCTCCCCTGTGTACTCGGCACTGCCACAGGAGCTGTTGCTGGAGGCGGACCCCAGGCGTCCTGGAATAAAAATATAAAGACATTTCCTTTTAAAAAAATACAAGGAGATCCTTTCAAAAACAGAAATTGACTTCCACAGGGGAAAATATTCAGGAGTCAGATACCGAAAGATAAACCATCAAAGGTGCAATTTTTGCGATCCACTGAAATGACTACAATCTACATGCGCATAGGCCCCTTCTGACTCACTTCTATAGTAATCATGGGTGGCGATGAGGGAGCCACTTGATGGAATTGCTGCCATTTTCTCCGACCTCAGGTGGTAAACCGCTCAAAGATGGAATATGATAACCTGGAGGAGAGACAGAGGAAATTTCATGTTATTATTAGGCTGGATATAAGCAGCTGCTTCTGAGAATCTGGTTTCCTGTGACTCAAATAACCAGTCTGTGTGAGAGTATGTCCAGATGTCCAGATGAACTCAGATAGTTAAGTGCACAATCTGCATGCATGACTTCATGGCAAAAGGTTATTATATACAAGGATAAACAAGTATTTATTTGTGCATGTATTTAGTTGTTCACATGTTTTTCAGTAGAATTATGTTATCAGCCTGGAGCCTAAGAACCAGTTAAGCTTAACACCAGGGGTGCAGCAGATGGCTGTGGGGATTTCAAGGAGCAGACAACCACATGTCTAGATAAACTCAGCAGGTGACGCCTTAAAAAACAAAAACTTAAACAATGGCTAGAGGGCAATTTGACAAATAACAAGAATTTACTGCATGTGCTTATAGACATGCATGTGAAAAATAACACCTGTGGGAAAAATCATTCCAGCACAATTGTGCAAAAACTACCATTGCATTTTATAATGAAGACATGTCTTGACAGAAAGACTACTAATGGATTTGACTGTACACATTTTAAGGATGGCAACTGTCTTCAAAATCTTAGAATAACTTTTAATTTAACAAAACCTGGACTTCATTTTCATCATTTTGACCTACCTTTAAGGTGCGGCTGTAAGGTGCGGATGGCTTGAAGTAGAAGAGGTGTTAGTTGTTCCAATGGCCCATTTGTGGATGAACTATCTGTGTTGACCCGTCTCGGTCAATTCACTGCTGTTCTCACTGGCTCTATGAAGAGACGCCCGGCTTTTATAGCGTTTGTCCCTGGCGCGTGCTGCTGTGGCGCGGGGCGGAGACTGTGGCAGCTCGAGGACACAGAACGTGTTGTTGTCCTTTTCGGGGTTAGGACGGGAACTCGGTGACACGAGACAAGAGGAGGCTTTAAATAATGACGGCAAAGGCTGATAAGGACGTAATCACACCTGTTTGCCAGCTAACGTCAGAGAGCTGCCTGAGTTTTAGGAGTGAGTCGAAGACAAAATGCTTCAATATCAGGAACACCTACGTTTTCTTATCAGAGCAAAATAAAAATCTCTTTACATTGCCCTTGATTCTACGCATTTAACGTTAACGTTTTTCTTCCGGCAAGTCGCAAAATTATTTGCGACTTTTGTTATCGTAGCCTAAAGTTAAGTAATAGCCTAACTAAAAAGACGTAAAGTTAATTGGCCTACTAATAATATCTTACATAGCACCTTTCAAGTCACAGTGTGCTTTAGAAAAACAAAATAAAAAGTTAAACTAGGTAGAAAGTATGAAATATATATCAGTAATGACATATGGTTTATATATATGTAAAGAAACACTCTCCGCATCTTTCCCTGGTGGTCTAGTGGTTAGGATTCGGCGCTCTCACCGCCGCGGCCCGGGTTCGATTCCCGGTCAGGGAACGAGTGCTTTTACTTTTATTCCCCCATTTGTTCGACCTATTTGGTTGTGACTTGTGGCTTATTGGTCATTTTCACATGCCAAACTCTTTATGTCACAAATAACATTTAACCCTGTTTGTTATATTCATGTTCTGAACTGATATTGTACGTAACTTTTGTGTATAGATGTGCACATTATATTTATGTATGCATATACGTAAATTTTTGTGGGTTTTATTCTATTGTAATTTAAATATATGAATATCTGTTTGTGTATACCCTTTCTGTGTGTGTAGAGGGGAAGGGGCTACAACCGAATCAAACTGAACTTTGAACCTAATGTTTTTTTAAACTGCAGTCATAGTCCCTCATAAGGCCTGGGAGATCTATGCATTTTCTTCTGGGAGTAACAGCTTTTGATATCAGTAAAAATTAATCAAGTACAGTAGTTGTAGGGCCACTTATCACATCTACTGTCCACGTGGTAAAACAACACCGTAAATACATTTAAAGCCTCTAGCGCCACCCAAAGGTTTTGATATGAACTGAGGCCACCACTAAACCATTTTCTCTGCGAAATAACAGTAGGAAATTTAATTAAGATACTTAATGTTAGTGTTCTGTACATGTCATAGGGGTTTCACATTCAAATGAAATTACATGTATCCAACATGCAGAAATATAACATATTTACAAATTAAAAGACTATTTTTAAATTGAAGTTTGAAGTAATCGTGAAAACATTGCAAATTTTTACATTCTATTAGTCATATTGTTTTAATACACCAGTCAGAAATAACAGAGGACAGATGCACACAGAGGGGCAATATAACATTCTTTCATAACTTTACAAGGTATGAAAAATAATTAATTGTGATATGTTCAAAGGGTCCATCTCATGTGCTGTGGCGTGAGGATCTCCTTTCAAACCCAGAGGTATCTCCATTACTTGACAGATTGCCAGTCACCTTGTCCTGTGTGACCCAAGCAGTAAATAAATGATCAATATGCTCATACAAAGTACTGTAAGAACACTGTGTGCCTGCTGCTTTGACAAACTCACCTTCACGTTGCCGACCATTTCCTCCAAAGACTTGAATGTGGAGGAATGTCTGCAGAGAAACATGACAACAAATTATACTGCTGTTTTTTCCCTGTAAGTCAAATAAAACTTGAACTACTTTAAAGACACAAATACAACATTAAGCAGTAAATGCAGGAAATGCAGTGACAACACTCACTGTGTTTTACCTCATAGCCGGCACACTCATGGTGTGGCTTAGGGTTCTGGGCAAGAGAGCAGGAAAAGGGAATTTGAGCATTTTAAAGATACAGAATCAGCATAAAGCACAAAAAAACCCTTCAATTTGCTCTAAAGTTTATATATATTTGTGTAGGGCTGCAACTGATGATAATCTTCATTATTGATTAAGCTGTCACTTTTTTCTTAATTGTTTAATTTAGGGCTGAACGATTTTTAACAAATATGTAATTATGATTAAATTGCTATTGCAAAATGATTTGCAATATTATAGGGGATTATGGTGTGATTTTTGAGGGGGTTGGTAGTCTGTAGAATATGATGAGTAGGTATTTTTACAAACTTTTCATCTTTGACAAATATTGCGCCTCCTGCGATTTGAATATTGCAGTAGACTATATTGCACTTTTGATAAAGTTTCGATTAATTGTTCAGCCCTAATTTCAATGTGTTTTGTATGAACAAAACCCATACAAAATATGTTTTATTTTAAAGCTTTTAAAACTGAGAAAAGGTTTGAGAGGCAGTAAATGCTTATTATTTTTCCTTGATAATTAATTTGATACAATTGATTAATCCTTTGTTAATTAACTAATCAATTAATCGACTAATTAGACTAATATGGTTATCAGTCATGTGAACTGGATGATCTTCTAACAGATATCACTGCTGTACAAAGATGAAACTCACTTTAAAGTCACTATATTTGACTGATGTTCTGGTCAGGACACACACACACACACACACACACACACTGGGGACCATTCAGCACCATCTTTGGACCATTCAGCTTTGCAACAATGGGCTCAGTTCAGTCATATCACTCACAGATCTTACCGTGGTGGGCTCGGGAGAGGCAGAGATCTGTTAGGATAACGACAGACACACAGATAACGTCACACCAGCTTCTGTTTATACATGTATGAGAACAACCGACTTATTAGCTACTGCTGCTGATGTCCAGCTGTACTATTTTGATTGGATTATCGTTGCTTACTGGCTACACAAAAACACGAGACAGGAGGTGGATAGTAACTAAATACATTTATAATACATTTTTCATGTCATATAATACAAGTACAACTGCTGTATGATGTATTTTTATAGATTAAGTATATAAAATTAGTCCCATCTCTACTAGCTGCAACAAAAAATGACTCTTACACATTAATGCACCAGTAATTATAATCCATTAATAGAATATTTTTCTGAAACGGGCAATTCTGCAAAGAGTACTTTCCTTAAAGTACATTTTGCTGCTAAGGCTTTTGTATTTTTAGTACTGAAGTAAACAGATGACATTTTATAATATTCTTTTGTCTGAGAATATGTGTTATTATTAGAAAAAGTTATTAGATTGAATCTGGAACCTGCCAACCTGTAACAGTAACTTCAGTTTGCATTTTAAAGCATCTGTCTGACATGTTGCCCCTTAGTTGTGATTCTCTGTTGGTCTCCTGCCTATCCATCTGCCTGGCTGAATTAGACAATGTCAGCTTTCTTTTTCCTACCAGTCACCTCAATGGAAGCTTCTGTGCTGTAACCATGAAGAGTTTGGTGCTTTTGTTACTAAATGTGTTTCACAGACAACAAAAACTACTATTTAAAGCTAATTTCTTCTGCTAATTTTGGTTTGTTATGACTAATTACTGATCAGTTTTTAAAACCTTTTTATCTTCGGAAATTAGGAGGAAGGAGCCAGGCCTACCTCATCTCTGCCAGTCTCCTGGTGAGGGCCACGCCTATATTGGACAATGCAGAGGACGTCACCTGGCCTGCATGAGAGAGACTCTCCCGTGTCCTCACATATCTACAGGTACAAAGAAGCAGTAGAAGTCAGAACCTGAATGGGGGAAAGTCTCCTTTTTGCTGTTTGCCATACACAGAGAGCACAAATGCATGAATCCACACACACTCACAGCAGAAATTATACAGTTAACAACATATACGGCAAATGCTTCAGGCTAGTCCTGCAGTTGTCTGTTAATACTACGGCTCCTTGTGCTAAGTCTGCTGTAAGGCTATTACCAGGCCATCAATCCTATTTGACCTGGAAAATCCCATCACTTGTTTCTAAGAAGAGATCCCCCTTTGAAAAGCAAAAAAAACATAGGGATACCCCTGGCCATGAAATGCAGAACAAATGTTTCTTAATAGGATATGATGGAAACATGGTGACCAACACTCACACACTGGAGTGGCTGATGTCCTCCAAAGTGGCAGAGGCTGTGAGGTATCTAAAACAAGAGCAGAACATGCACAAGTTGGCAGATTACTCCAGCTTAAGAGAGAGACCACAACAGTCATTAATACACTTTCCATGTATTTATGTAACCATGACACACAATGATGATGCGCGGCAAATGTTCTCCCAGTGGAGATGTTGGTGTCTTTAACTTTGCAACAGACCTACTATTTAATGTAACGATGACATGTAGAAACCTACACCGCCATGCAACTTACGGGCCTGAGGTCTGGATGTCTTGCCAGCCTTTGGACAGGTTCTGTTTGATGTTACTGAGAGGACTCATACCCAGCTGCCTCCTGATGTCTGAAGCATATTTTTCTTTGACCAGAAGCACCTGCCGCAAGGTCTGAATTTCATCCTCCATCTATGTGGAAGAAAAACACAAAAGGGTTTAATCAGTGAAGTGACAACATTTTAAATATATTTACTTTTCCCGTTTTGTGTGAATAATCTACAGAAGCTGCATCACCTTTGCAAGTTCAATTCGTAGACTCTCTAAGTCCTCCTCGGTTAGATCTGAGGGTGAGCATCCATTCTCTGTTATCCTTGTGGAGAGGTTATTGAATGATGAAGCCCCTCCAAAACCTTCCAAAGAAGCATGGGCGAATAAATTTTTGATAGATACAATATAACAGTATGCTTGTGGTTTAATGTGAATATAAATATCATTTTTATATATGTTCATAAATTAAGCAGTCCCTCCGAAACTTTCAAAAGAGGCGTAACGTTAATTAGAAAATATTAGATATAACGTTAGTCTTAAATATTAAATAGATAAAGTATGTAACTAAGGCAAAGCATATAACTGTTGTATAAGATATATGTTCGGTTAACATTAGGTAAAAGTTTCGAATAAACTCCAGTAGTTACGCCTACGCATAACAGTATCGTCGGTTTTATATTTCATTACAGAGTGAATAACGTTACACACGATCGGAGCTGTCCTGAGTCCTGAACTCAGCTGGCTAACAGCTAGCTAACGTTACCTGTTGCTCACGGAGCTAACGTTAGTCAGCATCGACCAGTAACAGCAGCATAAACACGATAAACACGTTAGCTGCCGACTAAAACTACCGAAGTTACACGTCGAAGTGAATTGTAAAACCAGTGTGAGGTGGTCTTACCTGGTCGGTCCATTGCTGCCACTTTCACCTCGGAGTGTAACGTTAGCTAGCTAGTTGCAGCCTCCAGTCCCCATCCAGTCAACTGAACTCAGAGAGGAGCAGCAGGCACACACATACACACGCGCACGCGCGCGCGCGCTGAAGCACTATCACCGCCACCAAAAGGAAACTAAATAATGTTCTTTATTTATTTAATCATTAATTCATTTTTTATTGCATAAGAACAAATATATTATCATAAAGATATTTATGATAATAAGTTATCAATATTATACTGTCTTCAACATTAAATATAGGGTTCAGCTAATTGTTCTTTTAAACATCCAATTGGATGCATGTGATCCCAAGAAGTGGACCAAAATAGTTCCAAAATAATCCTTAGTGGAAAAGGTATTTAAATACTTTAAAAGTAGTAATACCAAAGTAGAATTATTATCAATTATACTGCTATGGATATGGTGTATAGTATTATACAGACATAATGGCCCTTTTCACTGTTACACTATGTCATAGTAATGGATTGTTCTCACCAATGCATTATATGTTAGTGACACTAATTTCAACTAGTATATTCCTTTACTGTATACTGTTGGGAAGTTTAATCTATAGACTAAAAATTATTTTATAAGATGATTACATATTTTGAATGTAATTAATGTTGTTTGTATGTTAATCTGAATAATTGCTTGTGATTTTAGCTGTCAAATAAATGATGTGAAAGATGTGAAATGATTTCCCAAGTGGAGAACAAAATCCTCATAACACTCCTAAGATGTTATGTGTAGACAAGTGAGAAATGTATGACAAATAATGTCAGTATACACAATGTGGGCTTTTAAGTGGAAGTAAGATGTTAGAGGCAACACATTCAAATTAGCCAGTCTGTGGTATTGTCTAATGGAAATTAAATAGCTGATGACATATTTTAACATTACCAAGGAAATCTATTCCTATAGACTTAAAATCTGAATGGTGTATGTAAATCACCTGTAATGTTGGTTATACAAGCTTTTCTTTGAACTGAAGCGATAGTAGAAGACATCATACAGAAAGGTATCTGGATTTACAGAGAAATTAGTAAAATAAAATGCCATTTGAATTGTTTTAATGTTGTAAATTCCCATTTGTAACTACCATCCCACAATGAGATGGTAGAATGGTTTGTCCCCATCTGCTGGCAAAATGTACCTCCACACTGCAGGATGAAAAGTCTCTACAAAAAGTTGGCTTTTTTAGTTTTCTGTTGTCATGGCATTAACCAGAGTCACTGATACATTACATCATGTTACACTGAGATAAACAACAAAGCACCAGTAAACCGAGACATCATGTAAATTTAGGATGATTATCTAGGAATGTGTGTGTCGCCCAGTACTTGGTTTACTTACATTACTGTGTATTTGAAATATTTGACATTGAATAAATTATCAATTGCATCCTGTCATAATAATACTATAAATTAGAATGAATGCAGTGTAAAAAAAATCTAATTATAAAAAGTGCCGCATTCTGATGACAATTAAAAGTTAATTAACCATACAGCATAATTAAAGTTCTGGGGAATAGAAACAATTTCACCCTTTCTCAGAGTTGGAGGGTCTGTGTACACTGAGGCATATTGGATTCACACTCTTAACACAGTGGAGATAATCTTAATTAAGATGTTTCCTCTTATTTATTACACTTGATGGATGCAGTACTTGTATGTTTTGCACAGCAAACTTTGTAACTTTAAGACACATCTGCGTTCTTTTATTACAAGGTTGTGATAATACTGTACAGGGTGTGGCACTTGGATGTTGGCTATGGCAACTCCCAACCTTGAATCCATTATGATTCGAGGTTGGGATAGATTTGAAATCCTGTACAACCAAATATCGAATGACAATTGTTTACTATCCTAGGTTGACAATACATGTGTTTGCCTTATGTCTGTGCCCATTTTAACTCTGATGAAGGCACAGTAGTGTTGAAATGTTAGTCTTTGTTTGCACAAACTAATTAACTTATTTATTGTGTTATGTTGTTGTAATTTGATTATTTATTTATTATGTTGTGAATTGTTTAACATTTGTTTTAAATCTATATGTTTTCCTTTTTTTAAACATTTCTATGGCAGACTGGGTTGTATGTTTATGTGCAAATGTGCATGCTCCATGCTTCTTGCCACCAATATACAGTGGCAAGAAGTTATATAGTTTTTTGTCTTACTTTGTATGTGATTTTGTGTTAAACACAAGTCATTGTCAGATCTGAACCTTCTCCAAACTGTACAAACTGAGAGTGTTACACAAACTAATGCCATGTTGTTATTATCCTTACATGAAATACCTTGAGAAAGACACATTGTTCAGGAACATTTATTCAACAACAGCAAATCAGATCAATGATCCACTTGTTTTCCTCCACACACACAATTACCATGCTACAACATAAACGTTAAGGTTTATACTTTATATGGGACAAGTGTATGTACAAGCGACCTTAACCATTAAACCATTCCTTGCTAAATTTAATGGTTACATTACAACACCATACCAGTTGAAATTATATCCAATCATCATTTGAAACATGACAAAGTATGAAATAAATAAAATTCTCAAAAATGCATCATATAACCATTTCACTATAGTTACACTATATACTATGTTGTCTTTTTATGGAGTCATTTCCTGATCATTGATCCATTATAGTTTTTTAAACACACAGTGCATTCAACTTAGAACAATTTACAGTAGCATTTTTCAGTATCTCAATGAAAAAGCCATGACAGGAACACCTATGCTTCATCAAGGGTTACAGGAAACATCATACAAGGGCCACAGAGGTCAACATCCATACCGTTAATAGCAGAGGGTGGGCAACAGGGGCTCACCAATTGTAAACCATTGAAACACATAATCAGTGGCAAAGATGTCCATGGCAATTTATGGCAATTTGCAAATGTGTGGCAATGTATGCAAATTCAGTAGTATGAAAAATCTAGAGTATTTTTACTTGGAGCTGCCTGTAGCACTGGTTCACAGAAGATATGCCTTATAAGCTTCTTACTCTACATGGATTCAAAAAAGTCAACAATGATAAACGATCACAGCATTGGACAAGATGTCAGAGTCATCAGACTTCAGTTCAAAACACAAGGACTAAAAACATGATGGAAGTCATATTCCTCACTATCTAAAATATTCCCACGTGGATGTCAGTTTTATTTCCCAGCTATGACAAGTGTAACATGTTTGTCTACATCACATTAACTATTTAACATATTCAAGACATCTCAGAGTTAAAAACATGTCACCCTCTGAACCAGGGCTGCTGCTTCTGCTGCTGCTGCTGCTAGAGATCTGTTTTTTCCACCTATAAACACCTCTGATCAGAGCCAGCTGCATTACCTTGAGCTCCTTGGCTTCATATACCACAAGATCAATAAGTAAACAACAAAAATGCAATAATTGAATGAAATTAATATCTTTCAGCCTCAATTGGCATAAACAAACAAACAAACAAATAAAAAAGAGCAAACAGCAGAAATTTATATAATATCATATCAGTAACTTCGATTCTTTACCATATTAAAATAAAATGTCCTCCACTAATGAAAAACTACATTTAATTGTTAATTATGAATATTCCTTTAAAAGCATAGGTTTTTAATCTATGAATTCAATTTTAACATTTTTTATTAAATCTGATGTAACTCCTGACATGACAAAAAATTAAAACAATGCTAGGTTTGGCTGAAAACAACACAAACTACACCATAACTAATTAAAAGATGCATAATGCAAGAAATTATCAACCAAAGTAAAAGTTACCTTGAAAGTAACTGTCACGATAACATGTTCAGTGCTGGAGGAAAAACAGGAAACATGGACTGAAATAAAGTTGAGGCAGAGGAAAGAAAAGCCACTTCTAATTAATAACTAAAGTAGAAATGTCACGTCAGCAGGCATTCATGAAGTAACGTCTGCAAATAAAGCTTTGTGCCTTAACAACCTCAACAACAATTCATGTTAAAAACACTCAGGGGAGCACACTAAAGATACACAAACACTGTGCCAAAGATGTTCTGTAGGTCTGACGACGGCAGGTGGCATTTTCAACAAAAACAGAATTGACTGCAAATCAGAAGTAAAAACTGCACTAATATATGACAAATCTGTTCTTTAATGATGGCACCGACCACCTCAGCAAACACATCTCTCTAACCAGCACCTCCCTGAGCCATGGCTCTCCTTCCCTTTAGCATAAAATATCACGTAAACTTTACCCCTATCTTCTCCTCCTCCTCCTCGTGAATTGTACTCATTTGAACATATTGCACATACATATGCACTTACATTATTAGTATTGCAACGTAAAAATGCTGCTAAAGATAAAATAAAATTTGGAGACCATGTTTTCTAAACAGTGCATGCTACACCATAATGCAAAATGTGGGAGAGGGAAAGTGTGGCAGGCGACATGTGTGGTTAAAGGCCAAGAAATACAAAAGAAGAAAAAAAAAGGAAACAATTTAGTTGTTTCTCTTTTCTTCTCGTACTGGGGGAAATAAGTTGTGGACCAATCAGGGAGGGTTGTAAGGGGTGTGATGTTATTAGTTCCTTTCATGGGCCATGCTTACTAGTCCCTCTCCTCCGCATTAGCTGTCTTTCGATAATGGAAAGACGGATCGCCCCTTTCTTTCATCTGACTGAGGTGGAGCAGGGAAGCAGGCAGGACCACAGGCCAGGATTGATGGGAACGGAGAGTTAGTTAAAGCCGGTGTCAGTGTGGTAGGAGTAGTGCCCATCCGATGTTAACTGGGTTGTCTCTGTTGCTGATGGTTGCAGCATTATAGGGTCACCCCCAGCCTCTGCTTGACAAACAGAAACAACATATTTCAGGGTTAGGATTGAGCCTTCCTCCCACCCCCGGTAGTAACCCTTATTTTCAAAATGGGAATGGCAACTCAGGTGATTCAGTCTCACCTCTCTCGTCAGATTGCAGCTGAGCCTCCAGGTCCTCAGGGGACACGTAAAATTCCTGTTCCTGTCCTTCCCGAGGCCGTGGTTTACATTTTCCACAGCAGCAATTACAGCAGCAACACAGGCAGCAACAGAAGTAGCAGCCGGTGGCCAGGCCGCAGAATACAAACAGAGCCTGCAGGCAAGCAGATTCATGGGAGGAAGTGAGAAGTCAGTGTGTGAGCAAAAAATAAGAAAAGTATAACCAGATAAATTAATCACAGAGCAAACAGTAATGGGTCCAAACCGTATCTCAGTCTTACCTTTGCCCACCAGCTTGAAAGGACAAAGTAAGTGTTGACATTCTCCTCTCCAAACTGCTCAGCTACATATAGTCCCAGAGAACCATACTTGTCATAGATATTACGCTTTGTGGGGTCATTCAGAATCGCATGGGCGTTGTTGATCTCCTTGAACTTATCGGATGCCTCTGGATTGTCAGGATTCTTGTCAGGGTGGAACTTCAACGCCAGTTTCCTGTGTAGAAAGTAGGCAAAAAACAAAACCAGACAATAAAATAGAAACGAGCAGTGGTCTGTGCTGATTACATCAGGTAAGAGAGGGAAGCCTCACCTGTAAGATCTCTTAATGTCATCCGTTGTGGCCACCTTCTCAACTCCCAACACGTGGTAGAGAGACTCCCCAGCGGTGGACAGAGAGCGCTGCCTCTGTTGCTCAGTCATGATGCCTCACGTCCACAAGCTAGGCACAGAAACAGAAACCTAAATGCTTGGGGCTGCATGCAATGTCAAACCTAGGGAAACAGACCTGCTTTATTGAGACAGCCTGTTTATCATGATATACATCTGTTAAATAGGCCTTTAACTAAAGAGAGGCCTGTGTGATTGAAGCCTCCTGACTGCAGGGAACAGCTGGGCTGTCTAGATTAAATACAACTGTCCTGCACAAGCTATACGTGGAAACACACAGCTGTGTTTCAAATATAGGGAAAATACGTCCACGAGCGACGAGGGCAACACACTGGATTTATAATATTTTGCTGCTCTAATTCAATTTCTACAGTTTTTCAGTGAAATGGCATCAATAATGTCAATAATATTGCATCTGTGCCATCTTGGACTACTGACTGCCTCTGCTGCTGTAAGTAAATCAGTAACTGACATCCATACAATCAAACCATTTTATAAGAGAAACAAGATTTATGTAACTGATGCTGCAAAGGGAAAATAGATAAAGCCATTCCTAGGAATATAGCTGTTTCCAAATGGGTGTCATCATGACATAAATGACTGGCCACTGGTCCATTTGAAGCCTTGTACAGCTCAGTTTAATGTCTGTGAAGATTCTCAGTTTAATATTTTTACCAAAAACGGTCTGTTCTGACAAGCAGGGTGTCAAATTTCCCTCTGATGCGAATCGTATCCCGTTGTTGATGTGTCTATAAGAAGGATTAGATTCTCTGAATACGATGCTAGGAGCATAATCTACGTGCAAGCATCATCAGCAGCACTGCTATAGCGCACAGCATCCATGTTGGTTTGCTCCCTGGCCTGTTCTTCATGCAAGGCAGGGATGTATCGTCAGCAGTAATTTTCAAGGGCGAGTGGCAGTTTTTCGAGGAAAAATAAAAGATCATAATGCACGTTTCAGGCTCACCTTTCAGTCGGCTCTGATGTGTTGCAAAACGAACGATCCCAGGAGGTTATAATTTTAGACAGTGTAGCGTGACTATGGCTGCATCTCGCACGTACCCGGACCCTCTCTGGTTCCCACTACGCAACCATGGACAGCTGCAGCAGTACGCAGGCTCCGCCCCCAAACACCCCTTGGCGACCCGACGTGCGCGTGCACAAAGGGACTGGGATGATGGGGAGAGGATGCTGGTCCTGGATGCAGAGGCGTGCACCTATAGCACCCTCAAGCACGGCCGGAAGAAAGCCACATTTTGCTTACACAGTCACAGAAACTGTCACATGGTTATTTAAGACCACTTAAGTGATTAGAGGTCTAAAAGCAACACATTTTGGGAAATATCCTTATTCGCTTTCTGTTGGACAGTTATTAGACGAGAAGATTAATACCACAACCATCTAAAGCGCTATGTTTATATATTTTCTATAATACGTAAACAAACTGAACTCAAAGTGAGCATGTGTGTCAAACTATTTCTTGGCCCTGAGAAATAGTCCAGCACTGCTTATAAAGACCAATTAAAAGTTTACACATTTTTTTTTACATATTAAACAAACAGTGTTAATCAGTGAGCTTTAGAGATAGAGATTTTGTGGCTATTTGACAGAGCCAAGCCTTTCCCTGTTTCCAGTCTCTTTGATAGGCTAACCAGCTTTTTCTTTTTTTTTTTTTTTTTTACCGTTACTGACATTAGAGTCTTATCAGTTTTCTCATCTAACTCTCTACCAGAAATGGAATAAGTTTATTTATCACAAAGTTGAAGTTTTCTATATGTTGGGTTTCTATTCTGTTGCCAAATGCATGACTGCGTAACTGATTTTATGCATGACCTCTGCATTAGGGTTTGAAAGATCAGTCTATGTTATGTTTA
The DNA here is from genome assembly GCA_024633595.2 of Lepomis macrochirus. Taxonomy (NCBI): domain Eukaryota; kingdom Metazoa; phylum Chordata; class Actinopteri; order Centrarchiformes; family Centrarchidae; genus Lepomis; species Lepomis macrochirus. The sequence continues at coordinate 24,020,212 of JALXJV020000014.1, read as the reverse complement.
ACATTTACATTTAGCTGCTTTTGTTTCAGTGTCCTGGTATTGGTATAGTGCATGTTGGCTCACTGTCACTTGCATGGCTTAAGGGAACACTTGAAGAGAACACAGCCATCTAAGGCCTGTGCTTAAAATGTCTATTAAAGGATAGAGAAAATATGCCTGCACAAATTTGAGACCAACATTAGAATCAACCACATTCCTTCACCAGTTAATTGTTGCCTGTCGTAAAAGAGGATGTGCTAATTTGAGATGTAGAAAAGATGTGGAAGCCACAGTTATTGCCACTGAAAGGAAACATGGGATCCTAGTAATGTTGTCTGTGTGTATTCCCACAGAAAAAAAATCTTTTTACTGTATAATACTGGGTGCATGATTCAACCCTGACATTAACCTTCTGTGTGTCTAATCTTTCATCTGTTGTCAAACATCTCACTAACTCTTTGGGACAATCTACGAACTGGGTTGTCATGTCTGTATAATCCACAGGGAAAGCAGGGCAGATGCCAAAGCCATGAGCCATCCAGGGCCCCCCAAAAGGCACTATTTTGTTCCTTAAACCAAACAGAGAAGTATTAATATGTGATAGCTTAGATTAGACCACAGCCACCGCAGCCATGATTAAGTTTTAGTAGTTCCATGTTTTTTTCCCCCTGCAATGTCAAATGTCTGCCATGAAAAATCCATTTTGCTATTTATTCATATGGCAATTGCAATCCCCCACTTCTGCTACACTCCACTGACATAGGCAAGAAACCCTTACACTGTCATAACTCCCATCCTCCATTATTATTATTATTTACCATATTCTAACTCTTCCTTTAAGCACACAAACTTCGGTTTAACAGTATATTTATGTAACATTTTAGTGAGGGATTAAACATCATTCTTCAAAAAGATAGATCCATCACAGACCTGCAGCTAAAGTTTCCTTTAAATTAACCGTAACTACAAAGTCATTCTCTAACCTTACCTTTTGTCATCTGTGATGATTTCGGTGGCTGAATTTAATTTCTGTCATGATCATTTTTTAAAAGTGTTTGTTGTTGTAATACTGCATCACAACTCAATTTTCTAAATGGGACTAAAAGTATGTTTTGTTTCAAGTGAACAGCCGATTAAAATAAATTTCCAGCAAAAAGAAAGATATGACAGTAATTTTACATAACTAGCTAACACAGAACATATGTAGCCTACATTGTGTTTATAGTGCATGGAGAAATTAAAATTTAAAACATGAATGATTTTAGTCCTGATTAAAGCAGGGGGTAGTGGTGCACGTCGCCCTCTTAAGGCTGAAGTAAGTATTACAACAACAAATGCAAGATCCTGACAAAAACTATTTTCACCTGCCAAAATCTTCTTTTTTTAACCTGTTTTCAAAGATGGAAAAGTAACTTTTATTATGTAAATCATTATTTAATAATTTAATTAATTATTTTAATTATAATTTATTTAAATTGACTAACATTTTTTTACATGTTTAACAGCTAAAGATCTCAAAATTTTTGAGAAAACAATTTAGATCAGACTTTGAAAATGGATCACCAGATTTGTTTTTTCACACTCTTTTCTTAGGGCTGGAAGACAGCATATTAGGGACATTATAAATAAATGTGTCACTTTAATCTCAGAGAATATCCAAGTTTTTCTGGTAAATTTAAGACTTTAATTTCAGAAATCCTTTCTCTAAATAATACCCTCTCAGTGCCTCTCTAATTTATTTATTACCTATGACATGGCCGTAATACACCTTCGTACTTTTGTACATAAAGGCAAATGCCCACTATTTAGCCTACATCCTCATCAAACCATTCCCTGAACCCTCATGACCTGTATATGGAAGCATCTGGATTTGTTACTCATGTCACAACGAAACTTCCCAAGCTAAATGGATACCTACATAAATACAAGCTTTTTTTGATTTACATTTTTTTGTATATTTTTATTTTTAATATTTAAATGAACAATTATCTCATTAAATGTGTTCTGATTTGCATAACACACAAATCCATCCAATGTCTTATAGTTATATAGTTATAGTTATAGTTATAGTTATAGTTATAGTTAAGACCTAAGAAATAGTGTGTAAAATCATGATAGATAGGCCTATGTGATATATGAAGCAGCCAACATTGTGCTCCAGAAAAGCATTCAAATGACATTCAATATGGACAGTTTTAAAAAGACCAGTTGACATTTTCACATGGAAAATGCTAACAAATATGCAATTTACGCGAACTGCACTTAACGGACTCAGTGTAACATAGACAAATAATAACGTTTATATGTATATCATTCAAGATTGTTAATTCATTTTTACGAAAGTAGGCCCCCATGGTAACAATAGTTGCTAAATGAAATCTAAAAATTGAAAGTAAAATCATCATTTTGGACAGTGGTGTCTCGCCTTAACTTAACAGGTAGGGGAGAGCCGGGACGAATGAAACGCGGGACGAATGAAACACAGCGATTTTCTCAGAGACCATACAAGTCTGAAATGCCAAACTACATCAGCACATACAGTCCACAGTAATTAACAGAACAGGGGAAAATCAGGTGGATCCGTTACAATTTCACGGAGTTATGTGAAAGAAGCTGTTTTTAACCACGTAAAGTAAATTCACTCAAGCGATCTTTTTTTTTAATGACGAGTTGTGTTTATTGTTTCATGTGTCATGGTCGTGATCACATGAAAGATTAGTTAGTACTTTAACACATCCTGAAGTTTTAAATGTCAAAGTTTTACAGTTTAGAAGCTGGTGAAGTTTAAACGTCAGGAGTCACTGTCGGGACGATTGAAACAGGTGTTTCATTCGTCCCGACACGCAGCCATTCTACCTTTATTTAGATACGGCGGGAGGGGGGGCAGAGTCCACCGGGCTGCAGGTTGGACCACCAGGATGCTCACAGCCAAATAACAGGGTCTTCTTCACAGTAGACTAAGAAAACAGGCTGCAGATGTGCTTAAAAAGGGCAGCCGATATCTGATCCAAGTGCATTAGCTGTTAGATTTTGCAGTTAGCTAGCTAAGTCATATTTATACTATTTTTTATTAAGAAAAAGGACTTAATGAGTTTGCAATTACGTATTAAGAAAGGCAGTGTCCAGCTTTCTAAATAAAAACAAGAATAACTTAAACTATTTAAATGTATATCGTTGTGTTTCATTCGTCCCTCCCCTGTGTCTCATCCGTCCCGCACAGTAGGGACGAATGAAACAATGCGCACCTTACGTTCAAAGTGAAATTATACCGAAGTCGTTTTACATTTTAACAAGATAACACCTGTTATTGATAGAAGACACATGTGAGTTGTTGATGACAACAACAAATGATTTCTGTCTGCAACGTTATATTTTAAAATGACGTGTATGTGAAAAGTGTTTCATTCGTCCCGGCTCTCCCCTATATAATATCGATAAGCTATTAAAAAAAATCGATCAGATTGGATTTCACAGATTTGCTGCACTGACTGTTGTTCCTCGGCAACCGTGACGTCACCGCCATCGTCCAATCGAAGAGCTCGCAGGACTGACTATCCTATCGCGAGATTACCACATTAGCTTGGTTAGTTAGCTAGCCGCAAAAAGGTTGACTGTGTACCGCAGTTTTACAGTTTTATTCTTCTTAAAGCACAGAGAGGGCTTCGCATTTTTTGTTTGATTATTGATTCCCACGCCTGTAAGAAAGCATAATCGCCGCCCGGACCTTGTGTTTGCACGGTAAGTTGTGTAAACAGTCTGCTAACTAGCAAGGGCTGTTGCCCAGAAGGAAATGGGTTTGTTTTGGAAGCCTCGAAGAATTTCCAAATGATTTTTTTATCAGTGATAGCAGGTGCTCAGTCGCTATCCAGGCACATACATATCATGTCTATTGTTTTGATATTAATTTGTCATTTTTGTCAGTAGCGTATTTTTTCCTTATTTTCGCTTAATCCTTACTATCTGTCTCTGTGCGGGTGTAACGTTCATGTAGGTACAAACTGTGACCGAGCTGTGTCAGTCTTGCTCACATTTCTCGGTATTTCCAAAAATCCAGGATCCCAATGATGAGTTATGCTGAAAAGCCAGAAGACATCACAAAAGAAGAGTGGATGGACAAATTAAACAATGTTCATATACAGAGGGCGGACATGAATCGACTCATTATGAACTACCTGGTGACAGGTGAGGCTTGCAGCTTGACGACAGCGATTGTGAGCTTAAAACGACTTGTGCAAGTCAAAATACATCATTCATAACTATTCTGCTGTATCTCTTTCACATGTTTCCAGAGGGATTCAAAGAGGCTGCGGAAAAGTTTCGAATGGAGTCTGGCATCGAGCCAAGCGTGGACCTGGACTCTTTGGATGAAAGGATAAAGATTAGAGAGATGATCCTGAAGGGACAGATTCAGGAAGCTATTGCACTCATCAACAGCCTACACCCAGAGCTGCTTGACACCAATCGATACTTGTATTTTCATCTGCAGGTACATTTTTACAGAGCTTTGTAACTGCTGTCAGTAGTTCTGATTTTTAGTATGCGCCTCTGTGAACTGGAAAGTAGCTGGAACCAAATTATGTGGATCATGTTAGTTGTAGACAGCAGATGTGAGCCTCAGGTTTTTAGGTGGTGAACTTCACAGACTTTAGAAATGAACAAGAACAAATCTATTCTCAACAGTATTGAGAATAAGGCTCGGAAACACTGTTGAAGTGTGGTGATAGTTAGGGCTGGGCAATAAAACAATAATCATAATTATCTTGGTATGATTTTCCTAAATAACAATATAACAGATGTTCAATAAATGTTTGATAGAATTCATTTGAATCGTGAATGAATAAGCACTTCATTTTTTTTACTCAGAGATAGAGATATCATAATTGTTTTTAATGTTCTACCTCAGATTTGTTAAGTGATCCACTCTTTGGCATCAAGGGTTTATCATGTTCTGATCATAGAAAACAGTCTGGTTTGTTTAACTTTCACTCAGGAGCAAAAATCAGCCTTTAAAATTGATAGAAATAATGATTTTACATTTATTGTAATAATTAACGACATAGACTGATATAATTTTATTTGTCGTGATAACAGTTTTTGACCACATTGCTCAGCCAAAGTGAGAACTGTTAAAATGTGAATAAACATTGAACCCCCTCCCTAACCAGAATGTAAAACAAGGCTTCCATTGTACCTGATGAAATTATGTTCTTTGTTATCTTTCGGTCTGGTTAAATAGGAAAATATTGTGATACTGGATAAAGCTTTGATATTCAACATTAACTGCTTGTACTTCGTTTCCCCTCTTGCAGCAGCAACATTTGATTGAGTTAATCAGGCTAAGGGAGACCGAGTCAGCGCTGGAGTTTGCCCAGACACAGCTGGCCGAGCAGGGGGAGGAGAGCCGGGAGTGTCTGACAGAGATGGAAAGAACACTAGCCCTTCTGGCCTTTGACAACCCAGAAGAGTCGCCCTTTGGAGACCTGCTCAACATGATGCAGCGGCAAAAAGTAGGTGCTAGCCTGATAACCAGACTGACCTGTTATTTCGTTTCACTTTGCTGTTTCATATCATTATGTGAATCGCTGAAAAAATGCTTCCACACCTGAAGTTAAGTTAATTTGGAAAAAAAGTCACATTGTTGCCTTTTATCCTCTGTAATATTACAAAACTTTTATTTCCCCTATTTGCATCTGAGGTTCTATGCCTTTTTAGCTCTGGTCTGTGTCAAGTTCACACTAACTTTTTATATACAAAACCAAAAACTGTAATCATGTGTTTTATCGTGTAACGCATCACCAACATTATACGACCATTACTGCTTTTTATGTGTATATTTATTTTCCCTTGTCACAAAGAGCTCACGGACAGGGCAGAGACAGGACAGAAAAGAAGCATCTTGTACAGCAACACTATCAGGGGTATTATTGTGGGATCATAATAAATGATTTTCCTGACATCAAAATACTGAGTGAAGTTTAGAAAGAATGCAAAACACATCAGTCAGTATCAGTCCTTCTTCCTGTGGCTGGTTTCTCTCAACCAGCGGCAAACTAAGCAAATCAGACTAGATACAGTCAGCTTTTGTTTAATCAGACCCTCCCTGTCAGGGGACTGAGTCGTGTTGTTCAGTCTGCACCAGAGGTCAATTGCCAGTTTTTACACCAGACTGGACAAATGGGCAAAAGCATAAGAGTTTGAAGTGAACCAAACAGGTTAAGAGGGAAAGCACCATTAGTGGAACCAGGCTTCTAAATTCTTGCTTTATGTTGAGGTGTTTCAGACTGCGTGTCAACATCAAGAATCACAGTGAATTCAGGCCATGAATGATTATGCAATAAATTAGTTTATTTCATTCATGCACAGGTATGGAGCGAGGTGAACCAAGCTGTGCTGGACTATGAAAACAGGGAGTCGACGCCCAAACTGGCTAAACTCCTGAAGTTACTGCTGTGGGCGCAGAATGAGCTGGACCAGAAGAAGGTGAAATATCCCAAAATGACTGACCTTAGCACGGGCACCATTGAGGACCCCAAGTGAACATAACAGACAAGAACAACCACCTTCCACGTCCCCTTAATTTATAATCAGTCAGTGACTGTGTGACAACCAGGTAACATATATGTATAAACAAATGCTACGTTGTTTTTTGTTTTCCATGTTTCATTCATGAGAGTTAAGACTTAACTCATTGTGCAAACTGTAAATTGCTGTATTTGCAAATCAACAGAAATACTAATCCTGGATTTTTAGATAGATCTCAGAGACAACAAAATTAAAATTGCTGTTTTATATTTTTCCTTTCTTAAGACTAAGCCAGTAGTATTATTTATTGTGACCATTGTCCCCACCAAGACTTCATTTAGCCAGCAAGAGAGATAGTGGTATGAAAAAGTATTAATACTTTGGCATGTGTGGAGTCAAAAGCTAAGCTCCCCCGAACCAAGAGGAGTACGACTGTAAAGGTGTAATCTTTGAAACAGCAGAGACACGATTGCCCCTTTTTCAGTGAAGATATGTTTGGGATGAGTGCACACACTGCAAGAAATAAGTTTAAATTATAAATTTAATACACAAAATGTGAGTATTTTTCAACTAAATGGAAAGATACACTTTATTAATGCAATAGAGTTTTAATTGATATTATATTTTATGATTTCATTTTGTATTGTGTTTGCAGATTTGCTATAGAATCAGCCACTTGCTTTCTTCGCCTTGAAATCTGATTGTACCTTTACAATACGTCTATGGGATGAACTGCCCTGCGAAATTATAATTTCACATGTGCGTTTCAGAGGGTGAAATACGTCCTAAATGACGGGTTGAAATCAGAGACGGCTTTCTGACTGAATTTAGCCCCTGAAGGCCTTTTCTAAGCCTACAGTGTGCTCCGCCCTCAGCATGCTCCATGTAGTTATGTTTGGTTTGATGTTACAAAGGGTTGCAGTTAGGATCATGTTCTGCAAATCCCATTCATGGATGGAGGATTTGTACGCTACTTCAAAAAAATCTGATCCTTCGGTCAAGAAATGCTAACGAATGGCAGGGCCAATTACAACAACTTTGAAAAATTTAAATCTTTTCAGACTGGAACAGATTCTTTTGTTAATTGGCTTTGTTTTGGTAATAAATAATAATCAACAGTATTGACATTTAGAATCTGAACAGGCATCGCTGTTCATTTTGTCACTTTTAAAGTTGTTAGTATTTTTACTTTAAGTGCATGCAAGTGTATCTTCTTTTTTTTAAATGGGGAAAAGGCAATTGTGCTTGTTTATTTTGTTTGGTTTGTTTATATATATATATATATATATATATATATATATATATATAAAAAAACTTGCTGCTAGTTGTCCATCCTTAATTTCTTTTAAGGTTGTCTTTATAGATATTGGCTTTGGCAAATACTGAGACCCAGAGAGCTCACATCCCTTTTATTATTCAACATTTTTAAGATCAGATTTGCAATTATAAAAATAAACAAAACTTTTGTGAACCATACAAGAGTTGTTATTCCATTTTTTGAGTTGAGTATGCAAATTTTATGGGCCGATTTTACCTAATAAAACTTGATGATGGTTTTAAATGCCAAATGCTTGAAACAACAAATACAGCCTCTGTTATTTACAGAGGCAATATGTAAATTTTGTACCATGTAAACCCACCACTAAGGTTAGTCTAGCTAAACACATGCAGGTGCAAATTTTATTTAGTTTTGTTCAACAAGTTTTACCTGTTTGACCCGTCTGCTTGAGGAAATGAGATATAGCCGAAGCACGTCTGTGCCAGACAGTTGCTCAGATCACTGATCACTGAGAAGACACCACTGTTTTCTGAATGGCTGACAAGCACACATCAGGACAAAGGAATGACTTGCATCCTAATGTTTACACAGCCACCAATTCTACTGAAGAAGAGCAAAAAGACCAAAACCTGTGGCACAGGTAAGAGTGCACAAGATTTTAGATTTAAAGTTTAGTTTATAGTCTGCGCTGTCCTGCAGTCCTGTGTTAATGTGTAACAACATATTGCCTTCTTCAGTCTAGGGCCGGCTGGATAACTGCAAAAAACGCGGATACGTGGATAGATCACGATGATTTAATGTGACTAGGCATTGATTTTGGAAACGTCATGCATTTGTTGAAACTTTAAAATCTAACGGTTAATGTTCTTAAATTATAGTAGACATTGCCCCATATATCCCATTAAGTAAGTAGCCTAATCCAACATTATCGACTTCAAACAGCATGTTAGAGCGGGGGACAGTAACGGCCCTCGGTAATATGTGATTTGTTAATCTATGCTTAGAGGAAAATTCTAAAGTGTTGGCTATACTGCCCTAGGCTTGACAAAATAATCTTGACCAGCTATTTGTAGTAAGCCTAGTTAGCTAACCCATGTCATCTTTGCTCGAGTTAAAGATGCCTGGCTGAGAGTGAGTTTGTGTGAACGATACCATGGCTTTCGGGCCAGCTGGTGATTAAGGTTTTTATTAAGGGGTGTGGTGGGGGGTATTAAAGAGTGTTGAAACCAAAAGCGGCGAGCGATGAGAGGCTGTTTTCACTTACCTAACCTATATTTGAGTTGAATTGAGTCAAGTTTATGATATTGTACCACCACCCTTCGAAGGCGCGATGACAAGAATAATATGCAGGCCATACACCGGTAACTTTATTACAGTGAATTAGGTAGGCCTAAGTTTATTTGCAGCATGTACAATAATTGTATTATTTGAAGGTCTATAGCAAATTAGTGATGAAATGCCCACATGCATGAGCCGAATTCTACTCATGATGATGAAGATAATAAGAAAAATGGAAATGCATTGGATAAATAACATATTGTCAATATTTTAGAGACCCCACCAAAACTTCACAAATCACTTTAGGGGAGCGGGCGGCTTATAAGAGGAGCCAAGCTCTCTATGGCTCTGTAGTTCGCAAACTGATTTAAATGAAATGGGGAGCGCTGAATTTATAACACAAGACAAAAACGAGAGCATCATTGAAACAGAACGCGACGCAATAATCGTTTTTCATCGATTATATTGTTACACTGATTATTGAGATTTTGGCAAAAACAAGTCCCACTTACAAAACTGCTAATTCCATTGAAAATTAATAAAGTTTTCTTATTTAAAACATCCAGGGTTGATAACTTTTTCAATATGTTTTAAAAATTATAAATTGCATGATTTTTTTGACAGCCCAGTACCCACATAATCCATTGTCCTCAGATTTTATTTCAATTTGATAAAAAAAAAGGGGGGGGGGTAATTTTAAATGTATAATGTTTTCATATCTTTTGTTAACATATTTACTGATGTTACTGACACATCCATAATGTGTCAACACCGTCTCTTTTTGTATCAAGTATTAGACTATTTTAAATTATGACATAAATGCATGCATTTTTTGTAAAGGCCAGAGTAGCTAGCAACCGAGGGAAAACAAGATGGCTCCCGGATGTCACTTGTGTATGTCATGATAATAACTGTGTTTTTGTCAAAACCGTCAGGTTTCATGTGGTGGTATCACATAGTTTGACGATGTTGACAAAAACATCCAAATCATCGAAGGAGGCTTTTTATATACTATTTATGATCATAATAAATAGTAACATGGCTCGCAATGTTTCTTTGCCTCTATACTATACATGATTTTCCCTTTGTTTCTTCAACACATACTGCTACTTCTACAGTATTTTCTTACTATAATGTATCCCTGATGTCTAAAAACATAAATTGTTCTGCTTAAGAAATTTCTCCTAATACACCAGACAAAACAGTTTGGGCTGATATACAATACACGCTAAAGAGAAGGACCAATTAGTAGGCTACTGTCACCACCATCAGCTCTGTGTCACCACTGTCAGATGGATTTTTCTTTGTTTCAAAATTTATATGGTTACAATCTGTTCCTACAATGCAGTTGAGTTATTAAAGTCATGGTCACTTTATTAAATTAATTAAAAATGTGTTTTTTATGTCCCAAATTGTTATTTTGTATACTTAAGGCTAATGATGAACATTGCATGGTGTACAAGTTTATAAAAGAGTACATGTGAAATAGTTTTTAAAAAACGAACAAAAGTTAATATTCAACATTTAACAAAATATATACCTATGGTGTAGAAACAATGATTTTAAAGCTTTAAATCGTTATAATACTGAATAAATAAGGTTAACTGGCCTTTTATTGTGTCTGAAGGTGTTGACAAAAACTAAGTAAAGACAGGCAAAACAATATTTTTATGAAAAAATTACAGAATCAGGAGGTTGCACCAAATATTGCTGGATTGGTGAGATCTTGTACAATTAATAAATAAGTTTAGATTTCTTCTTATTATTACATTTTATTTCTTTTAAAAAATATTAGACCACTTTGAAACTTTTGGATGGATTGCCACATATTTTGTACAAACATTTAAAGTCCCATTATTACATTAATGATCCACTGACTTTTACTGTACCACCATGAGTTTGAGTTACAGTGACATTTAGTGCAGAAATTCATGGTTCCCAGTGGATGTATTTTCCTGGCTCACAGAGCAGCTAGCATGGCTGTCTCCTCTTCTTCTTATTGTTTTACTAACATTGACATTATTGACGTGGTTACTGCTCTATGTGTGTGGTTACTCTGTTGTTAGTTACAGTTGTTTGGTAATGCCCATTTTGATCCATGTCATTAAGCAGAAACCGTTTCCCTTCACGCTCACAGACCTCTGACTCGAAAATGGATCCTGACGCTGTTTATGGGCACCTGCCTCCTCTACTGTGCCAGGATGGCCATGCCAATCTGTGCAGTGTCAATGGCAGCCTCTTTTCACTGGAGCAAGATCGATTCTGGCCTGGTTCTGGGTGGTTTCTTCTGGGGTTACTGTTTGACACAGATACTGGGAGGACATGCCAGTGACAAGTAAGCAGTTTGACTGGTTGCTCTCCTTAAACAATGAGCTAATAACTTCAAGGGAATATTGATTGTTGATTTAGGTTTAGAGTTTCAGGATTTAACTGTTTATTGTTATATTAGAGTGGGAGGAGAGCGTGTCCTGTTCATATCTGCGGCCTCGTGGGCTCTGATCACAGCTGGTACTCCTCTTCTGGCCCAGCTAGGCTCTCACATCCTCGCTCTCATGACTATGGCCAGGTTCCTTATGGGACTACTGCAGGGTGAGTACTGGACCAGTGACATTTTCATTCAAATAAGCACTTAAAGGAGTGGTTCAACATTTTGAGAAATCCCCTTGTTCACTTTCTTGCCACGAGTTAGATAAGAAGATTGACATTACTCTTATGTCTGTATAATAAATATGAAGCTACAGCTGGCAGCCGCTTAGATTACTTAGCATAATGACTGGAAACACAGAGAATGATCTAGCCTAGCTTTCTCCAAAGGTAACAAATCCACCTACCTACACATATAGCACACTATTTAACAGAGAAGACAGCTTTTTAACAAACCATGCTAGCTGTTTCCCCCTGTTTTCAGTCCTTATGCTAAGCTAAGCTAACTAGCTGCTGGCTTTAACTGATTTCACTGACGGTAACTGATTACATGAATTCTGTGTCTTATAATGCCTTTATAGGCATTTTTTTTCCTTCTTTGGCCAGCCTTTGCTCACAGCGTGTAGTGGAGGAAGAGAGAGGGTTTTTAATGAGCACCATGCACAGTGGTAGCTATCTTGGGTACGTTTCTCACATACACACACCAATTCACAGATAAAGACGTTCTCTACCTCTGACGATACCTTTTTAATTTTGCTTTTTGTTGCTCAGAACATTGTTAGCTGGTGGGATGGGTTCCCTGATGCTGGATCTGTACGGCTGGGAAAGCATGTTCTACAGTATTGGTATCTTGTCCGGACTCTGGGCACTCTTTGTTTGGCTGTTTTTCTTAAAAGGTACAGTAAATACACCAGTCAGTCATTGCTGTATAATGAAGTGACCATAGGTTGTCACTTTGCTGTCCTAAATGAAAAGTACAGCTAAATAACTCTAATGCCTCTGTATTTAGCATAGGCCCACCAATTCAGTCCACGTTGTGTTTCTGGATGGATGGCCATGCTATTTTGTATTTTTGGATGGATGACCACGCTATCAGGGGTTCAAACCTATTTACTTTGGTGAGCCCCTGACTTTTTCTCCAGCGCTGCATGAGCTTGACCCTTCGGTTTTAAGTGACATGTTAGAACAACTGTTGGATGGATTTAATGTAATTTGATTCATACATTCATGTTCCCCTCAGATCACATTGGTGACCCCTTAGCTTTCTGTCCAATACTTTGATTTATATCCAAATACCTCAGAAAATAATGGCATTTCCATCAGCCCCAGCTTTGTGTTTTGAGCTCATTAACAAACATTAGCATGCTAACATGCTAAACTAAGATGGTGACCATGTTAAACATTTAGCAGGTATAACGCAGGGTGTGGGCTTTTATTTGTACTATGTTGCTAAATGAAAACACAGTGACCGTAACTCTTATGACATACAAACAATCTAATATAGTAAAAAATGTTTGGTTTAGGCGACGTTGCTCCCAAGCGGAAGGAAACAAGCAAAGACTCACAATGGAGTTTGTCAAGAAAACGCTGGCAGAGTCTTTTTAAGAAGCCACCTATCTGGTACAGATGTTCTTTAATCCTTCACCGTTTATCACTGCATGATTATTTGAGTTTTCAGCCTAACCGCACCTTTCTCTCTGTCTTTGTTATCTTCTTCCAAAGGGCCATGGTGTTTGCTCACATGTGCATATGCAGCACAAACTACACTTTATTGTCATGGTTGCCAACATATTTTAAAGAATCATTTCCACATGCCAAGGTATTTATTTCTACACTATATGTTGTTACTTACCCAATAAACAGAACAGCTTAACTGTAACCTAGATAGTTCCATGTTGACACAAGGCATTACGCACATTCATGTCACCACCACATTGTTTAAATTCCATAAGGAGACTGGTCAGTTTTTCTCCTGTCAACATGTCTATTCTTGCAGGAATGTGTATATAATGTAGCTCCATGGCTAGTTGCAATTCCATCAGCACTTGGTGGAGGATATGTTTCAGATTTTCTTATCAGACAAGGTAATAAACAAGACATTCTTCTTTTATTGTGGTATCTTTTTGAGGTCAGCTACTATACAGTACTTGTTGAACTGATGTGAAAAAAATGTGATTTTTTTCTCTGTAGGATATCGTGTAGCATCTGTGAGAAAGGTAATGCAGGTAAGTGTGGAAAATGATTGTGATTGTACAATCATTCAGTGTGCACCATAGTTGTGTGATTAGAGAGTGTGTGTTGTCTGTGTGGTGAAAGGTTTGTCCTGTGTAGCTGGTGGGGTGTTCATGCATATATGAATTTTTCAAACATGCAATTACAGATCTTAAAGTTTCCCCAGGGCAAAATATGTACAAGTACAATGAATCACTGTTACATTTTGAGCTACATTAATTTTATGCCTTTTGTAAAATAAAAAAAAGTCATGTAAGGTTAATGTATATTCTGTTTGACTTATAGATCAATGATGTAAACAAACTGAATCAGACACTTGACTAAGTTTTTATACCCGTATTGGTCTGAATGAATACTCATCTCAGTCTAATATAGAGTGACAGCAAGTTCCAGTCCTGTGTTGTGAATACTACTTGCTATTTACTTTATGATTGTGGACTGTGCCTTTTGTAAACATCTCATATGTCTTTTCATCCTCAGTTCTTTGCCATGGGCGTATCGAGTATGTTTATTTTGCCTCTGTCTGGAGCGGTTACATTTCCTTCTGCTGTGATTTTTGTCTCTGCTGCTATCAGTTTGTCAACCTTCACCAGCAGGTATGTTAAATTATTAAAATGAGTTTGCCTGTGTGTTTAAACTGTTTTAATGTTTAAACAACCTCAAGTATTGTTATGAAAGAAATATGTGTCTGTGAAATTAAGTTAAGTCAATATTTAAAGGATAATACAGACGGTATTTATATTTCTGTTATTGCCAGTGTTTGAAGAAGTAAAATACTGCTATGAAAAAAATACTCTTAAAAAAGTCTAACAATGAACATTTTACACCTACAAAAGTATTAAAGTATTAAGTATTAGCAAAATGTACTTTAAGGATGAATAAGTTCAAATAGTGTAGGCAATGTTATTAGATATCATATTATTAGAATATTATTACAGATTTAACATATAGGCAGCATTTTAATGTTTCAACTGATTGACGTGGAACTACTTTAAATAATGTTGGATATAGTAATCTATACAGTAGATACAGTATGAGCAACAGTACATATTTTATGAATTGATCCTATGTTTTATTTGTAAAATCTTATTATTTAAAGTTGCTTGTAGTTATAGTAGCATATAAAGTAGCATAAAATTGAAATACTCAAGTAAAACCCTGACCCAAAAAGCACCTGAGTAAATGTACTTAGTTACTTTCCACCAGTGTTACTCAAGAAATTACCATGAAAAGACCAAAACTAATAATGCATTACTCTGTCTCTCCATACTTTCTGACTTCCCTACCCTCAATTCAGCTTCATTTATACAGCACTTTACACATACAGTAGCACAATTTATTCAAATTGATGTACAGCAATACAAAAAGAAAGGAGACAGGCATAAAACAAACAAACACTGAAACCAGTAAAATCGTGGTGGTGTACTTAAGCCATCAGTGCCCTGCTCACTCTTTGCTGCTGCCACATGGCTCACCTGAAAGCTATGCTGTCACACACGCCGATTATCAGCAGCATTAACTCGGTTACCTACAACATAGCCAAACACATTTCGGCCATCTTAGCTCCTTTGGTGGGAAACACGCCTCACCACATCCAAAACTCTATTGACTTTGATGTGACCTCTTTGTTCACCTGCATCCCCACCATAGAAGCAGTAGAAACTGTAAGGAAACGGCTAACACAAGACAACACCCTGGACAACAGAACTAGCCTCAGCCCTGACCAGATCATGAGGACATTGCACCACAGAGCAGAAAACATACCAACAAGCGCGCAGGCCAGAGAGAAGGAACAGAACCACCTGAAGAAGGCACTTACAGCCTGTGGATACCCTAAATGGACTTTTGTGAAAACAGCCAAAAGATCCAAGAAGAACAAAACTACAGGGGAGGAGGAAAAGAAGGTCAAACGCTACAACATTGTGATTCCCTACGTGTCTGGAGTATCAGAGAAACCCAGGAGGATTTTCAACAAACACAACATCCCTGTGTTCTTTAAACCCAAGAACACACTGAGGCAGATACTGGTACACCCCAAAGGCCGCACACCCAAACACAAGAAAAGCAATCTAGCGTATGCGGTCCAATGCAGTGAGGAATGCACAGACCTGTATATTGGGGAGACCAAACAACCACTACACAAACACATGGCCCAACACGGAAGGGCCAACTCCTCAGGTCAAGACTCTGCGGTCTGCTTACATCTGAAGGACAGAGGACACTCGTTTGAGGACCATCAGGTTCACATCTTAGACAGAGAAGATGGATGGTTTGAAAGAGGGGTCAAGGAAGCCACACGGGTCGAGAAACCATCATTGAACAGAGGAGGGGGTCTACGCCACCACTTATCCTCCACTTACAATGCTGTCCTTTCATCACTTCCCAGGAAACTCAACAAACGTAACCTATTGGTTTCAGGTGAAGATACCAACGATGGTCGTTCAGGCTTGGCCTCGGGTAGCCCTAACGACTGTAACGACTGTCGTTACAGCAACCAGGAACACTAACGAACCAGCAGTATCAACGATCCTGGCAAACGATCCCACTGAGGTTAAATAGCTGAGTTTCCCTTCCAGTCAGTCAGAACTGAAGAAGTTCCTTGGATGAGGGACGAAACGTCTTCCAGTATCTTTCAACCAAGTCCAGTTGCCCTTGACTTTAACCTTCGTTGGATAACTATGACCTGGATGACTGAGAATCTTCATAGACATCTATGCTGTCACTCACACCACCTCCTGCCCTGTCATACACCACCTGTAGGCTCTGAGTCTACCTTCCCTCTGGTTGTATATTAGTAATGTGGCTCTGAGCTTTGCGCTTCTTTGTGGAGAGTGAAGAGGTCAGAGCCTAGACAGCAAACGTTTAATGCTGTACATATTATACATTCACATGCAATTTTGTGTGGGAGCCATGTGAGTTTTCTTTTTAAAAACTGGTTCTTATTGAAGATGTATTTAATTAATTATTCATTTTAATTTTTAACATTACTCCAGCAGTAATAAATAGTGTTTATGCAGGGGACTGTTTTCAGCTGAGGATTAATACACATTTGGTGCTCTAGTAAGTATTTAAGAAAGCATAGCAGGATAGTGCATGTAGGATTAACTCAAAATAAACCACAAGGCCCTTATTGTAATGAAGAAACATGTCACCCAATAACACAGTGTGGCTCACTGATGTGTTTTTAATAGTTTCTTTGAAAACAATGACACTCAATAGCACAGAGGAATGAGATAAATCAGGCTTTCGATACACAGATAACACTCGTCAGTACATTACATTATTACATTACATTACAGTAGGATTTACTCATTTTTTGTTTTGGTCTTTTCATTGAATGTACTGATAATAATACAAAGATAGAATGTCACCAGACTTATTCTTTATTTCCAGTCATATCTGGTATAGTGTTGTGAATGAGTAATTCAGAAGTTTCCTGATTGGATGTGCCGTAGATTTAGCTGATTATGTAATGAATCTCACTGTGTTTCAGTGGAGTGTCTGTGAATGTCCAGGATCTCACCCCATCATGTGCCGGTGCCATCTATGGTAAGTTTGTAGCAGGCCACATTTCAGGTCATAAAACTGTGCTAATCTTGTATTTGTTGATATGACATTTAACCAGTGTTCCTTTTCTGCAACAGGTTTCATGAATATGTTGGGTGCTTTTATGGGTATGTATCCAAAATGTATATTAATTTATAAGTTTTATATAGGAAATGTCTGTACTTACTAACTAATTGTATCTGTTATATTAAAAAAGTAAATTGTTACTACTGATTGTCAGATTATCTCTTTTGTCCTTTCCCTTGGTTGAACAGGACTGGTGTTGGTCTCCGTGTCAGGTTACCTGATTGAGGTGACGCTGTCGTGGGCCACGGTGTTCTCCCTCATCACATTAGTAAATGCCACCGGCCTTGGGATTTTCATCATCTTTGGAGATGCTCGTCGGGTTGACCAGCCCGATTACAGTCAGCCAATAATTGTGATTTGACCCAGACCTTTTGTTGAAAATACCAGTCTGTATCTGATTTGTGAGACTGGACATTGCATGTAAATGTCTATCCAGATTTAATCACAATTTGTCAAAATTAGAGTTCATTTTGATTTATTCTTATTTAAATTGGCTGCAGAAAAAAATCCCACAGTACAGTATAGTGTACAGTGTATATATAGAAAAAAATGAAGTTTTGGGGGGTATGAAGTTGTTTTCTTTGTTATTGCTCTGACAAAGGATTCACAATTTTGCTGAAGTACTTGGAAATACTGCAGATCAGATTTGCTCTCTTGAAAATGAAGGTTCCAACATTTTTTGTGTGCAGTTGTCTCGCTGGATACACTGTCTGCTAAATGAGATGGCATTGTAGAAATGTTTATGACTATTCATATTTACTGTAGAAAGTTTTCCACAAAAATGTTTACATTAACAATAACTACATGCAACATGCAAGCTGCTGGTGACTACATCTAAAAACATGCCACACATTAAGACAACAATAATAGCCAAAATTTATCAGGGCAAATTAAGATCTTCACCAAAGATATTTAACATAAGCTCTGGTATATGTGTTTACAATTA
This sequence comes from Lepomis macrochirus, assembly GCA_024633595.2. Classification (NCBI taxonomy): domain Eukaryota; kingdom Metazoa; phylum Chordata; class Actinopteri; order Centrarchiformes; family Centrarchidae; genus Lepomis; species Lepomis macrochirus. The sequence goes on along the minus strand of JALXJV020000014.1, from coordinate 24,001,919 downwards.
AATTAATATAAATATTTATTCAACCGAACTCTTTTTTTATAAAGTGTTTCAATTTTGGCTATTGTCTATTTTAAACTGTCAAACTTTTGTACGTATTTGTGTTTTTGATTCATCTAATTGTTACTGACGTTGTTTATTCCGAAAAAAACCTTTTTTGACAGAAAATGTTTGTGGGGTTTTTTTGTGTTGCTTTAATCGTGTGAAACTTTTATAATAATGAATTTGATTGTATTGATCCACCAATCTGTAGTTCAGTCAGCTAAAAGTTGCCATCCATGTTTCTTAATATTTCTTAATTTTCCATTGAGTACTATCAGATAATACTGGAAATCCATGGCACAAATAATTTATTGATGTAGAAATATGAAGACATTACCAAGGAGTATGAACCACAAACCCATCATTCCCTATTTAGCTGCATGTACTGTACATGCAGAAATCACATTTGCTAAGAAGGAGATAAAAAAATAATGTTAAGGAATTACTAAATCATCAATACATGACAGATTTACTTGTACAAATACAGATAAAGAAGTGAAAATTAGACATAGCTCATAAAAAATCCCTTCCCTTACCAAATTAACAATAGTTTACTGTCCCTTATTTTATACACTCCATTTACACTGCTCTATTTTTTGTTACCTTTGATTGTCCAGTAAAACAAGTTCATACAATATGTAATGAAATTTGAATCTTATTCTGTCAATAATGGCAAAATACTGAATTAAACTAAAATATTCAAATATTTTTATATCATATATACATACATATCATTCTATATTTTAGCTGCACTATTAGCTTCAGTATTATTAACTTTTTCAATTAGATCAGTGGTAGGCTACTGAGAAGTAAATAAAGTAAAACCACAATCTACTTTTGAACCACTGAAAAAGGCAAACTGTGGAGAACTCACTGCAAAAACAAAAAATGAAATTTGTATAATTTCTTAATGTAAAATCTTATCTTAATTGTGAGTTTTCATAAAAGGTCAAGATAACAATAAAAAGGTAAGTGTTGAAAAAGATTGAGGGGTCATTCATTAGTTTGAAGCAAAATATTAAATAGTTTTTTGTGATAATTATAAGGGCAAGGCGCCCCCTAGTGGTTTGGGGGAGGGAATGCTAAATAAGTTTCTAGCTTCAGGGTTAACTGTGAGGTATGCGGCTAACTAGTGTTCCTCCTACTGGCTTCGCCTGCGATTTCCCTCTCTGCCCATAGACTTGACATTTTAATGACGTCACAGATTTTAAAAATACTTTTCTCTAGTTCTACCGTAGAAACCTTTCCGGATAAAAAAATCCTAATCGAAAGAGTTATAATCGACCATGTTTGCAATTTGAGGTGTCCTGTCAACAGTTTTACGGAAGTCTCTTTTATAATGGTGGCCTCTGGGGAAATGTTTTTTTCAGCCTCAGGGGAATTTTTTGCTGCAATATTATACATCCATGAAAAGAGAAGTTGCCAAATTTGGACGAGAGGGTGGAGCTGGGGAGATACGCAGGTCGCCATGGTAGTGACTTGTCAATCACTCTGCTTTATCGCCTATTTTAATCTAAATGGGACCATAACTTAGAGGATGAACATCATGTTGTATTGAAGGAGACTTAAAACTAGCAATTGAGACCAGAAAGTCATTAGGAAAGTGTTTATCAGATCTTGAGCAGCTTTCTCTGGAGCCACAAAGGGATTTATACAACTTCTTTCACATATGCAGTAGAACTCCCCCAGACCTGTAACAGACTTTGAGTAACAATCCCACAGTCAAAATGTTACTTAAAAGTAACTTAGTAAAAGTACATTCTTAAAGTACCAAAAGTAAACATACTCATCATGCGGAATGGCTAATTTGAAAATAATATATATATATATGTTATTGCATTATAATTATTGATGTAGTCATGTGTTCATCACTTTAATGTTACAGCTGGTAAAGGTGGATTTTATTTTAATTACTTTATATACTGCTGGGTGTGAATTTCCCCTCAGAGCTCAATAAAGTCTATTTCTAACCTATAGCCTCAAGTATTTGTTTATTATATGTTGCATTATTAATCCAAATCTGCAAAGTAGCCTATAGGCCTAACTAAAGGTATCAAATAAATGAGATTAAATTAGATGAGAAGATGGAGGCTGGATGAAGGCTCCTGTGCAGTGGAAAATGTTGGAGGGTCCGGTTTCAGCACCACGGTCAGCGCGTCTCGCAGCCCACAGCCTTTTTCCGTCTGCAGAGATGAAAGAAAGTGCAATATATAAACCTGCTCTGCCAGGTAGGGGCAGCACCGGGCAGCACTCAGCGTTTGATGGCGAGGAGTGGATCCACGTCATGACGTTCCTCAGCCTATGAGGAGCCGGGCATGAAAGCCGCACGCAAATCAGGACGGGGGGCGCTTTTGATGTAGAGAAATGTCTAATGTTAAAAAAACCCCAAACAAGCCGACGAATAAAAAGTCTGTTGGGTCATTTAACCTGAAGGTGTATTGGAGTGAAGCGCGCCTGGCACAAAGCCTGACTGGACATCATCAGCGAGGCTGTCCGCTTGCCTCAACCGATGCCAGCACTGTGGACGGTATTGTGTGGCCTGCATTACCTCCGTCTCTTCAAATCATAACGCTGGGGATGTTTCCACTGAGGAGAATCGGCCCTGAAAATAATCAGCTGGTGTGTTGCGGAATGAAGACACGCAGCTGCTGCACGCACTGGAAGCTGGACTGGAGGAATTGGACAGTTAATTCTGGCGTTAAAAAAGGAGCTTCAGTAGGTGGTTACCAAAAAGGACAGAAGAAGAAGAAGAAGAAGAAGAAGCGTATTGTCTTATGTTCCATTTGCGTTAAAGTCCTGTTTTATTAGTGTAAAGTACAGATCACATCTGAGGACATTTTAAATAGGCCTGCCCTTGCACTGCGTTAATGGCGCACAGGCCTATCGAGTCATTTATGTTTTGTGTGTTTCATTGTGTAGCCTACCGTTCAAATGCTCATAAAGCTTCAACTTTCCTCGATAAGGGACACGGATTGCCGCTCCTCGTGTTCACGGCGGACCTTGATTTATTAGCCATACAATTAAGGCACGCGGTGAATGCCAAGAGAGGAATCACACTCTCCAGCGTCCTGCATCATTTATGAAGATGGAGAGATTTAAAACATCTGCAGACAGAGAGAGAGTGAGAGAGAGAGGGAACACCTGTCCGTGCTCAGGAACAAAGACTGCCTGTTTTCTTACCGCTCAGGACCAAAATTTGACCAAACTATGTTATTTTTCCTGCAGATTTTTGTAATGTTTCCATAAAGATTAAGGCTGTCGCATAAATCACTGCTTCCGCATTTACTGGACTTTATGTGGCTAGATTGTGAAGGAGCTCGGCTCATTTGTAAAACTAGAATTCATATTCTGGAAAATTAATTTAAGCTGCAACTAGGTCTATTATATAAATCGTTTGGTCTATTAATAGTCAGCATATAGTTCCAAGGTGATGAATAGAACTGAAAGGATTCGTGGATTAATTAATCTGTAAAACACAAAAAAAATTATATATATATATATATATATATATATATATATATATATATATATATATATATATATATATATACATATGTATATATAGTATAGTCCAAAGATATTCACTTTACTATGATAAGACAAGAGAAAATATAAAATATCCTCACACCTGAATACAACCTCCTGCTGCTAAGAGTGAGTTATTTAGCAAGCCAGCAGAGAAGTAAATTAAATATGTGCAAGTGCTAATGAATTATTGAAATTGAAATTTCTGTCAAGTGGCAGTGACTGCAGAGTATTAACCACTTAATGTCTAACTGCTTTAGTTACTTTTAGATTAAAGTTAGATTAAAGTTTTCATACCCTTTTTTATTTCTTCTGATAAACTGAATGACGTCCTCTCAGCTATTTGGAAGACCACATTTTAAGTCACTGCATCTCATTGAAAAATGTACTGTACTTAATTCAACCTGTTTTAGCCATCTCTGCCATTCGGTGTAGGTATGCCATGCTAAAAAATCCACTAGTTGTCACTGTTTCTTTAAGCAGCATGCCTTTTCATATACCCTCCTTACTGGAAGTTAAAATCGTCAAAATCACTGCAGACATGAAGAGTCTTTTTGGTGGAAATTTCAAAGGTCAGCATATTTTTTTGACATATTATAGTTCCAGAGGAATTACTTAACAGAATTATGTAGCTTGATGCAAAAAAAAGTCTAATATGGGTCAAATAATTTTCTAAAAATATGCTCTACCAAACGGTAGAGTTGACACTTCATGGTAAAGGTTTCCTAAGCTAATGTAATACAAATTTACTAGCTAATGTAATACAAATTGATTGCTTGCTATGAAATTGAAAACTTCTGAACATTCATTATTGTTAACATGATATATATAATGTGTTTCCATTATATATATGCTGAATTAATTTCATAAATATGTCTTTATAATGGTGAAATCATGCTATACCAAAATAATAATAAAAAAGATAATAAATGCACAGTTTTTATGGAATAAAAAACTTAAAAACAAATAACTATCTAGACAAAATAGATATGTGTTGGTATTAACATTCCTAGCATTATAAGAGTACATGGTTTGTAAGTGTGATTTCTCTTTTCGGTTTCACAAATAATAGACGGACACTAAAACATTTTATGGTGCAAGGCCACATAATTTTCCAGCCCTAATACAAGAAAATCCCCAAGACTCATTAATCTGGGTGATGATCATAATAACCAAATAGAGCCTCCTGATCATCAACATATCAGAACATACCAATGTGTACTCTGTGCAGGAGTTGGGGGATCCGATCAAAACTAGCCTCTTGGAGATTGACTATTTCCTGGCAGTACTACCTGTCACAGGTGCTTTCAACTTCCCAGCCATGGATGACTACTGGCACCGCCAGTCACATCTCAAGACGCAAAGAGATTCAATCCGTTACGCCAGATTATTAATTTTTACTGATAATCAGCAGGACAAAGACAGTCCAGACCGATTTCAGAAAGATGGCTCATCATGGTAAAACTATGCATTTTAATACCAACAAACTTTAGAAAACATCATATAAATGCAAAGTTGTTGCAGAAATAAATCTGTTTTACAGTCAACAGCAGAGAAGCAACTTGAGCACTTCATCCCTTTGCATATCTAGTGTTTACAGTAGAGTTCACACCAAACTGTATGCACTACACAGTAACTTCATTGATTATTGAACAGCATCCATACACTAAATCAAGTAAATACTGTATTTTGCAGCGATCTAGACATTGATACGTTGTCTCAGTATCTAAGTCTGTCTAAAAGGTTGAGAGTACATACAGATGTGTCCTTCTGAAATACTCAAAGAACAGAAATACTGTGTTGGTAATATTCAAAATGTTCGATAATCAATGAAGTTACTGTGCAGTGCTGTTTTGTATGAACTCCACTATAAACCCTGTCTTCACAATTAGGGATGAAGTGCTGAAGTTGCATTCTCTGCTGTTAACTGTCATTTTATATGATGTTTCCTAAAGTTTGTTGGTATTAAAATGCATATTTCAGTATTACCATGAAGAGCCATCTCAACCGTTTGGTAGAGCAGTATATCAGAAAACTATTAGGTCTGTGAAATTTTTTTTTTTTTTGATTATTGTTGTTATTGCCCTAATGAAATAAAAAATTGTAAAGAAAAAAAATTTCCATCACTTTTTTCTTGGTGAGGACTTTAAAGGGTTAAGAGTTCATTTATGTATTGAGTTCACCAAAGTTCATCAAAGGTTTACGCTGACAAACTAAAATACATCATCACAAAGGTGAGAACAGGGCTGACTTTTTAAGAGATACAGTATGTTAGTTCTCAAAGAACAGCAATGCTACAAAACCAATGATCTTATAGAATTTAATGCAGTGTCCTACATAAAAAATTAGCTCACCTTAAAATATTGCAGCCTATAATCTACTTTAATTAAGTTAATGTTGACAGATAAGCTGAATTACTGGCAAAGATGATGTATTCACCACCAGTGGTGAAATGTAACTGAAATGTAAGTCCATTTGCTCAATTACTGTACATAAATACAGATTTGAGGTACTTGTTATAGCTCATAGTTGTCCACAACTCAAATCAGAATTAAGGAGAAATGTTTTATACCACCTCAAGAAGACTTCCTACCAGAAAGGTAGGAAGGTATTTCAATGTACAACTGCAGTCCTTAAATCTAAGTAATTTCCCTGACATTTGGGTTATTTAACTTTTAATAGACACATGTAAAAGGTTTATACCTCCTGTGAATATAATCCAATTAATCTTATTTTCATACTGTATTTCATACTGTATAAATAATGTTGTATGTTGTTTGCATCACCTACTATTGAGACTTCATTGCCCTCTTCAGATAAGACTCTCAGACTGTAACATGTGTCTTTGTAAAGACAGAAACAGACAGAAAAAGTATGTAACTCTGCCTGTCAGCTCGCTCTGCTCCGTTAAAGCTGAATTTACCATACAGAATTGAAACTGAGTGCACTCCAGATTTAGCTGCAGCTAGCTGACCATGTGCTTCTCTCTATATCACAGTTCTGTGTCCAGGCATGCAGCAAACTGAAAACACGGTCTCTCAGAGTGTCCACATGAAAAAGAAGGAAGACATGGCTGGTAGTATTGTCTTCAAATAGAGTTGCTAAACACCTCAGCACACTGAAGGAAGCCATCTGACTGTGTGAGGAGCAAGCTTGTTGATGTGTGCAGGCAGAGTAGCCTAGAGCTCTCCCTCTGACTGGTCCACCAATAGGAGAGAAGTTCACCCCCTGAGACACAGCCACTCCTTATTTAGAGAAATAGAAAAAGGACAGACAGAAATAAATACCATTGGAGAAATAAATAGTGTAGAAAATGCAACGGAAGAATAAAACAGACAAAAATATTAAAACACACAAATAAATACATTTTAAAAAGAAGTAATTAATAAATAAAGTTGAAGATTATAACGGGCAATAAATAAATAAGGTAATTATTACAAAGGTGAATAAATAAAGAAGCTAATTAAAATATATATACATTTGTCTCATTGTATAATTTAATTACTGCCTACTACATTTATTTATTTCCTTTATTTTTTTGTGCATTTAGTCAGATGCTTATTTATTTATTGAGCATTTACATATTTCTGTATTTATATCTGAATTTGTCAGGATCAGTCCTCCATAGTACTTGAGTACTTCTATTTTATGTAACTTTATACTTATAAATCATATTGTAATAGTCAATATTGCACTTTTTACTCCACTACATTTGTCTAATAGCTTTACTTTTCAGATTTCAAAAAAATTCTCCTTAAATAAACAACCACTGGACAGATATTATAAATCAGGGTGTTGGAATGTACAGACTGTATTATCGGAGCTGTATTATTAAAAGTGATCAACAGCATAAAATCATTCAGTCATAATAAAAACTACACAGATAACAGATAAGTATATCTTTAATAATGAGCATGTTCAAATCTAAGAATGTGATGGTGACCTCTGATACAATGGATATTTAATTCAGGGATGACTTAAAAGTTTTTTTTTTGCATAAAATTTCTATATTCCAATACCAGTAATATAACTCTGATTGCTCCACAGTCATACTCCCTCTCTTTTCTTTCACTCTTGCATACACACAATACAGCAAGCATATAAAACAAAAGTCACAAACATATACCATATAGGCTAGTTAGTCTCTGGGTTTTCATACACTTGACAATAAATCAGTTAAGTATAATGCTACAGTTAAACATTTTGAGGCGATCTCAGTTAGAAATGCCAGTACATTAAAGCTTACATTTTTCTGAGGATGGCGTGGACAGGTTATAGCAATGAAAATGATGAGAATGCCAAGATTATAATTTTGTTAAGAAAGAACAAAAAACAAACAAAATCAAAAAAGTGACAAGCCTGGCTTGAATTTTAAAAGCAGCAAGCATGCTACATTTCCTCCAGAATTTCGTAAACAGAGACCTCTGTTGGAACAGCAGGGAACGGAGGGAAATAAAAGTCACTATAACAGGGAAATAACACAGAAAGCAAGTTTTGTTTTTGATAACCTGAACTCGTACAGTATATTTGTATTTCCATTCTTTAAATAAAAAAGAGAGGGACCACCTTTAAGAGTGTTTAAGATCTCTACATATCTTTTCCCTGAATCTCTAGCTGAATATTTTGAGGTACAGTTCTGGGGGTGGGAAAAAAAATCATTTATACTAGTGCTGAAAAGAAATGTTAAGGCTCCACTCTGGAAGAGACACAATCCCACATTTTCTCCACTTTAATGCTAAATTTAAATCAGTTGTAAGCCAGGTGTGATACATCATTCAAAATATTTTTTCTAACATTTATGCTTTCCAATGTAACAACCTTGCACGATTAAGTCTACGCATACAGAAACTTTCAGTGTACACATTCCTCCACCAAAGTAAGACACCTCTCACGTGAAAAAAAGAGGGCATTAAAGAAGTTCTTTTTCTTCTTCTCATAATATAAAACACAACTGGCCACACACAGATAGCAGACATTTGTCAATAAAGTGTTGTTCACTCATTAAGATTAACCAATACAAGCACTTAACATTTCTCCATCACACAAACCACAAAGTGAACAGTCACTGAATATCAGCAGCATGTTGTCAAGAGATTTTTCAAAAACAGACGTGCAGATATTTGTTACTTATATTTAATTAAGAATGCAAGTTCCGGGGTAGCAATAGAGATTTATAAGGCTAAAAAATACAGAAAAAACAAGAAAAAAAATATTATTGAAGCGACTCAACTGGTGGAACTAGCTTTATCCCTGCACGCATCTCAAAGACTGGGAACCAGGAGCAATGTGGGTCAAAGTCAACAAAATTAAATAGAAAAAAATATTAGTTTTCAATCTCTTTATGTCCTTGTGTTTCCTTTTTAAATCTAAATTTCGTCGACAGCCGTCTTCTGTTTACTTCTGGCGATCCTGAAAAAGATGGGGAAGAAATTATTAGACACATAATATCACATTGCATCAGGGCGGATTATTCAATATTATCATTAATCGGCTTTCCATTCAGTGGAATTATATTGTGATAATTTGACCAAATTATTTTTGCTTTTGTCTGAATCAGTGGTTCTCAAACTTTTTCTGTCACGCCCCTTTTTAGAAGCTGAAAAAAGCCCAAGCCTTCCTGACTCCAGCAAAAGTGGATTCAATTTTTATCATTAACAACACGGGTGATTGAAATAAAACAACATTTTTAGGTTAGCAAAAAAGCTGTGTTTGCAGCAGAGCCCTTTTTTGTTTATGCCACCACATAAATCACATTATGTCTCCTCAACATCCATGCCCCCGCTGCAGTTGTCTGAGAACCACTAGTCTAAATGAATGATTATGAGCAATTAATAGACCAACAAGAGACGATTGTGATGTTCTTTTACACAGTTTTCTTTCTGGTGTTATAAATAACAGTGAAACACAGTTAAAGGTGCGGTATGCAACTCTATCCACAGTCCATTGTGTGTGTGTGTGTACAGAATGGGAAAAAACAGAAGTGGCTTGGATCAAGCTCCACAACGCTACTCCAGCCACGACGTGTGTTAAATGACTTGCCCACAGTCATACCCACAGCATACTTTCTAGTTTAGCAAAACATGCTGTTGTTGTGATGTTAGCTATAGTAGCATGAGAGTTGTGAGTATCACTGTGTTGAGCTGGTGTGCTGCCTCTGGAACCGTCTCGTCCTCTCACGTTAGCTTTGCAGCAGCAACTGTAGCGAGTTTGCTAACCCACAACCAGCTAACGTTAGTTACACTACTTGCCGTGTCTATGTTCGGTCTTCATCATTCGTATTTGTCATGATTTTGCATCTCTCTAGAATCGCATACCCTACCTTTAAATGCATTCAAGATCAGTTTGATTACTTAATAAATCTGATTTGCATACATTTGTCATACAGTGACATATATCAAGATCAACAAAATTGTTGGAATAAATATTTTCATCTTAACCAGCCCTAACCCAGAGAGACGGAGAGAATTAAGGTAACAGAATTTACCTGATCAATTCGGGGTCGGCTCTGTATTGAGGCAGGCTCGTAGCTCTGTTAAAAAACATGCAAAACCTTAATGAAAAGTCACATTTATAACCAATGGATACAAAACAAATAAAGAATGAAAACCAGCTTACAAATATGATACTATACAATATTATAGTATATAGTATGTTATTAGGAAGCGAGGCGATTTTTTTTATTTTTGGTGAAGGGAAGGGTCCTTTTTATTTTTCTTACCGTACATTAATATTTTATTTCAACCTTTCCTTCTAACATTCATTACATAATTTTTTAAGAAGCATGGCTTTCACGTGCGCAGTGGGTCAAAAACGTGTGTTTCACCATCTGGAGAAGACTGCAGTCCTGTCTGTGTATCAGGGTATCAGTCACACAGGAAGATAAAACAGCACCAAAATACACCTGGATAATGAGCCTCAGAAAGATTCAAGTGGTTTAATTATGACAAACTAACTAACTGCATATTAGGCGACATCATCGGATCTAAATACATATTTATTTTTATTATTTGAAATCTACCGTTGGGCAAAAATATTTCAGCCCCTCAGCAGCTTTATCCCTTTGGTAATCACTAATTGTACTTCTAATGTCAATGATCTATTAAGGTACTGAATGTTTAAATTGGGGTATAACATCTTTTTTGTTATTATTTCTTTATTGTGTTTTTGCATAAGTATACTCAAAGGTAACAGTTCTCTTGAATATACCACTTTCAAAGGGCTGTACTACCATCACGCTGGGGAACATAATCTTAAATGAAATTGGGGTGGTGATGGAGCAGTGGAGAAGACACATGCCTTTGATGTGACACACCCGGGTACAATTCCCCACACCCACCGATGTGTCCCTGAGCAAGAAACTTAACCCTTACTTTCTGCAGAGGCGTGCGACCTTGCAAATGTCAGGCACTTTGGATAAAAGCATAAATAATAAATGTAATGTACAACTTAAGTAGTATTATTTTATTTTGGAAAACAATCTTAGTCAAGGGGAGGGTCTAGGAATATATTAATTATACTGTTTTGTTTTGTTTTTTTTAAAGTACAACATAAGGTTTCTCTCTCATCCCAATAATTTCCTTACAGTCCGTAAACATATTTACTCCTTTGATTTAAATGTGTTTAGTCTGAAGGAAATACTTACCTTTTTCACCACCTCCTCCTCCTCCTGCTTCTTCTCATAGTGGGAAAAGTCATCAAAGATGGAGGTGGTGTGTTTGTACTGGGCGATAATCTTGAGCACCTGCTTTGCCTTCTCCAGAGGAACCTCTTGAGTGTCACGTGAGTTGGTGACTGGCTTGTTGTCATTGTTCTCCAGGCGGATGTGGCGCAGCTGGCTATTTGGCACGTCCTTTACAAACAACCAGTTCACATCAAACTTGCCCTTCCACTTGTCCTGCGCCCAAACGCCAGCGCTGGTGCCGTAGTCCACAGGGGAGCGCATTTCGGCCACGCCGCAGAAATGGCCGCTGCCGTTGACACTGAACAACAAGTAGACGGGACCTTTAGCGTTCATAGCTCTAAAGGCTGAGTCCAAACGTTTGTTGCCGTGCTCCGTGCTGCACCAGATGGAGTACTTGATGGAGCGGTGGATGTCGTCCTCAGAGTAGCTCTTGATGATAAACACACGACCGTTTTTCAGGTTCCAGTCAAACTCCTTGGGGTTGTAGCTGTGGGCCGCTCGCAGCTTTTCCAGCACAGGGTGGGACTCTGACCCCGGCTCTGGAGGCACACCCCCGCACACTCCACCTCCGTTACCAATACCACCGCCATTAGAGGAGCTGCTGCTGTCCAAGCTTCCACCACCGTAGCACAAGTTGCGGTTGCGCGGTGCTACCCAGCGGGTCTGAGGCGTTGGAGCAGAGTTGTGGTTCTGATAAGACTGTGGATGAGGAGGTGGAGGACCCTGCATGGTCATTTGCTGCACGAGGGACTGGGCAGACTGTAGGGACTGCTGAAGGGGGGGTAGGAGACTGGGAGCATGGGAGTGAAGCTGGGGCTGGTGCTGCTGCTGGTGGTGATGGTGGTGGTGGTGGGGGGTTAAAGGAGGGACCATCTTGGTAGCAGACCCTTTATTATCCCACGTATCAATGTCCATGTTGTGTTTGATGGGGGGTGGAGGCATAGGTCCTCCAGCTATGGGTGGGCCAGGTTTGATCTTGGTCTTTTGTTGCTGCAGCTTGGCAGGTTTACTAGCAATAGCGGCCCACGATGCAGGTTTCGGTGGGGGCATACCAATTGTGGAGTTGTTGCCCGTAGCAACAGCTGCAGCTACACTGCCTCCACCACCAATCACAGAGCCTGCGCTCTTCACACCGGAGCCACTTCCTGTCACATCCCCACCTATTTTTAGGCCCAGCATGCCCTGCTCTAGGCTGTTCATACCTGGAGCCTTGCTCAGGGTGTCACTGTGGAAACCGGTCTGGCCATCAGGGACTAAGGTGCCTCCTAGAGAGCTGGGGGGGTAGCTGTAACTCCCCCCATAGGCTGAGCTCTGAGTCTGCTGGCCCTGAGAACCACTGGTGCCCCAGGCTGAGAAAGCCGGGTTCTCTGGGAAAAAGTTAAACCTGTGAGGATAGATGCTGCTGCTAAGCCCACCCGGCTGTCCAAACACTGTGTCGTGCATGAAGTGATGGTCTCCATTGCTGAGGGGGGCATAAGGTGTCAAGTAGGGAATTGGGGGGTCCCCTCCTGTTGACCAAGGAGCTTCACTGAGCGGGTAAGGAAATCCAATGGAGGGGGCATAGTAGCTGGACATGTAAGGGTCAGTCATCGATTGATAGCTGTTATTCTACAATCAAACAGAATTACAATAATTTGATAAGGCGATAATTCAAAATAAAATAATTTTAGTGCCAAAAGAGACAACTCAGTTTGTGTTTCCTACCTGATTAGACTGACTGGTGAGATAAGGCTCAAAATCATTGTCATGGACTGTATCCTTCTGGTGGAGGGAGCCATTCTGCACTGAAACTGGAAAGGCTGCAATTAAATCAAACTGTTGTCAAAGCTGGAACATCCAAAAGTACACATACATCCAAACAACCTAATCTATTGTGAAGCCTAAGACATCTGCATTGTACAAGTTGGAATTACAACATAACAGATTTCCCATATCGTCACCTGATCTAAAATGAAGTTAAAATATGAGACCAAAATGTCTTGTAATAACTTTTTTCTAACATACAATAGCATGACAGAAGCTATAGTCAAAAGTTTTTTTTAAAAAAGAAAAAAAAGAAACATGAATGATTTAATTTTGTATAGTGATTTAAAACAGATTATCCTGTCTGCCGCAGAGAGCTGCTCAGCTGAATAACCGTAACCTTTAGAGGAGCTAACCTTTTGAGATTTGCAAGGTGTTTTCCACTGATAAACTGAAGTATGTTCATTACCTCAAGCAATGATGACGTAAACAATGGAGTGAAAAATGTAAAATGCAAAGACTATTGTTGGAGTTTCCCTATTGACAAAAGAATCAGTGATGTGAGGTATCAGGTGACAGTTGTGCACAATGATAAACAGTGTGCTAAACAGGTCTTACATCTTTACACACAGAATCATCTGGAAGTTCAAGAGACATTTATCTCTTACCTTTGCTTGCATCTTGTCCTTTCGATGTCTTAGTGGTCACATTAAAAAGGAGGAATGCATGTGAAAGAAGAAATAAAGAAAAGCTTGCATGGGTCTCCAATGTTATTCAAAGCATCACACATTATCATAGCTGCACATATTTAGACGTCTCTGAAAACCTGGCTGACACGAAGTAAAAAGAAAAAATTAAAAATGAGCGCTGGACAGTGTGTTGTGCCAACATTTGCCAATCAGATACCCACTGGAAGCTGTGGTCCAGGCCTTTGGTTACCAGCAGAGACCAGATTTCTAGCTCTCCTCCCCTCTCAGTTGGCTAACTAGCTGACTAGCTACCAATGGAGGAATCGTCTTAAGAGTGGGGTGCACACACACCGCACATCTCACCTCCCTCTAAACGGATAAAAACCTGAAGATGAGCGTTTCTCCCCGCTGCTTACCTGTGGGTCAATGCTAGCGGCAGACATCATTCATCCACCAGGGTGTTGTTTTAAGACAGAAGCCCTGACAAGATGTGTGGAGGTGCACAAACTCCGCTGTGTGGACAGGCTAATAGCTGGAGAAGCTGTTTCCCTGCGTGAGTTTGCTAACAGTTAAACACAGTTAGCAGCGGCTGTTAGGCGGTTAGCCTCTGCGCTCGGCGTGGACAGTTTGCTCGCTGTAGCCCTGCTGCCACACCGTGCTGCCCTGTCGACATTAATCCAGCGGGGCTTCAATCCGCTCCGACCCCTCGCCGTTAAATTAAAATCCAACCAGCCTTGGTGGCCCTGATCACTTGCCCCAATGGCAGCTTCATCCGGGGTCTGAAGGGCGGAAATGACGTAGGTGACGTATGCGACGCGTCTCCACGGCTACCCAACGGTGCTGTGGCTACCTAGCAGCAGCTAACTGGTTGTGCTTATGTTAACGTTACATTTACGATTAAAAACACTGTTTTCTTATTAATTAAGTGTTTTAAAATGTATATAACAACAACCCGCAGCCTGCCTACAACATTTCTGCTTCTAAGAACGACAACCTATCATTAGTAATGTTAAGCAGCCATCCAGAGCATTTACCATTTAGCATTTAGAAGGCATTTACCTTACAAGTCATGTTTCTAAAAAAATGTGTGCAACTGCAACACCTCATTACAAGCTGTACTGTGTACACGTGGTTTATTTCACTGAATAATATCATACACTACACACGTTTTCTAACTGCAATGAGTGACACACATTAATAATTTATACATTTTAACAGAATGAATCTGCTACTTATTTACATCTTTCAAATCACTTTTCTTTTGTAATAGTGCTTAAAATGTAGGGATTTTTATCTCTTTTGCACACGCACACACACACACATACACACACAGAGGTAGATTTACATTTACTGCATTTGATGCCTGAAGACAAACATGAATAGGTTTACACTTTTTATACAGTAATATATTGTGTACAGTTTGTGCACAGTGAAGGTCAACATCTGTGACAGATGTTTTAATTGATAATCAGGCAAAAAAATTACACAATGACGGTCTTCAAAGTTGTCTCCTTGTCTGCCCGTCTCCTTCCCAGCTTTTTCTCAACCACTGTTTTTTTGTGGTTATTTATAATCTAAGCAGAAATATAGACAAAATACATCAGGTGTTAATATGATGGGAAATAACACAGATAGCATGTGTTCAAATAAGAGGTAATGGAAATCATGCCTCTAAACCTACCTGCAGGTCTTTACACTAGAAGATCAACTGAGAGGGTTTGGATGGATGATGAAATTCACCAATGAAATTAACTAAAATACGGCGGGAAAGAACAACATAAATAAATAATACAAAGCAAATCAACTTCAGTTCAGAAAATGGAATGATAAATGTTGTTGAACGCATTCTTTCATACTTTAAGGGGATGAAAATACATAAAATGTATTCTAAATGAATAATGTATGTCAAAAAAGTTTTATTTCACATAGTTTTCAGTGATCAGGTGCATACTTACAGCTGTCTTCCTCATCTGAGAAAGTGCTGACAATGTAGCAGGCATAAACAAATCCCAGGAGCTAAGAAAACAAAACAAAAAGTTTAAGTAAGTAAAAAGGATAATTAATTGTCCTCAACAAGCAAATAGAAACATTCTCTTGTCAGTGATATGAAAGATTTTATAAGAAACACAGAAGGCAAAATGAGGCAGAATTAAATTTGGCTGTTTTGTTAATGTTATTAGTAACTGTGCTTTTCCTATATGACAAGTCAAAATGTCTGCTGTGTGTGCAGAGCTAAAGTCTCACATGTGCAGCGAGATAAAAAAAAGTACATTGATTTTCAACATGTACTGTTTTATTAAGCAAGTCAAAGTCTGTGTAATTAATCAATAGCAAAGTCAGTACACCAGGTTGATCTCACAGGAAATTAGTGCTTACTTGTAGAAAAAAAACATTTTATCATACAGTTTTTGAATGTTTTTAGTTTTATGATTAATAGTACTTTTCCTACAGTATCTACTGTGTATGTGTCTGGAAGGGTAGCTGCTGCGTACAGTTGTTCTTACAGAGATAAATAAAGTTGCATTAAATTGAATTGAGGAAACTCCGATTACACACACACAAAATGAGAAAGCCAATATGTACATTTAGGATGTTACAACAGACTGACGCGGCTTCAGAAGCTCTTCTACTTTTTAAAAGTAGAGTTGCATCACTAACTGCCACAAACTAGAAAATGTAGTATCTCAGTTAAATTAATACCTAATAACAGAAACTAGAGGCACAGCTGAGAAGCTCAGTAACACACTAACTACTGATAGATATCTGTGCGATAATCATTTGCCAGGCAACAGTCCATTACTATGTGTGGAGATGGTTATGTATTGATATTAAACAATATATAACGGTAAATATGCTTTAAAATTTGAGTTTTAAAAGCAACATTTAGTAATTCTGTTGACATTTTAGAATTTTTTTCAATTGTTACCGCATTTAGTGCTGGAATGAAACAAAGTTCATTTATGATGGTAGAATACAAATCTGAGGTTGCCTACTTGTACTTGACTTTAGTCTTTTCTTTTCATTTTCTGCTTCTACTCCTCTGCTACATTTCACTTACACTTACTCTCACTTACACTCACTTACACTTAATGATTTAAGTCTAAAAAATACATTTTACGGTTCCAGCTTTTAAAATATGAGGTTTTAATGTTTTCTTGTAAACTGCAGCATGGATGACAATAGTCTGGCCTAATTTACACTTTTCCTTTTAATTATTATTCTTTAACTATTCTTTAACTACTAATTTATTTTTAACAATTTGGTTTCTTTTAATTTTTTTCTGCAAACTTTTATTTGATTTTTTTTACAGTGTGGTATTAGTATGTTTACTTAAGTAAAGGATCCCCAATATGCCTATGTGACACAAAACTAATGTGCTGAATGAGTTACACAGTAAAGTGTGACATCCAACAGTCAGAGAGACTCACTGATAGGAGGAGCTGGACGATGCAGTGCAGGATTTCTATGTACTGGTATTCCAGCCAGCAGCTCAGTACGGTGGTCAGCTCCGGGTTCTGCTGGTTCTGCCACCCAGAGGAGGGAAGGTCCTTGCTCTCACACCCGGCCCGTTGTCCTTCCACCATGAGCGATGCGATGACACTCCCAGGGAGAGTATATCACTGTCCTACAGTGACCAAACAGGCACATGAGATGTTGAAGACAACTTTTCAGAAAGTATAAAATCCCAAATAAAACAAATGAAATCTGACCTGGATCAGATGTAGTGTGTGAAGCTGATGCTATAGCTTCCTGTCTGGGGCCACTAATGATTATTTTCATAATAGATTAAGCTATCAATTAAAAAACAAATTAACTTATTTGTTTTTTAGCAGGAAAAATTGCAGTGCATGAAAAACATCCTATTCTCCTAAATATGGGTCATAATAACATGCTTAAACAAACAACCTATATGGTTGTTTTTCTGGTGTGTTCATGCCATAATCAAAAGATAACAGCAGAAAATAGCATAGCATAACATTTATTTAAAATGAATACACTGACTGATCACACAGAATTTGAAGAGATCAGTTGCTGAAATGTTCTTCTATCCAGAAGAAGGAAAAAATCTGTATAAATGTCTAAACTGTAAAAAGGACAGAGTATTTCTAATGTGATATTTAATTCCAAATTTTAAATAAAATTAAAATATAATGGCAGATGGTTTAAAACTACTTCCAGACTATCAGTAAAGAATAGAATTTAATTTAAATTACTGAATGTTGTATTTGTGAAGCAAAGACTTGAATTTGAAATTATTTGTATTTTTACTTTGATTAATGAGAAATTAATAAATTCCAGAATATGTGAACTTGTTTTCTGTAAATTATTCAAATAAGCAGTTCATTATTTTAACTGTTGAAGAGTTTTCTACTACACTACAGTACTTAACACTACAAAGTTGTGTCTATAAAAAAAAGAATATAAAATCAATAAAGACCAATTCAATTTATTTTGCAATGCAGGTAGAAGAAATAAACAAGCCACTGTGACTTCATGGCACAAAACATGTTTTACCTGAAAACAGTAAGGTGTGCTATCATGTGACTGGTCGACTGAGACATGCATAGGTTTGAACACTGTATTTAGGAGATGAAGCTGCATGGGTCTCTAATTATCCGACTCTTACGTGACCATTACTTACCTTTGAAAGCCCTCCCAGATCCAAGTAAAGACAGCCAACAAAGACATTCCAGCCAACCCACAACAACGTCCACAGCAGGTACTGAGAAGACAAAAACATTATAATAAAGATTACAACATGGTCGCAGTGTAGCACATAGGGCTCTTCTCTTTTCTCACAAATGTCCTAATTCTGAATGACACAAGTGCATAAAGTCACTGGTTCCCAAGATAAATCTGAGGCGAACGAAGAATGGAAGAGAAAGAAAGGCAAATATTGCTATTGCATAAAACTGTATGTGTATTATGTATGCTCATTTTTAACTAAATTTAGATTTTTTTTCCTTGTAAAAATACTGGAAGCTACTATTTCAAGCCTCCAATAATCCTTCAAATGACACAATCAGAATCAAATAATCTCATCTGTCGCTGGGTTTTATTATTTTCAATATTAATATAAGGTGTTGATAGAGATTGTCATGGTGACAGTGAAGGTATTATTATTGTTTTTTTTCTTTCTTCATGTAGTGAGAAGATTGATACCACTCTCACATCTGTAGGCTAAATATTAAGCTACTGCCAAGAAACGTTATCTTAGATTAGCATAGCATAAAGGCCGAAAACAGGAGGAAACAGCTAGCCTGACTCTGTCCAGAGCTGACAAAATTACAAAAGATAGAAAGTTTGAAGCTAATTAGCTCATTATATCTTGTTTGTTTAATCAAAAACTGAAGAGCAGAAACCTCGATTTGCTGTTTAATGTGAGTTAAAATGGGGGATTAATAACTTTCTGGAGTCTACACTGGCTGACAGGAGGGGCCAGGGCTAGCAGGTTAGCATGTCAACTGCAGTAGATCTGCAAAACAATACCTAGATCTCTTTGACTTGAGCTGTTTACTTCCTCACATTCTGTTGATTATGCTAGTTATTTGTTTTTGAATGTTTTAAACTTATATTCCGGCCATATTTTATACATTAATGGACAGATACACAGGAGTGGTATCGATCTTCTTATCTAACTTGTGTATTTGACAAAATGTTTTATTCCTAAAAAGCTGAAAAAGGCTGGAAACCACATTCAGTAATTAGAATAATTAGTATTCAGAGAACCATTTTGGAAGCTCAAAGGGGAATCAGTTTCCTCACCATGATAACATAGCGTGATCTGTACTGGATGACACCAAACAGGCCCAGGATGACCACAATGATGTGAAAGAAGTTGATCATGATGGGAGCCCACTGGTAGCCAAGGAAGTCAAACACCTGCCTCTCCAGCGCAGTTATCTGGAGGGGTCAACAGGAGCAGAAAAAGAGTTTAGAGACCCTGGCTGCAATGATGACAAATAAAAGACACTCGCTTTGTCACACCAGTCGGTGTCAGGTGAGACTTGTTGCCCTGGGTTGTTAGACTGCAATCTCTTGCTTGTGCATCCCACAGGGTTGTTTTTTTTTGTTCTCATAAGTTGTCAAGGCAACTGAGCCATGGGGGATAAAGCATGCTGGGGAAAGGATGGTTATAGTGTTATGTTCTTTGAGGTCAGGGATCCCTGTCAGTATTGAAGGGGGCAGGGTGGGAAACACAGAGTAGGAGGACAAAGTGGGTGCAGTCTTCCATTGTGGTGGTTGTAGTAGTGGGCGGTCATTGCTTTTCAAAAGCATATGAAACTGCAAGCGTATTATTAACATAGTTCGCAAAAAAAATAAATATATATATATATATATATGTTTATTAGGGCTGCAACTATCAGTACAACAAATATCAACAATCCACCAATTGTTTTGTCAATAAAATAAAATAAAGAATAGTATTGGAAAATGACAGTCATAAATTACCAGAGCCCAAGGTCTTCGAATTCCTTGTTTTGTCTGAACAATACTCAAAAACTCGAAAGATATTCACTTTACTTAGAGAGACCACCAAGAAAATCTGCAGCATGTCTTACATTTCCTTTCAGTTTATGTAGAAGCATGAATTTATAATGGCAATGTGAATGGAAGGTCATCAACACCAGAGAATGAGTTTAACAGGAATTTAAGTTGGTTTTGGTGATTGTTAAACTATTGTAGCCAATAGTCTAAATGTTGGATTTTGTATTGTTAGAAGCACCAAAAAAAGGAACTTTTTTGTAATAAACACCAAGTATTTAAGGTATTTTTAAAAAGTAGCTTTTGTTCGGAATTTATAATGATTTTAATCAGTAGCCTATAAGTTGTTTGTATCACCAGAGGGGAAAATGTAGCAGCTGTCCTGATGTGTAAGTAGATGTGTTTGTGGTGAAGCATCGTGTGAGACAGAAAAACATCTTACCAACTGCAAACAACACAGGAGGATCAGCATGCATCGCGCCGAGCAGCACCCCATCTTCTTCCTCCCTGGTCCCGCTGGGTACGATGATGATGATGATGATGATGAGGGAGGAGGAGGGAGGAGGATGTGGATAACAGTGAAGCGAATGGATTTTAAAATTGCTCAGACACAAGAGACAAACCTGCAAAGCTTAAGATCCATTGCCAGACGTGCGAGGAGGCGCACAGTGCACTTTACCTCATGAGGAAACACGTAGGCTGGCCCTGTGTGGAACCTACGGTGAAGGGGGAGGGTAGGCTGTATGAGAGGCGATTAATGCCACAATGAAGCACACAACCAGCCTCAGGATGATCTGAGGCTTTTTTATGCATAATAATGTCTGTGATGTCCAGTGAAATTCCAGGAGCTGTTGTAAGGGGCTATACCGTTTTTATAAACTAAAATGAATAACTTTTTATTGCCTGTGTGTGGTTGTAATCTCAAATAAAAGCGATCCACTTGTCAGGTTTTACTGTTACCTCTGACAGCATGTACGCCTAATTTTTCCGGCATGCGTGCTCCCGACCCTCTTGCCTTCTAAAGCTGTACCGTAGGCCTACACACTGCAACAACACCTCAGCTAACGATATGGAGACTGCTAGAAACAAAAAACAACCGGCTCTCAGCACAACACAGACTCCTACACAAACTCCATGTAAGGATAAAAACCAACAACAAGTTTTATGTAACACTGAGCAGTTGCTAACTTTATCCGGTGTTAAGTACTACAATGTTAGTTTTTTTTTGGTTTTTCACATAACTACACCTGCGACCCATGTTACTATCATAAACTGCCATCCAAGGAGCATGTGAATGCACACGGTGATTTGACAAAAACATGCCTGAAATCGCCTGAAAGGGTCGGTATTTCACGGACCACGGATTGACACTGTGGCTGATTGGACTTTGATATTCAGAGGCTGGATTAACTGTTTTGAATATGTATATCATTTAATAAATTATTGTAAAAATACTAATGATGATAATAATAAATAAAATGTCTCTATTGGCCAGCTGCCCCTGGTCAGAAATCCTGCTATAGGCCAATTGCCACGTTTCAGACCAGTCGGAACTGGGAAATTTCCAAGTTGAAATGTCCAACTTCTGACCTCAAACGTTTCAGGTGCATGGTGGTCCATTACACCAAATACAAACAATAAACATGCCTGAATGTGACAAACTTACATGTCTTTGGCAAGTTTATACACAATAAACTTGCCAAAAATCCTCAGCAGTGCACTCAGTGTTAATTAAAAGGATGGCCATTGTATTAAAAACAAGTGCTAAATATATGTTACTGGTTAACTGTGTCCTTCAAGCTACATCAGTTGTTAGGGTAAAGTTGTAGGCTATATTTCCAAATGTTTTCACATTTCTGGGCATTTTTAACATTTTCATGAATAACTTTTAGGTAGAGAAGATGACTTTCAAAGACTGTTTACTGTAAGCTACCTAATAACACATATTGACAAAATATTTCTACATGAATTTACATGCAGAACAAGTTGAACTATTTAATACTATTCTGTATTATTTAAATTTAATACTTTACTTTGCCTTTTAGTTTATTTACATTTACATTTACTCATTTAGCTGACGCTTTTATCCAAAGCGACTTACAATTGCTATATCAGAGGTCGCACGCCTCTGGAGCAACGAGGGGTTAAGTGTCTTGCTCAGGGACACAATGGTGGATGGGTCACAGTGGGGGGGATTGAACCTGGGTCTCTCACACCAAAGACAGGCTACTGGGAACTGGGAAATTTCCGACCTACAACTAGAAAGTAACCTATAATTTAGACCATGAGTGTCCAAATTGCAGTAGCCCCAGACTCTAAATTGCCCCATATCTGGCTCTGAAATTGACCAGAGCCATGTGCACCTATAGCAGGGACTGAGAAATCCTCCTAAACGGGAATCATCCCATTCATTAGACACAACACCCGCACTTCCCCATCTTATCCATTTTGCTAAGATGCTTGCTCTTAGCACAAGAGGTTTACCATTTACAATGTGTGCTTCCATGGACGCTGCCATTGGTTTGTGACGTCATTAGGCTGCTACTTGTGAAGTCTGGGTACATATTTTTCCTCTGAGTTCACAAGTAGGAAATCCAACTCCAACTGGTGTCTCATGGTTTTTCTAGTTGGAGGTTGGAAATTTCCCAGTTCCCAGTAGCCTGAAACGCAGCAATAGTTTTTTTAATTAATCTTCTGTCTCCCATATGATGCTTCTGTTTCTCATGCACCGTGGCACGGATTGACCTTCATACAGCAACACCGTCTTCTGCACCCTGATAGGTAGTTGCTCCTCTTCAGTGCTCTGAAAAGCCAGTAGATGGTGGTAGAGTGGTGGAGGTATGCTCTAAAGGTGTGAGAGTGGCAAGGTTACAACAAGCGAAAGAGCAGGACTTTACTGGAATAAATTTAAAATATGCTATAGATAAATAAAAAACATAAATAATGATATTAGTCTAATATTTCTCAACTCATCTGCATTTGGTCCAACATTAAAGTGGAAAAGGCAAGCATGTAATATGGAGTCAAACAGGGTTATCAGAGTCTCCTACAGGGGTCATGAACTTGTCGTGAAGCTTATTGATCCATTTCCACTAGAAACTCGCTCCCACATTTCAAGAGATCAATAAAGGCTCCAACACACCAACAGTATGACTTGTTTCTTCGACTAACTCAAGCCAGTGTGAGTATATTATAATTGTCTCAACTAGCCTAAGTCTATATGTTTCAGAAAATCAGACAACCATTTCAACGGGTAACTTTCACTTTATATTTCTAAAAGTAACCTATAATTTAGGCCATGAGTGTTCAAATTGCAGTAGCCCCAGACTCTAAATTGCCCCGTATTTGGCTCTGAAATTGACCAAAGCCTCGTGCGCCTATAGCAGGGACTGAGAAATCCTCCTAAACGAATCATCCCATTCATTAGACGCAACACCCGCACTTCCCCGTCCTTCCGCGAGAGGACGCTAGAATCGAACGACAAATTTTAAATTTGGGGGGTCTCCAGCTCTGACTGTGTCACATGGAAACACAGTAGCTGAGCCGAGGGGATGCGAGTACAGATGGAGGGGGCTTGAGGTACTGTGGGGGAGAAACCTGGCACTTGGAGATAATATTGGAGATACAGCGGCGGCGGCAGATAGGCAGGTCAGACACTTCCCAGCCTTCCTTCTGGCTGGGGAGCAGAGGAGCGTGGACGGGGCGCACAAGGGGGTCAGCGGGCGCTCGGAGGATGTCACATGCAATATGCTGCATTCGTGTTTTGTGAAGCCCAAGAAAGCCCAGTTATTGCCGTTGATTGATTATGTTCGCGGAGAGCGCCTGGTCCGAGTGGAAGCAGAAGGAAGCGACCAGGGTTGCTGCGCCTTCCGAAATCTCTGAGCTGAGTGAGTAAAGGGGTGCTATAGCGCAATGCTCTGTGCCCGTGGCTATGTGACAGGCTGGAGGGAGGGTGGGGAGGTGGGTCATTCATATGTGCCGATAGATTCAGCTTGATAAGCTGCACACGCAGTCGGCGCACAGCATCTTTTATTCATCCAAGATATGTAGCCTATACCGTTTTGTCTGTTTTCCTTTGTGCTCACCCTGTTCTCTCTCTCTCTCTCTCTCTCTCTTCATCTCCACTGGTCATACATTTAACACACAGACACGTGTGCACCACATCAGCGTTACTGCATTGCCTTTTTGTGATTTAAGCCCCAAATAACGGATTCATCAGAGAACTTC
Source organism: Lepomis macrochirus (assembly GCA_024633595.2). Classification (NCBI taxonomy): domain Eukaryota; kingdom Metazoa; phylum Chordata; class Actinopteri; order Centrarchiformes; family Centrarchidae; genus Lepomis; species Lepomis macrochirus. The sequence goes on along the minus strand of JALXJV020000014.1, from coordinate 23,977,529 downwards.
ATTGTGAATTGGTGTGGGGAACGCGCAGGTAGCCTCCAACCACGCGTTTCTTCTGCGTAACATCCCTGCTGAATGTGAAGCATAAAGATAATTAACGTTAGACCTTTCGTTAACGTTTGCATCCCCCCTCCCTCCACCTTTCTCCCTCCTTCACTCATAAATAGGGGGGTGTGGGGAACTGGCTTTGTCGTGTAAGTTGCCTGCTGACCTCGGGGACACCACGTCTTTTACCATCCTCACTTTGATCTGGAAATGAATCGGAAACGCTTTGATGATTACAGAAGAAAAGGAGGAAAAATCCCTTCCGCTACAGGCTTAACAAAAAAACATGATAAAAGCAGACTGCATCAGCCTGAAATTCTTAATTTTCTGTGACCATTTTTCTTAACCCTCAAATCACACCCTGCATGCTTCTCCTGTCTCAACCGGCATCATTTGAAACCTGTTGTCACCAGCATCACTGCAGTTTGAGGTGTCAGAGCCCAGAGGCGCGGCGAGCCGGGCAAGCGAACCGTCACCCACGGCGTGTGACTGATGCCTGCCGAGTGGGTGCCATCATGAGCCAACATACATATCCACCTCCCCTGATACACATAAGCCCCTCATGGAGGATTTCTTTTTTTGTACAAAACAGCCCCCCAGTGTAAAAACATAATGGTGAATTCCCCTTTTAACTTTCAGCATCTCTGATGTTGTTCCGCCCGTTTCAAGCCGTCCCCCACACACTCTGTCAAAGCTGCTGGAAAGGATGTGAATCATGTGATCAAAAGTCATTATAATTATTCTTTCATTTGCTGTGGATAATGTCAGGCGGTTTGTATCAGAGGCAGCGTTGCCACAGATAAAGACAGAGCCTCAGCTTTTCTTCCTCACAGGGGCATGGTTAATCGTTGTTGCAAGCAAACATTTGACCTAATTCACATTCTCACACAATAGCAGTCTCCTCTCTCACCCCCATATCTCTCTCTCTCTCGCTCTCTCTCTCTCTCTCACACACACACACACACACACACTGCTGTTATTTGTGTCACACAGAGGGTGAGGGTTTTTTTTGCTCCACATGAACTCCCAGGTGGTTTATCAAAACCTGAGCAGATTCGGCAGAGAGGCGACTGCTGGCTGGGTTTGTGGAAAGGAGCTCCAGTATTATTAATAATGAACACACATGTAAATGCAGTGCTTGTTCCTAGAAAATGAAAGGCCTACTGGTATTTATTGCAACAGCATAGGGCTAAATGTGTTCCTACAAAATGCATTTTAATGAGGATTACACTACAATTCCTTGCTTGAATTTCTGGCCTCTTCAAGTGCCTCCAGCAGAAAACATGTGTTTTGTTGTCTGAAGGAGTTAGAATATGATCATTTGTTTTGTTTAAAAAAAGAAGAAGAAAATATGATCTAATGATTTGATTGGCCAGTTGTGTCACCAATCATGTTTCACAATTCTTTTAAAGACATTTAATTTTTGAGATTTGATCCAAGTCAACAGGTGATGTGTTTTAATCAATTAGGCTATTCAGTCATCAATAGCACTGCAGCTAAAGGCTAATTTTCTTGATTAATCGATTTTGGTTTGTAGAACACCAGAGGACAGTGAAAAATCTTCCAAGACTTTGTCTTCAAATGTCTTAAGTTGTTTGTTGTTTGTTGTTTTTCAAACAAAAAACATCCATTCTCTAGATCCAGCTTCTCCAATGTGAGGATTTTCTGCTTTTCTCTGTTTTATGTATTTGTAAACTGGATATCTATCAAAGTCAACAATAAGAAGATGCAACTTTGGACTCTGGAACCTTGTGGCAGGTGTTTTGTCACTATTATTGTTTATAGATTTATCCATTCAACGATTAATCATGGAAACTAACAGATTTATCAGTTTTTAATTTTTTTTTAGCAAAATAGCTTGTAAAATTACGTAAACAACTAATCGATCATCAAATAGCAATCGACTAATGAGTTAGTTGAACTAATCGTTACAGCTCTGCGGTCAAACGTTACATCCAGTCATTCATGTGTCTTATAGAGCTGCAATGATTAGTTAATCAACAGAAAAATGATCTGCACCTATTTGAAAGTTTTAAGTCCTTTTCATAGTAAAAATTGCCAAACATTCCTCAGTTACAGCTTGTCGTTTGTGAGGATTGGCTGTTTTTCTTTGTCTCATGTCACGGCAAATTCAGTATTTTTAGTATTTTGGCCTGTTTTGACGACATTTCCCTTGGGCTTTCCGAAACTGACAGACATTTTACACTGCTCTCTGGTGTTTTATGGAACAAAACATTAATTGAAAAAGTAGTTGGCAGATTAATCAATAATAAAAACAATCATTAGCTGTCCTACTCTCCTGTTTGTCCACTGATTTAAGAAGAGAAAATATTATACAAGGACTAAAGGGAAATCTATATATTTTTATATTCAGCAAAATAATCTAAGCTCAGGGGTCCACTTGCTAGTTTTTAGAGCTTTCAAATGCATTTTACAGTGTTTATTTGCTGATATTTTGTTGCATCTACCGTTCCCTAGGTATTATTTATAGAATTATTACTTTTTAAAAAACATTTACAGTACAATACATTGGGATTCAGTAAAGAAACCAGATATTAATGATTAATGATGTTCCAGTTTCCTTGACAAATCTGGTCCCTTCTTACTGTAAGTAGCCTTCTGGTCTGTGATACATGGTCAGGGCAACACCTGGATAATCTGCACCTGCAGTTTGTAACAAGCACACCAAGCTCCACAGGCAAGGGGGGGGTGGGGGGTGGGGGTTCTCTTTGGCCGAGGGAGCGGGGGCTTTGTTTAGCAGAAAAGCAGCCAGGGGAGGGCCATTTCTTGCTCTTGCTCTGTGCGCTACGTCCAATTGGTTGGCTCTGACGAGGCAGCTCTAGGGCCAGAGATTACACTGCAGTGCTGAGGCGTCACTCTGGCTGAACACCGCAGCCGGAGGCAGGGGGGATAGAGGCAGAAAAGAATGGGTGGGGAGGTGTGGACACACTCAGTGAAACAGGGAAGGGAAGGGAAGGGGAGGAGAGCTGGGAAACCTTTTTGGGAAATGTGACAGCATGTTCTTATCATCTGCTTTCAGCGTCTTCAAACACCTGCCACAGGACTCCCACGCACATCTTCCTCTCCTCCTCTCTCTCCTTTCTATTTCTCCACACCGATACCTTTCCCCTTTCTTCTCTCTCATTACCTTCTCCATCTCTACTCCTTGGCTCTGTTGTCAAATCTGCACTATAATTACATTGACACTGTTGCAACTGTAAATTAGATGATTGTTGCATCATAGGTGGATATGGTTCTTTAATACCATCATCTTATAGATCATATTAATAGAAACTATAGTGGAGATAATTTCAGTGAGGAAACAAAGCAGTTCCTCTCTGGTCAGGATGCCCTGAACTTAAAAAGAAAACTACAAGGAGCGTGCAAAGAACCTGCGAGACATCCGTGGGTGAAATTTGGTGCAAATTGGATTTCATGCTGAGAAGAGTTGGGTTCATGGCTGGATCTGCTAAAAGAAATGCAAATTACCAAAGTCTGCAAAACTTTTACCACGCAGACAGCCTGATAATATTCTGTCCTGTCTCTACGCTGTCTGTTTTAATACAAAAGCAGATACCTACAGAACAGTAGTAAAGTCTGTCAAATGATACGCTCACTGTCACAGTGAAGAAGGAAAAGTCACAAAGAACAACATAAAAAATCAGGGAAGACAATTCTACATGGATAAAACGTCAACATTAAAAAGGGCCAGTGAATTTTACGTGCAGACCAGTGATATTACATTTATAGAAGACCACGCCCTCTAGTAAGAAAAACACAAACTACAATATGGGTAATTTGCATAACTTTAGTGAGTGAGTTTATCTTGCAATTTGTTACTAAAACATAATGAAGCCCTAATTAAGTTCAGCCAAATTACAAAGTCACGGATCAATTTTAGAGAAGAGGAAACATCCCAGCAATTCACGTTTGGGTTGTTTAATCTTTATTAGGCCTCCTAGCTGTACAGATCTCTACTGCAAAGCTAAAAAGAGACTATTTGAGCGGATCACTATGTTGACCTCAGAAATGCCCACTCATGTTGTGATTTCTCCTAAAAAACAGCAAGGTATCCAAGGCTTTGGCAGACTGTCAGAGAAGATGTACATTGTACGCCAGGCTACAGACAAATTGTTAAAGTAATTTGGACTGTGAAGATTAAATTCTGTCTGGAAGGAAAGGATCTATGTGGAATCCAATACTAAAGTCCGTTGTTCAAGGATTTGATCATCATTGAGGAGGATTGAGGAAGAGATTGTCTAAAAGCACAAGATCCATCCCAGACTGTTGTGTTTGAAAGAAAATCTGTAGTTATAAACTGAATAAATATGAGAGACATTTGGACAGAAATGTACAGACAGTTAGGTATTATCATCCTGAAACTTCAGTTCAACAAGACTTTGGACAAAACTAGGCGGTTTATTTTCCCGCAATCTGCCATTCAGTCTTGTTGTTGCTGATGGACAAGTGACAAACACACATGAAAACAGTCACAGTAGACAGATGGCACGATTTGACAGAGATTAGAACAGGCTTTTTGCTTGGTCTTTTTGTTACGGCTCTGTGTTTTTATTGTTTACTTCAAACATATTACACTGCCAAATGTGAAATTGTCTGGCAAGCAGCAAGGAGTAGAGGAGAAGCAGGAAAGATGTTTCTTTTCTGCTCCCTCTGCTTTCATACTTGTCTCCTAAAGTGTGTCAGGTTACTTTGCCTGCTGGCATGTCCAGCTTTGCCATGACTCATTGCATCTTCTCAATATATATGTTTGTTTGTGTTTGAATGGTTGAAAATTTGTAATTACCCATATGCATCCTAGCTGGTTCCTGAAAAACAGGTTAGCAGTAGATTCTCAGGGAAATTTGTACAGATATAGAATTTGTTTCTGGTTTATTTCAGTTTGTTGAATATATGTATGATTGCTGGATTACTTTAAGTACTAGCTCACTTTTCAGTCTAACTGAAAATCTTTGCTGGTGAGCAGGTATGTCTATGTGACACACAAAGCACTGTAATCCCTCAAACAAGGTAAAGCAGAAGCACATGCCGGAGGCGTAATGTCTCTTCCCTTCACTGCTTCAGCGCTGGACAGGACTTCTCACTCTTCAAACTGGTGCTTTCCTTCTGCTTTTTGCAGTGTGAATAGTTTAACTTCTGGTTCTGCTGCTTTGTTAACCTACTTAATAAAGGTTAGATAATTTTGTAATTAAGCGCCGCTCTGTGCCTTCTCACTGCAGATCCCAGTGAGACTGTGGCACTTCCCTGCGTGCATGAGTTGTAAGGGCGTGAGTGTGAGTGTGTGTGAGAGCAAGTGAGCGCCAGCGCTCCCACATGGCCTCCATGCAGGACGGGCTGAACTTCACGGCTCCTCCCTACGGCAAGGTCCTGCTGCTGGGTGCTATCGCTGCTGCCTCAGCCTTTGTTGTCACGATCCTCATCGTGGTTCTCTGCGTGGGCTGCCAGAGGTGAGAGCAGGCACTGTGCACGCACGTATGACCACACACACACTGATACACACGTGTGCTCCTTTGCATTTGCAGAACACTTTGAATATTTACACACACCAGTGGTGGAATAGGTAATCAGGTCTTTACTTAATTAAAGTTACCAATACAAATATGTGAAAATTCTTCATTACAAAGTCCTGCATTCGAAATCTTACTTAGGAAAAAGTACAGAAATATTGTCAGCAAAATGTACTGTAAGTCTATAAAGTAATGGTCCTGCAGTATCATGTCGCCTGTGACTGATGTATTATTATAGAGAACTTTATTAGACTGTTAATACTGATGCATCTGTACAGTGCATTTTACTGTTGTAGCTGGTCAAGGTGGAGCTAGTTATACCTAAGATACATACAGTTCAGTAGTTTAGTCATGTGGTTCCCAACCTACAGACTGAGCCCCTCCAAAGAGCCACAACATAAGTCTGAGGGGTCATGAGATGATTAATGGGAGAGAAAAGAAGAACATTTTCAGATAGACCAACAATTGTTTGTTTTTTGTACTTTTCACTAATCTTTGATTCTTTAAAAAATATTGGATCATTTAACCTCTTCAAATGTTTTACCATTAAATTCAGATGAGAAATCACCCATATACATTTGAAATGTCACAAGGGGCCCCCACCAGACACTGATTTTTCATAAGAGGTGACAACACAAAAAGGACGGAACAACTGGTTTAACCCATAACAACTAATTGTATATTATATACTTATCATATTACTGTTTTAAATGTAAAATATTAATCTGAAAAGTAGAACCACTATCTATACCTGTAAAATAAATGTAGTGACAAAAAAGTATATTTCCCTCTGAACTGTAGTGTAGTAGTATAAAGTAGCAAAAATTGTATATACTCTAGTAAAGTATCTCAAAATTGTATTTAAGGACCATACGTGAGTAAATGTACTTAGTTACTTTCCACCACTGGCATGCGCACACACTCGTGCACAGTCATTAGATGACTCATACACACATGGACAGTGACTCAAACTCTGCACATGCACACATTCACACAGAAGTGCATCAAAGTAGTAAGTGTCAACCTGTGTGACAGAGCGGTTGTGTTCACCACAGGAAAGGGAAGACACACAATGTTCCTGGCGAGGGTGGAAAACAACGTCTCATGGACATGGTAGGTATCAACAAACACGCTCCTCCATGTTCTTTTTTTTAATTTTTTTTTTGTGTTGCAGCAGAGGTAGCTGAAGCAACTCAATCCACCAGGGAACAATATCATTCAGAGGACATCTCTTCAGTCTTAATTAGTGTTTAACTGGCCCTGTGTGTGTGTGCGTGTGTGTGTGTGTGTGTGTGTGTGTGTGTGTGTGTGTGTGTGTGTGTGTTGTCAGGGTATACTCAGGCAGTCGAAGCTGCGGTCCATCAGTAAATCAGACACTGAGATGAACAAGATGACCTGCAATGGCAAAAGTGAGTGCATCTTTCACATACAAATTCTGACCTGTGAGCTCTGTAAATAGCACCTCCCTGACGTCTGGTGAAAACTTTGTTTCTCCTAAAAGTCAACTCTTCTGGAACTAAACAACCTGGTGTTGTTTTAGCTACATGACAAAGCATTTTTGGCATCGATGCCAGAGATTTTTGGGGGAAATTTCTGAGCTGCAAGGGTTGAAAATTGTTCTCAACCACATGGGCACAAGATTTTTCATCTTATTTGAGAGCATAACAGAGACAGCCGAGATACAAAGTCTTCACCCAACAGAATCAATGTAGTGTGTGAAATGGAAAAATGGAAAATCAATTGGAATATTTAGCAGCAGATCGATAGCATGACAAGTAAATGTGTCAATGGAACAATCATCCACAGATAAATGGAACTGTAACATGTTCTAATTTGGCTGGTTTAGCTTCATCGTCATTAATTAATGTCAGGCTAGAGTCCTGTAATAAAGCAAATAAATATTTAGGTATATGTTTAACATTTGCACCCATCCTTGATCAAATCTTTTGTCCACACTCCTTTCTGTAATCAAATGTAAGTACAATTTAGGAGAAATTTACTGTAAAACAGAATTCACCTTACATTTAAAGCTCAGTCTTATTCCACTGGACTGTTCAATTTTGATTTGTGAACACACATCTCTCTCTCTCTCAAAGACAGAAATCAGAGAGCCAAGACAAGTCCTGGAGCTCCGTCACTGACAGTCAACAGGGAACTGTGTTTGTGGGCACTCTGACAGTAGCCGGAGAGGGTTTGAAGAAATATAAGCATATGTCCTACTTCATTTTTGTCCTGCTTCCACTGCAGTGGAATAAAGTCAATTTGGATGCATTTTCTCAAACATCTACGTCAGCTCCCAGTTTACTGTCAGCTCCAGATTTTCCTATTACCAGTGAGAGATTTATTCATGTTCGCAAATGTTTGCTGAACTGTCCAGTGCATGAGGAGTAAACGTATGTGAATTCTGTTTTATGGTGGACAGAGGCATCTAAAGAGAAACGTCCAGCAAGCATGGACCTTCTGCTGCTGCTCAGCCGCCGGTCTAACTCTGATCTCCGTTCTCAAGGCAGGCAGCTTCCTCAGATCCCCTCTGGGACTGGAGAGGAGGGAGAGCACACTTACTCTGAGGTAGGCCGACGCTCCTCCACCACACGTACCGACGATACCCTCTACGCCATGGTTGGCAGGGCTGGGCAGACAGATACTCCAGCCCCTCCGGCAGTCCCCGCAAACACACCGGCACCCCCGGACCCAGACGGGGATGTGGAAGGAGGGCTGCCTGAACCCGAGGCCCAGGTCATGTCTCCCCCTCATCCTCAGGAGACGGCCGAGTATGCCTGCGTCAGGAAGCTAAGGAAGGCCGACAAGGCACCACAAAAGAGGGACAGCGGGACAGATATGGGGGTTCCTCCAGCACCACCTCCAAGACATGCTCCGCCATCACATCCTGCTCCTCCTCCACCACACCCCCACAGCACAAAGTTGCCCCGTAGAAATGTGGACGCCTTCAATGTCCCGGCATTCCCAAAGGTTGGTGGAGGAACTTTTTTTATATCTAATGATTTAAAACAGTTTATATAATGTTTTGAAGTTCATACAATGGATATAGAACATTAGTTACACAAGGATAAGGGACATTTAGTAATAGCTTTGTCCAGAACATGAGATTCAGTTCTCTGGAAAAAGCTAGAAATGGACCTTTTGTTAAGATTGTTTAAGGAAAAAACTTCTTATCCAGGATGAATTTGGTTTTAACATTGTGCTATTTAGGATATGTGCAAGTAATTATTAACCTGTAAAATCATTTCGGTTGATGGAGTGTTGACAGATTTTTTTTGTGTGGGCTTGAATGACATTGAATTAGATTTTTCTTAAATGTGACATAATTCCCACATAAATAACACATAATAGTGGAGTGGCGATGGCGCAATGGATAAGACTATACCTTTGGTGTGAGAGACCTGGGTTCAATCTGGGTTAAAATGCAATCTTTGAAGTCCACTTTGAGTAACAGATCCGTAAATTTAAGGTCTTATTTTTTTATCTGTGGTTGGGACAATTACCAGTAAACCAATAACTAGTAAAAATAAAGCATTCATATTACAGTTATCTAACAGGACCTTACCAGATGTCACTTTTAGTGAAGTTCAGGCAGGTTCATCTTTTTGGCTGTTGACGTAACGTTGGAACCCCCTCTGCATAAGGCGGACTGGCCTCTAGAGTCGGTCTCAGGGCGGCCTTAGTCTTGTTTAAACACATAACAGTGGTGTAAAAAGTCTCTCTGAGATCTTTGTTCTGATTGTCAGATATACAGATTTTTGTTGCTTGCTGCATTGACATGTGTAAAAAATAACTTTGCGATGATTGTTTAATTCTGTAGTTGTTTGTCAGCATTAGTATGACATATTCATATGCAGTTTCCAGTCCAGGTGCAGCAAGCAGGAGCTGGAGAGTATTTCTGTCAGATTTCCTGTTGATGCTGCAGAGGATCCACACGGTTGTAATTGTGCCAGTGTTGCAGTTTTCTCTGCACTTGGCTACATCATGCATGGTGTTGTGATATGTTAGCACTTCTGTAGACATTTCTTTGAAGTCCAGGCTGTGAGCTGTGTTTATTTGTTGAAGGGTTCTTGGTGATAGTGGGGTATTTCTGCTCTCAGCAGTGTCACCTCCTCCATATGTTCGCAACAGCAGGAGTGTGGGCAGACGGTCTGATTTTACTGTGGATATAAAGCTTTGTGCTCCCCTCTAGGTGACAGTGGGAGACCATTTGCTGCCCTGTTTGAGGTCAGCAAGGTTGCGCTTTCTGCTGTGACCTGAGTTCAGTAGCACGCACAGTTCACAGGGCTTACATGTGTACGCAGTCTGCTCGCAGGGCTGTTCGCCACTGATTTTCTTGTGGATGATGCAACATGTTGAAATTGAGTCATCCAGAATATAAGCACATGGTTCCTCACCATACAAGCTCCACCTTCCAGGGAAAATCTTTTCAATACTGTATGAAATCCATCCAATACATTTCTAATGCCTGCTCCAGCTGTGCTACAACGCTTCTGCATGTTTAAAGTGGCTAATTTGTCTTTTATGAACCCCATTGCGTCGGTTTTCAGAATGCAGTTTTTATATTCACAAATACTCAAAGAAGACATGCATGATCATGAGAGAAGCTCTGCCCCAAATGTAATTTCTTGTTCTGTTGACAGGAAGTGATGTTTATGGGCAACGGAGAACAGTACATCTGGAAGCCTCCAGAGGATGAAGAGATGCTCATGCACCAAAATAAAGCCCTGGGACCGTTGGGTGCTCACACAGTGGAGAATATACAACCGTCTGCTGCTGTGGTGAGCGAGGACTCTTCAGTCTGTGCATCAGCCTGTCTGTTAAATTACTGTGTTGAAGCTCCCTATTCCCAGTGTTCCCCTTAAATGTACCATTAGATAGCTTTGATATTAGACAAAACATTTTAATACATTATTTTACAGTCTCCAGTAATTCACTCACTTATATTACTCTTAAATTGATTTAATTCAGTCCCAGTTTGTGCCTCTCATGGACAGAATTGCATTTTTTTGTCATTGAGTAAAGCATCTTCTTCTGAAGCGTAAATACCTGGCAGCTTTTTTATACTAAGAAGGTCATTTTTATAGTTATCCAGAATGTATTTCAAGAATCCTCAAAGACTCTTGTAGCTGTCTGGAAACACACACACAATAAAAAAAAGATTTTGAACACATTTTCCAAATTACAACTCTATTTCATAATTCAAACAAATTGTACAATGGATATGTACAATCTGATATGAAAGGAGATATGTCCTTTCTGGCTACCTTGACACAATAACTTCCTAGTGACTCTGCCTGGCAACCTCAGGTGACAACAAGCACTTAACTCCCTGTTAAACCACAATTTGTCATTTACACTTCAGTTGTACAGATTAATCAAACAGTATTAATAATTGAACTTTAAAGGTGCAGTTTAGAAGATTTTGTCACCTTTGACAGAGCCAGGCTAGCTGTTTCCCCGTTTCCAGTCTTTATGCTAAGCAAAGCAAACCGGCAGCTGACTCCAGCTTCATGTTTAATGTACCTATATGAGAGTGAAACTGATCATTTAACTTATTTCAAAAAAACTGAATGAGCTTATGTGTCCTTTGACTGCAGGTGGCTGAGATGTACTCGAAGGTGTGTAAACCAGGAAAGAAGAAGAGAGCTGTGCCGGGGTCTCCCCCAGCAAATCCTGGCTTCCGGACCTTGGGTCGTGGTGACCGGGACCGAGACCGGGATGGGGGGTTTAGTGTAGTGGTCAAACCCCAGACGTGGGCCCTTCAGGAGGGGAAAGCAGTTGGAGGGCCCCTTGACGACCACTGCTATGAGTCCATCGGGACAGATGAGTGCGATCCGGCCTACGAGAACATGGAAGGTGGGGGCGCCTGGAAGCGAGAGAGGCCCCCCAACACGTGTGCCACCCTGCGGCCGAGAAGAAAGAAAGCCCAGCAGCCCTTGCAGCAGCAACAGCCCCCTCCACCGCCGCCGACACAGCAGACCCCCAAGTTACAGCACCTGCCTGCCAAAGCCCTGCTGCTGCCGGGGGAGAACCTGTACGAGAGCATCGGTGACCTGAAGCAGGGCTCCGCCACCTCCAGCACCACCACCATCTTCACTTTCAACGACGGCATGGAGATGTATGTAACAGGGCTCTGAGGCGGCGGCTGCACTGTGACCCCTATCCTTCCAACACAAGGAGCTGAGCTAACACCACAAGGAGTGACGGCTGAGCCCCTGTCATGCTCACCCACACATACTGTTTACATTCAAGTCATAACATCATGCCTTTCACAGGCTCTGGAGGCCTTGGGGCAAAAATGTTGATCTGTTATGACCTGGGCTGAATATAAAGTCCAATCTATAAACCTTATAAGGAATCCAAAGGTAGAGAATAATAAATGAGCACAAGACCATTGCAGAGCAATCTGTACAGTAGGTAACAGTAGCACTTCTATTTTACTGATACATATGTGCAAAGCACAATAAAGTAAAGAGCCTAAATTCTTCCTTAATTTTAGCGGGTAAAAATAGTTGTTGACCTGGTCCTAGCAGGACTCCTATTTGGGGAAAAGGCACAGCATTGTGTAAAATCTTTTGGTAGCACTTAGTCTGTCATGAACAGGCCTTCCCTGTAGTTAGTCAAGATGTGATTCAGGACGGAATTTAAATGATATAAAGGAATGAATTACTTAATCAAAAAACTTGAAAGCTCAGGGACCAAGAGAATCAATTATGAGAGTATTATAACAAAACTGCACACATTTTGCAATCCTCCTAAAAGCTTCGACTAATTTAGACCATCATCATATTTGAAAAATGACCAGAAAGTTTCCTCCGTCTTGTTTTGTTTCATCTTACACGGACTGAACACTGTCTCCACTGCCGTCTGTAAATGAAGTGTTTTACTTTGTTGATCCTGTTTCTGCACTTTGCCTGCTACAAGTTGCATGCTAAAAAAAAGTGAAAAAAAAAATCAAGCACTGTCATGTGGTACCGCTATATGAATGTTTTTTTTCTATTGTTGTTGGTTGTTTATTTCTTTTTAGTGTGTTGCTTTATTCCTCTGTAGAGCTCAAAGCCAGTTAGATTAAGGATGTCTTTGGCTAGGTGGGACTCTGTGCAGCAGAGGAGAGAATTACTTTTCTCTCATCCTTTGCCTGCCAAACACACAGAGTACAGGTAAAGCAAGACTTAAGAGAACTGTTCGAGTCCTAAAGATGGAGACAGTCCACTCATCACCATCACCCTGCCTCTCAGTCCTCACTTATATCTGTGGACCGTTCATCTACATAGTCCCTGCCTTGTGGTCATAATGAATCTGCTTGGGTTTCACCATAGTGCAGCTTGGAAAGCTACAGTAGAACTGATGTGTACTAGCAAACGTCATGTCTCATCATCACTCCATCTCCTCTCTGTTATCAGTGTTAAAAATATTGCAGAAATGACAAAAATGTGAAGCAAATGGCTCGCTAAGCAGCAGAGCATCACCCCGAGGATAACATGCTCAAAATTACATTCACAATCCGGGACAGTAACGATGATTTCATTTGACCAAATATCCCCAGCAAACAATGTGATTATACTGTATGTTGATGCAATGTGTATGTACATTACAAAAGAGAAAGAATAATAAATATATCATCAGTGTCAAGAAATCTATCTTTTTCTATTATGTTTAATTGTGTTTTGGAATGACTTATCTTGTGACACAAACTGCAAAAACAGCTGCAATGTAAATCTTCAGTGTATTCTGTTTGTTGTTTTTGAAGCCATGAAGCTACGGTGTGTTCTTGGAAAGCCCAGCTAAGTTAAATGTGGCAGCTACTGTTGTGTGTTTGCTATTCAGACTACAGGGTCTTGTACTCAGAAGCGTGTAATTAAGTGCTAAGTGCAAAAGATTGTAATGTTTTATATCAAGATTACTATTCATGAAATGTCAGTCAAGTTTATACTTTTGTAATAAAGTGGCACTTTAAAAAAAGATGTTTTATCTCATAGTGTCAGTTATTAAAATTGAGAAAAAGCAGAATTTGCTGAGTGACGCTGATGAAGACCTTTTCTAAGGCCTTAATATCACCAAGAGTTCACTTTGCCATCTACTACAGACGGATCAAGGACTCTTTTTTTGTATTTAATCCTTTTTCTTCTGATCTCAAAAGCTGCCTGTAGATTCATGTCTTCAGTGCAACCAAAGGAAATCTTAACATACCTGTGCACTTGTATTGTTAGGGTCAAATGATTTTTAAAAAATGTGTAATATTTTCACGTTTTATCTTACATCTAATGCTTCCTTCTTCTACTGTCCCTTGCTTCTTTTGTGTACAATCTTACAACCTCATTTCACATGGAGTGTAAGTGTGTACGTGCATGTGTGCGCCTGAGTAGCCCCATGTTTTTTTTTATCTGTGTGAATGTCTGTCTGCACGTGCACATGTGCTAGAGTAGCGGGGTCCGAGTCTGAGTAGCTGTGTGTGGGTGGGAGGGAGGGGGTGGGGGGGGGAAGAAAAAAAAAATAGGTCACCCCCTTAAAACAAAAAGCTTGCAGTCAACATCGCAACCGTCTGCTGAATTTTCATTGGCGGGCTAGTCTCCATGGTAACAGGTTAACCTTGAGGCAGTAGTCACATGGGCGAGCGAGTCTTCTGCTGTCTTGGAGAATACAGCGTGCGTCGTATGACATCCGTGATCACAGTGTCACCCGCTTGGTGAGGAGCTATTGCACAAAAAAAACAAAAACCACACATCCTCAAAACAAACGTGCAGGAGATGCCGTAGGTGTGAAGATGATCCAGCATTCACAGTTTATGCGATGTGTTAACCTCACTGTGGGGAGTATGAATGGCTGAATAAATACATGAATGAGGCTGCCAGATTCATTGAAGGTACATGACAGTGAAAAGACACAAGATAATACTGAACATCAGGTCACTAACTGGCTGGGGAATCATATTTTTACCAAGTGATTTCTCATAACAAGGAGCAGGAGGTGGGTTCATGTTTGTAGTAAACGGTGTGTACACAACAGGAAGGGAAAAGTAGGAGGCTCGAGGTTTTTTTATTGCTAATTTTGTAAACCCTGAAATCACATAAATGTCATTATTATGCATGTTTATAACTGAGCATTAACACACTACATTATGCACAAGATCAAATCGGTAAAATCATGAACCAAACGGCTGTTTTCATTAATGCAAAACTACCTTTCGTGACGTCAAATCTCAACATATTTTAAGTTGCACAATTGAAAGTGATTCAGAGTCTGTATGCATTCTTCTGTAGTGTAAAGAGATCTCAAAGTGACACACTATAAATCACACTGTGAGAAGCTAAATGTGAGCTATACTGACCCCGGCAGGCATTAAGGTGCATCACAGGGGAGGCCGGGCAGCCTGTATCTGAACCCTGAGAATCAGAGGACCTTGGAAAATATTCACAAGTGAGCATGTGACCGTCGGTGACATCGCACTTATGATCTGAGCCACATCTGGTCGATCAGTCCAGACACATAATGAAAACATGTCCATTTCCAGCAGAAATAGAAAGAGGCAGTGAGAACTTAAAATCTCCAAGATGTTTTCTAATACCCTGAATTTAAGATTTATTATATACTTAAAAGCATTTTATACCTACTGTGAATGTGTAAATCTACAAGATTTCAATTCACTTGAATAGTTCCCCTTTGTGATATACAGCGTGTGAAATTATATACACTTTCTACAACTATTCTACTAGATGTGAGTTTTCTCACAGACCATACATAAAAATGTCTTACTAGAGCAGCGTAGAGTGTAAATAAATTTATATCAGAGCATATTGTTGAGCCAGTTGCACCAGCTGTTCATAAATTCAAAATTAGCCTAGTTATAATTAGCTCCAGTTTATGCCTCTCATGTATGAACATTACATTTGAGTCACGGAGCTATGGGTCGGACTTTCTCTCTAACCCTTTGGATGAAAAAAAATCAGTTTGTTGCACAATAAAAACGATTTTTTAAACTTGTTTCTCCAGTTCTCCAGTCACTTTTTATTAATCCCAAATAAATATTATAACTGGAAGTGACCATCTTCTTGATTAATTTGTACGATGTATTATCAGTTATATCGGTACACATATTGCCCTGTATATTACATTTTTGTAAAAAAATAAAGTAAATATGTTTAACAATGTAATTTCCAGCTACCTGAAGAGTAAAAACACACAATTTGAGAAACAGGTTAAAAATATATTTTTTTGCAGAGCAGATATAATATATAGTCTTACGATTCTGGAAATACCACCAGATTTTTCAGAGATCGCAAGGTATTTGCTTTTTAGAAAATCTGCTGCTACCTCAGTGACTCGATTGTAATGCTAATACACAAGAGGCACAAACTGGGGCTAAGTTAACGTTTTAAGAGATTTATCAGTCACTACATTAAAATGGGTTGCACCATTTCTTACGTATAGATTAGTTATTACATAGTTACACCTACTTACTGCCAGGTGAGCTGTAGCATAGCTAACTGAACCAACTGACAAAACAAACTTAAGGTTGCTAATATGAGCCGTTCAGATGAGGAATAAAGAAGTTAATGGGTTTTGAACAAAACGACTGACCTGACACTTATTCAAAATGCTGTTTAATAATGATGGCCACTTAAGATTTTAACTTACATTTTACAAAAATAAGAGTATACCCTTAAAAAACCAAATACTCCGCTAATAAGGTTAGTTGGGTTTGCTTAATCGGATATTTACCACTCTAAGCTCCATAAGTACTACTAACTCTGAAACACACATAATTCTCCATATATGCAGATATATATAAAACAATATCATACCTACATTTACAAAGGATTGAATGTTAAGTTTAATAGATGGATTCCCCCCCTAAAAGATATTATTGTTATCTTTTTATCGTTATTCTGCTCAGAGGATGAATTCTAATGACTACTGGTTCAGTTTTAATGGTGCAACCCAATGTAGCAAAATTACAGTTTGACACAAGTAACTTCACGAACAGCTGATTCAAACCTGGATCAAACCATTTAGTATATAATAATATTGTTATTGCATTATTGTACCTCAAAGGTTATGGCACTGTTTCACCTCTGTGACATATCTGTATGAAAATATTAAAGATGAACACACTCCGTTGTAAATAGATCAAAATGTCCCTCATCCTTACAACTTGACTGAGACTCATCTGTTATATAAGAGTACAAAGTTTCATGTACAGTAAACAAAAAAGTTTATATCGTTTTGTTTTTTTTAGTTTTCGTGAAGTGTATTTTCTTTCACAGAGGCTCACAAATGTGTGTGTCAATATGATGGCTCCTCCGGGTCCTCATCACTCCAGGCGTCGGACCCGTCTGTCCCAAAGTACCGGTCCCCAAAGTCCCCTGAAAACGCACAACAGTGGACTACTGTGTATCAGTGGGTTATGGGCTGAAGGAAATAATGAAAAAACACAGCGTGAATACACAATAAAACTAAATGGCTGCAAAGGTTGGAAGATTTGGAAAAAAGACTGATGGTTTTCTAAAATAATCTTTTATGATTGAGTCGCAACCAGAGAGACTAATTAATAGATGGAACATAAAACATTGAAGATGCATTTTACTATATAAAAGTAATGTTAATTTATGTAATTATTTATATTTACAGACAAGAGACTGGTCTATCTAATATGAATACTGTGTAGTTTAGTTACAGTGGTGATCGAGAGCAGTGCTTAAAGTGACACAAGCATAAAATTAGAATCTGCTGGGACATGAAATGAAATCTGCCAACTTGAAAGGGAAATTGTTTGTTATCTTTTAACTTCTGCAAAGACCATGGACATTTTTATTCCCTGCATAAATCTAAAATCATGCACCCATAACTATGGACTTGCCATAAAGTAAAATCATTTTTGTACATCATCTGTTATTCAAGTTCTTCTCTGAGACACTGTAAACAGACAAATAAGTTGTACTTTGGACAAAATGTTTGACTGATGCCTTCCGATTTTACAATACAGTTACAGAAAGAGGATGTGCATATAATTTCTTACCGATACCAGGAATTACATGTAATAAATCGTCCAGACTCTTGTCCACAGCGGTGGTGATAATTTTGACCTTCGGGAAGGCATAGGCCACAGACTGCACCCCGAGCTCTGCCATCAACAGCGACACCAACACAATTTTATCCTCCTGCACCTCGTGATCCTGATTAGCCACACACAACACAGCAACAGTCAATGCATGATCATCATCAGAAGGATAATTAGTAAGTTGAAAGAGAAGAAAATATATATTTCTCTTCCCAGAAATGATGCTAATCAAGCCTCACAGGAACAAAAAAAAAAAACTTCCAATCAATAACTCACATGAGACGTAAAACACGCGACTGACCAAGAGGAGGGGGTCCTATCTTACTGAAGAATAATAATGTTAATCTTCACCCACCAATAGGACTCGTACTGCCATCATGGCAGCAGCGCCAGTGGAGACTGTGCTGTCCATTAGGATGACATGATCTTCACTGATGTCTTTGGGCAGGCGCAGGTAATGCAGCTGGCGAGGCCAGAGAGGAGGAGACAGGTTACCATGGTTACAAACGCAGGAAGGGTAGTTACCACGGAGACACACATCATGTGGAAGAAGGAGAAAAAAAAACAAGAATAAAAAAAACAATCAAAACATTTTTATCTATTGTTTGATGAGATTTCTGAATCTAATATTATGTCAAGTCTCAGAAAATGTAACACACATAAACATTTAAAAGATGTTGATGGGAAAGGCTTTTTTTTAAACTAATGACTAATTTTATCTACCTCTGGTTCGCCTGAGTCAAGGTTGGTCTGAATAAGGATCTTGCCGATGCGGACGTCCTTGCACACGGCCCTCAGGGCGGGCTCCATGGTCTCTCCTGCCCGCAGGACTGACACACCGGTGATCTGTGGAGATGAGGCAGTGGAGCAAGTGTGATGACAGAAACCCTGCGGACACACTTGACTAGAAGTTAACAAGATCTTGTAAAAGAAGAGCATCACTCACCCCTTTCCCGTTGTAACTGCGGCCTTCGTACTCTTGGCCCTGTGGAGTCTGAACTACGCAAGGCTGTTAGAAGATATAGAAGAGCAAAAAATGTACTTTATATTTTATTACACAAACTCCCACAGATCCAGATACAAGAAAAGTGACAATATTTTGTTGTTGTATGTATGTATACATAGAACTTTGTCCTGTGAATGTATGAGGCATTTCATACCCTATATACATAATGTATTGCTGCAACAAAGTTCAGTTTGTTTGCTTTGGCAACTTCACCAAAAATGACATACACTTTACTTTAATAACAAAAAATTTCCAAATAATTTTTATTTAATACCTTCTAGGAATCCAGTGGTTTTGATTGATGTCAGTATGGTATTAAAATCAACTTGCAGAGACTTGAACTTCACTTGAGACACCCCAGGCAATCCATCACAGTGTGCATTCAGTCAGCATTATTTTTTTTCCAGGTACATTGTTGAGAGCTGTTTTAAAAAGTCTTTCCTGTTGGTACATTCAAACTATGACAACTGATGACTAAATACTTGAGGAACAATAAGCAAACATTGATATAGGGAAAAAGACGTAGTGAAATAACCTGAAGACGTAGTGAAATTGTTTGACGGTTGGCACCAAAAGTTTTCAAAAAAGTTCTCGTTTTCAGCTTCACAACCATGAAAAAATAATTATAATAACAGTTGAGGTTGTGTGATTATTGTGTGTAATGATTATAATTATCAATTTCTATCATTTTCAAACTATATCAGCAGAAACTAAAATTGAAAGCTGCCTAGAAAATATAGTAGTATACAAATATTCCAAAAATATAGTTGGCATGTAAAGCAGGCGATGTAAAATTAAAGCATAAATTATTTTATTTAAAAGGTAGTTTAATTTAAAGAATTGAGACTACTTTCCACCTGTCGGGGCAGCATATCTCATATAGCTGTTTCTCTGAAAACACTTTCCTGCTTGAGTGAAAGTACAGGAGGCCAAAACCAGAACAGCAAACTAAAAGAAGAGGAACACCAGATTTGGTAATAATTCTCTGTGGGTACGTCACTGCGAGCAACCCTTTCCACATAAAGGTAGTCATGTGATCGATTACATCCAGTTAAACATTCACTAAGTAGTTAAAGTTTACCCACCTGAGACGGTAGAAACGTTAGTGCGTGTTCTATGAGAAGCCGCATTAATCTCTTAGAGTAGAAGATAAACTCATCTCGACTGGTTTCTCTATTCCTGCGTTGCAGAAAAAGAAAATGGTTTTAAAACTCACTCTCACAATGTTACGAAGACTCAAAGTCATACTGGAGCACAGGTCTGTACCTAATGATGGTATGCAGGCCTTTGACCTGCGGTGTACTCTCCAACACACTGAGCGTTTGGGGCAGCGGCTGAGTCTGCTGAGCGGAGGCGAGGAGCGCCCTGAGAGCAATGAAAGGTTGTGCAGATTAAAAGGGTTTTCTATGTTATTCTGCTACACTAAGGAGAAATGAAGCAATCTGGCCTTAAAATGGCAGAGAGTTATCATGAATCACTAAACACAGAAGGACAGACAGAAAGCGAGAGAGTGAAGGGTCAGACTGTACACAGCACTGACACAAAATCTCTAATAACAATAAGTCGACCAAAGCTAGTGAAGGTAAAGTCAAAACACATATCAGCGTACCTGACACTGAGCTCACGCTGCATCAATAGAGGGTAAGAGAAAGAGAATAAAATTAGGTAAAAATGCAGATACTGAGAAGACTTCCCCAACCTGTCTGTGTCCCTCCCCTCAAGCCCATTCACTGCTGCTGAAGAGGCAAATCTTGATTTCCTAAACCAGATGGCTACTACAGTTTTTCTTTTCACAAAAAAAATGTTAATTTGTTTGGAATTTGTTGGGGAATATTTTCAGCTGTGGATTTGGTGCTGGTAAATATTTAAAGCAGGACGGAGTTTGTGGACCGACTCAAAATAAACTACAGTCAGTGTGTTCATGGTAATAGGATAGGAATATGACGCCCAAACTGTCACCCAGTTTGGCTCACTGATGTGTGGGGACAGGTTCTGATAGCCGGTTCCATTTTGGACCTGGTTCCAAGAAGGTAAAAGAAAAAAAAAACCTTATTGAATCTTTCATTATTAATCTCTCTAAGATGGTTTGCCTCCTTCTGACACTTCAGGCTTCTGCTGAGATAAAAAAGGTCACATAAAAATATGCGCCACACAGGTGTTAACAAGAGTGGCCGAAGACCCGTCAGATTCTGTGACCTGTAGCAGTGCAACAACCCCTTTTTACCTTCAGGTAACATTAAGTGGATCAGTCATGCAGAAAAAATAAATAAATTAATGAATGTCAGATCATTGATGGAATATGTGGTGAAACCCTACACCCTTTCAGTATAGTGGAATATCTGTGGTCTCTGGTTACCTGTGGCCTCCTGAATCAAATTCATTAATGCTTGCATGCAAAGTGACTACTGGGTCTGGACTACACCCATCTACCTAAACTCCATAATACAAGTTTACGTCCCTTCTCGGCCACAGCGCTTCTCCAATGACACCTGGCTCTGCCATCCCTTCACACAAAGCAATCTCAGCCCTCATCTGTGACACCACGATGGTGGAACGAGCTACCACACGCCATCAGAGCAGGAACGTCCATCTCTAACTTCAAGAAGCTCTTAAAAACTCATCTCTTCTGAGAACACTTCCTCTTATAACACCTCTAACCCCTAACCTCTAACATCCACTTTGTGTGCTCTTCTTCTTCTATCCCCTTACAATTCTCTTGTATTATTGTACTTTTTTGTTAACTCTTTCTTCTTTCCCTAGGTATTTACCCCATTGATGCCATATGTGCTATTAGCTGTTAGCGAGTATTTATTTCTGCCCTTACTAGTATATTTTGTCTGTTGTAGTTCTCATGCTGTATTAATTGTTTGTTGTTGCTTGTATGTTGTTACTCAAATTTGATAACTTTGGATAAAAGCGTCTGCCAAATGAGTAAATGTAATGTAATGTAATGTAGGTGTGATACTGAGTTAAATAAAAACAGAATATTAGTGTTGCCATTCTCCATCAAACAAACAACCTATAATGATTCGATAAGGGATTCAAAGGATTCAAATTAAAAATGCCATTGAACCCCATTCCTAACAATATCTCACAATAGAGCTCTACCACACAGAATATAACACAGAAATAAGCTTCGGCTAAACAGAAAATTTCATTATTGTAATTGGCTGACAATGAGAAGAATATAGACAAACATCAGACTTATTCTTTAACTCTGCTTTCCAGAGTGAGATGAATAAAAGTCTGAATTTGTTATTATTCTGATTTAATTTCAGCTTGAAGCAAGTTATTCTACAAACAGTTGGAGGGTCTCTCTTTCGGCCTGTATGATACAGCTTTCAGACACACGGTGGCGCCACCCTCTTATACAGTCAGTCTTTTGGCTACTCACCTCCTCCAGCTGGCTGTGAACATGTTGGACTATCAGATCAATGGCCACCATATTTCCCCCACCTTGGAAGAACAAAACAAGAGACCAGTGCAGCTGGAGATGTTGTTCTCTGTAGCACAGTCAGCAATATGTCACAATGTTTTAGTAGAAGCTGTTTAGTAATGAGATAGTCTGGCTGTCTCACCTCTTGGCACAACAATGTCAGCCAGTCTCATGGTTGGCTCAATGTACTGCTCAAATGCTGGCTTCACAAACTTGTTGTATTGCTTGATGACACCTTCAATGTCCCGCCCACGCTCTGTAATGTCCCTGCGAAGCCGGCGGACCAGCCGAATGTCTGAGTCTGTGTCCACAAAGATTTTCATATCCAGGAGCTGCAGGTGGGAAAGGCAAACACCCGAGAACGGTTCAATTATATTCACTTCAGCAAAGCAGCTGCTCAAACAGAACCTGGTGATGACTGCTTTACTTCACTCAAGAATTCTTCAAAAAGAAAAAGAAAGAAAACATATTGCTTTACCTGAAGGAGCTCTTTGTCCGCAAAAGACATAATTCCTTCAAATATGATTACACTGGCTCCATACACATTTTTCTGCATAAAGGGGAGAGAAAACCAAGAGTCTTCAAAGCAGAAAACTTCTTGAACAGTCAGTTCAACTTTTGTTAAGATTAAAGCTGCAGAATGTCACTTTGAGTATTTTTTGTTTTGAAACAACAATGTTTTATTAAAGTCTATAATATATTTTCAGCTTTGAAAAACTGCAACTGCTTCATTAGTGTCTTCTACTTTCTTCTTTCCAAAATTACAGGATGCATATATAATCTTTCTGTACAAACTCAGCAACTTGCCTGTGATAAAACACAGACTATAAACCATGGACTTAGTGTCCATGATGTCACCCACAGGCTTTTGAAGAGCCGTAGTGAAGCTCAATGTGCTCGGCTCCCGGTGGCTCTGGCCTTTGCCATCTTGGCAGAGCCTGCTTTGGTTAATCCAAAACTGGCCAAAGAGGTGGAGCTGAGTCGGGCTGAATGAAGCCTGGTCGCTGAACCACCTGGAGGCTACTGACCTGAAAGAGCACCCACCTGTCACTCAAAATGGCCACACCCTGCAAAGCTTTAAGCTTTAAACAGCTAAGTCATATCAAATTTCACAGTTGTCTTGAACAGGAAAATTTGCTATAGAGACCAAAATAGTTTTTTGTACAAGGCTATAAACATGTTTATTTCTGCTATAATGTTGGGCATTTTAACATGTGGGTCTGAGGAGATTAACTCGCTTTTGAAGCCAACCTCAAGTGGCCATTTGATGAATGGCTTCATTTTTCCACCGCGGAGGTTGCTGCTTGGGTAAAACACAACTCACCCAGTCTTTCTGACGTCCATGTGTGGTGAAATCATACACCGGGATCTTCACACTCTTGCCCTGCTTCAGCTTTCGCAGGGTGGCAACCAGCAGCTGAAAGTCAAATGCCCCCGGATGATCAAAGTTGTAGTCATTACTTGCTGCCAGAGCCTGCTCCTCAGGAGATAAAACCTGTTAAACACAGATTAACATTCAGAGGTTCACAGCATGTTGCTCATAAAGCACGTTTGAAGATTTTACGGACTGTTTTGACATTTTGGTATAACATGCTTATTTAGTTGTTGCAGAGTTACAAGAGAATATTCACAACATTCTCATGTCTGAACACTGAATATGAAGCTAAAGGTGGGAGTTTAGGCTAGCTTAGCATAAAGACTGGAAACATGGGGAAACAGCCAGCCAGGCTCTGTCCAGCGCATGCTATCGAACTGTTGAATACTCAGGATAATCAGTTTTCTATATAACATAAGAAGGTGATCTTGTTTTAATTATGGATGACTGAGCAGGATGACAATGGATATATTCTAGGTTTTATATTGTAATTTGTATTGTTTTATGTTTAAATATGTTGTTAAATATTTTGTCATATGTTTTATGTTCAAATCGGTGTTCTGAGTTATCCCTTGGGGACAATAAAGTTAAACCGAGGCGTTTATGTCCTGTCATATCATTAGATCATAAACATTTAGGGAGCCAAATCTCAAACAAACTTTCCTGTGGTTTCCCGCAAAGGTTCTCAAATGTTTTCACTTCAAGGACCCATAAAGTGACACAATTTTACCCAGACACCCATTTATATTATCCCTTATAGGATTACAGAAAGTGTATGAAATCATGATCAAAAAAGTCATACAGTAATTGTGTTACATATGGATGGAATTATAGTGAAAATAAGTTATTCCACTTTTTCCTGAGGACCCCCTGGAACCATCTTAAGGAACCCTTGGGGACTATGGCTCACACTTGAACCACTGGTTCATTGGACAAGATACAATATTAAAGAATAATGTGATAAGCTCTTCACCCTTTTAGGTGTGTGAATAATGTAAGTCAATATATCACAATTATTTTAAAGTTATTAATGAGTGAAAGTACCATGTGTAGTTTGTCTGCTTTTCATGACAAGTGTTTTACCCCCTTACACCTATCTGTAATCATGTAGTAAGTTTTTCATTGATATCCTGTGTGTACAAAATATGCAAACTGTAATTTGCAGGCTGCAATCTGAGGCGTCACCACCAAGAGGTTATTAACTCCAAACTGTGACAGCCATATAGCGATTGCTTTGAGGTGAATTTGAAATCATATAAACAACAAAAGATTTTATCCCACAACGAACCCACAGATAATTTCTCAGCAACCAAATAAAATAAGACTAAGACTGTGTGACTCTCTCACCTTGTAGAAAGAATCCATAGACAACAGCACAACCCACGGCACATCCAGAGCCTCTATGATCTTATTGGCCACGGTGGTCTTCCCTGAGGCGCTTCCCCCACACAACCCTGCAGATCCACACAGCATTTCAATTGCCCATTATGTGTGTTTTTCAGAGTGTATCTAATGTTGTCTAGTGGTATGCATGCGCGATAGCAGCAAAGTGTTTCATGGGTATTATAAGACAGAACTGGACAAAAAGGACAGGTTCTGCAGCCTAAAACCACAATTTGGCACCAAGGAAGTGAAAGAAGAAAAAACGTCAGGGGGAGTAAAAAAACATCATCTGTGAGTGTCATACCAATGACAAAGGCCTCTTTTGACTGTGCTCCGTGCTCGTCATACCAGGGAGGTCGGCCGGCGGTGTAGATAGTGCGTGTGCCTGTGCGGAGAAGGGGAGGCTCAGTTTTACTCAGTGAGGTAGTGCTCTTCCTGCGAGGGGCCCCGGTGGGGGGCAGGAGCCGGTCCAACGAGTCCTCCCCGCTCCCACTGCAAAACAGCAGACATAGTAGGGCAGGTTACAGCACGAACAAACAGGTTCATAGCCAGGTGTACATTGTCTTCACCACACAGATTGCTATGTCAAAGAGATGCCCTACTTTCACTTTAACAACACAACATAACTGTAAGTGCTTTTTGTAACCTACCCATTTTAGTTTGATAACTCATAGGCTACTTGCATAATTTATACATGAGCCTACAATACATTTAGAGTACAAACCACAGACTGTATAAAAAAACATTTAGTATGTTGGCCATGAGTTTTGAGAGAGTTTGATCTGAATTCAAGGTTCACTTACAAGATCTTTTCAGAGCTTTTAACCATCTCTCACAGTGTTCATTAGCTGATGGAGCTTCTTCAGTACTGCACTGAGCAAATCCACTGATGAAGGGCATAAGATGAGTTTTTTAAACAAACTTTATTAAAATTCATAAAAGATAACATAGAACAAGTGGCATGTTGAGCTTTGATTCAGATTTTAAATAAATGTAGTGGCGTACAAATTAGAGCGGAAACGATTAGTCGAATTGACTTTTACTGTTGATTAACTGCAAGTAAATTTTCAAGACAAACATTTTCCAGTTCCAACAACTCAATTGTGAGGAGCTGCTTTCTTCATCTTATGGGATAGTTGGTCAAACAAAACAAGCAATCTTATGGATTGTTTCCAATATTTTCTTACATGTTTAAGACCAAACTATTCATTTATAAATAATATGCACATTAATCAATAATGAAAATAATCATTAGTTGCAGTAAAAGTAATTTTTTTGTATAGATTAAAAAAATAGGTCCACATGTCTTCCTAAAACTAGGATATTACACTGTTGAGGTGTTGAAGTAGAGGATGATGGGTAGGTGGAGCAAAATCAGCATGACAGGGGTCATAATCATGAAAGAACAAGTACACAAGAAAACATATATGATTCTTATATTTTAAATATGTGTTTAGACAGGACAGAAGTACATTTAAGCAAAAAAGAAATGTTCTTAAAATAAAGACATGTAACATATTTCTGTTTGACAGACTGACGTCCACAGAGCCCATAGCACTGTAGTGAACAACTAAACAAGTCTGGAGATGCATTTTCAAAGAGGCCAAAAACAAGAATAAAACACCTTGGTGCAGTTAGACAAACACATTGTTGTGTGTGAGTTTTCCAGCTGGGGAGTGGACTGCTGGCTCAAATCTAGCTGTTGTGTACTTCTACTCAACTATGAAATTATGTACGTCTTATTACACTATAGTTATATGACAGCTATCATTTTACAAATTAATATTTTGCATACAAAACACAACAACTTTTAAATATGATGCATTTAAAAAACAGTATATGAGTTTAAACAATTTGTCAGTTAGTCAATTATTAAACAATTAATCAAAGCCAAACATTTAGCAGTTTCAACATCTCAATCGTGACATTGCAGATTTTTGTCATCCTAAATTACAGAAAACTGATTAACTTGAGTTTTGGACTATTGACAGGACAAAAAGACGACAGGAAGGTGTCACTTTGAGCTGTGGGTAATCGTGAATGGCATTTCTCACTGTTTCCTTACATTTAACAGCAAACAATAAATGGATTGATCAAGAAAACAATCAGCGATTAAACCATAATGCATATGATAATTAGTTAAAGCACTATAATGAAAAAGTTAAAAAATAAATCCACCACGACCAACTATAAGAGTAAAATGCTCTTTAAACAATTATGCACAAGTAATAATAATCTAATGATATACTAGTATACATATACAGTATACTGTATACTTAAAATTGAGTATACTAGATCATAGATATGAGGGGCATTTCAATGCATTGCTTACTTTTGATACTGTAAGTACATTTTCCAGATAATACTTAACATAACATGCTCATGAGTATACTTATAGTGTGGTATTGGTACTTTTACTTAGGTAAAGGATCTGAAACCTTCCTCCACTACTGTCTAGATTGTGTTAATGCTACTGACACATCACATCTTAGATCACTGTAATTAAGATTAGGCTCTCACTATGGAACAATTAAAAGTCAGCTTAGCTTTTGCGTCACACTCTTTGATCCCACTGGCAGTAATTAGAAATCAAATGAGTTTGTTTCTTCTGTAATGCACAGCTACATATTTGCGCACAAACTGTAAATGGAAGAGAGGACTAATTAATGTTTCGCATATTCAACCGATGCAGTTTCAAATGTTTGTTCAGTAATGACACTCCACAGGCAAACCTCTAAGACAGAGCACAAATATAGCACACCAAAATCCCTGCAAACTAACCCAGATCCTACACTTACTCTGACCTCTCAACAACCCCTGTTTAGAGACTATTTATAGCTCATACACATACATCCATGCTGTGTTTCAGAGCTTTCTGAGGGAGAAAACTGACATCTTGCCGGAACTGAGAGAAAGAAAACCCTACAAACAGTCAGATCATACCTGCGGTCAGACCTCAGGGACCAACAGCCGGAGATTCTAGCTCCTGTGCAGTCCAGCAGAGTCATATCTGCTTCAGAGGACAACCTGCTGCCCTCCAGCTCCCCAAAACAACAGGCTCTCCACGGATCAACACGGGGCGAATTTGTAAAGGTGTAGTTAACTTACAGCTGTTTCTAGTCTGCTTTTACTCAACCCATTCACACAAATGTATCTGTGCAGACTTCTCAACTCTCCATGCTACTGTCCATGTGCCCTCCTTTCTCTGTGTGTCTGTGTGACGGACACTAAGAGGATCACAGTAGCACTGGTGTGTGGCTGGTATTAATAGAGGCACCTAAAGCAGGACAGGAGGGACATCTTCTGCTGATCCTTCCCCTTAGTTCACTGATCGGATCCACAGAAACACTACAGGGACGACCACACTGAAATATATCTTATAGGACATAAAAGGACATGTATGTGGAAAATAGTGAAACATGTCCATTACAGTTTTCCAGCGAACAAGTTTCAGCAACACTAGGCTTTGTCTTTCTTGGTCTGTTAGAGATTTTAACAACATGGCCCACATACAACACTTTACTTTACTATACTTTTCTTCTCTTCTAGTCAAGCAAATCAAATTATTTATTTATATAGCCCCAAAACACATATTTCCTCATATGGTTGTCTGTGTCTTTAAATCCTTGGTTCAGATGGGGAAAAACATCCTGTCTTATGTATAAGACAAGACAACAAGGGCATCACTACGTGTTGAAAAGTGGTGGGGACATGGGCCTCAGATTAGGGGTGTGAAGAGACACTTATCTAGCGAGACATCACAATATGCGATAATAGGTTCACAAGAACAACACGAAAATATCCTTAAACAGTGTTCTAAAGATATCCCCAACGCTGTGACCTCCCTCCAGAAGTTTTGATCATTAAACACTTCATTTTCTGTATTCTGGTGAAAGTTTCTGCACCAATTTATGGTTGAAATGTATTTATTTATATAACAGGAAACTTTTCAAGTTCAAATACAATAGAATATAATAGAATATAATGCAGTGCAGCTCTCAGGCAGCCTGTGTTGCTCTCAGATCTGTTTCTCCTGTAAATAAAATTCTCTCATGTAATATCA
The DNA here is from genome assembly GCA_024633595.2 of Lepomis macrochirus. Taxonomy (NCBI): domain Eukaryota; kingdom Metazoa; phylum Chordata; class Actinopteri; order Centrarchiformes; family Centrarchidae; genus Lepomis; species Lepomis macrochirus. The sequence goes on along the minus strand of JALXJV020000014.1, from coordinate 23,948,638 downwards.
TCCTTGCTGAGGCAACACATATGTAGGGCTGATTAAGTATTTCCTCCTCTTTTTTCATGTTCACAGGGAGAGAACAGAAAACTTGGCCAAAAAGAAACTGTGACAAGAAGTTGTTGACAATAATTGGTGCGTGCACGTCTTTGGGTTGTTTTATTATCAGGAGCTTATTTTTTTTAGCTTAAATTAATATTTTTGGACAATTCACATTTATTTCTTCTATATTTTAATTGCATTGCATTCTTAATGTGCAAATAAACCTTTCTAAAGTCATTTACATTGGTTATTTAACTGCAAGCTATATTTCAGAACCTTTTTTTTAATAAATTGAAAAAGTGATGAGGACAAAATCAGCCATTTCAAAAAGTGGTGGGGACATGTCCAAAGTGTAAATGATGTATAAAAACAATAATAGTAAAATGACAATATAGAGAAACATTTTGAGAAGTAGGCTATTAAGGTATTTTTGTTATGTTAAAGTACACTAAAAATGTTACTTATGTAAAAATACATACAGTAAAGTAGTAAATATTATCAGCATGATTTAAGTATTATAAGTACTCATTATGCATTATGCGGTGGTGAAAGAAGTTTTCAGATATTTTACTTAAGTAAAAGGAGCAATACTACAGTGTAGACATACTCTTGTTACAAGCAGAAGTCCTGCATTCAAAATAAGTATTAGGATCAAAACATACTTAAAGTTCCACTAGTAAAAGTACTCATTAGGGAGAACAATTTACAATAATGAATATTTTTCGATTATAGCCTAATTACCGATGGACTAACTGTTGAGTACAGTAGCCTACATACGTACAGTTTTGAGGTAGTATAGTTAAAATAAGCTTCATCTTACCAAATACAATATTAAAGTGTTAACACTTGTACGCCTACTTTCACTTAAGTCAGTCTACTGTAATGTGCAGTACTGCTACTTTTACTTCAGGAGATTTCAATGTTATGTTTAGAAAGAGATTAAAATGGTGAAAAGGTTTATATAGTTAAAGTTTTTGGATTCTAGGGATATTCTGGTGGTTTTTCATTGCGCCTGTGACGTACGACTGTGTCAACGTGCAGCTCAGCTGCTTCTGAGGAGCTCCGTGTTTCCAACGCATCGGATGAATCCACAGCCACCATCCTGTCACTAGGACAATTCATTAATACATTCTAACACAGACGGGTTTAAATTTAATAATACTAACATTACAGACGAAACAAGTCAGATGTCTTTGCTGTTGAAGGGTGGTCAGTTGAGTCAGTGTGGTTAGCGTTACATTACAGGATATGGACGATGCTATACGGACTAAATAAAAATCACATGAATAATTTCGTCACAGGGAATTAAAACACAGGTAAAAAAAAAATACTCATCGCATCATGTACCTGTCTGAGCGGGACGACATTATTTTCCCGCACTCTGTTTCCAGGTGGTTCTTGCGACCTCGGTGCCGGGATCGGCTGGTTAAAGCCATGGATGGAGTCTCTTAACCGTGCTGTGGGATTATGGGTAATGTAGTTTAGTGTCACGTGCTTCCTCAGCTTCTCTGTCAAGGGTAATGCAAAGAATCCTGGCCTTTAAGTTGCCATTTGTAAAAAAAAAACAAACAAACAAACAAACAAAAACTAAAAATAACACTTATAAAAAACATTGATAGAGACATGTTTTTTAATTTTATTTCTTTTTTCTGACATTAAAAAAAGTTTCAGAGAGAGAGAAAGAGGTAGAGACAGTAAGAGAGAAATATCTAATAATTAATCAAAGAAGAGAGCATTAAATTGACCAAACAGATTGTCATGGAGCTTCTTCATCACAGTTTATAGTCAATCCATAAAGATTATGTCTGTTCATCGTGCCGATGCAGGGAATGAAAAGCTGCCAACTTCCAGTCAACAACACAATTCTGGATAGTGCTGCTTGCTGGCTGCATTTACTCCACATCCACATGTCTGATTCACATTTGAGTTTATTTGAGTAAATATCCCATGATTCCACAGCTTCCACGTCTTCAAGCAACCTGGCTACGATATGTTTCCAAAGGAACCTGTCAAAGACAGAAATATTAATACTTTTAGGATGTTTCCTAACGCAAAATTATGCTTATTCATTTTTAGATGAGAGATGGATGGGAAGCTTGATACCACTCAAATCCGTGCATTTACAGTTTTTCCCGATTTCTTTAAATGGTGCCTCTTTTTCTCAAAACTCTAAACACAAATCCACAACTTCTCACCCAATTCCCCAAATATCCTATTTTCAAAAATTAAGCTCTCCACTCAAAAACATTCAATCTTGCTGAAACACCAAACTTTGCCCTCAGACAGAACACACAAGTCCTCAAAAACACACACACTACAACACAGTCTTACACACTGGTGAGATAAATTCAAAACAATACTACAAAAAATTGTTATTCGTAATGTCACCTGTGATTCTCCCTCTCAAAGACCTTTTCACATGATGAACACAACAAAGACATTTTTTTATTCCTTAGTCTGCTGTACAGTACAACACAACAAACAACTAATTGGCCCCGCATCCATCCTGTCTTTGGTCTGGGACAGGCCAGAGATTCTTGTTCTCCACCCCCTCCTCCACCTCCTCCTCCCTCTTCCACCTTCTTCTCCACCTGCTCCTCCTCCCTCCTCCTCTTCCCTACTCCTGCTCCGCTTCCTCCTACTCATCCTCCACCTCCTCATCTTCCTCCTATCCCATCTTCTCCTCCAACTGCTACTGTTCCTCTTCCTTTACCTTTTCCTCCTCTCCATACTGCTCTTCTTCCTCCACCTCATCTTCCTCCTCCTCCTCTCTGGTGACCTTCCTTCAGATTTCTCTGGATCCATTGATCCAAAACTGAACTAAGTGACTCTGGCCCTTTTATCTATCTATTGAAGCTTCTGATTGGCGTGTCATCAATTTTGACTGTTTGTGTTTCCACCTGGGTAGCTGTGTGGTAATTGAGCTCAACCTGTGCTGATTCAGTGAACAATATTGAATGTCAGTGCTTTCTCAATGAAATGAAGGGATTTGTGTGTAGAGTTTAGAGAAATGGGTGTTCTTTTTGAAGAATGGAGTTATCGTTTTGAAATTTTAGTTCAATAGCCTGGTTATAGTGTTTAAGCAATTGAGAAAACTGTAATATGAAGCTACAGCTATCAGCAGAGACTCCAGAAGTTACTGGTACAGGTCTCAGAAGGCCTTGAGAATGAAGTGGTAAAAAATAAAACACGCACGCCCTCACCTCTGCTGAGCAGCTGCAGGTTGCGTCCTTCCTCCTGCACCTGAAGCTGCAGCACCTGTTGCAGCAACTCCTGCCGAAGCGTCTCTTGCACCAGTCCCATCCTCTCCAGCTTTTCCCCATTTAGACGCAACAACGCACGGCCTGCAAAGCAGAGAGCTCAAAAATCAGTTTCGCCTTCATTTTGGAATTCTTTAATCCACTTTCCATTTAAATGTCTTTGGATGGTATTAGCAGTGTGACCTGTAATGGCGTGGTGGGAGAACGCCTCCACGTAGGTTAGGTAGTTGTGTGGACAGTGTTTCTTCAGCCATTTACAAACATCTTGCTGTGACCAGAGCACAACGGGGCGGATCAGGCTGGGCTGGGTTGGGCTTGTGTGATATATCCCATAACTGTCACTGGAACGGTACTGCAGCCAGACAGACAGGAAGATGAACACGTAGTTGAAGATGAATCAAACATTTTGGGAAATATGCATATATATATGAGTCCGTGAGACATTGCTACTGTTAGTGTTAGCTGTGTTTGAGGTGTCATTAGCAACCTGGGAAACTACAGCACATTGAACATGGTGTACTCCTTCAGATCTCGCCATGCTGAAGTAAATGCATTGTCATATTGGAGGTGCTTCCTCCCTTGCATGAAACACCCTTACTGCAGGTGTTGCATTTTGCAAAACTTTTGAGCATTTGCTGCGGTCAGCCACGCCAACTTGGAACCAGTTCCCGGTACCCGAACCTGGTGGCTTCATATTTATAATACAGAGTGGTATGAATCTTCTAATCCAACTGTCGACAAGAAAATGTAACTTGATGGAACTGAGCTCAACAAGACAACACGGAAACTGGGTAGTTGAGCAACCACTTGATTCTGTGTTGTGTTGGGCAGAGGAATGATGGATTCTGTGCTTTATTGTCTGGATACAAACAGAAACAGTCATAGTTATATTTACAGTAGAATTTCAATAAGTTACACTGACATGTTTCATTTGTGTTGATTGCTGAGCTTAAAAACCTACCTCAGAATCACACACTACAAGCTATTTTACAAAAGTAAATAGGCGTATTTCCTGAAATGTGTTCCTCTAAAGCTGCTTTGTGACCTTTACTCCTGGTTTGATGTTTGTTCCAGTCAGACAATAATCTTCTGTCTGACTCCAAACCTGCCACTGTGGCATCAAACCTCCCACATCCATTAAGTGATGTGATGAGATGCACGAACACATTTAGCTTTTCTTCACTGTACATAATGTGTGATCTCTGCAAATGCTGCTGCTCAGTCAAAAAACTGTTGTGAAGCTCACAAGATGAACATTCAGTTTCAAACATAAAAACATGGTACATATGTACATATATGGGCATGCACCGTACATGAAGAACTGACAAGATCAGCCTTCTATAAAGTGCAATAACAGATTTCAAACTCACGAAAGCACACAGAGATGATCATGAACATGTGTGCATGCACATTAAACACTCTGCAAAGATGCTTCTAAGTTGTATACACGCAGCTGCAACAAAGAGAAAGACAGAGTGTGATCATGAGATCCAGCTCTTTAATCTCAAAGTTGTACAGGATGTAAAACTAGGGAGGACTAATCAAACTGGGCCTTTGATCAGTCAATTGCTTTTAAAAATTCAGCAGCTTCAGCGTTTCGCCAACTCAAGATTTTCTCAGATGCAGGAAAGTGGTGCTTTAAAAAAGAGTCAGTAAAATGTGTGAGCAAAATGGCAAAATGTGTGCTGGTGGTGGAGAGCAGAGGGATGTATTTCTGATAAAGAGAAACATTTTAATAAATATGTATGAGTGTGTTCCAGCTAAGAAATAAACATTTCTTACAAAATATTATTACTGTTATTACTGAGTGTATTTATGTTTTGAGGCTAATGTTAAATTATTGTGCATTTTACATTATAGCAAGTGTCCATTGTATGATTTGATGAAACACCCAGATCCTCAAACAACATTTACTCTTTGGGAAATATATCATTATGTAGTTTAAAAGTTAACCTAATTACTATGTTTCACTCCAGTACAAAAATCTATTAACACAAAAATCTATTAACATACTCTTACAAGTTAAGCATTAAACCAGCTGATTTTGTTGGTTAAAGCATTAGTCTTATTGCCTTTGATTACTGTTTATTGTATTACTGTAAGCAATTTAAAAAGGTTAAGCTTAGCACAGAGCACAGAGCACAAAGCAGCGCGTATGGCACTTGATGCCTGTCCAGACAGTAGCAACAATGAATAATCATTAGTCTAGTTTAATTAAAGAAAAACAGAATATGTTACTTCCTACTATGTTCTAAATGAAATATCATCAGAACGAAAACAGCATAGATACTTTATGGAAACCTTTTCACACAAACATAATTATTAGTTTAATGCAAACAGCAAATTATCAAGCAATAGTGGCATTGAGTTATTTGCCATTTTTCTTTACATTAATAAAATACAGATCAATAACAAGTTAAAATTGTATTTAAAGAAATTGAGTAGCTAAATAGTGGTTTTGCTCCTAAAAGATGTGTTCTTGATGGTGAAAGCAATCCACCCCACTTTATTTGTGGTTAGAGGATGTAAGTTGCTTTATTGATTATCGAGATTTTAATATTATGTAGAACTATCTATATTATTAGTACTACTAACTAGTTACTAGTACTACTACTACTACTACTGAGTTGTAGTGATGTTTTGTGTTAGTGTTTATAATCTGTCTCACTGAGTCTTTTTGTGGGTAAGGATGTCAGAAAGTGTGTGAGCACCAGGAAGAGTAGCTACTGTTGTTGTCACAGTATATTTAGATAATGGGGATCCACAGAAAATAACAAACAAACAAAAAAAGACACATTCAGAGTAGCACGTTTGAATTATTGAATTAAGTATTTTTCTGCCTCCAGACTGACTGACTTCGAATCCACCATGGTCCTTTTAACTTTGCTTTTATCTTTATACTTTCTTTTTTCTTTATACACTTTAAAGTGTTATGAAAGCAATTTTGTCCCCAAACTCACATTTCTACTAGGGCTGCAAGCAATGATTTCTATTACTAACTAATCTTTTAAAATCAATTAAATGTTTTTCCATCACAATTTCCTGAAGAAAAAGGTAAAAAAAAAAAATTATTTTATCTGACTATGTGTCCAAAATCCCCAAATATTCAGTTTTGTTTTATCAACTAAGAGAAATAAAAGCAAATCCTCACTATTTAGAAGCTGGAATTAAAAATGTTTGGCATTCATGCTCGAAAAATTACATAAATTATTGAGGGATTATCAAAATAGTTACCAATCATTTTTTCAGCATTTACTGAATATATTGTGTTGTTTCATGTCTACAGGGTTGAAACATAAAATATGCAGGTAGATGACAAAGAAAGTCTCTAATGAGACAGGATCACTCTCAAACAAACTTGTGCCGTATACTACTGAGCAGTCAGTGACTGCAGAGTGTATAAGAGCACAATGTGTAAAAGAGTAAATAAAACAAATGGAAGAATAAAAAAACTGAACTCTGGAAGAAGAATACTGTTCACATGTTCCAGTGCAGCACATCTTCCAAACACACAACGCTTGTTCATGTTACTCAAGACAAAAATAAACCAACCACTACGTTATGTGCATCAAAGAGGATTGTAGCAAACAAACACCACATTGTATACAACTCTGTTATCAGCCCAGCCCAGTTCTATGTTTGCAGCTTTAGCTTCAGCTCATTACCGCCTTTTAAAGAGACTTCCATGGGGCGAAGACAAAGGCATGGGCTTTCTGACTTGTAACCAAGGGTTTTAAATGAGGCCAGTTCACAGCACAAATGGATTGTCTGGGCAGTGACTGTACAAGCAGACACTGCTGCATCAGATAATGAAACGTACATATTAACCAAGAAAATTTAAACTGGAACAGAATGGCTACTGGAAGTGGTTCTGACAACGTTTCACATAAAGAGATCTATAAAAAAAAGGCTTTGCATATTGTTTATTACCCTGCAACAACAATCACAGACAGTTTACCATCAAGCATTCTGTATCAATCTAAATTCTGTTTCTTTCTGTCAACAGACAGTGTTGCTGCAGCATAGCAAGCGCGTGTGTTGGAGGACATGTGCTATTTAAAACCAGGCTAAAAGGCTGTTAGAGCCCACCAACCCGCCAGGGAGAGAGCAACTTCCATTCTCTGCTAACAAAGTGCCCATTTGCAACAATGGATGGTGACTGGCTACATTTGCCAGACTATGATTTATTTTTCTTTCAGCTTTTTCTGCACAGAAATCTGAGAGAAGAGTTACTCAACAGCAGTGAGGAACGCTCCATGTACACTCATGTAGATAAGACAGGGAAAAGATTTAAGATTTAGTCTACTAATTTCTTGGTATTGTTAAGAGGCTATGATAATCTCTTATTTATCCATATGATGGAGCCACTACAGTTGATATGAAACATAATAATTGCAATTAAATTAAAAATTATTTAGGAGCAATTCATGTCATTATTTATACAAACCCAATGCATGTACTATTATGTTTTCAAAAAAGGATTTGTGCATATTTGTAGAAACAGTTCTAGTTAGCCGTCTAGCTGGTTAACTGCCATGTGTGCCAAGTTTTCACTAATATTTTAAGCACTACTAAGCAGAAATAACTAAATCTCCTTGATCTTGGAGAATGAAAACAACCCAGGTATCACACAACATCAGTTCCTGATTCAGGTGTGCTGTTTGACATGTTGAAGTCATGTAGGTGTTCAGTACCTGTAGAGCCTCTGTGCCGGGCTGCTGTAGCAACTTCACTGTCCTGCCTCCTGCTGTTTTCTGTCCACGCCCGTCATGCCAGGTTAGGTTCCCACCTGTCCGTCGACTCAGCTGGTGCTTGAAGTCCTCAGGCAGAGCCCTGTACTCCACAGCGGGCCTGCAAAAACTGAAACTGGATGCCGCTGGAGTGATAAAAGCAGGTATAATGGAGGAGGTATTGATTTAAAGGAGGCTTAATGATTAGACAGCCAGGTCTGCATGTAACCACTGACATTTTAAAAACAGCATGAGATGTACTCTACAAAAAAGTCCCCCACTTTCTGTGACTTGAAGACAAAAGCCAGAGTTGAAATTACCAGGATACCCTGTCATTCAGATGATCTCATCATACCTGCTCATACCTATTCTACTAACACTGAGCAGGCATGAGGCAACATTTAAAAGTTATCTGAGCCTGGACAAGCTCCTCTCTAATTTACAGAAATTAGTGTTCAGGTAGCACTATTACTTTGTGCAGAGCATGAATGCTGGAGCTGTGAGACAAGCCACTTTCTCATCATTACAAGGAGGCCTGTAGGCAGACATCCAAACCCACTCAACAGCAGGTGGCTTTCCAACATCTAGTAATTAAAGAAAGCGTATAGCACTACAGTAAACACGCTGTTACTGGCACAGATCCTGGCAGAAAGCCACAGGTCATTACTGATTCATGTGCCAGATTGGAAGAATTTTCTTACCGTGTTTGAAGCTATGTGCAGCTGTGTTTGTGTGTGTGCGTTACTGTGCATTTTTCAGTATCTTGAAGTGACTGAGAGAATTTGAAAAGCGGACAGAAAGGGGTGTTGGGGGGGGAGAGATGAAAGAGCATCTTTTGGTTTTTCTAGCTGTGTGTCTCTCCTTTCTGTCACTCAACATTTCCTGCTGAGAGCGCAGCAAAGCCAAGTCCCGCAATCATCAAGGCGAACCAGCAGCATGAGATTATTATGAATAAAACTCTAAGCTATGCAATTTTTGTTTCTTTGAGGTGTAACTCCAAGACTGCGTACGTATGAACTCTCTTTCACAGCGCTATTACTCCCCCAGGCTGCTGCTGTAAACACAAATGTGTCCCTTTCCCGGATTAAAGATAATTAAGACCACTTGTCAGACTGAGTTTTTCTTCCTTTAGTTTTGCTTGTTTATGGGAAGGGAAAAGTCCTCATTAACTAACATATAAATTTTCAGCACCAGAGAGAAAAACTCTTTCATGAACAAAAATCTTACTAAACATACGGTGTAGCATCTTGCCTGCCTGCAAGATGTTTCATCTGGCATTTTGAAAAGCTCCTATTTGAATATTTGTGACTTTGGCACAGAAAGCAACACATGCCTACACCAATTTTCACTAGGCTTGTTATTCCCAATACAATAATACATGCAAATCACATACATAACACACATAATTGGTAGCTGCTCAATTAAACTTCAACTGAGTTTGTGCACAAACTGACCACCACAACAGTCAGACTGCTGATGCTGGTCCCTTCTGGTGCGCTGTCCGTTTCAGCACCAAGTCACTGACCCTCAGCAGACCACCCTGCATCCTCATTCAGCCCTGAGTTTAACTTTACAAAGCGGAGTGGTGTTGTTCTTGCTTCCGAAGATGTTACGTGGATGCAATGTAGCAGTTGGAGTTTTGTAAAAATAATGTTTTTACCCCATACTGTAGGCTATGTAGTCTAATTCCCATGATAAATAATAAAGTGGGAGTAGGCTATGCGACCAGTAATACACCTGGCAAACCGGTGTCGCAAGGATGTGGTTTAAGTTAAAGTTTCCATTGAATAGAGGCTATTTCAAAGACAATGCCGACGAATTTATCAAAAATTAACCCGCAAAAACGGACCTACCGTCCACAGCCATGGTGTTTCCGTCCGTAAAGGCTCTAGTTAAAGTCTCCCATCGTTTTCGGTGACGGTGCGCCCTCCTCTCCTCCGCCTCTCAGCGTTGTGTTTACCGATAAAAGTTTCACTGAGGTCTGGCAGAAGGAATGACGCAACACCTCACCTCAAGGCTGACAGGAAAAATGCCTTCCGACGGTGTCATTCGCTGCAAGTTGTTGAAGACAAGACAGGAATGTCCCCGAGCAGCCGTCTGACTGGTTCCGCTGGCTCAGGCGGGCGCGAGCGTTGTGCGCGCGTCGCGTATTTATGTGTGTTTTTTAATGTGCCGTGAGAATCAGACGCGCGGGTTTTTCTCAAGAGCCTGCATGAGCAGAGTGAGCTCAAAGTGCAGCCCCGGGCCCTGTAATTAACGCAGCTAGTAGAGACTCTGAAAAACAGCCGGATGAAAAGGCTTCTCATCACTGCAGCATCCAACTTTAGGAATTCCCCTTTGCCTTCTCTTAAAGAAAGGGAGCTCTGTGCGCGCCTGTGGGCATTGGGCCCTATCTGTCATAGACCCTCTATGTGTGGTTTGTCCAGAAGAGCTGCAGGATTATCAAGGCAGATATCAGAGAGCACCGTCCTGCTGCCACCTGCCCACTTAAGTGGTCACCATAGACTGTATATGAAAAAGGTGGTGGCATCTTAAAATAAAAGGATAACTGTAGATTATGAGCATCACAGAACCAAACATAACCACAAACAATCATTCAAAAAAGCATGAAATTATGTGAGTTTCTTATATAATATTTTATTAAATCCCACCGAAATAAAAGGGACAGAGGAAAACACATTTTAAAAAAACTCAAAAAGAAGTGGTTCTGAGAGCAGACGGATCATGAGTAAAATACAGGGCCAAGAGGGACTATATACAGCTTCATCGATGCATAAAAAGATGCTGTGGAAGAAAAAGGGAGGGGAAAAAAGGAGGCATTCCAAGAAAAAAGGGGGGCAGTGTGTCCCTGTTGGCTCCCATTAATAAATAATTCCCACTTTTGCCATTTAACATAATAATCATGACCTCTATTTAACTGACCTCTATTTACAAGAAAAAAAAAATGAGACGCTGCTATTCGTGCCAGCCTGAGTGATCCTGTCATCAAAAATGGGGACAAGATAGCTTTCTATATGTTGAAAATACCATTATGCGCCATGATCAATACTGTCTGAATCCACAAGAGGGACATGTCTAAGTGTGGAAGGATCTCCCAGTACAGATAAAGTACATATAAAAACATAGAAATATTTCAAAAAAGAGGACAAACTGAATTTTGTTTATTCACTGCTACACATCTTATTAGTGCTCCGGGGAGTAGCTTTGGGATTGCCCCTGAAGGGTCTGGACTGAAATACATTTTCTCTATATTCATAAATATCTCATACTTTTACATCAGGCTGCTCTGGTTTTTGAAACATTTGAGATCTGGTTGAAATCTACAAAACAGCAAACAAAAATCTGACGCTGCAGCTGTTTGTGTCATCAAACTGGAACCAGCAGAAGAAAAAACAATTTTTTTCCTGTACAGACTAAAACATGATTGCCCTCTTGAGACAGATTTTGGCAGGGGACTGTAGTGGTGAAAGTGTGATGATGAAAGCTGATTAGAGAGATCAAGATAGCACATGAAACTCAAAATAATAAACAGGGTTGTGCCTGGCACAGAAGTGAATGTGTGCAGGTGTTCTATTGTGCACTGACAGATAGACACAGATGTCTGTCACAGGGCATCTCCATACTTTATGTGTACAAGATTAAAGACCTTGATTTCTGAATCCCAAATGAAAATATGTTTTCAAAAACATGTAAATTACATACATACATGTAAATAAAGTAATAATTATATTAGTCGGAGTTAAAATGCAGATCACAGCCGCACATGGTGTGCTGCCCCCTAGTGGAATCTGGACTGATTCTAATGCAAATAAAGCTGTGGAAATTGTCTTTGTAGTGAGACTTTAAATATATAACACAATTTAAAGACTGAACACACAAGTATGCTATTCTTCAATCTGCCTCAGATTAAATTAAATACTTCCCTTATAAAGGTTCAAAGCTATATGTTGACATCTTGAAAAATATGCTTATTCACTTGCCTGCTGAGTTAGATGACATGACTGATAGCACCAGTGGTGGAGGAAGTATTATTTACTTAAGTAAAAGTAGCAATAATAAAGTGAAAAGGTAGTCTATCACAAGTACAAGTCATGCATTCTAAATACTACATATTATGTAGTATGTACAATTACCAGAAAACTATACTTAAAGTATCTAAAGCAAAAGTACTCATTATGCAGAGTAAACACTGTCATTGTTTGTTATTATATGTTTGTAATTTTTTACTAACAATGTATCAGTGTATAAGCAGCATTTTAATGGTAGAGCTAATCGACGTAAAACAAATTTGTAGTTTATTAATCAATAATAAAATTTGAGGCGGGGATTTTTAGAAATCTCGCGATTTGATTTTGATTCTTGGCGTCACAATTTGATTGAGAATTGATTCTCAACTTAAAATGATTCTTCATTTAATAAAAAGAAAATGGGGAACTCAGTTTACTTGCATTCATTTGACAGCATCTAGCCCACGGAAACCATTATTCTTACTTACTGTACACCCCTGCTCACAATATCAACATTATTACAGTTTGTGATGGTGTGTCATTCTGGCCTTGAATTTCCTGATTTAATGCTTAGTGCTTTCTCTGGACTTTATAAAAATCAGAAGAGTGGATGCAAGGCGGAGGTCTCTGCTATTTTCCTACTGCGACATGTGACTTATGTCTTTTTGAAATGGCAACAATTTCCAGATATTCTTCAACATCCTCTCACAATCAATACATGAATTCCTCGTGGCGATCTTCCCAACAGCCTCATTGGCTCCAGTCCATTTTTGAAAACAGTGGTCACAAAATTACATGGTAGACAACCATTGTGTTACAACACAAACTGCACATTGGATTGTAAACCCAGTTGACTAGTGTGAGTTTAATTGGCAGGGTGTGGGTATGAGTAGTTTCTGCAGTTGTTTCTAAGGACACTGAGACTGGAGCATTGGGGCTCCTCTTAAACTTTAAGCATGGAGTCATTTGGCCTGGTTAGTGCGCTGAAAGATAAAAGGAGCTGCTTGAATTAATAGTTTCCACAGGAGAGAAGATCAAAGAGACTCAAATATTAATAGTATACATTTGAGGTTTATACTCAGCAGCTGCCTTTTGTTTTAATGTTTAACAAAGGAATTATTTTTATCACTTATTTTTATGGTCATTCCAGAGTGATCAAGACAATCCTGCCCAGCATATTACTTTCAGTCTGAACATTAAACATATCGTACTGTAACACTGTGGCCAGAAGAGTTAATAGTTCCTTATTCAGCAATAACTTCAGGATTATTGCTCTTTATTAGCTGTTGATAAGAACAAAGTCAGTGCATTTGGATGAGAGAGGGTGGAAACTGAGGTGGCAGTTTCTTCTCTTAACATTTAAACCAGCCAGTCAACACAAGGGGGCAGTCTCACTCTGTGTACAAAGGGACACTGAACTCTAAGTTGGTGATGAGCAATATTTGACCATTGTTCAGTATAATATTTACAAAGCAAAACTACATAAACACATTCACACTGTATTCATTAAAAAGCAACCCAAAGTTATCACTCAAAATGATTACTGAAAATATATTGCATTATAAGATGTATAGTTTTGTCTTCTGAGTATCTTTGATATAACCAACATTCTATTACAATCAATAATGTCACCTCTTGTGTATCTAGTTAACAGTGATTTTTTTTTGTTTGCTACACTGTTCACTATAATGGCATATATACATATACATATACATACATATATATATATATATATATATATATATATATATATATATAAATAATTAATGAATATAAAAGATTTGGACATTAAGTGCATTAAAAATTATCCAGAAGAATCTTTCAAAACTGTTTTGAAACAATGAATTCAACACAGATAGACGCGCAAGCAACTTTTAAAAAACATGACAAAAATCATGTAGTACTATTTATCTGGAATGCAGAAATGATCATGGTAGAAAAAATGTAAAACTTCAAAAGCAGATTTTAAGGGGAAAGGGTTTCTGTAGGGCAGACTATCCTTATGGAAATGTGTGTTTGTGTGTGTGTGCATGAGTTGGCCGTGTCCAGATGTGCACACACTGCCATGAGAGTCTGCTAACAGCTAACACACTGAACTTCTTGGCTAATGTGTGAAGTGTGCTGCGACCTCTCGCTCCCCATGTGGCCACAAAATTAGGTTAGTTCAGGCAAACAAATGTGTTATTTAATGAAAATTTTTTAAGGTGGTGACCCCTCAAAAATGTATTATTTTTCACAAGTACCAAAAGAAAAAATAATCGTAAAAATGTACAAACCATGATTAAAGTTAAAACAGTACAATCTTATATAAAGATCTAAAAAGAGAGCGTAACTGTGGGTGCATTGACACAGGAAACAAGATCCAGGTTTGTGAAGTGTTGTGACCAATTACTCTTGTTTGTTCTTTTACATGGGTGTGAACACAGAAGAGCTTATATGCGGATATAGGCCACTCTAAAACGAAAAGTGCTGCAAATTAGACAGAACTTGAACCAGTTTCTAAACCTGCATTTCCAACATTTCCTCTTAAACTCCACAACAGTTAACCAGATGAATAAAAGCCACACTGACTATTCTCCAATGTTCACGCATGAACGGATGTCAGGTTACAGCTCTTGATAAATTAGCATGTAATATTCAGAAACTTAAGCTGACAAAAAAATAAGTGAAGAGGATTTAGGTCATAGTGTTCAGAATAAGGTTTTATGCAGACTCATTATTGGTTAGGTTGACTTCAGGACATGGAGAAACTATAAATACAACATATTCTCTTTGGCTAATGCTCATCTGTTAGTCCACACAAGTTAAAACAAATGCTGAAAATGACTTGCAAATATTATAAGAGCCAGTCCTGTTGGGAAAACTGTCAAATCCACACAGTCAAGAAACGCTCCGACTTTGTTGAAAACCAAAGACACACATAAAGAATTTACATGCCAGCTCAGAATTTGGACCGCTGGTGTTAAAACTAAATAGACACAAAGAAATAGAGAATGGATAAACACAAATGCAACTACCCATATGTTGCACAGACTCACAGACTCTTGTGTGGTGTTCTCAAATTTGGCCTCACCCTGTTCATAATGTGGCAATGTTGAGAAGTCAACGAACAGCTTAAGTCTGACGTATGCGTTATGACGGGCAGGTGAGTGGAAGCTATAACAGCTGTAACTTTGTGATGCCATTCAAGGAAAAGTCTGGGTGGAGCAGCCACTGGCCTGCAGAATAAAGCTGCACTTGTTTCTTAGCACCAGAAAGTTTTAGCCTTGACGCTTGTGTGCTCTGCAACATGTTTCACTCGATACAATGAGAGCTTGTTTACAATTCAAGAAGGTAAAAGAGCTCATGTAGAATTTGTAACACACACCGTTGTGTATCTGCACTGGGTGTTTCTAGGTAGAGGAGAAAACAGGATACAGGAAATGGGCCTGCTTCTAAAAAGGGGCCAATCAAAAGACACAATGTTACTCTTGTTCAAAATTAGGTCGTGTTACAATGGTCACGGCAAAACATTTTTCAACAATGTCAAGCATTAACGGTGGTCTGTACATAGGCTCAGTGGCAGAGGAAGTATTCAGATTTTCCATTACAAGTAAATATCCTTCATTCAAATCCTACATAATACATTAAATAAATACAATTATCACTAATGCGGTGGAGCTATTAATAACTTTATGTACAGTCAGCTAGTTTAGTCCACATCCAAATCTGAGGGGAGAGGAAAAAAAGAAAAAACATATCCATCCATCCATCCATCCATCCATCCATGCATTGTCAACCGCTTATCCTGCGTACAGGGTCGCAGGGGGGCTGGAACCTATCCCGGCTGACATTGGGCGAAAGGCGGGGTACACCCTGGACAGGTTGCCAGTCCATCGCAGGCTTTACAAATGTGTTTTCAGTTTTTTAAACTTTGATTTAATCTTTGCTTTTTCAAAATAACATATAATTTGACCTCTTTGGTCCTCAAACACAAGTTTGGACAGGAAATATCACAATGGTCGGGAACTACTCGCCAAGTAGTAAATGCAATAGATTGTATTTAATAATCTTAATTGTTTTAGGTGCTTTTTCTTTGTAACAGCTGTCATATAAATGTGGAGGACTACATATTTCCCTCTGACATGTAGTATAGTATTAGTATTATGCAGCATAAAATGGAAATACTGAAGTAAAGAACACGCAACTTAAAATGATACTTAAGCACAGTACTTAGATAAAGAGGTTCTTTACTACTTTCCACTACCACATATGCTAAAAAAAACCAATCTCACACACATAAAACACAGACCAAAATGTTGTAAAAGCGATGGAAACTGGTATTTTGTTTGCTCCATCTTCACCCACCTTACTTCCGACTGTCTGCATAGCCACAGACATCGCTGTGAACCATCTAATAATAACTAAGGTAAATATTAACCTTGTAAAAGAATGACATTCTCATTAAGGCTGTCCTGTATTCTCCAGTGTAATGGAGGAACAGACTGGAAATAAATGTGAAATTTAATCAATAGTTTTAAAAGGCCAAAAGAGAAATGCTTAAAGCTTTTAAAAAATTTACCTTAGTACAGGTTCAATTTGAAGACTTTGATTTTATTCGCAAGTACTTTCAGTTCGTCCTTCAAAAGCTGATGAATTGCATATTTTACTTTGTTGGCTTTGTTGGAAAATTTTAACGGTAAATTGACTGCGATGAAAACATGCAGCTAAAACATGGCTCTGTCTAATTGGCCTTTAAGTGGAAAGCTTTGTGGTACAGTGGAGCTGCCAGGCGTCTTTCTCTACTCAGGGCGGTGAACTTATTCAACTGCACAAAGACTTGTGCTGTGAATGAATGTGTGGGCTTGTGAGGCAACACACTCAGGCAAGGGTGTGTACTGTCACAGCCTTCAACACAGTATTTATATTTATTTGTTCCCTTTCCTGGAGGTTTGGTGTTAAGTCAGGGTTTAAACTGTGTCAATGTGCATGTGTGAAGTCAAAGAGCTCAAGATGTTTCACAGATATTTACTTTAGAGACTACAAACTTCACATAACCTCAACAATAATCAAAGTCATTCTAGTATGAAAAACAGTAGATGTGGACTCCCATACAGATTTCATACAATATTATATATTTCCTATATGCTAGTTTAGTAGCACACACTAAATGAGACCATACTAGAGAATTCTGATAATTGATGAATTAAAGCCAAAAGACCAAAACATTCCAGCTTCTCAAATGTGACTATTTTCTGCTTGTTTCTCTCTGTTTTTTAAAAATCATAAATTAAATATAATTTGGTTTTGGACTATTGATAAGACAAAACAAAACATTTGAAGATGTCACCTTTACAGTTATAGAATTCAACTACTATAAGTACTTTACCTCTTATTTTAAGAACCATACTTTTTTAAAATTCTAGATATAAAATATTCCTAAATATTCCTCACCATAGTTTTACTTTTTACTTCACTACATTTTATGGATGGCTTAATTTGTACTTTGCAGATTCAGAAAATCAACTAATAATTAATATAGATTAAGCTACCTAGCAGTAAGTAAAAGTAGTGAAGTAGTAAAATTAGACCTTTACCAGCTGGAACATCAGTGATGCTTACACATGAATGCATCAACAATAATGACGCAATAATATAATAAATATTATTCTGGCAAAGGCCATTCTGCATGATGAACACTTCATTCATGACGCTAATACTTTGTACTTTTACCTAATTCATTTTTAAATGTAGAACTTTTACTTGTATTTCTACACTGCTGTATTGCTACTTTCTAACGATCTGAATATCACTGCACTTTAGTTTCTAGGAAACTAATGGACATTTTTTAAGAATTGTCGTCAACAAAATAATTGTTAGTTGCAGCCCTACATTTATTCATTAATAACAAATGAACTACTTTCTACTGTATGTCATTCTGAGTATGATGATATAGGAGGTTTTAAGGGCAACTAGAGAGAATGGGAGCTGTACATGGCTACAAAGGATGATGTGTATACACAGCAGGTTTTTAAGGAGCACTGGCATCATCAAAAATGATTTTGATCCATGTTCTTGCTAACTTTTCTCATCTACATTAGTTCAAAGTATCAGCCAATGTACCTTTAGGCCTTTTTCACAACAGACATTTTCACTTGTTATGTGTCTCTGCTCAATTCAAGTGTTCCAGTAAGCCATGACAGTGTGACAGTGAGCCATGAAACCACAGCATCATAATGGAATTCAGCCATCATTCATTTTATTAGTTACACTTATGCCTTTCCTGCTTTGACATGTCAAAATGTCTTGAAAAAGGCCTACACACTTAAGGATCATACGCAATACAGGGTAAGTCTTCCTCACACTGTATAGAAGAAATAAATAATAGTTGACTATATCTGCTTGTTATCTTGGATCATTATTTATTTCTGCTATTATGCTAAAATGTTAAAATAACAAATACGATTTTGGGACAAGGCCTGGTGCTGTACTCCCTGGATGTGATGTGGTATTACCCCTCTGGTTTGCTGTGATTCAGTAACCATGGGAAAATAGTTCATGGGACACAAGCCTCTGCCCCGATTGGAAAAGGCAGCCTTAAAAATAGCTGTATAATAAAAACTGGATTTTATATGAAGTTGAGTACAACAGAATACAACAGGAAGGCGAGGGCTCTCTTCTCTCCTCAAGTGTCACTCTGGTGTTACTTTCAGGAGGTTGAATGGGAGGAGATATGCAGATGGTGCCAGTGGGGCCCTATTAGTGGCGTCTGTAGTCCACCAAACTCACAGTGGACTGTTGTCACTCTAACACAGTGCACCACACCCACAGCCAGTGTAGGGGTCAGCATTCACAGGGTGGCACTCTGCTTTACAGCACAGCCAAAAAAGGTTGTACTGCAGACACTGAAGTCTTTTTTAAACTATTTTTTGGAGTGTGTGTGTTTTTGTCAGAAGCCTGGCACAATTTTCATATCAAGTGATTTGAGTGGAATATTCACTTGCCTTTGAGGGAGGACTACTTTTTTTCTTCTGTTATATGACCTTTACCTCAGTTTGAAGACTGCTTTCACTAAGATTTTGATTTAACACGTGGCTATTCAAGGATGCATTTTGTGATGGCTGTGAGTCCTTTTGTGTTCATGACTCTATTTTTGTCACTGGTCGAAACCAAGTTCTACAGACCATTCCAGTTTAACCAGTATAAAGCTGGGCTCGGTCAACACCATGACCAAGGGAAACCCACCAGCCGACACAAGTAAGTTATGTCTCTCTCTCTGTCTTGTGCTTTGAGGAATCAAGTATACATCACTTTAGATCTTAATTAGCAATTCACTTTAAGTGACAAAGTTTTGTATTTTTGAAACCAACTGGAAATC
Organism: Lepomis macrochirus; assembly: GCA_024633595.2. Taxonomy (NCBI): domain Eukaryota; kingdom Metazoa; phylum Chordata; class Actinopteri; order Centrarchiformes; family Centrarchidae; genus Lepomis; species Lepomis macrochirus. Next base: position 23,929,251 of record JALXJV020000014.1, on the reverse strand, counting down.
CTAATCTCATCTTTTATCTCTTCTCTGAAAGGAACCATTGTGCCTATGTCATTGAAAAGACAGTGTCATTCACTGTGCAGGATGGGGCAGCCCCATATGTAAAAGCTGAGTACAACAAGTGTTCCTGGGGTCAAAAATGTCCAACTCTGCAGTGAGTAAAGAGCTCTTATTATGTCAAATATTTAGTTCTTCATATGCCTTAACATGACAGAAAAATGGGATTCACATCAATTTAGGGTAAAAAAGACCACAGTCAAGTTTATGTTTCTGACTAATGACTAATGGTTGGTTGTTGCCCTCAGGTATCGTCTGCAGTATAAACCACTCTATAAGGTAGCACATAAAACTGTCACAGAGCTGGAATGGCGTTGTTGTCCCGGGTACTCTGGTTATGGCTGTATGGAGGGACATCCAGTTTACCAACACCCCATGAAAATGATGCCACCATTCAAAGGCCCGCCAATGAAAGGTCCACAGTTTAAGGGGAAGCAGTTCAAAGGCCCACAGCACAAAGGTACCGTGTTCAAGGGTCCCATGTTTAAGGGCCCACCGATTAACACTGTTGTGAAGGCCAACCCATGGAGTCAACCCAAAGGACCTTCCATTGGCAGTTTCAACAATTATCCAATGCGTCACTTTGGGCCTCCAGGGTCCTCCTCCTTCCCAGACACCTCCTTTGAGCCTTATCCACCAGAGCCAGAGCCAGCGCCAGAGCCAGAGCCAGAGCACCAGGAACCACATCTCACAGAGCACAACCAAGAACATGACCATGACCATAGCCAAGGACCTGAGGAACATATATCAGAGGAAATTCCTCCTCCTCTGTCTGGTGGTGAACAGCCTGAGGGTGAGACCATAGGTGTGTCCTAATGCTAACTGCGTTTTACAATATTGTGTGTTCACACTGGATAGGGGGCCTACACCTTCTAATAGTAATAGATGACACTGAAATGACAAATCAGTCGGAAAGACTGACAAATCAGTCGGAAATATTCCTTTGAACTAGATTCAAACTGCAAACACGTTTGTCCCAATTTTAACAGCTTTCTTTCTCTCTTTAGGCCAGACTCTCGACAGTGAGACAGAGGTTCGAATATATCGAATGGAGGAGGATGTACAACGTCTAAACCAGGGTCTGGAGACCCTGAGGGGAACTGTGAATGGACTGGAAGCTAGTCTGCGAGCCTCACTGAGAGAGGATGCCAACAGGATGTTGTCTGCTCTGCTCTCTGCTGCCCCTGGTCCCGTTCCCGTTCCAGCTGTAGCCTCTAATCCATCCACAGTAGGGTTTGTAGAGATTCCTGGAGGAGACCCTGACACAGAGGGTCTAGATGGCAGACATGTGTTTCCAGGCCTTACAGATCTGAATAGAAGGGTAGAGGAGCTCAGGACAGAGCTGCAAGCCAAGACAGCAGAGCTACAAGAACTCAAAGCAACAGTGATGGGACATGATGGAGCACTGAAGAAGATGACAAATTCAGCGGGAGTCATATCAGACTCCACTGGAAATTTTGGGGAAAATGACCAGAGAGCTATGGAGAAGGTAATGGAAGACAAACTGAGTATAGCCAGGACAGAAATTCTTGGTGGGTTTGAGAAGCGCGTGGAGAGTGCAGAGGGCCGATGCGAAGAGAAAGCTGGGGATGTGCTTCATCAGTGCCAGAGGGAGAAAGGTGAGAGACAAGAGCAGATGGAAGATGCTATGGAGGAAAGAGCCACATACTTGAGAGCAGAGTTGAGAAACCTACAGGCACAGATCCATAGTTTAAAGGCTACAGAAAGCCTGCTGTGGTACAGTAAGTGGACTGGTTGAAAGGGTGCAGCTGCTGGAAACATCAGTGGCAGGTCTCAACCAGTCCCAGGGTCACCTAAGAGTAGAGCTGGGTGGACACAAGGACCACATAGAGGGAATGCTGGAGGGGAGGTTGGGGTATGTAGAAGCCAAGCTGAACCTGACTGGACAGGTCAAAACTAATCAGTCTGGAGGGAGAGGTGGTGCCCCAGACAGAGTTGAGACAGGACAGGGCCTGGAGGACAGAATGGAGGGTCAGTTGAGGGCTCTGGAAAGTCGTTTACTGACGGCTTTGGAGGAACTGGGCAATGCCACTGCCCCTGCACTGCTAGAGGGTCATGCAGTTCCCAGTCTTGAGACAGAGCTGGATTCCCTGCGAGGGAGACTGGAGGTGGATATGGACAGGGTGCAGAAGCACCTAAGCAGCCTTGATATTCTCTGCTCCTCTTCCTGTTCCTCAACTCAAAACCCATCTGCTATCCAGGGAGACTCTGCTGCACCAAGTGCTAATCTGGCAAAGGAGCAGAATGTGAAGGAGGTACTGGACAAGCAGGGTGATCATTTGAATAGCCTCAATGTCACACTGCAGAACATCCTGAGGCGTCTGACCCTCAGGGACCAGCAGGAACATGCAGAAGGAGATTCTCCCATCCAGGGAGAGCTCACAATCCTTAAGTTCAACGTCCACTCAGTCAACCAAACCCTGAGAGGCCTCCAGGATTCCCTGGGGAGAGTGGTCCACCAGGTGGATAAAACCAACAGTTCCTGGCATGAAAGAGAGGCTCGTCTGGCCCAGCAGATAAAGGGCGTGGTCCAGCTTGTTGGACATCAGGCTTCCATGCTTGGGGCAGGTGAGCGCAGAGTGGCCCGACTTAAGGGTGATCTGCAGGAGATGAAGAGACGGCTAGCTCAGGAGGTCCAGGGCTGCCGGAGCACAGCTATAGGGGTCCAGAAAGAGGTAACTGAGTTTGGAGGGCGTGTTTCCAGTGTGGAGAACCAATGTAAGGGCCTGAATTACTTGGCGGAGGACCTGGAGAGAATCAGAGAGGAGTTAGAGGGACAATCAAATGGACTTCTCCTGCAAGTCAATGGGACTCTCTCCAGCCATGCTCAGCAGCTGGCTGAACTGAGAAGTGAACTCAAAAACTGCACCTCCAAGGTAGAGCCAACACAAAAGAGTTTAGATTTGGAGACGGAGCTGAGACGAGGGGACACCTTCACCCTGAATTAGTACAGTTTCGACGGATAATAGATTTTAAAAATAAATGAAAAACTATAAATATTCTGCATGTGTAGTGGGGTCCACTGAAACCCCATCTTATAATTTAAATTGTAAAACCTAAAGGTTTTGAACCTGCACTGAAATAAGGATGTTTTTTGTTAGCTTACAGTATAAAATGAAAATGGCAGCTAATTCTGACTGCACTAACACAGAATCTTGAAAATGAGTCATGATGGTGCTAATAATTGCACTGTTTGTTGAAATGGACCATTATTTAAAGCCTCAGTGATTGAGAAAGAAATAAACAGCAGCAAACTGCACCTGTGTTACTGTACTATTTCTGTAAAGCTTAAAAAAATTATTGTTTAACAAGGTTTACATGTTTAAGCTTTTGTATTGATTTGTGATATGTTTAGATTAGAAGTATACACGTTATTATGTTTTTATATGGCTTCACTTCTTGATGATTAGTTTCTATTTTATTTGTAAAAATGCATAAAATGTTCTTTTTTCATGTTTTTTTCAGTACTGACAATCCAATAAACAATTTTATTTACTGTTCATGCTTTTTTGGTTAACAGATATTTCACACAAGAGGTGTTAGATACATATAAGAAAGGATATTGAGGATTCTGGGTCTGAATTGGACACACCGACCCTAAATTTCAGAAACTAGTCACGTTTCATTTTAGAGGTAAAGCGTTGATGCAGAGAAGTGGGGAAACCACAAGAGAGAAATAGAGATGTATTACTGTTGACTGCTTGGGACTATGGGAGGATTTATTTTACTGAAGCTATGTTCATGGAGAGAATGAATGTTAGTCTCCCTTCCAAAAATTTTGCTAATGGGTGACAACTCTTGCTTGCATGAAAAAATTTAAAATTGGCATTATTGCCAAGGTGATGCAAAAAGACAAGGAGCATTTCGGTACAGAAGACTGCATCTCTCTCTCCAGGCTACGAATCTACCATCCCAGCTGTCTGAGCACAGTTGTCATTGGACGTTGCACCAGGGCAATAGGTGACCTTGCTTATAACTCTCCCATGTTATTAGCTGTTCCACTATTGGACAAACAACCATTAAAATGACAGCTATGTGGGAGATGAGTCCACTGCTTTGTGAAAACGTTTTAGCCTAAGACATGTGCTGAATAATAACTATGGAAATGCCAGGGAGGAAAGGAGCGCAGGCAGAAAAAAATACCTTACCTAGGTAATGATGCAGATTCATGCACACACACACATGCAGATGCAGAAAGTGAGAGGGAGAAATATATCTTCCTCTTCTTCCAGAAGCAATCTTTCACACATAACCTAGAAAACTACTTTTAGTCTATTACTTAACACTACAAAGACAAAAATAAATGCCATTATCCAAGTCCCATTTTACTTCAGGTCTCAGTTACATTTCTGTCATTGTTTGACTTGACTCTTATTTTTTTTCTGTATTCTTGCCACACCTCCATTAAGTTCACACTTCACACAAGCCCAGGCAACAACACATTAATCTTGTTTGTTTCCAAGTAGACACAGAAAAGGCAGTCAGGGGCTCTGGTGAATTTCTCTCCTATGACTCAGAGTCTCTTCACTGCTCACTCATGGATCAGGTACTGAGTAATGCTCCCTGCTCAACTCGCAGACTGTCAGTGGCCAAGGCATGCACCAAAATCACAAAAGGCAAAGCTGGCACAAAGACAGAGGACAAAGGATATTTGAGTAAACAGAAGGCTGCAGTGACCTAAAACATGAATCATCCTATATAATGTCCTATGTAGAAGCTTAAGGTGAAAGAACAGCGTTTGTCCTTATTAAAGTGATGGTCAGAGAACAGACAGTGTTCATTACAGCTGGCTGTCATACAAGGAATTTAAGAAGTCCTTAAATCAAGGACTCAGAGCTTCTTAGTACTAAGCTCCAATATTTTACATCTTTCAAGTTGTACTCATAAAAACCCACACTTACAATCCATCCATCCATCGTCAACCGCTTATCCTGCGTACAGGGTCGCAGGGGGGGGGCTGGAGCCAATCCCAGCTGACATTGGGCGAAAGGCGAGGTACACCCTAGACAGGTTGCCAGTCCATCGCAGACCCACACTTACTAAACAGCATCATGAATGTTTTAAATAAATTACATACATAAGATGTAGGGATACTATACTGGAAATACAGCACTCATTTCCTAAACTAGCTTTTCTTGTGCCAATAAGATAAGAAATGAGTCTTTATCTAAACACTTCTTTATGTCTCAGCTGTCACTCACAGAAAATGGATTCTTATCAGAGCTAAGTGCCTATGGAGTGTAGATTATTAATACAAACAAGGATTAATAAACGATTAAAATTAATTCATGCCAATGATGATTTTATTTTCAAAAAGGAAGTGCACAAAGGTCTTCCAGATGACTTCTATACATTTCTGTACCAAATATTTTATCTTATGTATATCTGATAGATTTTGGAGCATGTGCATTTGGATGCTACTTTGATTGTTTCTTTTAAATATATATGGGCTCATAATGAAAACGTAAAAAGGAAGGTTCTTTCCCTTAAAGCAACCTAGGTTTCAGCTTCATAAAACAGTGTTTAGTGTAAAATGAGATAAGACAGAAAAACACAAACATATTAAAGTTAAAAGAATACATTCACATTTTAGCAAATATACTTCTTGTTGTTTGCCAGTTGTTAGATGAGAAGATGAAGTTTTCACTTTCATGTCTGTACACTTAACATGAATCTAGAGGCAAGGGTTGATTAGCTTAGTGTAGCATAAGACAGAAAGCACGGGGAAAGAGCTAGCCTGGCTCTGTCCAAAGCACCAAACTCCCTGTAACTACAGTTTTGTCATTTTTACATTTTGGTTTGTGTATGGATTAAACATACAAGATATAATGTGTTAATTAGTGAGCTTTAGATGCTGGTATTTACATATGTAGGTAGGTAGCTAGTCATTGGCCCTTGCCTAGTTTTGATTCTAAGCTAAGCTAATCGACTCCTTGCTCTAGCTCCATACTTAATATACAGATATGAAATTGGTATCTTCTTACCTAACTCTTGGTTAGAAAATCTATAAGAGTATTCTCTAAAATGTCAAACTATTCCTTGAATGACCTTTTTACTTCACTTTGTTACTGTAAAAACTGCTTGAGGCTGCACTTGCCGGCATTGCTTCACAGCCACAGACAACAAATAACCTCTGGGAACTTGTGACAGGTATTTTTCTGTATGTTATGAAACCGCATTGATTAAATGATTAACGTTGATAAAGGGATGTTGATATACCTGCTTTGTCAGTCAGTAACAGATTTGACATGACAGCTAAAGCTAATTCAGAGTCCATTTGTACATGGAGTAACATGCTAGTTCTTTGGATTTCAAAATTCTCAAATCCAGATAGTGGGCTACTCTGAGCCTCTGAACGCTATTTATGAATAAAATAAGTTAATAGTTTTATCTGTTTTCAACTGCAAACAGCCAGCATAATTAAGTAGTTGCAACCAATCAATTTGATTGACTTGATTTTAGTTAAATCAAATGTACCACTGTTCTGCTCTCATGTGAAACTTTCTTACAAAAAAGAGAAGCAAAGACAATGACTGGAATGAAAAGTATTTTCACAGCAGGAGGACAAATTGAACTGCTGGTTCACTAGATAGACGCACTGAGCTGAATGATGTACCATTAGAAGGGCAAACAAGAAAAGATATCAAATCATCCATGTTCTTATTACATTGTCTATGTATTATGTTCACTTCTCACCTATTTCATGTTGTGTCAGAAAGAAACAGTTTACTTAGGCATCCATGCACTCAGTTGGACCTCAAGATGCTTTTACTTCTGAAGAAGTACCATCAGAACAAGAGTCATTAATCCTTTAGGTTTACAATGTACTGGCCCCCATGTCCATTTTGGTTTAAGTTATTTAATACATGGCTACTGTATAATTCAACAATAAACATATGTTATTCAGTCACCTAACAATGAAATAACAACAATAAAATAACAATAATAACAATAAACCAATGTTTAGGGTGGCTTTGTTAAATAAATCAATCCTGTGAGGTTTGAAGCCCAAAATAAATACGTCATCTAGAGTGCATCAAATGTATACACCTCTGACTAAAACTGCTGTGACCAGGACATTGTGGTGTCAGCATTCTGTCTCTCTCTCTGTCTACACCCATAATTTAGTCCTCATAATAAAACAGACACATGATAAGGCTAAAGCACCAGCTGTTGCTAATAACATTGTTAATAATGTAATTAGATGCAACATGACTGAATGTGTTCCTGACCAATGTCATGACTTTTAAGAAAGAAAAATCCACCATTACTTCATTTACTCTGTAACTTCCTCTTTGTGACTAGATTTTGCATTATTACAGCTATATTAATAGTTACATTTAAAAAAAATTAGGTTCACTTAGCTGGTTTAATTATTACCAGGGGACCTTGCTGACCTAGCTGACCATGTAATGGATGCGAGTTGTTTCAGATAAGATTTCCTATATGGATTCAATTTTACATTTATTTCACCAATACCTCAAAAGTGCTCTACTCATTTTCTCTTTGTCCTCCTTCTGGCAGAATATATGGTTCACTAATTAGAGTGACAGTTGCTACTGTTAAAGACATTCATTATTCTACATTCACATTCAAATTATTTGCTGGCAAGAAGGAGAGCAAAATGTCTGGCAGCGCCAATTAGTCGTATTGCAGTGGCTCATCAGATTAATGCTATAGCCTAAAGCTTTGTAATCCAGCCTCTCAAAAGGTTGAGGGATGGTCTCTGCTATCAGCCCAGTGCCATGCTATCCCTTCAATCCAATGCTTAGTCACAATTTTACTGTATTTCGTGTTAAAAATGGTTATATCATATCTTAAAATATGATCCCGGGGTGTAATGTATTTCAAAATAAAAACATATAACAATGAATTATTATTATTATTACTACAGGCAGAATACATCTTTATTTTTTTAAGACAGCTGTGTGTAATGGCACTGCTCTCTGGTGCAGCACATCTCCACTCAGAGGTTGTAGACTTACTAATGAATCCATCCGGCTGGATTCACATGGCTGCAAGCATATAATGAACTGAAGGAGAAGGTTTTCTTCATACAGTATGAAGCAGCTCTGTGCAACAGATACTGTAAAAATCACTCATACTAATTTACAGATAAATGCAGATTGATTTGCCACTGGCATCCACGGCCTGGAGAGTGTTTAATTAAAACAATTTATTCACGTTTTGAGCATTCACATATCAAACATGCACCATGTGCTCTACACTGAGCCCCGAAATACTGCACAGACAGGTAAAGCAATTTTCAAGGCCAGGCTAATACCAAACGGTCAGAGTGCACCATGAAAATAGGGTCCTAAGAGTCTACAGCCTTGCTAGCAGCTCTGTGAGGCTGCACACCTGCTGACAGGTTTTTTTTATATAAATTCAAACTGATAATGGCTGTGGATGAAAAGTTATTACCATTTATACTAGGGCATGAATGTCTGTCCAAAATGACATGGCAATTCATCCAAGAGTTGTCAAATTTCACTCAAAACCCCAAATATCAACCTCACAGTGGCGTTAGAGGAAAAGTAAGGGGATCATCAAAGTCATCAGGATTCATTGTCTGAGCACCATGGATATCTGTACCAAATGTTGCGCCAATCCATGCAGCAGATGTTGAGATATTTCACAGGTTAAGTGAAAACTTTGACCTGCTGGTGGCGCTAGGGGAATTGTCAGGGGCTCACCGAAGAATTTATTAGGATTCATTCTTTCAGGATCATGAATATCTGTAGCAATTTTTATGGCACTCCATCAAATAGTTATAGATATTTTAGTCTGAGCCAAACTGATGGGCCTTACTTGCTTCTTTAGTCTTTATTTTCTGATGGAAAGTCTCACCTATATTATTCAACTTGATCTCTCATAATTTCCCCTCATTTGGAATATCCTTCCTACTGTCATCTCCAATGTCATACTACAGCGAGCTGCTGGCTGTGACACTAAGTTAATCGAAACATGTCAGAGTGAGTGACCTGAGAAGGACCAGGACCCTGCGCCGAGGTATTAATATGACAGCACTGCTCTTTACAGCCTTCTGACAGCCTTGCAGCCTCAACACAGCTCAGCAAGCATGCCCACACTCCCTTAAGCAGCTTTCCATGACTGAAAGTCAGGGAGCAGTGCTGGTCCAAGCAAACAGCATGGGTAGGTATGATAAAGTAGGATGACACAACGCTTCAGGTGTAGTTCAAATGCTCCCTAACAGCACTGGATTTACTGTGTGACCGAGGACGACGCTTTATTTTCTCAAGTGGCTATCACATTCAGTTTGGTTCTTTGAATTAAGTACAATCACCTAAAAAAATTCCAGTTGCAAATTACGCATCAAACATTTTGTACTTCTCAATGCAAACAAACGTAATCATTAATTAGCACAGTAGCAACAGGCATTCACTGAGCACAATCTTGAAGAGATTTCTGCAGCTTCATTTCTTCACTGTGAACAATTAGGACCATGATGAAAGGTGGTCATAAGCTGTCTAAGATTCCTGTCACGCGACAACAAATTATAATAATTTTTCTCACTCTGGCTTTCATCTGAAATTGCCACTTCATGGGCACATCGTGCAACATTAATATTCTATTAAAATGATTTGATATTCAAAGAGAAAATCCTTCAAATATTAAAAAGGATAAAAATCCACCTTGACATTGTTTCATCCATACATATACATTTAAAGTCAACAGCAGCTGTTTTCTCTCCTTCAGGTTTTGTTTACCACGCTTCCAATCATCAGTCAAGTCATTTGTATACATACAGTGTGTACACAAACATACATGCACATGATTGTTCATAGATGCAGAAATGAGTCACTGTGTATGAGAGTGATGTGTAAGTAATTTGGGAAAATCCATCTTTCGTGCATGATTCATTTACATGATTCGTATGTGTAAAGAAAATTAATAATCAACAAATAAAAGTGTGGAAACAAAAGTGTAAGGGGAACATAGCGAGCAGGGACGGAGAGAGGGTGTGGAGTGTTACTTTGAGTCGTCGGTGACACTGAGAGCTTGGCACAGTATTATGCTGAACCCTCTCTCTCTCTCTCTCTCTCTCTCTCTCTCAGCTGGCTGGCCTGTCGTCACTGTGGGCTTTTCGTTCAGTGCATCTCCACAATGATGATGAATGCATATTCTGTATGAGAGAATGACCTGTCCAGATGTAGGTGTGTGTGTGTGGTGTGTGTCTTATTGAAGAGAAGGAGAATACCTTAACCGGTCACTTCATTGTGAGCTCCGGTGTGCTCCTCTCTCTCTCTCTGTCTGTCCATCCACTCTACCTCCCTGTCGGTGGCTGGCCAAGCTCCTCTCCTCCGTGTGCTGCTCTCCACCTGGCCTCCATGAGTTTAACTGAGGACAAACCATTCCTCCCTGGAAGGTAAGCATCACAGCGGTGGTGTGTCTTTTCTGTTTTCAGTGCAAGACAAAGAGAGATTGGACAATAACAAAAAGCGGGATCATTGTCGATGATGCACTTATTTGATCTTCCAAATTTTGCTGATGTTGTTTCCAGTGTTTGTTAGCAATGGATAATCAGATATAGAAGCAAACAGGATATTTATTTACTTTTATTTTCTGTGCATAAGTCTGGCTGGTTTTCATGACTGGTGATGGTTGTTATCTTACAATTCTCTCTAAAAAATGATAACATCTTGGTGTCTTAAAGGGGTAGGACTGAAGGACATTCAGTCAAGTTTCAAATACAGTCTCAAGAAAATGAAAAGGAACTGTACTGGCTATAATGCTGATGAAATGAAGGCTCAGTCATCCCAGCCAAATTGGGCACTGATAGTCCCTCTCTGCTTTTCTTTATAATTTAGTCAGATATATCTATATATCTCTATATATATATATCTCGAGATATACATAGATAGATAACTATACATAGATATGACTATATCTACATCTGTATAGACTGCATGCATGAATTGCCTATGGTTGTTTCCTGCACAGACATATAGCATGTGAGTTGATGATTCATTTGTTTATGGGGTCTCCCTCTAGCCTCACAACAGAGAATCAATATGTTCTGACAGTGACAGATTTTGATGCCACAGTAAAAATGTCTTTCTATTGGACACAACAAGATACACCAAGTGAATGACCTTCAACTGAGGATCAGAGTCAAAGGCAAATAACAAAAAAAACAGCTGTCTGAGGCAGAAAATTTAGCCATCATTGACACAGAAATGTTTGCTTTCCCATTTTCAATCACACTGTGGTTATGTAATATGTTTGTGTCATGAAGAGGAAGCAGTTGTGGTAGAGTGTTGTTGTTAACAGGGTGGCAGAATCGTATTTATTTATTTATTTTTCATTCTTTGCGGCTGCTGTCCTTCCCATAGGCATGGAGATGGGGGGTTCAGAGAAAAATGAAGCAGCATTTTAAATCCTGATAAACATCAGATCTTATAGATACCCTATATTAGGAATTATGATTGTTTATCCAATGAAAAGTGATCCCATTAACTTTAAAGAGACTTCAAAAGGTCATTGTTTATTTTGTTTGTATCACGCCTTTCAAGATGAATTTTCTCCATACCAATATGGATGATAAATAGTCCCCAATCACTGAAACCGAATCTGTGCCACCACTGCCCTACAATCAAATCCTGCCACTGCCTGTAAGAAAAAACAGAAAAAAATCTGCAATTACAAATAGTTTTTAATCCTTCTCTCTTCTTTAAAGCTTTAAAGTTGATTATAAACTGCAAATCTATTTACTGTTATGCTCATTTGCTACAAGGCAAAGCCGCATGTTAAAGATTATTGTGCAAAAAGCCAAAAACAAAAATAAAGTGTGAGTGAACTTTTACCAGTCTTGAATAGTTCAGTATTGTTCATGACAAAAGTCAGTGTCCTGGACAGGCATCAGGTGACAAGTGATTCATGGTCACATTAATACACTGCAATGTAGGGCATCCTAAACACATTATGTTATCTGCACACAGTGTGTCACGTGATCATTCTCTACAGTCCTTATATGAGATACGTCACAGCATGCCCTACAGCATCTGACAGACTTGCTTCTTTGTCACGCTGCTGAAACACGGTGTAAATATTGTACTGTGATGGCATCCACTTGTCACTGTTAGTCACTCTCAGATAAGGAGGCACACACAGCAAGGGTGAATACAGTCCACTTCAATCTCAAAAATATGTCAGTGGATAAGCCACACAGCACACTGTGTGTTACATGCTGAAGTGAAGGTTTGCGTTTAAATATTGCACCATGTAGAATCACAAGCTTCATAACACTGATGATACAAATAGTTTGCACACAAAAATGTAGCATACAGCTGCAATGATTAGTCGACAGTATTTGCTTAATTGTTTCAAGCATTTTTCAAGCTAAAATGCCATATGTTTGGTGGTTTCAGCTAAACATGTAAATATTTTAAAGTAAATATTTGCTTCTTTTCTTTGTCATTTATGATAGTAACTGAGATGTCTTTTGGTTTTTGCCTATTGGTCTACAATACAAGAAATTTGATGACGTTACTTTAGGATAGGCAAAATTGTGATCGTTAGTTGCAGCCCTTATATAGACATTTGCATCCAACTGCGCTATAAAACAAGCTCTACACTAGAAAAATATCCAAAAAGCTGCATGTTGCAAACAAACATAGAGCTCAATAAAATAAGCAAACAATATTAATTGCAACGTCACAATGTTCTACTCTAAATTCAGTAGCTGGACAGCTATTCTAATGACAAAGGATTTTGTTTGATAGCATGTTAACAGTTAACAGCATAAATAATAAAAATTCTGTCCCTTGTGTAAATGTGCAAGGGACACGGCAGGCCAATCAACGCAAGCATACAAGATACACTTTGACACTACAAAATCAGAAACACACAAATATTTTATGATTTATAATGTCATAGGTCCAAATACTGAGGGCTGGGTGTGAATGTAACATCACAACGACGATGCCAAGATACCAGTGCCATCATTATTTTATGTACATGGTGAAAAACGTGTGGGCTGAAGGAAAGGCAATGTCAGGTAATATCAGGGTTTTATTATATTATTAATTTAAACCCAAGTTAAAGACTGAGCTATGCCACTGGCTGCCAATCTCTGGAAAACATGCAGACATTGTAATAGTCACTGCTCATGAGCTCATGCGTTTGGTCTCTTTCCCGTCCATGCAGTAGATGTTGAGATATACTTCATGTAAGAGAACTGAGGAAGTCTCTTGGGTGAGGGACAAAACGTCTTCTAGTTTTTTCTTCAACCCTTGTTGGATAACTATGACCTGGATGACTGAGAACCTTCACAGACATCTAGCATTTTAAGCATTTTTTTCACAGCACTTAAGCCAAATGTTCAGAAAACAAAAAACTATGCTGCTGTGTTTTGATGTCATTTATGGGCATGCTGCTTTTGTCCTCTGCTCTCTGTGTTACTGGTGTTTCACCATGTTTCGTATCGAAGAGTCACTACCAAGAGATCATAAATTCAACAGACTTTCAGAAGCGCAACCACATCAGCAGGTGCAAGACGCAAACTCACTGAAGACTTTGTGACTGTATTGGCAAAGTCAGATATCCTGTTAGAAAAGTGTAACCTCCATCAGAGCCACTTATTACTGTGTGTTCGAGCAGCATAAGGCTGTCCTGCAGAAGACCCGTGGGAAGAAATTATCAGTAGCCAAGTAATAACCTAATAGGAGACAATTTACAGTACATGTTGCTGCTGCAATGCATTTATTGTGAATTGTCCTCATATATAATTGCACATACATTTGAATATTTCTATACGCATATTTGCAAGATACAAAACACAATTTGGTAAAAAATTAAATGGAATCTGGTAAAAACTAAAACAGATTTCAGAGGGCCCTTAAAAACAGACTTAAGTATAAGTATGATTTATGCAGAAAACCACATATTAGTGTAAGCTTAGACTTGACTTAACTTTCTATATTCTATATTTTACTATAAACTCTGAAGACTAGTTTTTTAGATAATGTAGCTAAAACCTTTTGTTGAAACTTTTTTAGAGAGGTGTTTATTCAAATGCTGCTGAATTGTATTGTGTTGTACTGAAAGTTGTTTCCATCATTTTTCTATTTATATCAATGAGGGAGAAGAAATAACAGAAATACCTTTATGTGGGATGCAGTACAGTTCAATAGCTTCATACACTCCAAAATTATCATAAAGTTAAATCAACATGTCTAAAAAAGTTTCAACATAGATCAAATATATTGAACTTCTTGAAGAGAAGATTTATTGCAGGACTGTCGAAATGGACTACATTCATTTTAGCTATGTGAACATAAGAAACTGGCAACTGTGTGCACATTAGTTCACATTAGTTCAATCAAAACTCCAGTATCTTAAAATGTATTAGACCTTTAGAATAAATAATTTATACATAAATGTCACCCTGAGAAGAGCTCTAATTCAATCTAATCAGCTAATTAACTCAAAACACCTGCAAAGGTTTCCTGAGCCTTTAATCTCTCTGCCTGGTTCTGATGCTCATAATGAACTTTTAAACAATATTCTAATTCTAGCTAAAACTGGCTGTAACTTCTGTCAAGTCTGCCGGGTCTCCTCTACTCAGACTGACTGGACATTTCGTCATTGACTGGTTTGCTGACTTGCATAGTAATGAAGCCTCGCTCTTTATCCTTTGTGATTGCTGAAGTCCTTCAGAGTCAATGTTGCCTCTGCATCATCGCTGATAGCACTTAAAGCAATGCTTCAGTGTCTCTGCACGGTGCTTTCCTTCCTGATTTCCATTTTATTTGTCATTCTCCTATCAACCAAATTGATGTACTGAATAGAATTCATCTTTTTTTGCATATTTGTGAGCAAAAAGGTACTGATTGGCTAGATTATGAGTCTGAGTGCTTCTGACGTGTCTTGACTGATGCTGAGAAGACACTGTTAAAACCACTTCATGTGTCTGAACCATAGACTGTATATAGGGAAGGTCTGACCGCATTTGTGTGTATGGATGTGTGCGTGACTGCAACATGTGTAAGCTGGGAACAATATTGTAATTTAAAAAAAAATTCCTAGCAAATTTAAGCACATGTTACCTTAATCTGAATTTAGCTCTCAATCTCTCATCCCATGCTCCTGTTGTAAATCCTGAAAGGCACTATATTTCAATTTTTCCCCATCTGTCAATCCTGCTTTGTATATTCCTATTTAATAAGATTTGTCCTCATCATTTGCTCAGGATTATTTTTTATTAAAAAACATTTTTCATCTATTTCTGGTTCTGTAGGATTGAAATATTGTACAACTTAGACAGTAAGAAAGCTTGCTGTGCAGACAACAGATAAAAAAATTGGAGAATTGTTCATGTGGTTTCAAATATTGAGCACAGGCAGTGAGGATATTGCTTTTGCTGCTGTAACTGAACACTCCTCCAACAAAAAATGCTCCCTTTTGAGTGTTTCAAGCCAAGCTTACATCTGTGGAGTATCAAGTTTGTTTAAATTATTCAATCACTTCATTATTTACATTTAACTCCTGTATGTAATAATATTGACAACATTCTAGATGGGAAATGCTTCAGACACATCTGCTGTGTTTGCCTCCACCATGTCCAAGGAGCATGACGTCCTCATGGGTTCCCTCTACAGTGTCTTTTGTAAGTCCCACAAAACAAGTACATCTCTGCTGTGGTGATGCTTCACTGATTTCATGCGCGCATGACAAATCCTCACTAGTCCAGATCAATCTCTCTCTTTTTTCGCTTATGTCTTTAAACACAGGTATACTGTCCCTCATGGGAAACTGCATTCTGCTACTTGTTGCATACCACAAGCGGTCGACCTTAAAACCAGCTGAGTTCTTCATCATCAATCTCTCCATCAGTGATCTTGGGATGACGCTCTCTTTATTCCCATTGGCAATACCATCAGCATTTTCACACAGGTATAATATTCCCCTCTTCTATTTTATTACTCCCATCTCGTCAAATTAATTTCTCAGTGACCAATTTATTAACTGCTGCTTAATGTAATTAACGACTGCAACTACTTTTGATAGTGAATTACTGTTTTATATATCTCTATAAACCAATTATCTTTGGGTTTTTTTAACGGCAGCTTCGACAAACTGAGGTCATCTTGGGCTTTAGGAAATTGAGATGGGAACTTTTGGTTTTCTATTTCCTGACACTGTATGTAAAGAGAAGAAGAAAATAATCAGCAGATTAATTGATAATTAAAATTATTGTTTATTATTATTGTTAGTTGTAGCCCTAGTCTCCATCACATTTCCCTTGTTTGTGTGTACAGGTGGCTGTTTGGAGAAATCATCTGTCAGCTCTATGCTACATGTGGAGTACTGTTTGGTCTATGCAGCTTGACCAACCTCACAGCCCTCTCCTTTGTGTGCTGCCTTAAAGTCTGCTTCCCGAACCATGGTGAGGGGATAATAACCTATCATGTTGACAGATTTGATCACAAACCTGAACAGCATGACGTTTGAGAAAAGTGCCACAATAACTGCAAAGCCCTTTTTTTCTATCTCCTGTCTGATCAGGTAACAAGTTCTCCTCGTCACATGCCTGCCTCCTGGTGGTTGGAGTGTGGTGTTATGCATCTGTGTTTGCTGTGGGGCCCTTGGTACAGTGGGGACATTACAGTTCTGAACCTTACGGCACAGCCTGCTGCATCGACTGGCATGCACCCAACCACGAGCTTTCAGCTATGTCTTACATTGTCTGCCTTTTCGTCTTTTGCTACGCACTGCCCTGCACTGTCATCTTTCTCTCCTATACTTTCATTCTGCTGACAGTGCGCTGGTCACGGCAGGCTGTCCAGCAGCATGTGTCACCACAGACCAAGACCACCAATGCACACGCTCTCATTGTCAAGGTCAGAGGATTTGAGTGTGTCGCTTCAGCATCACTGACATCAGGTTTTGCAGTTGACAGGATTTGAGTAGGATATGAGGCAGTACATTATTCAAATCTTAAATAAAAATGTCTTGCTGACAACTTGCTTTATATTTGCAGAGTCTTCTCATGCATATGTAGCTATTTGAGTGTATTGACACCATTTATGTTTGATACTTTGGTATGACACTAAATAAATCTTCTGCATGTCATGTTTTTGTGGTGTATCCATGTATGAGTGACTGCATGTGTATGTGTGAATGTCTCCTCCATAGCTGTCAGTAGCAGTATGTATAGGTTTCCTGGGTGCCTGGAGCCCATATGCTGCCGTGGCCATGTGGGCTGCTTTCCGAGACGCCACGCGGGTTCCTCCTGATGCATTTGCCCTTGCTGCAGTGTTCGCCAAGTCTTCAACTATCTACAACCCTATGGTCTACCTGCTGTGTAAGCCCAACTTTCGCGAGTGTCTCTACAGAGACACGTCTATGTTACGACAGAGGATCTACAGGGGGAGTCCCCAGTCAGATCCAAAAGAACATTTCGGATCAAACTCACAGCGCAACAAGGACACGAGCAACTCCATGAGATTCTCAAACGGACAGCAGGAGAGCTACGGGGGGTGTCTGCACTGCACTGAGAATGCAGCAGCCTGTAATGTGACCACACCCCTAAGGACTGCGTGCATTCTGACTGGATCCTCTTACAGAGAGGTGACAGTTAGCCAGCTCTCAGCCACACCACCGGATGGTTTACTCTAAACACAAAACCCTTCTCTCATGAAGCAAACGAGACAGAACAGGTGCTTAAAAAGACTGGGCAAGGACAAAAAAACAACTAAGAACCTACACAAGTTAATGTCTCATCATGACTTTATAGCATGACAACAGTCTTACAAGGACCTTTGATGGCATTCTTCCTGAGGGTCATAAAATGGCCACTTCATTGTGAAAAAAAAACAAAAAAAACACACACTGTGCTTACTTCATTTGAGAAGATTTGTCACAGAAATGTACACTTGTAATGTGCTGATGCGTATTTCTGTGTGAGCTTGTTTCCTGTTCCATTTTACTGTGCAGTAATTTCTGCAAGGAGCAGAAAATGTGACATGACGCATTAATTAAGCAAATGTAACATTTTAAAGCAGCTTATCGTATTTTGTGTACAGAAGGAACATACTTCTTAATGTGCTGGCCAGTGCAAACAAAACACATTGACAGGAAAAAATGTTTAAGTGTAGTAAAGGAGGTGAAGAAAATGTTTATGGTCCTTGTCACCAGTGGAATTCATAGAGACAAAAAAACAAACTGACAACTGCTGTTTTCTGGAAGCCACTTCAAGCCCCTAGGGGTTGGGTATTTCATACTAAAAAGACAGATTTAGGTGGTGTATCACTTCAGTGAAGAGGGCTGTACTGAGACTCTACTGTGCCATGAACCCTGCAGTCATTCTCTTACAGAAGAATGACTGCAGGAGTAGATAAAACTGGCAAACCCTATATACCTTAAGACTGTTTTATGGAGAAAAAAATCTTGGGTATTTATGATTGACTGCTTTAGGTTAGCATTGGACAGTGACAAAAAAATAGAAAAGAGGTCAATTTCACCTCATGTTTAGGCAATACTTTTGACAGAAACATACTTCTTTTTTTTAGTGAAAATCACTCCAAGTCTATTTCCTTTAGAGGATTTCTTAACTTATTTTGCTTGTAGGACCCCACTCCTCTACAGACTCCCTTAGTTCTAATCTTGAGTTCACCTTGATTACATTAGATTAATACTAAAAGGGACCTGCTTTGTAAAGATTTTGCAAATCGTCTGTTCAGGAAACAAGAGGAACCAGGAGAAGTTATATTTTTTGTGTCCAGGTGAAAAAAACAATGGAAAGTAGGATTTTCAAAGTAACTAATGGGCACTGAACATGTCTGAAGCTCCTTGGTTACAGATAATGTTAAAAAATAATTTCCTAATTATATTTTTGATTAGCATACATTGACAGTGAACATACAGAAGTCTCTATAATCTCTAATGCATATTAGATTATAGACGCTCTTATGTTTGCCTTCTACTCCTTATTTTATTACTGTATGCTAATTTATGTGCATTTTCTGTAAAAAATAAACTATCAATTAATTATTATTTTATTATTTAATCAGTTATAAAATCAACCATATCCGATCATGCACACATGTATCAAACGACTGATAATTCGTTTCCCCTGAAAACAGCACTTTGCTATATTCAATTCTATTCTCCCTTTTTAATGTGGCACTGTGCTTTGTGGCTTCATGTATGCATAGAAACTGTATGTGTTGTTGATATTATTTTGAAAACCAATTCTTGTACAGCTTTATTTAATAAAGAAATAAAATCACTGAATAATCATCATTGTCTGATTTTTCTAGAGTAACTTGCATTGTCTCCTAGAAAGCCAGGCCCAGTTTGTTTGAGACCCGGTGTCATTTGCCATAAAAAAAATGTCAGATGCAAAATATACTATAAAATATGTGGGAAATGGTAAATACAAAATTCCTTGACACACTGAGAGAAATGAAGAAAATACACCTACGTGGCTTAATTTTCCCCCCTCCATTTAATTATCTGTGAGGAAGTATTGAGCACACCAGGGTCAAATTCACTGCCAATCTAATTTTCTACAAAGGAGCGTATTGACATTATTGGCAGCACCTTAGTGTGGTCTCTGTTTAAAATTCTTAGGCTGGTGTGTAACACTTCCAGAGGCTGAAACAAATCTCCCCTCCATTTTTAGACAACAACTTTAGTGTTTCACAAGACACTGCTTTCCTTCAAATATACTACATTCTAGGAGAAAACTAAAAGTGTCAATGCCATTTGTCTAAAAGAAATCAACAAAAACCAAGGCAGCTGTGTACATTCATATTACTTCACTTTGAGTAATGAGCTTAAACAGCTGCAAAATTAATGAAATGTTTCAATAAATTGGACAAGCTTAATCTGGGAAGGCACTCTTAGGGAGTTAAAAAAACTGCTCATTTAATCGAATGTAATACTTTCATTTTCATGCAGCTTTTTTCGTATATTTTTTGCTACTGAGGCGGCTTTTTCAGAGGAGTATTTTAAGCACACTGACCAAAGCCATTATGACAGCAAAGCTCCAGCTGGGGGGTTGCCAACCTTTTGAAGATAATGCACACAAGAAAGCACATTGGAATTTAAATCTTGAAGATAAAGAAGACAAAACAGAAATGTGTATATCTGTAGTGTTGAACTGCTTAAGTGATCTACTTCTAGTTGAAATTAAATAAAATGAAAACTAAACCCCCATGCCAGCAGGGAGCCCAAGAATATATGCGTGAAGTATCGACTTAAATGCAAAGTAATTTATTTTCCCCACAGTGTAAAAAAAAATGTCTGGAAGCTAAGCTTTTCACTCGCATCCAATATAGGCAGGCACAAAAATGTTGCCAGAGGAGTTAAATAACTGAAATGGCACATAACATTTAAAGGAACAGGCAGATTAATGCTAAATGGGCACACACACACGCACGCACTAGTTAGGTACCTTTTCGAAAAGCTGAAAAAAACTTAAACTAAAATCAAAAGCAATACTTCTTACTATTATCTGGCAGATGGAAACTTTACAGTTAACACGATTATAAATAATACGCAACACACTGTTTTGCAATGACAGACAAAGTGAGACTTTACCAAGCACAGCACCAAAATACACAATTAGGAATCCCTTCAAAGATAATGACTGTGGAGGCTACACAGTGAACGGTGCTAAACCTTGAACTGCACATCTTTATCCTCATCTTATTTTCCTCTTAACAGTCCAATTCTTTACTTCTCAGTTTCAATAAAACTCTGTCTCTATAACTCTGTCTCTTGCTCAGAAAATCTAGACCATGACTTGTCATACCAGCTGTTCTTGTGCAGTGACACTATGCCCCAAGCACCCAGTTAACGCAGAACACAAATTTATTTTGGCATGTTTAATTCTTGGCCTGAGATCACTGCCTCAATGCTGAGTTTAGGAGAATTTTTGTTCTTATGTGTGTGTATGTGAGCGTGTGTAAGAGAGAGAGAGAGCAAGAGAGAGAGATTAAGGGATCTTTTCTGTGTTAAGGCTTCTTCATCTTCCTTGGCTTACCTCTTGGCTGAAAAGCCCACAGTCATGTATGACAGGTTCATCTTGACGTCAGGCCTACATGCTCCTGTATTGATCAAAATGTAGCTAGTTATGATTTCAGTGCACTGTTATAAAAAAACCAATCTGTTTAATGGGCTAAACTTACAAAATTGAAACCATTAGACTATGATTCAGTCAATCAACACAAAAATCACTATTTGATAGTTGAAATGTTATTGTGAATAGTGCAAGTGTTTCATTTTTTTACTGCTTTATATCCTTGTCAACACCATATCTTTGCATTGCAGACTTTAGGTTAGACAAGCTATTTGAGCCTAACAGGTGGGACTTTAAGAAAATTGGGATGGGCATTTTTCACCATGTTCTGACATTTTAAACACCATCAGTTAATCAAATAATCAAAATAATTATTAATAAATTAATAAATAATGAAACCTTTAGTTTCAGCCCTACAATAATGTACTGACAAGGTTTTAAAAGATGAAGAAACTTGCTAAGGATATGCTAAACCACTGGTATGGTAATGACTAATTAATATGACCAATCTGAAAGGGTTTTCTTTCCCACAGTACAGTTTCTATACACATGATGCATAATATATACATATAACACACTGTACAAAAATTACAGTGTATTCGAACGTAAATAAAATTGTACAGAATGTGCATCAGAGGTATATCCAATTTTTCTGACTAAATTAGTAAATTAGTTAGTAAATTAACTATTTCCAGTATATGGCAGGCTACAAAAACAATTTCATTTTAAACTCCCAACTCTGTACCTGTACTTTTAGTCTCAGCCATTTACCATAACCATAAACAAT
This sequence comes from Lepomis macrochirus, assembly GCA_024633595.2. NCBI lineage: Eukaryota > Metazoa > Chordata > Actinopteri > Centrarchiformes > Centrarchidae > Lepomis > Lepomis macrochirus. The sequence continues at coordinate 23,907,337 of JALXJV020000014.1, read as the reverse complement.
AACTGTAGAGAAACAAATTGTTGTGCAAAACAATGCACCTGACACCGAGTCAAAGACCAACTGAAACCAACTCAAAGTCTTTTTTAGATACAGTATCTAATATTTTGGTTGAAATGTAAAAAAAACAAAAACAAAACAAACAAAAAAAGAACCAGACAGCTCACCAATAAATCGAGAAAATAATTAGCAAATTAATATATAATGAATGAATAAAGTACGTGACACAGTTTCAACAATGAAACATAACTTTTACTAAAGCAGCCTTTTTTATTGGGTTGTATTCATTTGTAGTTTTCAATGTGTCACAACTAATTATCTTCTTCTATATTTTATCTATAACAGCATGATAAAGGTGAAACTTTTCTTCATACTCAAATTGTGACAACACTGCACAAGTTGTTTCTTTCTACTGTTACTAGGTCTGCCTGTGCCACTGTTTTGAGGTAGATCTGCTGTGCTGATGTCCTGTCGCCCTCTAGAGCGTGCAAATGGAAAAACATGAGGAACAAACTACTACTAGTCAAACTACTAAATCCCCTATGATATTGAAGTGAAAATAAAATTATATATATATATATATACTGTCAATTTTAATATTTAATGATGAAGAAAATATTTAATGATATTTTCTTAATATTTAACGATGAAGAAAATTGTAAAAATGTCCTGCAAAAAATGTATTTATGATTGACAGCTTTAGGTTAACATTTGTAACTGCCATGTGTGAATTTAAACTTGACATCAGTCTATCTAGTGTCAGTCACACAACATTATGATAATTTTAGCAAATCTTTCTCTTTTTCCTGTTGTATCTGGTAAAGTTTTTTAGATAAGGAGCTGTCAGATTGTCAAAGTAGATGAAAGTGCTTTAAAGATAGAGCTACAACATGGCCTTGCATTGTCTCCCAGAAAGCCAGGGCCCATTGGTTTCTTATATACAGTCTATGGCTTGGAGCCTAGGATACAACACTTTTCAAAATAATATAAGTTACTAAGTTTGTGGTAAATACCTTAATTACATTAAAATCTACCTGCAGGGTTTAGTTAGAGTATTTTAGAGGGGGGAAAACTGTTGAATCTGAAGCAATCTTAAGAGTCTTTTAGTTGCATGAAACCACTGAAGAGTGTCTTGATGGTAACCAAATTACTTGCCTTTCTTTTGATACTTATTGGTACAATATATTACTACTCATATAATTACTTTTTTAAGGTTAATAAAGTTCCATTCTAATGTTAGATGATGTTAAGTAGGTTTAAGTTTTGGACAGCTGGTTCAGCTATAACGTTAAGGTTAACGTTACCATTTAGCTTACAAAAATCCACTGACCTCTTCAGCAATTAGTTTGAGCCCATCCTCATCGCTTTCTGGCATGTGAAGGTCATGAATGGCCTAAAACAGTTGAGACAATTTTGTTAGTGGATTTAACAGGACCGAGTAAACATTTAACAGATGTCATTTAACTCTGTTGTTGTTGTTGTTGTTGTTGTTGTCGCCTTGAGGAGACAGGATCCTGGAAATCATAACAGTTGTTAACAGTTAGCTTGAGCCAACGGTCAGATACAAACCAAGGGGGAACAACATCGCTTTTCACATGTCACTGTCTACGGGCCAGTCGTAACGTTACCGACCCAAAAATCATCCGTTGGTCAGGCACTCCCCTTTTCTTTTCTTTTTTTGTGGGCGGAAGTCGTTGTTTACTCCTCTCGGTGATGTGCACGCTCCGAATATCAAAACGCGGCACTTTCAAAGTTAAGGTAGGCTGCTCTGCTAATACCGCTGTCAGGCTAGCTCGGCACTTGTGTGTAGCTAATTAAATTAGCAATTTTATGTTTTTACCTAAATTGTGAACTCTGTAAAAAGACATGCCGCCGTGATGTTTTCAAAAAACTAGCCTTTTATAGTTGCAATGTAACGTTAGTTAGCAACCGCTAGCAAACACTGCTAGCTAGTTCGCCGACCTTGACCTCAGAAGTTTGCTAAGTTCATTCTCAGTTAGCAGTACCAGTATACTGACTAAACAGCTAAGTTAACTACTCGTTCTACTAAGTTACTCCGATGTCAGCAGTAATTAACATTGTCGCATTTAGAAGATACATGGAGGAGCGTGAACCTGTCCTTGTTGTGTTTGTCACAGGTGTAGCTTCGGTACTCCACCATGATGTTCTACACTCAACTCTTCACGTCCAAGCGGGGTCCTCTTGCCAAAATATGGTTAGCAGCGCACTGGGAAAGGAAACTCACAAAGGCCCATGTATTTGAATGCAATTTGGAAACAACCATCAGAGACATTATTTCCCCAACGGTAAAACATGTCAAAACGTATCTTAAAAAAAGAAAATATAACGTAATATCTTAGATCTAAGGTATGAGTGCTGACTGAGATGTATGTGTGGTATTTGTAGATGAAAATCGGTTTAAGGACATCTGGCCATCTGCTCATTGGTGTAGTCAGGATCTACTCCAAAAAAACAAAGTATCTCCTTGCAGACTGCAATGATGCCCTGGTCAAAATTAAAATGGAATTCAGGCCAGGTAACATATGTTTTGTTTGTTTTGTCAGTGTCAACCAGTATTTAAATTGTAGTGACACATATAGGCACCACAGGGGTTTGACTGGGCTGTGGTGATAAATGTTAATAAATACTGATAAAAGTAGGGAATTACAACTTTGGCCAACATGAAGCATTAATTTAAGGTAAACGAGAACATTGCAAAACGTAAAAATACTTAATGTGTAACTGCAATCTATATTACCCAAAAATGATAATAAGCCCTCTCTTAAACAAAAAACTTACAAACCGAACTTTGATACCTTCATGAACGTATGATTTATTGCAGGATTGTTATGTTACACAACATTTGTTTTAGCTAGGTTTACCTAATAAACTGGCAACTCAATGTAAATACCTTTCCGAATGAGGACGAACACTAGAGGGTGACAGACATAATTACTTAAATAACTTTTTGGGAAGGAAGGTGCTGTATGCACCAATGTTATATGCCTTTCTGATTTGTCAAATGTACAATATCACACAGACTAAACAGCCCCAGAGTGTAGGCATACTTCTCTGCAGCTAAAGCATTTAACCTAACAAGGAGGTTAAGAAGGTAGCATCTTTTAATTTGTATACTACTCTAGCTGGCGACTTCTGTAGTAAGATCTTGAAGATTTCATCAATACATTCAGATGTCTACTTAATATGAACTGTTAGTACCATACTACCTGTAACATATTTTATTATTTTTTGTGTATTTAGTTACATTATTGGGTGCTGTTCTTACCTCTTCCAGTTCTAAATGCAGTACATGTTTGTATTGTTTGCCTTTTTTCTTTTTCTTAATACATCAGGTCAGACAGATATGCCTGAAGAGGGGCTCGAGGCAACATTAAAAGCAATTACCCTGATCGAAGATTTCACCGCCTTCGATGTCCAGCTGCCGCACCCAAGGTACTGTTTTCTCCTCTTCTTCTCCTCTTTGTTCTCCTGTCATTTATACACTGCAAGTTTCATTGAGACATGCAATTAAAAAGGCGCAGTCAGGTTTAATCACAAATGTACTATAAAAACTTTAAGTCACAGCATTTTTTACCTTCTCTAATAGCCCCAATTGACAACATAGGTCTGTTTTAATACATTTTTATTTACAGAGCACTCTTTAAGAAAGGATGCTTTACATGACATGACAAATAAGTCTTCATTTTGTGTTTTAAATTCTGAAAGCAAAGCTAACCCTTTCATTGACATTTTGCTCACCTGTTGTTTCTTTAAGCCTCATGAATAAGTATTCTGTCTGTGTCCACACTATGTTCTTTTCATACCGGGACACCAGTAACATAGATGTCGTGGACCACTTTTCACTGAACCAATGTCGATCAGAGGAAATTACTCTGAAAGAGGATTTTGGAAGTGGCTTTCTGAACTTGGCAGATTTTGGTAATAAACATTTTTTTTATCTCATGTTAAATTAGTTTTTAAAGATTTACATCTGCAGCAGGACTGAATGTGTTCCACAGACAGGGTGCGGAAGTCTGAATGCATTGAGACACTACTGCATTGTTATTTATGGTAATGGAATTTGTTGACAATAACAAAACTATACAACCTTGCTCTTTTAAAACATGGTTTTCTGTGCAGACCTGACATCTCATACTGACTTTGCATTTTCTTTCCCCTCCCTTTGTGTGTTCTGATGGGTAGGGGATGAGTCCCAGAGCCACCATAATGCTCTGTTGGATATGAGCTTTCAGAGCCTGGCTCAACATGGAGATGCTTTTGGGGATGAGGATAAAGGGTTTGACCTACTCGGTAATGATTCATAATTTATCAGGATAAATTTTTGCCCAAAAGAACAACATGCACAAAAAACAATCCATGTGTTTTTGACTTGCTTTGCTCATGTAGGTTTTAGTGGGTATCAACTAACTTTAACCTAACTAGACAAATACCATGTCAGACTACAATGCATTTTACAACAGTATTATGAAGATGTAATTTTGACTCAGATTGCATAAATTTGAACAGACAAAAACAGGCAGGTTTCTAGATGAAGGTTTATTGGTCAAAAGCTGTTTTAATGTTTGTATACATTTATGTTGGAAAAAGTGGCCCATCTGAAATGTTGAGGGAAATAACTCAAGTAATTCCAACACACCAGATCGCTATGTCCTAGTTCAGGGGCTGGATCCTCCAAAGTCAGCCTGTGTAGATCAATTACATCATAATGCTGAAAAGAAAATTTTCCACAGTTTGTTCTTGTGAAGCGCCTGGATATGTTATGGATGGATAAGTTATTTGGCTATATTAACTGTTAGTTCAGTGAAAAGTCCCAACTCATACTGTAAAATCATATAAAGGTATCCTGGAACTTGCCGCAGTTTCCCAGTGGTGTTTGCAGTTTGTCAGGCAGTTTACGAGCAATGTCCTGGTCATAAACTGTGAAATATTTGACCTCACAAGTTGAGTGGGATTGCACAAGCACACCATTAGGTTTGGTTTCTGTGAGGCTAGACCGTTTCATTTGGGGAGTAAGCTTAAATTTTCCCTGGCCTTATCGTCTCCCAAAGGACCAGTGTTTATGGACTGTATCTTTAATTGGGACATAAAAAAATGAATATCACCAAAGACACAATAGGGCCTGACTGATCAGTAGTTCTTGATAACCAGTGAATATTTATTTTCTCACTCATCAGTCATTTGTAGTACTTTGTAGTAAGAAAATCATCCACACTACATTATACTCAAATACTAAAACACTACTGTAAATCTTTGGCCATAATATAATGGTGATTCTTTTACTGCTTTTTAACTAAAAAATAAGATTGATTCTTTTATTCATTACCCTGTAGACTTTCTGACAAACTCCAGTGATCACATTGAGTCCACCGACTTAACCCCAGAAGAGCCTCATAATGAAAATCCTGAGATCTCTACAGTCAATTATCAACAAGGTAATAACTGTATTGTACTCTAAAAGGTTTATTTATATTCCATTAACATTAATGTAAAACACGTCTATTTGAAGTTCAAAAGTTTAATGGTTTACCTGAATTTTGTATTTTCAACTGGGGTTGTGATGTGAAGGGTTTGTTTTGAGGGTACAGCAGCACCAGTTAGATAGTGGTGCTTTGTTTTTGCTTGTCATTCAGCACAGTACTGTGCTGTCATTTGCTTCCAGACTTATTTTAAAACTCAAAATAGACTCCATATGTTTTCCAGATGCTGACAGAATGGAGGTGGAGACCCCTACACTGAATCAGCCCACCCTGCTTGCTTATGAGGCGGAGGCCTTTGCCCTTGAACCTGTGGCCATCACTCGTAGGCACAACCAAACAACTCTCAAACTGTTTTCCTTTCACTCACAAATGTATTGTATATTATACAAACATTTTTGTGAGATGCTGCCTCAAGAGCTGGAATCACCCCCCTGAAACCGCCAAGAGAGCCAAACCAAAAACTTACAGTTGACCCGGAGTCCATTCCTTGTCACACAAACAGTAGGCAAGCATTCTTATGACCTTCTACTGTTTTTTTCAGCAAATTCTGAGAAGAAGAGGGGGAAAAGGAAGCGTAAGTTGATTGTGGACCAGACTAAAGAGCTGAGCAATGAATCCATCAGAGCCCAGCTTTCTGACTACTCAGATCTGGTCGCCCCTTTGGACATGGCCCCACCAACCCTGCAGCTCATGCAGTGGAAGGAGAGCGGAGGTGCAGACAAACTCTTTGCACAGCCGTGTTCCACTGTAGTATCTCCACAAATACAGAAGGTAAATATATGAACCGATCAATGTTGGTCTTTATCATGAAAACTGAGTTTTTCAATTTGGAAATAATGTTTTGCAGCTTTTTGCCAAGAGTATTTTCCAGGTGAAATATTCTGGTGTGTGTGATGAGGTTGAGGTGATGCGCCAGGGTGGACAAGAAGGTAGGAACTTGCTTATTCAAGCAGGGAGAGACCTAATCTCACTGTTTTTGATGTATCCTTGCTGTTGCCATTTGTCGTGCCTCCCCTGATATGCCTTTTGTTACATAACATCTGCATCATTATGTCTTGTATAGTTCAGAGGGACACAAGTGCACTCACCACAGACAACGCCAGTACCGTGGATTCATCGATAGATCCTGAAAAAACACACAACGCTGAGCTGACAATCATTGATGCCATTAATGACAGTCAAAATGAGAAATACTCTGAGCTCACAGAGGTAAGCATAAGAATGTCAGGTGAAGAGAAGGTATGTACATGTAAAAACATGTAATTCTCATTTGTGATGCGCTGTCACCTTTTTTTAATCATTGTTTTTAATATCGGAACTGTGTGTCTGTCAGAATGAAAACAGGTCGGCGTTTACTCAGCCTGAACTTCCATCAGAAGACTCCATGATTGTTCATACATCTTTCATGGAGCAGGAAACTCAGTCAACTTCCCTCCACACTCAGGTGCCTGTGAACAGACACACACCGTTACAAATAAAAACAAGAGCAAGGAATTATACTCAGTCAAAGTCCAAATTTCACTGGCCTCCTCTTTGGAATGAAAGTGAACTAATAGTGGATGGTTATCTGCAAAAATGGCTGTTATAGTTGACAAGCTACTAGCTAAAATATATCAGCGTTTTCCAGATGGCAGGTTTTAATTTCCCAGGCTGCCTTGGATATGTGCCCGGCGTTACTGACTGAAATATGGTCTCTTTCTAAACTGCAGTCTATGCTGGACAGCCAGGACTTTGAGGAGAGGAAGATAAGCAGGCATGCACAGAAGCTTCTGAACACTCTAAAAGTAAGAACCTAAAAATAAATGTGCAGGTATTAGAATCACAGAAACACCAACTACCCCATCTTTCATTTAGCTGTTACATGATATATTTGTAAAGCCTGCATGGTCATAGAACAGGACTGTTATTTCCGTATGAGGCAGTGTCCCTGCTCTACTGGACATTGAATGGCAGATAAAAATCTATAGTCACAGTGCACAGGGATTTAAAGTTAAGAAGGTTGTGGCCGGATTAGGGATAATGTTGGGATATTAAATTTTCTTGTGTGTTTGTTTGGCAGAGCCAGGGCAACAGAGATACCACGTTCAGCCTGGAGGCACTCTGCGAAGGAGGCACTCGCTCAAAGGCAGCAACCACTTTTTTCTGTCTCCTGGTCCTGAAAAAACAAAAAGCCCTTCACCTGCACCAGAGTGCACCGTATGAGGGCATCTTTGCCACACCTGGACCCAAGTTCTATGATTAGTACAACAGAAAACTTGATCTGCCTTATGCTCAAATAGCACATTTGTGTTTCTATGTCAGTGTCCCAGAGTGAAAATCAAATGGGTTTCTGGGCTAAAAAGTAAAAACTTCTTAATTATATGTGACACATATGTTTGTGTGTGTATTTAAACTTGTATGTATTCTTTTTGCTTGTTCTTGGCACTTTTTCATTTGTGAGAAATTGGAGATGGTATTAATGAAGGAGCAGTTTGTCTAAAACTTGTCAGACTGTTTTTATTTGGCCTCTGACATAAAACAATATGACACCAGATATGGGATTTTACTAAGTGATTTGAAGGCTTGTTAGAATTTAGATAAAATATTTCATGTCAGTAACATCTGATGTTCTGCAGTAAGTCTTCATTTCCTGCATGTTAGTGTTTTACACCAGTCCCTCCTTCTATTATTCTAAACACAGGATTTTAAGAACCACCCTTACAATATGTAAGACCTGTTATTCACCAAGCTTCACTTGAATCCCTTGTGTTTTTCATCTGAGGGAGAAAAGTAAAAATGACATTTCATTCTAAGCAAATTATTGCTTTAAAGTACATTTATTACTGACAACTTAACATTGTTCTCTATTTTAATGGATCTGTATGAGACACAGGATACATTTACTTGTATACATGTTTCTAGTTTTAGAAAGATTGATTTTATGTATATTTTATATAATGAAGTTTGGGTTATGTTACTGAAGTCATATATTCACCATATATTATTCATTCTTGTGGTCTTGATTGTTTTGTTTTGTTGTTTGCAGCTGAAATACAGAAAACTGAGTGTACTGAGCTGTTCTTTAGTAACGAATGGAGCGACTGATGTTAAATTATACAGTGTTAATAGACTCAAATTGAATAATTTTTATATGTCTACTGCTGGTCAGAATTTGTATGTCATCCATTTTATTCTGTGCTCAATGCAGGCCTGACAACACACATTCAGCAAAAAAGGTGACCGGTATAGGAATTACTTTAATGAACGGATATTCTTGGAGTTCATTATGTAAACAGCCATGTTAAATGTGTTTTCCTGAAATTGTAAATATCCATTATGGCTTATGTTATTAAAATAAATGCATAAATAGATGTTGGTTTGAATGTATTTCTATTTTAAAGGATTCAACTTTAACTGTGGCTTGCACTAGTCAGTGGATAGTACACTCTGACATGCTGATCCATCATCTGAAGGTGTTGTAGTGTACATGGTGTACCAGTCCAGCTGGATACTCATCACCCTCCTGCCTCCAGTCAGGGATGGGCTGAATGGAGGTTTCTAAACCACGGTTCACCCGTCAGTCAATATTATCTCTGCCGTGAAAACGTTGTCAAGAAACACTTATGTGCTGTTAAGTCCTGACAAATGAAGCATTATTATCCCTCTGTCACTTTAAGAAGCACCGATGCAGCAGACGCAGTTGCCTCATTTCATCTCCGAGCTTCATGGCTGCAGGATGGACTCCCAGCAGCATCAGCAACATCTTTTCTTCCTGTTGCCACCGGGGACTGTTCAGCGACCATCAAGTCTGGCGGGAACCGAGGCTTTTCTACGATGCGCATCTTCCACCTGCCGAAATGGTAGTGTTTTATCACTGTTACTATAGGCTGTGTCGGTGTTTTGTGTGAATACCACGAACGTTTGTTTCGAGATTCGGACACCCGGTAATATCCTTGTTAAGTAACCATATGTAGGACACAGCTGGGACTTTGTCAGCTGTTTGTATCAGAAGCGGCCGGTCTGCGTTTCCCTTTATGGAAAGTCTGCCGGGGTGCTAGATGTCCTGTTTAGGGAGCCTTCAGCAGTCGGCAGGCTAAGAAAACCAGTGATGAGTTTTTAGCTTTTTTTCTTTCTTTCTTTCTTTTTTTTTGCTGTTGCTGTAATCATCATCATCACCTGCCTGCTTATCTAACTGCTTTATTGTAGGCGGCAGATGGGGGGAAATCCAGCGAGCTAATGCCATAATGATTATTCAAGGACATAACGCAACATCCATGCACCTTCTGATATCCTGAAACCTACTGGCATCATCGTTTCATTTCTATGTCTAAGTGCTGCTTCAAGTAGGCAACAGTTTCATCCACCTACTGTAAGATGCTCGCCACCACAATAAACGCCAATACTCTCACTTACGTAAGATGATTGCGTATTTCTCAGCAAAAACGTACTCGACACTTGTTGCGCAGACAGAAGAGAATGAGGTGAGATTTCTTGTCTCAATGTCCTAGAATTTAAATATAGGGCTAAATGAATGTACTTCTGTTTAGTTGACACTATTTTTCACTGACAGTAGAGTTACAGGTCTGCTGTGTAGCCACTACAAGGTTTTGTCCAACAGCAGATATATTTTCGGCCTAGATCAGCAGGTTCCTTAAGGTTTACAGAGCTGCAAGATGATGAAATGGGGCTTTTGAAGAAAGATGACAACATTTTGTGCTAATACTTTTGCTGATATTAAGAAAGAAAAAATTACTTTTTCACTTTAAGGAGGAGCACATAGCTACCATTTTTAGGTCACTGAGGTCATGTGGGTTTTCTTCTGTGAATCTAAAGTTCATTAACATTTTATAGGGTAATTGCAGTATTTAAACTTTTATTTGACAGCTTTCATAACAACATATAAATGAATAAAGGGACTAGGGCTGGCTACTGATATCAGTGCATATGGATACTAACTTTGGGGATTATAAACATGTTTTGACCCTTTTTTTATTTAACATATATAACAAACTTCTCATTGCATCTGAGTTTGATACAATAAACATATTTAACCTAATAGAATAGTCTAAATTTGAGATTCAGAAATATCTGATCAAAGAATATAAGCCTAAAAATCTGACCAAGCAAAAGAAAACTTTTAATATTGTTTTCGATACTCAATCCTTTCAGTGCATTTCATTCACTAGTGAGAGTTGTCAGTATGTCAGTGTTTCAGCACCCAGCTGTAAAGGACTGATGGTGTGGAGAGGGCTTTGAAACAGCAAAAACGTGTTGCGGGGGACTTATGATTTATGATTATTTCTCAAATTCTGATTTTAGGGAGTGACACAAGATGTGTGGACTCAGTAGACTCTTGTAGTTATAGTACAATGAGCCTATATCCTACACAAATCCACCTCTGCCCTATTAACAATAATTCTTTGTGGGCAGGAAATGACCTCTATGTCCATCCTGACTACCAGGCACCAAATTTCAGATTTTTTGTTTTGTTTTTGTCCAGTTAATGTGAAGGTTTATAATGTTTTTCTGCAGCTCTGCAGACAGTGAAGATACAGCTCAGAGAGAGGCAGCTGCACTGACTGTGAACTCACTGTGTCCCCTTTGTGCCGGCATAGAATGGAGGCTTTATTTGCTGCTGGCCTAGACAATTTTTTTTAATTAGGGTTAGGCTTAGACTATTGTCACTGACTTCCAGTGAAGAAGCATATAATGACCACACACAGTATGCCACAAGACATTTTCTTTGCTCTGGGATTCATTTTCCTTCTGCTGTTTTGGAATATTTGTGAATATTTAGGACTTGCCTCTAATTTGTTTATGTAACTATTTTCACAGTCCAGCTGTAAGGGCTCCTAGCATCCCTCTCTAGAGACAGCAGTGGAGAGGCTGCTGGTCCCTTGCACATCAATGTCTCTCACTCCGAGTCGAAAGCCCTCCTCAGGTCAGCGCAGGTACTGTTGCCTCCTTCTCAAACCTTTAGTTTCAGATTGATGCAAACATACAATATTTGGTACTGTGACTTCTCACTGTATTTAAAATAAGTCTCTCCCTGCAAGGCGCTCAGTGGGCACTGGTGGTGGCAGCGGGCGGTATTCCCACAGTGATACATCCAGTACCCACACCTACCCTGGTCGGGTTAGGGCACCAGAGGGCAGCCCCACAGCCCGGACGTATCCCAGTACACCAAGGTATGATATGTATCATAAAATTAAATTTTGCATAACATTTTAATATGTTCTCAAAAGCAGGTTGACAAAAGTGGCTAATTATTCAGATAAGCTATCCCACATCCCGCTCTGTTAAGTTTTCATGCTCTCGAGATTCAGTTTCTTCTTCACACTATCTAAAGACATTGAAGTAAGGTGGACTCAAGGTGATTTGCCCATACGGTAGTAGGTGCGTAAACTCCAGCAGCCCTCTGCTTCTCCACTCGGGATGGACAATGTTAGAAGGGCATTTTCAACAGCAATTTGACTGGCACAAGGTTAATTTGTTTCAAGTGTACATACATCTACTAACACATGTGTTGCACAATTCACTACCATTTTTTTCTTAACCTGACTCTTAATTTACAATTCTCACGTGTGATTAATTGAAGCTCTTTACGTAAATGACTTTTTTCATGCCTTTGTGTTGATTCAGGCGTCAGGCAAAGCACACAGCCTGCAGCGACAACCATGGGATCAGGCCTCCAACTCCAGAGCAGTACCTTACACCTCTGCAACAGAAGGAGGTGTGTATACGACATCTGCGAGCCAGACTGAGGGACAATGTGGAAAGACTACAACACAGGTGAGCCTTTTTCTCCTTCAACTCTAATGTTTTGCTGGTTGGTATGCAAACCTTTGTGGTAACCAGTAGAGAATGTTTGTAATTTCAAGTACCTTGGTGTTTGGTGGTAGTGGTACTCAAAGTTTATCTTTTTAGGTGTTCCGTTTTCTAAACTACCATGCTTTGTTTGTTTAAAAGAGAAATAACTCTGCAAAGTGACAATCTGCTATTCACTTATTTTTTATACTTTGTCAGAGACTGTGAAATAGATGAGTTGAGGACTCAACTGTACAGGATGCAGGAAGACTGGATAGAGGAGGAATGTCATCGTGTGGAGGCCCAGTTAGCCCTGAAAGAGGCCCGCAAAGAGATCCAGCACCTTCATGAGGTGGTTGAGTCGGTGAGGTCCAACCTGAGTGTCCGTGAACAAGACCCCCATGACCACAAGCCATACTCAGGATTGCAGGGAGCTCGGCCAGGGGGGAGGTCTCGCTCCTGTGGCTGTTCCCCAGCCAACACTTTGAGCCGCAGCACCAACTATACCCGACTGAGCAGCGAGGCTCTGCAGCTGGAGCACAGCTCTAATGTTCCTGAGTCAAGCAGAGCATCTCGCCCAGCAGGACAAACACACCTTCTCCTGGAGGCAGCCCTCCTATCAGAACAGCTGCCACCACAGGGCCACATCCGAGGTCCCCCAGCTGTGCCGAGCTCTTCCACCTATGAAAGACTGTGCAGTGGGGGGGCGGTGTTGCCAATCTCACACTCCTGCCACACTCTCAGTAGTAGCTGCAAGTGCAGTGGCCACACCTACCTCCCCCATCATCACTTGTTCCTGCATTTACCTCAGGAGGAGGTCCCGCTAACAGCAGCAACTGCTGCTGTCCCTGCCACTGATCCTATCCCTACTCCTGCTCCTGCATCAGAGAAGAAGCCAGAGGTGCGCTCCCAGGCCTGTAGTCCGACCATGACCTGGCTGTGTGAGGAAAGCGGTGCAGAAGAGCTGAGTGTCATTTCTTTAGCCACAGCAGACATCACTCCCTCAGAACCACATGTGTGTCCATCGTTTTTACCTCTTGTTTCCCCTCCTGAGCAATCATACAGTGTAGAGCCGCTACCGCCCGACAAACCGTTGGAGGTGGCAAAGATGCCAGCAGAGCCCCACACCTGCCAGCCCCACCCTATTGCTCCACTTCCAGTGAGGCAGGATGCTACAGTAGTGGAGATAGAAGAGGACAATGTGGATGAATCCGATGGTACAAATGAAGACGTGTATCCCCCTCAGCCCTGCCACTGGAGCCGCTACTTCCTTGTAGATCTTTTGGCTTTGGCGATGCCAGTTGTCCCAACCATGGCATGGCTGTGTCGAGGAGGGCCACAGGAAGTCGTGCCAGTATATCATATTGGCTCCCTGCTGAGAGGTTGCTGTGCTGTGGCCCTCCACTCACTTCGCCGCCGGGGTGCCGGCAGGGGAAGCCGGCCTGCCAGCATTAATGGAACAACACCAATTTGAGACTTTCTGCTCCGTGTACCATTAACAGGACAACTCCCAACCTCTGCAGGCAGGGAGATTCACAGCAATTCTAACTTAAATACATTTTGGTTATTGCACCATGTTGGATATCTCCTCCTATAAGATTTTTAGGGTTTACATAATGTCCGGAATAGTAAATAACTTCACACCTCTATAGCGAGAGACTGGTGCGTCGGAGGGGGACAGGTGAGTCAAAGGTAGCTGGGCTTCTCACTATGTAACACCATTTGCCTGATGAAGGTCTTGCACCGAAAGGTTACGTGTCAATATATATTTTTTGACAGTGTGCGGGAGTTTTCTTTGCTAGATTTTACATAATGCCCTTGTGATTTCGTGATCTTAGAGAGCCTTAGATAACAAAGGATTAGTTGTACATTATTACATTATTTTAGTACTCAAATATACAGTCCTTGCTGCTTCTGCTTGCAGTTAAAGTGGTTTTCTCTTTATTGGAATTTGCATGTAGCACAGTTTGGTTGGGTTCTCCTGCTTGAAAGTAAAAAGCTCCTTCCTGGATTTAGATGAGCAGTCTTCTGTGCAAAGATAGTCAGTTTATTTTATGAAGTAATTGAATGATTGCCTGTTGAATGCTCTTTTCATCATCACTTTTTTAAATTGTTTATAGGAAATGGGAGAGTCTGTTATTTCTTTGGCATCAATGTCCCACAAAATCAGAAAAATGAAGAACAGTCGGTTTCTGACTTGGTCAGAAACAATAGATTTACAGAGCACAGTGAGTGAAGGCCAGAAACAGTGGAAGGCAATATTTTTATACTTAGTAATTCCCACCACTGAAAATACTTAATATGGTTTAAAGGTGCCAGAACATTTACCTTAACAAAAAAACAAAACATGGGAGTTTAAACTGTACAGACATTAGCATTACTTTGTCTTGCTAAAAAGCAGTTATGTATTAATGACCTGAAAGTGAAGAATACATCTGTAGTTTACATCCTAAATGTCCATAATGGAGAAAATGCCTAACTGTAAATAGAAAGAAAACATGGCTCTGGGCATGTAACTTTTAGGAATGGACAGCATTTATTACAGTTTGCATCTAAAAATTAAGTCTTGAAGTGGGTGTGTAAGCAGGGTATGAATATGCATTTGACTTCCACTGTCTGGCCATGTATATACCCTTACATATTTCTATAAAGGTTTTCGGACGTAAAGATTTAACATACCGTAGATTGTGATCCACACAGCTGAATAAATGAAAGCATGGGATGATTTTGTGAAGAGATAACTGTGTTTCATACAGTGATATATTTTCTAATTTTACAGGAAACAAGATATTTGCACAGCAGCAAAGTAACGATTAACACTTGAAATGTTATTCTTTACATCGGTGTAAGTTGCTTTGCTTTCATAGCACTGTATTGCAATTCATAATAATGATGTACAGCATGCATCATTGTTGTGAATGCTCACCTTACAAGTGGCGCTTTTGTGTGTGAACTGAAATTGCTCAATTGTAACTACAAACTATGATGTACAGTTTGTATGGTTACCGATGTCAGCCTTATTATGCAAAAAAGAGCAATGTTTTAGCTTTCAGGGATCTTTCC
Organism: Lepomis macrochirus; assembly: GCA_024633595.2. Lineage (NCBI taxonomy): Eukaryota > Metazoa > Chordata > Actinopteri > Centrarchiformes > Centrarchidae > Lepomis > Lepomis macrochirus. Next base: position 23,891,993 of record JALXJV020000014.1, on the reverse strand, counting down.
AATTAGGTTTCACTGGTTGTTTAATCAATAATTCAGCTTAAGGTAGAAGAATAGCGGTTAGTGCAAATTCAAACTTCAAAGGAAAACAAAAAGTGTAATTTATCTGTGGTTGGAGAAGCGCATAATTCAGTGTTTGAACTCCCATGTCCTTAGTTTCAATGTTTAGACTTTGGTTCCAGAGCAACTACATTCCCTTCATGTTAAAAAATCCTCATTGTTTCTCCACATGCTTCTTATTGCATAGCCTTGACTCAAATACAAAAATACACCTCCCATCGGCTTGTACTGTACATGCAATGATATTGTGATCAATTGTATTATTGCACAAGAAACTACAGAATATTGCAAAATACACTGGATGTTTCCTCTCTTCTTGGAAAATAAATTATGCTTCTACCTGTTTTCTTTTATTATAGTGTGCTGTAATATCATCAAATAACTCACAAATCAGTGAGGATCTAGCCTGTTTTAAGGGAAAACTGAGGTTAAAACAGTGAGATACAATCATCCAAACTGGAGGAAAATCGCAAGTTTGTGTTAAAATTACTCTTTTAATGTGTTTAGAGTAAGAAACAGACCTGTTACAACATCCACACCTTGTTACACACAATTCCTTCAAATAAAGATCATCACAAACCCCAAGATGTGCCTATTAAATCTTTGTGGGGGGAACTTACCATGCAAGTTTAGAAACCTTTCACCAAAAAAATTCTCACACAATACCTGCTTTTGGCAAAAAAAAAAGGTTCTACAAGCAATCAGAAAGACAAATAATGTCCAGTTGTAAATGTTTTCGCAATAGGCGTTTTACTCTTATAAATTAAGAATTGATGCTGTAGTATAGACAACAGAAATTCCTACACCTGCAGAGACCTGTAGGCTGTTCATGGCAATATGTGCTTGATTCATGAATCTCTGGTAACAATTGTATTCTGTACTTTTCTAATTTAACACAATAACTAGTATCACAAAAGGTAATTCATAGAAATATCACTGTGTCAAACAACAATTTATTCCTTTTTTTAATTCAACAATTATTACCTGCAATCAATACAATTTTTAGTGTAAAGGCCACGGAGCCACAGGAATGAGATTGATTAAATACTTGTGACACCTATCTAAAACCTGGTCCTGATGACAGATACAGTTTGTCAATTTTAAGTCAAATAAAAAAAAAAACATCACCATAAAAATACATAGCAGAATATGACAAAATAGATGAGATGGGATGGCCTATGACTTATTACTGCATGGAATCTAAAGTATAACACGGAGGATAACTTTCTAAAGCAAGTGACATAACATAATTTGTATCTAAATGGAAAGGAGAGTGAACTAGTGAGGCTATAGACATAGGTCCTATGCAGGGATCAAGAGCAGGAATCATCTGTTAACATTTCTTCTCCATGTTCCCAAGATAGGAGTCAACCTGCAGTGAAAAGGAAAAAAAAAAAAGAGTTGTGATTAAAGGGAAGAAGCAAGACTGGACTAAAGCTTGTTACGCACATGCTGATAAATCTCTAAACATCACTGGGTCAATGCTAAATGTATAGTCACTGTAGATGGGTAGAAATTAAATGTAAGCTGAGGTGACAAAGGAATAACAACCCAGATATTACTTAAAAAGCTACACAACTATCTCTCATACAGAGCACATGATGCACATAATCATTAACTTCTCACCCTGAAATTTTGAGTGGAATTACAAACGAAGTGAGTGCACAAGTTTCAGGCTTCCAGACTGATCAGCTCCACATCGAAGGTGAGAGTGGCGTTTGGTGGGATGATTCCTGGGTGCCCTTTGCTGCCATAAGCAAAGTCTGGTGAGCAAATCAGCTTTGCCCGCTGACCTACACTCATCTGTGGAGGGGATGGGAAAAAGGTACTTATATTGTTGTTGCTATTAACTTAAGTAGTACACAAAGGAGCTAGCATTTATATGACAAACTGTATGATAACACGGGTATAATGTCCACAAACACGCTATATACAGTTGACTTCCAGCTCCTCACCTGGGCTACTCCTTCTTCCCAACCACGAATAACCTCCTGGTGTCCAATCTTGAATTTGAACGGCTTCCCCCGGGACCTCGATGAGTCAAACACTTTTCCATCTGCCAGTGTGCCTGATAAAAACCAAGAGAGACAGGGAAGCCGGTTAGCGATCAGCTTGGTGTGTCAACGAGTCCCACTTTCCTTTGCCAAGCAGTCTTCTAACGGTACCTGAGAGCTAGCTAGCGTTAGCATGTTAGCTACCGTTAGATGGCTGGCTGGCTGACTGACAGCAGCTACGGTCCCGTTGCTCCAGTCCTTCCAAATACCTCAAGTAATGATGGGTTCATTCACATTATTGAGCAAATAGTACACACCCGCAAGAAATGTCCGTCTCTCCCATCACCTTGGCTGATGCTAGCCGACAATAACGAGCAATTTGTTGAACAGGACATTGGAGGCTAGCTGCAATGCTAACCAGCGCAAACCGACCAACGACCAACCGCTGTTGGCTGATTTCTAGATTCTACTTGGTCCCCTATTTCACGTAAATAACAGGCTTTCACGCCGCTGACAGCGAGCGTTAACGTGATGCGTGTAGTTAACGTTGGCTCAAACGAAAACATCAAGTTTTTTAGCTCCATTTAGTAACTTAGCCTCGGCACCAGTTCAGCCTCCACACTTACCGACATAGTGCACCACGACGCGCTGCCCCTTCTTCGGAAATGTCTGTCCTGAAAATAGAAAAAAGAGCGTGTATAATAATGAACCATGGACTCCTTTGAATGAAATAAAGTATTACGCTGTTATAGAAGGTCGATTATTCCCACCATCGCCCGGAGTTATGGTCTCAATTTCTACTCCCATTTTCGCTCTTCAGGATCGTTCCTCTCGACCACCCTACAATGCGAGCGGAAGCAGGAGGCAGGGGCGGCCTGTTGCCGAGCGGGTGGGCATAGATGGGAAAAAACAAAACGCACCAATTGACTATTGAGGCACTATTTTATTTACAAAAACACAATAATTGCGATCTTGTTGGAAAACTAAACGTCAATCCAAACAAGCAATGTTTTATAGTGTGTGTGACATTGGATCACGGGGAAATAAAAAATAACAGATTAATTGATAACATTGTGAAGGTCTTCATAGCAACATCTGTTGTTAGCCTAATGTTTCTTTACTGAGTAATATGATTTTAGGAGCTTCTGTAGTACTGCAGGCTGTCAAGATAAAAAACACATCTTGACAGCCTGAGTAATATGATTTTAGGAGCTTCTGTAGTACTGCAGGCTGTCAAGATAAAAAACACAATCAGACTACTTCTGACTCCTGTGGTGAGGAGGCAAAATCAATAAAATCGATGATGAGCAGTTTCATTTCAGGCCCACAGAGTAGGCTACTGTACAGTGTATGAGCCTACACAGAGTTCAGTTAAAAATAAACATTAATATAATAAATAGCTTTAATAATAAAATAATCAATAAATAACGTGCATTCATTTATTTTAAAGAAAAAATCACAATTTCTGAGAGCATATAGGATTAGTCAACTGGCCCAAGGGCCTCTCTTTGTTAACACTTCCTCGAAAGACACACAAAAGAAACAAAATGTCTACAAAGAGACTCAAAAATACAACAAAAAGACTCAACAGAGAGATGCAAAACAAAAACACTCAAAATTAATACAAAGACTCAAAATGACTACAAATAGATTCCACATGACTACAGAGACTCAAAACAACTACAAAGATACTTGAAACAACTACAAATAGACTCAAAAGAACTACAAAATGAATCAAAACAACTACAAAAACACTTAAAAGAACTACAGACAGACTCAAAACAACTACAAAAAGACATAAAACGACTACAAATGTCATGTCTGTGCCCAGGGGCCCATTGTCTCATAATCCGTAATCAGCCCATCAACAGATTTTTTTTCTTTCATTTTGACATGGCACAGCGTAAGGGTATAAGTTTAATAACAAAATGGCCATATACCAATTTACTTCCAAGGCTCTGTTTTCTGCATGCTGGCTCACTGATATGGCATTAACTGTACATATAAATGGAACAGATCCATCATTTTTGTTAGTTACACCTGTGCTTTTCCTGTTATGACAAGTCAAAATGCCTTCAACAACAAAGGCCTAATAACAAAAAAGGGTGTGACAGGGTACCGATGCAGCCTTCAGTGTATTTCACGATTTGTTTGTTCAGTAGGCTACATGCACAAACAACTCTTTATGACCTAACTAAAACTGGTGTCCCACCAATGTTTTCCTAAGCAAGACATTTAAGCCCTAGTTGCTCCAGAGGCGTGCAACCTCTGACATGTATAGCAATTGTAAGTCGCTTTGGATAAAAGAGTGAGCTATAGCGGCTAAATGTAATGAGTGAGTGAATTATCAGTTACTGGCCAAATCAGTGGCTTTGTTCATTGCAGCTTCCCTCAGGTTAATGAAAGCAACATTGTCAGCTCACATACTTCCAGGTTTAAAGATTATTATTGTTATTTTTTTACTTGGGACTTGTTTTGTAGTTTGAGTCACTACTTCTATCAAGTATCATAATATTGTACTCATCAAGCTGATTGCTTAGATCTGGGACTGTTTGACGGTGGAAAATAACATGAACTGTCAGGCGATCGAACAGTTGGATAAACAAGCCAACCATTTAAACAGGTTAAAAACTTTATCTGGATGTAAAACTGAAAATTTGCTTACATAAAATGTTTGAAAGTTTGAAAAAACTGACCGACTTGCAGGCCAGGCCAATACCTTCAACTACATGAAGTAATGAGAGCATCACATGTATCATGTCTGTACTTTATCTATGTTTAATGTTTCATGAATATTTAACAGCCTTATTTTTGTAACACATCCATCAAACCATTAGTATAGCCAGTATTTTTAAAATGTTGCTTCCTGATGACAGCTGATGAAAATGTACTGAGGAATGACTCCTGACAAAAGTTATTTATTTGAGCGAGCACAGGTGCATAACATTTGCAGAGTGTGAATGAAAGCACAGGAAATTTACAAGAGTAGTGTTAAAAATAGAGAGCTCTTCATGCAACTTTCAAGCAAGTATGGCATTTACAACAAGACTAAGCTACAAACAATTTAGAAGTAACGGTTACTTCCAATTAGATCAATTTAAATCACAAAGGCAGCAAAAGCATCCTCTCCAAAACAAACAACATTTTAGAAACAGATAATAAAATCAAATTAATCGGAACAATTGATAGAGGACGGCTGTCAAGATTTACGTGAAAATTATTCACAGCAAGGACACAGTCAAAATTAAATTGTCTAATCTCTATTTTTATTTTTTTTTTTTTTTTTACAGTGGAACATGTTCACTTACATTTTCTGTGTATTAAAGATATAATACTCAACACTAGATAAGTGGTATTACACAGCTGTTCAGTTCAGCTGAAAGATCCAGAATCTGTTACTTGAGCCAGAAATTTAATCACAATGAATTGGACTGTAACAGCAAACACCCATCCTGATGAAGTAAGTTAACATAAAACGTACACTACATGCAGGTAGAATTATAGATCGGGGGAAAAAGCTTAAAGCAATATTCCTTTCAATCAAGCAGATTTCACAAAAAATCTGGGAATAAAAAGAGAATCATAAAAGTGAGATAAAAAGTGCATTTATAAAAATAACTTCTGAACTTGGAAGTGTAGAGGTGCTGGTAGTCTGACCTTTGGACCTTTGGCTAGGTTAGCTCTTTCCCTGTTTCCAGACTTTATGCTATGCTAAGTTGCTGGCTGTAGCTTTATATTTAGCACTCAGACATGAGAACTCTAGGTAGGTAGGCCTATCTACCAAAATTTCAAACTAATTCTTAAAGGTGTCTGACTATACCCAAGACACTTTGGATCTCACATCTGACATGCTAGGACAAGGGTAATTCATAGAAAAACTTATATCCATTGTATCTTCTCCAGAGTGCTGGTAAGGGCTGTGTCCCTGCTTATAACCCCGAGGATTTAAATTTGACTGGACAACTGATTTAGGCCTGCTGTATTCTTCAGAAGGGCTCTTTGCCTCATTTAAAAGGACAGATGACTTCATTGAGCTATTTGACATTGTGTTACAATGTGAAGTTGATATCACACCAACATGGGGCTGAGGTAAAATTGTTTGCTGCTTTGCGTTTTCTCTCAGGTCTGATGAGGCTGATGTAGATTCTGGGCTAGAATAAAAAAAAATCAAAAGAAAAATAACAGTAACTGCCATTTAATTCAAACATGTATGCATGTTAAACGTCTTTTAGCGGACATATAATCTGATAGATTTGGTTCTGTTTTGGAAAACTTCTATGATAATAAACTTAGTTATTATTATAACTACTTAATAGGTTACATCCGTGTTTTGTACAGATTAAACAAACAAGACTGAACATGTTAGGCTACAGAGATGGTGGTAGGCGTATTTTTAAACTTTGGACAAAGCCATGCTTGCAGTTACACCCTTCTGGTCTAGTTTCTGGTCTTTATGCTAAGATAATCTATTGTTAATCTAATTATATATAATTTAATATTCCCTTGACTTGTAGTGCATTATTAAGGCTAACATATGCAAACAAAACAATGATCCAAAGTTTTGGAGAAGAGCTTCACAACTAGAAATGATCAGGCTGCTATCTGAGATTACCTTTACATTTATCTGATGCTTTTATCCAAAGCGACTTACAATTGCTATATATGTCAGAGGTTGCACGCCGCCGCTGGAGCAACTAGGGGTTAAGTGTCCTGCTCAGGGACACAATGGTAGATGGGTTACAGTGGGGAATTGAACCAGGGTCTCTCCCACCAAAGGAATGTGTCTTATCCATTGCGCCATCACCACCCCAGATGTTGACCTCTGACTGTGTGAACTTAAATCTGCATCTTTTTTTTGGGCCACTTAGGGGCAGCAGAAAGAAGGTGTAAACACAACTTTAACATGTGGTAATGAAAAGTTTCTTATTCACACATCCAGCAGTTACAGAGCAACATTATCATTCAGTTAGAGTCATGTTTCTGGACACTTGATGAATGTAAGTCCAAAGTTCACTTTCTTTTAGCTCTGTTTTTGGTCTCAACTATATCAGGAGGGAAATACCTGACTCTTTAGCTGCTAAATGCTCCACTATGTTCACCAATGTGTGAGCAGGTAGTGTACATTGTGTTTTTAAGAGCTTTTTTTGTTGAAAACAGATGCCTGCTCCAGCTAAAAACTACACAATGAGAATCAGCTGAAACCCTAAAAATCTATAATAATAAAGGCGAGGGGAGCTGCAGATCCAGGTGATAATTCTCTGTAGGTTCATCACTACTAGTGACCCCTTTTCACATTGTTGTTGGTTACATTTGTTATTTTAAAAACTCTTAAATACAGCAGCTTTAAAGATGACATGTCAGGAATAATTAGTGGCTTCCTCTCTGGAGAGGTTAGTTCACCCAAAAAGGCCACTTACTAGACTGTGGTCAGTTGTTCCCAGAGCAGCCTCTCATTGATAGGGTAGGAGCGAAAAAAGACCATTCCTATCAGCAGAAGTGCAATAGGGACTGGTGAGAACAGCACAGTCAAAGCCGTCACCACTCCGTCGCCATGGTTACATGCACCCGCTCTGTAGCCCACAAACCTGCAGAAAACAAAATGTGACACGCTGACAGATGTACACACATAACATAAAGTGAGTAGACGGATGATTGGCTCACTGTAATGTCATGGTTGAGATCCCAACAGATAGGCCTCCCGCCAGCTTGCTGCAGAAGGCATAACAGGAGAAAAACAGAGGCTCCAAGTCTTTGCAGGAGGGATGTCTCACAGCAAAATCCTCCACCACATCTGGGAGCATAGACCTGTAGCAGATACAGAACAAGCAGACACATCACATATCAAAACCACATGTCAATTTAGATGAGGTGAACTGACCAGTAAACAAAAAAGATTGCTAGAATGTTAATCACTGGCCAGGGTCAGGAAAAGGTGATGTGAATGATTCATGTGCACTACATTCAATTCTGATACTGATTAGATCTGACAGGGGTGTTTGAAAAGACTGAGAACTTTGTGTCCTATCTAGGAGCTGACTCACCAGGGTAGCAAAAATAAGGTCGCCACACTGAATCCCATCAGAATGCACATAGTCATGAAGACTGGCAGGTTACTGGGAACACAGGCAACTATAATCACTGCTGGGATGAAAAGCTGAGAGAGAGACATGCCTCACAGGTAAGGAGGAGATTGAAGGTGTGGAAAATTTAGTAATTTACTTCTTTACTTTATTGTTCAGTGAGTGTGATTTCTTACTGAAAATCCGATGAAAACTGTGGCCTTTTTTCCTATTCTCAGAAGAACTGTTTGCCACAGAGGGACTGCTATTGAGGCGGAAGTCTGTGGAAGTATTGAGACAATTTCAAATGAAATTCTAAATGTGTCTTGTCTTTTATTCATGCACTTTGTCATATCCTTAGAAGGCTATTGAAATGTTGCATTTATACAGTAAATATATTGGTGAGCAGAATGTGTGATTCTAGTAAGTTACATCTTACCAGAAGAACCAGTAGGAGGTGCTGGAACTGGGCTCCAAGCCCAGCTGCATGACTGCAAAAAAGTGCAAAATTACCCAAGGACATCTGAGATATGGGACAAAAAGTAAAAATTAATTATGCTTTGATAAACATGCATCACTTTTAAAAGCACAAGACCAAATAAAAAATGGAAAAGTGCGAAAATAATTATACAATGATTATTATTTTATGAATGCCTCTGTGCTGCATCAGAGTTGATTAGTATGAACTCAAACTATACCTGAAATGCAAGTGCACTGAACACAAAACCAAGCACCAGTCGTTGGTAAGGTATGTGAGATATCAGCATCTTTAGCGAATTCAGATAGGATGGTCGTACTTTGTCGTCAGAGCAGAGAGGGGCTAAAAGTAAAACCAAAGGGAGATATCTAGGAAGAGCAGTGAAATACCAGAAATGCACACAATTCACATTTGAGATGAATTTTAGCATAGCATTTCGTATACAAGGCTCTCATGAGCTTCCTATTGTAATGGAACACAGTCATCTGAATTTTACTGCCAGACCCATAAACTTCTTGTTGTAACAGATGAGTCAGGTTCTCTGACTGATATGTTGGCCAGTTACCATTGGCCACTTCTGAATGACTCACCCTGCTGCTCCTTCACTCCCAGGAAGAGAACCAGGCTGCAGAGGAAAAACAAGGCACCCATGGCCAGACCTGAGGTCAGGAAAGCCTTTTGCTGGATGCAAAACACACCCATTAAACATCTGAAGTTGAGCCAAGCACAATTATACTGCCAGCAAATACAAGTAAACTGTCCTTTTTGCTTCCACTTGTGTTATTCTTTTAGGCTATGTCATAGTTATACATTTAAGTTAGCCTGCAGCGTTATTTCTCAACAAATTATTGTTTTATAGCATTATTACCAACACTTTCATGATGACTAATGATAATTTCAACTTGTGCTTTTTAGGAAATACATACAAAGCTGAAGCTAGAGACGGTTAGCTTATTAGCATAAAAACTGGGGAAAGCACATAGACTGTGTTTGTCAGTAACAATATCAGCCTACCAGCACAAACAAGATATAATGTGTTACTTAGTGATCATAATTAGGTTTATTACCTATGGAGCTGGGCTAGCTCCAGTTCTAGGCTAAGCTAAGCGTCTCCTGGCTCCAGCTTTATAAGCATATTTAATCTGCAGAAATAAGGATAGTATCAATCTTCTCATCTCACGCTGGGCAAGAAAGTGAATATGATCTAAAATGTAAAAATATTCATTTAGTCTGGCCTGAACCTATGGTCCGAACTTGCCTTTATAACTTACCTAGTTAAAAATAATTGTAATGGTGCATGTGTTACAAAAACACTTAGGTTATCTATTAAATGTAATCTGTCTCCGCAACACTGTAATTGTGTAATAACAAAATCTGAGAACACACACACACATATACACAAATGAACACACAACAATGCAGAGCTAAGATGTTGAGCTAAGAGCACTAAATTACAGGGTAACAAGATATCCCTGGGACTATGTGGGTACAAAGCCAAAGCAATGCTGCTAGACTGAAATGTGAGTGTTTTCCCAGCTAGAGTGACCGCTTTTCTTTTTTTTTTAACACTTTAAGTGCTGTGTTTACCGTTTCTGGAAGAGATGCAGTTTTTGGTAAAGATGTGCTTTGAGGTGTTTTATGGTCCAGATGTTGACAGGCCTCTTGCTTTTCAGTGTTGTACACAGCTACAACTTGACCTTGAATTACCGAAGCCAACAGCATCGCCACCATCTCCACACTCATCCCTGCCAAAGAAGGACAGAGAGGCAGAGAAGGGGACAAGGAGTGTGGGGGAAATCCTGGTCTACATATTATTTGGCCTGACCTGCGAATAAGGATCTGAGATGTTTGTGTGCATGCTGGTAGGCTCTTACTGTAGGCTGTGGCAGAGTCTCTGTCCCTGTGATCTCCCCCCAGGAACATGTTGAGTGAGAGGTAGGGAACGTTGTAGCACTGTTAATGGACGACAGGGGAAAACTTAACGCCAACTGACAGCACATGTGCGGTGTGAAACCCAGTAGCCAGGGTGACACAGCTTGGAGCAAAATGGCGGTGACATGAGGAAGATGAAGAAGACTGTAGTGAGGGCAAAAGCTGATTGAGGCACAAGATTGTGGATGGATGATAAAGACATTGGTATCAATTGGTATTGGTGGTAGGAGTACTCACAAACTTTACTTAACAAGAAGTACCAAGATAAGTTAAAAATACTCCTTTCCAAGTAAAAGTCCTGAATTCAAAATTATCCATGAAAAGTTAAATTGAAGGGCAACTGGACTTAGTTGAAGAGACTCAAGGATGTTTCGTCCATCATCCAAGAGACTTCTTCAGTTCTGACTGGCTGGTAGGGAAACTCAGCCTCTGTGGGATCGTTGTCATGATGCTCCAAACCACTGATTCATTAGTGCTCTTGGATGTTGTAACGAGAGTTGTTATGATAGTTGGAGCCACCTGAGGCCAAGTCTGAATGACCATCGTTGGTATCCTCACCTGTGGCCGAAAGAAACGACAGCATTGTAAGTAGGGGATAAGTGGTGGTGTCCTCCTCTGTTAAGCGACGGCTGCTCAACCCAGGTATAAATGGCTTCCTTTACACCTCTTCCAAACCATCCATCCTCTCTGGTGGTCCATTAGACAGACTTGTTTTGTCCCTACATCTTCAAGAATCTTCAATCAAGTCCAGTTGCACTTGATTTTAACCTTCCTTGGATAACTTTGACATGGATGAATAACAGCCTTCACAGACATGTATTCAAAAGTATTAGCAAGATGTGCTTAAAGTATTGAAAATAAAATTACTTAACATATTATTCTATTTGATAATTTCAGCTTGTTAATACTGATGCATTATGTAAGTACCAGTTTACTGTTATACTTGAGGTGGAGCTAGTTTGAACTACTTTATAAATTTGTAGCTAGTTTAGTCCAGTGGCCCCTCCAAAGGACCAAACATTCTGAGGGATTGTGAGATGATTAACAGGAAAAGAAATAAAGAAAGAACAAAGTTCTGAAAACTAATTCAGTTTTTGAACTTCTTACTAATCTTTAACTTTTTGGTGAAATATTGCTGTTGCACTGCTAACAGTTATTGAAATAAAACCATCTGAGAAGTTAAGACGGGAACTGCTAACCACTTGCAGATGTCTGAAACCAGTGACAAGGGGCCCTAAGTAGACACTGCTTTTTTGCAATTGTATTGCATTTTAAAAGCTGTTATTTTCATGTTATTTTAAATATGAAATCTGAATCTGAAAAGTAACTGCAGCTTTCAGACAAATGTAGTCGAGTAAAAGTACAATATTTTAGTAAAAATATAAATGAACATTTCCATCACTGGGAACCAAATGAGGGTAAAAGAGCAAGAAGATCCTGTGACACTTAATACTGACTTACACTCATGAGGGTCTCGAACAAGCAGGCTGCTGTGAGGAACCACAGCACACAGAGATCCTGAGACATTGAACCCTGTGGCACAAACCACAGCAGCAGATAGGAGAGGACACCAAACGGAGTGGAAAGAATCAGCCTGGGAGATACACAGTGTTAGCTCTGTTGAATACAGCGCCAGAGGACGCATCATAGTCTAATTCAAGATGAAACGTGTTAAACATGTGGCCACCAACCAACCATGGAGTGAGTTTGCCGATGGGTGTCCAGTTACTGCGGCTCACCAGATATCCAACCAGAGGGTCAGTCACAGCATCCCAGGCATGACTCACAAACAAAATCATGGAAACATAGGAGGCCTCCATCTGTGAAATACTAACTGAGATGAACTTTATTTTGAAATAAAGATAAGTACATATCGGTAAGAAATAGAGATCAGTGTTCATTTTTGTAAGCCACTGTTGGTGAGGACATCTTTAACTGTTACCTGCACAACATCCAGAAGAAAAATCTGCATGGAAACACTTATAGCTATTCTGGTAATCTGATATGGGACCCCACCCACAGCATAACACATCTTCCTGGCCAGAGGAATCCCCCCCAAACCCTATGAAGACCAGAGAGAAGAGCAGATAAGAAGGTGGAGGGAAATGTTGTAATAAATAATAATACATTGATTATTTAATAATGTTGAGGTTTGTACAATTGGTCGGACAAAACAAACATTGAGAATGTTTTTACAGGTAATGGTGACAGCACTTTTTTTTTAAAGAAAGCTTTTTTTTTTTTTAAAGTTTTACAAACAAAACAATGAATCAATTAATGGAGAAAATAATCAGCCGATTAATTCATAAGAAAAATTATCATTAGTCGCAGTCTAATACAAAATTGTTCAAAATTTGCTCCACCTCAACCAACAGTTTAAATCTGTTTTTTTCATTAATGCATGGGTAATAATAATAAAATAATATATAATAGTATAACAATCAAAACAGACATTTTTCTTTTGATATTTTAAGTGTATTTCCTGATTTCTTAAGGTATTAAGGCACTTCTTAAGGTAGATATTTTTAATTAAGCAACATTTTAAGGACTTTCACTTGTTACAGAGTATCTTTACAGGGTGGTTTTAGTACAGACATTTGTTTGCAAACCAAACTATGGTGTCTTACCTGGAAGAATAATAGGTGATGAGGATTCAAATCCATGGTGCGATGTAAATTACAGACAAGATATAAAGCAAATTTTACTTAATTTTATTTTTGTGAATCATCACTAAATGAATGCAAGTTTAATTTGACACACTGTTTCTCATTATAGCAGTATTTAGTAATATTTTGGTTTTAGACACCTGTTTGATAACACCTCTTGGAGATTTTTGTTTTTTGATTGGAAACAGTTTTCATGTTGTGTGTCACCTACTCTCAAAATTGCTCTATGGTTTCTAACAATGCGTCAAAACAATCTAGAAAAGTGTATTAGCATAATCTAGAGTCCACGGCTGAGAGAGAATTACATGAAACAATAATGTTAGCTGAGGAATTGCAAATGACTTATAGAAAATCTACACTGAAAATATTAATATTTTTCTGTCCTGTTTTGAATATGCAAAAAGAGAAAGATATATTTCATTTGGAAAACTTACCGTCTGCTGACCTTCAATGCATGAGTTTCGGTCTGCGGTCGGTTTTAATAACTGATTCTTTAATGCCTGGACTCGATTTGTAAAATTCTTAAGACAACTCATCCTTTGAAGTTAGGTAAGAATAACTCCACCTGCGGACTGTCAGTTACAATCTTCCACTGCGTCTATTATACAACAATAGCTCTCGCCACCGACACACAGTTGTATTCAGCACTGAAATCTGGTTGAACAACTCCTTCTGTGAAAGTGAGGCACTTTTATTCAGCCAGGGGGTTGAATAAGTAAGTAAGATTGAATGAACTGGCTCAACAACAAAGCTTATTATGTATGTGTTCCTTGAAATGAATACATTTGTAATGAGGAATATTATCATAAGTATGCTTTCAATTGACTTTGGCCGCTGTTGTTTTATCATGTGAACTCTATAGATAAGTTAAGATAAACAGATAGAAAGTCATGCATGTTTATCAAAGCATATTCTTTTTTTAAACTTTTTTGTCTCACATCTGTTTTACGGGAGCCCAATTGCATCACAGCCTGCTGTCTCTACTGGTAAGATGCCACTAACTAGGATCACACTATCTGCTATTTTCTCAAAAAACAGCTCCTACTATGAAAAGTAGTCTGTGAATAGGATAAATATTGATATTGATATCAGTGATATTTGTCCACTGATAGTACAGAACAAAGTGTGTCAGTATGGACTGCTCTGACCTCTTGTGGAACAGCAGGGAAACTTAATCCTCCATCAAATGAACCTGTCGATCAGCAATTTCAGGAAGAATAATCTCAAAACTTCTTACATTACATAAGTTTATATGGACCTATGTTTCCAATTTATCAGTGTTGTGTTAAACTCTGGAATAAACCACAGAGTACCAACTAAGATGCTTGCACCATTCACTCTTTAATGCTGTCCATTTATGGACCGGATGACACATGACACTTATGAGACACACAAAAGAATATTTGAAAAGTAAAAATAACAAAAAAAGGAAAGCATTCTTGCTTTGTTTTCCAAATTTCAAATTTTGTAAAATAAAAATGAAAGGCAAAAAAAAAATCCAATCAAAACAAACAAGGGAACCAAATGGAACTTAATTACTTGGCAGAAAAATTGCATTACATGAAGTACCTCAGTTTACTACCAGTTTAATCACAGGATCCCATCACTCCATCTGTTATGCAACTTTGACAAATTGAAATTTATACTTTTGTTTTGAAGCTTAGTGACCATTTAACACCATCCTATAAATTGGTACTCTTACTTGCATTGTCCTTGTCATTACGGAGTCCGTACAGCCATTTAATCACTCTTGCATTTCTCTCAATGACAGAAACACCGTAGGGAACACGCCCTGCAGCATTGCCAGCATCCTCCTCCCCCTCATCACTCTCTCCTCCGGAGCCTGCACACTCAGACCCTGGAGCGCTCACACTGCGGAAACGGGCCATGGACACAATGTCAGAACTAGATCCTGTCAGCTCCTGCAGGTCTGCAGGGTCCAAACCACACAGGTTGAAGAAGCGCTCCAGCTCTGTCCCGGCTCGGGAATACCGGTCGCTCATGTCCGATTTAGACCGGGTCAGAGAGGGCCGTTTTCTGGAACTGGAGGACGATAAACGTGTAATTGCTGGGGAGGGAGGGGGGAAAACAGGGAGGCTGGGAGGGTCAGGGACGGGGGTTCCAGCTGGAGGTGAGGGAGGATTGTCAGGTTTAGATGGAACAACAACAGGTTTCAGAGGAGAAGGACCTGTTGTTGTTGTTCTGGGTTGAAAGAGACGCAGGTATGAAGTAGCCGGGTGGAGTGGAGACGGGGAATGTAAAGGTATGGGCTGGAGGGACGGCCGGATATACTGAGGTACTCTGCAGGGGGTCCTCCCAGGGCTGGCTTGAGGCATGACGTCCACTCTGCGCACAGCCCCTGCAGCTGGAGACCCAGGTGAGCCAGGATTCTCTACCCTGGCTGGTCCAGAGGCTTTTAATCTCACCTTAGCTTGACTGGACCAGTCAGGACGGGGAGGTGGACATGGTCTCTCTTTTTTCTGTTGTGCCCCTGTAGGTGTGGGACAAGGAGAGCTGTGTGAAGTGGGGACACGATCAGGAACTTTACTGGCCTCTGGAACAACAGTAGCACTGGATTGGGGCCCATCATTCATACCACTGATCAGGTCACTCAGATGCTCCAAGTTAAATTGGACTTCTTCATGCTTTGTTTTTGTTTGGGTTGGTGTCCTCCTGGTGGGCCGCAGAGCAGTGCCAGGGTTTAGCAGAGGCTTCCGCATGTCAGGAGGCCCAACTGGCTGCTGTTTTGCAAGAGCCACTGGACTTTTGACATATTTAGCCTTGTCTGCTTCCAGCCTTTCAACCGCACTCTGCTTTGGTCTGCCGGCTGCCGCCGGGAACCTCCGGTAGTAATCTGGCCCCACCGGGCCCTTGGGTCGCAAGCGTGGCTGCGTAGCAGCTACAGCAGTCCTCGCCGGTTGTCTCACTGGGGCTTGGAGAGTCTCCAAAGGCATTTTGTACAACTAGTGGTACCTGTCCTTGTGCACTTCCTGTTTACAGCTTTCTCTTTTGCCACCTTGAAACAAATATCCGGTTATCCTGTATTTGTGCCTGTAATGATCAGCCTCATCCCATTTTTGAAGAGATGTAACCTCAGCATCGCAGTTCAATTCTAGCTCCTTGACATTTGGACTTCCTGTGAAAAGAGACACATCAGTCAGGAGAGCGAGTGAAGGAAAGACTGCTCAATAAAGAACTCAAATGGACAGTGAAAACATTTACCTTAAAAGACAAGCACCCATCTCTTCATCAGACACTTTTAGTTCTCGTAACACAGACAAGATACAGCCAACTCCACAAAGACCCTACACCCATAAACCCTTGTCTTTCTTTAAGACCACAGCCAATCACACTCTTACTCTTACAACAATTACTCACAGTCATCCATCTCTTGGCAGACAAACACACAATAAAATTGACACTTCATTTTCAGTCAGTAGAAGGCCTGAGAAGAGTGGCGGAAGTGTGTGCGTGTGTGTGTGTGTGAGAGAGAGGGGTGATGGGGAGGTGCATCAGGGCAGCTGTCAACAACCTATTGTTTAGAGGCAATACAGAGCAGATCACACTCACACCAACAGCTGCTACGGGAACAATTACTCCTCATCTTTAAATAAAGCAGTCAGTTGCCATGGTTTGAAGTGACTTTCTTCCTGAAATACAAGCTTCTGTAGGTTAAGTCTAATCAAAACAAAGGGGCTCAACTTAGCATATGTTAACCCATCCCTCTTTGGGTATGGGTTAAAGCCTCCGACTGAGGTTACAGTAATAGTAATTTGATAAATACAGACACTCTTTCTACACTTCTGTATATACTTAAGATAATGTGTGTGTCTGAAATATGCAGCTTGAACAATCTGCATCTGCCAGTCACATTCTCTACATATTTGCCATTCCTGTTTGAGCCAGGCCGAACTCCTGCTGACAGAGCTGTTACATTTTCTGTACCTTGATTCTTACCTGCCTTGAAGTCAACAGATCTGTCCCCAAGTTTACAAAGTGGTCTCGCTTTACAAGTAAAGGCAACCAGCACCGTGATATATATCATTAAAGTGGCATTACAACCCAAAGAGGAATGTTAAGAGGTGGGTCAGACAAACAAAACTAGAGCCACTAATTTAGCGTTTATGAGTCAAGTGCTGGCTTGTTCTGTTGTCGAGAGTAAATGACAAACATGGAGCGAAGCAGGATGCCAAAGACAAATGAAACAGAAACATAAAGGGACAGGTAAACAAAGAAGAAAGTCCCACATGTACTCAAGGCCTACATACTAGTCTTGCCCTGACAAGCTCAGGCCTGCTTGTGTTGTATGTGTAGGTTAGCTGTTTGTTTGTCTTTAGGCATTTCTACAGAAAGACTCACCTTGACGGTCTCGGTTGATCTCCCGGGCCTCTCCTGGGTGTCTAGTTTTAGCCCCCGTGAACACACAGTGCTGATGAGAATGTGTGAATGGGTTTGAAAGCAGCACAAGACAAACCTGTTTGACAACTCAAGTGTGCTCCTCCTGAGCCTGCCCCCTCTCACTGATTGGTCCAGTCACTCTCTTTCAAGGATGTAAACTGGACTTCTTTGGTCACATGAGCCTGCCATTGTTTTCAGTTGGTGGCTAGATGATAAGCACTCTGTTTGCTGGTATCATAATTCAGCTACAGTATATACTGACACACTTTCAGCAGTTCAAAGGTCTGTGTGGAGTGTGTGTCAAGTGTGGAATAAAGTGCACAGTAAGACAAACAATTTAGAGAAATTTAATATCACTGTAAAATTGTCTCACACGATCAGAGAAACAGAAACTATCATAATGATCTCTTTCTTTTACCCAAAATAAAACCTACACCAAGTATATAAAAATAAATGACAATAGAGCCATAAGTGTTTTTTTGATTTAAGACATGACTTTGCAGTATTTAGTTTGGCCTATACAAGTCACGCTACAAACCTCACCTCCAAAATCCACTCAAATTCTCCTTTGTGTGATACTTGCGTGACAATCCTTTTAATTTTCAAAGCATAAAACTACCACAGTTAGCTGAAGTCATTATACTCCATCCCATAATATTTGGCCATGTAGTATTCATAACTGTAACACATTACAGCCATATTAAAATTGCACATAGGAGCACCGGAAAATGGCTACAGTAGAGTTAAAAATAAGATTTAATAACTATTTAATATTCCTTTCACAAAGCGTGATGGAGGAATGTGCTGTCAATTATGGTCATACGTGCCGCTGTAGGTTTTGCATGTATAAATGATGGTATTGTGAAAAAGCAGTAACATTTCACTTCAGGGTCACAGCAGTTTCTTTCAAACAAAGTGCATCACTGCTGTGAGTCTTCTCTTGGTTAAAATATACTCCATACATAAATGTTACCAAATAATCACTCCACATTCATCACTACTAACATGATTCATACACCATTTTCTACACGGTAACATCTCAAAGTCAAACAATGAGAAGTCAATGCCATAGAGCTAAAGTAGTGTCTTCTCTGAGGTTTGGTGTGCTTGCTTAGTAGTGTCAAGAACAATGGCTATGGTTCGCTTTTGGAAAAGTCTACACGTGTTTGGATTTAACACTACACCACCATCATAAAACTGATAAACAGCTTAAACAGCAGAGTAATGAAGGGCCATTAGTTCTTCATGTGCACCATAATTTAGAAAATAACATGCTGTGTTTTGATGTTGCTGGTTGTTAGGGGTTAGGAGATAGCACAGTTTTTATCTTTATCCTTTGCACCAAGACTTTGAGCTCGTCTCCGCCGTATGCTGCCTCTCAGTCCCCAGTCTCTCTGCACCTCCCTCATCTCTTCTCCCTCTCTGTCTTTGCCCTCCTCAGGCTGCTGCTTTCGGAGCTGCGGGGGCAGAGGTATGGGCTGTCCCAGGAAGTAGCCCTCTTCCTCTGAGTCGGAGGATGATGTGCATGTAGAACAGGAGTCTTCATGTTTGTACTGGGCCGGCTGGGAGGTCAGCGAGGAGGCCTTGGCGGCGCCACTGTTGTCCCTGTCTTTCTCGCCTCTCCGCTCCAGGGCGTCCAGCCGAGGCCGGTCTGGTCGCGATCGTTGGGAGCGCCTCTCTCCTCCCGGGTGCAGAGCAGGGTCGGAGGGGAAACGGCAGCGGCTCCAGCCTCGCCGCTGACTCCGTTGGTGATATGAGGATCCATCTAATTGAGAATAGGAATTGTGACAAAAAGAAAATTAACTTCGATTCCCAATTTTCACAGGACATAATATTCAACTCTCTAAAGGCATTTTTCGTACCCAGCAGATCCATCTGTGGTGGGATGCCTTTCTGTAGATGTAACCTGCTTCCGAAACCTCCCTCCACCCCATCTTCGTCCTGCTGGTTTTCTTCGCCCTCTTGTAGCTCCTCCTCATTCTCATCTTCATCCTCGTCCTCGTCAACAGAGTAGCTGCTGCTGATTGGTTCTCTGAAGCTGACCCTCGCTGTGCCACTACGAGACAGCGGGGGTGGAGAATCAGAGGGTTTGTCCTCTGGTGGGGGGAGGTTTGGTGGGGGTGACTCCCGGGGCATCAAGTCACGAGATTTAAGGGGCAGAGGAGGTGGGAGGGTGGATGGGTTGTTGGGCAGGAGGGGAGGCGAGTCAAGTGAAGTGAGGTGGTTCACATGTGAGTTGTTCTGAGGAGGAAACACTGCAGGGAGAAAACAGAGTGAAGTAAGATTATACGCTCAATATCAATGACATGTATTTTTAGGAGAAATTAATGATACCTTGCATAACTTTATTCGTCCTTTCCACCCAGTTCCGGCAGTCTTTAGCAGTAGTGGTTCCTCTTGAACAGTATTCAGTATTTCCATTAAGCTCTCCAGCACCGACAGGAGGCTTGATACCACAGTCTCCTGGCAGTAAACTGTAATGTGGAAGGTCACTGGGCCAAGACGGACCCAAGCCATTTCCTAGATGAATGTGGGGAAGAGGTGAGTAGGAGCCCCTTGGATGAGGATGACCACTGGGTGAAGGAACTCCATTTTGAACTGGAGCAGTGCAGTGGACACCTGAGAGAAGATGAGCAAATACATTTGTCTACAAAATGTTTTAACATACAGGGTCCTCTCTTGGCAATGCGACCTACATAACATCACCTTTGTTTTCCACTGCAGTATGAATGCAGTCTTTCCCATTAGTTATAGGGAGTTTGATGCCCTCTAGTGGCTGCAGTGGAGAACCGCACTGTTGGTGTTTCTCAGCTGTCCCACATGGTCTATGCTGAACTGGTCCGATCTGCAGCGCAGAGTCACAGGAGTCTGAGTTATTGGGATCCTCGCCCAGCGAGCAGGACCTGGAGCAGAAGATGAGCCCCGTTCGAGGGAGGAAGGGAAGCCCCAGCAGAGGTAGTTTACAACGGGCGCAGCAGAAACACGACTCCACAGCGTGCCAGTGCTGACCCTCATATGTCATCTGGCCCTGGTCGATACCTGAGAGGAAATTATTTCATGATTGCACATCTCATATGTGTCAGCTGCAGAATTTGTTTGCGTTTTGTTGGATATCCCTAACTTCATCCATACTGTCGGCATGTATTAAAATGTAAAATACATAATACTGTATATGTATGTGTGAATAGTATGCAGGTTATTAAAAAAAACGCTTTTACAACCGTGAGGGGGCCAAAAGTCATTTTCATTAACCGATCTGACATGATCTTGAAATTAGCTTGTTTGCAGCGCTCCCGATAGATAGCATTCAGACTTCAGACAAGCCATGTTAAAAGTTTTATAGAAATGTTATGGGAACCTTACTAAGTCCGACCAAGTAAGAATACTGTAGTGACTTTTACATGAAAGTGTCAGACACTTAATCAGAGATTAGACCAACATGTTAAACTGGCAGAACATTTACATGAGTTCACATCTGGGTGGGGCTTTATTTACATTTACTACCGATTAAAATAAAATATTTCTCAACACTTAAGTTGAACCCTATTTAGCCTTTATAAATAGTATATAAACATTTACTAAACAGTTTATACCACATTATAATGTAGTGGGGCACCAAATTGGTGGCGGGTGTATAAACAAATAATGAATGATAATATAGTAGTAATATAAATGTCTTCATAAGAGAATTTATAATTTTAGTCAAATAGTAAACATAAAATGTCAGATTTGCTTCCAGCTACATTTTTAATTTTATAAACTAATTTTACGTACAGTGTTTTATGTACTGCTTATAAAATGCTTAATAGGGGACTTAAAGTTAAGTGTTACTAAAGAGTTAGAAGAAAATCTTTGTCTACTGCCTGATAATGGCGTTAGCTATATAGAAACTCCAGTAAATGAGTTTCTCCAGATTTAATAAAGTACCTATGTGTTCTCCACAGGTATCGCAGTACTCTGCATACAGGGACTCGTAGCAGGAGCAGCAGTATGGTCGACTCTCTCTCATGATGTAACGCTGGCCGCCCAGCGCAGCCTCGCACTCAAAACAACAGAAATGCTTCATGTGCCAGTATCTTCCTTCTGCCTCCGTACATTCGTCAGCCAGAATAATCTAGGATTGAGAGACAACAGAAAAAGAGAGGGAGACAGAGAGGTCACTCAGCACAGCAGTGATGATTTCATGGGTGCAGAAGTAAACAAATCACAGTCATAAAAATAAGTCCTGAGGATTTGGGTTAACAAGATCGGAAATCTGTGCCCTGTTGCGGGCTCAGCCATCCTCTGGGTCTGAGGAACTCTTGTGGGTCAGTCATGCCAGATCCATTAGTACTATGTCAACTAATCTCTTAAGTCACACCGAGAGGCTATTCAAAAAAAGATACCCTGCTATGCACTGATAAGGCAAATGATAAAAATACGGCAATGGTAAAACAGGGCCTGATGATTCATGTGGGGACACTTTAAAGGATCTTTCTACACAGAAATAAACCTCATGACTTACACAACTCACTCACAACAGTTTCTGATTTTTTTTCTTTTCAGATGTTTTCAAAACATGTTGCCTTCAGTGGACACTTCACAGTAGAGAGAAAGACAGGAAACATGGTTGTGAAAGATATTTGAACTGGCTACAATGAAGCTACACTTTGCTTTTAGAGACAAGCTGCATAATGCTATGGGTGATGAGAGTTTATTTGACAGGTTGGGGATCCTGGTGAGACATTCACCTCATCGCAGGCCTGGCAGCGGGGCTTGAGCCTCTCAGCGTGGTGCCGGCCGCAGTAGATCTGTAAATCCTGGTAGAAGTAGATCAGATCGACCAGCAGCTCACTGCAGGTGGCACACTGGAAACACTGAGGGTGCCAACAGCTGCCATGTCCTGCCCGACTGGCAAACACCGCTATGTCTCCACCGCAGATCTGTCTGCCACACTGGAAAAATAGATTGGTTGGGGTGGGGGTGTGGTGCAGAGGGAAGGAAGTTAGACGGTATATCCTTTAACAAATGGTGAACACTGCAGGTCGCACAGCAATTTGCTTATACAGCCCTGTAATCATTAAATCCCAGTGTGCTGGAGCCCCTGAGCTATGCCTGCACTTACTTGCACCTGAACTTGCTCCAGACTGAAAAGAAAGTCTTGTGCATGGCTCTGATGTGTTCTAATATGCTTTCACTTGCAGGATACTGTTGTTTTGAGCTTCTGCTTCATGAGAGAATCATGAGGAGAATTATCGTAAACATAAAATAAAAATGTGGCTCTACCTGTTGGCAGATGGCTCCTGTCATGGTTACTGGGAAGAGTCTGACGACGCCCCTTCCCAAGTTTTCTCTTTTCCTCTGCTGACTGAACAAACGCAGCTCCTTCTTCTCCTCCTCGTCCAGAGAGTTACAGTACTGGGGCTGCAGGAAACACAAAGATATTCTTGTTGATGTATAAAAACATTTCTAAACCTCATTTACCTCTTAGGTTGAGTACAATGAAGCAAATCTATCTGTTAGAGTCAAGTTAATAATCTTAAGACTATAATTTACAACAAATTCATTTTTATAGGATACGCCTCATGAGATGCATCATCTCGTTTTCGAGCAGGTCCTGACATGTCATTACATTTTACTAACTATTGGGTGGTGCATTTAAAATATGGAGAAACACAGAGGAAAAAAAATAAAACTCAGAGAAAACATGTTTATATCCATGTTTTTAATTCCCACTTGCTTTGGCAATGTAAATATCTGTTTTGCATCCTAATAAAGTCCAACTGAATTGAAAATCCATATAAACGAATCATTGTGAAGACATGAACTCATTACTTATTCACTTATAAAAGTGAACATTACAAGCAAGAGTTAGCATTGAACAATCCAAAATATGGATTTAATGTGTGACATCCTCCGACTGTCAGTGCTCCTCCTGCTGTTTTCTGTTTTTCATTTTGCAGGTTGCCTGCAGGTAGAAATAGGCAGAGCCATCTAATCTGCTGTCTTAGAAAAGGCTGTCTTAGCAGAATAGGCTGAGAATATTTAGGCTGGCTCGTCATTCTGCAGGGTGAGCAATGATAGAGACAGAGGCTGTAAAGTATTATAAAAAAACTATATTACCAGTTTCTGTATAAACTGAGGCAACAGAGAAGCAAAACTGATCTCAGGGGTCTTAATGAATTCATTGAGTTATGTGCTTCAAATAAACTCTGTTATTAAAACAAATGCATTACATATATGATTGGTACGATGCATACATTTAAAAATAAATGCAAATGACACTTAAAGTTAAAAGACCGGACATAATAGTGGGTAGCCAAATAAAATGAGCCATGTGTCCTTTCTCTTGTCTCAGAATAAGGTCTCAGGAAAGCTCACATCGTACAAAGCAAGCCCTGCCAATAAGAAAGGTAACAGCATACAGCGTACGGAAACAGCGTAGCACCAAAACCAATCTGAAGAATACTTCCTGATTGGGGATATTTTCCTTCCTAAACCTAAAGATATTCACAAAGTCTCCAAATAAGGTTACTATTCACCCTTCTTTACATATATGTGTGATGATTCTATTGGATATTGGTTCAAAACAAGACACTAATGCTTGCCTACGTTAACATAAGTCACATTGTAAGTCATTCAAGCCACATGCAACACTTTCTACAGAGAGCCAGTACTGGCTCTACAGTCTGTCTGTAATGAATCAAAATCTCGACCATGGGTTACCTAACAAATCGAGAGCAGTGTATCCTTATCAAGACAGCTGCATCAGTCAGTCAACCAAGAGAGGAGAGACTGGCCTATCTACATACTTGTCGTGACCTGGGGAAACCTTGGTCCTAGTACCCCTAAAATTCCTTCACAGCCACAATTGGTTAACTAGATTTCCTGACATTAAAACAAATTGTTGGAAATTTTGGAAAAATAAAGAACACCCAGGCAGTGACGTTGAAAGCTCAGAATCAATAATAACAAGGTATAATTGTATTGTGATTTATTATTTTGTGATGAACTTAGTAGACTTAAGGTATGTATGTATTTGGTCACACACTAATATAATACACCAGGAGAGAAGCCAAAGTCAGAGTCACAGCAATGTTACCTCACTGTCGTGGGCTGGAAGCTGGTGCAGCAGTTGCTTGATTCGGTATCTCTCCCCTGGACTGTTCACATAAGGCACCCTGTCCTCTGGCAAGCAGCTAAAATACTGGTATACCTGTATGAGGAGACAAGTGTGTTCACATAGAGGCAGTGACAGATTCAGAGCTATTTATTCAACTGCGGTAAATTAAAAAAGACAGAATATTTTTTTCCATAGTTATCAAATTGCTTGAGTGTGTGTATGAACATGTCCAAGTGGAAGCGTGCATGTGTAGCATTAATTTTTGTCTCGACTCTGTGTCTGCTTGCACCCTGATTGTTACCTGTTCGGGCTTGAGCCCAGGTGGGACCCATGCGTACTCCTCGGAGGCGCAGCCCGAGTCGTCGTCGGAGATGGAGTGTCTCTGGAAGTCTGACACTAGCTTCGTCATCATCTTTTCCAGCTGGCCCGGCACTGAGCGAACAGCATGCTCCTCTCGCACACACTTGCAGTGTACGCAGATCTTCCTGTGGAGACAAGGGCAGCTTTGGGCTTCATCCCTGGGGACTTGTCTTTTTTCCTGATTTACAACACAAGCCAAAGCCGATCAAATGTCAAATGTTTCAAGAAATATCACATGTGGGTTCTCCGGGTGCATGAGGTACTAAGGTGTAAACTAGCGTTGATATTTTACTCAAGACTTTGCATCAGCGTTTCTTTTATGGTACCATCTGACAAGCAGAAATTCTAAGAAATATAATCAAATTGTTTATTTAATTGCCAACAGGTTCAGTTGATTTTTGAATCGTGGTAGTACTACTCCTAAAACAAACCCAAACAACAGGGCTCTTAAAGTATCAGTTCTCTTAATATCACACTAACACGAACACTCCCACAGTTTTTGTGATTTCATTATTTATGAACACACTTTGCGTTGGAGATATTATTTCTTGAGGTTGACTCAACAGCCAGAAATGACTAATGCAACAGTTGTCACACTGGGACACAAAAGCACAATCTACACATCACTGAAAACAAACCCAAAACTTCACACAACATTAAGAACTAAAAATTATCAAAACAGTTAATGTATAGTGTGTAGTGTTTCTGCATAAACCCAACTGGAGTCAACTTGGTCTTATCACAGATGTTATTTGGGTGTCGGACAATCCCACCTTTCACCAACATCTCATATGATCTGCATCAGTGCCAGCACATCCCAACCAAACTACTACCAAACAAGCAGGAAATGAGGTCACAGACATAAGCCTGGCTCTAAGTCCCAGGGGAAATAGAATGAGGGAAGTGAAGATGGGAGCAGTAATCTCCCTCAGCCTCGTATTACACCTCATCTTGTCGTCTGACTCCTCACCACATTCAATCTGGTGCTGGGTGTGCCTGTGCGTTGGACCGGTGGAGTCACATTAAAGTACCCCCGGGTGACAGTGAGGCGTGGGTGTCACTTATGTGTGTGGATGCGACAATGTGGCCATATGCAGCGTGTATTGCATGCGTGTATCTCTGTTGCAATTGCATAACAGCCTGCCAGCTGGCACTTGTGGCTCAAGTTCACAAGGCACAAAGCTGCTTTATTCCAGAACCCCCCCCTTCCGAACACAACCAAAAAGCTAGCACACAAACACAGCTGCTTGTAAACTGCATGAGAACTCCTCTTCTAATCAGTCGTCTAATAAAAAGTCTACCTTCTTTGAAATGTTTGCAGTGGCCAGTAATTGCTGCATGTCAAACTGAATGTGCTCCACTCTCCTTACCCAACACAAGTTAATTGTTAAGGAATTGTCAAAACAGAGAAAAATGCTATTATGTGACCCCAGTGCTTTTTCTCAGGCATATATATGCTTGTAACATGCAGCTGTCCTGTGCTGGCACCTTATATCGCTATGGTCCCCAAGCAGGTAGAACTAATATAAGTGTTAGTAAACACAGCAAGTCAGCTTAGGCTAAGCCCTGTTGGCACGAATCTGACCCCAGCTGTATTTGCGTGTGTGTGTGTGTGTTACCAAAAGGGGAGGGGGGACCGCGACACACATGCCTATGTAAGAGGGTAGGAGGACACAGCCGGGACCTGGCATGATAGGACAGATGGCAGATGCACCCGGTCTCACCCCACCAGTACCCTACCCCCACACTACCAGCCTCCACATGATGAAAGCATTTGTTACAGGGATTTAATCATCAGTGGGTGCCAATCCTCACATGCAACCTACCTTAATTGGGGGATGACAAAGTGCTAATTTGAATGAATTTGGGGTATGGAAGTATGCAGGAGGAGTCTCAAATCATGTCTCTCTTTGTGCAGGCTGTTTTTCAGATAGCTTGCCAAAGACTGGTTTGTGCACATGCCAAAACATTTAAATATACTTCTATATATACAACAGGCAAAATACTGAATCCACAAATGAGTAAATCAGCTCTGCCAAAGTATAGTGTACTATATAGTGATAGTATGACAAAGGGAATGCTTTTCTAAAACATTTTATTTCTTGTTATTTTGCTAATGTGAGAGGTGGTTTAATCGTGACTTCAGTGAACTTCAAAGCAGCCCGTTTTTGAAAGGTATTGCAACACTGCAATTTACCATCCGCTGCTGTGCTGAGCCCTGTCCTGTTCAATTATTTGAGTTACAAGCCTCTGATGTAATACAACTAGGCTTTGTCCCCTCTGGCTACATGTATGTACCACATGTGGTGCTGATAGGTCAAACAATTAGTAAGAAGTTCCAAATGAGGGAAAATCCACACAAATATACTTTGATTGTCCAGATGGAAACTTATTGACCAAGAATAGCTATGACTATGACTAGCTAGCCGTCTCTTCACAGTTCAGTTTTGTAAATGGTATAATATATGATTTACCAAACTGCTGTTGAAAGGAGAACTGGTTGACAGAAATCGATACCTATATTTATATTCAATTTATTGTTCAAGTTCTTTTTAAATCAGGAATGTGAAATGTAAAATGTCCACATTCCAACTCTTCAAATGTGCGCATTTGCTGCTGTTTTATATCACTGTAAATTGAATATCTTTGAGTGTTGGTCGAACAAAACAATTAGTTGAATAATAATTGTCAGATTACTTTAATTAAACTAACTGTCAGCTGCAGTCCCTGTAGTTCCCCAAATGTCATCGGGGCAGAACACCCAGGAGCTAGAGTGCAAGCCAAGGGTATCAGTAAATATGCATAGACAAATATAATTAGTCTTGATTGCCTTCTTTTAGCTGACGCTTTTATCCAAAGCGACTTACAATTGCTATATATCAGAGGTTGCACACCTCTGGAGAAACTAGGGGTTAAGTGTCTTGCTCAGGCACACGTTGGTGTTTCACAGTGGATTTGAACCCAGGTCTCTCACACCAAAGACACGTGTCATAATAAACTTCTGTGCAACATCTGTGTGTAACCAAACTGTGTTGTCTGGAAGAATAAAAACCAAGAAATCCAAGGGAACTGCATTATAATGAATCTACAACCAGCTGTCTGTGTTAGACAGGAATCGACAATCCGCCTCAATTTTTTTCTTTAATGGACCAAAACATTGTTACTGAGACTGCTGCTACAGCTGGTGCTGTTAATGTTGTTGATGTATCTTGTGTGTATGTTTACTGGATATAGATAATCCACTCACAGCAGATAATAAACTACCTAATTAGATAATAATTAAATTAACTTTATCTGCCGGGTGTGCAGCTCTGTCATGCTGACAGAGTATCAGATGGAAAAAGTAATTAAAAAATAAACACTGAGACTCTATGGAGCTGAAATAAACTCATTTGAACTTGAGGAAATCTAACAGGCTTCATTAGCTTTGGCTGAAAAAGCTTCTTCTACATCTTTAAATGAAATGACATCTCCATAAAGCTAGCATATCGCACTCCTGTTAAGATACATTAAAGGCAGCCAACTGTGTACAGAAGAGGTGAGAAAGCACACTACATGACATCATATAAGTGTACAAAACAACATAAAGTCAGCCTATAAAACACAAAAATCATCATCTAAACACACACACAAAACCCTCCTGTATACCATATCTCGTAATGACTGTTTGAGTTTTAAGTCCCTCTAATCCCCATAGACAGTTAAATATGGTTTATTCAGTACCTTCTGTAATCATGACAAATTAGTCCAGCTTGGCCTGTTGACGTCGTCCCATCCAGACTTGTGTTCCACTGTAACTGTGAAGGTTTGCATCCAATAGGCATCAACTACTGTCAGCCTGTCTCAGTAAGAGCCTGATATTCTATGGCAGCTCCTTTCCATGTGGTCATTTCTCTGTCTGCTCGTCTCTTTTCAATGTCCCCGCCACCCCCAACTCCCACCCTCCTCCTTGTTGACAGTGGGCTCAAACAAAAGGCTCCACACTGCAGAAAATACAAACACGGCTCTTAAGGTACACACATGCCCACATAATTTTTAAATGTACTTAAAAAAGATAAGCTAAAGTACATATGCATTCGCTTACACATTTCAATTACGCCCGCCAATTTACACACGCTGCCTTTGAAGATATGAAACATCCAAGTGTAAAAGTATAAACTCGCTGTGCCTTTTTTCCTCAGACCAGACTGCTGTAGCTGATTCACGACAGATGGACAGATGGTTGTTGCTTTGATGCAGTTATTAATCATAGAAAAAAGTGGAGCAGATTTTGAGCCAATGAGCAATGCTGTGCTGTGCAGTGTTTGTCATATTATGTGAACAAGATGGGGCAAGACAAAGTGTCCCTGGTGAAATATCAAGCAGCGTGACTTTAAGTCTTAGCGAAGTCACGACAGATCTCTGAATTCAAGCCAGCTCATCTGACTTCGGTCAATCACTCAGGATGAATATCAGTAAGGATACTTCTGCTAGAGAAGACCCAGAATGCTTTGATTCTTCATTATTCACGTATCTTTCTTTTATTTCTGTTTTTTCATTGTGTTTATGCCCCGTAAATTTAACTCCAACATCAGAGTTAGGAATGCGGCTTAGCTGAAAGCCGCAATGTAGAGCTGCAAAAGATAAGACAATTTATTAATTTGCCAATTGAAAATGATCTGCAATTATTTTGATATTGTTTCATTGAGTTTTAAAGAAAATATTATCTGGTTAAAGCTTTTAAAATGTCAGGTTTTGTTTGATTTTCTTTGTCCTGTATGATTTCTTGTTTTGGACTGTTGGTCAGATAAAACAAGTCATTTGAATATATCACCTTCTGCTATGTGAAACTGCACTATTTGCTTTCATGTTTTATTGTCAAAATGATTCATCAATAATGAAAAAAAAAATGCAACTCTACTATAATGCAGTTTTTAGACAACTAACTTTCACACAACCAATGTAGACCACAGATATATTGTAAGTCAGTATATAGATATAAAAACTAGTGGGGAATCCAGTGTAGCAGCCATAACATAATCCCCTGCTTTAAATGTGTGCTGCTGGTGTAATAATCTATAACTGATGTTGACTGCAGTGGGGCCCAGAGAAGCCCTCCTTAGATCTGATTTTAAGAAACAGATGGGCCTTGTCCTATAACTCTCTGCCAC
This sequence comes from Lepomis macrochirus, assembly GCA_024633595.2. Taxonomy (NCBI): domain Eukaryota; kingdom Metazoa; phylum Chordata; class Actinopteri; order Centrarchiformes; family Centrarchidae; genus Lepomis; species Lepomis macrochirus. The sequence goes on along the minus strand of JALXJV020000014.1, from coordinate 23,861,797 downwards.
TAATGAGCGACTGAGTAATTGCTGCATGGCCTCCCAGACTAATAGCAATGGCGACTTTGAACACTTTTGAAGCATGGTGGGGACCTGTGGGTCAAAAGTAACTCAATTCGCTTGCTGCTGGGCAGCGGAAGCACCATCTGGCCCCCAACTCAGTTTAAGGTCTGTCTGAGAAAGCTCAGGATGAAGATGGATCACTTCCCTCTCAGTGAGCGCCAGAAGCTAAGTCTGTGCTCACTTGGATGATCTTCTCCATCAGGGAAGGTGTGACTCTGAATTGGTTATTAAGGAAGATGCAATTAGCAACAGACTCTGGGGTCTTAAAAACTGACCCCAATGAATCTCAATCATTGAATCACTTTCATGTTTCTCATTCTCCTGGATCAGCTAAGTGACTACAACTGTCTCAACAAGACATTTCCCTTTATTACCTCCCCCAAAAATCATTTCAGATCTGTCCTCTAGCTAAACGCATAACTGAAAATTTTCCATAAATCACAGCATTATGTTATTTCTACACAGATTACATACTGTAAATGGATCGATATGTACAGGGGCCAGACTTACACCAGAGTGTGGCTGGAGGTAGAGAGCAGAGCACATGTTTTAGATTACATCCTAACTTCTAAGCTTTTGTCTTGACCTGAATAGAGGGAACAGAACTGAAAAAAAGCTAAAAGATACAATTACAGTCTTTTAGTTACATCAAGCACGCATTCATGTGCCTTTTGTTTTATTCTCTCGATCACCGAGCCACAGTCGGCTTCAGCCATGCAGTGCCACATCTGGGATTATGAATGCAGCCTTCATAACTAGAAATAAATCTTTTTAATTCATCTAGCTGTGTGTCAAACTTGTGTGTTTGTACTCTACGGGCTTAGAATCTGGAACCACTAAACACAATGTACTTGGAAAAATGAAATTTATAATCTGGATCATACAGCTTCCTTGCAAGCAATTGACTCTTTGCTTCTTCTATAATTAATGAAATACAAATGTCATATTCGAAAAGGGAAAACAGCAGTGGAACAGAGAAAGGGGGAGACAGAGGGTGGTATGAAGTGGTCGAGAGGGTTACTATCGCAGCAGTAAGGCTTAATCGTATTAGAGTGATTGACAGGATTAGACTAACCAAGAGACCCAACCAGCTGGATATTCACTAAAGGACTAAAGGAGAGAGAAAAGAAAAGGGGGCTCAAATGAAAGCACGCAAAAACCTGCTTAAGAGAATAAAATAAATTGCTGTTCAGGAGAGCGTTTGACAATAGTTAACAACTCCTGAACAAATGTGTAAGAAGTACGGAGGCTGGCGTACATTTCAAGTGGCTTGTGTCTCAATTTAAAAAGTAAGAATTGCTGCACAAACCCTGCCGATCTCTGAGCACAATATACGTCCTATGACATGCTCATTCTTTTGCTGAGTGGAGCTTGCATAGAGTCCATAAAGCCTGTCACAGGTGGACACTCAGTTGTTTCTGCACTAAAGAAAATGATCTGTTGTTTCAAGCAACACAATGCTTTTCACCTTGAAAGCCTCCTGGTGTGTGAATTCCCTGTATGGCCCTATTTTTAGTATAGTAAATGACAAATACTGCAATGACATAAGAATGGGTTTTAAGTTTAATTCGCTGGAGCGATACAGCACTTGATGACTATCGATAATCCTGCTGATCTGTAGTGCTTCTGTTTACCCATGAAGATAGCGTCAACTCAAACTAATGCAGCTGCTTCTGTTGCAGATGACAGGGCTTAACGGCACTCACTAGCTCTGATTCTTTATGACCCCAGAGTCAGTAAGGCTGATTGGCTGTGTGACTATCATGTGGTGTCCTGAGTGGGTCATGTTTGTTGTCTTTTAATGTATATCTGCACGCATTGGGGGTGATGATGGGCTGGTGGATTAGACACATACCATTGTGTGTGAGAGACCCGGGTTCTGTGACACATCTACCAATGTGTCCCTGAGCAGGACACTTAAACCCTAGTTGCTCCTCTGACATGTATAGCAATTGTAAGTTGCTATGGATAGTGTAAATGTAATTATGTACACAGATCCCAGTTAAGCTGATTTCCGTACGTAGCAATGTTATGTTACTGTCTTTCCTAAGATATATCCAAACACACACACACAGTTTGAATCCTGAACTGTCGATTCTTACACTGTATATCTACTCAGTACACTTTTATGTACACCTATAAAGCAAAAAATGTCTTTTTGTCTGGTTAATAAATCAGAAGCAGTCAAATTTTGTCTGACACTATATCTGACAGCCAACGAAATAAAATGTCTCTGCTGGCGGGATGTTAACTGTTTCATGTTAATATTGGTAATAAAAGCTGCTGTTTAAAATAATACAGTTTGAATAAAAGTTCTTCTGTTTCTGTGCACAAAATTACATTCAAATTGTTATAGTATCAGATATTTTGTTAAAAGCCTTCATTTTAGTTAACTGGTTATTATCAGAGGTTGTATAATATCCAAAAAGCAACAGGAGAGAGTGTAACTCTACCAAAAGTGAATACAAAGTATGAGGCAAACATTTCCTGCTAAGGCAACAGGCAGCGCTGACAATGTTTAAGAGCCCTACGGTTCATACCTCCAGCCATGGACACGGAAGCCGGGGCACTGGTCTCCGCAGCGCATACAGGGCTGCCCTCTGTCTGGGTCCTCTTCCTCCTGCTGAAAACACAAACTCACTTCAGCTTACATTATTTCCCATGGAGCACCAGTCATACCTTTTGGCATAAGTTATTTTAAAACAACAGGGTTGGCACGTACTTTGCTAGACATGGCTGCAGAAACATCAACATCATGAGTAATGTTTCCACTTAAGCCACAAGCAGAATGCGCTTAGAGTCAGTCGCTTTAGCCTTTTTAAATCAGCGGCATTTGGAGCGGAGGAATGGGCTGTATATAGATTTCCTATGTATACTCAATGACATCAGTTTATGAAAATCCTGTATACATGAACTGGCAGAGATATAAACCATTGGAATGACTGCACAGCACAGTAACATCTGTATATACTGTAGATTGTATTACACACAGCTTGTGACAGATATCATATAAAATCACAGCACTGCTAGTTGGTCTGAATACACCTGTTGATTAAATATGTTTCATGAATATATGTAACATGATTTTCTTATAGCTGAATGTTGAGTTCAATAATCTCTCCTGCAACACTGCAGCTCCTGTTGTCAGTGCAATAAGGAAAGAGGAGTAGAGGAGTGAATCTTGCAGTGGGTGTGAGCTGTAGCTGCCTATAGACACAAAAACACCTGTAAGTGATATCCAGAATTTGACATAATTAGCACCGAGGTAAACCTGTTTGCTTGTGACCAGCAGCCAGAGTTATTCAGCTGTGAGTTTTAGAAAAATGGTATGCTGTGGGGTTTGTAAGTGATGGGACATATAATATAATGAATAATCAGGGAAGTCAAATTTCAAAAATGCCTTTTGTCGAAAGTGCTGAGCCATGGATTCTGACTTAGCCAACAGCATCTGAACTGCTTAGCATTAAATTGTCTCATATCTTGGTTCTTATTCAGTTCCTGCAGCCCAGCATGAGTGTGTGTGTGTGTGTGTGTGTGTGTGTGTGCAGACTACAGTCTGCAGACACAGGCCTAGTTTTATAGATGAGAGGAAGGAAGCAGACACAGGATGAGAGCTGCACCCTTTCCCTCTCCATGCAGTCACTTTGTCTCCACTGTCTTTTTCTCTGATGCCTTTTTCTAGGCCACCTCTTCTATCTTCTGTGGTAAGAACTAAACATTGACAGAGAAAATATGCCTGGATTATTAGCTCTTTATCAGCTATTTTATTTCTCCACTGAGGGGATTTTGTCACGCTATTGTTTTCCACTTTACCAAGGTTGTCAAAATAGACAAAACTTAACTTACTTTCAAACACAGAAACAATCAGTCTTCTTACACATAAACAGACTGCACATTAAGATGCACGCGCAGACGCTGGAGAGTTTAACGAGCAAAGCAAGGGAAGGCAAGGTACCTGTGCATACCTGCTCAGCTCCCAACCACACACACCTCATGAGGACAACCGCTCTAACCACTAAACCATCAGTATTCATGCCAAGCCTGTTTTCCCATGCAGAGTTATTTATGAACAAATTCAAGAACTGCAATGGATTACTTTTACACTGTGTTTACTTAGCTTATCTCACTGATATCTGAGGGCTGTTGTATGGGTATGGTAAGTGCTTTACTAATGTATTGAGAAACCACAGTTACTGTAAATGAACTGGGGGCAATTAGCAGTTTGCTCTCTCTTGTACACAAGATCATGTTTGTGTGTGTTGAAAATTAGAAATTATTCAATTTTAGTGGTTTTGTACGTGGTTATGGTGCTATTTGCACTGATTATTGTATCCAGTTCTCTAAGAACATAAACTAGTTAGTCAAGAATAGTCTCACATGATGGTGAACTATAATTTACATGCCATTTTAGATGCATCACTGTGTGTTGTGTACACTAGGATCTGTCTTGCTCCAAGCTGCCTTGTTAATCACCACTTTGATTCACTTTTGATTGTTGTTAACAGAGCCAGGTATGAGAGGTGACAAGATGGGCTAAATGAAGCGAACAGATGATTTCTGGGTGACTGGACCTTTCAGTTTTTATTTTCCTTAGGTGAGGAGTTCCTGAGCTATCAACCACCGACATGTAGACTGTGCCAGCAAGGAGGCATACACTACAAAATGCCGTTCATTTCACAATGCTGTACGGCTTACACCCCTAAATATTACATTTATTAAGATTACAAAGAATGATAGTAAATAGCTGCAGGATAAAAAGACTTCTGGAAACTGTAGCTGACCTGAAGTGATAACAATTCAGGATACTACAGGGTGTTACTGACTTGCTCTTCATAGAGAGGGAAATGACACTTTATATTCATGTTTTCAGTGTCACTTTTCATGCACTCTTTGATCCACTTTTTTTAAGTAAAGCTTTATTAGTGCAGCTCACAAACATCTACGCCTAATCTTGACTGTTTGGGGAGTGGGCTCAGCATTAATTTCTTTACAAAATAATTCATGAACACAAAACGGATCCAGAAAGTATGTTTTTATTCTCTTTCTTGGTAAAACACATTTAGTAAGAGATCTCAAGCTAGCTAATGCTGACGACTTTTTGCCTCTGAACTTAATCTGGTGGTGATCTTAGAGAGGAGGCCAGCTTAAACATAACCTTTTGACACCAACAGCTTACAATGTATGAAGAGCCACCCCCACAGTTCTGAACCACTTAACTTAAAGATGGCTAACACATGAGATTAGACATATTTTCGGTATTAGCCTGGACATGATATTAGACGTATAAATGAGAGTTCGATGCAGGTCAGGGTTATATAGTTAGATTGCAGAGGAATAAAGTAAATATTACAAATAAACTAAGATAGTGAGTTAAGTGAGTGAGTTTAAAAACACCCATCTCAGGCCACTGAGGTTAATTTTCTGATTGGAAAACAAAGAGAGTAATATTATTTGTCTGATGTATCATGACAGCCCACCGATGATACTGAACATCATAGCATGGACGCTCACTCAATTAAAGACAGAGAGTAATTAAGAATTAAGCACAGACACAAACGTGACATAATGAATAATGACGGATTAGGAATCCTGAGAAAAGATTTTAAATTTACTTGAAATGTTTAGTCGCATTACGTGCAAACAGAGGACAAGAGAACATCCTAGAGAGTTTTCACAACACTCAGCACAACTTTGACAAGGCCACACTCCATCCAGTTAGATAAATTTTAAAAAACAAAATAACCTGGACATCTGGAGGGCTTATCTGTAAGCATACCTAAATATGCATAAAAATCTGTCAACTTGGTTTTAATTAACACATCATGTGCTGATAGATTATAAGATGGAAAAAACATCAACATACTGGGTACCTCCAGCTGTTGTTTTCTCCTTGTTAAAAACAGAGGTTAATTTAAATAGGCAGTTACTTTTAATTCACTCCTTAATGACTGTATTTTGATGAAAACAGATAGGACAGTCTTTCAGCCTTGAACACTAGCCGATGGCGAAGTTAGTTTTACGTTTCCTTATCATGATGACAGTGTCCTACATGTCAAGGCTACACAGAGACTCGTGTGTTTCCTTTCTGTTCTCTCCAGAAGATAATGCGGCAAGTTTGTGGCCCAACAATGATGTTTGCCTATTGTGCCGCAAGTGAAGGATGTGATAGGAGCGGTGGTAGGAAGTTTCTTCCAAACTAAGCGTGGGTAAAGTAAATAATACATTCAGAATTTCACGTCAGCTCACATGCTCATACTCAGACCGGCGTCAGACATTTCATATCAGCTCCTTTGTTTTCACTAAGTAGGTATAAGGTTTAATCACATGGTGCTGCCTTGGTTTGCTTGAACCCTTTCTTGCTACCAAGTAACCGTGTAACCAGGTAAGAGACAGACTGAATGTCTGCCAGCTTTGTTATCGGACATCAGAAGGCAACAGCATTGGTTCAGTCAGGAATTACTTACAATAAAATAAGAGTGTGGATAATTAATACACTTAAATTGTGTCATTAAGCTTTTACTAAATGGTAAATGAGTGAAACTTAATCTAAATAAGAGAGATGAATGAGACAGAAGACAGTGATTGCCATTTAGGTATTCCTCTCCTCAGTGTTGTGGTTGTGCAGGAGTTAAACATTAAAAAAAAGGGGTCAGAGGTTGGGGGCCTTTGCTGCCTTGGCATGCTGAGTAGACGCACCTCTACTAACTGGAGAGGATCAAACAGACAGCCTGCAGGCCAGGCCAGGCGTCACCACGCTCCCGCCACAGCTCTGTGGCACAACACTTCTTGCTGCTCTAATGGTTTTTGCATCGCTGCTTCCTGCTCCCGAGGTCAACTGAAACAACTCTGTTTGACCACTGGATGGGTTTACCAAATACAAGCTCCATTGTAAGGTTCAAACAGATACTTTTTCTGTGACTTCGCTGTGTCAGCAGGGACTTTATGTAACCGAAGAGTTCTTTTGAAATGATGAGAAACTTTTAATAGGCCTTTTCACTGCAGACATTTTGACTTGTTATAGTAGGAAAAGCATAGGTGTTACTAATAACATAAACAAAGTCTTCGTTCGATGACCATGAGCCAGTGTGCACTATATGAGGACCCTGAAACTGATATTATTGATATTGACTGATATATTCAGCAAGTCACTATCTAAACAGTATTTACTGCTAGAATAGCATGACTTGATATTCACCCAGACACAGTAGGCGGATCAGATCTCAGGGTACTGGCTAACACACATATCCCAGATTAAGTCCACATTGGCATAGTGCAACTTCAAAGAAACAAAATAATCAAAAAAAAGAGTGCATATACTTTTGTCCTGCTAATATCTGCCCTATTGGCAAGTGGAAAATGACAGCAAGGTTGTTTCTTTGATCAGTCTATAATATCAGTTTTCGGTTAGCGGATCTGACTGCACAGTCATCTTATCAATCATCGGGAAAACAATGGCTTCAACATCTTGAATCACATAGTATGTTTTCATTCTGTACACCTTTGCATCTATTTAACAGTCATATGATTAATATTTTTAGAAGTATATGATCTGAGACACACGAAGGAGGATTATTAGCTTTATATTGAGCCCAATATTGCTTTGGGCTTGGCCTCCATATTGTATAATCTTTCATTCTCGAATTGTGTATTATAGTTTAATTTATAATGCAGCCTGAATCTAAAAGCTGTTGTGGAAATATAAGTTATAACTGCCTTGTGGTAGAGCAAAGGTAGTAGGAAGCATATGGTATTCAGTGTTGATTATGTCGTATTTATGGTCTAACTTGTCATGCCCAGTCTATTAACATAACGGTAAAAATAACGATAGGTGATATTGACAGCATTGCATTTAATTTGGGTATAAAAATAATAATATTATTAAATATACTGTAATAATATATCAAGTACACAAAATTATATTACTTAGTGTAGCTGGAAATGGAAGAGAATTTAATCTGTATCAAAAGAAGTGAAATCCCAATGATATCTAATCTTATAATATCATAGACTGCAAGTCAGTCTATTCCCGGCTCTGATAATCTACAGATAATTTTAGATTCAACTATAGTGTTTAGACACACTTTCCACTTCAACATCATCTCACATCTCTGTTGTAACATGATTCAAAACTCACTTTTCCAAAGCTGATGTAATTGAGTGTTGCATAAAATTTTGATGATAGTCATTAATACTTGAGTGTTCTTGTATGGGTCAGGTGGGAACAGGTGTCCTGGGTGTTTAACTATTGTTGAAGCGCTTACACAAAGGATGGGTTACATGTAAATTACAGGATCTGTAGGCTATCAAATACTTACATATTTTAAATACAGACTAACAAACGCAGAGTTAAGCTAAATTCAGAAATATGTGGTATTGTCTGGTTTGCTATTAGACTGTTCCACTTTGAATGTGAAGATTACAACAAGTAGTGGGGTATGACTGTAGTTGGACTGACAGTCACTGTCTGGATGTAGTCCAAGTGTGCTGCAAAGCCAGATGTTTCATGGCCACACAGCTGTTTGTCTGGCCGAAAACAAGCTCCACAAGTCCAACAAGAGCATCAATTGCTTGTCTTTGCATCTTAGTAATGGAAAACGGACACAGGTAATAAACATATTCAAGTTACAGCTACCACATCCCAACCTGCTCAGGTAAGACCTATGACGTAGTCTAACCCCTCCTGACTGTACCTGGGGCGCCTGAGAGGACTCAACAAACAAAGCGCGTAGGACTTTCTGGTACGCAGTGTAATAATATATCACAATAGGATTTATTACAAGTGGAGGAAAGGAGGAGGTAGAATTTTATCCAAAAAAAACACTTACAGACACAAAAGCCAGGTGAAGGTGGGACAAAGTTCTACTTGGGCTGTTTTCTGTGTTGGACTTGAATAAGTTAGCTAGTTACAAAAGTTCATTTCAAGGCTACTAATACAGTGAAAGGCCCAACACCTTACACATATTTCGAAAAGGTGTTCAAAGAAGATGGTATTACAGTTAACAGTTTACCGAAAGTGTTAAGTGAGTTGTGAAAGTCATTAAGAAGTGTATTTTTTTTTTAAATTAGAGACTTACCGAGCGGTTCGACCGCCGCTTTTTTGATCCACGCAGAAACATGGTTGTTGGTTGGATGTTAAAAAAAGACAAAGCGTTTTCCAGGGAACAAACGGAGGGAATAAACACCGAGGTCTAAATATTTTAAGTCACACCGTCTATCTTAAACTACATGATGTCCCCCTCAGACTGCCACAGACTCCTCCTTCCGCCTCAGCTAACTACTTTGGCAACTGACAAGCTAACCTAACTGAAAAATTTAACTTCCGGCTGAGCTTTTAGCGTAAAACAATCATTATCAACTGTGTTTGATATTTCCTGAGAAGAGACCAAATAAAAGCCAAATTAAGAAACACACTTTAAAAAAATAAACATGAGGTTATTTTAAGGGTCAAGATATTTACTGACAAACTATTTTAATTCAAACTGATAAACGTCCACTCTTTTATCTTGAAGGTGTGGGCACTTGACCGACATCCTGACAGTACCTTGCTTACTTGACGAAGCTCCAACTTTACCTCCCGCGTCCACAGACCTGGAGTCCTGGACCTGGACACAGGCGGTCCCAAAGTTTGCCCTGTGCTTCACCCAGGCTTCAAACCCTATTTTATAAATCCCTCTTACACTTTTAAATTCAGACCATGTTTAGTCTTTATTTATCCATCTGCAGTGTCTGGAAACATTCAGATTTATTCCTAAATAAATATTTTGACGAGGAGATATGAACACAGCTGTGTTTGGGGGAAAGTTTTTATTACACTCTGGTTGCTACAGCAGCAACAGCAGCATGGGGAATTAGTTTGAAATCAGTCAGTATGAGCCCAAACAAAGGATTATCATTCCGCTGCAGGTCTCAAAAATGAAATGGGTAGGCCTAACATTTTAAAGGCAGCATCGGAAAGCAAAAGTTGGAAAGGATTTTCATAAATTCACTGTAAGCTCAAAATGAAAAGGGGGGAAGGGGCAGCATGTATAAGTGTGTGCAATAGAAAATTTTCAGATGAGATTAGAGATCACAGATGCAAGCTGCACCAGGTCAGCGAAAATGATGGCAGAGTGTGAAAACATAGTAGTTCTGATAATATCTGAACACCAACAACCTGATGAGAGACTGGATCACGCATCAGGATAGCTATATTCATGTTTTTGCAATGTTAAGGCCTACTAACTCTTACTCCCAGCTGATGGGGCAAGAACCCTTTTATTTAGCAATTCATGTCAGATACTGACAGTCTGGTTCCATCTAGTGGCAATCTGAGAGAGCTTAAATACAGTATATCTCACAACATATGCAGTCAAATGAAGTTCTTGTTGAAAAAAGCTGTTATTAAATAGTTATGTTAATACATTGAGTTATGTCGTTAGATTAGTGTACAATATAAGCCACAAATACAGATTTTCTTTGTAGTAACAATGGCTTTTATTTCCCAAACAAGGCTGCTTTGAGTTTTGACATTAGAAACTGCAGACTGTTGTAAAGCATGTTAGAAAAAATAATAAGGAGATATTTTACTTAAATAACAACCATAGGGTAGAGAAAACAGTTACAGGAAGTATTCAAATTGTGATATTCACATCATAAAATTCCAACAATGTAATTTTTCTTTAGAAATGGATCTGTCTCATTAAAAGAGAACATATACTTAAAAAAACATGAACAAAAAACTTTACTGTACTACTGGACTGTATAAATGTCAACAGGAAAATATTCTGCACCATAAAAAGGTGTAACAAATGCATAAAGGAAAAAAAACCTGAGCAAAGTAGATTGGTGAAACAGGAGGATGACACTGTAATTTAAATAAACATGTGTTTTATAGTTAATGGAACGGTGCAGATTAAACTCTGACTAGTACAAGAACAGCCAAGACTCCAAATGTTTAGGAGTCAGGAATAAAAGATGAATAAGATGAAGGAACTTGCTATTTTGAATGAGATTTTAAGGCAGTGTAACACACAAGGAGCACTCTAAAGAGTAGTGATTAAAGCAGCTACAAGGAGATTTTTACTGAATTTAATACTGATGCCTCTATATGACCTACATAAACAAACAAGAGCATCAGTGAGAAGAGTGGCTATTCCTATACAGTTATAACTATATAGAAATAGCCACTCTTCCCAGAGACTTATATCAAAACCTACTGTCCACTGTAAACTGAAAAGAAAACGATGCAGTTATATTGTTTCTGATTGACCAAATCAATCGGGTGGGGGATCTCGAGCAGAGGCTGGTCGGAACCAATTATCATCAGTTCATCCACTTTTTAATTCTTTTTTTTGTTTTTGTTTTTTGCAAACCATAGCCCACACAATAGCAGCTAGCTGATGACAGGCTGCCGTCATGTTTGTTTATAACTGAAGTCACGTTTGATCAAGAAAGTTTCTGAGTCCCCGAAACCGCCACTCTGAAATCGTTTAGTAAGCTATAAAACGGCAAGTGTGTAGTTGTGTTTTGACTGAATCGTCGGGTGTGTGCGTTCTTAAAATTAAAATATCCATTAATTCTGTCGTTATGTTTGTGATTTCCCACGTTTTAAAAATCAGTTAGGATCTGAAAATCCTCTAGTGTGCACCAGCCATTACATGTGGCCTTGGTGTATGAACAGTACAAAAACAAAGTTAACTTTGTTTAACTGTTGTCATATTACTTATTATTCTTACATAGCCACATATACATATTACCTCATCATTTATGCATCCTGAAAACAGCTGTGTTCAAAAAAGAAAAACATATAAAAAATTAGTTAAGTATTCGCATGTACACGCTTTCCAGGTGGCAGTGCTCATGGGAAATGCTTCACTCTGGGAAAAACACTTCTGCATTTGTCCACAGGGGCCGCTCAAATTAGCACAAAATAAAAATTCCTTGTAGTTGCTTTAAGTAATAGAGACGGACACGCTTGGCCAGCTATAAAAACCTCACTGAACATAGAGAAAACACACTCGAGAAAAGCATAATTATCATGTTAAACAATTCCTAAAGCACCCCTTCATGTGTCAGTTACTTCAAAAGTCCAAATGACACAGTTACTACTTATTACAGCAGTCCATTAACAGTAGATGTGTTAGACAAACTGCTTAAGGACACCAGCCACTGCCTATTATTTGCAAATTTCCCTTATTAATTCAGTGGTACGTTGAGGTTGGAGTAAAGGTTGTGAGGGGAATTCTTCATGTAGTAGACATGTTTTTGTCTGACATGCAGGCATAGATGTGCAGTACAGTACCACTCTGGCTACGTCATACTCCTCTAAAGTACAGCCCTAAATTAATCTCTCATGTTCACACCATACAGTGGCAGTGATTATACTGTGACCTGTTCATTTTTACTGTCCATCGTCCCCTCTCTGATCCACTCTTCTGTTAACTTCTGCACAAATTCCTCTTTGTTCTTCTTTTACGACTCTGACAAAGGCACGACAGAGGCACATGTCTTGGGAGTGTTTAAACGTCATCTGTGAAGAAGAAAAACATCATGTTATACGTTTGAAATAAGACAGATTATCGTCATATAGGGCACGTTTTGAGTCTATCATAAAAGTAAATATCTGTTGCTCTTACTGGTGGACGCTGCCGGATGCTGCCTGGTGGTCTTCACTTGCAGGAAAATGGTGTAGGTATCATAGGCAAACAGCAGACCAGCGATCAAACCAAACACCTATGGAACAACAACTTATGATTAGAAAAACAAAAATAATTAAATTCACTGGTCAAATAAAACACCTGATTTTTATAGAAATGCTTTAAAAAAAGCTATAATGTACTTGTAATAAATCTTTCATATTTTTATGTTACATAGCAAAAGAGAAGTGCAGACTACAAGACTTTCAAAATTGTTGTGATGCTCACACCAGCTGACAGCTTTAGTCTCAGTCTGAGGGTGAAGAAACTACAAAACTAAGTCCCAAACAAACATGCGTGGTGTGTATATCACAGAAAAGCAAGTGTAAAAATAACGCAGATTAGGTGTGTGAAAAACTTAAGATTGTGATTGTGGTGGTGACAAGAGAGGTGAAATTTACCTTTAATCTACCGAAATCTCACTGACATCAGACAGTGGGCACACCACACAAATATTGTTTGAAAATTAATAAACTGATAAAGAAAAAACTAAAAATGAATTCTTAGAGAAAAATAATATTAAATGTCCTCAATGAAATCAAGCAAATAGAAATTGATACAAAATTAATTTTAACACCACCACAGGCTTTACTCTTTTGATTCTTGAATCAGTCTCTCGCTCTCTGTTTCTCGACTGGCGGTGGTGATTCGTGCATTTTTGATGTGTCTAATGCCTCCCTGTGTCCTGTTCATTTCCCATGAAGCTCGTTTAATGACTCCTATTGCTTCCATAATATCATTAGTGGCTGTAAGCTGCTCGTTAATTTGGTACTTATGTGTGTGTTTCTTGTGCACTGTAAATGGATGGCACTATTTTCTTTAGTCTCCAAGGTGATCAAACTATACAATAAAAAATCAGACTTGTTAGAAAACTGACAAAGACGTGCAAACTGTGGCAAACGGCTTGCGGTTAACAAGATACTTAACCAGGAAGGAAGCATGACAAATGAATTGAAAGGACGATATTACTCAATTCTTCCTGTGCACCTTCGCAGAGCGTTTGCGTATATCTCATATTACACACACAAATAAGCCACTTTGGTTTTCACCTGTTATATCAGTGATTCATAGATAATGGTTGTCAAAACAAACCATGAAACCAGAATAAGAAGAGTTTCAGCATTCAGTTCACGGCTGCTTAACTGACCCCGCCTGCTATAAGAGCGCCGTCCCCGGCCCCTCTAATCACACAGATCAGCGAAGTGATGATGTAAAGGAGAGCGCCAATACCAGCACGGAAAAGATCCTGCACAAAAAGAGGAAGGCAGAAGATGAAGCATTATGCAACAAGGTTAAGATTAATCTTAGGTTAAGGGGTAGGTTTGGCAAGTAGTAAATATGGTCTCTAGGGATTTAATGTAAGACAATGTAATGTCCCCAAAACTGACAGAAACACAACTGTGTGTGTGTGTGTGTGTGTGTGTGTGTGTGTGCTTGGTGTGAGACATGTAGAGGACTCACACTCCAGAGCCAGTTGACCACTAGGAACTGCTTGTCTAACTCCATCATGAAGATGCCGAAGAAGACCATGGCGAAAACCATCTCGCAGATGGCCACCGCGGTGTAGCCTCCATACCAAGATGCTGCGTAGCAGATGAGGATAATGAGACTGATGAGCTAGGAGTGATTGAAGTGAGAAGAGGGGGTGGGGAAAAGCAAGAAACAGAGAGATTAATGATTTTGACCTCAGAAAGGTGATGATATCCAAGAATAGTTCAGGGTTTTGCCAGAAAACTAACAGATGCTGCCTAAATTCCTCCCCTCTGTTAGACTTTGGAGGTCAGATTTGACTTGATAAAAAAAACATATTGATCAGCTGTAGTTCACCTGAGAGGGGAATAATCATCTCAGTGTTTAGTAATAGAAATAGAAAAAGCCAGTGAGGCAGTAAATTACTCCAACAGAACCATCATTGTTTCATTTACTCCAGTCAGTTCAACAATATCCACGTCCACAGAATAACAACCATTTTTGCCAAGAAAAAAATATTTTCTACACAAAAATACTGTTAGGGTGAGACAATGGGAGGGATTACAATGCACTCTGTCAGTCCGTCTATCACATGCTGCCCTCTTCATGGAGCTGTGTATGTTCCATTCAGATCATATTTTTCCATATGAGGGAAAAAAAGTCAGCGTGCATTCTTCTCAGTCCATTCCAGTGAAATGCTGCCAATGTGGAGAAATCATAAACTTAGGCTGCCTACGGCCCTGAACCAGAATCAGCCTTTTTTTTTTCAATACCGCTATTGTTGTTGCTTTCAAACTGAAAGTGTGGGCAGATACATTCGCACAACATATCACAGCTTTGAAGGAAATTTCAAATACTTATAAGTCCTTCTTATATACATACTTTGTTCGCCAAACAATATAATTTACTTGAAGACACTACACAGCATTAATTTTATTGTCCTTTTCTACAACATGGATTTGTAACTCCTTTGCAGTGCCCTGCACATTTGGGCTTGAGCATCTTAATCTTGTTAAAACCCTGTGTTGTAAAATGATAAATCACTATACCTTGTACCTTGAAATTTGCCTTGTACATTTTAAATTTGTATATACTGGAAAGATTTGAGCCTGCAGCTAAACATTTTCATTATTTATTTTCCTATTAATTGTTTGGTACAAAATCTGAAATCTGTAAAAATGAATAAATGAATAAAACTCACTTCAAATATCAACAGCTCAAGAAGATCAAATATCTTTTTGTGTCCAAACAACAGTCCAAAACCCCAAAATATTCAATTTACACAATTTAAAACAAGGAAAAATAAACAGATCTTCACATTTGAGAAGCTGGAACCTTAAAACATTTGACAGATTTGCCCGAAAAATTAAAACGATTATTAAAATAGTTGTGAGTTAATTTTCTGTCAATCAACTAATCGAATAATCAATTAGTCACTGTAGTTCTAATACACTTTATATAGCATAACATAACATTTACTACAAATATTTATATTTTTCTAGGTTTGAAAAAAATACTATAATTTATTTCTAACTGTCATTTTTAGTACATGTACCCTGAATTTGACAGTGTTTCTTTAATCATATGTAAAAGATTGAACTCAAGCTAGAATGAATTGATACACTCTTTAGTTACATATGATCCACTGAGCACTTGTCTGCACTGCTTTCTTGTCACAAGTCAAATAATTTATTCTTTGATTGTGTTACTAAATAAATTGAACTGTGACTGTATTTAAAAAAACTCATCTTGCATATTGCAATGTTTGATTCTCAGACAACTTGGTGGGGAGTGTCAAATCACGTGATGTAACTGACTTGATGGCAACTCTACATCTGTTACTACTGCTTCCCCTCCCCTCACCAGCAACTGTTACGCGCAGCGAGCCAGCAAGCCAGATGCATCAGTAGTTCATGTGTTCTCGAGACTGACACAGCCTGCCTCTGTAGAGTAGTGAGGCGGCAGAGGCCAAAATCTACACAAAGGAGGCTCTATTTAGGCAAGAGCCGGCTGCTCAGAGGGCAGCGGCTACTGAGGAGGCCGTCACACAGAGAAACACCCACTACACAAGAGTCTCTCTGAACAAGAAAGGCTGCGAGATGTTGACACCTAAATGTTTTCCACACAGCCGCAGATCTGTTTGCATGGGTCAGCTTTTAAGATCCCAACTAGGATCTATTCACATCAGTATAATGGGCTGCTCTTGAAAACTGACTGGAGGGAAAACTGTCGTGAACGGTTGGCTAATTATAGTCAGCAGCAACATGAGCGCCAAGAGTCAGTCCGTGGTACAGAGACACACCAAACAACATTTGTTGCTAGGGAAGTCACATTTTGGGGTGTGTGTATTGTGTGCGTTCAGCGTAGAATGTCGTTCAGTTTCATTTCCATTCATTTTAACTCATTTACTCAACCTTCATTCCCCTACTTTTCATCCACCCTTTCCCTTGATAAAAACATTATTCAAAAGGAGATTTCCTAAAAAAATGTTTCACGGCATAGGACAATGTGACCACTTCATATTCAAAATAATAAAAGCAGGGCGAATAATCATCTCAGTAAATGACTCATCCTGACTTATCGGTACTGACCTGTGCAACATATTTGCACTAAATGGGTGTGATTCTGATCTGTATGTTGTTCCGCAACTTCAAACAGGTTCAAATAGCCTAGGCTATGCCTCTGGCAAGCAGAAAGCCAAAACAAAACAAGTCTACATGTAATTTGACAAGGCATGGAAACCTGTGATTAAAAGTTGCTTAAAAAGCCGGAAAGATTTGCTGGAAGATTTGGTCCTCAGTAATCCCGACTGCTGTGGTTAAATACCACTATTTCCTATCAGATTGGACATAATGTGCATTTGTCTTCCTGTTGCACCTCTCCCTGCACTGTCAACTATTTCAGAAATGTATCACCAAAGATAACTTCCTTAAGGAGTTTACCAGGTTTTAGTAAAGACTTAAAGTGGGAGAGGAAACAACAAACTGCACAGTGTATCCAGTGAAGCAAGAATCTGTCCCATGATTTGCACACGGGAGATGTGTGCAAGGCAATTCACGCATTCTTTGTTCTCAGGACCAAACATCACACACAGCCTGGAATTTCCATTACCTCTGAGATTTTTTTTCTTTTTTTTTTTAAACAGTGGGTGGACCACTGACCACCAACATTTGAGAACGTGCTTTATAATGAGGTCATTGAGTTTTGAGAGCAGAGCCATTTTATCAGTGAAAAAAAGTGCTTTCTTTACTTTTTACAACTGAAACAGTTGTATAGTAACACTGAGCACTCTGTAAGCAATGGTGAGATACAGGTTAATACTCCACGGCAGAACTTAACTAAATATTTTAAGGTCAAAGTAAGTCATGTGTTAAGTGAACACACTGCAGGGAAATGCAAACAAAGGCAATCATGTGAAAAACGGTGGTCAAGGACAGTATAAATAAAAAAGGTCTTCCAGACAGGATGTGGTTGTTCTCTGCCAGGAAGTAGGAAACTTTAAACTACACACCTAACTTTAACATTATTAGACTGTTGCACTGATCATTACATTTCCACCTCTGTATAGAGTCCTGTTAATTCCAGCCACAATGTGGGGGGAAAACTTCATGAGCCTTTATACTAGTGGGAATGTGACAGGCATTGCGTTTTCTCTTTGCCATATTTGGGCTACTACTTCTCTGCCTACAAATAGTATGCAGCCTGTGGTAATGAGTAGAAAGCGAGATGCCTGACAACAGTCAGTGGGTCAGTTAACCCATATGACCTTTCATCTGCCATTAACGCTCAGCATTTGGCTCCTTGGTGCCAAATGAGAAATCAGTGGAGCAAAAGTGACAGGTGGAAACCCGTAACCTCCTCTTTTCACGATCCCTCAACCCCACTAGGCCGCATGCTTTTCATTCCCAGGCTAGATAGCTTCTCAAAAAGGGAGACACAACAGCTTTTAAGAAGAAAATAGAGATAAATGGTGACACGACTCCATAAAGCTAGGATAACTATCTCCTCTCTCTAGCTTAACAGTGTGAGAAAAATCAATGACAACCACATAGAGTACATTAACCCACTTTACAATCTATTAAATATTGATTAGCTGCAGGCTACTTTAGCAAACGTCACAAAGCATATTATAGCCAGTTCTGTAAGCAGTTGTAACCATCCATGACAAAGCTGCACAGTAGCTGAATGGTAGGCCTAACTTACATGTTAGCTGCCCAAGTCAGTGAACTTACTATTTCAGCTGCGAGGATAAAACCTTTCTGGGTCTTCACGTAACTTTTCAGCTTCTCCAGGCAGTTACCAGCGGCGCTAGACCCGGTTGTATCAGCCATTCTGAAATAACTGACGTATTTTCCGACAGGTTGTTATTAGGGCTTTATCGCCAGCGACTGACGGACAGTGTTTGAATAAGCAAATTTGTCTTTACAACAGCTCCAGTGTTGTTGCCCGCTGCTTCAGTTAGAAGGTGTTTCCCCTGCAGGTGGATGAACGTCTCCGATGTAAAGCCTCAGGGAAATATAGCCTGTTGGAGCTCAGTCACGACCACATCAGCTCTGGAGGAAGAAGTGACTGACTTGAGTTCAGCGTCAGCGGGGCGTTGGCTTTCACTTTTCTCAAGAGGAGTTGCTTCTGTGTGCACCCTGGGGCCGCTGAGCGGAGCTGATCCCGCCGGAAGGACCGGGAACAGCCAAGGGCGTCACTTTGTGTTGAAAAGTGGTGCGGACATTTAAGGACTCAATTTCCTGCATTCTCATGACATTTTCTGCAAATTTTATGGTGGAAATGTTTTTATTTATATGAATGGAAACAAAATTCATGTGGCTAGTGACAATTCAGTCTAATATAATGCAGTAATCTGCAACTTCTTTGGATAAGGCAGATCTGTTTCCTATATTTACATTGCATTTTATGTTTTCCAATTGTGGAAGTAAAGCTTGAATTTTTATTTGTTATTTAACATTTCTTGTTGCAAGCTATTTAATTTAAAAAAGCTATATAATTTTCAGAAAACTTTTAGCAAATGCTTTCAAAAAGTGCTGGGGACAAAACCAGCCATTTCAAAAAGTAGTGGGGACATGTCCCCACCGTCCCAAGAGTGTATGACACCTGATCGCGGCCATTGTAGACAGTTTATGACTCGTTGTTTCAGAAGCAGCCCAGAAGCGCTCCTCGCAGAGAAAAGTCTATTTTAGATGGAAGCTGAGTCAAGTTGCACAGAGCAGATCGAACCGGAAAGGTAGATAGACACACACGCATCATAGAGAATCCGGTTAATTTTCGAAATAAAATACCCAAGTGCAGGCTCACGAGCCACACAATTAAAACAGACAAAAAGAAGTAATTTAAATGTGCTGTGAACTGTCTGCGTATCTCCAGGTAAGGTAGGCTATTAATGATTGGCTGTGTTTTATCTATAAGGCAGTTCTTGGACTAGCTACCTACCTGAGCATTTTAACAAATCAAGGTAAAATATTGTTAACTGAGCTTATCTTAGACGTTTAAGCAGTAAGGCTGTTCCCCACTTTACAACATGCATTATCCTCTAGGTTAAAAACATTAGCTATTGAAAATTTATTGAACTTATACATTTGAAAAGGACATATTTCAGGCAAAAGGTCACTGATAATGGTGTTAAGGGCTTTTTTGGAGAATTTACAGCTGTAAAGGTTGTGAGAGCGATGTCCAGGACAGATGAGAGGTGATTTGATGTCAATGTATTCATAAATGAGCAAGCTATTGAAAGTACAACCTTGATTATTTAATGAATTTCATGAATTTCATTTTTGTTTACAAACTCACAGGTGGAAATGTTTTAAGGGTGGTCACTAGCTATTTTAGCAGTGGTTTGAGATTTCTATGTTAACAATTTTGTTTCCCCTAGGAGGCTCGGTTTCAACACCATTACACTAGTTTATGAATCTTAAAGAGGACTATGTAAAACACTTGCTAAAACGTTTCATACTTCTCTATAAGAAAACTTAAACTATACAAGATACTAGTTAGGTAGGTAGGTAGGTAGGTAGGTAGGTAGATCATTATTGATCCCATAGGGGAAATTGCGGTGTTGCAGCAGCAAAACTCGATCAGCAGCTTGATTGTTGATTGAGTTTGAAAAAATTCACAAAAATAGTGAAAAATGCCATCACAATGCTTGTTCTGTCCAACCAATGGTACAAAATTCAATATTATTAAAATTAAATGAAAATATTTAAAATAGTTTTGAAAAACAAACAAATCATCACATATGTGAAGCTGGAACCATAAACATTTGTTTTTGCATGAAAAATTCCAATCATCAGAATAGTTCAAAAAACATTTGATTAAAAAAACAGGTCTTAAGACTGTTTGCCACATCTAGTTGTTCATATTCATTCAACTCAAATCTTGGTATTTCCAACAGTTGATGAAGGCATCATATCTGAATTGTTGTATGATTTCCAGAGGATGATTTCTACATTTGTGTGCACAGGCCAAACCATGGAATTAAATTATATTAATTCTGAGGTGTCATTACCCGCTCTGTGAAAGTCATTGGACTATACTTTAATTGCATTTTACACATTAATTTGATTGCCCATGAACTGCAAAACGTTTTGGACCACTAGTGTGTCTACAGTGCAGTTTTGCAGTCTTAATATGTGCTGTGTAGCTCTTAAATCTTGGTCTTCCTTACATTTGTTAAATTCATTCTCAGATTTAGCAAAATGAGGGGAGGCGACTGAGGAAACCACTTCAGTTGATACACTCCCTGAACGACCAGGGAGTGTCATGCAGAGCCCTCTTGCACCGAAATTACAAACTGGGTCTAACTAACCTGAATACTGGCCCACTACCTGCAGGAAATGGTGCCTGCTGTACTGAGAATTATAGGCCAGCCACAGAAATATCTAAACACCATCTGCATCTTTTACAACTTTCTTTTGAAACTATAAGCTACGATCACAAAATAGACCAAGCTTGTTCACCTTTATCTGTGTTGCTTTGCTGTGTTTTGAACACAGTTTATTGTAGAACTTTTTGTACTTGTACTTTTTAGGACATTTTCTGTTTGTTTGTCCTTTAATAATCCCAACTCAGCCAAGTACATGAAAAGACAATCAACTCTTATGAACAGAAGTACACATATTAACCTTCAACAGAATAATTTCATGTTTATTTAATTTTGTTTCACATGGATCCCATATAATAAGAATACAGCAGAATTCTGGAGAGTCTTGGATATTTTTTTCTCTGACTTATCATTATCATAAATACTAATATGAATACATCATACAATACAATAAACACAGCACTATCCCAAAGGCATAGAGTACCACAAGACATCATTCACCACTAACAACATAGTATATTTCATTTGAGCATATTTATAAGACCTACAGTGAAAGGGAGATAAAGAAACAGAAGTGGGGGGACTAGAGGAAGAGATAAAGCCAGGTGCTTCTACACTGCCTGAATCAAAGAACCCTGATTTAAGAAAAAAAAGAAAAAAAAAGAGTAAATCCAAGGCTGTGCAGTGGATCGATATACCGGAGATGGACAGCAATTCATCCTAATGAGGACTGTGGAAGCAAAACTACCAATCAAGACACATCTCTTACCACTTGGCAAACACGATCTTGTATATCCAAACAGAGGACTGGCAGTAGGACAGGTGTATTTATATCCGGAAAGAAGTAATTATTGCAGCACTTGCTTTGTGCTTTGAGCATAATATAGCAGAGCTGCTGTATGTGATGTGCAGTAACCACCACCACCACCACCACAGTAATACTGTGTAGCCTCTCAAATATGTTTAGGGATGCTTAGGATATATGGATGCATGCAGTAAATTTTGCTTGCTATCAGAAAGAGACGAGATAGGATTGAGGATGCAGGAGAAGTATATATGGAGACATATTGTTCAGATGGCCCCATGATAATATGTGTTCTATGGTATAACCAAGGTCTTAGTATACTTTATTCTCATTTACCTAGAGTTCTTGTTAATGTGATTATGTATGTCAGTGATTACAGTGTGATAGAAACACCAGTTAAAAAACTATATGACTCTGTCTTACAACTTTCTGCATTACATAAAAGGCGATCAAAACAGGACGAGGTTCACTGATGACATGAATCCAAACAAATAAAACAAACACGCGCTGCTAAAACTGCTGAATCAGTGCCCTGATTCACAATTTTCATAATGACAGCACACTGTAGCAGTTAGGAGTTGCTACCACACTCACTAATTTTCTTAACTTTGTGATTTCATATGTCAGGATTTAAAATAGTCTGTGTATTACAAGAGTTTATCCTTGCTTGAGAGCGATGTTTGATGGAAAAATATATATAAAAACACAAATAAAGTTGAAACAACCTACTTAAAACCCACTATCATCTATTCAATGTACTATACATCACTCTTTCTCTGCTCACTTTTTATATCAATGATTCTGTTTTTTCAATATTTGCCATGAAATTTTCAGCAGCCTTTACCCTGTTTCATAAATCCTGTCAGTTATGGTGATCAAATGATGCATAATGAGAAAATCTAAAACAAAAAGATGTTCATAGATTCTGAGATGAACAAATAAAAACATCACGGTGCTATGAAGTAGTTAAGGGAATTGAAGGGCAAAGGCTAAGCTATGTGAGCTCCTAAACAGAACCAAAGTAAATGCAATTGAATAACTCTGTGCTCAACATTTGTTGTATAACAACTTATATGGAGTGCACAATTATTCAACTGTGTACATGTAATCATATATATCAGCATGTTGATATTTACACAGCACAGACAAATACATTCTCCCAAGTTAAATATTACTAATTTTTTTTTTCTTCATAAATGTAAGTCTTTCCCATTACAAGATTTCTCTTAAATGTTCGTCAACGAATGTTTTGGTATTTGTATTCAAGTTTTTCTCGTATAACCAAACAGACAATCCACTGTTGTCTTCTACAGTTAAATACATCACGAGAATAAACATCATGTTACAGCAAAGACCCATTTCCCCCTTTTTGCCCCCCACTCCCACCCCCTTCCCCCCCACCACACACACAATCCTGCTCCCCAGTGGTGTTACCCCCCTCCCCAGGCCCCACCAGTTTCTGCCCTCCATGCCTCCCATCCTCTGCCTGTCAACTCACAGATGCACAAATAGACAAACAGAGGAGTGTGGGAATGCAGATGGTGGTCGAGAGGCACCCTCCAAAATCACTAGGTGACCCTGGCTACAGGAAAAAGGTGGAGAAGCGAGAGACAGAGAGAAGGAAAATATTAAACTTATAGCAAGTGTATTATCACATGACTTACATGTTGAACATATAAACAAAGCTATGGCTCAATAAATATTACATATTTTAAAAAATGATATTGACAGTTCAGAAATGACCAGTGAAGTAGCAGATAGCACCTCCTCTGTGATTCAATAAATGTAAAGTAAACATAGGTAACATAATGTTATATTGTATATAAAGAGTATATATACATTATTAAAGCATGGGCACAAGCTGAAATTTAAAAAAACCTGAAAGATTTGTTTCAAAACTGTATTTCTCTAGAATATTCAAGATTAAATAAGTAACAATCAAAGTAAAAATGTAACTGAAACAACAGCTTAGAAGTCATAAAAGAAGACAAAATTTAGCCATCCTGCAGGTATTCAGTATAGAGAGCTGGTATAACTCTGCCTTAAAAGTAAAAAGCTTCTATAAGCGAACCCTAAACTATGATGCTGAAGGCTGTGGCTTGCCTTTTTTATGTTTAGAGTGCAGTTTTAGCTCATCAGGTGGAGTATTCTACAGCCTCAGGGCACTATACCAAAAAGCACTTCCATGCATGGTTTTAAGACTGCTACAGGGTTGCAGAGGAGCCGAGCAACTCAAAAAGCAAAAAGAGCAGGTGAGCACATAGAGCCAGTGGTGGCATATTTACTCAAGTAGTGCATTTAAGTAAAAATTTAATGCACATGTACTTTACATAAGTGTACTTTTATAACAGTGTTGTTTATCTGAGCTCATGAAAAGTTTACTTTTTAGAGATTTGTGCTTCTCACAGGACAGTGACACTACAAATATATGATGATCTTATCGAAAATTATGCATTGCTGTAGATTAATTAGTAGTTAGTTAGTAAAACACTGACAGGGAATATTCTTCTGCTGAATTAGTAACATTTTTTGATGCAGGACTTTTACTATACTTCCATCACTGCATATAGCTGAATGAGATCACAACGTTACTGTTAAAGATGGCTATACAATAGACTGCAAGTCAAATGTTTTGTACATCAACCATCCACCCTGACTTCCTTCAGTCAAGCAACAGTGTCATGCTCCTTTCACCTTTAAAAGCATATGTTGTGTCAGCGAACAAATGTTGCTGTCATCTTTCTGGAGAGGACAGTCATCATTTGCGTGACTGCAAATCGTTTGTCTGGAAAATGTAAATATGGGCTGTTTTTAAAGAATAGATAGGCATGTGAATAGTGTTTAATGATACACTTAAAAATCTTCAGGTCATCTGAACAAAGAACCAATGCTATCTTTCTGGTTCAGAGAGTCTCTGCTTAGAGGAAGAACTCTGCCCATACATTCTGATCATCTACCCACAAAATAGCAAGCAAAAGGCACCTAATAAAAGTAAAATATTGACATTAATGTGAGGTTGATATCTAGCAGGTGTCTTTGTAAGCCTCATAAATACCACGTTTACACAATTTATCCATTTAATTGTGCTTAAATTAATGATTAGCCTAGATCATTATCTTATACACATAAAATCTATTTAAATCTATTCTAACCAGTTGATATGTTCTACATATTTACACTCACCGTCCTGCAGCTGTGGTTTGGCTGGACAGGCTCACATTTGATTAGAGTAGGAAGTGGGCTGCTGCTCATAGCCCTGGCTGTAACCTCCTTCCTCATTGTAGCCTCCCTGCTGGCCGTACTCTGGCTGGTACCCTCCCTGGGAGCCGGCGTAGGGGTCCTGCTGACCATAGCCTGCCTGGCCAAAGGAATCGGGGGCAGGCTGCTTTTCCTGTGATGGGACGTATGTTCCAGAGAAGGCAGCCATCCAACCTGTCTCCTTGAACACAAACCAGAGGTTTCCTATCCACAGGATCAGGTTGATGAAGCCAAATGCCTGTGGAGCAGAGAGATGTTTGGAGATATGTGTTTGTTAGGGTAATTTCTTGTTTCTTCTGATATCAACTCAATATATTGCATATAAACATCTGGGACATACCACAGAGGTGTTGAGGCCAGAGACCTTGGGGTCGTGGACCTCACGGCAGCGATTCTCTTCTTCCTCACAGGCTGAGATCAGAGGGATGACCCTGTCTGGATCAGTGGCTGTTTTCACATCTGACAGGCCTTTAGCCCAAGCACATGCGGATACCAGCCACATAAAGGCAAATACCGCCGACACAACAAAGTCCTGGAAATCAGCAAGACATAAAGATCACCTTTACTGCAAACAACACTAGATATTAATTGTAACACATGTTGAAGGACTTGTAGGTCAAGAACGTGTCAGCCATAAATTAACTCACGATCTGAGCCCCCTTGCAGTTTTCGCGGTACTTCTCCAGCAAGAAACAGTACACAGAAAGGGCTGCCATTGAGTAGAGGAAGGAAAAGACACCGATGGTGACAAAGAACTCCGCTGAGGAGGAGTAGTCCCCGACCAGGAATAGCCGTTCAGGTTTCCCTCCCTTACAGGTGGGAGCATCAAAGTAAACCTGATGGAGCCTGAGAATAGCGGGAGAGAGAGAGAGAGAACTGAAAAGGTGCAAGCTAAGAAATAAAGAGGTAACAGGTGATACGTTTCTTATATGTGAAACACCTTGTGACATCACTGATCTGGAGCTGTGTTTCTCTTTGACAGTTTCATCTATTATTTATTTTTTTGTAAAAATGATTTATGCAGTCCATAATAAAATACTGCTGAGGATGCTATTTTAAAGGAGAAATTTTTGTGAACCACACTTATTCGTCAGATGAGAATATTGACAGACATCAACGGGGTATTAATCAAATATGAAGCTACAGACAGGGATTGTTACCTTACTAGCCTAACTATGTCAAAAAGTAACAAAATCCACATACCAGCAAAGCTCATTAATGAACATATTATATTAATTTAATTTGTCTAAGAAAACAAATTGTAAAAATATTGTGGTTTTACAGGGTTCTATGTGCTGGACTACAGAAAGCCCTTGGCAAGAAATAGTCCAGCACACAACCCACCGTTATAATTTTATAACTTTTGGACAGAGCCAGTCTAGCCAGGTTCCAGGTTTTATGCTAAGCTAAGCTCATCACCTGCCTGCTTTAGCTTCATATTTACAGACATGAGAGTGGTATCGAGCTTTTCATCTAATTCTTGGGAAGAAAGCGACAATGTGTATTTCTCTGTTCCTTTAGTTAAAAGGCACTGCTATACAATTTCCTATTATAATCACGCTGATTTAGGCTTATGAGCTTGTTAACTAAGCTAATGATTGTCTAAATTAGGAATATTGGAAATTCAAGGTGTCAAGGTATATATTTTGTATTTGATTTATATTTTAGAGATTAATTATAATACAATGAATGAATGAAATCTCAAAAGCTAGTTTTCAAAGTAGATCTGGGTATGCCATAATTAGCTTTACCATCAATAAGAGTAACTGGCTCCTGAGTGATTTATTTTGATATGTGCACTGAATGTGTGTTTGCAGTTTGTAAGAGCCCACAGTTGTATTTTCCATAATATAGAATATGTACCTGAACGGATATTCAAATTCTACTTCTATGCCCAGGTCACTCTCTGTCCGGTTTTTACACTCCACGCTCATCTTGAACATGCCGGAGTAACTGCCACATGTCGAGAAGGCGAAGATTGCAAAGATCTGCGAGAAAAAGAGGAAATAGGAAGAGGAAAGTATGACACAGCATCCTGTGACCTTTTAATATTTCACAGACAAACTGTCATGGTCACATACTGTATCTACAGTTAATATCAGATCATGTAACCGTGTAAACAAAGAGCTCCAGTGCAAACCGGCTGCAGACCGTGCTTTCACAATCTGCCTCAAGCAGGCCTGCTTGAGACATTGCAGGAGGTGAAAGCACCTGCTGTACACAGAGTGCAAATGAATGCAGTGTTATCACCGGGTAGCATGGCAAGGGCTGCACCTATTGTCATGGTTACCATTACAAATGGTTGATGTGGCTTTGGTTGAATGATTGATGATTTGTATTTTTGGTACAGCACTTATTGTGCATTTGTTTATTACTTCAGGTTCACACAGCTCAGTCTTGTTCTTCAACTCCCACTCACAGCCACGTAAACAGCATAAACAGAGATAATCTCATGCTCTGTCTCTCTCTCTGTCTCTCACACACACAGCAGATTAGACAAATCAGACTATTTTTACCACACCCTCCCTACGCTGCAGGCCAGATCCGATTGGATGAAAAACCCAACTATAATTCTGACTGAGGTGCTCTACCATCTGTCACCAAATACTCAGCTACAAGCTCCTGCAAAGCCAGTCACAACCACACACACACACACACACACACACACAGACATGAGCTCATATGCACACCCACACAGACACACAGACACACACACACACACACACACACACACACACACACACACACACACACACATTCCTAATTGTAGTTGTGTAGTACTATCTACTTGCTGCAGGCATCTACACACTAAACTATTAACAGTAATCTGTTAGCTAACGTGAGTCGGAGGCTCGTTTAGCCTCACTGTGATCACTTTACTCATCCCTCTCTGTCCCTGCAGGTTTTTGTCCTCTCCCAACATCTTAAACACCTCCCCTTCCTGTTGTTGGTAAAAGACTAATTAACAGGTTTTATTAACCAATGCAAATGATGAGAGTGGTAGCATTAGTGTGTGAGAGACGGGGGAGAGGAGACTGCTGTACATTTCAAGCAAAGAAAAAACTAATTTGCCATCTGCAGTAGAGCCTTTCAGTTAAAAATTCAAACTAACAAACAAAGAATTTCTCCATCATCATTACGATCTGAATCTACAAATTTTAAGAATATCTGAACTTAATTATAAATTGTACCTGTATGTCACTCTGATGCACTTTGGACACTGACAAATTTGAAATCAATTAGATTGTAAGAAAAGGCCTGCCAAATGTGTTTTAAGTAGTGATTTCCCTTTAAACCCCAAACAGAATGACAGGCTGTAATGCTGCTGCAGTTGTACAATTAATCAACACCTACAGCATGTGCAATAACTGCAGTATCAGCACAGTCACTCACACAGTGTGCATTGTGGTATATTTTATCCTAAAAATTCTAGTTTAGTAGGCCTATAACTGCCTCATTGCACTACTGAGGCTGTTTCATTATAGATCTCCCTGTGTCCATATCATTATTTTATTATCCCTCTGAGACAGTAAGACATTAAGATTTCATGAGAGGTGACTAACAACATTTTTTGTCCCAGCTTTACATTTGGGGCTTGCTGTCTTCTTCTGCAGAGTGATTTTGGAAAAAATGAAAATGCTAACAAGGGTATGATTCTTTAGTTTAGAAATAATCTCAGCAACAAACCACACTGCTGCTTCAACTGAATCCTCCTAAAGTGACACAATGTTATGAGTCAAAGGATTCGGATCACACTAATATGAGAAATCACTGGGAGAGTAGCATATTTACATGTCTATAAATGTATACCGTATATGAAATTGCACATACATTCGTCAATCGTTTTACTTTCATATAGAAAATTAGCTTTTTTTAACCTTATAACACAAAATGTAATGTAATGTAAAATACGTTCCACATGTAGACATCATATGTGCTGTTAAGTCTAGTCTTTAAGACTAGAGTCTACGGCCATGCCAGCAGCTCTGTGAGGGTTTAATAAGGTGTAACTGGCCCTGATGTTGCACTGCACAGCCCAGACTCTAACTTGCGACCTTGGGTGTGGGATGCAAACGTGCTGACAAGGAGGCTAAAACCTATGGGCACTAGCATCTGCTGCCAGTACATCTCTTAAGGCATCAGGGAGTGAGGTTTACTCACTGCACAGTCTAGCTGGCTACCATTACATGGGCACCAAAGTTAAGTGCGCTAAATGCTTACGCCAGCATGCTAACTTGCTTACAATAACAATAACATACTGATATTAAACAGGTATAATATTTACCATGTTAAGCATCTTAGTTCAGCATGTTAGCATGCAAATTAGCACCAAACACAGGCTGATGGAATGTCATTAGTTTTGCATAAATAAAAGTATAAAACAAATTGACCTTTTTAAATTTTGACCTGATGGTGGTGCTATATGAAAAGTTAAGGAATCACCAAATCTATTACAATACATCCTAAAGGAGACATGAATGTCTCAACCAAATGTAATGACAATCCCCCAATAGATCTTGAGATATATCCGTCTAGACCAAATTGGTAGACCAGCCGACATCCCCACAGCAAGAGCCACGCTGCTAGCACGGCTAAAAAAAACAGTAGTACGGAAAGTGAATCTAAATGGGAGGCACTACACCACAATTAAGTGCTGTACTTTTATGGTGATATATGAGTGGAAGGAGGAGTGATGGAGGAGGAAGAGAGGACCAGCCACACTGAGAAAAAGAAATGGTGGCACACTCAGTGTTAGGTGTCATGGTAACACTGTTGGCAGCATCACACAGTGAGGAGGCAGAATCTGGTTTCTGCCCCTCCTGGTATGCTGGATGGTTGTCAGCTCTACTGTGCTGAGAAGATACATGATCTTACATACTCAGGCACATAAAATCTGTCTGCTACTGCTTTTCTTTCACTGTCTGTCTTTCTGATAAGCTACAACAAAATCAACAGACTATTACACATTAGGATTAGCCCCAGAGTGAATAAGGCTCACAAACAGCCTTTTTTATGTTTGCTGGGAATGAGTCAGAGTGAAATTTAAATGCAAATTAAATTCCACATAGCAGTGCCCTTCCTGTAGCGGAAGAGGCAGTAGGCTGTTTGCGTACACTATGGTTGGAGCTCCACATCAGCTTTATTTGGGAACTCAATGTCTTCCAACATCCATCAAATCTAGGCTTTGTCAGCACTATTCTCCAGAGAGAGAGAGAGAGAGAGAGAGAGAGAGAGAGAGAGAGAGAGGGTGGAGAGTTGTGCAAAGCTACATGAGTCACACATGTTACAAAAACGGAGCTCAGAAGCTTTCATAATTCAAATGTAGATAGGATTTTTTTTCAGATTTTTTATTCTTATCCGTTTCCATTTACTCTCATCTCTCTAATTTAAATTTGTATATATGAACACTGCTGACAACTGGGTGCTTTTTGTTTTCAATACAGTAAGAAAAAGCCAAAAAAGGTTAGATTCTACAGAAGCATCATTTTCATTGCTGCCTGTTTCCACTGAAAGGGGTGGCTCCTCTCTGCCCTCCTAAAAAAACACTGTGTTGCTGGTTGTGCATGCCCATATTAATCCAGAAAAAGCAGCAGCTCCAGCAGCTCCAGCAGCTCCTCCTCTCCTCTGACGCTGAGGCATGCAGGTCCTCTGACAGATGATTCATGGGCCCTGGCCTCCTGAGCGGGGCTGCTGATTGGTGGTTGTGCTTCTGTGACCCAGCGATGAGGTGCTGGCACACTCACACAGCTCCAGGGAAGGACTACGGAGTCATGCAGCACACTCAGGCCTCTGACTGTTCTCTAGCATATCTGCAGAGCCCATTACAGTGAGGGTCTCTGTCAGAGCTGCTTTGGCACGCATGTTTTCATCTGGGTAATGCTAAGGGTGTTCTAATAATGGAGATGAGGGGTGTGGGCTAAGAATTATGGGACCCATGTGCAGGAAGTCATCCCCTCCTCAGTTGTCTTCTCAGCTACTCTCCCAAAACATATACAATACAATTACAATGAAAGTATATATTTTAATTATCAATTATCAGGAACATTGAGCTAATTGAAATGATTAGTGCTTTACTAAGGTTTGTTTAATCTGCCAATTATATTCTTAAATAATCAGTTAATCTAGTTTTCAGATGTCGGGAAATAGTGAAAAAAGCCTGTTATGATTTTCCATAGCCAAAGGTGACCTCCTTGGATCGTTTGTTCAGTTAACGCATCAGTCAAAAATCCAAATATATTCAGTTTACTATCATATATCACAAAGTAAAGCATCAGATCCTCATTTTTGAGAAGCCAGGATGACATTTGTTTTGGTGTTTTTGCTTGAAAAAATGGATGAACCGATTATCAAAATAGTTGCACATTGTTTTTCAGTCAATCAATTAATCAATTAATTGACTAATCATTGTAGCTCGAGGAATGATTTTAGCACTATGTTGCTAACTGGCTGCCATAAGCACAAACCTGAACCAGCCAGAACCAGTTCATAACATTACATCACAACGTAACTTTTAAGTGCTGTGGGGCCTACACGGGTAATTAGCATTACTATTCCCGCCACTGTGGTGCTGCATCTGTAGAGAGGCACCACTGTTAACCCTGCAGCCTCTTCAGTATGAGCATGCTGCTGCTGCTGCTGATAGACGGCAAACAGTGCGGATGACAACACATTGTATGAAGTTGTCTGTTATTGTAGGACAATATCTTTAATATTTAATCGTCATTTATTTTCTCATTTAATCAATGAATCTTTTGAGCCACAAAATTTCAGAAAATGTGCATCACAATTAAGCCAAAGAAAATCAGTTTAAGGACAAAGAAAAGCAGTAAGCCCTCACAATGGAGAAGCTGGAGACAGGAAATATTTGGCATATTTGCCTGATAAATAACAAACGATCAGTTGATTAGTAGAAGAGCTGCTGTAGTTGCTAATTGATTACTCCCATAATTGTTTTAAAGGACCTGGACAAATGTATCTGTGAAAATCTTAATATATTTATAGACAGGATACAATGTCTTAAGTAGGTCTTGTTCAATGACATCCCCTGAAAAAAGAAACAAAAAAAACTTTCTCTTTAAGATGCAGAAGTTTTACAATCATTGAGCTAAATTGAATAATTCAGTAAATCTATTTACGTTGTTTTCTTCATAGATAAACTTATAAATGAATTGTTGGCTGGCTCCATCATCTGCATGAGGAAATGGAGCACATGAGGGAGAGGTAATAATCTGCACATAGTACGCAGAGGTCATGTCCTCTGAGAAAGATTTGACAAATTGTCATTATTTTCCTCAGTGAAATGACACAGTGTTACTACAATAGTGACGTAACACATCCTGCTGGTGTGTCCTGCTCAGGCCTGCTGGGGCAGTATCACCACCACCATCAGGACACAAAAGACTCCTCAATATTAACCTCAGTCTTTATGTGAATCAATTTAAGACAGTAATTATTAGACCTAAGGTGGAGTTATTGTAATATTTCTAGGGAAAAGGAAAAAAACATCTGATTGTAAACCCTCATAAGAGAGGGTTCAACTGTGAGAGAGTGTAGAGCCACATCCATTATTAAGCCCCATGCAGCTTTATGACCTCTGTGTGACAGAAGGTCACAAATCTGTCAGAAGAGACATGGCAATGTTATTTATTGCAAACGATACAAGTCACAAGTGTTTCATCCATAACAATATTGTATTCCTGTGGAAGATTTGTTTTTATTAAAATGGAAAAAGTTAATTGCAGTTGCCCATAAACATGTCAAATGGAGGACTTACCCACTGTAGAATTTTTATAAATCCCAGAGGTTGTTTGAGTACCGTGAACTGCCCTTGGGCCACCAACTGCCAAAACAAAACAAAAAATCAGCAATGAGCAGAGTTTATTATTAACATTTTCACACTGTGCGAAATCAGCCTCTATCAGCAGACCAGGCATGATGATATGATGATGCTGACACAAAACTAAATTACCCACAGGCCTGGTCTACTGCTGGCACATGCAGGTGTTTGTTATATGGAAAATATCTGCTAGTGAATAAAGTGACTCAAGTATCACAGCTGGCATCTCTGAGGCCATAAGAGATGCTACACAACTACAGTACAGTTATTTTGATTTTGACTTCAAAAGCTGTGGTATGTGTGTGTGTGTGTGTGTGAGAGAGAGAGAGAGAGAGAGAGAGCTCCTGCCAGCATAACAATTAGACAAAGCTGATTAACTGACTGTTTCTCTGCTCTCTTCCTGCACACTTCACAACAGTATTTAAAAATGAAATAAATTGGTGAGAAAATCTCGCGAAATCTAACTAATTGATTAGGGGGGAAAGGAGGAAGCATTTGTGCGCAGGTGAATGCGACATCGCAAAAGGAGGCTGTGTGTCCCTGTGTACATCAATAAATGGCCGCACTGGAATAAACAGCAGTGAAGGTTTTCTCTCTTAGGCTGGGGGGTTCATTGTTTCTCCACATAGCCGATGCTATGGATGCCATGCCAAACATCCATATTAAACAGATGACGCATGCACTGACAAAATCATGTTTCAGAGCAGTCTTGCAGCCTGACATCCTCTCATTTCTCAAGAAAGCCTTAATGGCTTTGTCACAAACAACACAACTATCTGAGAGATGAGCTGTTCGTGGCCATAGGGATGCAGAAGTCCGTCCTCCTGCGCGTCAGGCCTACTGCTGCGGCTATTCGAAAACACCAAGGGCCCTTGGAAATTAATAAGATTCCCGTTTGTTATCTTAGCAACAGCAGGCTAATTGAGACGTGAGCGGTCTAAATCAATTAGCCGAATCCCTGGAGATAATAGGCTACATCATCTCATTCCTTACGCTAAATGTCATCGCTGCAGCAATCTCTGGACATCCTACACATTTCTGGACCGTCAGCGGGCCGCTCCAACACATCTACTCCAGTTTCAGTCGTGGAAAATTGCCCAGTTACATCGCGATCTGTCTTACATTTACACCATAACAATTTGTAACCTAGAAAATTGCACATTACTATTTCGACTCCAAGGGATCGCAAGCATTGCATTAAAACCTCAAGCTCGGTGCATCAATGAGAAAAAAAATATTTATTTGAGCGCACCACAATGGAAATTTTTTTCCTTCTTGAATGAACACGAACAACCGAACAAAACATTAATGAAATAGCTGATTTTCTTCCCAAAGCCTTACCTGGTTTACAACATCCATCTTGGCCGCTTACTCGCTGATAAGAGGATCAGAGGGGCGGAGGGAGGGAGGCGTCTCATCTGGAACAGCCCAGGGGAGGAAGACGCCCAGGAGGAAGAGCGGTGGCTGAGAGGCG
Organism: Lepomis macrochirus; assembly: GCA_024633595.2. NCBI lineage: Eukaryota > Metazoa > Chordata > Actinopteri > Centrarchiformes > Centrarchidae > Lepomis > Lepomis macrochirus. The sequence goes on along the minus strand of JALXJV020000014.1, from coordinate 23,827,396 downwards.
AGTACGTGTAAAGCGTAGTGACGCCACATAAATCATTGAACGCTGGAGTAAAGACGAGCCGAGCCGTCTGTCCAATCGAGGCGCTGCTTTATTCTAAGGGGGAGCAGAGATTGCCCGGCGGTTATAATACAGAGAGGAGCGCGCGACTGTTCACGCTTTGGTAGACAGAAGGAGGAATGTAAAAGGGGAAATAACAAGGCCGGTAAAGGATTGTTAACGGCTGCTGGTCATTAACCTGACTTCCACAAAAAGTATTTTTAGAACTCTATAGCTCATCTTTTAGTAGGTTATCTCTTATAGGAAAGGTTTATTTTGCACATTAAATGGATTGGGAACGTTCAGAGAGAGTTCAGATGGCATACATCATATTCACTTGGCTAAGGTACGAACTGCTAATCAGAAACAGAAATTAACATTCACACACCGATGGTACAGCAATCATTGGGTTCAGTATCTTGCCCAGGGACACTTGACATGCAGACTGGGAGAGCTGGGTGATCGGATGTTCTGTATGCAAATAATAAAGTTAGAATGTGTGCAATTTAACAGTGAACAAAAGACACACATGGGTTACCGTTCTGCATGATTCTTTTTTCTCTTTGGGGAAGTGAAACCCAGATGTCCATCTGCTGGTCCATTAATGGCTTATTATATAATGCACTCTTTTGTATTTTGCTGCGGTTTTCAACATTACCATTATAGCACTGCTGTAAAAAAAACAAAGGACCTTTCTGTTACAGTACACTGTTCAGAATTGAGTGTTATAACGGCACAAGAATAAACAAAAAGAGAAAAAAAACACAGACTACAATAAGAAAACATAATGCTTTATTTTTAGTCACAAAACTCCACAAACAAAACTTTGCTACGAGTTTGCACATTTAATATTAGAGGTAATTCAATATTTGGTGTATTTAAATATTTCTCTCTCTCTCTCTCATATATATATATATATATATATATATATATATATATTCAAATTTTACAGTTTATACAGGTGTATAAAGTGACAATTCAAGTATGGTACAAAGTAAGAATACAATGCAAAAAATGGTCATAATAATGCTAAGAGCCACAGTTTTCTGTCACATGCAGCAGTCTCTTATGCAAAACACTGTAGTCGTAGTATTATATAGTGCTTATCTTGTTGAGTCCATACTGACATCCACTTAAAATCAGTATGTGTGTGATTATGTGGTGTGTGCGTGTGTGCGTGTGTTTTGGCATTCATAAATAAAAGCTTGTCTTAACCAACTCAACATTTTACCCTCGGACAATTAAGGACCCATTTGTATCACATCATCCTTAACATGTGCTGTTCAGTCCACTTTTCTCCACAGCAGATCTAAACACACATCACATAAAAGATTTTGTTCTTTTTTGTACAATCTTCCTACCTCACTTTCTCACACAGTTATTTTGGTTTTGCTGATCTCAGTAGGAAATCACACAATTCATTTCATCAGCGAGTTCATCCTCAAAGCGAGAAATCGACTGACTGGCTCCACGAGCTATGAGGTCAGCAGCAGTGCTCTCCATCTCGTCCAGGCTCATGTGGCAGGCTTCAGCAATCTCCCGCTTGGCAAAGCTAACAAACTTCGGGTCCCTGGCGTAGATGCCGAGACCCTCTGAGATCAAGATCTGACACAAGCAAGGGAAAAGTAGAAGCAGAGTAACAATTACGTAAAACAGGGATTATGTTTTCAGTAATAAGCAAACGTAACATGCTCGTCTATGTGATTATCTTTATATCCAATGCACAGAGGGTTTTATCAGCTGAAAGACTCACTTAGTCAAATTGAAATGCCCTCTAGCCACCAGTGAGTGGTAACTTTATTTCTGTTATCACAATGTAAATAGTACTGTAGCAGCAAATGGACAGTGGCGGAAAGTAACCAAATACATTTGCTCAAGTCACGTACTTAAATACAATTACTCAAGTACTATCCTTAAGTACAATTTAGTTACATTACAGAGTCAGATGATAATGCAAAATATAATCAACAAATACATTCTATTATTAGGGAGGCTAATAATTTAAAATAGTTTATGTGCTTATAAATTGTTCATTCTGGTGGTTCTATATGTTTATCATCCACAAAAATGATCTGTTATTGTTACTCACCGACTCAACCAGACTGTCTGCGCTGCCTCTGTCTACAAAGCCCTGGTTGACCGGAGGCGGTCTTGTGTTGGTGAAGGTTCTCGTCTGAGTGGGATACCAGCCCGGACGGCCGCCTATAGGGAGGCTAGCAGAGCCGTCGCTCCACAGCGGCTGGCTGGTGCCTGTGGCTTCGTCCACCAGGATCATAGGGGTGTAGATGAGCTTACCCTTGCGTCCTGAGGGGGGAATTATTCCTGGAACAGGAGTGGTGCCAGCTGCTGCTGTGTTCACCCAAGATGTGGATGACATTGAGGACACGCTACTGGGCCGGGAGTCCAAGCTGTGCTGGGTCTGACACAAGAGAGCGAGAGCAGGAAAAGACAAGAGAAAAAAAGATGAGACACACTTTGTTTATGAACAGTAACATTTTGAAATGTGGGTGTGCTATTGTTTTACCTGTAGACGGGATCTGGTTGGTGACGTGTTCCCACGGTAGTTCCCTGGGATAGGGAGCTGGTCGTCCACACTGCTCTGTGGCCTCAGACACTGGAAGTTAAAGGCAGGCTTACGACCTGAAACAATAAGGAGGGGAGTGTTACCAAACTTGCCAGGGTGCAAAACTATAATCCTGCGTGGAGAGATTTAGCATTAGCAAGTAAAATGGGGAATGAAGTTGCTCTGCCCTCATCATTTCGGTTGATACTCTGATTTAATGGTGCAAATCCACAGAAAAATGTGCAGTTAATAAAACTACCACAAACTACCACTGACACACAATGTAAGTCTGGGCAGTTGCCTTGTGGATTAGAAATGAGAGTCTCAACATCACAGAAATGCATTTATAATCTTATTTTTTCACAGAAAAGCTACCAGCCAAAATAAACTGTTGTTTCTTAGTGAACATTTTTTTGAAAAATCTAGTAGCAGACTTATCGTCGTTATTAAAAAGTCATGTAAAACAAATCAGATAATGGATTGTGGGGCTGCAACTTTTATTTATTAAGATTATTTTCATTCTCGATGAATTGTTTGGACTATTAAAACATCATAAAACAGTAAAAAGTGGTCATCACAATTTCCTAGAAGTGACACAATCTAAATCAAATTTGTTTATATAGCAGTCCAAACCCAAATGACAATCACTTTACCATAATTCAAAACAAAGAAATCCTCATTATTGACAACTTTGAACCATAAAATGTTTGACAAATGACTTGTTTATCATAATAGTTGTAGATGAATTTTCGGTTGCTCAGTAATTGCAGCTCTAATGGCATGTTAGTTGCTAAAATAATTAACTCTGCACACTTTAAACACATGTGCAATGGAGCAGGATAAGAAAACACCAAATGTACATATGTTTCTCACCTTTAGGTATGGAAGGAAGTAGCCGTCTCCTGACAAACTGTGCACTGCCATTCTCATTTCCATTGTAGCCATTCCCATTGTAACCACAGACGGTGCTGTCATTTCCGTTGAAGCCGCTCATTATACTTCCATTACCATTGGCGCTGATGACACTGCCGTTTTCATCGTAGCCTGTGTAACCGTTCCCATTATATTCACTAGTGCTATAGGGTGTGGGACTTGCAGCAACACTCTCTCCATTCATGTTAGTGCCATCATAGCCATTCCCAACAAAGCCATTGGCATCATGAGTATCATAGGTTATCTCCCCAATGCTGCTAGCTATTTCCAGGTTGTGTTCATTGTAGGCTGTCTCAGTTGGTACAGGAGAGACAGCTTCTGGATACACGTACCTGCAAGATCCATGACAAGAGTTTTAGAATATTAAATATTTTAATAGGAAACTTGCTTATAAACTTTCCTGCCCAGAGTTAGAAAATAAGATTGATTTCACTCTAATGTCTATCTGTCATGGGAATCCAGGAAACAGTTAGCGTAGCTTAGCATAAAGACTGGAAAAAGGGGGAACCAGCTAACTGCTTTCACTCTAAAGGTGACAACCTCAATCTGCCAGCACCTATAAAAAGATCACTAATTAACATATATTACATATATTAACAGAAGTGTAAATACAGAACACTCAGTTAACCATCTGCTGGTGAGAGTGGTATCGATCTGCTCATCACTCTTGGCAAGAGAGCGAATGAGACTATTCAAAATGTTATTTTATTTATTCATTTATTTATACGGTATCTCTCTCCTTACTCTCTTGCTTGTCTCTTACCCTTCTACTGATGCTAGATGTGCAGCATCTCCTTCACTGCTATAAACCTGCTCAGCTACTACGGTCGTAGCTGCCACGACTGGTTCTTCAACTACAACTTCTCCTCCACCTACTATCTCTTGGATAGGAGGAGGAGAAGGAGGAGCAGGAGCAGGAGGAGGAGGAGGAGGAGGCAACTCACTGATGGGATCCACCCTGAACAGGAAAACAGGCAGTTTCAGAAACAATTCATTATATCTTTCTAAACATTTACAGTACCAATGACAGCTTTATATAAAATGAGAGAAGCGCACCTGATGGGTAGGGGTTCAGACCTCACAGGCTGTTCTGTTACAATGCTGACGCCTACCAGCTCTGATCCTGGTCTCTCATGCTCCTGCAGGCCCATGACCTGCTCTGTGATCACGTCCCAGTTGGCTGTCTTGGACTCAGGTTCCATGATCACAGTTGTCTGCTCCACCAGCGTGTCTATGCGCGGCAGTGGTGTGCTGGCGGGCGTGGTGTTCACTGAGGTTCCAGGCTCACTGTCGAATATTTCATCACCTGTCATCTCTCCATCCACACCCTCCTCTTCTTCCAGGTCACAGGCCATTGCCAGACGCATCTCTGGAGCGAGATCCTGCAGCGTCCGCAGCCCTTGCTGAGAACACAGAAATATACTTATAAACATTAAAATACAGTAAGCACCTCAAGTGTTAATACTGAGTGACAAATATCCAAAAAGCAACACCAAAGATAAAGTCTTCTTCCTTTCAAATATGTGTTTTTCTTATTGTTATGTCATGTGGATGTTTGATCTTCTCTATGCAGAATGATGTATCTGCAGAGTTTGACTCTAACAGGATGTTTTCACATTCACCAGCTGAACAGGGAAAGTTTCTCTGTGCTCACCTCAATTCTGGGTTTATGAACTAATTAGAAAGCCAATCCCGGTACAGAAAGTAACTTACAAAACTGTGATGTGGAAACTTGAAAGCACCAGTTCACATATCCTGAGACATAAGACATATCTTGTGTCTAGTAGTTAATTTCTGAAATAAAAAAGTATTTGCATATTTGTAGAATCTGGATTTGTCAACCATGGAGAAAGAGTGGATTTTTAACAAGGTCACTGAACAATTTTATTGAAAAAACATATGAGACACATTATATGTGCATGTAAAAAAAGTTAAAAGCACAAGTTACCTGCAGAGAAGCCGCCTTGTCCTTCTTTTTGGATTTCCTCTCCCTCTCCTTTCGCTTGCGGAACTTTTTAAAATAGTCCTGAATCAAGAAGCTGGCATAAAACTTTCCACAAGTCACCTCATCCCCTGAGAAGGGAAAAAAATGTTGTTATAAAAATGTGGAGGGTAAAGTGAAACAGATGGATGATGAGAATTGCATATGTCTTAAATGTTTCTTGCATTCAGACAGAATCTTTTGAATGCAGATGATTTTTAAGGCAGGCATGTCACTTTCATAAGTCTATAATGGCAAAGGTTGTGCACTGATTTCTGCTTTCATCATTTTTTCATCATGTCTGGCAGCTATGTAATTTTTTGGCGTACCTCTAGGGGGAGGAATCACTTCATCAATGAGCTTGGGCTTGGTGTGCTTCCATAGCTTCTTAATGATCAGCTTCAGCTCTTCATTCTGCTGGTCGATGGGGCCTGAGAGAGACAAAAGCAACAAATCCTTTAAAGGAAACAGCACCCTAACAACACTAACAACTTATTACAACTTATATATACAAAAAGTACAACAAGAATGTACTGCTTTCTGTCTGTGTATGTAATCTAACCTTCAGTCTTGATCTTGAGCGAGGTTCGGACGAGAGCAAACAGAGTAGCATTGAAAGTGACGGTTCCATCGGAGTGCAGTGGGACGTTCATAGCAACCAGTCTCTAAGAGGACAAGACGTTGAGGCACAACGAGTGAGATCTGTTATTTTTTCTAGCATCAAGTGTGCAGCACTGAAGTTGTGCTGACTTACTTTGCAAGCAACACGATGAGGACATAATTTTCCAAAACCAAGAGGGGGCTGAATCCTGCGCAGCATAGTGACAACATCAATGTGCTTTATACGGCCGCTGCAAGAAGAGGCAGAAGGACGGAAATTTACTGACAGATAAGAATATTCTAGAAAAAAACAGAAGGGTTCGGCAAAAGCAGCAGAGGTTAAAGAGAAATTAGTCTTACGTTGCCTCTGGATCATAGTCAGACCAAACTCTCTTAAACTCGTCCAGGTGGTGAGTACCGAGCACAGTCCAATCGCGTGTCAGGTATTCAAAGTTGTCCATGATGACAGCAATGAACAAGTTGATAATCTTGATAGAGAACATGACAGGAACTTGTAACCAACATATCATTTATAAAACAATATTTCTTAAGTGATTTATGTGTAATCAATATAAATAATAATAACAAAGAACAATTACACTCAAAGAAACTTTTAAACTACTTAAAATATAGCTAATAATGGTTGGTAAAAACAACATGCCCTGTGATTAATATGCTGTATCAACTGAAATTGACTCAATGAGTTTTAAGGCAAATTAATATGACTGACTAAAACTAGTAAGAATAACTTAACTCTTGTTGGAAATGGTTGACACTACACTTTCATTAGTGTGTAGTTGTTTGCTTCTAAATGCATGTGATGTGATGACATGTGATGATATGTACATCAGTCCATGCAGTTCTGTGAACTTTGGAAAAACCAAAGAGGACAAAAGAGGTCTGGGTCTATCCCAGTGCGTCTCTGTTCCAGGTCAAGGACTAAACACACAGACTGATGAATGTCAGCTGTCCACAAGAGAAGAAACCACAGTAGGAATGCAAGACACACATATAGAACCTGGTTTTAAGAAAAGAGCTGAGACTGAGAAAATAATCCAACCAAGGAGGAGGTTATGGTCAATAGTGGTCTCAAACATTTTAAAATGGAGTGCATTCAATTGGTTATGTACAGGAGAACAAGGGTTAGAACTGGGCATTTCAAAATAAGGAAATAATAATATTGCACAGGTTGAGATGTTTGGCCTCTTTTTAAATGTTGGTGGTGGTATGACACTTCATGTGAATGCAAGGTCTTCTGCACCATGTAGAATTTACACTCTATTATTAGATGACATTGATGATCTTTTTAAGCAGGTAATTTATAACAGGCAGTACTGTATTTCCCAGTCTCTACCACTTTTACTACAGGACTGCAACAGCTAAAACAGTACGAGCCTCCACTTAAATTTTTTATACTTAAGGTTAGGCCCTGTTCTGCTCTCGCACGTTCTCCAGGCTTAAAGTCACCTTCGTTTAATGTTTATGTCTTAAAATAGCACAGAGATCATAGAAATGTTACCAAAATACAGCATTTGCACACTTTGAAATCAGGACTGTGATTTGCTGCTTGGATTAAGGGAATAAATCCATGGATGAGGGATTTCTCAAAGAGCTGGAGTTAGAAAAGACAAGGTTAGCTTTTAAAACTGTTACTACTCAGATGCTGTAATACTATCGTCTCTACTTTCATTTGACTTTGATCCCACTTGACCTGACAGCCTGTAAAACACAAGCCTGAATTAATTATACCTAAATTTATTTTGGAGTCAGGATGCTGTAATAAGTTATATCAAAGAAGGGAAAGTGTTATACTGCACATGATCTGCGAACTGTGTGATTAAAACAAAACAGATGGAAAGGATCCTTAATCCACCTCAGCTTTGCTCACCAGGTAAGCACAGAGCATAAAGAAGCTGATGAAGTAGATGTAGGCCAAGTTGCTACCGCAGGAGAACTCTTCACCGGGCTCAGTGTCAGATTCTGGGTCACAGCGTCTACCGGGCAGAGCTGCCAACATGATCTCCTGCCACTGCTCTCCAGTGGCACACCTACAAGGACGCAGAGGCAGGGCAGCATTTTCATTTGACAGTTACTTAGACACAAAGATCTTTTAAATCTTGTTTTAAAGGAGCAGAGTAAAATACTGTGTTGAGAAAAACAGCAGAAGTGCAGGCAATTTTTGAGTTGCTATAAAAAATCTGTCTCTTTCTGGCTAAACTGGCTCACCTGAAGAGCACCAGAACAGCCATGAAGAAAGTCTGGAAGTTGCAGTTTCTGTTGATATGCGTGTCGTCATCAATGGCAACTTTCCCAAATGTCTGAAAGGAGAACAGTGTTAAATCAGGTTTATTGCCATGTAGGTTTTCACGTACAAACATAAGAGGAATTTGGTATTTTTTGGTGCAAAACAGTCCGAATAAACATAGTAAGAGAAAAGAAAAACAATTACTGCAAGCAAATTGAACTTTTCTTAAACAAATATGTAATATAGATCTGTTTTAAAATGAAAACAGAGAAAAAAAGCAAAGAGCAGACAATGTGCAAAATATTGACCATGTGTAAATGTGTAAAAAGTATAAAGAACATAAAGAATTTGTTAAATAGAGATTTGCATTAGTTAGTTAGACGTGGAGACTTTACGTTAATGTAACATGTAGTTTGGGCAGGATGAGAGTCTGGGTCAGTGGGAGTCCCACTAATGAAGTGGGGCACACTGTTTTGTATACAGTTAATAGTTTTGTATACAGTAAACAGTTTTGTTTAATATTAATTAGTTAATTGACACATTTTAGTTTGTGAAAATTAAACCATTTAAAAGCCTCGATTGACAAGAGAGACTCACCTGCATGCCAATCACAGCATAGATGAAAAAGATCATCGCGATGAGCAGACCAACATAAGGCAGGGCCTGAGCAGAGTAAAGTCAAGAGCTCAATTACCAAAAAGGTGTGTTGAAAACATACTGTATTAAATCCTTTGTGCTATGTGAATTACTCCCTCTGTGCTGCACTGACCTGGAGGGACTTGACAAAAGTCCAGAGGAGGGTTCGAATGCCCTCTCCTTTGCTGAGCAGTTTAACCAACCTCAAGACTCGAAATAAACGGAAGAACGTGATGGACACTTTCCCACTCTCTCCTTTGCCCTGAACAAAAACAATTAATTAAATATATATGTGTTACAGTGCTCCCAGACTTTGAGTATAAATCCAAAACCTTTGGAGTTGCAGTGGTTGTGTTCAGCTCTCACCTCACCATGGCCGCCTCCTCCCTGGATTTATGTTTCAGGCATTCAACAACATGAGAGGAAAGAGATTAAAAAGCCATCAGGAACAGACACAATTGGTCAGTATAACATCGGTCAAGAAACCATTTCAATGAATGATTATTTGGATTTTTCATGGTAAATTTAATCAGTTAACTGTTATTTATTGTGATATTGTAAAGAAATACAAAATACAAAAATAGTACATAGTATAATAGTACATAATAATAGTAAATAGTTTATTCAAAAAATACTGAAATTGGCTAATAAAATACCCTTACATGTATAAATGCCATACCCAGATTAACTCCTTTATATACAATGGAACACAAGCTATTATTAATGTTGTACATGCAGCTTTTCCAGTTTTTAAATGGTCCTTAATGCCCATTGATGAAATCATGTCAAGTAGCTCTCTATTAGACTTAATTGGAGAGGTGGAAAGAGAGTGAATAGATCTTGAAACTTTAATTTTTCACAGTATACCTTTGAAATTGAGTAAACGGCCTCAGACAATTTATTTTGTGTCAAACTCATTGCTTTTACAGAGTTTAACTTTCAGCAGAACAGAGAACCCCTACAGGCTCTTTCACACCTTAATGTACCAATGACACTAGAATTTTGCAAATTTTTTTTGATTTAATGATGAATAATTTTGCATTTTTGAACAGCAGTAGAGAACAGAGCTGCAGACGAAACACTGTGACAATAAACACACTCTCTTTTTCTTTTGTCAGCGAATGGAAACTGGAAGTGTGGACAAACTTACGCTAAACTCAGAGACCGCAATATCCAACACGCTCCCCACGACAATCAGAGCGTCAAATGAATTCCACGGATCAATGAAATAGTGCTGCAAAGGAAAGAATAAGCAAAGTAAGAGTCACAAACAGATGGTGCTGACAGTTGTCATTAATATTTTCAAAGGTAAAAGAGTGACACCTCACATGAGCTCGCAGAGCCAGTAACTTGATAATCATCTCTATAGTGAAAACCACAGTGAAGATCATGTTGAGGAGGTCCATGACGGAGGTGAACAGTTTAGACTGCTCGTAATGCTGGGAGAGAAGCAGCAACAATAACAACAAGACAAAACGTCACATCACAACACTGAAACAGTTTGATATTTCTGTATTTTAAGGCAGAGTTGTGTGAAATCATACCTGAATAGCCAGAGTGAGGGTGTTCCCCAGAATTAGCACAAACATGATGTATTCAAACTGGCTGGAGTTGATTATTTTCCAGAATTTGAGCTGTGATGGGTTTTTAGGAATGTAAATCTTTATTGGTTGAGCTTTCAGTGCGTAGTACACACACTGGCGCTGGAAAGGGGGAAAAGAAGGGCATAACTCACTTTAAAAACATGTACATTTAATATGTGTTTAATTGAAATAATAAAATAAAGTAACTAACTTGATTTTTGTTGAGTTCACAGTTTTTGAATTCAGCCTCCCCTTGCTCTCGAAATGTGATGATGACAAAACCCACAAATATGTTCATCATGAAGAAGGCAATTATGATGATGTAGATGATGAAAAAGATGGAGATTTCTACTCTGTAGTTGTAAATGGGCCCTCGGTTTATGGCGTTGGCATCCACGGCCCGGTAAAGGAGCCTTTATACAAAAAAATGGGGATGACACAATTCATTGTGAAACACTGAGTTAAATAAAAGCTTAAAGATATTCTAATTTTTCGCATTACCAACAAATGCCATGAAAAGTAAAAAAGTAAAATGAATCCTACTAATTATTGTTGTGTATTGTAAGTTTCATCATCATATTCATCATCACTGCCATTGAGCTCCATACCCAAACACTTTGATAAGCCACACTGTTTCACAGGGTGACATGTTCCTTCGTTACTATCAACATGGGAACTGTATTTTATTTTGACTCAATCCCACATACATTATCACTATCACTGTGCTCTATAGAGCACCAAGTGTGTTTTAACAACATTAACAAATGCACTGTTCCCTCCTGTTTTAGTAATGTTTTGTTTTAACCTACAGTGCCCATGTGTTTCAGGGAATTACTGAGCCATTTTAAAATAGAAAGTATATATTTGTGACAAATCTTTTAAGATTTACATCTTTAATCGGAATAGCAGACAGGATAGGGAAGTTAGAAAGTCTTGAGAGAAGGACTAACACAATTCTGTTCTTTTCATGGACACTTGCTGCCACTATAAAAATAATCCTTTGCACTAAAAATTATGTAAAGTTACTACTCACTGTGGCCAGCCTTCAAATGTTGACACAGTGAACAAAGCTAGCATGCCCATCAGCACATTGTCAAAGTTGAAATCACTGTTTTGCCAAATCCTCTCTTTCACCATGGGGTGGTTCATATCCCCGTCTTTATAGACCACAAATGTCCCCCTAAAGTTAAACACATATATGCATTGTTATGAAGGTGACAACATGTTAAAAGACTATGAAGTGCTGTATATTGAGCAGAGAAATGAAGAAAACGAAAATGACCTGCACTCCACAGGAGTGTGTTTGGCTTCGTCTGTGCAGCTATAGAATCGGCCCTGTAACATTAAACACAGGAAGGTTAGACTAATAAAAGTTCACTGGCCACTTTCCTTCTCTTTCCTTTGAAATCCTGTGTGTGAGAGAAAAATACACTCAGTGGCCACTTTATTAGGTACACAGGTATAATCTAATGCAGTACCATAGCCATACAGCAGCTTTACCATGACGTCTATCTTTACAGAGCTACTAATGTTTATGTTGACACTTTTGGAAATATATAAATTCAACTAAATGTTTATAATTGAGGTGATTGTAAAAGGTGATGTTCTACTAGACAACATTATTTTGAGAGGTGTTTCCTTTTTTTTTGGGCTGTGCGATGTTGCAGTGGTTACACAGCAAGAAAGTTGTGGGTTCAAACCCCGGTTGCCCCCGTCTTTCTGTGTGGAGTTTGCATGTTCTCCCCGTGTCTGCGTGGGTTCTCCAGCTCCAGCTTCCTCCCACAATTCAAAAGACATGAAGGCTAGGTTAATTGGTGTCTCCCGAAATGCACTTAGGTGTGAATGTGAGTGTGCATGGTTGTTTGTCTATGCGTGGCCCTGCGATGGACTGGCGATCTGTCCAGGTTGCTTCGCCCAATGTCAGCTGGGATAGGCTCCCGCGACCCTGCATGCAGGATATAAGCGGTTGACGATGGATGGATGGTGTTTCACATTTTTTGTCCTCAGCGTGTAGATACATTAGGGGGGCAGAATATTAGATAAACTTTCAACGCAGTCTAGTACAACACCATAACTATAACCTCAGTGCTAAAACACATTTAAGAAACACTTCTATGACGGCATCAACAAAAACTGAACACAGGCATCATAAAAGACCCTTTACGTCAGAAACATTGGATTGGATTGCGTTAGACTCCACAGTTACGTCTAATAAAGTGGACACTAAGTGTAGAAATCAAAAGGCTGACAGCATAATACATGTACCTTGAAAAGCTGCACTCCAATACAGGCAAACATGAACTGAAGGAGTGTTGTAACGATTAAGATGTTGCCGATGGTACGGATCGCCACAAACACACACTGCACCACATTCTGTGAACATACGAGCAACAGAGGACGTGTGTCAGTTTTAAATAGCAACAAAATAAATTAAAAAATGCACTGACTGAGCACAAACATGCAAATTAAAATGTAACATTAATATATAATTTGAATACAACAAAAAAAAGAAAGATTAATAAAAGAGAACTGTTTACCTTTAGTCCCTTAGCTCTGTTAATGGCTCGAAGAGGCCTGAGCACTCGCAGCACTCGGAGAATCTTGACCACGGAGATCGCACTCGAACTGAGAACAAGAAGGCAAAGGATTTTGCTGTCCTAAAAATACATGCAGATTGGGCTGGGAATTAAGTACAAAACTACATTGGGAAGATGAAATCGTTTCTTTTCACCCAATACTAGATAGATAAGACAAAACTTCTTCTGAAATAAATTGTTATGCACAGTGTGTTACCCTCCAATCAGTAATGAAACTGCTTCTCCTTCTACACACTTAATTTACACAATAAGTGCCTAATGACGGACTTTTCTGTCAGAAGAGATCAGTGTGCAGCCTGTGTTCGACAGGTATCTACTCACTGTAAAAAGAAAGATGTGAGGGATACACTGACAACCAGCAGGTCAAGGAGGTTGAAAGCATTTCTGCAGAAGGAGCCGGTGTGCAGAAATGCTCCGTAGACAGTCATCTAGACAAGAGCAAGGAAGTTAAAAACCAATGTTGAAGATATTATGGCTTTTTTTTTATTTCAGCCACTGCAACCATTACCTTTAGTACAATCTCCACCGTGAAAACTGAAGTGAAAACATAATCAGCATAACCAAGCACCTGAGGAGTAGAGAAATTATTATAAGCATTCAATCTTGTTTATTGTGCACGAAATGATGATCAGGTGGACATGGTCTGTAAGTCTCTGATGTAGTCAGTCTTACTATGTTCCTGAATGAGTGGGATTTGATTGGATCCTCAGCAGCCAGGGAAATACTACTGAGGATGATGAAGATGAGAATGAAGTTGGTGAAGTAGGGATGATGGATGAGGTTGTGGCAGGCAACTCGCAAACTGAGAATGGGAGGGAAATGACAAAATAAAGTGGATTATTTTAGTAATTGTTAAATCAGTGGGGAAATTAGGGAGTTAGTTTATAGGAGTAAAGTATAATTAGGTTAATTTGGTGCATGCATGATCTCTTTTACCAGTTTTTCTTTCCAAGAATGAAGAAGGAGCTTCCATCAGGGATTGGGACGATCTTCTCTTTGGGCCCTGAGAATTCAGGTTTTAATGGAGCAACTCCTACAACAGAATAAAGATACCGGTATAAGAGACGGTTTACATCTTAATCAGCCCGTCTGCTGTTTCTGCTGCAGGTCGTGATGTCCATAAGACTCACCCTCCAGTCCCTCAATGGCCCTCAGCTCCTCGTTTTCCTGCCAGTCATCCTCTTCGTTCTACATGCGAGACAAAAGATCATCTGTTGTTGTCTGCCATTTCACTTTTTAAAAATGTCTAACATGGTGAAAGAAAAGATTAAACGATTATCTACCCCTGCATCTTCATCTTCTTTTTCTTCATCCTCATCCCACTCTTCTTCTTCTTCCTTTTTCTCTCTGAAAAAACAAATAGACAACTGCAATTCACACTTACATAAAATAGAAACTTTTTTATGTCCTGAATATACTGATAAATTCAAGTGCAGCAGGAAATAAAGGGCTGAGTCAGTTAAAATTGTCTCAGATACCACTGCTCATTATCATCATACTATCTGACTATTATCAAACTTACTCAACTTTCGTCTTTCCTCCGCCTCCGGCCAAGTTGTCCACAGCGATAGCCAAGAAGACATTGAGCAGAATGTCTGATCACAAAATTAAGGAGACAAACCTGTTCCTATCGGTCTGAAAGACCAATCATTTGATGCTCAGACTGCAACAGGAATCAGACAGTAAGTGCACCAAGACTGGAAAAGGATACAATTACCACAGACAAAGAGAATGACAAAGTAAATGCACACCACCATGTTGGGGAAGATTGGCCCACCATATGCCATAATGCCATCATACATTACAGCGTTCCAGTCCTCTCCAGTGAGAATCTGCCAAGAAAGACCATAAAAGAGAGACACAGCAGACAGACAGAGC
Organism: Lepomis macrochirus; assembly: GCA_024633595.2. Lineage (NCBI taxonomy): Eukaryota > Metazoa > Chordata > Actinopteri > Centrarchiformes > Centrarchidae > Lepomis > Lepomis macrochirus. The sequence goes on along the minus strand of JALXJV020000014.1, from coordinate 23,812,344 downwards.
GAGAGACCTGTGATTAATAACCCACTACATAAAATAGCCGAGTAGTGAGATATTGTGGAGATGTAGATCACCTGGAAACAAGTGAGCAGAGCCTGAGGGAAGGAGTCAAAAGTACTTCTCTTCATCTGAGTCTCGTCAAAGTTGAATTTGCCTCCAAACAACTGCATGCCCAGCAAGGCGAAGATGATGAGGAAGAGGAAGAGCAGGAGCAGAAGGGAGCAGATAGCTTTCATGGAGTTGAGCAGGGAGTTGACCAGGTCAGACAAAGCAGCCCAGTGCCTGGAAACAACAAAATCAAAGAGAGCATATGAAGGTAGGATAATTAAACTACAGGTTCACCAGTTCCTTCCTCATGCAGCTGACCGAAAAGCTCTAGATGTTTCACCACTAAACTCTCCAATTACGCCAATTACCGTGTCATCTTGAATATCCTAAGCAGTCGGATGCAGCGCAGCACAGAGATGCCGATGGGCGGGATGAGATCCAACTCTACGAGCAGCGTCTCGAGGATGCCGCCGCACACCACAAAGCAGTCAAAGCGGTTGAACAGCGCCATGAAATAAATCTGCAGGCCGAAGGCGTACATCTTCATCAGCATCTCCAGAGTAAACAGCAGCAGCAGGATCTTGTTGGCACGCTCTGAGGGACAAAGAAGAAGACGTGGAGTCATGTTTTGTTTTTTGTTTTTTTTTCTCCAATGATTTCTAATGATTCAATGTGTGCACCAAAAAAAACAAACTCAGCAAAACCTAAAACAAAAGGATGAGTGGATTCTTACCTTGCATTTCTGTGAGCCACTTTGGCTGTCCGTAATGCTCGGAAGCACTGGCCACTGTGTTGAGAAACACCAGCAAAAGCACCAACCAGTAGAAGTTGGTGGTCTTGACGGCCACACGGCAGTTCTTCCTGAATGTATGATTCAGCTGGCACAACTGGTCACTAAAAATAAGAAACAAATAAAAAAGTAGAAATAGTTTTTTGACTTTAGTGTGTATTTTCACAGTGTTTAACAACTAATACCTAAAATAATTTCAATGGATCATGAATGAATCACAGAAGAAAAGTAATAAATGTTGCAAATATGTATTGCGACCTTCCTCCAAAAAGAAGAGTAAACTAAACTATTTCTCTGAATGTTCATGTTCTTTGTCATGTAAATATAGAGTGATATTGAAAATCTTACCAGAAGCTATTGGCCATCATCTTTGCCCTGAGGAAACAAGACAATGTGAGGGCAAAGAACGAACTGACTTCTTTAACATCTGCAATCCAGTGATAAATCAAAACAATATTATTTCTCCGTTGCCTTACATGAGAGAAGCACAGAAGCCACTGTCATCATCAAGGTATGCAATATCATCATCCGAGTCTGACTCTGTTGAACATGGAGATGAGTACTGGCTGTTAGAGAGAATCATGTGAAATAAACACAATAATGGACAATGACAGCTGACATACCTCCACCGTCCTCACTGTGTTTGTACCAGCCGAACTTCTTCATCATCTTTTTCTTTGCAATTGCAGCACCTACGAAGACAAATAGAGGCAGATTATGTATAAAGGTAAAGCTAAATGTAGATATTTTGATTTGAAAGTGTGTATATCAACATGAATATGAGTTAAACTAACGTTTGTTTCCTTCTTCATCCACATCCTCGGCCTCTATGAGCCAGTCCATGTAGCCTATCATGTCCTCCTCCATCTGCTTGCTCTCCTGAGCCTTCTGCAGCTCACCACGTGCCACGGCCTTTTCTCTTTCCTTGGAAAACTCTCTGAAACATTGAAGACAAATGCAAGTGATTCATTTGGTTTCTCATAACACAAAAAATGCACAGAAAGCTGTGACCTGCAGTGCAGCGGCTACTCACCCGCTCAACACACCCAATACAAGATTGATAATGAAAAAGGATCCAAAGATGACCAGAGAAACAAAGTAAACCCATGGGATCTCAAAGCCAATAGCATCATTCATCTGTGGAGAGAGACAGAGAGACAAAATACACGTAAGCATTTTCAATTATAACAAACATGAAAACTGTGAAGGATCCAGGAACATAATTGTGTACCCAGTAAAGAACATCTGTCCAACCCTCCATAGTGATGCACTGGAAAACTGTGAGCATGGCGAAGAAAACATTGTCGAAGTTTGTGATGCCGCCGTTGGGGCCCTCCCATTTGCCCCTGCACTCAGTCCCATTCCCCCCGCAAAAGCGCCCGCTTCCGGCAAATGCACAAGGTGAAGGATCATCTTCCACCATGAGTTCTGGAGCAGAGAACAGCCGGAGGCCGACAGGCATTGAGCCAACACATACATGAAATATGGACGCACTGTATTAAATCTTTTTGTGTTGAAAAGAGCAGAGACCTGTGCCCACATAGTAACACGTCTTGTGCATCCTCCCGATGAAAAGCTCCAAGCCGATGATAGCGTAGATGATGATGACAAACATGACCAACATACCAATGTGCAGAAGGGGGACCATGGCTTTCATGATGGAGTTTAACACAATTTGCAAACCTGGACAGAACAAAAACTTACATTTCAATGGTGCATGTGGGATGAATCACAGAAACATACATGCAACGACAGCAAACTGCAACAAATGATGAACGCACTTGGCACTCCAGACACGAGCCGAAGGGGTCGCAACACCCTGAACGCTCTGAGAGCTTTGACATCTAGGCCTCCAGGTTTTCCCGCAGCATGATGGGCCTCTCCAGGCTTATGATCCGTCATGGCCTCTGCTATTACACTGAACAACCTGCACAGACACACATATTAACTCTCCTTTTTTGTTATTGATCGAACATTTGTTGCCTGCAAATGGTGACTATGAAGCACCAAAATACCCGACAATGACGATGACGAAATCAAGCAAGTTCCATCCGCTGCGTATGTAGGCGCTGGGGTGCATGACTAAGCCATAGGCAAGGATTTTTGTGAAGGTCTCAATAGTGAAGATGACAAGGAAGACGTATTCCACTTGTTCCTGAGAACAAAAGAAAAAGAAATGTAGGGGTGTTTGACAAAATTGGAATGACCTTTTTTATGTCAGTGAGTGCGTCTAAAAATAATAAATACGGAATAGTCTTGAAAAAAATGTTATTTTCACAGTAAAATAAAGTGGCATTGACTGACATTTTCATGCTTCCGTCTTTAAATCACGTGTGATATCATTAAAGGCTGACTGCAGTGGCTTTCTAACCTCTTAACCCAGTGCCTAACACATACTTAAGCCTGTCACCGAATCCCTTTTCTGTACCCTTCAACTTAATGCTTCTAATCACTGCTACAAATGTCACTAATGCTTTTACCTCAGGTTGACACAATAGTCCAGGCATAATGTGGTTTAATGTAAGACGACTGGAATTCACAAAAATCTGTAGCATTCCCCAAAACCTGATCCAAAAATGTATTATATTTACTGATAGTACTGTAAATCACTGAAAGGAGGTTGCACTGTCGGCTAATTTTGTGCAGTCCAATAATGGTGTGTGTGTCCCTGTTACCCTGTTTACAAAAATCAAATTTTATTATTTACTCTCTGCAAATAAGGTATGGATTGTTTCCAATGATGCAATAACATTAACACAATATGACAATTTTAAATATATATACAGCAGCCTACATACACAAGCTATTGTGTGGTCTTACTGGCTCATATTTCCAATACATCAAAGAAAAACATGCTCTTTTTCACTTTATAACTTGTCTGTAATTTGTAATTTACAGGGGGAAAGAAAGATCAGAAGGAGAGCGAGAAAGAGATGAGGCAGATGGTTGTGGTGTAAGTAAGTCATGATCCCATTACCATCCAACAGAACGCTATTAACCTTTTCACTAATTGTTGCTTCCTTCAGCAAAATACTTACTTATTACAGACGCTTCCATGAAACACTAAAAAGCGTATTTTCTCCTTTTCACAAACCATTAAGATGTTTTTCCTACACTTATGTCACTAGAATCATGCATATATCCAGCAGTGTCCTCAAATGACTCAGAGGACCCGAGAAGGAACATTTTCTCAGGATAACCAGACGGGATGCTCTATGTGAGAGTCAAGCTTTGGAAACGGTTCACGAGAACAGTGTAAAAGAAGCTAGGATTTGATGATTTCATTGAAAATACAAAAAGTTCATGTTGACAGCTTCTTTCATTCCCTTTAAATTGATCATGATGCTGTCCTAAACTTTTTATACTTTTGATTTCTAAGAACTGACTACTACTTCAGCGGTCTGATGAAGACAGCTCTCTATGATCAAAGTGCCAGTATCTGTTTGAAGTTTATACTTTTTCTTAATGTGATATTCCCCATGTTGGCTTGGATGTTCCTCTCATCTCTTTTCAAGCACTTTTTTATCATCATGTCTTCTCACTGATTGATCTTAGTATCTTGTCTATCCTTCTTTATACCTATGTATGTATAGGTGTATAGAGCATCAATCATATAAACAAGGGAATAAAATCAAGGAATTTAACTTTTGGATTAAGACTGGAAATTACTACATGTCTCCTTTCTATGTACCCAGGTGTTACATGTTATCCTTGTTTTTGCCATGTATTATGTGATGAATTTTGTTGTTTGTTAACATTGTGTATGAGTTAAAGAAGAGTTCAAGAAAAACATTAGGTTAAGCGTCTGTAAATCTCCCCACAGGAATCTCACCAGTTGGTGATTAGTAGCATTGGAGTCATCATCGGGGTATGGCTTGGTAACACCCATGGCCACACAATTGGCAAAGATGGCAAGTAGAATGAAAATGTCAAAGGGCTTAAGGATTGCAGTTAAGGGTACAACAGGCCTTGTGAATGCATCTTTCCAGGACAATACATACAACAGCAGAATGAAACTTCAACCCGCCTACACCCCCACATATTCACATAAACATATCATACATTTGCATTATGTGCATGACTGTTTGCATAAACATACACAGTCCGCTGTTTACCCTAAACAACACAGAAAAGGATATTTCCACTCTACTAGGGCCAGTGCTGCCATGCGGATGGGGTTGCTGAGGGTGAGGCAGCAGAGGGCTCGGGGGGCCCTGAGCGCGGACTTGTTTGCCTGCATTGCCTTCTTGGCCCCCCCTCCTCTTTTTCTGGCCGAGCCAGTCGACCCGAGGGTGTCTGATTTTCCTCCATCGCCCCCAGGGAGGGCATCTGTCCAAAAGAAGATATTCAGAAATGATGTTATTCTGTTTTCAAGCACCCGAATGTGAAGTCTGAAAGACGGTATTGCATGACCACTCATAGACTTATGATGGAAAATCTTTTATGTCAAAAATGTAAATACGTGTGATACATCAAAGGTAAAAGACATAGTTAGATATATATTTCTTGGCTAATAGAGATTAGGTCTTTTTTATTGCTGAATGCTGTTACTTTCATTGAATCAAAACCCCGGTCCCAGATATGGTTGGTGTAAAACTTTCAGTTCTTTCTCACAACATGTAAATATTATATTGCTAATATCAGCCCACATTTTATAATCTAACACAATGAGTGGAGGATTTGAGACATGGCGGCAGGCATTCTGTCCTGAAGGCCTCATATTATAAGACCAGATGTGACCTACTTCTTTATTGGGAGCAGCGTGGCAATTAGCCAAGCACTATCCCATGTAGGCCCCACGAACACCTGTTGACTAGGCCCTGCACAGTGAATAAGCCTGCAGGTACAAAAATATGGGCAGATAGAAAAGACTTGCTTGTGGAAATATTGAATGTGATTCCAGTTGTGCACCTTATTGTTCTAAAGCATATGCTTTGATTTTAGTCATAGCAAAAATGCTTTAGTATCAGTGTAAACTATGTATGACCAATCTTGTAACACTCACTATATATCTGGATGTATTATTTCAGAAATCAATGCTAATCGTCCACCCACACCTCCTGCAATTTCTCATCAGTATGTATCTTTTCAGTACAATGAGCCTAGTCCATTTTTATGCATATCTCTGAAAGTATAATGTGCATATTCTTACTGTTCTTTGCTGTGTGCTAACAAAAGCTCAGAGACATTGGAAGGAGCCCCTACCTTTCTTTGCCCCGTCCATGACCGCAGTTTAACACCACGAAATCACTTCGGAAAACCCACCATCAACTCCTCAGAGGCTCGACATACAGTGGATCACAGATATGAATTTGGCCCCAAAAAGAGAGAACTTTTTAGGGGTAAAAAATGATCATCTGCTGCCTGTCATTTCATATCCACATGCAGCACGCCGGTGCAGCTGAGAGGCTGCGGGCCATCCTGCTTACCGCCAGCTTCGTAGCTTAGAAATTCAATTAATCAGATTTTTACAAAATCCAATTTCTGGCAATGTCTTAGGTGTGTAAATGAAAAGTGCAATTGCTTTTATCTATGCAGGCACACGAGGAGTATTATAGAAAACGCGTCCCCATATCCGCGGTGGTCAGCCGTCAGGATTAAACTAGTTGAGCCGTTTAAAAGGATGACAGAGGAAATCTTTCAAGGGGAAGGTGGAGGTAAACTGAGGAGAATCTCTGCGGCTCTGTGGGATTTTGTTGCAAAGTTATAGTTAAACAGAATGTAGGAATATTATGAAGTAGCCTACTGGCAGGAAGAAAAATGGTTGATTCACCACTGACAGTTAGAGAAACCTTGTTCAGGACCTTGGACAGAAGCAGCCGATGGGTGCAGTAGCCAGAGAGAGGCGATAGGGGGCGTGCTACTACAGTAAATACAAGGACATTGTGATGGAGCCCAGGAGCAAGTAATGTCTGTAAGGTCCTCAGTTATTATCCTTTACCACTGCATCATTTTAGGATTTCTTAAGCAAGGGCCATGAAAAACAAACAAACAATACCATCCTGTGTTAAAGAACATTTGATGTCTTTATTGATTTTATCAACTTTTTCAAGATAAATATATAAAGACAAAACATAAAATAAACATTCTTTCTATACATAGTTTGACAGCAAAACACATGGTCATGCTGCATCATCTTTCTGCTGTGGCAGATGCTACCAGTTTAAGAAAACAGAGAGATGGAGCTTAAAAAGTGCTGGTTGCCTGATGGATAATGCAGTGATTAAAGTGACGAGGGGTGCAGAATAAACTGTTGAAGTATAAGTAATTCAAGCCATACGTTTCAAGGAACTCATTTGTATTTCTCAGTTTTACAGAAAATACATTAGTGCTCATCCTTCTAATATGTAAATAATTCTTTAACAAGGAAAATGTAAAAGCTGCCGGGTGAGGCAACACTGAACTGCAAACAAAGAATGGAATGAGGTTTTGTTGAGCCTAGACCCATCTTAAGCACACAGATCATTTAAAAACACACATCAATTTGCATTGATTGTCACAGCTGACACATAAAAGACTTAACAGACTACCACTCTCCATGGTAAAAACTCACTGAACCAACACGATGATGTAATGTCACAGACATCTGATTTTTCTAATTACTCAACCTGTCTGCTTCGCAGATATTAAAAGTTCACTATTTACTAAATCTATGCATTCAAGTGCAAAATCTTTGGAAGCTGGAAGGAATGTGGGAAATACGCTTACTCGCTGTATTACCAAGAGTTACATGAGAAGATAGATGCCAACTCCACTGGTTACCTGACAACTTCACAGCGATGACAAGACTCCAGCAAGTAGTAAAAATAACAAATTGTCATTTTATACTTTTGTTTTTATACAAATTAAACACATGAGATGACATGTTCATCAGTGCGGTTTAGGGTGCTGATTTTGTTGGCTCCAGCTACATTTGTATCAAACAGACGTAAGAGTGGTATTGATCTTCTTATCTAACTCTCAGCAAGAAATAGTAAATAAGCTTATTTGCCAAAATGTCCAACTATTCCTTTAATATATATGTTGCCTAGATGTTAAATAATCAAATACATTTTTTACATACATTTCAGAACTGCATATTTAACCCAAAGGTGTCACAGTGAAGACAGAATAACCATTAACACAGAAAAGGTTGCATACGATGCTGGAGAACATGAGGTTTGTCAGAAGGATTCTTGTTCATATACAAACATTCACTCATAAATAACTAAAACTCACAGTAATTTGCCCCTGAGGTATAAGCACACAGTGCTACTACGTGACACCACTGTAGTGACCAGTATCTCCACCTTCTGGTCATCCTGCTACCTGCGGTAATGTCTGGTGCACCCCTACTCGCTACTCTCTGACTCACTTCATCCACAGCTGGCCTTAGTCAGCCTTGTTGCTCTCTACTGAAACTGCCCCTTTTCCCCCTGCTGCTGCTGCTGACCCCCATCCTTTGGAGGTAACTGACTGGGGTCATCTGCAAAGGGAATAGCTGAAGAAAACAAGAAAGAAGAAACAAAATATAATTTCTAAGGTGTCTGTGGTATAATCATATTTGTCCATGGCATGAATTTAATAAAGATAAAATGTATTTTTCTCTTAAACGCACATAGACCTTCATATATAATCAATTTATGCTGTCCAATTAACCTTTTTGCTGTGCCCTCTTTCCCTCAATTTACCCCATCCACCTCATTCAGTAAGTGACTTCCTACATTTTACAGAATAGGTCTTTTTTGACATAACACAGTAGGAAAAGCATGGGTGTAAATAATAAAATAACAGTGGCTGTGTGTTTATTCAGCACCTTCAGTTTCAGGGTCCTGGTATTGTGCACACTGTCAGTGTTTACTGGGACACTCTAATAGAACTGAGCCACTGTAACACTTGTGCTTTTCCTACTACAACAAGTCAAAATGTCTGCTGTGAAAATGTCGGCCTATGCCTTTCCACAAGTCTCAGAGAAAAGGCTTTCATGTGTTGCATCCATTACATGAGGGTGCACAGAGTTCTGACACCACAGTGAGCAGAAGAGATTTTCCAGTTTAGCAGAAATGAGAGTCAGCTCTTACTTAGAACATTGCACTTTTGGTCTGTTGTTTGCCTATGGTGTAAAGATTTAGACTATTCAGAAATTTCTTGTTATTATAAGCCACTGTAACTCTGCTGGAGGAGCCTTTATGACACATTTTAACCAAGTATTCACAGAATACTACAATACAACACAAAACAAATAAATAATCTCTGTCTGTTTAAAGTGGCCATTTTCACAATGTTGCAGGCCGTCACAGTGGGCTAACAGCTTCAAACTGTGGTCATTCACTATTGGTTATTAGTTTGCAAAAGTGGGTTATCAGCAGTAATGTAGTGAGAATACATATTCGAGAAGTACTGATGAAACCTGAGACTCTAATTATACTGCACAAGCAGTCTGAGAGACTGAAATGATTTCCTAGAGTTTTTTGGCACTTAGGGCCAGCAGAAACAAACCATGAACATGACACTGACAAATGATCACCTTTTAAGTTAATATTGCAAACTTGGCAGCAAACGGTTGCCTCTTCACACATCCAGCAGATACAGAGCAACATTAGCATTCATTTGGAGTCATGTTTCTGCCCATCTGACAAATATTCCTCTTAGCTCTGCTTTTGTCTACATGAACTCCAGAGGGAAAAGCTCTTTAGCAGCAAATTGTTTCACTATGCTTACCAGCCAGATGAAACTGTGTCTGTCTGCTATTTGTTGCTGGGCTGGTAGCTTGCAGTTGGTATTTAGAGTTTAGAGCTTTTTTGCTGAAAACTATGTCATTAGAGCGGTGAGGGTGAACCAAATCAGTAACGTTGCAGAACAGAAAACAAAAACTCTTTTCCAGTGGTTTCATCACTATGAGTGACTCCTTTCACATAATCATGTGATCCATTGTTAATGTAAAAATTATGGATTATAGCCGCTTGAAATATCATTTGCAAAACTTAATCAACTTCACTTACGGTTCTGAAACTGCTGTGCTGTATATCTGGTTAGGAGGATCCCAAAACCCTCAATGAGAGCGAGTAAAATTCCCCCCATCATGGCAGAGCCCATCATAGTTAATGGCCCACCTGGAGAAAAAAAACAAAATTCATTGAATCACAAATTTAGTTAATTTGATATGGTCAGTGACACAGGAAGTTAAGCCCATTGTGCTATATGGGCTTTCTCTTACTGCGTGCTGCTAGGATGGCCCCAGTCAGTGCACCACTTGTAATGGAGTTCCAAGGATCCTCTTTCCCTCTCAGGCGAACTAAACCACAGTCGATTGTGGAGAACAGCCCTCCCCATACAGCAAAGCTACCTGCAACACAGCCAAAAACACACCAGTGAGTGTATGATTTTAGTTTTAGACAAAGAAATGTAATCATCAATAATTCCGTATCTGGGCTCTTGCTACCAATATATAACAAACCCCTTTTGCAAGTAAATCTACAAACAAGGAATTTTACTATTTAAATCCTATATGTGCCATTAGCATATTAAGGTTCCAAGAGCTACAGTAAAGGAAACAATTCATTCACAACAGAAGATCTCCTCACCCCCAATCTGTGGAGCTCTTATTCTCACTGCAGTTACACTCCCTCTCAGTCTGTGTCCGACACCCTGAAACATTAGAGAACTGTTGAATTCTGCCTTTCAAAACCCGTTGAGAGTCGGAGCAAATAATCATTATCACTATTATGCGATAAACTCACTGCAGGGGCATTACGAAAGCCCTTGATTGCCTGGAACACCCCTCCTCCAATTGCGCCCATGGTAAAAGCACCGCCACAGTCATCCACTATCCTCCAGGGACTGCAGGAGTGCAGCGAAGAAAATGTGAAGTTAGAATTAAGTATGTAATGTCAAATATTAAGGCTTTGTAATGCACTCCTCAAAATAGTTTATTGTGGAGAGAACATTTGTACCAAAACAGAACAGTGAACACTGTGCTATTGCAATGATTTTAGGTTGTCTGTATCTGGTTAGCTCACTGATAGTGATTAAGTGACAACATTTTTATTTGCGGCATTACATCTAAATGACTTTTATTGGTACCATCCTATCATCCCCTATTGTGGCACCATAATACTGATGCTGAAATGATTAGCTGATTAATTAATTTGTCAATAAAGAGAATCATAACCTACAACCGTTGTAATAATTGATTAATTATCTAAATAATTTATCAGGTTTTAACTATTTTCAGAGATGTTATAGACAGAATGCATAAAAAATGATGGACACATTAAAATAGGGAAATAGGTGTTAACTGCAGCCCTACATAGGACGTTATATACATATTCCTGTACAACTGTAATCTGTTATGCCCCTGCATATGCCAGTAATATCACAGTCATAGTCCCTGTCCTGAGAGCTGGTCCAGGTCCTAGCCTGTCTCTCTGCTGGTCAGTGCAGCCTTGCTACAATTATATGAGCAATATGGTGTATTTTCTATTTACTATGCTTCCAGCAATAACTGAAAACACTGACATATTTAAGCAAAAGGTTGTTGAAGCTGTGGGTTTTTAAATCCTCGACCCTTCACCGGGGTCAGCGGGCTAACCAACAAAGCCTCTCTGTTCACTCTCACAATAACGTTATTAATTGCATTAACAAGACAAAACTATGTCCGAGGTTAACAAGGATGAGTATACAACGAAGGGGTAATGTTTAAAAACTAATCTTACCAAGGTTCACGGGCATATTCCTCCATGTTTGTTGTCGTCAGGAGAGGACAGTAAACGTCATCATTGTGCGCGCGCCGTGTGCTGTTTTGGATGGTCGCATCGCGTACTCTCCTCGACGATCAAAGAGGCGATTTTCTTAAAAAATAGGTAATGTGGGATTCATTTTTACTCATTCAATGAAATGGAAAGTGTAGGGTTTTATTATTTGTGTAGTTCAGGGGTATTTACGAAGCACTTAGGTGTGTTCGTTGCTTTAATCATCATGTTGTCACGGAGTGCCCGAGAGCAGGCGTGCAATTATTTTGTGGAAATAAACGTTTTATCGTACATAAAGCGAATTATTTTAAAATGCAGATGTCTTTATAAAGAAAACGTTGTCCAAACAGAACAGCTAAAAGTAGCGTAGCTACTATAGGTAGCATCACAAGCTAACGTTTCACCGGAGTAACACCAAAATCTGTGACTACACCCAAACGATGATGTTTTCCTAACCATAACAAAGTACTTTTAGTGCCTAAACCCAACCAAGTACTTTTCGTGCCTAAACCCAACCATGCTACAACCGCTTCACATCGCCAACAAAGCCTCTGGCGCTTAACTTCCCATTAGGGTCACAGAATCTGATAGGTCACACATTTTGGTGTCACACCGGCAGCCACAAAGCTGCAGAGGAGAAACTGAAATGACCAGTGAACCATTTTATTGTCATCAGGGAAGTTTTCTCTGCCACCCAGGCTTTAATTCTGTCCTCAGAGACATTTATGTACATCTCATCTCAGGATAACTGAGAAGAAGAGTCACAATACCGGCTTCTTTGCATTCGTGTATGATTTTTTTCATTGTTGATTAATTTGTCGATCATTTTCTAGATTAATCGATTATTGTTTGATCTGAACAATGTCAGGCCTTTTCAAATATATTTACTGTTACTATTACTACTATTGTACTGTTGTTTACTGTCATAGAAGAGTAAAGAAAACAGAAAATATTCACGTTAAAGAAGCTTGGACAAACATCAAACCAATTAATCATCTTCAAAATAGTTGGCCACTTATTAGATAGCAAAACTAATCAATTAATGGATGCAGTTAAAATAGTAACGCTGTGAAATTTAATTGAATGGTTTTAAGATGTCCACACCAAGCACCATAGTTTGGGGATAGTTTGGGGTTTGTTCACTGTTCACCACCAGCTGTAGATGCACAGAATTATGTGCATACAATCGATATTTATTGAAAATGTATGTTGCTATTAGGGCTGCAGCTTATTTTAATTATCAATTAATCTCGTAATAATTGTCTCGATTTATTGTCTTTTAAAAAATTAGAAATCTATGAAACCAGTCACAATTTCCTAGAGTTAAATCTCCCTTCTCTGTGTTGCAGGATGCCTCTTCCACCGGCGCTGCTGGCCCGTTTGGCCAAGAGAGGAATCGTTAAACCGTCAGAGCAAGGTAGCAGAAAACTATTTATAAGGCATCCCTGAGCCTGTAGCATTCAGACATATTTCTTTACTTTTTCATGTGTCATGTAACAACGTTTCTCCTCCACTTTGTTCAGAGGTAGACGAGGAGATTATTGCTGAAGATTACGATGACAACAATGTAGATTATGAAGCCACCAGAGTGGAGAATCTACCACCAAACTGGTATAAAGTGTTTGACCTTGCTTGGTACGTATTCTTGATTTTTTTTTCCATTGAGCTGTTACTGCTCACTGGCAGTCTTTTAACAGTTTCTAGATTATTTAAGTCCCATAAAATCTTAGTGATTTATTTTATTATGGGACCAAACTGAGCACAGCACACTATAACAAGTTGAACATGCACACCAACCTCATTATGACAGCTTATTTAAAAAAGGTCATAATGGGTCTGAATTTGTTTGTAGACAGTAAGTCTTGTCGTTATTTTAATGTAAGATCAGTAATGATTGAGAAAGATATCATGAAAAGTGGCATTATAAAATAAAATTGTCATTTGGAAAACACAAAGCATTGTGACATAAAAAAAACCCTGGAATAAACTAAATTTCACTGTTGGTTGAATCATTTCATAATGATCTTTTATGAGTTTTAAGGTCTTTTGAATTAATTCATATTTAACCCTTTTGGTCCCCTACCTGTAAGCTTAGCCACTCCGCTACTCTGTGTGTTTATAGTTTAGTACTGTGTGTTATATGTTGAAGGGCCACAATGAAAAAAGTCATACTGCCTTAATGTTTTTAATCATTGATGATTGTACTAGTTGTAGTGTATTATAAAATAAATGTCCTAATTGTCAGTCAATGGTCATCAATTTCTTAATTGTATTATTCATCATAACTATTAATATTTGAATTATTTTACCTACTTTTTCCTTCAACCCACAGTGGTCTTCCTTATTACTGGAATGTGGAGACAGATTTGGTGGCCTGGCTTTCCCCAAATGACCCAGCTGCAGTGGTAACAAAGCCTGCAAAGAAAATTAGAGGTTTGGCATTATAAAAGCATGACATTTTGATTACACAGTTGTGATCTTCAATGCTATCCTATACCCATGGAAATCTGTTAATCACATGTAACTCACAAAGTATAGCAGGTTTTATCATCATTTGGCAAATAATCTCAGAATGCAGTTTGTTTTTGCCAAATTCTGGCGGTAGTTTATTTTGTGACCATTTTTCTTTTTCAGCTGAGGGGGGGGATGAAAGAGTTGAGAGGCAGTTTGAGAAGCCGGACAGAGAGCGAGAGCGGGAAAGAGACAAAGATCGGGAAAGGGATCGGGACAGGGACCGAGAAAGGGATGAAGGGAGGGACAGAGACAGAAGGAAGCAACGGAGAGAAGACATGGCACCGTACAGTAAGAACAAAAGAGGTAAAGTTTACATCTTTATCATACGACACAAGCATTTTCAAATTGATGCTTTTTACATGAACGTTACATATTTATTTTCCTCTCAGGGAGAAAAGATGATGAGATGGACCCCATGGATCCAAGTGCTTATTCTGATGCCCCAAGGTACAGTATTTACAGTCATGCTAATCAAACAAGCCCTTTGGTCCTTTCTTTGATGGAGTACTCCAGAAATTTAGTATTGCACTGTCACAAAATTGGGAAACTTGTGAGCGAAGCATTAGGAGATATTCTGACTTTAAATCACTACTATGTGTCAAGCTCGACAAATAGCCACGTAATTTCAACCCCACAACCTTGTTTGTAGCGCAGGCTTTCCGTTATAAAGTAGTCTCCAAGACCAAGCTTATAACCTGAGCCACACATGTATAGAACCAAACTATTAAAACAAACTTTTTTTTTTTTACAGGGGCACATGGTCAAGCGGCCTGCCCAAGCGTAATGAAGCAAAGACGGGTGCTGATACCACAGCGGCGGGTCCTCTGTTCCAGCAGCGGCCGTACCCCAGTCCGGGAGCCGTGCTTCGGGCTAACGCAGCAAACCAAATACCCAAGGAGTAAACTGAGCTGCCTCGAAAACGACTAACAAAGACAGAGCTGTACAGTATGGCTTCACCTTGCTCACATCGTAGCATCTGCCGTTCCTTAAGTTCTTTATTTTTATTCTGAAGTGCGAGTAGATGTCAGAAATTGAGTGCTGAGCTTTTCTACCACCAGTGCATTCATAATCTTTTCAAACATGTAGAACAGTTGTAAATATGTTTTTATATGACCTAAAGCTTAAACTTCTTATTGTTACTAGGGCCATTTATCATCATTTGCTAATAAATTTAAAGATTACTGTGAAAAATTGCCATTGCTTCTTTTTTTTTTAACTTCAAGGTGTGGTGGCTACACTTGTAATAACATCTGTACAAATAAAATTCTTGACAATGTTTTATTACAAAATTACAGGGCTCTAAAATCTTAAATCCATTATTTTTGAATATTACAAAAACAACATTTCAGATGGAATAAAGGACAGGGAATATCTGAATAAAGAAATACAAAAAAGGGGGTTGGGGAGAAGAAATATGTACATCAATGGTCTGCTGCTCCTACATAGTGACAAATACAGTCATAGTCCAGTGTGAACACTTTCTCTTCATATCGGTCGAGCTGGACCATCGCTCTGCACTTGTTTTTGTCCCGCTGCAGAATACGGCCGACCTGAACAAGCAAATGTAAATGCTGTGATTAGTTATGGTACAAACCAGTACAGGAAACCTGCAGGAAAGATGATCGAAGATTTGCTTACCTGTCCTCTGTGCTCGCCCAGTACAACCATTATAAAATCATTTTCACTTTTTGGAACAATCGTTTCCAGCATGTCCTGCTTCACATCTGCCACAGAAAGAATAAACAGCGGGTTAATCAAGAATTTATATAAAGGCTACAAGCATGGGTAGCATGGTTTCATCTTCACTTATTATTTATATAATTATATAATATAATCAAACCATAAACAATCCCTGAATGTGAGGAGTTTGAAATTACACCAACAGTCTACAAGAAGAAGAACTGTACAAATTAATAGAGACAAAATATGCCATCCATCCATGTTCAACTGCTTATCCAGGGTCTGGTCGCGGGAGCAACAGCTCCAGCAGGGGACCCCAAACCTCGCTTTCCTGAGCCACATAAACCAGCTCTGACTGGGGGATCCTTAGGTGTTCCCAGACTAATATGGACCTATCTCTCCACCTAGTCCTGGGTCTTCACTGAGGCCTCCTCCCATCTGGACTTGCCTGGAACACCCATGGGAGGCACCCATGGGGCATCCTTACCAGATGCCCAAACCATCTCAACTGGCTTATTTCGATGCAAAGGAGCAACAGCTCTACTCACAAATGACTTGGCTTTTCGCCTTATCTCTAAGGGAGATGCCAGCCACCCTCCTGAGAAATCCATTTCATCTGCTTGTACCCGCGATGTAGTTCTTTCGGTCATGACCATAGGTGAGGGTAGGAACGAAAATTCACAGGTAGATCAAGAGCTTTACGGTGTGGTAGAGCGTATTCAATACCGCCCCGCTGCTCCGATTCTCCAGGCGAATCTCCCGCTCTACTGTCCCTTCAGTTGTGAACAAGACCCCAATGTACTTGAACTCCCTCTCTTTGGGGAAATGTGCCCATCCGTTAATCAAGTTGTTTCAATAAATGAAAGAGTAAACATCATCTTATTGAGATAATGCTGGTCTGGCTAATCAGTTAGACTTTTAGACTGAAATGAACATCTGGTATATTAAAGCCCTTGCCATATAAGATCACACAATGCTGATTAAGTCTATCACCACCACATAAATCTCTATGTATCTGCAGTATGCCTGCGTTTTTCAATCTGGTGTCTGGCAACCGGTACAGATGTGTTCTACATCAACCAGCAATAATTGGTTTGCCACGATCTGCCATTGTTTTTAAAAGAATCGTCCATGGGAGAGAATATTATGATTGAACAGATTTTGTTAGTATGGTTTGATAATGTTGAATTCTATGCAGTGTTGCCAATAAAACCACTTGTAGCAATGGAGTGGGCTACAGCAACCAGGAGTATGGTGGAGCCTATGGTGGAAAAGGAGCATCCAAGAAAAGTTATTAATGCTCCAGATAAAAAAAGAAACTACGTTTGGGGAAAGGATTAAAAGGCAACGGTAAAAAAAAGAAAAACACAGAGAGAGGTCAAACACGCATAACCACTGGTGTAGCTTGTCCTTTTGGGAGATCACTGAGAGAAGAGACGGGACTGATGACACATTACTGCTTTTGGACAGGTTGGTATTTGTAAAATATTTGGAGTAGGATATAGCTATTACATTTACTTTATGTTGCCATTTCATTTACTCTACCTAAATAATGAGCACACATTGACAATGTTTGTGTAACCATCTCACTGCCAAAAGGGGAGAAAAAAAAAGTTCTGCACTGCAGGTTTAACCTCCAATTTAGTAACAAAATTAAGATAGAGAGCATGAGTTATTGAGGAATAGTAAATCATCCCCAACCAATGAGAACTGCACAAACTTGTAAAATATTATCTACATTTATATAACCCGTACAGGGTTAGTTTTACACTTTGGGAAACATGCTTCTTTGCTTTCTTCCTGGGAGTTAGATCAGAAGATTGATACCACTCTCACATCAGTCTGTAAATATAAAGCTACAGCCAGGAGACCATTAGCTAAGCTTAGCAGAAAGACTGGCAGCAAAAAGTTAACCTGGCTTTGGTCAAAAGGCAAAAACAAATCTGCTTACGAGCACTTCTAAAGCTCACTAATTAACTAATTTGTTTAGTGTGTACAAAAACAACAACAAAACAGAGGCTATCTCACCTCCTGCCAGTCTAAGACAAGGTAAACCAGAATAGCTTCTGGATGTAGACTTATATTTAACAGACATTATAGTGGTAGATCTTTTTATCTAATTTACCAAAATATCAAACTCTTACTTTAAATTCTTAATAACTACTATCTGTGTTACAAATCACCCAAAATGTTTTTTTTGTTTGTTTAACATCAAATGTAAATACGCTACACAGAAGGCTTTATCCACATAGGTACACATACACAAGAAATGTGCGCAGCAAGAACTATGGCAGCCTGGCTGCATAGGTTTCCTAATAAAACCAAAGTGAGTCAGATGTATTATGAATATTAATAGGTATTATTACAACACACGTGTTGCACATTTATTGTACATCTTGAATTAGGGAATACGAAGAACACCATGGAGTGTGAGAGGGAGAGAGAGACTGAGATGGCACTAATGACTCACCGTCTAACAGTCTTCCCTCTTCAGTTCGACACACACAGGCAGTTGGTGTCAGGACATCCTCCACACGCATCTAGAAGAAAACAAGACTGATCTTAGCTATGACAGAAACCCAACAATTATTAAAACACTGCAATATAAGATCTTCCAAAGCACTAACCCTTCTATGAATATGATTTTGACTGCTCCTGTTTAAGAACGATGTAATTAATAAAAAATAAGTCAATGCAAATATCCACCGACCAATGAAAATATGTGTAAAGTAACTAGATATAAAATCCGGTGAGTTTAATATTTTCAAACAAAATTCCTTCAACACTTCTTAGTCTAAAATGAAATCCAATGGCCCACAGAGAGGTTTGAGTTAGAGGACACAAAGAAAAGATGCTTTGTTGTTCATACAATGCATTGGTACCTTTGAGTTGTAGTACCTGCCCCCTTTGAAAGCTTTGTCTATAAAGCGAACTTTCAAGTCTCTCTGGAGCCAGGAGGGGGGAGCCGGTGGTCGCCTTGCCTCTTTCACTGGAGGCTTCTCTCTACAGAGGAAACAGAAGAAAAAAAAATATACAGTATGTTTACTCAAAGAAAACATTATTAACCAATAAATGGAACTGATCAATGTTACAGTGTATTAAAATTTATGAAATACAATTTAAAATACCGGTCATTAAGAAACATGAAAAGCATATTGGATCTTCATCTTTTAATAGAAATGTACCTGTCTTGACTTGATTCTCTGTGTTTCCTCTTCCTCTCATCTTTTTCTCCAGCTCTTTCTGAAGACTTGTGTTTTACTTTGTCACCATTACTTCGCTTCTCTTTCTCCTCCTGTCTCTGTTGCTCTTTTTCCTTCTCCTTCTCCTTGTGGGCCTTACTGAGGCGACCTGGTTTAATGGAAAGGGCACGGCACTGCATAAAATGTGGCACCCAACACCCAAACACTGCAGTGACTGTGTGTAATGCGTTTGTGCTTTTATTCTTTGAAGGAGGGAACTTAGATTACTGACAATAAAGCTGCGGCTGAATCACTGGTTTGAGGGTTTTTTTTCACGTCTGTAGAGGATATACCTGTTTAGGCCAGTCAGGGCTTCACACAATTAATGGTGCGATTAACATACTTTTATTACAGATTAATCGGCCAGTTATTTTCTTGCTCATTATTTGGTCTATGAAATGCCAGGCCATAGGGAAATTGTCCATCACAGTTGACCAACATTCCAAAACCAAAAAAATAATAAATTTACTAAGATAGAAGACTAAGAAAACTAGCAAATATCTATATCAGTAGAAACCACTGAATTTTATTGATTTTATTTTTGCTTAGAAAAAAAAAATCAATGAATTAGTTATTAAAATGGTTGATTTTCTCTCAATTTAAGAGTCAATGCAGCTATACACAAAAAGGGCTGCTTCAGATTTGTTGCTTAAGTTAGGTTGCTATTGTCATTCAATTTAACTGGCTTACATGTGATTAAAAAACATAGGTTACATCATAAATGGTTCAAATGAAAAGTTGGCAAACTAAATTTTACTTCTTAAACTGGGGTGAAATATTATTTAATTTGGCATGCAGGAGCACAAAATCAAAGTCCACTAGCTTCCACATATTTTTTCATAAATGTTAACTTTTTCTGTTTCATTTGTTCATTTGAGTTACTTACTGAGGTCTTTGCTGTACTTGTCGTATTCCTTTCGCCCAACCACTTTTATGGCATACTGGCTGATTGTCACAGTTTTGCCGCCAATTGCCAGCTTCACCATTACTCGAGCGTTGTCTGGATCAACGCCTTCAATCTAAAGCACATAAATGACAAGTTGTTCAGAGAAAACAACACATTCAAATACAACAGGTAGTTGTGCAATACCTTACACCTGTTTCAAGCGATGCAAACATATGTCAGATTAACTCTACCTTCCCATACAGGTCTTTATGTGCCCCCGACTCCACCAGCACACAGGCGCCTGGACCCATCACTAGTTCCTCCTCCTTTTCTCGCTCCTCGCCTGGCTTAGGGGGAAGCTGACGTCTGCTGGGCTCCAGGTCCTTTATCGCTGAACGATCAGCTCCAAGACCCAAACCTTTTGGACGGAGCTGGTGTTCTAGTGGCTTCACATCTCTGTGGCAGACAGAGAACAGCAGCATTAAACAAGTAAACAAAAAGAAGAACATATGTAGGATGTAAAAGAGGCTAAACTAACAGTCCAAAATCCAAAGATACTCAGTTTACAAAGAAGCTGGAACTAAAGAATGTTTTACATACGATTAAATCAAAATGTTTTTGGTGGCCAACTAATCAACTGTTTCAGCTCAAATTCAAACAGCACAAGTGCAAGTAAAGGATAAAGTTACATTAGGAGAGGGAATGGTAAAGCAAGGTTCAGTTTTACTTACTGTTTAAAGGTGCGTCCAATGCCTTCAGCTTTATTCCAGCCCATCCCTTTAAGCATAGCAAGTCCATAAGCCTCAACGGGAATGGCCTCATAATCTGCCTCTGTCGACTGACAAACACATACATTTAAATTAGCGGTTTGAAAATCAAAAGATATGCATCAATAGCTCAAGCAACCAAGTAAATACAGATGCAACTATCTGTATCATTAAAATGTGCGTCAGGGATAAATGAGGTGCTTATGTAATCCTGGAGTTCTGAAACACAAAAAACTGTTTGTGGTGACTGGCAGAGAGAAGCAGTTTGTGATGCCGGTCTTACTCAGCCTTATGGCTCCAGGTTGTCAGACTCAGCACGGGATGACTAAAGTCACCAGGCAGCAGCCACAGCAGGCCTCATCAGAGCAATGGCCCGGCTCATCTCTGTCTCCGCTGAAGGCTTTCCTCTGAGGGAAGCTGGGAGACAACTCTCACAAAGGAAACTGCATAAAAATGAGCTTGGGGCACAGTGAGAAAGTTTCCCCTGACTCGCATGTTCTGACAGTCACATCTATAGTGAGTGAGAGCAGAAGTCGGATGACAGTGACGAGGCCTCTGATGAAAAGAAACAGAAAGATCTGATAGGTCGTCTGCAAATCTCTGGGGAGAATGTTGACGCCTGTCTGCCACCAAAGCCTTACTGTACTGTCAAAGTCATTCGTACAAATATGTATGTGCACAACTGTGTATGCACACAGGGGTGTTATTCTACTCAGTTGACCGTCAGCACTTTCGCACACTCAAATTTCAATCTGAGTCAAATCAGCCAGTCTACAACACATTTTGTCATTGTTTTCACTGAAAAGCCTCTCTAGCAGATTATATTATGTGATCTTTACATCTGATAGCATGTAAAGAAATTACAATTGACAAAGCGCCTGAGAGCCATGCCCTCCTCAAAGAACTATTATACAAATGCCCTAGAGCAAAAGCAGTTAACCCAAGCAGCCAACAGTAGAAATCTTACAAAAATAAAAGCATAAAGGCAACTCCCAGCAGTAAGTATTTACATGAATGTTCATGTAGTCATTGTGGGAAAATAACATGCAATCAGTTAGCATTATCTAGATAGAGGGGAGTCTTTTTAATGTGGTACAATAGAATAAAAAATACTATAGACTTGGAAAACATTTGTTCATGTTATCGTCATTATTTATTGTGTCATGTCAGAATTTTATATGAGACAGTGAATCATCCAATCTCATTTGCTGTCTATGACTTGACTGTGACTCTCAGGAAAGATCCTTATTTGTGATGGCATAATGGTGGAACAAGCTACCACATGCCATTAGAGTGGGGGTGTCCGTCTCTAAGTTCAAGGTCTTAAAAACTCATCTCTTCCAAGGACGCTTCCTCTTCTAACACCTCTAACCCCTAACCTCTAACATGCACTTCCTGTGCTCTTCCTCTCCTATCTCCTTACAACTGTCTCGCCTTAAATGCAATATTCATTAACACTTACTTCTTTTCCTAGTTATTTACCCCAAAGATGCCGTACACGCTAACAGCTCTTACTAGTATTTATTGCTGCTCTTCTTAGTGTCACTCGTATCTCCTACTTTATTGATGCTTGTATGTTGTTCCTCAAATGTAAGTCGCTTTGGATAAAAGTAAATGTAATGTGATGTTACAGGAATAACAAAGACAAGGTACATTTCCTCTCTTCCTTCAGATAACAGAGCATTTCTGTCACACAATTGGTATCCATACTTACAGATTCAGGCCGTAGATCCACCTTTACTTGATCCCCATCCTCAAAGCCATCGGGTACTTTGTTTTGCATCAACAGTGGGATGCTGAGGTTCAGGTTTCTCTCTGACTGCGGGCCATTCTGCCACTGCTCAAGCTGCCTCCGGGAGTCTACAAGCAAGAGTTGGGAGATTTATGAGGAGCGTTGTATGAATTATACTAATAAAGCCTTCCAACCGTGAATAAAGACACACAAAACCTTATCTTCTAAATGTTCACACCTTCGATGAGTTCTTTGACAGCCTGAGAATCCACAGAGTCATTATCTTGAGTTACTTCTTGTGTCTTGCCTCCACTCCCCTCGCTCTGGCCCGCTCGGTCCGGCCTGTGCCAGCGGTTCTTCTGGATCAGAGGGATGATGAGCTCTTTGGGCTTCTCAGATGGTTTTGAACTGCAAGACAGAAATATTTGTGATGTGAGTTAGCAGCAGGCAAGGCCGCTTCAAAACAAGATTTACATATCATTCTGTCCTGAATACGACATCGTTATACACCCATTTCACATTTGCTAATAACTTCTTAGTTAATAATTCAATATATATACCGTTACCAGCTAACGTTAGCTATATCAGAATGGAAACGTAAGTTAACCGCTAACGTTACGCCAATGCTAAAATAGTTAGCATTAGCAAACGGAGCCTACCTTAGCAATTCATTTCGGTCAATTCCGGTCAGGTAATCTCTTTCATCTTTCTTGGTCAAAGCATCGCCACTCGAAGGTTTAAATTTGCTAACTGTTTTAGTAAAACCGAACGAGACAGCCGGGTTTTTCTTCTCTCCTTGGTCCCCAGAAGCAACAGACTTGGAAGCACCCGTATCATCCCCGTGCGACGCCATTATTGTTTGTAACCGACAGAAATAGAAGAAAGGCATTCTGGTAGTTGTAGTTTCACTTTGCACTTCTTTGAGCCGTTTGAGTCTTTTCAAGTTACTACAATTCCCATTGTACATCAGAATTAAAGTTACAACGACCCGTTCGCGGACAGTGTGCACTTCTGTTAAAGGTTTTGTCACGTTCGTAGGTATAATGTTAGCTAGGTATAAAAACAGATGCGGTTTTCATATCTTTACAAATAAAATACAATAGCTACTATGTGTGTTCTTGATATATAGGGCTACTAGCCTACTTGAAATAAAATTTTGTGGATTAATTTGTCGAAACAGTAGCCTAAATGCAATAGGCTCATCTAATAGGCTATTTGCATTTTATGATCATTTTACATTTGTTGCAGAATGTAGGCCTATTACTTTTAATTTCATAAATAGGCCTTCCTATCTATTTGAACTTTTGCATATTTTATGGGCCTGCTCTTGAAAAATTATTTCTGATTCTGTTTTTCAAAAGTTGCCAAGGTGTTAGCCTACTGGTGCGTCCACTGATGTTTCCTAAGAGGCTCATTAAACTTTTATCTGCACAATACTCGCTGCTTTATATACTTAAAATGTGTTACTGTAACCAAACGACAAACATTACAAATGGACAAATGTTGGAAATTGGGCTCACGTTTTACAGTCTATGGTTTCAATCTGGCAGTCACGCCTTTAAATCCTGGTTAGAACTCGTAAGCGAAAAGTGATGCTGCTGATGCAGGTACAAATAATAAGGGGCGGTACTTTTAACTCTTTTATTCCCTCCCCTCGGTGCTCCTTAACTTCCCTTATTTCCCTTTTTACCATTGTTTCTTTCCTTCAAAAGTGCCTTTTGGAAGCAGGAGCACCAACCTGGCCACACTTTCTACTAGACAGCACAATCCTTATCTTATAGCCTAATCCAATCTTATCTTTGGCAATTGACGCTCCGCTCCCTGATTGCACTGCGCCTGCAGTTCAATGACACCTCTACCCGGTCAAATAGATATTATCGACGCTTGTCTTTTTGTTGATAGCTGAAACAGAATCAACCAAAAAGGCTATCCGTAATTAATCAACCTGCACGATCTGCCAAACGAAGACTAGAAGGACGGATCTGACATGGGGAAAGCGATCCTGAAGGTAAGACAGTCCTCATAGTCAAATTAAAGTCCAGCACTTATTGTTCAATAGGCAGAGACACTCCCCACAAGTTAAACAGCACGTTTTGACCATGACATTTATCCATCCTCCACGTTGTTTTGCCTACAGCAGTGCAGCAGCTGCTAAAATTGTAAGCTGCCGCTGTCAGATTTGCCCGATAGTATGTGTGTGTGCATGTGTGTGTATTCCATAGACTGTAGTGTATTCCCACTCTCTCTCGCTCTCCTCTCCCCCTCTCTCCTCTCTCTCTCTCCCTCTACAAGATCACCACATCTCTCGGAGCATCACTGTCCAAATATCCCGTCAGCCGTGCACATCGCCTCTGACTTTCTTTGGGATACGGTGGGACCATATACTCATCACTGCATTTCCACATTGCTTTTTTTTATCACACACACCCACACCAGGCTGCTGGCTTATTAACCAAGCAACTCGTATTTTTCAGGCTTATTGTTTAACCTTAGTCGGGTCAATGTATATAGACGCGTTCAAACGGATCCTCTTTGAAAGGCTGAACTGCTTGAAAAGAATGTGTGTGTGCCAGCGCCAAGGCAGGTCAGTATTTCTCCCGAAATATGAGAAATTTGAGAATTTGCTGTGTGTAACCCAAGTGTGAGTGTCTGTGCGTGTGTGTGCTCGCGCGTGTTTTGGGAAGGGGGGGGGGGTTGCTCAGATCTGTGTGTAAGTGTGTGTGTGTGTGTGTGTGTGTGTGTGTAAGAGAGAGTGAAGAATATGGGTTTGTGATGGCAGATCTCAGGGATGAGTTTCATTTTGACAGATGAAATTTAGCTTTTAACACATGTGATAAGGTGTTTAGGCGTGTGCCCATGTGAAGTCATGATTAGGTTTGAAAAGTTTGTCAAGGCCTTTTTTTGTAAATGCATGATTTTTATTTTTATACATTCAGTCTCCTGCTCCGGAATGACTGTATACAGAAGCCTTTGTTCAATTAGAAATAGACTGACTTGCAAAATGTACTTTTAGTCCACAGCCAGATGTGTGAGCACATGTGTGTAGGAGTGCCTTGCAGTTCTCTCTGTGTGTGATGTTGCTGTTTGCTGTTTGTTTAGGGTGTGTCTCTGCTATACAGGGAGCTTGTTTTTAAGTGATGGATGTGTGACCCTGACTTAATAGTGTGCATTGCTCTGGGTTTGGAGAGCAGTCAAGGTTATGCTGTTATGATGAATCATTAATTTGTTGGAAGAGAAGGAGAGACATGCCGTGTTTGTCCACACATGGTCTCATGTTGCTCTGGCCCTCACACTGTATGTTTTTTTCCTCTCATATATGAGCCCATCACCTGTTAATAACAATAACTAAGCAAAGCCTTCTGATTTTATTCTGCGTTTGTCCTCCTTTAATTCAGCCCAAGTTTGAACCACCAGTAAGTGGAAATTCATGTCGACGTACAAACATGACTCCGCTCTTGCTGCTATGGAGAGTGGAGGATGAAGTGAGGTGCATTTCTTCTCTGTCGTAGTAATGCATGTCAGCTGGGAGTTGTTGATTGTCTAATTATGTACCTCCTGTGTCCTTCGGCATCATGCATATTCATGCTGTTGTTTTAAGGTGTGGTGAAAACAAAGTATGCATGTGTGTGCGTGTGTGTGGGCTGTGTTGTGTGTGTTCCTGTGTGCAAGGCAGTTTACCCTTGACAGGGCAGGGCCACGCAGGCATATTCTCCCATCTGTGGTCTAAACCTTTGCTCCCAGCCACTGCATTTGGATTCTGCAGTTGTAGCCTGCTCTATTCTTAGTTCTCAACAGTTCATGTGGAGTCTGATATGAAATTTCGACAACAACAACAACAACATTCCCATGCTGGAACTGCCACTCGTGTCCCTGCCTACATACACTGAGATTCAATTTGGATTGTATAAGCCGCTGTTAAGTGGTTACACTCTGACTGAGATGGCAAATCAATAACTAATCAATGATAGTGTGTGGAGTTACAATTTAACAGTGCCATATTTGAAATGTCAAGAAGGCAGTGGATCCATGTATCCTTGAGTCAGATCTGAGTTGGACAACTCAGATCAATATCAGGTAGTGAGACAGGCAGCAGGAGCAGGCGAGGGTCACCTTCACCCATCCCTACTGAATCAGCAGTATCTCTCTTACACTCACACACACACTTGAACACACACACTTGGACACATACACACACATACTTGCAGGCCTGCTTAGGTTACCAAACTGTGACCTCACAAAACTGCTCATTATAGTGAACTGACCCGCCCCTCCATTTCCTTATGAATTATTCATTTTGTTATTATGATTTCAGCCACTCTTTCATAAGGTTACTGCGCCCTCCTCTGTGTTGATTCCTCTATTTTGTTCCATTTTACTTTAAGACTGGCACCGGCTCTATTTTCTGTATCATCCCCATTTTAATTTTCCTAATTTATCCCTGCTTTCCACATTTCTCTCTCTCTCTTATCCATCATCTTTTGTTGAGAAGCTGATCTGCTCTGTTTAATTAAACTGCTCTCCCTTCCTCTTCCTGATGAGAGCTCATCTCTGATCACAGAGGGGGTGGGTGGGTGGGTGAGGGGGGGGTTGTAATGCATCCTGGCAGATTGAGGAAGAGGAAGAGGACCTGTTGTTACAGTGGTATCCCTCAGAAGAGTAGAGTGTACCCATACCCCCACTAATGTGCCCTCTTCCTTGACCTTGCTCCTGTGACGGTACAGATACCATTACCCCAAAGGGAACGTCAATGAGCCTGTGTTATCCTCTCAGGTGTGTGCGTTTTTGTGTATACTGTATGGGTTCAACAATGTTTTAATCTTACACTAAGTCCCTTTGTATGCAGTTGGAATATATTATGGATTTATTGATGGCGTGCAGAAAACAGTGAATGTATTTCTGTAATTCTTATCAGCTTTATCATGTATTGAGTTTATATTTAGTGTGTAAGAGAGGGAAAACGTTTCTGTGCGTGTGTGTGTGTGCCCCCGTGTATGACGGAGAGAGATATTTTGTGTTTTTCAACCAACAAGCATTTAATCTTTTATTTTTAAATCTGCCACTGCTGTCTGTTTTGTGTTGAGCACTCCCGTGCCCTAGATTTGGAAGTGAGTGAGCATCAGGGAGCTTTAGTGCACCCCACGTTGCCTGCACAGTTTGGTATAAATGTTCGGTGGGAGAGGTCAAGGCACAGATGTCAGATAAGATGGTGAAGTTGGAGCTGCGAGAACGCTCTCCTGCGTTTTCCGTCTGCCTGCCACACCACCGGTATTAGTTCAGATAAATTTTAAGCTCTCCAGTTATTTAAGATGCCTTACTTGTCTGACCTCTGAACACTACCCACTGGAGGATGCTGTGAGATTAGGAGCACTGCACTTCACTATAGGTCAGAGTGAAGAGATGAGTTGAGTGTTTGATGTGTAGGATGGGTTTGTTTTCTTCACCTGTGCTGTACTTTATATAAAATACCTCCTTTGCAACTAAAGGGCCAAGATTTTCATTATGCAATTTTTGTCTATAATATCATTGGTGGAAATGCTTGCAAGTTTGATGATGTTGAATTTAGATTCGATTAACAGAAAATTCAACTATTTTAATAATGGTTCAATCGTTTTTTTCAAGGAAAAATGTTAAACCTTCGCTGGCTCCGCCTTCTCAGTTGTGAGGATTTTCTTAAGCTGAATTGATTATTCAAGTGAAAATCGATAAATTACTCAGTAATGTTGATGCTAATTGTTATTTATAGTGCTATAATGCTTCCTTATCAAATAATGTGTTCATAAAGATTTCACCAATAATTAGTCAATAAAAATTTTGAAGTGTATGATTCAAAATGTTCAATTTATTTGTATTATTTAGGTATGAAAGAATTATTTCATAAGCAATCATCAATATTTTTTTCTACTAATCTAATCCATACATTGTATTGAAAAACTGTGAAAAAGACCCATCGTAAGTTCTGAGAGTTCATCATCAAATTGCTTGTTTCATTTGATCAACAGGCCAAACTCCAAAATATTCAATTTAGAGCTGATATTAATTGATTAATCCATCAGTTAATCAACAGAAAAGTAACCAGTAACTATTCTGATAATCAGTGAATCGTTTAAGTTATTTTTTAAGTAAAAAATGCAACAGCTGCCGGTTCCAACTTGTCAAATGTGAGAATTTTTCATATAGGATAGTGACTTTTATACTTGTGGGATAAAACAAGACATTTAAAGACATCACCTTGGCCAGTGAGGAGATCTAATGGTCATTTGTTGACATTTTATAGACTGAAATTGATTAACCGACAAAGTAATCAGCAGATTAATCGATTATAAAAATGAATCAATAGTCGCTGCTTCAAGAGGAGCAAATACTCACATTTGAGAAACATGAACCAAAAAATGGTGATTTTTCTTTATAAATGATTTAAATAATTACTGTAATGGTTGACGATTCATTTTCTGTGGATCAACTAATCAGCATTTAACTAAATATACTGAACTAATAGAACAGCTTAATTCATATTGGTCACTGTGTGTTCTCTTAAAGTTTACCTTTGGCTGTGCCCTAACAGCACAAATAGCTTTATTATATAACCATCAGTCATGCTGACTTTGGTCTGGTTTATGCTTAAAAAGAACCTCGAGTCATTTCAGTTGTTTATTCACAACAAGTGCTTGCAGAGAGACCAACAAATGGAGCCATGAGGCATTCTGGTCACATTCTAGCTGACAGAACACACAGTCAGTCTATCAATATTCTCCAAAATTCACATTTAGGAAAGACAACTACTCACTGTCTTGAACTTTCAGTGTGCATGCATAAAATACCAAATAAGCTTACATAAATTCATAGAGCATTCTAGCTGAGCTAATTGAACAAGCTAATTTCATTATCATAGACATCTTTTAGAGCAGAAACAGAATGTGGACAACAGAGCGAGCATGACTCCACCAAGTTAAACCAGCAGAAGCTTTTAAGAGCGTAAACTGACTCATGTAGTGCAGAAAAGCTGTTCAGTGACATGAACATGTAGAATTAGACAATCAGAGTGAGAGCCTCAGGGTTAAATCAGAGCAGCATCTCACGGCAAAAGCTGATTGTGTTAAAAGTTTCAGAAGTTTAGTGAACTTTAGTGCTGTGGTCAAAGCCGATTATGTCAAGAGAGCGATCTACCAGCTGAGACGGCTTTGATGGGGATGAGGACCGGCATCTAGATAGACATCAGGAACATGGGGAGAATCTTGAGAACTGACAGTCACTGCTTTCACCACAAAGCTTCACTAATATTGATAGAGGGGGGATTTTAGAATAGGTGTTTAGAATAGGTGTTGAGCTGTCAAAAAATTCATGGCTAACTGTTATGTGGTTGATGAATTGTTTTTAAGTGCTATTTCAAATGGATGATAGTGCACCTAGGACTTCACCCTGCTGAATAAATCTGTCAGGAAAAGTTGCTGTTTTATTAGCTTTCCCAGAGCTACTTTTTTTCTAGAGCAATTCAATTATTCACTTGTCTTAATTGATGTGTTTTGCTAACACTGTTTTTTTCCTGAAGGTCTTTCAAGATGCTCGCCACCCCAATGTCAAGTGCTATTCCCTCATGTCCTTGATTCGTTGCTTAAAGTCGACTTTGAATTATTGAGTTCCATGGCAAAGCTCATCTGTGTAACAATGTGTAACAAAGATGTCTTGCTCATGACTATGAGATGTAAGGGGTAAAATGGCTTTATTAGACCAATCACTGGAAGAATTAATAGCATAGGACCTGAAATATTTGCATTAGTACTACCACAGTGTAATATTACAGTGCAGCTATTGAGGCATTAAGTTTGTTAAAATGAAGCTTAAGTTAGTTTGTCTCTATTTTAGTGTCAACTAACTAAAAACAATGGATGTTCTCTGGATGATAGAAGCATGAGTATTTATGCAATTGAGGGCTAAAAGGCATATTTCAAAAAGAAAACACTGTGTGACGCAGCTGTTTATACTATACACTGAGTCATAATAGCCTTCAGCATTTTCTTTCTGCTTTCTGCTTTAAACAAATATGGTGAGGAAATAAAAAACCCTCTAAGAATAGCCTTGAAGTTAAGAGGATGTGTGTTTTGCCATTGACAGGTTGCTGTGGTTTGAAATTACACTGGAAGGCCAGGGTTGCAAGCTGTAAAGATCCTGATCTAAAGTCAGTGAAACAGGATATGTATTGGTCAGCTCTTCCCTGACCTAAAGGTCAGAGCGTTCTTTTTATAGGGTTAAATAACCTTGAATTCATATATTGTGTCATTTATCTATCTATCTGTCTATCTGTCTGTCTGTCTGTCTGTCTGTCTGTCTGTCTGTCTGTCTGTCTGTCTGTCTGTCTGTCTGTCTGTCTGTCTGTATGTCTGTCTGTCTGATATTAAAACATTTTTAGAGACATTTATGGTTCCCAGATGATAAAACCTTCCGTCTGCCTTCAAAATTATTGTTAAATACAAAACAGTGTGAGTGAAGAAGAGGTCAACATTTTACCTATGTGAAGTTTACTTTCACATATTGCCTTTTGAAATAAAGAAGTGCAGCATGGCAGCTTAAATTGTTCTTTAACAAAATCCAATGCATTTACACACAAGGTAAATTGCATTGAAAATTATATTGCAAATTCCTGATCACTTACTAGAAAAATAGACTGAATTAAATTGCCATCTAATTTGATGAGATCCCTTTGTCACAAGCAGTTCATTCCTCCCCCCGACCTTGCTGGCAACCTGTTGGCAACCTAACACTGTGTTTTAAGTGGACACCTTAAGATGAGTGTTCAGGGCCAGTTTCTAGCATCAACACCAACAGCAGAGCTAGAGCAAAGAAGTGTCAGGGTGTATCTGCGGCAGGAAGTGTCCAGTCTTCAGCGGACCTGACAGCTTGTGGCTCATTAAACCGCCGTCAGACGCAGGAGGTCAAGACAACAGCTACAGCTCAGGCAACACGTTCTCCCTTCATGCGTATAATGTAGACACACAATGCGACTGTGTAGGCCCAGCAGGATAGGATAATACCCCAGACCTATCAGTTGTTTTATTTTTAGCGTTTTAATCATTACTGCCAACTGCTGAGAGATTCAGAGAAATCTTTAGATAAAGCATAAAGAGACCAGCGGCTTATGGAATTATTATTCAGGATAGGAAAAGTTGATGCTTTTATTTTTACTCTCTTCTCACTACACACTTAATGCAAGTTGTATTTCTGTGTTTTCTGTGTGGGCGGATGGCTTGCTGGCTTTGGGGAAGCAGGTCGACAATGTTGCACCAGAAGGTTTCACAGTGGGATAGAGAGAAAGGGACTGGGGGCAGTGTTTGGCAAGGATGAAATAATAAGCATAATTTCAGGTTGAAACAGTGCTACTTGTTTAAGCCTATTTGAGCCAAATGTGCTAGAACAACAGTGAGAGCGTTTGGCTTTGACCCAAGACTGCAAAATGCAAGTTGTGTCTTTTGGGGTGTCTCGATGTTGCGGCAACCAGCTCAGATGTTTCCAGATCTCTGACTCTTGTCGCCTGTGCTGAAGTCCTGCAAGGTCAGACAAGTGAGTCCTGTGCCAACCTCAGGCTGTGTGGCGCCTCTCAATCTCCATCTGACCTCTGTACAGTGTAAGACAAAAACACAGACAATCCTGTATTTCATTGCGTTTCAATCTAACTCTGCTTTTTATCTTATAATCTCTCTCTACTCCCTGCCATCCTCTTCCTCATTTGTCCTCCTCTGTATATAAAATAAATCCCCACCAGAAACCCCAAGTAGGAGAGAGGATGGAAGAAGAGGATCTCTGTCAGATCTGCCTGTCAAATGACCAGTCAAGTAGAAAGGATCAGTTACATCCTGTCCTTCTCTCACTCTTTAAAGCAGTTTCATCAGTCCTGCTGGACCAAAGGACCTAGGGTGCCTCTGCTAGGGCTGGGCTTGGCATTGTACTCAGAGAAGCTGGGTGTGTTATCCCCACCCAGTCAAGGGTTAACATAGTCACACAGTCGCTTACTGTAAGAGCATTGGATCCTGGTGAAGTAATATGTAATTGCTAATCTTCTGACCACGATGGATCTGTATTGTCCATTTGAAATACTGTATTTGAGCAAGTTTGTGTTAGTCTAGGTGTTGAAAGTAAGTTTGAAGGAATCATTTGAGTTGGTTAGATTAGCTTAGCATACACAGCAAAAGCGCAGGTGAAAGTTCTAAAAATTTAAGCCTGATTAGATTTATGGGCTGATACTGATATTGGGAATTTAAAGCATTTGGAAAATGACATATTGACTGATAGTCATCTTTGGAAATAAGCATCTTGATTCTGATCCCTTCAATTTTTTTTATTATTTTTTTTATTTGTTTGTGACAAAGAAACTTACTTAGCAGGATATTTTACAGTTGAAAAATCAACTTACTATAATACACTGTCTCTAAACTACCTACATATTTCTTTACTGCATTTGATTGGTACCTCAAAAATATATACCAATACCAGTATATCTTCATAAGTAGCCAATTGATTGATTTTGAGCTAAAAAGCTCTAAAACTAGCTTCCTGGACATAACCCCTTTTAAAACTGCATCAATATATGTTGTGTTAATTAGTGAGCTTTAAAATGCTGGTAGGCAGACAAAGCTAGGCTAGCTGTTTCCAGTCTTCATGCAAAGCTAACAGTCACTTGGCTCCAGCTTCATTTTTAACAGACGGGAGAGTGGAATCGATCTTCTCATCTAACTCAATGCAAGAAAATAAATTAGCATATTTCCCAAAATGTCAAACTATTCCCTTGACATTGGGCTTTCTCTGATATATAACCTGCAAGTCATGTTTGTCTTTTGGATTCTGTTACCCTACCTTGTGAATCCCTGTCCTGTGTGTCAACGTGACAGTGCTGCTCTGATAATGTCAGAGGAACGTTGTTCGCTCTCTCCGGACATCACATCTGTCAAGTCACTGTCGACTCAAACAAATCTTCACCATGTCAGCTACATCCTCAGCCCACACACATTCACAGCTGCTCCCCCAGAAACATGTTGCAGCAAAACACGTTATTTTCAGTACAGCTTTGCCGGACTTATCAATTTAGCTGCAACGAGTACACAAAACCTGCCATATCATTGTGACTGAGCAGAAAAGGAGAATCTGTACTGGAGAATACAGTATGCATACAAACAGTGTCATTATTCATTGTCCACAAAAATCTATGTTTGTGTGAAAGCATCATGCATCACTGTAGATGCAGAAATTCTTAGTCCAGTGTACTCCATTGTTCGACTGCAGCTACAGATTCTTATATTTAGAGACCCGGACCTTTTATCAAACTCCAACTGTATTTTCCCATGAAGATGTGCTGGAATGTGCATGAACGCCTATGTAGTGTGTTTACATGAAAACATAATGTCAGCCTGAAGCAAACGCATCAAACAATTTTGGTTGTATGTTTGCATAAAACAAGGACACCGTTCCAATGTTGTTATTCCTGACTTTCCGGCTGTCATGCTCTCAGAGAAAATATCCTAACCTATGAAGCTGGGATTATTCACGACTTTTCCCACATTTTGATGTGTAACATTGCAACTCCCCAGACCTCAGATTCGATAACTGACAAAGGTTAAATAACAAAACAACCTCCTGCCTGAAGTCACAGGACCTTTCCCTAGCTTGTTATGCAATTGACACATTTTTCCGCAACCTTTTTTCTCTCTCACACCATCTGCTCATCCCTCAATCCTGTTTCTTTTCCTCTCCAGCTCGTTTGCCATGTCTAAGACAGCGGTGAAGAAGCTGCACTGGCGTTCCAAGGTGCAGGACATCTTCGTCCCCTTGATAGGCTCGTCGGGGGAACTGGGGATCGCCATTGGTGGTGGAGCAGATTATGGAGAGTTTCCTTTTGTCACGTCGGCTCCGGGAGGCGGACTCACAGTGGGTGATATCATCCTAGAGATTGGGGGAACTCCCGTATTAGGGATGACATTAGGAGATGTCCGTGGTGTCCTCAATTCCTGCCCCCATCCTATCCGCATCAAAACTGTGTCACCAGGTATGACTCAGCATGATATCTCCCCCCTCTATAAATTAGTCTGCAGTTTATTGTTTTGGTAAATGTGTAAATTATCACCCCACAGTCAAGGAAAGGTGTGAACATACTGCAAGGCCTCTCCTTCTGCTAATGGCATTTATGGGTAACACAGTGCCTGCGATAATGCATTCAATCTTTAATTCTCTTCCAAACACTGCAGACTGTTTAACTTGTTGCTGTTTATGTTGCACACCATTGCACCCAGTCAATCTGTTACACAGTGTCCAAGCTGTCATCCATAGTTATCTTGCTTAGTAACCCTCCTCTGACTCTCACAAGCCAAATCTGCAGCCTGGAACATTCTGATGCTGATATGCACATGTCAATTAGTCTGGATATGTCAAGGCGATGGGTCAATATGTGGGTAGGAGGTCAAAATTGCTGATGACACATGACAAGAGTGTGGCAATACAGTTGTCTGTCACCCGCAAGAGGCCTTGATGTTTAGAACAGGGGGCTGGGGTAACGGATGTCTTTGTTGGCTTTGAACAGAGCAATATGTCACTGGAGTGTCACCTGACTGTGGCTCCCGATGGCCTTGCTTGCTAGATTGATAGCTGATTTGGCCACAGGGGTGTAAATGGGGACCTTTGCTCCCGGTCCCTCTGCTGCTGGTAGATCCATTATCATTTCTGAAGTCTGCTAGCCCTCCCTGGGCAGCTTGACTGCGTGTAGTGTGGACAGTGATGGATGAGCTGATGAGATTGGTTGCTCGTTCGAGAGGTTGCTGTACCACACCTCCTCCTACTCCTACTACTACTGCAACTCCCTTTGCTCCAGCCCTTAAACACACAACAACAGGCTACATACCCCAGAGGCAGACAGCAGTTTAAAGTTTTTAGCACTTAAACTGGTGCTTTGTAGACAAAAACAAAGAGTAGGGATTTGATCTGTCTATCAAATTTAAAGTTTCCTTCAGTGTTGTCTACCCTAGTATAGTAGATCTTCTTAAACCTTGACATCTGGCTGCTTCATCGGTAGACCACATGTAATATGTTTGCATTATGTACAAGAGATCAGCTCAATCAGCTTCAAAAAGCTGATGTTCAACAGGCTAAAAAATAGCAGCTGTTTTCATAACATGATGAACAAAAGCCCATAATTTCCTCCAAAAGGCAGCTGGCTGGATTAACTTCCCTTTATAGGCAGAAGCCATATGTGGCCAGTAGTATGTAATATATGTGCAGTTGACTGCCTCCACTAATAAAGTTCCACTGTGACGTTAAATAGCACACAACAAATTCAGTTCGCTACTGGGCGGAACCACTGTAAGAGACGTTGGGGTTAGAGAGTGACAGGGGGTGTGGATATTCGAGCCGCAGCCTGTGGGGGAAGCACTGACAGAGCGGTCGTCTGTCAGAGTGATAATCTGAAGATGCTCTCAGCCAATCCATAACAGCAAGTGACCTGTCATCAGTGGCCGTAAAGCACTTGAGATTATATTAAGAGATCAGAGAGGAATCGGAGCCCTG
This sequence comes from Lepomis macrochirus, assembly GCA_024633595.2. Taxonomy (NCBI): domain Eukaryota; kingdom Metazoa; phylum Chordata; class Actinopteri; order Centrarchiformes; family Centrarchidae; genus Lepomis; species Lepomis macrochirus. The sequence goes on along the minus strand of JALXJV020000014.1, from coordinate 23,776,419 downwards.
ATAGTCAACTCTGTCTCTGCTGGTGACAACCTAAACTGTTGTGACTGGAGCAATTAAGCCAGTTTCCCTGAGTCCCTCATGCAGTATATATGCATGAGGGACTCAGGGAAAACATATGTTATATGCAGGATCTATGTGAAGTGATATAGGGAGATCAGTAGGTATGAATGTCTAGGTTGCAAAATGATAGTGTTAAATCAAGCCTGGAAGCAGTGAAGATTAGTACTTTAAATAAATGTGTCAATTTGACATGCTACAAACAAATCTTAGAGTAAATACCAGTGTGTTTATGCTTACTGGGCTGATTTCTTTCTCTCTCTCTCTCTCTCTCTCTCTGCTTCCTCCTTTCCCTGCCATACGTGTATCTGTGCCCTTCCCTCAGGCTCAACATTGTGCAAGGATCTCAGGTTGTATCTGAGTAAGTGCTTCACACCCAGCTCTGTGGACAGCCAACTTCAGCAGGTCATCCGAGAGAACCTCTACCTCCGTGCTGTACCTTGTAAGTAACCTTCAATATTTTGCATCCCTCTATATACCTTGTCTTTAGGTCTTGGGCCTATAAGCCCCCTGTGTAGATCTTTGTCCAGTTGCTGCATTTGTCCAAATATTGCGTTTATTTTCACCATGCGCATTATATTAATCTATCCAATTGTTCTTCTCTTAAGTTTCTAACCTTGCTAATTGTTTTATAGCACATGTGGTAGTTTCTGCCTTGTGAATAGCTTGGTGTTAATTGGAGTTTAAGCCTGTGAAACTGTTTTCCACATTTTCTTGTGTCAATGTATGCAAGCACCCCAGAACTGTGTTGATTTAATGAAATAATGGGGGGAGGAGAGTCTAAAATATCTTAAATCAAGTCTGAGTGAGAGAAAATGTCACAACTGCAACCAGTTTGGACATTTCCATAGCAACAGTCTGTATTGTCACAACACTGGGTTTATCCTCAGTGGCAGTCACCCTTACAGTCCTCACCCTTGTGCTCCAGGCTATTACTTTGTTTGGGTGGTAAGCTGGTATTAAATGTGATGGTAGTTGTGTTTGACAGGTTCTTTTTATTAGTACTGTTGTTGTATGATCCCCTGAAAAACAGGCCTGTAGTCTACACAAGCTGTTTCATTATGACGATTATGAATAAAATCAAGCACAATGGCAGCCAAAGGCAGCTAGTTGTAGTACATCTGTTGCTATCTTAATCCTTTATAATATGACGTCACTGGAAATGGCCAGGGGATATAGCAGCCTTGCAGTTTTTTTTTAGGAAGATCTTTATTTTTGATGTAATTTTCTGACTTGTGTCAGTCTGCTTTTGTGTTTTTCTTCGTCAGGTGTTAGTATGGTGGAGACAGACCACCTAGTGTGTGTGTAGTCTTAACCTTGCCATGGCAGCGTGGAGTTGCTGCTAATCTCTCCTTTAGTCCAGGAAGTAGGTCATGTGGGACAGTCTGCCGCCATGCTACACAGCCCACTCGCTGACAGAGCAAGACACAGGTCAAAACTTCCAGCATGGTGCAAGAAAGTGCCTCTATTAGTATTCAACATGCATATGCATATTATAGTGTAATTGCAGTTTAATTCATACCAGGCTTTCTCAGTACTTAGCCATGCATGTGTGCATCCTGTTAAATCTACAAGCAGCTACTCAGGGAGTGAATTGTGCAAATAAACAGCAGTGCTTTAGCCATCTCAAAAAATTGATAAAGAGAAATAGGATGGATAAAGGACTGTCATATATAAAATTAGATAAATAAGTAATTTGATGATTGGTCAAACATTGTTCTGAAGACACAGTCTATATACTGTCTTATTTGGCAAAATTTTGTAATATTTTACATAAAGCAGTCTGGCCTCCCCTACCAGTGGTGTCAAACTTTGGAAACAACTTCCCATTTCAGAGTACTTCAACAAGGCAGGCTCAGCCCCCCGGGTGTGTAATCCTCTGATCTGCTGGACATGACACCGTAAGATGCTGTTGTTCTCATGCCGATACCAACACACGCATGCTGTCCTGATCCCAAGACGACTTGGAAACCATCACGTCTCATTTCAGAATACTTGTAGATTTATAAAAGCAGACTTTTTCTTCGTTTTGTTATTTTTGCATCGAGGAGGTGCCTGTGCTTGATGGAACAGGAATTTAAAGCTGAGGAGTTTTCATCAGTGGCTCATTGTGGCCCCCTTCAGGACCATATGTATGTTCCTCCTGTTTCAGGAGACTCTTTTCTATAGTTTGTTATTTTTTTTAAATGAAAACTAAGATGAAGATGAATTAGCCTCAGAAGCCCACAAAGCATAGTTTGTTTTTTTTACTATAATGAAGTAAAGATGGTATGACGGTTTTGATTTGTATTTTCTCGTTTAAATACTATTTCTTCTTCAGAAACAGTGGCTTAGTACCGCCATGCTATTTAGAGAGTATCTGGATCCCTGAATCCTTTTGATGAGACAATGTTCTCTGATGTTGGAGCTGGCACTGATGCAAGAAATATCATTACAAAGGCTCAGTCAGGAGGGCAGTGCATAAAAATGGAAATGAATGACAGAATTAAGTAAATGCAGGCTACTGTATCAATAATCTAGGCTGGGGGGAATTAAATTAGAAGCAAATGTCTATCAGTGCCAAAATGGAGGAGGGGCCGACTGCAGTCTAATGGCTGTGTTTCTTATACTAAAGCAGACAGGATGCTTACTGTGTAGCGTTTGGGTAGCAGGTAAATGTGTAGACCAACAACAGTATACTGTATGTTCAGCCCAGTAAAACAAACACTTTCAGTTTACTATTTCTTGAGTATGAAAACTATCCTTTTTTGTTTTCTCATTTTTACCAAAAATGCAAATTTTGCCGACCTTACATTACCCATCTGAACTTTCCCATCCATATTTGTGTAATCGCACTATTCATTTCTTCATGTGCCCTTGGATGATTCAGAGACAATGTCATGGTTTCAAGGCCGGCTGTGTCTCTGTCGCCTCCATGAAAAGACTTTTCTAATTGTCTTCAGAGTGAGTCAGAGATAAGAACATCATCATTTAGTTATTCTAATATGCTCACTGCTGCTTTGTCAGGCAGACCGTCTGTGGCCTTTTCAACTGTAGCATTCATTGTTAGCTATTTGTGTGCAGTGATCTTGACAGACAGCTCTCTCTGGGTGTTGATACAGAGTTCTCTGTAATTACCTCTTCAATCCCTATCTCACCCTCTCTACCAGTGTGCAGTGCCTACAGGGACAGGCGGGGAAGAAGATGTCAATAATCCTTCTTGCCCCCCCCACCCCACCCCCACACCTCGTGCACGACATGTCATATATATTTCCTAGGAGGGTGCATAGATAATGAATCCCTGCTTCGCACCACATCAGCTGGAGAGATACTGTGTGTCCTGAGGGGAGGAGAAGAATTACACACATGTCAGATGTCATCAGGAGAGTTGCTATCTGATCTTTAATTAGACACAGAGACCTCTAATTTCCTTTAACTTGGGTGCAAGCACAAACTTAAGGTGCAAGCACACTTGGATGTGACCAATTTGTTTTTGCATTTTTTTGATGACCAGAGGACTACAGTGGGGGAAAAAGGCTGAACCGAATACATTATACAGTATCAGCAGGTGGAGTTGATGGCCAATCACATCAGCCCTTCTCATTCCCTTTAAAATAACCAGACAGTTTCCTAATGAGCTGGGAAGTGAGGATCAACTGTCTCTGGAGAGAAATGTCAAAGTTACAATGTAGGCAAAATCAACTGGAGCTAAAACAATTAGTCATTTGCGTCCATCAAAATTCTGATAGTAAGTTTTTACTATTTTCTGGCATTTTGCAGACCAAATGATGAAACAATTGAAAAGAAAATAATTGACAAATGAAACGACAATGAAAATAATCAGTTGCAGCCCTTAACTCAATTTATATAATTGTTTTTTGTGATTCTATATACCTTTGCAATATAAAGCCATGAAAGTGATAATGTGACAGTTGTCAGAGCAGTTGGAGAAGAGGTCAGGGTGAAAGAGATACCTCATGCAAGCTAATGTTTGTGTTTCCAGTCCCTTAAGTCTATGTGTTAATTGTGTTTAGTTTCTTTGGTCTATGTGTGTGTGTGTGTGTTTGCATGCATGCAGTCCTGCATGTGTCATTGTGGCTGGGAGAGCTGCTCCCAGGACAGCAGTGCATTAATCATGGGTTTTATAGGGTAGCTGGGCGTGACTCCCTCCTGTCGGCACCACACTGACATCACATGTAGTCCTCCAGGAGAAGGACAGAGATTCGTCCTTAGTTTGGGCTTGGTGTGATTATGTCTTGGGAAAAGAATTACTTGTCTTGAGGTCAGAACGGGCGCCTTGTATTTCAATTTGCAAATTAAAATGATTCCACCAGATTTGACTTTACGAGTAATATAAAATGTGATATATTTCACACTACATGTCTGCACACGTACTTCATGGTTAGGAGATGACAAATATATAGCAAACATTGAGGCTTACTTTAGTGATTCTGTAATGATGGGATGCTTTTCCTGCTGTGGTTTTGACTCACTGCTCTCTGCCAGGCCAAGGTCAATGTGAATCAATTATGACGACAGACCATTGATCATCCAAGTGCTCCATCTTTGTAATGGTGATAGAAAAGACTTTAAGACTTTCATAGTGCCTCATTAATGTTTACTTCTGTTCTTATTGATCTGTTCATAATAAAGAGGCTCTGGTAAATGCCTACTGTCATAATTGTGGTCTTCATACCAAAGGGCACATTATGGTTTGTGGGTGGGTGCTCTGTTGATCTGGGAATGACTTTATATCCAAAATGTTTATAAGACTAAAATGTTGTAATTCAAGAGGTCACCTGTTAATTGTCATTATTAATTAATGTTCTAATTAATTTTGTTTACTCCTAAGACTGTTTATAGTTACATCCAGATCCATTAGGTTGTTACATTTTGTTGGACTACTTCTATATAATTTGTCAAGTTAATGTAATGCTTGAAATTTTTATAGTTTGCTGAATTGCTGTTTCGTTTAAACACTGAACCGGAATTCATGGTCCCCCAATGAGAGGGAAAGGCCTTGATTTATAGACATATCATCCACATAGAGCTGGCAGTATTTCTAGCCTCATGGCTCTGATGTATGACATAATATTTTCTGTTGTCTCCCTCTCCCAGGTACAACCAGACAGCCTAGAGATGGGGAAACCCCAGGGGTAGACTACAACTTTGTCTCCATTGAGGAGTTCTTCTCCTTGGAGGAGTCGGGAGCGCTGCTTGAGAGTGGAAAATTCAAAGGTGAGCTTGAACACATAACTGTCTGGGCATGTATCTTCTACACTATATGGTGTTTGAACATGCACTGTAGATTGTGTAGTTTATTTTTGCACTTTTGATAATATCAAAGCTTGATAATATTCTTTTCCTGATTGTGAAATTGTGCTCAAATGTCTCTTTATTTCACTTCTGGAACATTAAATTTGTAATAATTTAACTGAATTATTAGTTTTTGATTTATGATTTGATTTGATTGTTTATTTGATTGTTTATTTGAATAGGGACAATGTACACTGGTGTTTGCAAATTCTTAGCAATTCATATAATTGAGGTACTTTTAGAATCTTTGTGTTATATGAAAAGAAATAGTTTGACATTTTTGGGAAATATCCTTGTTAGCTTTCTTGCCGAGAGTTAAATGAAAAGAGTCTTCAGTCAGCAGCTGATTAGCTTAGCTTAGCTTAGCTTATCATTGGAAACGGGGAAACAGTTAACCTGGATCCAATGAAGGTAACAAAATCTGCTTACCAGCTCCATTAGAGCTTAGTAATTAACACGTCATACCTCATTTCATTTCACACATACAAAAACAGAAGTGTAAAAACAACAAGTTGGGGGTGGATGGGACTATTTCTTGGTTAGGTGCAGTGACTTCTTGGCATCTCCCTGACAACCTTAGGATGATGACAAGAATCCTGGAATGTCAACCGTGTTCATTAGTGAGCCTTAGAAGTGATGGTAGGTGAAAGAGCCAGGTTAGCTTTTACCTCCTGTTACCAGTCTTTGTGCAAAGCTAAGTTAACTGGGTGGTGACTTCATATTTACCGTACAGACACGAGAGTATCAATCTTATCATTTAACTGAAATAGATAGCATTTTAGTGTATTTGTCAAACTATTTCTTCAAAGACAACTTTCCCTTATTTGTCATATACTGTTTTCCAATAGGAACATTTTGACAGTTTTTTAGTTGTAATGAATGGACATTCAGTTGGAAAGACATCTCTTTATGCATATTAATGCCTAAAGAGGTGTTGCTCAGCTCTTATCCACCCCGCTGACTCCTCCCCCCATTAAGGTCAGAGTGCTGACTCTGATTAAGAAGCCTCCATACATTAGCATCCATAATTTATAAGAGTTTAATGGGAGCAATAAATGTCATCTTCACTTTCCTTACATGTGACATTGATAGACACATTGCTACAGCAAAGCAATCAGGAGTATCAGCAGCATTGTGCGTGCAGTAGCCCGCAGGAACCGCAGTAAATGGTGACGACTGGTGACCTTGTTGTCGAGTTCAGTAATCTAATGTTTCCCCTCAACCCATTTGGATCTCTGTGAGCCAAATGGAGGGTTGGAGGTAATTTAATTTCTTCTGTACCAGCTGGAGCAGATGGCTACAATTGAGAATATAAAACATATACAGTAGCTGATCTCAGGGGATATATAATGCACATACATACAGACATGGTTGTAGGCATTTGCTGTATATGTGCATAAAGACGTAAGACGAACCCACTCTCCTACTGAATATCTGAATAGAAAATCTTTTATTTACCTCATGAACTCAGATCAGATTTGAACTCAGTAACATATTAATGCAGACGGTGTGCAATAGATTTTATTTACAACACAGGGCAGTTCACCTTATTTTAATATCAAAGCACCTTCCTCCTGTCTTTTTTTGTCTCAGGAAATTACTACGGCACTCCTCGGCCTGTTCACATCAGCGCAGAGAGCCCCCCCATCACATACCAGGAACACCGCAACCTTCTCAGAAACTTTCGCACACGCAGCAAATCGCTCAGCAACCTGGAGAAGGCTGCAGAGGAGGCCGGGAACAGTGAGGAGGACTCAGGCCTGTCAGGCAAGTTTTACTAAACCTGGTCCATATGACAGTTTGTGTGGGCAAGGTCATGAAATCTGTTGTTAAGATAAGTAGAGTATTACATAGTTATTGGAGACATATTGACACTAGAAAATGACAGCAGCCAGCTGCTAAATACAGCATTGTCCCTCTATCTATAGCTCCAGTCTCTGATACCCAAATGAATCAATCATTAGCACAATTAGTATGCTCTAAACTCTCAGTGGGGCTGTGGCCTCATCGATTGCTGGATCACCTCCAAAAGGTCAGACTGCCTTAGATTGGGCAGGAAGGGAGGTCAGAAGATAGGCAAGCATGCACACAGGGAGGTGAGAGAAAATACTGAGGAAATCATTTGACAAGAAAGCAGAAAGTGTTTCCAAATAAATCATTAGTAACTTTCACTGGAATAGCAAACACACTTTTGTTATAGATTTTATTCCTATAAGTGAAAAAAACTTTTTGTTTTACTGTAAATGTAATGGATATGGAATATCTGGGAGTGTAAGGCGTAAATGCTTATTAATCACCAGTGTTGGAAGAAGTATCCAGATCCTTTATTTAAGTACAATACATAAGGCAAATGTAATAATACATTTACTCCATTTCAAATAAATGTCCTTTAGTCCAATAATGTTCTACCAAAAGGAAAAGTACAGAAGTATTATGAGCAAAATGCACTTAAAGTATCAAAACAAAAGTATTCGTTTAGCAGAAAAAATGTACCCTGTGACTGATAAGAAGTCCAGTGGTCCTTAGCCTAGGGGTCAAGTTTTCCTACCACAATTTGTATTCACTTTGTGGCTAATCTTTGCCTTTCAATATTAATTCATCCTACCATCCATACCTCTTTGGGCCTCTACCAGTTATTTAAATTAAACCATATGAGAAGTTTAGAGCGGAAATGTCTCTTTGATGGAACTGCTAAAACTCATAGACATCTAAAACATAACAAGGGGCCCCAACTAGACACTGCCTCTTTATGGGGTCACGCACCAAACAGGTTGGGAACCTAACTATTTTTGATAATGCATAGTATTTTATATGGTCATGATGTGTTGTTTTTTATGTAATATTTTAATCTCCAAAGTATGCAGGAACTATAGCAGTCAAATAAATATACTGGAGAAAAAAGTACAATATTTCATTAAATGTTATTGCATAAAACGGTAATACTCAAGTTAAGTGCAAGTGCCTCAAAATTATACTTTCCACCACTGTTAATGACAATATCTATGCAGATAAAATCATGAAGGCAGTGCTGGAGAGTTAGAGAAGTGATGGCAGCAAGAACACCAAAGCTGAACAGAAGGCGAGTATGAGATTAGACTGTTAGTGTAAGGGAGCAAGGCAACGACATAGGGTGGTGGTGGAGGCAGGTAGGCAGGGAGCCAGACTGGTACAGAAGATAAGAAAGAGGCGGGCAGAGTGGGAGGTGAGAAATGCAGGCAGGTAGAGATCCGGATAGTTAGGGACATGCTCCAAACAGGGACGTAGGGCAGCAGGCAGTCTGCATTGGGGGGGTTGAATGCAGGATGCAGGCAGGATGGAGCCATCCAACACCCTGACCTCTGCTGAGTCATCTGTTGAAGTGATACTGTGTGGGTGGATGGGTACAGCAGCACTTGTCATGTGCAGCAGGACTCAGGACCCGTGTTATGTCCTACATCTCTGAGATCCATGCTGGAGCTCACAGCTGAAGGACAGCTACAAGGACAGCTAGGCAGAAAAATATGCTTACTTTTCTTCCGCTGGTAGTGTGACATGCATGGTCACACATTCTGCCTCCTTAGAGAGAGGACAAAGCCGGCCGAGATGCTGACCTCAGGACTTTTTGCATGTCAATTGCCAGCATGAGTTTGTTATTGCAGGAGAAACTTTTTCACCTACTGCATCTGTTAAATAATATATAACTGCTCAGTTTTTTCATCACTCTTTGTTTTCACTGTAATTATAGGAGGCTCTGCAGGTCTCAGCAGCAATGTCACTCCTAGCCATCGTTCGCCCGGTCGGCCTAGGGCATCCAGCAGTGGAGATGGTCGTGTCATAGAGAATGGGATCATCAGTAGCAGAAGTGGTGTCAGGGTGAGAGGTGTGATGCCTGATCACTGGGAGCAGGCCTTCAGTGACCCAGGAGAGTCTCACTACATAGAGTGAGTATCTATGTAATCTGTCAAAGGACTAGTTCAACATTTTGTATTATGCTTATTAGGCTTTTTCGCTGTCTTGCAGAGAGTTAGATGAAAAGATCAATACCACTCTTAAAGCTGGAGAAAGGAGATGTTTAGCTTAGCTTACCGTAAAGACTGGAAACAGGGGGAAACTGCTACCCTGGCTCTGTCTGAAGGTAAAACCTACCAGCACCCCTACCGCTCACTAATTTAACACCTTATATCTCATTTTTTAAATTGGTACAGAAACTAAAGTGTGAAACTACAAGTTGTGGTTTTGGAGGCTAGCCAAGTCTAGTGTCAGAGTCTGTTTCCCCACAGATTTGTGATTCCCCTTATCATAGCCCAAATATATCCCTAACCTTAAAAAGTCGTTTTCTCCTATGCCTACCTCAATCCAACCTTACCCTAACACCAACCAGTTAACTCTACAATGTCTACCCTAAGTCTTAACCCAAACCACAGATGTCAACAGAACAGGAAATACTATTTTAATGGGAGGGAAACCCTATTACACTTATACACTATTCCCAAAACCCGCAACTTGAGGTTTTTGCACTTTGTTTTTTGTGCAAATTAAAAGCATGTACCGTACTAAGCTTTAGAGGAACTGGTATAAGTCTTCTCATCTAACTCCCAGCTAGAAAGTGAATATGCATATTTCCCAAAATGTCGAGCTATTCCTTTAAACATGCTGTGAATACAGTGGAGGTTTTATCCGGAGGTTGCCATCACTATCAGTGACAGGCATATCTGTTCTGGGTGTATTGAATTCCAATGTGATATTATATCCAATACTATTGTGTTTCTAAAGAGAAAGACTTTCCTTTTGCTGTACCACTTTGTCTCTTCAAGTCGCAACCCAAAGAGGACCAGCTGGCAAAGTCCTCAAATCTCAAGCAGGGAGACTGTCTACAAAAATGAATGTGAGCCTCTTTGTTTCTTTCTTTCTTTTTTCTCCATCTATCTCTCTTTGTATGTGATTCTAAAAAAACGGTGACACATTAAACTGTTGAACAGCCTAAATGAAGCTACATATTTGTCAAGAACGGAAGTAACAGTAACAGACAGACAGCTTGTTAGAGTCAAATGAGATGGAATGAGCTTTTAGCTGAACAGAGACATATAAGTGATTAAGGCCTAAAGCTCAGAGCTGCTGGCAAAGAGCCAGACTGACTGCTGTGGCTGGCAGGGTTGACACGTGGATGGCACGTGACTGACAACTTAATTTCATAATTTGGTCACATGATTAAGGACATAATCTTGTTTTTGGTGTCTGTCTGACATGGCTGATTGCAAACGGTAATGAACCCATCAGTTACAGTGCCATGATTCTAGCTTGTCTCAGTGAAGTGCAGTACACTTCTCTCACCAGCAGACGGTGATATAGTAGCCACTATGGCCAGGATCACCTGCATGTGAAAGGATCGCTGTAAATTCATGTACAAGTGGAATCCAGACACTGCCATAATGTGTTACGGTGGACAATTGTTTAAATTTATGCAATTTGAGATAACTGCAGCTCCACTTTACAAACATAGGGCTAACATAAGAAGGCAAAATGGGAGGAAAATAAATCTTTAGAAACATTTTCCACAGATTTGGTAATGCAAAAGTAAGAGTTAAGAGTAAATAAAAAGACCCAGATTACAGTACTGGGTTGGGTCAATCTAATGGATTATGTGGCTGATTTTAAGGAGGTGGTCTGTAATGGATTCTGCTTTTAATGCAATCTTTTCTATCCATTATGTATTTTTTGTTAAAAGCCATCTGGCGATTGGTTTTCTGACTCTCCCTCCCTTTTCCCTCACTTCTAAAATCCATCATTTCTAACCAGTTAGTCGTATAAACACACAGGACTTAAACTGTTATCACTCGTCTCTTTCTCTGATATCATTCTGGTGGGATTTTTAAAAAATTTTTGCTGCCTTGAAGACTTTCACGACTTTTCCTCTGAGGTAACCATCATCTTTATCTCATCCTCATCCTCCTCTGTCTCTCTATATTTTGGTCACTACCAGGGTTCACCGATCTGCCTGGGGAGCTCAGGGGTTTCCCCGTGCACACACACTTAACCAAAGGCTCCAGAGGGTTTGGTTTCAATATTGTTGGGGGCAGCAGGCCAAGAGAATTCCTCCAGGTCTACAGTGTGACTGCAAGTGGACCCTCAGCACTCAAGACAGGTAAAAATTCAATGAACCAGGGATCATTATTGCATGAGAAAGCTAATGTATTGCTAAAAACGATATAATATCAACTGAGAAGAGGAGGGGACACCTTCTCAGACACAAAGACTGACTGGTATATTATTAGTAACATTACAACACTTGCCATAGCTTCAGACTCAGAGTTGCAAGACAGAAAATATTACATAGCAGTGTGTTTTTTCTGTCCAATTCTCTGTCTCCACTCTTTGGGATTATACTACTGGAATTTTTTGATCTTCCATAGCAAGTGTAGATCACAATCTGTCCTTAATCCTCAGGGCTAGCACAGCATAATCAAGCTATCATAACACATGCGTATGCAGCAGTGCACATCCACTTTACAGACACACACACTTGCACACAAATGCCCTTACGGACAGATGTCTCTGCTGGGACTGATGTAGTTCATATCTGTTAATAAGCTGGATTAGTTGGTTGGATTAGTCAACACCCACACAAAACAGTCAGACAGTGTTTCATTTGCAAACTACACTTATCTGCACACTAAAGCATATGAAAGTGGTCAAATGATGCAACCACAAAGGTAGAAAGGTGTGTAAGGTGTGAGAAACGTATAATTTTGTTACAGATAAGTATCATATCACTTATGTTGTAATGATATCTATATCCATGCGCTTTCTTTTGTGTTTTATTAGCGGACATCCTGGTGCATATCAATGATATTTGCGTTTTGGGAGTCTCTCACAAAGAAGTGGTAGAGATGCTGAAGTCGGTGCCTGTGGGCCACAGTGTGGATATAGAGGTTAGAAGAGGGTATCCCATGCTCTACAACCATGACGGGTGTCCCAAGCAGCCCCCGCCAAGACTACTGGACAGCGGGGACCCCATCATACCACCCACCACCACCCAACCTCAGCCTCTTCATCAACTACTTCACCTCCCAACACCCACTCCCCAGACCCATCAACTGAACTTTAATGGGGTCCACAGTGACGGGAGCTACATGGAACCGGGTGTGACTCTAGACGCTAATGGGAACGCTACATCTTTCGGTACCAGGCAGCTGTCCTCATATAGACGCTCCAGTGTGAGCAACGCTGCCTCTTCCTCCCCTGTGCGTCCTCCTCGTTCCTTGAGAAGTTTAGCCAGGCTGCAGTCATTTGACCCAACGCTTGCCAGCCAGAGTGACAGCGAAGTGGTTTCTGCCATTGGTTCCCACAGGTAACATTGGCACAACTTAATTTCCTACAGAGATTGTACTTTTGACGTGCATTGATTTAACTGTAATGCCCTTAATAAAGTGTTTAATTAAAACAATTAGCAGTCAATTGCAGTGATTTTGAATAGTATTGAATTTAAACATAATTAGAAAGATTACATCCAAATAGTTAATTCAATATTCTTTACTCTTTCTACACCTGAAGCCTTCTGATTGTGTAGTCTGTATAAATAAACATTTTTATTTTCACTTTTAGGGATTGTAACAAGCATTTTCACAATTTTTTGGACATTTTATAGTCTAAATGATTAATTGAGAAAGCAATTGGCTGATTAATTGATAATGAAAAGAATCGTTAGTTGTAGCCCTAAACATTTCAGTATAAGAAAATGCGTCAAAGCAAATGCTTACTGAAATTATTTTTTTTTTGACTTTCTTTTTCATCAGGGCATCAATGATCCGTAATCACAACAATAACTCCCTCTCAACACCCCCTCATCCTTTGCATCACGGCACATCCAAGTCATCTGAGAGTGATCTGTCCACCTGCACCCTATCGGGGTCCCGGCTGCCCCAACCTCAGTCACCGAGGAGACCCATGTCCTCCCCCGGGGGCCCCAGTAGCACTCACTCCCACCTCTTCAGACCGCAGACCTCCCATCTCAGACCTCCTCCCATCCCTGATAGCCCCTACCACCGGGGCTTCAATGGTTTCCAAGGCAACACCAGCCCCACTGCAAGTCCCAGCAGCGTGTCCTCTCCTGGAGCAATGAGCATGGGCAGTGGAATTGGCAGTTACAGTGGAGGGGAGCTAGTGCCAGTGGTCTTGGCCCAGAGCGAAGGAGACCGAGGACTCGGTTTCAGTGTGATGGCTGGCGGCCCAGGAGGCAGGAAGACTATAGTGAAAAGAGTCTGGGACAGGAAGCAGTGCAACTCCCTGCAGCCAGGGGATGCTATTCTCAAAATCAATGGAGCAGATGTCCAGAGTTTTAGCTCTGCACAGGTAGTGGAGAACCAAATGGGAGGGAAGTCAGGAGAAGTAATGTGTAGTGATGGGTTAAAACAGTGGTTCCCAACCTCTTTCGCTCAATATCAAGCAATGTCTACTTGCCACCTCTTGTCACAGGGTGAATAAGCCAGAATCAGTTCAAACAAAGTGATTTCCCCTCTCAGGGAGTTTGATATAATCATTTTTGTGGCCTTAAGAGATAAAACTATACAAAATATTACAAAAGACTAAAATTAGAGAAACAACAATTTAAGAAATAATCAGAATTTTGAGTAAAAGAATTTAGCTTTTTTGTATTACCTTCACAGGAATTATCCCCTTCCCTAGGTTGGGAAACACTGCGTTGAAACCATAAATTAAAACATGTCTAATCACCAGTGTGGTGCTTTAATGCAGTTTGAGAGATGAACACCTTCTTGAAAGGTGTCACAATATAATTATGTGTTTGTTGACAGGTGCAAACAGTTCTCCTGGAACACACCAAACTGGCAGAAGTCATCTTGTTGGTTTACAGAGGAGGTAAATGACTCATATTAGTTGTAGAGTCAGTGATTTTAGTAACTGACAAACTTTATTTTCTTTCTCGTAATCAGGTATCTATCATTCAGCCATCTCCCCTGGCTCCATTCGGAGACTCCCTCCACCGCTACTCCGCCCCCCTCCTCCACCGGTTGGTTCAGATAACTCCTCTGTGCTCCCAGACGCACTGCCTATGCACCGTACTTCCATTAGCGCCCCTCCCTCCCCAGCCCTGATGCGCTCCTCGCTGATCCAGAGCACCAGTTTCTTGGAGTCGATTCCAGTAACCCTGACCATGGAACCCAAAGACTGGATCAACACTGGCCTGGAGGAGGAGGAGGGTGGTGTCACAGTGCCTGATTCCGGTCTGGAGAGGCAGGGTGGTGAACGAACTCAGCCGTTCCGAGGGTTTGATGTGGAGCTGAGGAGAAAGCCAGGAGAGGGCTTTGGGTTTGTCATTGCCTCTCATGATGTGGAGAATGGCAAAGGTGAGCGCCAGCTTCATAGTGACAGATCATACTGTATCACCATGTGTATCAATTTAAATGCTTTAAATATAGCACATGTTTTAGTTTTTAAAACTGTATTCTTTAATCTAATGATCTGAAGAAGGACTGGGGTTTTGCTGCATTAGTTGATAATTTTTGGCCCAGTAGAACCATTTGGGTATATGCCCAGGGAAACAGGTTTCATTGCCCTTGTGGGCAGACGCACCATTAGGTAATTACAGATTAAAAGTGGTCACCATGGCCACATGCCACCAGATGAGTCATGATGCATCATCAAACCTTTTACTTGTAAAGTGTTTTTTTCCTATGTTGGTTTTATTGGCATTATTTATAGAATTTAGGATTAGCATCCACTATTGTCACTGGCTGGTGTGCACGGAGGGAACCTTTGGTTAGCTAGCAGAAAGTTTTGCAGCAAATAGTGCAGAAATAATTACTGAAGTGCATAGTTTCTGGTCTATATTCATGAAAAGCTAAATGCAAATACACAACCCATGAGATGTTTGGGTGTTCCTTCGATGCTTTTTTCTTCTGAAGAAGAAAAAAGAAAGGAAGAAAAAAATCTTACAGCAAAAATTAAGAAACCAACTACACAAAGTTGTAAATTACTCTGGATCTCACCATTTTGACTTCACAGTACTGTCTTAACATTATAACAACATCTGCATCATATTGCATGCGGGTGCACCCATAGATTGATGTAGAGCTTCTCACCTCTGTAGGACCTTTTCCTGTATATGATATTGCAAAGTCATATCTGTCTTTACACACATAAACACAAACACACATGTATACCTTTACCATAAACTTAAATTGTCTTTGTGTGTGGTTGGAATATGTATATATCCCACATATGTTGCAATTATTGGGATCAATATTCAGAATCTCATGCGTTCTGTGCTAGATGGACTTATGGCTTATTAAAGGAATTGTTATGTTTATTCAATTATTTGCCGAGAGTTAGCTGAGAAGATTGATACCACGTCAATGTATGTAGCCTACTGTAAAGTTGAAGCTAGAGTTAGCACATGATTATTTTATCTTAGCACAAAGACTGAAAGGGAAAACAGCTAGCCATGGTCTGCCCATTGGTAGCAAATACCAGAACCTCTAAAGCTAACTAATTAGCATGTTTGTTGAATTCGTACAAAAACTCCAGTTTAAAAACCTCACATAGTTTTATGGGAGTTGTGCTGTTATTTCTTGGCCAGAGTTAGGGTTAGGTTTATGCAAGGCTAGTTGTTACCAGGTTGTTTCCTTATGCTAAGCTATAAGCTAACCAGCTTGTGGTGATAGCGTCATAATTAGGGGTGGGATGACGCAATGGTTAAGACGCCCGCCTTTGGTGTGAGAGACCTGGGTTCAATCCCCACTGTGTCCCTGAGCAAGACACTTCACCCCTACTTGCTCCAGAGGCATACGACCTCTGACATATATAGCAATTGTAAGTCGCTTTGGATAAAAGCGTCAGCTAATTGAATAAATGTTAATGTAATTAGTGTACAGACATGGGAGGGGTATTGATCGTTTCATTTAACTCTGCATAAAGCAGATAAGCATACTTTCTTATTCCTTTAACATAACGTGTTATGTTTAACATTTACGTGTTATTTACAGGTTTTATGTGTAGCCATGCTCTTTCTAATTAAATTTGTCGATTCGAGTGTCTTCAACAAAATTACCTTTTGTTAAAAGTATCCTATCACTTTTATCTCTGTGTTTCTCTACCCAGTCCGACTTGACAGGATGTTGAGGCTTGATTATGTTCTGTCTGGGAAGCGAACTTACCCTTATTAGCTTTTAGTGTATTGCTTATGAATATCCGTTTAACCGCAGCTTCCCCATGATGTATTACCCACTCTCCCCATCCTGTGTCTTGTATTTGGTTCCAGTTTGATGCAGTCCAATTTGTTTTATGGCGTTAGCGGACACACATTTATATTTATCTGATGAGATTAAGGTTGGAGGTGCACCTGTCTCTGCAGTACAGAGACCCTCCCTCCTCAAACCCCCATCTCCACTGTGTCCTCATTCACCCCTTCTTTTCACTCCTGTCTTGTCACAGAAAGAAGTCCCCTCTGCCTCTCCACATCTGTCTTTTCCCTCTATCATTCCCTCTCTTTCTCCCCCTCTCATCAGTTCTCTCCACTGCTCTTCTCTCACTCTCCCTCACAAGCTCCCGCCCACTCTCTCCCTCTTTCTCTCTCACACCCCTTCTCTGCAGTAAAAGCGTCCGGTCTGGTTTTTCAAAAGATTAAAACTCTCCCTCTCTCTCTCTTTATCTCTCCCTCCCTCCTACCTCCCGCTCTCTCCATTGCTCTCTGAATGCTTAATAGACATGCTACTCTGAACATTTCCCTTCGCAGAGGAGCAACAGAGGGGACAGCCAACCTGTGTTTTAGCTCCTGTTGACAGTTGCATGTGAATCTCAACACCTCCAAGCTGCCTGACGTGGAATTTAGGATTTTTTTTTTGCATGCTAATCAAAGAGCCATGCTGGAGAGACTACAATCTGCTTTGAAAACTGTGAAGGAGTCTAAACGTAATTATTCATTCCATGTTTACTAAAAGGTGGGAGGGTACTGGTTTGGTGCAGTGTTTCAGATTGCTTGAGCATGAGCTAGAGTGTATAATTCTGTGTTGTACGTTGAAGTTTGCTCAGTCAGATGTGTTCACTGTGGCTGTGTGAAAGTTAGATCCACAGGCTCACATGTTCTAGATGTCAGATAGTTGATCAAACTGATGCTGTGAAATGTATTATGTTTTTTAACAGATTCTTTCAACAGATGAAAAGGAATTTAAAACATTTTTACCTCATTCAGGCTTAAAGGAGCACAGTACAAGATGTGGTGATGATACTAGAGCCATTCTTGAACTACACTAGTAACAATAAAAGGAAGGGAGTTATCAGATAGTATTAGCAGTGCTGAGCTCAGAATTAATTAACCTGCACGCACACTACCGAATAAATGATCTGGCTAAAGATCACCAGTGCTCTCTCTGGTCTCTAAGCATCTGCAAGCTGCTGTGGGGATGTCTCTACTGGCTGATGCATCTGGGCTGCAGAGGGGCATTTATGATAGCAGGGAGGTGTGCTGCTACCACTCCTGAGCGGTGATCAGTGCAGCGCGTCAGAGACTGGCTGGCTGCTGGGCATACCGCAGTGAGATTACTCTGGACAGGAGAACAAGGAGAGCCAGAGGAAAAGACACTAATATAAAGCAGTCCATTTGGATGCATCTGTGTGTAGTTTAAGCGTGTGTGGCTGAGTACATCTGTCCCAATCCCTCTGCGTGTGAGTCACTGTGTATGTGTGTGTGCATAATGGTGCTGTGTGCGCGTGAGTGAGCATGGCTGTCGCATGTGTGTTCATGTGTTTGGCGACTGTGGATGTTGGACTGATGTATTATGCATGATAAGAAGACTATTTGCAAAGCTGCCTTGGCTTTGATTTGACCTGATTGCCGTTTCTGCCTGGGTCACCCAGATTAGGCCCAGATTGGAGATGTGTCTCTGGACTGTGAATTATAGGCTGTACCATTCAATGGGACCGTCATTCCAGTGTGACATACCTTCATCTGACATTCCTAGCCCACATGATAACAATTTTAATCTGTTAACAATCATGCCGTGGTACTCTGTAGGACAATTTAAACATGCTATTTTTATCCTAGAGGGATATAGACTGACTATGTACCTTTGCTGAGTCTCAAAATATTTATGCTGTCTGATGGGTTACATAAGGCCACAGGCAAGACTCTAGAGGGGCCAGCTGTCACCAAAGCACAGCATAACCTCAAATAGGGGTCAGAGAGAGAGTAATAGGGAGTTTACTAAGATAGAGAAAGTGGACTGAAAGATAGAATTAGAAGTCTAAACTGACAGAGACAGACTGTCCAGCTAAAAACTGTAAGGAGCTTTTTAGTTGCTGCAGGAGATTAATGGAAGCAAATGTATTTTTAGGCTGCTTGATACTTTTCTCATCAACTTCAGACATTGACCAGAGTTAAGCTTAATTGTGAGTGATCTCCTCGTACAGAAGATAAGACAAATTGAGTTCATGATACATTAAGCTAATTGTCCCTCCTTACAATTTACCCTCACTTCAATTCAGAGATCAGTGGAATCTAACAAAAAGACATGAGCACTTGAACATCATCTGTGACCTCGTCTACATTCTTATTTATATTCTAGCTTTCTAGGAGTGATTACATGGTGTGTTTGAGTAGTGTAGGTGCTGGGAGAAGACAGCCAGCATTTTCCCACACAGAGGAAAAAGACTTTTTGTGGTACCAGCAGAAAGAAGTAAATATTGCTGTGTGTGTGTTTTTATGTGTGTGTTTTGAATGCTAGCAGCATACTAATGTAGACAGACTGCAAGTTTGTGGATCTTAGAAGAGCTGAGCATAAGAATCACTGACGCTGTATAAACTGAAGTGTAAATATCTAAACGGCTGTTGTTATGTGCAGTTTGACAGATTTAGGACAGGAAGATATTTGCTGGAAAGCTTGTGTTCCATGACAAATCGTTGAACAGCGAAAAGCAGTTTCCGGTGTATCAGCGGAAGAAGAGATAGGTTGATAGATGGGAAGATGAAGGAGAAGAGAGTTTTTCAAGGAGACAGTGGGAGAGGTTTAAGAGAAGGCTTCTGTGGGAAGTAATTTAAAAGTAAGTCCTGCCAAAACGATCCAAAGCTTAATTAGAGCGCGTTTAAGGAATTTTGGCAAACTCACTGGTGAAATAAATCAGCTTGCTTTTAAATGTATCTACATTTGACCCCATTTATTGCTCACTGTCTTCCGTTAAAAGGAAAGTTTTGGGGCTGGATGGAGTTTTATGTTCCAACTGCAACTTTACGTGAGTATGAACTACTCAACAAGTAATCACGCAACAAGTCAATATAAGTTTTTCTGTACTCTTTTCAGCTGCTTCACTTCTCCCTCACCGGTTTGTGACGGTCCGTCGAGGCAGCCCAGCGGCCAAGAGTGGCCAAATCCGGCCTGGAGATCGATTAGAGGCAGTAGAGGGACGCTCTGTGGTGACTCTGCCTCATCGGGAGCTCGCTCAGATCCTTCGTCGAGCGGGAAATACTCTACGTCTCACTATTGTACCCCGTCCCAGCACCTGTAAGTACAGACATAAGTATCTAGAAAACATACACACAAATATACAGAATGCTTCGTAATCCATAATCAAACTTGAATCATCAACTTTTACAGATACTTCGAGCCTTTCAGAAACCACTGAGTATGACCCGGGTCACAGAAGCAGAAAGGGTCAGAGGTCGCGTCCAAAGGTGAGGGGAGCACCAAGAATAATAATGTATGGGCTTGTGCACTATACCTCACCTTATCCACTGCCAGTGTATACTATATTTCCAGCTGATGATGATTATCAGTCCTCATTCCTACCCTCTCTGCCACCCAGCGTGACTCCAGGTATTACAGCGTAGATCTAGATCGTGGCCATTCAGGCTTTGGCTTCAGCCTCCGAGGGGGCAGTGAGTACAACATGGGCCTGTACGTCCTGGGGCTAATGGAGGGGGGGCCGGCCTCCCGGAGCCAAAAAATGCAGGTCTGTCTTGTCTATACATATACTACTCTATATACTCTTTTACTGCAATGTATTTATATCTGCAGTACTACTGAGTAGTCTCAGTGTTTTTATTGCTATACACACTTGTACAGTCAGCAAATATTCCAACAAACATTTGATGAAGGTTGATTGATATCAGCATGCTTGAAATCAAATACTCTATGCTTTTAAATACAAAAAATAATGTAGCTGTTGTTTGTTGTTCCTAAGAATGTGATGCTTGTGATTACAATATATTCTTACGAATTTTGCACTTGAGACATCCCTTGAAATCCCTGAAAACTTACAAATTTGTCGAATAGCATTAAATATTCATGACCAAATCAGCAACAATCAAAGTTAAAGCATTGGTATTGTTTGTAAAGAGCAACATCATCAGATCAATTGTAAACTTGCTTAGTACTAGGGTTTATGACTCAAACATGCAAAACTAACAACATTTCCTTAGTTCAGCTGTACATAAATTAATGTAAGTAAGTAATCACAAGTGCAAATGTAAATAAATTCTATTTAGCTGCTTCAATTTCAGGATTATGGTATTGTGCATGCTGGCTCACTGTCACACTGTCATGTCTTACTGGGACACAGGGGCAGACCTCATGCTATAAGTAATACATCTGCTTTTCTTGCAGACAAACAGATGTATTTTGTTATGTCAAAATGTCTACTGTGAACAAAAAACCCTATATTAGTTACTATGAATTTATATTACAGAATATTCCATTATTTTAATAAAATAATAAATAATGTAATATTTAAAGTTATGGTGTGTTGGTGTGTTTGTGCTGCAGGTCAGCGACCAGCTCGTGGAGATCAATGGGGACAGTACAGCAGGGATGACACATAGCCAGGCGGTCGAGCAGATACGCAGAGGAGGCCACCGCATCCACCTGGTCCTCAAGAGAGGAAATGGCTACGTGCCTGACTATGGTGAGACACATCAGGAGGATTTAGGAATATTTCAGGACGTTCACACAATGTGTTTGTGGAGGAAATTGTAAGCATGGAAATACATGAGATTTAATATATAAGATGGGGAAACCCATGTCTTTTGCATATGATGCGATTGTCTTGGATGTGTAATCTCCTTTCTTCTTTTTTCTGTGGGACTGATCTGATTCTAACTAAAACACTTTCTACCTTCATATTCTTTCTCTTTCCCACCTTATAACCCATCCACATTTGTGCTTCATTTGATCTTTTTTTGCTGTTAACTTTCCCTCACCACATTTTCCCTCTGGATTTGGCCTGTCTTGGTTTTCCTTGTTTCTTCTTCCAAACATTTCTCTCCTTTCTGCTCCACTCCTTCCTTTCTTGTCCTTTCCCTTTCCTTTTTTCCTCTCTCTGTCTCTCAGTGGAGCTCTCCAGTTTGTCTCTATGTATGACCAACTCCAAGCTAGGCGAGCCTTGCTTCTATGTCATTGGACGGACAGAGAATACGCGGTTGGTAATGGTTCCTGTTAGTTCTCCCATTTTCTGTCTCTCTACATTCCTCTACTCAGTCACCACTGCTGTCTTCACTTGTAGAGAAATATACCTTACAGCCTGTGTGTTGGACCTCCTCATTATAATATAATCTTGATTATCAACTCAAGTAATTAAGCAGAATTTAACAATGTTATACTGACTTCTTGCCCAATTTAGTTTCCCTCAAATCTTCATTTTGCCAGCTTCACAGTTGTAAGCATTTAATGAAGAGAATTGCATGATTACACTATTATGGACCATACTATGTGTATATGGAGCACACAGATGTGCGTATCTGAAGGTTGCTCTAAAATAGAAAAGCAGCTGTTGTTACACAAGCTGACTTAATGCACCTCTTTAATAACAGATTACATAATGCTCTCTGCCAAAGATTTTGTTCCTTCTTTTACCTGCCTATTCACTCTGTTTTCTCCTCCTCTTTCCGTATAATGTGTGTCTAGGCCATGAGCACAGAATCACCTCCCCCTCCCCCCTGCATCACCCCAAGGAGCAGGGTTTGGCTGCAGTAGACTCCACCGGGCGGAAGGGGCACAGCTCCAAGCAGAAGAGGAGAAGCAGGTCTTCAAATGGAAGCAAGACAGAGAAAGGGACCAGAACAAGAAGGCGAAGACAGGGCTCAGAGGGAGGAGGGCACTTGGGTTTACAAAGCCCCATCTCTGAGCAGGGAGACAGGTCTCGGGAAGCCAGGGACAGGAGGAGGAGGAGAAAAAAAGAGTCTCAGAGTTTACCCAGAGTAGCCCTCAGGACAGTGAGAGGAAGGAAAGAGGAGAGGGATAGTTGGAGGAGCAAAGGCAGAGAGAGGAAAGGTGGAAGCGTGGATAGGGCTGTGAGAGCAGAGAGTGAAGGGTATGAGCAGGATGTATCCGCTGTTGATGAAAGGGTAGAAGAAAGGATGGGGGAGGTGGACGAGAGAGAAGAGAGTGAAGCAGATGTTTTCCTACCCATTCCAAGTCCCAACCAAAAGCTTCCCAGACCCAGACAAAGCGGGGAGGTAGCATATGATGAAAACTGGGGCATGGAAACAAACCACAGGGAACTAAGGAAAGACAAGGAGTGGGAGAGGTCATGGGATGATGACAGGGGTGAAAGTAGAGAGACAGAGCTGAATGAGGATCAGAGAAATGACGATGGCCAGAGCAAATGTGCCAAGAGGCATTTAGCAAGTGTTGCTGTGACAGATCCGGAGACACAGAGAAAGCCCTTCTCCTTCCTCACCTCCACACTGTCCGTAGAGCAGCTGGGGGACGATGAGTCAGAGTCTGGAGGCAGCCATTCTGACAGCAGCGTGTCTGCTGCCAGCATCTCAGGCCTTTCTCTGGCCGCAGGGCGTGGGTCAGAGGTGCTGCCAGGCCCTTGGCTCATACCCAGCCAGCAGAGGGTGGCTCAGGTCGTAGAGGGGAACAGGCACCCTGGGAGGTGGACAGGACAGGGAGGAGGAAGAAGCACTGTCTCTTGACTTTTAACAGGAAATTGAGGATGCAGACGCTGAACGATACTGTATCAGATTCTATCAGTATCACAATTTTAGACCTTGACTTGTTTTCTGCAGCTACCCACACTACCAACATTTTCTCTCAGTCATTTTGATATCAACATTAGTATAAAGTCATATTCTTTGTGCCTTTTTTATAGCAGACCTCTGACTGACATTAAATGTCAATATCAAATTTTATCTTGTAAATGACACCAACATGGAAAGGTTATGTCTGTTTTTGCTGGAAAACAACAAAGACATTGTTTTTTTTTCTGAGAACCATGTAGCCCTCAGTATGTTTTACTTTCCTCTTTACGTTTGCAGCATTTGATTTTCCACGACAACAAGGTATCAAACACACTGACTTCCTATCTCTCACCCACCTCTCTGCATCTCTGCATTCAAGCTCCTTTAGCAGAAGTACCCCCTACGGTGCAAAGACTGCACAGGCATTCTCTTATACCTCATGAAGATACTGAGCAATAATAATCTGTCCGAGACTATCAGCCATCCATTTCCACTGAGTCACGTTGATCTGGCCTGAGAGGAAACTCTGTAACATTTCTGTACTTTGTTTAATGTTGCCTCAACTTGTAATGTTATAAATGAAATCACTGAATCGAAAATATTTAATTGTGAAAATGCAATTCCCCTTTGACAACAGGTGTAAAATCTATATTCTGTAAATATTTGTAGAAAAATAAATGACATTACCTATTGTAAATACAATACTAACTGGAGCCAGGCCCTGATTTGTATTACTGTAATGTAATATGCCATGATAAATCTATATATACATGCAGTACATCTATATATTACATACAAAAACTATTATTATTTATTATTGTGTGATGATAATTTACGTGAAAAGTGGCTCTTGTGAAGGCTCAAAATGTAAACACAAACTAAGAACTATATTGTTATCTGCCCTATTCGTAAATGAATGTTTTGTAATATGCTGCTTGAGTGTGGATATGTTGTACTCTCCTTCAGAAGTCAGCAAAAGATGCCAAAAATATGCATCTGGTGTGCATATTTCAAGTACTGTTATATTGTGTATGTGGGGTCAGAACAAAACCACTATCTAGATTCTAGAGAGTGCTGTGCACATCGTGCCACGTACAGTTGCCTTGGTAACATACACCACTTTATCCTAACCACTGATTTTTCTTACTGTGAAAACCCTTTGCTCTGAGGTCTCTAATATGAGAGAGGTGGGCGGGCCATTTAGTAATTTCAGTCATGAAATGCCCTTACTGTAAATCTACAAAAATAATAATCACAAGCCTCCACAGAATCTGAGCTCAGTGTTGCGTCTTAGATGGCACATCATTTATTTTTTGTTCTCTTTTTAAAAAATTCTGTTATGAAAAAAGAAACTAGCTAAATGGATACTGTGAGATGTTATTTTTCTATGAAATTATCTTTTTTGAAATACTCAGGTTTTCAGATACTTTGCTCTAGATAAGCCATTAGGAAGAAAAGCTACAGAGTGACTTCACACCATTTTCAGATTATTTAGAAATGTTTATGCTATATTATGTAGCCTATCATTCCTTATGGCAGCATTACAAGACGCAGACTGTTACAGCTGTTCGTTACCAGCCCATAACTATCTAAAGATTGATGCTATAAGTGAAGCCATTAGTTCATTTGTACCCATTTTGAACAAACCACAGAACTGAAATTAATTGCTTGGTGAGCCCTGCCCATTTGCTTGCATTACTGTGCTGCCCAGAAATGGTCGTACAGTGACCAAACCAACAGACTTTATTCCCCAAAGGCCATATACAAAGTAGCTTGGTAGCCTATATGTAAGACTTATTTTATAATGTTTGCTAATGTTCTTTTTTTAGACTTTCATTTCCTAAGAGGGATTATGGCTGAATTGTAAACACGTTCTAATAAAACTCCAAATAAACTGCTGAACCAATTTCCTCTGTGGTCATGCATGTCTTTCCTTTTTATTGCTCTTTTATGAATACCAGAAGAGCCACAGTATTGGACAGCAGATGGCAGCAAAATTATATGCTATGACATATTTAGAAGAGATGGGATTTGTTGCTATGAAGGTGTGAGCATATATATGTGTGTGTGTGTGTGTGTGTGAGAGAGAGAGAGAGAGATATGAGTTTATTTTAAAGATCCCATAGGCTATATATTCAGAAACAGGTGAGGTGTGTGTATGGGAGTAGAAAATAGGAAATTAAATGATACACCAAGAGGATAAAAAATCTGAGTATTTTCCACAGATCAATTATTCAACCTGCTTTTTGTGAGAACATGGATTTTACATTTCCAATCTAATATTAAAGCTGCAAGCAGCGATGGGCGGGCCCTCGCACCTGTTGCGCGTTGTCGTGTGATGCGGCCGCGTTGCATATTCTGGAGCTCGGCCGGTGCGGCTGTGCATTTACTACGCGATTCGGATGTTGCATGAAGGTTTTGTATCCCACTTCCTGTTTCCAGCAGGTGGTGCTATGGCTGTTGGTGAATGTCGGCATGTACATGTGTTCAGGGCGGGACACTTGTCAAATGTGCGAAATTTCGTGCAGATCAAAGCATGTACAATGAAGTTACAACAACTTCCTGTGTCATGGGGAAGACTTGATCTTTGACGCCACGCCACGGACACGCCCATTGACGAAAACGCGCAGATAGCACAACTTTTCATCGTCAATGCCTTTAGAAGGCATAGCAGAAATGTGGAGTCGATCCGACTAAATCCCTAGGAGGAGTTCGTTAAAATACGGAGTGTGTAAATCACCAAAACTTTGCCATAAAATTCAAAATGGCCGACTTCCTGTCGAGTTTAGGGCATCACTCCAAGAGGCTTTTTTGTGCGTCTGGACATGATAGATGTACCACAGAATTTTCGTACATGTAGGTCAAACGTGTGGCGAGGGCTGCTTCGTTTAAGGTCACTTCCTGTTGCCAGCAGGTGGCGCTATGACTATGGTTGAATGTTGGCATGTACATTTGTTCAGGGCGGGACTCTTGTCACACGTGTCAAATTTTGTGCGGATCTGAGCATGTATAGCGAAGTTACTACAACTTCCTGTTTCATGGCGAATCATCGACGCCACGGACACGCCCATCGACAAAAACGCGCAGATAGCACAACTTTACATCGTCAATGGCTTTAGAAGGCACAGCAGAAATTTGAAGTCTGTCGGACTAAATCCCTAGGAGGAGTTCGTTAAAGTACGGCGTGTGTAAAGCATCCAAAAACGGCCGCACAATTCAAAATGGCCGACTTCCTGTCGGGTTTAGGGGAGTGGCCCAAGAGGCTTTTTTGTGCGTCTCGACATGATAGATATACCACAGAAATTCCGTGATCTCGTAGGTTAAACGTGGCGCTGGGCTGCTTCGTTAAATGTCACTTCCTGTTGCCAGCAGGTGGCGCTATGACTGTGGGTGAATGTTGGCATGTAGATTTGTTCAGGGCGGGACTGTTGTCAAGCGTGTAAAATTTCGTGCAGATCTGAGCATGTACAATGAAGTTAGAACAACTTCCTGTTTCATGGCGAATCATCGACGCCACGGACACGCCCATTGACGAATACGCGCAGATAGCACAACTTTGCAACATCAATGCCTTTAGAAGGCACAGCATAAATTTGAAATCGGGTCCGCCTAACTCCCTATGAGGAGTTCGTTAAAGTACGGAATGTGTAAATCATCCAAAAATGGCGGCAAAATTCAAAATGGCCGACTTCCTGTTGGGTTTAGGGCATCGCTCCAAGAGGCTTTTTTGTACCTCTTGACATGATACATGTCCCCCAAAAATTTCGTGTGTGTAGGTCAAACATGCGGCGGGGGCTGCTTCGTTAAAGGTCACTTCCTGTCGCCAGCTGGTGGCGCTATGACTGTGGATAAATGTCGGCATGTAGATTTGTTCATGGCGGGACTCTTGTCAAAAGTGTAAAATTTCATGCAGATCTGAGCATATACAGCCAAGTTACTACAACTTCCTGTTTCATGGCGAATCATCTACGCAATGGACACGCCCATTGACGAAAACGCGCAGATAGCACAACTTTACATCGTCAATGTCTTGAGAAGGCACAGCAGAAATTTGAAGTCGATCCGACTAAATCCCTAGGAGAAGTTCGTTAAAGTACGGAGTGTGCAAATCGTCCCAAAATGGCCCCAAAATTCAAAATGGCCGACTTCCTGTAGGTTTTAGGGTATGGGTTCTTGAGGCTTTTTTTAGCGCCTGGACATGCCAGATGTACCACAGAAATTTCGTAGATGTCGGTCAAACGCGGCGGCGGGGCTGCTTCGTTAAAGGTCACTTCCTGTTGCCAGAAGGTGGCGCTATGACTGTGGTTGAATGTTGGCATGTACATGTGTTCAGGGCGGGACTCTTGTCACGCGTGCCAAATTTCGTGCAGATCTGAGCATGTACAATTAAGTTACAACAACTTCCTGCTTCATGGCGTAATCTTCGACGCCATCGGACACGCCCATTGACGAAAACGCGCAGATAGCACAACTTTTCATCGTCAATGCCTTTAGAAGGCACAGCAGAAATTTGAAGTCGATCCGACAAAATCCCTAGGAGGAGTTCGTTAAAGTACGAAGTGTGCAAATCGTCCCAAAATGGCCGCAAAAATCAAAATGGCGGACTTCCTGTCGAGTTTAGGGTATGGGTTCTTGAGGCTTTTTTGTGCGTCTTCATATGATACACGTCCCCACCAAATTTCGTCCATGTAGGTCGAACGTGGACGAGGGGCTAATTTTTTCCAATTTTGTAGGTGGCGCTAGCGAGCCATTTTTGCACGGCCGTCCGCGAAACCCACAAAATACGAAATTTTTCACCAGTCCTGACATGCGTGCCAAATTTGGTGAGTTTTCGAGCATGTTGCGGCCGCGAAAATGGGGCTTACTTTGCAGAAAAATAAAGAAAAAAAAATTAAAGCTGCAAGCAGCGATGGGCGGGCCCTCGCACCTGTAGCGCGTCGGGGTGTGAACCGGTCGCGTTGCCTATTGTGGACCCCTGCCTGTGCAGCTCTGAATTTGCTACGCGCTTCAGACATTGCATGAAGGTTTTGTACCTCACTTCCTGTTGCCAGCAGGTGGCGGTATGACTGTGGGTGAATGTGGGCATGTACATGTGTTCAGGGCGGGACTCTTATTTAACATGTAAAATTTCGTACAGATCTGAGCATGTACACTGAAGGTACAACCACTTCCTCTTTCATGGCGATGAGTCGATCTTTGACGCCATGCCACGGACACACCCATTGACGAAAATGCACAGATAGCACAACGTTTAATCGTCAATGCCTTTAGAAGGTACAGCAGAAATTTGAAGTCGATCCGCCTAACTCCCTAGGAGGAGTTCGTTAAAGTAGGGAGTGAGTAAATCGTCCAAAAATGGCCATAAAATTCAAAATGGCCGACTTCCTGTTGCGTTTAGGGCATCGCTCCAAGAGGCTTTTTGGTGCGTCTGGACATAATACACGTGCCACAGAAATTTCGTACATGTAGGTAAAGCGTGCGGTGGGGGCTGCTTCGTTAAATGTCACTTCCTGTTGCCAGCAGGTGGCGCTATGGCTGGGGGTAAATGTCGGCAGGTAGATTTGTTCAGGGCGGGACTCTTGTCAATAGTGTCAAATTTTGTGTAGATCTGAGCATGTACAGCCAAGTTACAACAACTTCCTGTTTCATGGCGAATCATCGAAGCTACGGACACGCCCATTGACGAAAACGCGCAGATAGCACAACTTTTAATCGTCAATGCCTTTAGAAGGCACAGCAGAAATTTGAAGTCGATCTGATTACATCCCTAGGAGGAGTTAGTTAAAGTACGGAGTGTGTAAATCGTTCTAAAATGGCAGCCAAAATCAAAATGGCGGACTTCCTGTCGAGTTTAGGGTATGGGTTCTTGAGGCTTTTTTGTGCGTCTTGATATGATACACGTCCCCCCAAAATTTCGTGCGTGTAGATCAAACGTGCGGCGGGGGCTGCTTCGTTAAAGGTCACTTCCTGTCCCCAGCAGGTGGCGCTATGACTGGGGGTGAATGTTGGCAGGTAGATTTGTTCAGGGCGGGACTCTTGTCAATAGTGTCAAATTTCGTGCAGATCTGAACATGTACAGCCAAGTTACAACAACTTCCTGTTTCATGGCGAATCATCGACGCCACGGACACGCCCATTGACGAAAACGCGCAGATAGCACAACTTTTAATCGTCAATGCCTTTAGAAGGCACAGCAGAAATTTGAACTCGATCTGATTACATCCCTAGGAGGAGTTAGTTAAAGTACGGAGTGTGTGAATCGTCCCAAAATGGCGGCCAAATTCAAAATGGCGGACTTCCTGTCGAGTTTAGGGTATGGGTTCTTGAGGCTTTTTTGTGCGTCTTGATATGATACACGTCCCCACCAAATTTCGTGAATGTAGGTCGAACGTGGACGAGGGGCTAATTTTTTCTAATTTTCTAGGTGGCGCTAGCGAGCCATTTTGCCCCGCCCGTCCGCGAAACCCACAAAATACGAAATTTTTCACCTGTCCTGACATGCGTGCCAAATTTGGTGAGTTTTCGAGCATGTTGCGGCCGCGAAAAATGGGCTTACTTTGCAGAAAAAAGAAAAAAGAAAAAAAAAAATAATAATCCTTACAATTTCAATAGGGTCCTCGCACTGTTAGTGCTCGGGCCCTAATTAGTGTCCTATACCGTACAGCAGAGCAGCCTCACCTGTGTGAGAAATGTGCTACCATACAAAGAGAGAAGCTGGTGAATTTATAGCCAGCATCTCAGTTCAGATATGAGCACTTAAGTACTGCCACTAAAAATAACATCGCTCTGAGGCCTGTCTTTCTCTCATGTTGTCTTAAGCCGCATCCTTCTGTTCAAGTCAGACGCAATAAGAAAATAACTACCACCGCAGTGATAACAGCGCTGCACTCACAGGATGCGAGTTAAATAGGGATGGACTTCAATAAGCGGGCCTTAACTGTTCAAGCGACTTCAAATCAAGCTTATAGCCTACATTTCGATAGAAAAATGTTGAACAGAGTGGCTCGTGGCACTTTCCTTGTCTTACAGGCATTGCATTACAGTGTAATATTGTTTTATACACGTGAACTCCGGATTCATAGGCGCTCAACAGGGTTCCTGACGTGTGGAAAGTTAGAAACAAAGGTGCACAGTGAGACTCTGTTCGTACCTTCAAAATAAAATGTCTGTCCACTGGGAAATAAAGTCTTTCTTCTACGGAGAAATTTTCTAGTATACTTTAAAAGAAAATGGACTTCTGGACTGTATCTTATATGGCTACTGCCAATTTATCTGCAGCATTTGTTGAAAACTGATCATTGTTTGTTGTAACCCTAAATTGTGCATTCACCCAAATGATAAATTGGATGCTGTGTACAGTAATTTATGAGAAATTACTGTAATAGTGTGATTTGGGAAAAGGGGAAGGCGAGACTCATTTTCTGTTGTGTTAAATGATGATTTAAAAATGTCAAATTTCAATGAAATGACTCAACAAAACATGAAATGCTCTGGTGTACAGATGATCAAAAACGGGAATGGCTGTTCAGTTTTTCTAAATGGATTATTTAACTACTGTTTCTGACTCCTCCGGTTTTGTACAGTAGCCCTACATGCTTTGTCAGCAATTTAATTTTCTTATTTTAGAAACTAATAGTCTGTGGGGTTTTTTTGTTGTTTGTTAGTTTGTTTTACTTTTTGAAGGCTGTGTTGTCTGAAAATGTAGCCTACCACAGCTCTGGATCTGGTTTATGCATTTGTAGTGTAACCCATTTATTCATTAGCTCTTCAATTGGGTTGGTTTGGGTTCATTTAGCTTTTTCTATAAAGTCATTTGTTTTTTTTTCACCTGCAGTCAACATTTTGTTCACGTTGCTTCTCTTTTATTTTGAAACTGTAGGCCGGAAGTCCGATATCATTGTGGCTCACTTGACAGCGATGCGCTCAGAGGAAAAGCCGCACGCATCGCTGCAGTTCAGACGCTCAAGCAGCGAAACCTCTC
Source organism: Lepomis macrochirus (assembly GCA_024633595.2). NCBI lineage: Eukaryota > Metazoa > Chordata > Actinopteri > Centrarchiformes > Centrarchidae > Lepomis > Lepomis macrochirus. The sequence continues at coordinate 23,745,139 of JALXJV020000014.1, read as the reverse complement.
CGTGTTTCTGCGCCACCGCAAAGAAGACTCTCCGGTACACTCCAGCGTGGATTACCGACCTGACACTACGGAAACTCGTCTCAGATAAGTAGGAAATAAGTCAACCTGTTAGCTTTAACCGAATTGATATCAGCCCCGAAAGCGGCAAACGCATAAGTAGCCTACAGTTTAAAGGTTTGGCACAGCCTATTGAGACTTTCGGCCTGTCAGAAATATTCCGGATACCTAGTTGTTGTTCCTTAAGAGGTGACACGTTGTTATTTCCAAGACCAGTGTTTATGAATGCCTGACGCGGAAGTAAACTCTGCATTATCCTCGGATGAAAAAGCCCAGAAACACACACACACTTTGGGAACTAATGTGAATTTAAAGCAGTAGGATGTAGTTCTGTCGGACCAGAGGGGAGGATTCGGACCTCAAGAATGAACTTCGTAAGCAACCTCTGCTCACTTTCTGTGCCATAAAGACACATCAAGCCATGGGTTGAAAACAACGATGATAGACTGCGGGGATACTCAACGTGGGAGGGAGCAGCATTCTCTGTGTTATGTAATGATTGACAGTGCCTGATAATTAGTGTTAGATCATACATAGCATCACCCCCCCATTACCCCTACCCCCTTCCCCTGTATGTCGAGGAGGCTAAAGAGTGGTTGATGTATTCGAGATGTTTATAATGAACTAAACGCTGATAGCAGAGCTCTGAAGGTAATGAGCATGATTGTCACAGGTCAGTGGATTCATTGATATTCTACCTTTTCCTCTGCATATTCTTTTGCTCAGAGTCATCAAAGCAAGTTGGAGTTCATTCAAGATCTTTGATCGTCATCATTTAATCGTATTCTATTTTTACATATTTAGCTTAATGAATTAATGTTCATCATGATGCCCCAAGCTTTTGACCCGCTCCATGCTGATTTGCCATGGTCTTTCAAAATGACTGTGACTTCCGATCTGACAATCAACAGTATCTTCAGCTTCTTTTTGACCTTTGAACTCTTTTCTTGGCATTGCAACATTTTTTATGGCTATTAAGATGCTATGATGCTCATTTCTGCCCTCAGATTTGAGGATATGTAGTCATTCTGAACTTCTCAATCTCTGTGACTTCCAGTTTCTGAACATCTGAAGAAATTATTTAATCTTCAATAGACCCTTCATTGGTCCCTCCCTCCCCCCCACTCATCAGGGTTGGTGGGGGGGGTGGCTCTCGGCCCCACGGGGTCGAAACTGTGGTGGTGGCTGGTGGTGGTCATACCCCTAGAGCCAGGGATCCCACCATGGAGACCAGCCCAGAGAGCCCCAACCGGGCAGTGGAGTACCTCCTGGAACTCAACAACATCATCGAGAGCCAAGCCAAGCTCCTGGAGACCCAGCGCCGGCGCATCGAGGAGCTGGAGGGCCAGCTGGACCGGGTCAGCCAAGAGAACCAGGACCTAAGGCAGGAACGCAGTCCACGGACGCCTGGTTCGGACACCCCCGAACAGAACCACAACCACAGCCAGCCTTTGTCCCTCCCCGTCCATCATGGCAGTGGTGGTGGCGCCAGCGGCGGGAACGGTAGCACGTCGGCGGCTCAGGCGACACCGGGATCAGCCACAGCTTCAGGGCCCAGCAGGGAGAGGAGGACCCACACCAGGCTGACCCGAGGTCTCTCCTGCGGGTCCTCCACCACCGAGCGAGACCGGCTAGAGCGCACTGACAGCACAGACACCAACACCAGTTCCACCATACGTAGAAAGTAAGTTCTTCTCTAACACAGAAGCCTCCTCTATTGGTTTGATTTTCCACCAGTGAAAGTTGAGTGAATGATGGCTTCATTTCATTTTACAGGAATGTCAGTGATCTTCAGCAAATTGCTCTAAATTGTAGTGATGACCACAGTCTGCATAACATTCAATGTGACAGAACATTTATATGCTAAGCCCACATTATGACAGGCTGCAGCCTTTTTAGTCATCAGAGATAATCCTCACAGTAATGGGTCTAAACCTAAGAAGGGATGTCTTAATACACCACCATGAGGAAATATGCAGCATACTGGAGGATTATGGCTAGTGTGATAAGTTCTCAGGGTGTCCATTTCATCATGCTGTGTGTGATTTTGCCTGCAGAGAGTTTGATTTGTGTAATGATCACAGTCTATTATATGAGGTGTGTTGGAGTTGCATAGTAGAATGCTGTGGAAAACTTGAGTCCAGGCAGGAGGGTTATGGATGTTCTGAACTTTTTGGACCAGTGAAACCCTTCTGTATGAAAAATCCACCCACCGTTTGCCAGAAGTGTGTTTTTCTTTTCCTCTTCAATCCGAACTGTAGGCTGGTTCTTGTTTTTTTTTCTCCCTCAAACTCAAGGCTGACCTGAAGTTAGAGCGCTGGAAACACAGCTTTGGCAAACAGCAAGTGCATCTGTCCTCACTTCTTCTTAACCACGCATACACACACACACACACACACACACACACACACACAGATAAAGTCGGCTTTTGTTCCGGAAGCATTAAGCTTTTTGAGTAGGCTGCAATTCATGTGAACAAGTACAAGTGTAATGTAATAAATGGGTTCAGTCTTAGTGACCAAAACCATCGTTCCTTATGTATATTATAACATTTCTCTACATACAATCATCTCAGCAATTATATCTGGATGTTGCTCGCTCTCTGTTGAATTATGCTCCCAATTCTCCCATAAATGATTGATTTAACTTGGCCAAATCCCTTATCGATCCCCTCATCCCTATGGGTGACTTAGTCATTAGACTGAAGCACATATTAGTTATTTATGTAGGTGTTAAATGCAATGATGAACGGCAGATGTAGATCTAGCTGATCCTCCCGTTGTAACTGCCTGTAGTGGTTGTAGCTGACTTTGGAATCAGGCTCAGACAAGCGTATCATATGAAGTGTCACATTTAATAAAGAGTCACCCGCACAGTAGAGCCATATTGTGCCGGTCTGGCTGTGACTCAGCCTAACTCCAAACTGGCCTATTAGCTTAGGTCAGCAACAAAACTCTCTCCTCTGATAAAAGATTAGATAGGAACATGTATTTCTACATCATCAGTGCCTGTGACGCTCTACATATGGCTCAAATCAGAGGAAGAGACAGAAGGAAGATGTGGGAGTGGGGATGGGGAGAGGAGAAAGATGACAAGGGGGAGGAAAGTGACTGGGCGACCTTACTCAGTGTGCCTCAGTCTAAAAGAGAAAAGGTGGAACACACACACTGATTTGCCATCTGTCAACAGAGTGTGTAAGGGAGGGAGAGAGTAGAGGGGAGTCTGGGCCAGAGAAGGCAAGGCTCAGAGAGCTGCCTTTGTTTTTGTCCAATTAGTTTTTGTTCCTCCAGCAGGAGTCCTCATCTCTGCCCTGTGCCCTCTGTGCCTCACGTAACAATCTTGATTCCGGACAAGGAAACTGAATAAACTGTCCCCATTTTTTTTTTTGCCATGCGTGCAGCAACTGCATCAAAACAAAAGTAACTCCTCTCTTCTTCTTCCTCCCAGCGGCACGCTGTAAACAGCTGTCCCAAATGCTACCCTATTCTGTTCCTCTCCTCCTGTTAATGGCAGTGTGAACAATGTGAGTCTGATGCCTTCGGGGGGGGAAATGATTTTTGACATCAAGTTTCTCCACCAAGAAGCAGCAGGGTTGAGGGCATCGCCACAGCTCGCTGTGAGAGCGGCAGATGTTTTTTTGTTGTTATTTTGGGAGAGGACAAGCAAGTGCATTTTGTATCAGCCTATGTATCTGTGTGTGTGTGTGTGTGTGTGTGTATGTGCTAATGTGAGTGCACGAAAAATGTGTGAAAGAGGGACGGTCCACACAGAGTGCATGAGAGATTAATTAGTGTGACCAATGTATAATTACCACTAGCCCAGGGGTGATAATTACTGCTGTGTGTGTATATAAGTGTGTGTGTTTGGTGTGTCTTTTTTGTGAGTGTGTGCGCATTGTAGGATCTAACCTACTATGCTTGTTAGACAGCTAACGTGACCTGGCCATGCAGGCTGTCATGTTACGATGATATGACAGTTCTCTCTGCATGGGTGAGAGATTGTGCCCTTCATTATGTGCTACGTATGCAGCTGTTCTCATACAGCTCATATGATGAGAGGCAGGGGCAGCTAGAGGTCCTGGCAACTGCTCCAGTGGTGCTGACACTCAGAGCTGTATTATTATATAATGCCAAACAGCTAGTAAGAGGACCCGAGCTATCTTTTCCCTTCTTCACTTCACTGTCACAGTGGGAGTGTTCAGAAGCTCCAAAGAGCCCCGTGAAGGTGCTTGTGGTTCCGCTCGTCTCTCTATTCCATCATCCCTCCCCATCTACCTCCCTCTCCAAACAGGGCTTTGTGGGCATGTGCTCTACTTGCACTGAAATTAATTCTGTTTGGGGAACATGGCGAACGGTAATGGACTTTTGTTTCTGAAGGAGCTTAATTTGCTAATTTAGTGAAGCTCTACTACACATAACCCCATCCTCTTTACAACCCCCACTCCACCCCTTCTCTCTCTTGCTATCTCTTTCAAACTCTGTCTCTCTCACATACCCACGTACACACTCACTCTCTCCCCCTCGCTGTTTCTGTTTCCCACTGCTGCAGATATGACTCAGAGAAGCTGCAGAAATTACTTTTGTGCTATTCTCCTTCTCTTCCCATCTTTGCTCACCCGTTTTTTGTCCTGCTATTAACTGAAGCACAGTTATTGTTCCCTTTTAGGTGGATTTGAATATTCTTTCATTTCGCTAATAAAGAGTGCGTATTATGTGGTCATTTTGGGGCGTTTTGAGCAGTATTTAACATCCTGTAATAACTAGCGCAGATACAACTTCGAGAAATGAACTGGCCCCAGGCAAATGTGTGGGTAAGCTCAGCTAAGCCTGCACTGACCTGCCCAAACAGTCTGTGTGATGTGTTGGGAGATAATCTATTCTCTCTGGACTCACAGTGAGTTTCTAGAAGAAATACAGTGAAGCTGTAGCTGCCGTTTTTTTCAAGAACTCAAGAAACTCACTCTCCCATTATAATTTCTATTTCAGGATACATAGTGGATTAAACAATGTTTAATTTTGGCCCGAATTAAAATATCGCAACAGCGCTGATGATTACTGTGATGCAGTTTAGCTTGACGTAAATTTAAATGATGGATGTGTGTGTGTGGGAGGCAAGCGTATGTGGGTGGTGTTTTTGTGCCTTCTCGTCACCATTTTTTTGTTCATTGCTTCATACGGTGTGTGCAAATGAAAAATCATTTATATTTAGTTATATGTTACTCAAGAGTCATGAAGATAGCCTACATATTTTCAAGTATCAGTGGCCCATGCCTGCATTTCATCCCCAGAGTAGACTGACCAAATGACCATGGCTCTCTCCACAGATGGTCATATTCAGTGAAGCACTCAGGATTTTACGCTTAATGCACATGCAATGTTAAAAATGTTTAATAAATTAAAATAAATATTTCACATAAACTTGGATTTTTATATGACCCAGTGTTATCATGTTTCATCTATTTTTGAACAGTCTTTTGGCAGCCTTTACTGCTTTTGTATATCATACAAATACTAGATGGGGCAACAGAAACAGCAGATATCACGTCAGCGGACAGACAGTGGACAGGCTATGTGACAGAATAAACTCAAGGTGAATTGTTAGTTTACCATCTACAACAAGTTGAACTTAAGAGTCTCAGGCAGCACATTGTTATACCCCCAGACACATAAACTTGCATCTGTCATTCATATTTCTTCCTTGTCTACAATTATTTTTCATTCACCCTGAATCTGCATATACCATCACGCCCTGACTCTCTTGAAATGGTAAGGAGACAAATGAATAGCTGTGATGTAAAGTTTTTCACAGGAAGTGAAATGTCCTTGGAGCGGGATTGCTGTGAGAAATATAGTTGCTGTGGAAACTGTAAACTGTAAAGCTGCTCTCAAGGCAGTTGCAATATTGCATTTCCATCCACCCGTTCTCCCTCTTTCCACCTCCAACTCCCCTCACCTATCCAGGGGTGCCAAAACATTTTTGCTAAATATCCTGATCCTGGCACAGACCTCTTCACCTTTCCCTCCCCATCTCTCCTCCTTCTCAGTTTAAAGCGGCCTCTTTGTTTTAAATGACAGTTGTGTCCGGACAATAGTCTTGGTCCATTAGCACAGAGATTAGCAGTCTTGCTTTGTTATTAACAAGGAGGGCAGAGTACTAAACTGTCCGTCCATTCATCAGTGGGTTAAACATCCCTGTGGAGAGCTAATTATGCCCCCCCCATCCCGACATGGTGTGCATCATAGCAATCCCACTACGATTCCCTCTGGACTCCGTAGGTCAGCATTTGATTACCACAGGTGCACTCCCATCTTTCCCAGCTGCTACTATAACTTTATTCATTGTCTTTCCCGTTCAAATGCAGATAAGTGGCACTTCTGAGGCGGGATGTTTGTCAAACACTCATGAACACGTTCTGTGGAGCAGAATAGGGAGACTGGTTACCGTGGGAACGCTGTGAGCTCTTCTGTGAAGAACTCTGTGGGCGAGAGACACAGAAAGGAGAGATGGAGGGAAGAGAAGACAGGGCAGGAGTGGGAGCAGGAGCAAGTTGAAAGACAGAAGCAGGATTGAATGACGGCTTGGTGGGGATGGAGGAGACTTATTGAAGACAGATGAGTGGTGCCACATTTTATTTATCACAGGTTACAGGTTCTCTTTCATGGAGAAGTTGAGATGTGGTTTATCTTGCCGACAACCACAGACAATTAGTCTGGCTTTATGACCGAGATCTGTTTCAGACTTTACAGAATGTCCCTTTGGTGATTTGCAGGGATATCACTTTCTTGAATTACTCCTTCTGTGTCTCCCACATCACATTTAAATGAAGTCTAATTGTTCTTCATTTGGGTGAATCATATCCAGTTCAAACATAAACACACCCATACACAAGCAGTCACACACATGTGCACGCAAACTCACAGGGTACAGCAGGTGCCTGGTGTGCGTAGTTGAGTCGTAACTGTAACTGTGCCCCTCCTTGTCAGTGCTTTCGCCTGGCACTCAACTGCAAACGCCCACACAGGCAGTCCGCACTGTTGCCAAGCAGCAGGAGACTCAAGCGCTAGGCGGGCGCGGGGGGCTGGTGGAAGGGAATGGGGTGGTAGGGGGGGGGCGTGTATAAACACACACTTAACTTTAGGCTACAACGCAGCGTGTGTGGTTATCAAACGTCTCTGTTTGTGAGCAGGAGTCAGGTGGGTCACACGCTGGAGGTGGGATGACGCAGTGCGCTCCCACACTCTTAATTTCATAGACAATGGCAGAGAAAAAAAAACAGTGAAAGCACAATTTGAAGTGGGTCGTACCATGGCTGAATTGGACAGATTGGACAGATGATACCCCAGAAACGCTGTGCTGATGTAAATGGAAGTGCTCTCTGACCGCCCAGGGCAGCTTTACAAAACAGTTGTTGTGGTGTGTGAAGGTAAAAAAAAAAAGCCTGCCACAACATTGTTGGTGATGTGTTCCTGTGATCGCTGCATGTGAGCCTTGCTCCCACTCTCCTCGCTCATCTATACATAGGCTCACCTACACGCTGACACCCCCATGCCACTGCACTGGTTTGAGGGAACACTGATTCCAGCAGCAACCACCACTCCACATCCTGTTTCTATTTCACATTCCTCCTCCCCTCTCAGTCCTTCTTCCCTCCTTTCCTCCTCTCTTGATTATTTTCACCCTTGCCCTCCTCCGTATTCAACCTCTCCCACTCTCATGTAGCTCGCTCTCCTCCCACTCTTCTTCCTGCCTCCAGCCTCTGTCAAATCACCGCTTTAAATACACGCCACCTCACACATTCTCCCAATGTACCATGTTTTCTTTTACTTCCTGTGTCCTCTCTGTTCTTCACCAGTATCTTTTGACCTGTGGTGTGTTAATTTGTATCTTGATCTCATCTCTTTATTATCATGTTATTCCGTGTGCACCTGCTAAAGACAGAAAGAGAGTTGTACACAAACTAAGAGTGTGTGTGGGTAGTATGTGTGTTTTGTTTTTCTATGGAGGAGTAGAAGAAGGAGGAGGACGATCGGGCATTGTGTGTCTATTTTTTTTATTTTTTATGGTGCTCTGGGATTCAAGCATAACTGCTCATGAAGGAAAAATCAGATACTAGATGAGCCTGTCAACATTGGCCACACTGGGGATACACTAACAGGAGGCATTAGTTACTGCTGATAAAATACAAATCTTGGGAGTGTAGGACCACAGAGTGTACAAGGATGGCTCAGGCTTACATAACAGCACCTCTGCCTCGCTTCATCTCCATCCAAAGCTGAACAGGTCAGCGGATTCATTTGTTCAGAATATCTCGTTTCTCTGTGTTACAGAGGCCTAATAAAGGGAAATGAACAACAAGAAGGTCACATCTTGTCAGGATATTTAGCAACATAATATCTGGCCTTGTAAATTAAGCCTGAAACGCATCTTGTCAAGGCACAAACTTGTAACCTCTGTTTAATCTTTATAAATAGGAAAGAACAAGGCACACTTGTTCTACATTGTCAGAAACTGAAAATTTAGAACAGCTGTTAAAATAGCCACTGACAGCTTATTCTCATTTAATTGGAACTTTTTATCATTTGCACTAAGCAAACGAGCTCTCCGCCTACATGATTATATCCTTAAACACTCATTTTTACCACTCTCGTTTCCCTCTGGTTTAAAAAAACGGCTTAAATTCTTACTAAAAGCCCTGTGTGGGGCTGTAACAGCCCCAGTGTGCTTGACTTGTGTCTTCTTTGGCCCTGCCAACATTTGAAAGGCAGAGTCAATTTGAAGTCCTGTCAAACATGAATTATATTTCAGCTTATGTGATCAGTAGGATTAAAGAACAAGCATATTATATATTATATTATATATTATATAATTATAGTATATAATATATAGTGCTCCTTTTTATAGCTATATTATATGTTAACAAAGACCAAAAACAACGGTGCAGTCAACCTTCTTCATTTGTTCCTACAGAAAATTAAGTTTACATAGCACTGTCATATTATTTTAAGTTAAAATGAAGATCTTGTTTTCAAACATCCTGCAGTTAAGGAGCAACATTATTATTAATTTGGAGTTGTGTTTTTGGTCACCTGCTGAATGTAAGTCCAAGAGATGCAGATTCAAGTGATAATTCGCTGTAGGTTCATCACTGCGAGTGACACCTTTCACATTGTAGCATTGTTTTCACATTGTAATAGAAGAATATTGATTGTGCAAATTGTGGATTAATCTAAATAAAAAAGGCTTAGTAATTTCCTAAAACAGCTGAGCACTGTAGTTTTTAGCAGACATTACTCAAAGAGCATTAAATACTGTATTTGTTGAGGACTATTTTCAGCTGCGGATTTGGTGTATTTGTGAGAATTTACTTAAAAAAAAACCTATATTGCCCATGTTCATGGCAATGAAGCACAATATTAGTGCATATTTATTTTAATAGTTTTGGATAACAATAGAGCTCTATGGCACTAGATGAAAATGAGATGTTAAGAGACTTTGGCTACACAGGCAACACTTGTTATTGGGATTTCGTTTTTCACAGGGTTAATGGACAATGCAGAATGTCACCAAACTTATCCTTTAACATTATTGCTTGTGGCTTCTAACAAAATTAGGTTTCTTTGATGCAACCACTGTTTTTCAAGTGAATAACACATTCTGAAATTCAGTTTGGCCGCCTTGTCTTACACAGCTGGCCAAAGAACAAGCCAGCAAACTACAGTAAACTGCTTTAGTGTTGGAGGATCTCACTTCCCTTCTCACACTCGTTGCTGTATCTTGTCTTTGTCCCCCGTGCCTCTCTGAGTGTTTCCATGCTAAAATGACAGGGACTGTGTGTCCTTGACAGCAGCTGGCCACAGTGAGAAACCAGCCATTTACATGCTAATCTCAACCACTGCTCACTCTTCAGCTGTTCACTCACAATGTGCAGATGGAACATCTCTAATTCCTGCCAGAGTAGAGAGACTTTTGCATTATATGTGCACTTTTGAATCCATTATAGAAAGTGCTTTTGCATTTTCATACAGGATGATCTACAGAAGAACCCCACTGCACACCAGTATAGAGCTTTATGTAATACGTCAGAACGGAGTGAGGGAGTGCACAGAACTCTCATTTAACAGCTCTGGCTTTGAGAACTTCTGTACATATCTGTCTTAAACTTTAAACTTTACTCTCCTTCTTACACTTTAACACACCTGTAGCCCATCCAGGAGTTGATTTCAACAAAACCTGTGGTGTTTGTGGGGATGTGTCTCTCAAGGATGTTAGTCACCTTGCTGTTGTCAGTCTGTACAAACTGTCACACATCTGCCTCTCTTTTCTCTTGTTAAATGTGTCATTCCTTGTACTACCATTGCCGCTCTATGATTTGTCACTATCAATGTGCAGCTTCAAATCAATGCTCTGTCTTTCTCTCCTTTTTCTGTTTCTCTTTCTGCTTTGGCGTTGACTGTTTGTGTGTCTGTTTCTCTGCTTTCTCCATGTCTCTGTGTGTGTCGTCCTTCTCTGGTCCTTCCTGTCAGTGTCCGGCCGTCGTCTATCTCAGGGCAGCCCATCTCGGCTCCCAACACTCCTACATCGGCGGGCAGCGCTGCCCATGCCGCTCTGTTCCCCACCAGTCTGACAGTTCACAGCTTCGTCAGTCTCCATCAGTACTGCTGCCACTCTACTGACCAAATCTTACAACAGGAGGAGAGGTAAGGGCCACTGCATGGCCTGAGTACAGTGAGTACGACACAGTAGAAGTAAAAACCCTTCTACCCCATAAGAAGCCTTTCAAGTCACCTGCAACAGTCCTCAACGACCTCCAGATCTCTCTCTCACACACAGTGGCCTGTCACCATCACTTTCTTTACAATTTATCCTGCTTTCCTGCTTTACCTTTCTGCACCCCTGCTAATCCTCACTAAGAGCCTACACTTCACTCTCCTACCACTCCCAGGTGTGACTAATAGCTAGAGTTCTACTAGCTTGAAAAACACACAGCTCCTTACAGAGAGTGAGAGGGAGCATAGCTTCAAAAAGCTATGGACTGAGTCACAAGTGAACCTGGTGAATTCTCACCGTCTTTTCTTTCCTTCCCTCATTTATCCCCCACCTGATGCTGTTCTCAGACACTTCAGCGCATGATGCTCCAACACTGCCCTCTTATGGCACTAGACAGCTGTGAGATAGATACATAGTGTATGGTAAACCCTTTTTTTAAAGTCAAATGGCTACATTTATTTCTGTTATGTCCCTGTTTTAACTAAACATGCAGCCTGCTCTAAGCCTTTCTAAAAGCTGTTTGCTTTCTGCTTCCTCTGCTTTTTTGTGTCTCATGCTGTTTTTCACTCTTTCCTCATCTTTCTTTTTCTCTCTGTCCTGTCTGTCTGCCTCCCCATATTTCTCTCTGTGTTTTGACTCGTCCCGTGTTGCTTTCCAAGAGAGGAGGGTGAGGATGAGGGCGTCCATCAGTTCTGTTGTCCTGCCTCAGGCTGCAGTAGCCCCTCCTCTCGCTGAACAGAGGTGTGACTGCCTGCACAACGACTCCCTCGCCCATTTACCTGTGAAAAGACTATCACAGTTTTTGCTGCCAGAAAACGGAGACCTCACTGTGTACCAAAAAACAAAGTCTTTTCAAAGTGTTTTAGAAGGAAAAAACAGAAATGCATGCAACCTGTAGTCTTTGTGACAGTTGGTAAATGTGCTATCTTATTCATGTATCCTATGGTTTGTGCATTAATTCACATTTTAAAGAATTTTGATGTTGTCTTCTCTCTGTATTCTTTGCTATTTATTTCTTTTCTTGCAGCCATAACAAGCTGTCAGAACACATAACCATCGTTGGTTCATTACTGTCGCACTCATGCTTATCTTGAATCTGCTAGTTAAGTCATGTCAGTTCTGATCTGTTGTCTGTGCAAATCATTATACAGTCCCATCACTAACCATCATGCAATGTCAGAGTAGGTAGCCTCCTTTGTAAAGACATTAATTGTATATAGTTTGTTTAACATGTTCATTTGATGCTACACATCGGATTATTGTGTCACCAATCATGTTTATTCATGATCTAGAAGCAATTTAGCTTGTTGATTTAATTATGAAAAGAATAAAGACTTGTAGTTCCCAATGACACTTCATTCCTTTCTTTTTAAAATGCATGAAGGTGAAATATGTGTTAGAATTGCTCTGTGATGTTCCAGTCATGCTGGAATGTTACTTGTACACACCCACCTGACTCATCTCCACCTCAAGCACAATGAACTCATGCATACACAACAAAAAGAATTTCTATTTTTAGTTATATATCGATTGTGTGATGTGTATAATCCCTGAATGTTAATACTTTCCCCTGTAGAACACACAGTATGTTCCCGTTATTGTTAGTAAACTTGATTACCATATTGCTACAGTTTTTTAGCCACAATTTGTAAATTTTCCTAACTGAGATCAGTGTGCATTAGTATGTAATCATTCATGTAAAGGTAAATCATGATGTTGTTTCTCATGAGATGTATTATCTTTGTACACTGCAGTAATATGAACTACTGAACCACAGAGATCATAATTTACTTAGATCTAGAGTTCACAATACTTACAAATTACTGAACATTTTTATTTGACACTATGTTCATGCCATATATATAACATTTAAAAAACGAAACAAATTTCCTAGTAGACACTTTCATCTGCACCCATTATGTCTTTTTTTCCAACTTATAGCTATGTTGTCCATCTTAGCTACTTCAACACACTACCTTGCTTCCTTGTCCTTGCTTTCATCTGCATTCATGTAGACAGCACCGACATCAAGGTTTTTCTTTGCTAATCACTGATGTGTCCCATCACACATTAGTACATGAATCTCTTCTAAAACAAATCAAGTTATTTTATGTACTCAATGATACATAGCACACTGTTTTAGGATGCAGAGTGCAGCATCTGTGCAGCGCCCACGGACCAACTCCAGTTTTAAGCTAAGCCGGTGCCTTGAACAGGAGAATTTACCTAACATAAATTGGATGGTGGGGAGCTGGGAATCAAACCCATGACATTCTGTGAGACAGCAGTACTAACAACTGAGCCACCACACCACCCATTTCTTCTGTGTGTCTTCTATGTCTCTTTGTCTGTTCCTGTTAGCCACGCTGTTGTTACAAGTTTTTGCTTGGTTCGGTGTTTGATTTGGTATCAGTGATCTGGCGCAGGGAGGACATTCAAAGCTGTCAAAAGATTGTCTGTCAAGAATGTAGCCTGTAGAGCTTTTCAGGGCAAGCAAGAGAATGTGAAAGTGTGTGCATGTGTGTATGAAAGAGTGCAAGTCACAGAGAGAGGGGGAGAGAGAGGGAGAGAGAGGGTGCGTTTGTTATTACGCTGCTCCAGTTAGCCTGGGACCTTTCTCTGACAGTAGCAGCATGGTAAGAGCTAAGCTTTTTTCACTTTTGTATCACTTGTAAAACCGCCACAAAAGAGCATTTAATTTTGGACCAGTGACGGATGACGTTGCTTATTACACCGGTGTGTTCATATGGTGGCCTCTGCCTATGCCTTGTTTGTACTGTAAATCGCCAGTCTGTGTACTCTGTTTAGGTAAACAAACAGCAAAAGATTGACCCAACAGATAAATATTGCATGTTGAGGGATGATAATTAATGAGGGTCTTCATTCAGAAACTGATACATAAATAGAACAGGGTGATAAATGGGCTACTGAGAGATACCTGTGTGCACACAGTGGATAATCTGTCATGGGTGTCACTCTTGAGGGAATGCATATACAGCAACAGAACAAATAATATAATGGCCTCTTGAAAAAAATAGTAAATTGGTTACAATGGCAAACTATTCTACAAAGGTTGTCATGTTAGTTTGGATGCCTGTCAGGGGGATATGACCTTCAACTACAATGTAGGTCCGCTGTCAGCACTTTACGGAGCTCTATAGAGGCCAAGTTAGCCATACCCGTTCAAGTGAATCAGTCAAAAGACATGAAAAGGCAAACTACCTGTACACTGTTAAAGGAGAAGGCACAATGTTTACATATTTTTTTCTACTCAATTGTATAAACAAAACTCTCTAAACAACACAAAATCTCTTCAGTCTTTTCTGCTTCAGTGCCAGAGATGGATCTGATCAGTTTAGGCTTAATAACACTACCAATTGTCAGCTACGTTAATCTGTAGCACTGCAAACAATACAGTGTTACAAGGCTTGTGTCTTTTAATGTACTACCTGGATTCAACATGAAGCATCCTCTGCTGAAAAAAAACCATATAGCATGCTTGAGCTTTGAACTGAAGGGTCTGGGTCAGAGAAAGAAGTGAACAGTGTGTGTGTGTGTGTGTGTGTGTGTGTGTGTGTGTGTGTGATGGCAGAAGAGTGTTGGCGGTGGAAGAATGCGCTGATCTGACCCATGAAGGATTTGATTGTTTTCTTTCAGTTTGGTCATTTGAAAGAAATGTGACAAATACAAATTAATATATTATTTCTATTTCACCATGATGAACATGACTAACACTGTTTTTTAAATCTCTGCATATGATCACATGACCAAAGCTGACTGTAGGCCTTTGTGCTTCTTTTTATCATTTATAGTCCACATTTGGGTCACAGGGGCTGTTAATTTTAGCTGTTACGCTTTGCAACAAATGGCAAAATTGACACAAAAGTTGAACATGAAGAGATTAGAAAGGATATGAGATAACTACAGTGAGTTAATGCTCAAGTGGAAATGAGTCAACAGACAGATCGATGCAATTATTGGCATCTCCAGGGCAGGCAGCAGAGAGGTTAATCCCCCAGCCTCAGTGTCCTGCTGCGGGTTCGATGGCACAGTCAGACCTACTGCCGCTCTTTCATAAACAAACACACACACTGTCAGCACATCAATATTATATGAGCGAGGGACAGCTGGCATGGTTCTGCATGGAGTTGACATTGTACTTTTACTGCGTGCACCCCCATTCAGTTTTCATTTTCTGTCATTGGAACTCTTGTCAATTTCTGCCCACGTCGTTTATTCTTTTAACACTATCACCGATCACTCTCCTGTTTATTTCCAACCATCTGTTGCAGCTCCAATTAAATCTTTGGAGGTAGTGAAACTCTGGGCTGGTCTTTATAAGGGAGCCTCTGGAGAGAACCTCTCTCTGGCACTGTAACAGGAATACTGGGTTTCTTACATAAGTAATGAGGTGCAGATGCCAGCTGTGATATGGCCACACTCATGTTTTATACAACAAACTTTTTACTCGTATATCATCAGCACCTTGTCTCTCACCACACTTTACTGCCTGGCTTGCCTTGGCAAAATTAAATGAAAGTCTTAATGCATGCATGCTTGGAGGTGAGTTGTAGGGCTTTGCATAGGGAAAATAAATCAGTGGTGAAAAATAATTCATTTGTTTTGTTTGAAATATTTTACCAAACTTGGAGACTTTTAATAAATATATCTCCTCCTAATGCTCAGATGAAGGAATTGAAATTTGTGATATTTACACAAATCACTGTGGACACTGTCACGTAATCCACAGATGATCACTGATTCAGTGGAAGAAGAGCCACTGCAGAAAATATCATCCTTGTCTGAAGTGTTTTGATTTTCCTTCTTCATGAGATGTGAATAAATGAGTTTATAAGGTCAAATCAATCCACGGAGCAGCTATGAATATTCAGAGACAAATTTATGAAACCAGGCTTGTGTCTCTTTAATGTTTTATTGCATGTATTTTAGGTTTTTGTAACTCAGTTGATGAAAATACCATCTGCTCCTGCTGATGTGAATGTCAGGAAGTTACAGTGAAGCTGAGTACCAGCATGTGTCTACCTGTTGGCAATGCACAGAGGCATTCATGTGGCTAGTTTCCATTCCTTAAAAGGAACAGTTTTAAGCAGCTCTAAAGAAGACTGAATTTTCTAGTCACACGATTAATACAAAACAATATGTAAATATGTACTAAAAGTAGATGATTAATTCAGGCTTCCATTTTTCATAAACAATAAACAAGTTCCAGACAATACTGTATTTGCATAGTTCACTCTGCACAAGCATGTTATTTTATCTGTTTTCATAACAAGACAAGTATTATGTAGACTGTCATTCACAACCTGTGGAGCATCTCCAACACCCACCTCAATGGTGATAACAGTCAATACATTGTCATGGCAACTATGCTTCTCATCCTAACAACTGCCTCAACGCCCACCAAGGTCCCACAGCAACCGTCACCAAGCAACCCCCCCCCCCTCCCTCTTCTCAATTTCTCTATTTAAGGAGCAGAGGAGGAGGAATGATAAATGATGCTGCACAGAGAAGAAAAAAAACTTTCAAGAGGAGGATGGAGTTGTGAGGAACAACTTGTTCCTCGGAATTAATTTGCTTGGAATGGAAACAAAGCACAGCTTGTTAACGTGATGAAATCCCTGCAAACATTATAAATATAAATATGTGGAGATGCTGTTAAATATTTACAACTTAGCATAGCTGTAGTGATATATGCTTTCCTGTAGATGTCAGGATTGTGTCTTTAAAACTGGGCTTTTGCATGACTCTTGCGTTATGCAACATAATGGAGTTGTCCCCAGTGTTGTTGTTAGACTCAACAATAATTTAGCCAGGTCATGTGCTGCTTGAAGGCACAGGATGTCCTGCTGAAAGACCCTGCATTGTACAATGGTTTCCCCTATGTCCACTGCAAAGAGTTTGAGTCTTGATATAGGAACAGGCATGTGGTGTTTGAATTTTAATATTACTTAAAATATCAAAAACATACTAAATTAAAATACCTACAAGCCTACAAGTTATTTCCTTGTGCCCAGAGGAGCCTTTTCCTTCTTGTCTTGTTTTTACCAACTAAACACTAACACAGGAAGTCTCTGCGATCCAGTGGAACAGTAATAACTCAACAAGGGGGGGGGGGAGGAAATTAGCTGACCCATTCAAAGCAAAAATGGTCAAAGTCAACAAGGCACCATCTCGGCCCTTTTTCATTAACTGCATTAATGTGTGACACAGAGCCTAAACTATGCAAAAAGGTGAAAACCATATTTGCCTTTATATTTCATGTGCCAAAAGAAATTCTCCCACACATCCCCGACCCCTAGCTCTGTACTCTCTGCCTTGTTATGGGGACAAGGCACAGCTAACCGAAGGGGGTGCGGCTAGCACAAGGAGGAAATGTAGGCAAGGACATGTGACTGCAGTTGTTCTCCCAAACACAGGCTGACTAATTGACTTGGGGTGGATTTTGTCTGGGCAAACGTGTGAACACTGGAGGATTTCTGGACTTTCTTGAATGCTGATAAGTTTTGTGGTTATTGCTGTGCTCAATGCAAATAGGATTAATTCAGTTTGAATCCAGCTGAACTTTACCGGTGATTTGGCTGCAAATCTTAGCTTCTTGCTGTTACTTCTGTGTAATAGACTGAGTTAGAGTGAATGTGGGAGGAGATGTTATTTGCATGTGTTTTCTGTCACGATATTTCATCGTGTGCTGAAGTGCCTGTTTTACACCTGCTGCTGACATAACAACCTGGTATTTCCTGTCAGTATGGTGTTGCTGGTACATGGCATTGGAGGAGTGTGTTGATGACTCCTCAAAATGTGCTATCGCCGCTGGGTTTGTCAGACAGGGATACACTCAGAGAAAGACAGAGACTGAAAGAGGGAACAAGAAAGTGAGAAACAGAAAAGGGCAGTCGCTTGGATAAACATAGTAGTATATTAACTCATCCTCTAGACTCAATAAAGAAAGGAGATAGCGGGTAGAGACCTTTACCTCTATAGGATCATCAGCTCACACTAAAGACAATAAATGTCATCAGATCTCAGGCTTTGGCACTGTTTTGAAACAATAGGAATTCACAAGTGATACACAGTATGTTCACCATGAGTTCGACTAAGAGATTGTTATCTCCACGCCGCTCTAAACTTTACATGTAAGTCCTTATATGTAAGCTCTTAAATACTATTCTACATAGTTTGCCCTTAACATACTTCAATGTGTTTGGTGTAATATGTTGTCAAGCCACATTTGACTCTGACTCTGCTCATTTTCTCTTGTAGTGTGGAAGGGGACTCCCAGTGTCCAGAGACAGGCACACACAAAGACAGCTCATTCAGCCAGACGCCTTACCTGCGTGGCTCAGAGCGTTACACTGACAGCAGCAGTGCACCCTCCGGATCCAGGGACCCTTCATGTGTGGCTGCCTCCAGTTCAGCCAGCTTGGCCTGGGCACTGCGAACACGGCACCAACCTGCAAGTCTGGCCCTGCGCAAGCAAGAGGAAGAGGAGAACAAGAGATGCAAGGCCCTTTCAGACAGCTATGAACTCTCAACAGATTTGCAAGATAAGAAGGTATCAATGTGGAGGACGCTGTTGGTCAAAGAATTTTTGTTGTAAATGTTTGGTGTTTCCTAGGAGCCATGAGCACTGGCAAATATTATGTAGATTAAGGAGTCCTTTCAGTTGGGGTACGTGGGTACAGCACATCCAGACTGTGAATATGTAATCCATGTCCTTTTTTGTTTTTCTTTCACCCCTACCTTTTGCCAGGTGGAGATGCTGGAGAGAAAGTATGGTGGCTCCTTTGTAAGTCGCAGGGCAGCTAGGACCATTCAGACAGCCTTCAGACAGTATCGCATGAACAAGAACTTTGAGCGGCTCAGAAGCTCTGCTTCAGAGAGCCGCATGACACGTCGCATCATCCTGTCCAACATGAGACTGCAGTATTCCTTTGATGAGCGACAGCCTCCGCAGCAGGCCCAGACACAGACGAACTTCACCCACAGTGTGGCCATAGGGCCTCCTCATTCCCCTGACCCAGACCGCCCAGGAGACTACACCCACTTAGAGGACTCCTTCTCCAAACAGGTAACAGTGTAGTTGGTTTTATGTGTGTGCTGGGCTTTGTCAAGTCCTTTCATTTATTTATATAACTCTTTATGGCATGAATGTCTCAAAGGTCTTTACAGTGACAGAAAGAAACAGGCAAAGTAGCAGAAAGAAATGCCTAAACAACTCATCTAACAGATGGACAAAGCAAACTAAAAGACTACATTATCTTGTCAAGCAGACCTGGCACCACAAGCCATAGAATTAGCCACTGAATTTTATGTTTAAGCCTGTTAAACATCTCTGTTAGATGTGTAGCAAATGTATTATAATAACAAGCTTTATTTTCCGACAAGAGGGATGATGAGCTCCTACCCCACTTTGTGTTTCCACTAGGTAAAGTCCTTAGCTGACTCCATAGATGATGCCCTTACCTGCCGAGCGGGTCGCGATGACTCCCAGGAGGGCAGCAGGGAGGGTGGAGGGATTAGTGAAGACTTTGGGGAGTGTGTGTGGAGCAGCAGCAGCAATCCTTCCTCCCAAAGAGGTTTGGGTGAACGAGCCAGGGGTGCTGGAGGAGGACTCAGTATGCATGGCGACAGTACTGCCACCTCATACAGTGACGTCACCCTTTACATGGATGATGGCATGCCGTCATCCCCACTGTCCCTGGATCGGGCACCCAGCAGCACAGATACAGAGTACTGGGGCCCTGGTGGTGGGGTTGGAGGGCGTGAAGACAGCAGGGACACTGAGGGAGGGGGCAGCAGTAACAGTCGGCGCAGCACCCCATGTACAGAGTGCAGGGACTATCGTTTAAGGGGAGCACATCTGCCTCTCCTCACTATTGAGCCACCCAGTGACAGCTCAGTGGACATGAGTGACCGTTCTGATCGTGGCTCTCTGACCAGACAGCTGGTCTATGAGCAGGAGCCAGGGGTAGGGGCTGGCTCCCCTCAGGGAACCCTGAAACACTCCCCCAACACAGGCACCCGCCCTACATCCACAGCAGCTGCCCAGGGTCAAACCAGGGCCACTGGCAGACCGATACCCACACACATCCCTCACCAGGTGGCTGCCCACCACCACCATCACCACCACCCTATCCACCACCATCAGTACCCTGACACACCGTCGTCCTCCTCCTCCCCGCAGCAGCCCCCCACCACCCCTCTGTCCTCGTCCTCCTCTACAGCTATGCCCACCAGTGGTCTGGAGCAGCCATGCTGCTCGGATGGAGACAACGACTCACTCAACTCAACAACCAACTCTAACGAGACAGTAAACTGCAGCTCTGGCTCCTCGTCTCAGGACAGCCTGCGGGAGCCTCTGCCACCTCTGGGAAAACAGACCTACCAGAGAGAAAGCCGCCACAGCTGGGACTCCCCACCCTTCAACAGTGATGTGGTGCAGAGACGCCAATACCGCATAGGCCTCAACCTCTTCAACAAGTAAGATGCTTGTAGTACTAACAAACAAAAGTGCCCATAGGGACCATTTTTATGGTGATCATACAATTAAACTGGTTAAGTTGTAGTGAGAAAGTTCTTTCTCATTGACCATAGGAAGCCAGAGAAAGGGATCCAATACCTGATAGAGAGAGGTTTTGTATCGGACACTCCAGTTGGGATTGCTCGCTTCATCCTGGAGAGGAAAGGCCTCAGCAGGCAGATGATTGGAGAGTTCCTCGGAAACCGACAGAAACAATTCAACAAAGATGTTTTAGAGTGAGTATGGAAATAGAAAGCACAGAAGCAGCAAGATTGTTTTAGATGGACAGTTGTGATAGATCAGAAAATGTAAGACAAACATGTCAAAAAGGTCGAGGTGATTCTAAATCTGTATTTTCACAAGGGAAAAAAGGTAGTCAAAACACAGATCAGCATATATGCACACCACCTGATCTACCGATCCCCTCTACACACATACACGCACGCACACAAACACACACGGTATGTAAAAATATGTGACCTGACTTAAAATCTGCATTGACAATTGAATGCTACTGAGTTCCCAGGGTATGTAATAGGAGAGGTTACACTATGACCTCTGCTGTGTGTGTTTCAGCTGTGTGGTGGATGAGATGGACTTCTCAGGTATGGACCTGGACGATGCTCTCAGGAAGTTCCAGGCTCAGATTAAAGTTCAAGGAGAAGCCCAAAAAGTAGAGAGGCTCATAGAGGCTTTTAGGTTTGTATGTGTTGGATACACTGGGTTTACAATAGAGAAAATGATAGATAACTAAAGATACACTGAAATTTAAGATGTTTGAACATGTTGTTTGTGTTTCTTAAACAGTCAGAGATACTGTGTGTGCAATCCGACTCTGGTTCGGCAGTTCCAGAACCCGGACACTATCTTCATCTTGGCCTTTGCCATAATCCTCCTCAACACAGATATGTACAGTCCCAACGTCAAAGCTGAGAGGAAGATGAAACTAGAGGATTTCATCAAGAATTTAAGAGGTGCTGAAAAGACACATACACTTGATACATGACTTTATGAAACACATATTAGGCAGTATTAATGATGTCTTTCTAACACTGTCTTTTAACAGTCACCTAGGTAATGGGACTTGCATTAGTAGAAGTGTTGAAATGTCCAGCTGAAATGAAATTGCATTTCTAGAGCATATCCTCTATCTGCTCAGTAAATCACTTGTTCTGTGTTTGAGGAAAAAATCAGAAATCAAAAGAAAGACATTTGTATTTTATATTTTTTGGTTTCATGGTAGAATGCCCCAGTTTTGCATTAAACCGATATCTCTACGTAGATGGAGACCTTATTTTAATGCAGCCAGTCAAATCTTGCAGAAAACAGTAACGTCAACGTTCTATTACAGGCAGAGCAGACGGTCACACTGAGCCAGACAGCAGCCTGCTACACAACATGAGAGCCACAGACTTTGAACAACAACCCTTATTAGATTTCCGGGTGAAGTCGCCTTCTTATCTAACTTACAAACATGAACACAGATCTTGTCCTGCACCTTAACTTGTTGAACGAGCGTCTAAAAAAATATTCACCGGAAAAAAGCACATTTCTAATGTCAGTTTGCAAGCTTAGCTGCTGTCAATCAAACACAGACACCGCCATCCAGCTGAGACGAAAAGGAGCATTTCTGATACTTCCCCAAAGACCTTTTTCTTCATTTTAATAAACAAAAGCTATTGAAAATACAATTTAAAAACACATTGTCATTCTTTTTGACTACAAATAGAGATGACCAAATATGATTTCATTTGAAATTGGTTCAAGTGGCTTTCAAATACGTCTGTTAATATCACAATGATCTTTACTCAGATAATTATTTGGTATATTTTTGATTGTAAAACACAGTTTTGATAAACATAATTTCTTAAAACGCTCCCTTTCCCTGTCTCCACCCAAGGCGTTGACAATGGACAGGATATACCCAGGGACCTGCTGGTTGGGATCTACCAGCGGATTCAGAAATGGGAGCTACGGACCAATGATGACCACGTGTCCCAAGTGCAGGCAGTGGAGAGAGTCATTGTGGGCAAGAAGCCTGTGAGTTTTGTAATTGAATATGGCAACATACGGGCTTTGTCATTTTTAATAATAATTATTATTTGTCTATATAGGTGCTGTCCCTTCCCCATCGTAGGCTGGTGTGTTGCTGCCAGCTCTATGAGGTTCCTGATCCTAACAGACCTCAGAGGACAGGAGTGCACCAACGAGAGGTCTTCCTCTTTAATGACCTTCTGGTGGTAAGACTCTATCATTACTTTTTTATGTGTGGCAGAGAAGAAATATATTTTATTTAAAAGGCCCTGTAACGCAATATCCCATTTATGTTGTGCATCAGGTGACCAAAATCTTCCAGAAGAAGAAAACCTCAGTGACCTATAGTTTCAGACAATCTTTCCCTTTGGTTGAGATGCAAGTACACATGTTTCAGAACTCATGTAAGAGACCATTTTTTCCTTTTGCACATTTCAACTTTTTACCCTTTATGATTGCGAAGTATTTTATATCACTCTGTCTGCATCTTTCAGACTACCCTCATGGTATCCGCCTGACTTCAGCAGTCCTGGGTGGGGAGAGGAAGGTTCTTATCATCTTTATGGCACCCAGTCAGCAAGACCGCACCCGCTTTGTTAGCGACCTCAGGGAGAGTATTGCTGAAGTGCAAGAAATGGAGAAATATAGAGTTGAGTGTAAGTACCCCATCTACTGGTCATTACTGTGAACTATACCTTTAGTGGGCATGATGATCTGTACAGGTTTCAACCACAAATGGAGTGCTGGTGGTTCCAGTGTATAGCTTGTTATTGTCTCTACAGTGTCTCCCTCTCATTTTAAATTCTCCTGTGCCCTTGGTGTTTATTTACAGCCGAGCTGGAGAAACAGAAAGGTGTGATGCGGCCCAGCTTGCTCACTGGAGGTGTGGTTGGAGGAGGCGTAGGTGTGAAGAGCGATGTTGTGAATGGCACCCTGGGAAGGACAAGTTTTGATGACAACTGCTCAGTGGGTGAGGGTCTCAAACGCACAGCGCTCAGCTCATCTCTCAGGGACCTATCGGACACAGGTGAGACAACAGCACCTCAGGGACGGTGTCAATTCCATTTCCTTCCTGTCAGCTGGGTTGAATTGGGTTGCACAGCTTCTACAGTGTCTACTGTTTCATGTACTATATCTTTCGCACTGACATTAAGACACAGCTTATGCATTCCTATCTTTAAAAAAATGTGAACAAACATTCCAATCTTTCACTCTTTGCTAACCTGACTCTTCCTGCTGGGGTGCAGGGAAACGTGGTCGCAGGAACAGTGTTGGTTCTCTGGACAGTACCATGGAAGTAAGTCTCAAAGGCTAGATATTGACCTGTAACCTTTAGACCTGCATTTCCCCTCATTGGTGCTTTACCTCCCTGAGCATGCTCAGTGTGTGTACAGTGTGCACGTACATGCACGTGCGTGTCCACATGTATCTGTCCTGCGCTAGCACCCTTTGCATGGCTTTTGTGTTTATACTTGTCCAAGCATGTCATTCATCTCCGGGGCTGTAGCACAATATTCATTTTACTAAAACATGTTGTATCCTCCCAGGGCTCCATCATTAGCAGCCCACAGCCTCACCAGCGCTATCCAGTGCCAGGTGTGATGCCTGGCTGCTATGGAACAGAAGACTTCCGGCCTCACCGCCCCATCCTGAGCCCCGGATCGGGGGTGGGGGGTGGGCCGGGGCAGCAACATACCACTGCTGGGACAGGAGTTGGGGGAGTCTCCAGCAGTGTAGAGAGACCAGGAGCGGGGAGCGGCCCTGGGGGGAGCAGCAACAACAACAGCGGCTCCTTCCTGGGCTCCCTATTCGGCAGCAAACGCGCCAAACCACCAGGGCCCCTTATTCCACCGGGGCCACCATTCCCCGCACCTGTCCCCCCACCGACTACGGGAGGGCCCCCTCCTCACTCCCCTTCATCCCTGTGCCAG
The DNA here is from genome assembly GCA_024633595.2 of Lepomis macrochirus. Lineage (NCBI taxonomy): Eukaryota > Metazoa > Chordata > Actinopteri > Centrarchiformes > Centrarchidae > Lepomis > Lepomis macrochirus. The sequence continues at coordinate 23,720,809 of JALXJV020000014.1, read as the reverse complement.
TTGGACGGGGGACCTTCCAAGATCCAGGCACTGCACGCACAGTACTGTCACGCGGCCACCGTGCAGCCCCCACCACCTTACTACCATCACCATCGCTACCACGTCCAAACTGTCCCTCCTCCTTTGCAAGGTTTGCCCCCTCATACTATACAGAGAGGCCCACTACCTTGTCGTCCACCGCTTGGCCCCCCACACGCCCAGCACCCGCAGCTGGCCCATCTCTCCCAGCTCTCCCAGCATGGGTTTCCGGGTCGTTACGCCAACATGGTGGTGGGATGTCCCCCCCCCCTTTCTCCTCTCTCCCAACATTCCCAGAACCCACAGTTCGCCCTTTACCACGCGCAGCCCACACACTCTATCAGAGGGGGCGGCGGCCCTGGTGCCAAACTACCACTAACCATGTCTCACTCCCACCCGCACCCACATGCACACTCCCAAACCCATCCCGGACACGTGCACACACCACACCCAGCCAGCCACTCCACCCATCAAACACACTTCATATTCGGCACTCTGCCCCACAATCTACCATCCGCCACCGTCAATGCGCATCACGCAGCCTCCGCCGCCCAGTATCTGCCCCAGTACCCTCCTCTCTCTTCCATCCCCCCTTCCCCACCACACTCCCCTTTACCCCCCCCTTCGTCCCCCCTTACCCCTCTTACACCTCTCTCCCCTCACCCCCCCCAGCACCCCGGGCAGCCTCAGCAGGGGCCGCAGGTGACGGGGGCTGGAGCGACAGGTACAGGGGGCAGCTCCAAATCCAAGCCTATCAACCGGATAAGTACCGTGGTGTGAGCAGGATGTGGGGCCCCAGGGGTCAGAGGTCTGATTATAAAGTGGAGGAGGCTGGCAGAACTAAGGCTAGGACCAAGTCTGCCAGGACAGAAAGTAACAGCAGCAGCGCTAGTGACAAGAGGAAACGCAGTTTGCTTCGTCTCTGTTACTTTCACCTCCGTTTCCCACATATGTAGGTGGAGATAAAAAGCACAGCTAAAGAGTTAAACAGCATGTGCACACATCTTTGAAACCTGCATACACAGAAACACACACATCCACATGAACAAACACTCCTCACATTGCCACATACAATATCAAAAAAGTCTATAGCCATATAATTTAAGATGAAAATAAATCTATATCTAGGTATATTGCCTCAGTTTTAATTGTTTGAAGTCCAGTTGAGTCTGTATGAGACTATTTACATGTACAGTACCAAGATGTGATAATGTGACACTGGAAAAACATATATATGAAACCATATATATCCAGCTGCTTACATGGGGATGTAAATAAAGACTAAACCACCAAATGCATTCCAGTGGAGTTTGGCATTAAAAACAGCGGAGAGTTGCAAAAAAAATGTCCCTTGACTTTGCAATAATTTACTTGGCTTCATGATGTCCCCGTTCATTCTTGCAGGTTCTGCTTTGCTGACAGGCATCTTTTTTTTCTAAAGAACACCTCAGATATGTTGCTTTGTCTCAGACTTCTAAAACCAGTGCACAGTTTCCTGGCAGTCTTTGGCTTAATGGTCTTTTACATGTCAACAGGAGTCACCTGGCTTTATAATGAATTCCTTGTGGGGTATGGGAATTAATGATACAATCAATAATATATTTTGAATGTTTCTGAAGCTTCTTGCTGTGTTATCAATATTATAATACACCTGCTATGAGTATGATGAATATTGTCAGTGATTAATTATATCAGCAGATGTTTGTACATGGTTATAGAGAGTATATGCACATATTAATTCCCTCAGTTTGCCATAGCCACTAGAGGGTGTCCTGATATGTGAAGTGTGATTTATTTCCATAGTACCATGGTTTCCATTGAGTTCATCTTTATAATAATTACTATTATTGATTGTTGAAAATAATGAATGAGTTTTAGTTTTGTTCAAATTGATTTGAACACCAACAATATTCCTCCTTTTCTGTTTTGTTGGTTGTGAGTAAACACGGGCACAATTTCTCAAATGGGGTGAGTAACAAAACTTGAACTTACAGAATGGATATGAGTAAATGTTTTTTTGATCTTTGATTTGTATAAGGTTCCCACTATTGGAAAAAGGTTTAAACATGTTTGTGGAAATTGGGAAAAGACCTGGATTTTGGAAGATGCCATTCCCTCAGGGAACCTAAGCCAACTTCCTCCTCATCAGATCTAGTCATTGTGTTTTTTTTGTTTTGAATAAGCACGCTTTTTACATGAGGTTTTGTGGTTTTGCACACGTGATGTCTTAAGTCAGAAATGACCTTCTTCTAACTCTCCCTCTTCTGCCACTTTTAGAAATCTCGTATTACATTTTCTGATGCCATGACATCCTGCTGAGGGCTTCTTGTTTAAAAATATAACAAGAGTCAAGAATGTAAAATAGCCTACAGGTATTTACTGTATTTCCCTTTTTTTCTGTGGGCTTCGTGTAAATGTTGCCCCCTTTTGCTACTGCATTTTTTTTTGAGGTGAGCACCAGTGTGGTTTAACTTCAGTGCCATTGATTACCAGCGGGAAAACTATATATTCTGATTTAGGAGAGAATGAATGGGTGAGGACAAAGTAAAAAAAAGTCTATGGAACAAGCTACTGAAAGAGATGGCGAAGTTCAAGACGATTTTAATGAGGTGTGGAGAAAATGCCAGATGAAGATTTTATAAGTATATGTTGGCTAGCCTTTTCTTTTTATGGTGTCCTTTTCGACTCTTTTTGCATGAATATATCTGCACTTACTGAATAGATTGTACTGTATAAACCTGAATGTACATATTATATTATACACAGGCTTCATATCATTGCTATGGGATGAACTATTCCCATTCTGTATTCAGGTGCGTGCATGTGAGTGCCACTAAGTATGTACATATAAAAGAGGGACCCTGACCCAGGAGATGTTGGCCAAAAGGAATCTTGACTTCTTTTTCTTTTCTTATTATTTCAGACTGAAGTTGAGAGAATGAGTTACCATGATATAAGTTGAAGCCTAACAAAAGATTATATGTCAGTGCACTTATTGATATCATTTTAAACAAATGATTTCAATTTTTTCTTTGTGTATGTATTATGTGTACTGAAAGAATAGAGAATTGAGATGTGAATATTTATTGCTTCTGATAAATTAAAGTGTCCTTGCAGTGATTTGGTCTGTGTGTACTTTTTATATAACTTCACATCTGCTTCCCCCATTAAACTGCTCTAATGTACATCTAAACAACTGTAACATTATAACATTAGTTAACCTTACCAGATAAGACACAATATGACACTTTAAAGATCTATGAGATGTATGCTACTTTGCATATTTACACGCACATTTTCACAAAAAAATAAAGTTTAAGATGATAATTTTTGAAGTCTGATAGCAAGTACAGCATAATACCAAAACAGAAAAGAGGTAGACGCTGAATTTATAAAAGCCTCTTAGCTTGCATCCAAATAACGACATTAAACTGTCAACGGATTTAAGGTCATTTCACACTAGCTTATAATTAGAAAAATATATATAAAATTGTCGAATATTGTCAAATACCCCTGAATGTTAAAATTAAATAAACATACATAGAAATGTTATTCAGTACAGTGAGGGGTGGAAAGTTCTCGATCAAGGCGAATATAGCCTACTAAGCTTAGTGTAATTTAGAGGGAAGCTGAATTTCCAAAATTCTGCAACTTTATAGAAAGAGAAATATTGCGGTTTACACTGTGCAATTACTAAAGTAAAAAAAATATATATATATATTGAAACTATATATAAACATAGTATGAGCTAGAGATATATTATATAAAGAAAAATAGCTGTAATCGACAATAATGTAAAAAGAATAACGTACAAAAAAGAGCACGCATCTAGTACGTTCCTTTTATGCCATTGTGCCTTTAAATTAAATAACATGTAATTAATATATTTTTAATGCGATTTACCTGTAATGAGAGAATGTTTAGGCTACTTTGTAGCATGGCTAATTTTATTTATGATGTATAGACTCTAAATACTTCTACAACGGGTCCCGTTGTAATCACATTACTTGTATTGGCGTACGTGGGTACTACTTTCAGGGAGTGAACGTGAGGTACGTGGTGTGAAGATTTGAGGTTGTGCTTCGGTCATGAGAAAAAAGCTAAGATGGCGTCTCGTCAAGAAAGATAGGATGGCCTGAAGAGAGTAATGATGTTGGTCGGGAAATGATTGGTAACGACATAACTGATAAAGTTTGAGACTCTGGTTTATTGTTAAACGAACCTCTGCCGTCCAGGTTTTGAACCTGTGTGTTCGACAGAAGGGAGTATATGGAGAACTGAGCCTGAAAAACGGTCAACTTTGCTAGCAGCGATAGCTAGCCAACTGGACCGATCACAGCTGGCCAACGTTAGCTAACCACCAGTCATCACAACAACAGAGGAAGGAGAGCGGCCACCAGCCCCATCATACCCCGGGACATCGAGGTGTCTTTGGGTCAGTCATGGAAATGCAACTAGACACTGGTGTAAAGGGATCAACAAATAACTTACTGTGACATTTTTTTCCTTGCACATAACATGTAACGCTATATGACTAACGCTAAGTAGCTGGCTGTTAGCGTCAATTTGAGTATGCAACTTAGGTTAGCTTGTTTGTTATTTCCTTTTTCGCAGCCACCCAAGCAACGTTAGCTAACTAATGCTAGTAACCTAACACTGTGGGAGGCGATGGGACTGGGATGAGAAAAAGTGGAGGCCTTCATGCTAACGTTAGCTGTAAGCGATGTTGTCGCCTCTGATAGCTGAACAATAGACAAAAATGGACTTCTTGATTGCCCGCAGAAAATAAATGAATGACACCCAGCTAACCTACTCAAAATATTTGTATTGGAGACATTTTCTTTCTCTTTATTCATCTTGTTTTGGCTGTCATTGGAAGGTAAGGTTAGTTTTAACGCCAGTTCTTCTAAGTTAGTGGCTAGTTACGTTAGCTAACACACAGTTATATGTATTATTGAACAAAATGTAAGACAACACCGACATTAAAGTGTGCTGTTCGTTGATTAGTTGTCATTTGCGTCGCTAAAGGTTATTAATTAATTAAGCCCAGCCCACTTGCGAGTGGAGATGCCTTCATGGCCTTCTATACCTTAGGGTTCATGGCCACCACGCCATTGTTTGTTTGAAGGCCCATGTAGGATCAGATAGATGGGATACGTATCACTGAGGTCCAAGCATCACAGTTTGTTGATTTTAGTATGGTTTTTGAACTTCCCAGGACAGGACTTGTCTATGAAGACTGGTATACATGCAAATTACATAAAGCAGTGCTTATTGTTCAAGTATATGCAGAAAGGTTGCCATCACTTCTATATTTAAATAATTTGATTGATTCCTACTGCATGTGATAAAGCTTCTCAGCTAATTACTTCAAACTTTTGATGCTTTCCACACTGGGCCTTGTTGATTCACAAGAGCATGGCATTTGTTTTGTTGAGTCTAATGTTGGGGGAAGGGTTTTTAACAAGGACCACTGTGAGGACAAAAATCCTCATCCTGTGATTCCCTAAGTCTATTGTTATCGCCTCTTATTTTAAGTTTTGGGGGAAATTATATGAAACATACAGATCAACTAATTGCTATGTATTTAAAGCTGACAACATTGCAGGGCTGTCGTAGGCCATGGAGTAATGGTTTTACATGAGTAAACAAATGCAACAACCTTTTGTAGTAACTGCAATTTCCATTTTATTTTCTTATACACTGAATTATTTACTCATTAAACTAAGCTGGCATGCTAACTAAATTTGCCCACAAATGATTTGTTCAGATTTAATGTAATGAGGAACATTTCTTGAGATACATGTGTTATGTTCAGAAATGTCGTTTCTGAAGACTCAATGCTGGACAGTGAACATTCTTGTCAAAAGTATGTTTCTCACAACATTGTGTGTTTAAGGTATCTGGAGGTCATTAAGTCATAGAAAAAATGTAGATACATTCAGAAAAACAAATCTTAAAAGAGTATGCAATATTTTATGGTTTTAAATTATCTACAAATTAAAAACAAGATTTGCATACATAAAATACCTTATGGGGTGCTGTATTTATGCTGTCATGCCAATTAGTGAGTCTGCTAGGGTTCCTTAACTTATTTTGCATTGTCAATCTTCCTGTTGTCAGGGCAATGGAAGGGGAAGAGTTCGTACCCCCTCCGGAGTGTCCAGTATTTGAGCCGTCATGGGAGGAGTTTCAGGATCCCCTGGGCTACATTGCCAAGATACGTCCAATTGCGGAGAAGTCTGGAATCTGCAAGATTCGACCTCCACCAGTAAGTATTTGGGTATGCTTTGATGACGTTAAAAAAATGTAACATGTCTAGCATGCACTAGGTTTTGAAGTATTTATCTGGGAGTTTTAAATCAAAAGCCCATGGACTGGTTTGGTCTTGAAGATGAATAGGATTCATAGGATCTGTTTTTCCTTATTTTAATTTGTTATGCTATCTTTGAGTTAACAGGCTTCACAAAACATAACCTTGGTGATCCTCTATAACCAGTCAGATTATGTTGGTTACCAGGTGGCAACAGTTTCAAACTAAGCACACTATTTAATTTGTCTCTCATATCCACATTCATTTGTTAGAGGTCTTAATCCATGATGGAGGTCAGCATCGCAGCAGAAATAGCACATGCTGTTGTTTAAGCATATAGATGTACAAGTTTAATTGCATGTCTTTGCTCCCAAATAGGATTGGCAACCTCCGTTTTCAGTGGAGCTGGATAGCTTCCGCTTCACACCCCGCATCCAGAGGCTTAATGAGTTGGAGGTAATCCCCAAAGTTGTACATTGTTGACAGATAATTGAAGTTGTTGATGGAACTGGTCATAGTAATCATGGTGGTCCCTCATGCATCTCATTTTAGGCAGAGACTAGAGTGAAGCTTAATTATTTGGACCGCATCGCCAGGTTTTGGGAAATCCAGGCTTCATCCTTGAAAATCCCACACATCGAAAGGCGTATCCTTGATCTTTTCAGCCTGTCAAAGGTAGATATTAATTGAACTATTTCTACTCTGAAACTACATTTTAAGTTTATTTTGTTTTTTGTTACCTATAATTTTTTTAAATCATCAAAAAAATGCTTTTCTTTTCCAGATTGTGACAGATGAAGGAGGTTTTGAGATGGTCTGTAAGGAACGGCGCTGGGCTCGTGTGGCTCAAAGGCTTGGCTACCCTCCAGGCAAGAACATTGGTTCTCTGCTGCGTTCGCACTACGAGAGGATCGTCTACCCCTTTGAAATGTTCCAGTCTGGTGCCAGCTTGCCGGTATCACTCTACACATTATTGTCTCTTCTTTTTGTGTTACCAGGGGTATTCAGTTTAATACGTGGCATTCAAAATTAGTTGATATGTGAAGAGTAGCCACTATATGATGCATTGTACCTGGCTGGGCACTATGTAACGCTCACCTTTTCCATGACAAGTTAGTAGTATCATTAACAAATTAGAGACTAACCCACCATGTAGAGCAGTTTTCTTGCAAAAGGATTTAATAAATGAAACATCTTACCAACTGGAATTAATGTTATACTAGTGGTAAGCTATATAGTATACTATTATGAAATTGCAATGAATACACTAACATTAGCCCTAACCAACCCTCACCCTCACAGTGGTGTAATCAGAAAGCTGTGTTATTTGGAATACAGTTGAATTGTTGAATATCTAATAAATTGTTGAAATTTTAAAAATACTGTATGAACTATTTATAGGAAGACTATCCAAATAAATCTATAAATATGTTAATATTATACTAATATGAAGGTTTTATTTAATGTTATAAAAGTATACTTAGTCATTAATACTAGTTAGCATCCAGGTTGGGGATAGCGCATCGGCAACGGATAAATGTAGATTTAGCCAGAGCCAGGCTATGTCGTCGAGCCTACTCCTAAGAGCAACATGCTCTCCTTGTTCTATTATCGTTGTAATATAAATATTGTACATGCGTCAACATCTGAATGCGGAGTACTGGCACCTGTTGCTTTCAACTTCAAGTCCATTTGTTGTATTTTGGACATGTTTCCATATAAATTCTTTCCTTTTTCTGTCATTTCTAGCATTGCAAGCCAAAGCACTATGATGGTGAGGATGTGGATAAGGAGTACAAGCCCCACTCCATCCCCCTGCGACAGTCTGTGCAGCCATCCAAAATAAGCAGTTATGGACGCAGAGCAAACCGCTGTCAGCCTGATGTGAGTGAGAGCACCTGTCCTTAGTTGTCATTCAATACATTTGCATAACTCTGTGACCAGTAAACCTTTGCTGAATGAACGTTGGTCACTTGAATATATTTTTTTGGGAACACATTTCCATATGCAATTTGTTGCCCCACAGTCATACCCAAAAATTAAAATTATGAATCAGAGCTAAATATAATTTTTTTTATGTAGCTGCTTTTTAAAAACCACACACTTGGATGGGGTTTGGTCCAACTACTTCGTGAAACAGGAATTTGTTTCAGCAGGGTATTAAAGGTGTGAATTTCAACCTACCATTTAATTTAACTACCAGGAATTCAGGCTGTGCTGATCTACGATGGTTTCTCACAGGATTTAAACCACACATTCAAATACTTGCCCTGATGATAATATCTGTATTTGTTGTCTTAATAATTACAGAGTTTCTTCATTTTTACAGACACGGAAGTTCTAGTAATTAATGTGAAATACTACAGTGTGTTTTTATGTTGTGGTTTTTTTTATGTTGTTGATCAGCAAACATTACAAGGCTGGCAGTCTCTTATAATGTTTGTTTAAATTGTAAAGTTTTAGTACCAACGGTTTACTATCTATTGCCTGCTGATCAGCCCAATAATAACGACAGTGCCAACAAACTACTCAAGTGTTTGTTGGATGATAGTCTTGTAGCGTGTACCATGCTGTCATGCCCTTGTGCATCGGTTACAGTGTAGATGTGACAATGCACTCGGGGTAATCCCAGCTTGCTTACACTCCATCCCCCCCTGCTGCTCTGCTTAACTCTGCTGTTTTTGCTCTCTGCTCCATGGCTTATTTTGTTCTGTGCTTTTGTTTCTTCCACTTCCCTCCATGTTTCGTAAGCCACATTATTTTTTTTTGCTCAAATTAATGTTACCAATACACAGTACAACTTCTGCTGGAATGCATCTTTTTTGCTTTGCATATTTAGTTATATATTGCATTGACCCAAAATATCATCAGATGATTGATGCAATAACTGACTACTACCCAGAAAGCTTTTGGTATTGCCTCATTTTTTTGTTCCTATTACTTAAGACGATTATACACACAGTGTTTTGAGGGATGATTATTTATTTATATAACAGTTGAGCATATTTGTAAGCATTCCAAATGGGATTTTATTTTATAGCCATTTAGCATAACTTGCTAAGTATCCATTAGCTACATTTTCTATTAATTGCCACTAGATGGACTGGCAGTGTACTAGACTACTTTAGTATTGTGCATGATAACAAAGTTGTTGGCAAACACTAAATTCCCATACCCAGACACCTTCCCAACCCCATTTTTGTTTGATGCCAAAGCCACTCCATTGATAATAAATCTTGTTGGTGTGACAGCTGAATCGCCTCTCAGTGGTTGTAAGGTCCAGACTGAGATAACAGAAATATGGTTGTCTCAAAAGTAAGACAGACCATAAATGATGCAGCCCTAAGCTCTATGGCGAATCTAGCAAAGCGCTAAGGCTTGGCTAGATTCTAATAATGCAAAAAATAAACTTAATCTTGAATTCAAAAGACAAACAGTCTATCTAGATCTACACATGTTCCTGTTGGACCTTTTTATAGGTCATACTTCAGATGTCACCTTTGTGTCATAATGTGTCCCACTGATGTTTTTCCTGCAACTATTGGCTCTGTTCTTTCCAGGCTCTCTCTCTTCCTCTCTCATCTCCTTTCCCCTCTTGTCTTAGTTTATTGTTGCTGTTATTGTCTCCCCTTGCAGGGTCCAGAGGATCTGGTCCCCCATCCTCTCACCACTGGCTCTCAACCCATCTCTGCGGTACTGCCTCTTGAGCATATGAGCTCACCTTCTGTCCCCGCTCTCTTCCCGCCTCTTTTCCTAGACCACCTCACTCCTTTTGAATTTGTCTAGATTTTTTGATTTTTATCTTAACTAACCACTAAAACATTTTCATTAACATTTATTTGCGTGCCTCGAGTTTTTCAGTGCAGGGGTGGCAACCAATGATGGTTTACATGACATTTTGCCATAAAAATATTAATATTTAAACAAAAGGTGCAAGTTATTAAATCACCTTTTACATTCTAGACTAGACAATGAACATAGAGGAGGATTTCCTTTAAGTTTATATTTTATCCCCAATTGCCAAACTCAGTTTTCCGGTGTAGTTGTTGGGCTGATGCGCTCTCAATTTCTCTCTTTCACCCGTACTCTTTCTCCGTGGTTGTACTTGGCTTGAAATGCTTTGTCGCTGGGCTGTCTGTGTGCCTTTACTCTTTCGCCTTGCCATCTAATCACTTCAGCAGCTAACCGTGTGGCTGCATGCGTTCTCTGTTGAGTGCACTCACACAGAAGATCCTAGTAAGTTTCATTTAATCAGGTTTCACTTACAGAGCACCAATCTCTGATGATTGGCAGTAAAACATTGGTGTCTAAGGCACCGAAGCATTGAAAAAACCTTACCCTTTTGAACATGTAGTTGTTGGCCTCTAAGTCCCTCTAGGTTTGCTTGTTTGAGCCCATGGTTTGATTGTCCCTCACCATCAAGTCCTGCTTCATCTACTGCTTCCAGTCCCTATCTGACTCCCATACATCTTTGGTCAACAGATCTCGAGTGCCTGGAAAAAAGCACCTGTTTTTATGGACAGAAAAAATAAAAATATAGAACAATGTTTGGGCAGCCAGAGTTACAGCTGAACAACTGAAGGGAGTGCATCAGCATACAGATGGCAAAGTCAAAAATGAACATGCTTCTTCCATTATCTCCTTGCATAAGTCTTGGATAGCATTTTTATGGCATTGCATCTGTCCAGTTTTTGTGCTATGAATGGCACGAATAATGTCATGACATGCATACATGAATTTTGTTGATGTGGAAATACTGGTTGCTTTCTGACTACATATGGACTAATTTCTTGGTGCACACCTGAGTAGAAAAAGTGTTCATATGGTCAGGTTTGTAGGCCTCTGTGAAAGCTCTTTAAATGGATGTTTGAGGAAAAAGCGAATTGGAACCTGAACCTGAAAGTCCTGCTTTTATGGGCTTTTTAGATCAACTGACTGATTACTGAAAGTGATGTTAAGACCTTCCGTTTTTCCACCTACATTGCTGATTACACATGACTTCTGCGTGCTGTTTGCAATCATGTGGCAGACTGGAACTAGCTACCCAAAAGTATGGCCAAACTTTAAACCATAATAGTGATACTGTGAAATGTAATCTGCAAAATTATGCAGGGGAGGAAGTCTCAATAATAATGCATTCACTGCAACATTATGGCTCCTTCACTTTGTGGTTTACCAGTTATTTCAAAACAAAGATTTTGAAAAAAATAGAGATCTCTTTAAACAGATTTTAACCAGTAGGCCTCCACAAATCCAAAAGATTCACTGCAGGTTATTGTAAACGAGGCCCTCTTGGGATGAGAACAACTAAGAAGATGCCAACAGTAATGAAAAGTGAGAAGAGGAAATGTGATGAACTATAAGAAAGGAAGCAGCAGCATTAGAGCTGAAGTCCAGACCCACTTGACAGAGCATTTTGAGTTTGAGTTCAAATAGGGGGTATGCTCAAGTCAAGACCAAGTTTACAAAAACAAACAACCCAATGCTCAGTCAATATTCTTGATACTGTTGTTCATAGTGAGAGTCAACTATGGTATGACTTCAATAAAGCGGAACAGACCTTTTGGATTTAGAAAAGTTTGAATATGTGATTGGAACCGGAAACAATTCTGACCCCAAATGTAATTATATTGCAGTCAAAAACAAATCTTGGGCAATGTTGGTGTTAAAAATTTGACATCTTTCCATGCACTGCATTGAACTGCATGTACAAAAAGGAAACTTTGTGTTTTTATGGGGAAGTGACAGTGTCAGATCAGTCTCTCCAGTTTGCTATGAGAGCAGCCAGGGACGCTGGGAGCACAAATGGCACCCAAAAAAAAGCTTACTGGTCGCAGTTGAGAACAAAGACAGTTTTAATTTGACTGGTGGGCAAGACAGAGGTAATAGAAAATATCTCCATACTAAAGCTACTTGTGAAGCCCTGCTCAGTGGGCATCATTCCCCAGAATCAGCTAATGTTAACATTAATGATAAGTCACGATTTTAGTGGAAATGGTCATTTTTGCATTTTCAGTGAAAGAAATATAAAAATGATGTGAATTTTGCTCGGGTCTGTACCAGACAAGCATCCCTTACAATCTCTTACATCTGGAGATTATGATTTGTAAGCTGGGCTGTTTCTGTAGCACCACAATGGTCATTTACATTAGTTATGAGAGTTGTGAGAAATTTTGTTGTGATGAGAAATTGCACTTATGCAATTTGGACATTTTGATAATATTTCAATTAATTGTTCAGCCCGATCAAGATGTGTGTAGTATTAGTTATTTTACAATTTTAACCGAAAACCAAAATACCTTATTTATGACAAATGACAGTTTAAATTAACTTAAAATTGCTTTTTTGCTTTTGACTTATTGTTTTCTTTTCTTACCTCACTACAAACATCAACCAGGGATTTTTTTAAACACAGAATCATAGTTAACAAAATCTAAATTATACCCTACCCTAACTGTATAGTTGAAACTGCTGGTGATTGTGTGTTCTGGTGGTGGGTCTTAACTGTTAAGCTTCACTGTGATGTAGGCTAACTTTTCCTTACTTTCTAACCAAGCACAATCCCTTCTTGTGATGCATTGCTATGCTCTCATGTTTTAATAGTCAGTTCTGCATTTGACCTGGACCCTTGCTTTGCTCTGTGTGCTTAGGAGAATAGTTGCATACTTTCAATCCCTTCATGACAAAAATGTACTTTCATCCACAGCCTGAACCCACAGAGGAAGATATAGAGAAGAACCCAGAACTGAAGAAGCTACAGATATATGGCGCAGGACCTAAGATGATGGGACTTGGACTGGTGGCAAGGGACAAAGGCATCAGGAAGAAAGGTAAGCGCCACGACAACAACCTTATTCACCTTCTCAGACAGAGTAAAAACTATGTCTTTTAAGTCTAGCAACAATAAAATTGAGAAACTATGACATTTTTGATGCAGCACTGCATCACAACAATTATTTGGATGCAACTAAAGCATTAACTTGAAAGTCCTCAATTATGGGCTCAGTCGATTAAATTGTGGTTATTTTAGAATTTGTTTTTGGTTTAGATACTACCATCATGGAGCTCTGCACTGTAAAAAAACAAAAAAAAAAAACGTATTTGATAACTGACAACCTTTGCTCTTATTTTAGATGAGCTGCCTCAAACAGTTACTGTCAAGGAGAGCGTGTCTCTTGCTTCTGTTGATACCTCAGTCAAAGCAGAGGCACTGGAGCCTCAGGAGAAGCGGAGCGACGAGAGTACATCTAGCCCCCAGCCGCCTCCCCTTAGCGTCACAGTTAAGACAGAAGTGAAGAAGGAAGAACCAGAGGAAGAGGATGGGAAAGAGAAGGATCAGAAGGAAGATGATACAGATAGACCATGTACCAAAATGACCATGAGGCTTAGACGCAACATCAGCAACCCGCAGTGTGTAAGTGGACCAAAGCATGCTCCCAGGTGGCAGTTGAAGTATAGATCAACGTTGAATATCTAAACTATAATGAGAAGTCAAATGATTCTACAAGGCTGTAAATGCAATGCACTGTACTCTTTATTAATTGTGACTCTAGTGTGAATGCAGTGATTTTGTTTTTGATTATCCTTTTTTCGCTCACAGTCTGATCTTTTGTTGAATTTTACTTTAGTGCTGTGGCACTGTGGTCATATGGCTCCAAGCCCTAAAGTCAATGTTTTGTGCTTACTTTTTCAAAGGTGGATTCTTTTGTGTGTCGGATGTGTGGTCGGGGAGATGATGACGAGAAACTTTTGCTTTGTGATGGCTGCGATGATAACTACCACACCTACTGTCTACTGCCGCCTCTCTCTGATGCTCCAAAAGGCAACTGGCGATGTCCTAAATGTGTGGCAGAGGTAAGTGAAACATTTTTATAGCACCTGTTTGTGTCCGATGTGTGGTGTTGGATGTCTTCTAACCCACAAGACTAATCATTTTTTCTTTTTTTTTTTAGGAGTGCAAGAAACCTGCAGAAGCATTTGGCTTTGAACAGGCTACACGAGAGTACAATCTGCAGAGTTTTGGGGAAATGGCGGATTCCTTTAAAGCAGATTACTTCAACATGCCTGTCCATGTGAGCCCACCCACTCAAGATATCACCTCACTTGACTCTGCCCTGACTCGTGATAATGTGAGAGACTAATCTCTAGTCTGTGTGTTGTCTGTATGTAGATGGTTCCCACTGAGCTTGTGGAGAGAGAGTTCTGGAGGTTAGTCAGCAGTATCGAGGAAGACGTGACTGTTGAGTATGGAGCGGACATACACTCCAAAGAGTTTGGCAGTGGCTTTCCAATGAACAATGGCAAAAGGAAGCTCACAAAGGAAGAGGAGGTACGCACATTGTTGTTTGTCCTTTTGTAATCGCAACCTTGTCATATTGTGTTTGTGTGTGTGTGAGGCATCCTGCTTAGGATTACATGTTGAAAACTACCCAGGTAAAAATTTGAACTCCACCAAAAGTCAGTTTTAAATGCAGTATAATGACTGCAGATGGCCATTGTGGCATAATGACTGTAACCATCTTGACATGACCACACTCTAAAAACTTAACTCAATTTAGTGATGCTCTTGAAAATAATATGTTTGGATTAATAGAAACTTACAGCTCAGTTTTGGTTACACCACTATTAGACAATGAGAAAACAATGTATTTGCTACCTCTAGTGGTGTTGTCATTTTATGGGGATTAGTAGGCACTTGGATGACGAATGATTGGCAGCCCAAATAAGAATTTCATTTTACAATCTGTCATTAAAGTTGAATCAATCGATAGATTGAATCCAAGCGAAAATTTTAAAATGAACGTGGGTCATTACAGCATAACCAGGGGTTACTCTGTAATCCAGAGTGTAGTTGAGTCAAATGTTTTAACAAAAGTTATGGATTCTATAATGTTCTCAAAAAAAGCTACTCACTTCATATGGTACCTGTAATTAGTCATTTCCAAACCTTTTCATAATCATAGTGCAGTGCTTATTTTCAGTGCACACTCTTTTCCTTGTATGCTATCAGGAATATGCCCGCTGTGGGTGGAACTTGAATGTGATGCCCGTGCTGGAGCAGTCACTCCTGTGCCATATTAATGGAGACATCTCTGGGATGAAGGTGCCCTGGCTTTATGTAGGCATGGTGTTCTCAGCTTTCTGCTGGCACATTGAGGATCACTGGAGCTACTCCATCAACTACCTGCACTGGTACAGAATGCTTTTTGTGTATTGCTGTTGAGGGTTTGGCATTTTATCGTAGTCATAGGCTCAAACAGTTGCAGCTTTTAACACAGAGAATATTATAATGCCATGAGAAAGGGTACTTTGAGTGAAATACTATAACTTTGCCTCTTTGTTCTGTACTTGCCACATATCTCTCATCCCCAGGGGTGAACCCAAGACTTGGTATGGGGTTCCCTCTGTTGCAGCTGAGAGACTTGAGGAAGTGATGAAGAAGCTGACGCCAGAGCTGTTCGAATTTCAACCTGACCTCTTGCACCAGCTGGTGACCATCATGAACCCCAATATCCTCATGTCACATGGTGTACCGGTCAGTCTCACATAAGCACTCATGCACACAGCACAAATATGGCTTGTTAAAATGCTTTCTTTCTTTGACCTCTGTGTTTCTGATTTGCAGGTGGTACGTACCAACCAGTGTGCTGGTGAGTTTGTCATCACCTTCCCCCGAGCCTACCACAGTGGTTTCAATCAGGGATATAATTTTGCTGAAGCTGTTAATTTCTGCACTGCCGATTGGGTACGTCTGTTGTACACTGTTTCCCTCAAGTTGTGATTTCACATTGTTCACAATACCACATAATCAACATCACCCTTATTTCTCCCTCTCAGCTGCCTGCCGGCCGTTCCTGTATAGATCACTACAGGCGTCTAAGGAGGTATTGTGTATTCTCCCATGAGGAGCTCACCTGTAAAATGGCTACCTGCCCAGAGAAACTAGACCTCAACCTTGCTGCAGCCACACACCGGGAAATGTTTATTATTGTTCAGGAGGAGAGGAAGCTCCGGAAAAGTCTGATGGAAAGGGTGAGACACAGAAACAGACCTTACACATTATTCATTCCTTTATGAATTTATTGATTTTTATAAGTGAATAATAGTTCTCTCTTGATTGTCTAATAAAATCTATGTTGTACCTGCAGGGCATTACTGAAGCAGAGCGTGAGGCATTTGAGCTGCTGCCTGATGACGAGAGACAGTGTGATAAATGTAAGACCACATGCTTCCTTTCTGCTCTGGCCTGTTCAAACTGTCCCGAGAGTCTGGTGTGTCTCTACCACACTCAGGATCTGTGCAACTGCCCCACTGATAAACTCTACCTCAGGTATTTATCGCGTGTGCGTGTGTTTTGCAGTGAGCCATAATACACTGAGTGAACGCTGTGTTTTATAAACATGATGTAATTTTCTTTCTAATTAGATTTTCACCCTCTGTGTTAATCGTTTTGTGTTATACCTTCACTCTGCAGGTACAGATACACCCTGGATGAGTTGTTAGCCATGTTACACCGGTTAAAAGTTCGGTCCGAGTCCTTTGATTCATGGGCCAACAGAGTAAAAGAGTCACTTGAGCAGGAAGAAGGAAACAAGATAGGTGAGAAATGTGCATAAATGAATCATAGTTTCAACAGAAATTTGTGATCTTAAAAGAAACTGGTAAGATCAAATGATTATGGAATTGCAGGAATTAATGACCTGGAAATGCTGAAGACTGAAGCTGTGGAAAAAAAGTTTCCCGACAATGAACTTCTGCGGAAACTCAACACTGTTCTTAAAGACATAGAACGCTGCCAGCAGACCAGCACTGAACTCCTCAGTAACTCAAATACCAGGTATGATGGAACACAAACATAACATTTACACTTATGTTCAATTACATGAACTTACATATTGCTGTCTTTTAGTGAAAGTAAGATGACTTTGGCCGAGCTGACATCCTTGGTAGACACAATGCAGAACCTGCCCTGTGTGATGAACCCGTTAAAGGAGGTGCAGGTGAGAAGCTATCTCACTCTGAGCGAACTAGTTTGTATTTTTACTCTTCAAAAATGTATAAAATGTATTGTATAAATATTTTATAATTTTCTCAGCTTAGAAGTTGTGCTCTTATTTAGAGCACTTATTGTTTCATTTTTGTCTGATTTTAAAGGTGATTCTGCAAACAGTGGAGGATTTCCAGAGCCGGGCTCAAGCACTGGTCAATGACAAGGACTGGAGGAGGGATTCTCCATCTCCTGAGCAGTTAGAGACTTTGTTGGAGCAGGGGGCCAAGCTGCCTGTTGTGGTGCCAGAATGTAATTTACTCCAGGGCCTAAAGGAGCAGGGCCGTTGGTTGGCAGAGGTGAGGCGCACTCTGGGCACAGAAGGAGGTGAGAGGCAGGAGGTAACGTTGGATGTGCTGAGGAACCTGATGGAAGCAGGCTGCAACGTACCCCAGAGTGTGTCTGTGGAGACGGCCATGGCAGAGCTTCAGGAGCTTCTCACAATTGCAGAACGTTGGGAGGAGAAGGCGCAGATCTGCCTCGAACAAAGGTAAGACAAGCAAGTCAAACCATAAACTTTTTTTCTATACTTCACCTGCCACAGGGGTTGTCCTCATACAGAGATGTCAAAATGACTTGAATTCTTTGTCATGGTTATGTTCTTCAAGGCAAAAGCACCCTCTCTCTACCCTGGAGGCAATAGTAAATGAGGCCCAGCTTATTCCAGTCAAGCTACCCAACATTCTGGCTCTACAGGACTGTCTTTCGCGAGCACGGGCCTGGGTAACAGACCTAGAGGAAATCCAGGTAAAAAACACCACAATGGTGTGAGTTGTAGTTAACTCTCATATTAATATACTTGATATTATTATTCATTGTTTTGTTTTGTTGTAGAATGGGGAGCATTACCCATGCCTGGACGACCTAGAGGGCCTGGTAGCTATTGGACGGGACTTGCCAGTCTTCATGGAGGAGCTAAGACAGCTGGAACTGCAGGTAGCCAGCGCTCACTCCTGGAGGGACAAGGCCAGCAAGACCTTCCTGAAGAAGAGCAGTCCACACAGTTTGTTAGAGGTGGGCAACCCGAGAGAAAATGGATGTTTTATTCAAATTGAAGTTAAATAGATTAAATTATTGTCAACATTGCACAACAACATACATTGTGTTTACATAAATCAGTACAGCATTCCACTTTAGAGGCCAAGCTCTTGAGAGCATGCATTATGCTCAAGTGTTTCTTGCAGGTATTATGTCCATGTGCAAAAAGGAGAGAGAGGCGAGATGAGATGCAGACGTTGGATGAGCCTTTAGATGACTCTGATAACAACACTCTGGGCCTCTCTGCTCAGGACCTGAGGGACCCTGCAGCTATTGTGAGTTTATTGAGCAATACATGATCTATTTTTAATCATTCAAAGATTTAGATCTATCTTTTTAGATGTGTGTATTTTGCATAAATAGTAGTTCTGTATTTGAAGTTGATCGGTGTGCCCTGTCTCTAGGTCATGGCATTTAAAGAAGGGGAGCACCAGGAGAAGGAGGCACTACTGAGGTTACAGAAATTGAACATGTGTAAATCTGGATTTCACACAATAAGTTGCAAGGAGGACAAGGAGAACGGGAGGTGGGACGACTCCATGGAGACAGACGCATCCAGCCACTCAGAGAACTCTGTAAAAGAGAACGGGAACAGTAACCACACCTGTACCACCCCTACTCAGTCAGTGTGTGTGTGCGCCGGTCCGTCTCGACCCCCTCAACTACGCTGCCATCTGTGTAAGGACTGGTTCCATGGTGGCTGTGTTCCTTTCCCCTCTGTGCTCCCTTCCTCTGGACCACCAGTAAATCCCCTCTGCTGGTGGGACTGGGACTCGCGCTTCTTGTGTCCGCGATGCCAGCGGTCACGGCGTCCACGCCTGGAGACTATCCTGGCATTACTTGTTGCCCTGCAGAGGCTGCCAGTGCGTCTGCCTGAGGGAGAAGCACTGCAGTGTCTCACAGAGAGGGCCATTACCTGGCAGGGCCGAGCCAAGGAGGCACTGGAGACACCAGAGCTGCAGCAGGCTCTTGAGAGACTGCAAGAACTCAAAGAGACTCTCCATTGTGAAAGAGAGAAAGAGGAAGACATGAAAAAGGGGACAGAAGGGAGCTCAGTGATAGTTTTGTCAGACTCCGAGGGAGGGGAAGGAGACGAGGGAGTCATTGATCTGACGGAGGAGAATTCACCTAAAAAGACCACCAAGGAAAGCAACAGCACTGAGGTTAGCATTTTATTCGGATAGTCTTTATTGTAAAACTTAACCAAATATAGACCACTGGCTGTAAACTAGAGCTCTGCAAGCCATCGGGTCCCAGCGGGGCTGAGTCGATTTGGGCCAGCACTGGTCGGACTCGAGCTAATCTAACTTCTCCTTTCATTGTGCCCATATACCTGCAAGGCACATATAGGCTACTGTATGAAATGTTGTTATATTGATTATATTATAAATATTATACTTTTCTATATTCAGAGTTTTGAGAGTTGTTGAGTTTGGGGAAGATATATAAACGTGAAACACTGTCTACTATAAAATCGTTAATTAATTATTATAATAATAATTATTGACCTTCCTGTAAATTCGGCAAATGTAATGCATGACGTTAGTCCTTTCTTTGTATATGGTGTCAGTTTGCCCTGGTGTGTTGCAGTACTGGCATGTAAACTGCTCCATCACTAAACAGCAGATCAGCGCTTGATTTCAGTGGAACTTTCTTTTGCTGCAGCAGAAACATTCATTAGAATATGTATTTTTGAAAGCAGTATTTATTTTATTGCTGTTACTGTTATTGGCACATGCCTAAAACAACCTCAAGTTTAATTTAAAAGCTGATAGCTAAATAAGACTCACTGTGTAATTTTGTAATTCATAATCTGAATAGTCGATAATTCGTTTCAATAATCGATAGATTAATCGACTATCAAAATAGTCGTTAGTTGCAACCCTACTAACAACAATCACATGTTTATACATATACAACTAAGAATTGTGCCTTACCTTTGCTAGCCTTCGTCTCAACTAGCAATCATGATTTGAACTTAAATGCTAACATTACAGTTACCTTGTTTCGGGACTGCTCCGTAGACTCTATGCATAAACCCCAGGTTCTCTGGCCTGTCTTTTCTTCTACTCTCTATTTTCTCTCTTCCTTCACCTTGCAAGCCGCATTTAATCGCGTTGTCTTTACTTGTCCACAGACTAAGCTTATTGTGCGATAGTAATGACGTCCTGTGCGAAAAAGTATGCTGTATATAGTTAATATCTATATGTATTAAACAAGTTGTAATTGAGTTTCTCAATGAATTGTTTCAGCCCTAGCGTTAACATGACAGTTGACCTATAAGGGAGAAGTTTGAGCGTACATGTGTGTTTGTGCGCATCAGATAGACTAAAGTGATATTGGTGCCACTGTCTGCTTCTGGTCGGCTTGGGCTGAAAAATTGCAGACACTGCCGGGCTGGAGCCGGGCTGGGGCCAGACTAGGGCTGGTGTTTTGGTCTGTGCAGGGTTCTACTTTAAACTGCGTAACTACTCAAGTATTTTTCTGACGCATCATCTGTTTGTTAAAGAATTGATGATATACGAATTTCATTGCTACTTAAGACTTTCTTAATGTGCTGTATCCAACATGCCTCCTTTATTCAATGTTTGATTGTCCACAGGCTGGCTGTGAAAATGGCATCAGCAAGAAGCCAAATGTTACAGGTAAGATTATGTGTTGACTTTAAAGTATCAACGCTGACTTGTGCAATGTGTCCCAACAGAGAGCACTGCAGTCCTGATGTTTTCTTTATGCTCACTTTTCAGGCGTGGGGTTTCTGCTGCCCCTGCTGCCTTTGCTGAAAGGCCAGGTAGTGGAGCTTTCACCAGCCACCAGGGTCCAACTGGAGGAACTGCAGCTGGAAGGAGATCTGCTGGAGGTGTCCTTGGACCAGACTCTTCTCATCCACAGAGTCCTGCAGGCTGCCTCTGTTCCATCCAGAGAAACATTGCGCACACTCATTCAGGTCAGGAAAATAAAATCTGCCTTTTTAAAAATGTTTTAAAGGCGTAAAACTAAACTTACATTGATGCAAACTAAATATTCCCCAAAAACTAAATACCTACATAAATATACCTAAATAATCAAACAAACCACCCAAAAAATATAGCTCCATCATGATACTAGTGATGAAAAGTCCACAGGACACTTATAGCATCTCATTGGTGCTATAGATAGGGGTCACTGTCGCCTAGTTCCATTATGACTCATGATGATCACTAGCTGTATTAAACTGAGTCGTACTACATAATCTTCCCATAGTCAAGAATTTGTGCTTTTGTATGTGTTCATATAATTTCAGCTCTGCTTCAAATGCTTTTATGTTGTATCAAGAATAAAAGTCAAACAGATTGAACCTTTAATTGATTTTTTTTTTTTTTTATTAGAAGGAAACAGGAAAATGGTTTGCTGTGTTTACTGCTCTGTTACATTTTTAGTCAGGTAACTTTATTGCCTCATCTCTCATATTCTTGTCCTCTCTCTCTGTCAGATTGAGCTCGAAGAGCAGAGGCGAACCAGCCGCGGACGAGCCAAGGACTCCAGGAGGAAGAGAAAGGGCCACAGAGGTGGCAGTGGGGACGGGGCTGGAGAAAGGTCACTGGATGCGTCGGAGTCAAAGAAAACCTGTCCCCTCAGCCACAGCCCCTCCCTTCACCTACCTGTCCAGACCCATCCAGAGGTAATTTGACTTGCTTTTGATTTAAGCATGTTTATGAGATGGTGGGATCTTTTTGTGGAAATTGTAGTTTTAATACAAATATTTTCAAATAAAGTTTTAACTGACTTTAGCTTTACTGGAGATTAACATTTTTACTTTTTTCTTATGGCAGATTTTGTGATACACTCAACGCTGGAGATCCATTTAAATGGATCAGTTGGATGAATTGAAGGGACAGAGTGTTCTGTGCCAGAAGACGGTGTCAAGTTAGAAAGATGCAGGACACCCCCCCCCAACCCCTTCATATACTATGTCCCTTCTCATCCATAATTCATGCATTCAGACACTAACAGAGCGATGACGCCGCTACACTCCACTGTCCCACCCAAAACTCAGCCATATCTCCCCCACGATGTTTATTTTTTCAGACTCGTTGTCTTACTTAAACTTTATTGTCCACCTACCCTGGATCCATTTTTTTCTGTGAACATATTAAGACTGTGTTGGACCGATGTTGGCCCTACCGGAATAGGAGTGTCTTTGGTCTAGCTGTCTCCGAGGGTCAGTCAGTATGCTACGTTATCCAAACTGTATTAAATGCTAGTTCATCCGAAACGTGTCTAAGCCCGCTCATTGAAGTTGGATAAGCTATGGGTTTATTTAGACCGTTCTGTTTGGGCATAAATCCTGAAGCTGAGGTACAGCAGAAAGTTTTGACAGCTGATTTAAGACAACAGCACCGTGGTTACACTTGTATTTTTTTAGTTGTATAGAATCTTGTGTTTGATGCTGTTTTGAGGGGACATGCATATTGAATAATTGGGAGTACATTTTGGGAAGTGTTAAAAACAGGCATTCATGTTTTTGGTGCTACTTTCCCAAAATGGATATCTGTACCTCTTGGATTTTTCTTTCTCCTCCATTCCCTCTCCTTCATGCCCTTTTTTTTTGTTTAGTTTTTTTTTCTAAGCGTCCATCCTTTTGACTCCGATGTTTTATTTTCAATCTGACCTTTTTGTCCTCCCTCCCTTGTTCTCTTGAAAATTAAGGTAACTTCACTGTAACTCACTTTGTCACAATTATTTTGTTTCCTGGGTTCAAATTATATTATTATTATTATTGATATTTCAGACACACAGTTGTTGTGAGTTTGTGTATAAACTTTTCATTTTAATGTTGCCTTTGTTTCTTTTCACTCTTGTTAGAAAAATAAAGGTTTAGAATTGTTTAGGATAAGTCGACTCATTATTTCTTGTTTTGAAATGCTATAGTCCTATGATCAATGATGGATTTTGTGAAAACTGTGACACAGAGCAGCAATTATAGTACCAAAATAGTTTTTCATGATCACAGCATTTATTAGAAAAGCTTTAACCGTGAAATGGCAGACACAGGACATCACAATATTGAACAGGTACACCATGTTTTCTTTTTCTATGCTAGGATTGTAAGCAAGATCATAGAAAGACACATCCACAATTACAGTATGTTAAATGCTTTTAGTCATACATGGGGAAAAAATCACTTCTGCCTCAATATCACACATGCATGTAAGCCAAATGAAATGAAAATCAGCTTTTGTTAATTTTATAAATTAGTCACCCCATTATTGGCCATCATTGTTATTTTACATACTTTGCTGGATAATAATCCAGAGGCCAGTTCTGAGAGCACAGAATTAAAAAGTAAAAACCTCAAATCAAGTTTGGGAGTGACACATTTGACTTGAATGACACGAACAGCTGATTTTAGCTGCAGATCCTCTTGGCGGGAGATTTTTTTGCGTAGCTAAGGACAATCTTCATTAGCAATCATATTGCATACTGACCAAAATTAATTGGTCTTGACAAAGGAAAATTTAAAAATGGCAAATGGAGAAAAATGTTTTGAGGGTGTTTTATCCATTTAAATAGTAAATATGCCTTTTGGCAATATCAAAGGTTTTCTGTGCTTTGTATGACACAAAGTGCCTTTCTTTAAAAAAGCTAAGCCTGTCAGTTGCTCTGTGCTTCAGCGTTTACCCACTCAGCTACAGAATTTCAGCTTTATTGTATCGCTTTAAAAATTGTGCTATACAGTCAAGTCTGCCTGAAAGGAAGGCACCGCTCAGCTCTTCATTATCAGAAAGGGCCTGTGGTCTGACAATGATGTTGCATTTCTTGTGTCAAAACAAAGGCGCATTTGTACACAGCAAGAATGAAAAAAACTACAGTAACTGGCACACAATGTTATTTCGAAAATGTCCTTATTCAAAATGCCTTTATGGGCACTGAATACACAGTTTTATGGCACAGAAGTGGCTTTTCACATGTTTTCACAGCTGCATGGTTCTTAGCCCCTTTTTTAATTTTAATCTTCATAAAAATGTAGAGGCCTGCAAAGATTATTTTGAAGTTGTGGCTTAACAGCAGGTGGTGCCATTTTTCACATCCTCTCCTTTATGTAAGAAGGCTGAATGAATGTGAATGTGTTACTTAATGGACCCCACTGAAAATGTTCTTGTTTCAAAAATGCTAATCTGTGCTCTTCCAGATTTCAAATCTGACAAGCTGGTACAGGTTCCTGTGTCAGATGAAGAATTACATTATTCCCCTTCCTCTTCTGTGAGAGGTAAAGCATCATGAAAATGGCTGGGAAGTGTTTTCCTGACTGCTTTAGGTCCATATAACCAGACAAAATTGAAGAGGAATACATTGTATTTAAAAAGTACTGTAGTATGGTTGTAAATCTGCATTTCTAAAATGCAGCTTAGATGCCACAAAATTTTAAATGTGTGTATAGTCTTTCTGTTTGGGAACATACATACTGTTACTAGACACACAATCCCTGGCAGTCTTGGGCATAAGCTTTTCTTCAATCAAAACATTTTAGGTTGGGGTGTAACGTATGCTACTTTATATTACCATCAGGTACTTTGTGTTTCAGAATGTTGCTGCATCCCTGCAGGCAAATTTTTGTGCCAATGTGTATAGCAGCTTGGGTTGATCCTATAGGCCTCATCAAAATACTTTGGCACTTTTTTCTGTTTAACTCTACCTCCTTCTATTCTGTCTATCTTATCTCAGACTGTGGTGACAGACAGCAGGGGGTTATAGACTTTCTTCCCATCAGCAGACCTGGTCCCATGGGCCAGTAGCTCCTGTATAGTGATCCAGTTGTCTAGGATTCTGCGACTGCGCTTCTTCATGCTCCTCCGGTGGCACAGCTCCAGGATGGAGGTGGGTTCTTGCTGCTGTGTCGTCCCCTGCTGTGCTCCACCATTGCTGCTCTGTTCCCTCTCACGATCTCTCAAGCAGTCGAGACGGCTTCGCATCATGAACTCCCTGCGCCGCCGCTGCTCTCGGGCCTTTAGCAGCTGCTGCTTGCGTTCCTCTTTGCTCCAGTAACGACCCATCTTCATTTCACTCACAGCATCGTCATCCGTTGTCATTCCACTGCGCTCCTCTCTGATCTTCATGGCACGCGCCTTCAGGAGGCGATCTCTCACAGGCCTTTTGGCCACATAGCGTGAGCCATCACTACGGATCTTCACCTTCCACTCCATACGAGGAGATGCAGGCAGCATTGAAGGGGACATGGGTAAGGGTACAGCACCTGGGACCTGGGCAACGTCTTTGCATGTGCTACCCAAGCTCATTGGGCTGGCATCGCCCCCAGTCTCCATGCTGCCCTCTCTGGGAGCATCTCTGAGTCCACTGAGCCGCTCAGAGGTGGATGGAGACCTCAGCTGCATGCAGCTCAGGTAGCGCTGAGGCAGCTTTGTTTCTGTTTGACGGCGAGACAGGTATGGACTATTCTCCGCACTGCATCCACCAGCCCTCTCAGGTGTCCCATTGGCTTTGGGGTTACGCTTCACCCCTCCATCTGACCCCCTCCTGGTTGCTACATCCCGTGACAGGGACCTAACCTTAGTTCCGGGGCTGTCTCCTTTCCTTTGAGCGTGGGGAGAGTAGGGTTGGTTGAGGTTTACCCCGTCCCCTCTTTCAGCTCTGGTTCCTCTCTCTCTCTGCCTAGTGGAGGCTGGTAGTTCCATACCAGCTGGGAAAAGAGACTCTCCTCCATCCAGGCTCTGTGCTGAGGGTGATGGGTACTGTTCATTGACCAGAGGGGTGCTCCTACAACTTTCCCCTCCAGTGTTGTAGGCACTCGTACTGTCCTTATCAGAGCGCTCCCTCTCTGGGAGCTCATTGATGTCTGATAGAGCATGGTGACAGGACTCCTCACTGACCAAAGTACCATTAATGTCCAAGCGGCCAGCTCCTACTCCGGCCCCTGCACTTGCTCCGTTCTTCTCCTCGAGAGGCCAAGCCTTCAGACAGCGCTCCCTCAGCTGTTGCATCTTCTGTGCCCTCAAGATGTTGCGACACTTGAACTCCAAGTGGCGCAGTTCTTCTTCCAGAAGAGCCATCTCATGCTGCGTCAGGTTTTCATTCCTATTCACATCCAGTGAGACACCCCCTTCCTCTTGTGCCGGCCCCTGACCTCCCAGAAGCATCAGGTCATTACTGTTCCTCTCATAGAAACACTTGATTTCTAGGAGCTCTTTGTACCTCTCACACTCCTCCTCCGTCAGCCCAGGCATCATCATCCTCACAGGATCTGTCACGTAGGCCCTCTCCAATCGCTCCACCTGTTCCAGTCCTCCTCCATTAACAGAGTCAAGCCCTAAGAGGGAGTCAGTGCTGAACTGGAGGTCCCGGGAGTGCAGCAAGGGCGGGGTGTCACCTCTGCCAGACAAAAACTTGCGCATGCTGCCAGGAGTATTGGTGGTGTTGGTATTGGAGGCACTAGTGTGGTCGTCTCCCAGAAGATCATGTTCTGAAGACTCCTCGTAACGTGTGCTTTCATCTGTACGGCCTACGCCGCTGTCCAGCTCCTGGCTGTTGCTCAGCACCGTCTGAAGCAAATCAGGTGAAACCCTGTTCATTGAGCGACCGTGGCTACCTAGTACACCCCCATCAGCAACAGTGCCTGATCCAGCACAGTCCATACTGTTCATCAGTCTGTGGCTGCTGGGCAGATGAACAGCATTGTCCAGTGGCTCCAGGTCCAGCTCATCTGGGTCCAGCTGGTTGTCATTCTGACAGGTAAAGGTGTACCAGGCACAGTTTGTTGAATTCAGGTTATGGCATGGCAGTGGAGGTGTAAAGTTATTGTTGAAGAGACAAACAAAAGACAAATGGGAAATTATGCATTAGAATGTTATATATCTGAAGGTTTAAATAGCCTCTATTCAAAAGTATGTTTTGCTTGTTGTTACTTCACTTGGATATTTGAGCTGTAGACAGATGTTTGTGAGCTTGACACTGGAGTAGTGCTTCTTTCTGTCACTAGATGGAGCCAGTGCTGTGTGAGATTTTAACATCACATCAGTACTCTGCAACTGAATTTGGTTTCCTTTGAGTAGTTTGTGTGCAGAGAATTTGGATCTACATCCAAACAAGAACTGCCTAATAGCAAGGAAATATATTTTTCATAGACAAGTGTTGGATGAGACCTGTAGTTGTTTCTGATCGGTTTACTTTTTCATTTAGATTGGAATCAAAGCCGATCAAAATACAATGCAAACACAGGGGCTTAAATTTGTAAACAATTCACTCGTCACTGCACAGTTGATCTTGGCTAACTGGTTTGATTTGAACTCCACGCAGACTGCAAGACAAAGTATTGATTATCTTCGTCTTCATTCGTATTCCCCGACAACTCCCTTCAGTTCTCCCTCTCTCCCACCCCTAAGACAACAGATCAAGCTTTAATCTCTGCTTGTGCATTTCCCTCTGATGATTCTCCGTCCTCCCCTCTCTCACTTGAATCTTAATGCGGGACCATGCATTAGCAATATAAATCGTGTCAGCCTTTCACAGGTAGTACTTGTATATTTCAATACAAGGACATATTTGAACAGAGGAGAGGTTATTTGTGTACATGTATGTGTGTGGTGTGTGTGCGTGTGTGTTGTGTGTGTGTGTGTGTGTGTGTGTGTGTGTGTGTGTCTTTGACTTAGACCAATTTAATGAGGGCCTTTTAAAACTGCCCTTTAGCTCCCTCTGTACAAATGCAGACAGCATACAGATTTTTGTATTCTCATATATACCTCTCCATCGGCAGTTCATTTTTACAGTGGCATGTTTGGGTCGATGTGTGTCAAGTTGTTTGTTTAGTATTTTTGGCAGATGTGTGTTATTGAGGGTGTCACAATGCCCTTATATCTACTAGAAGAGTGACCTTGAGAAAAACAAAGCGCTGCCACATTAGCACTGTGAGTATAAGCACTATTTGTCTTTGCCTCCCTCTTCTCGCTATCTGTGTTGTCATCATGTTTTTGCACCTCTTTGCTTTTCTGCCGCCTTACACAAGTCAGCTTGCGGAATAGGACAAAGCAGAGGACCATGCTCTTCCTCGTGTCCCTGATTCCTTTTCTTCCTGTTCTGACTGTACTGCCTCCCTCCCCAGCCCCATGACTAAATGTAGCATTACCTTCACATACGTAAGCATGTACACTTAATTCATGCTAGATAAAGGGAGAAGAATGCATATTTTGGGTCAGTATTCAGTCTGAGCCTTGCAGCGCACTCCCTGAAGACCGCATATTCAATTTCCTCACCTCTATCTCGGGTCGTGCAAGGAGCAGGGAGACATTAGTACTGTCCTCTCTGGTGAGAATAGCTACTGCCTCCTCTCGGTCCTGGATGTCCACTCCATTTATCTGGCAGAGAAAGACAAGCATAAAATTGAGTTAATGTCAGATAACGAAAGACCCTTTATACTGAGGCTAGATTCAATTAAGTTACTCCATTCAGGAAATAGTTTTTCATTGAAAAGAAAGTCTCTTTCTAGCTTAATAGCAGGAGTAATCATTTCTCAACATTTAACCTCTTATGAAAGAATTCAGAATAAATGCTGCATGATTAGCAGTTTCTTGATGTGGATACAGCTGGATTAAAAGTGACTTGACTTCATCTCTATTGTTGACCATGGGTTATCTAAGATTTCAGTTTCATGCAATACATGAATGGATAAAAAGTTTTTTAAAATTGGTTTTGTTGGTTTAACTGTTACTGTGAAGAGTTATCCAACCTTACAGCATTGATAATAGTGCTTCCATTTAGGTAGTAAGAGCATATTAAGGGATCTTGCTCCAGTATACTATTTAGGAAACCTGCACCTGTAGTATTCTGTCTCCCTTGCGGATGCGTCCATCTATTGCAGCAATGCTGTTTGGGTTCACCTGGAATAAAAAGCATTTGTTTACGAGTAAAAAGAAACTGGAAAGGTTTATTGAAAATTAGATTTCATGAGACTATCTTCACCTCTCCTACATATATTCCTAGGTCCTCCTCATCGTCGGTTCTGTAACACACTGTCAGTCCGAGTTTATCCTGCTGTCGAGACTTATACAACTCCACCTCCTAGAGCAGAAAAGAGAAACGTTTGAGGATGTCAGACGGAGAACAGTGGGGCAGCTTTCTGCACCAGAGTTCTGAGTAGTTAATGGGCTCTCACCTCATATTCCAGCTCATCCTGCCTGTCCACTTCATGCTGAGTGATATCGAAGTAGTCAGTGGGGTCATAGTATACAGGCTCTATAAAGCTGAGAATAATATATTTAGGACATTATATTTCAGTAATTGGGGAAACGTCATACTTCAAATGTGTGAACAAAATTGCATGGACTCGAACCAAGATGACAGATGAGTTCTGATCTGACAGTTGGACATGCTGCACAGCCCTATTATACTACTCCTACTCACAGTTCATTGAGTAGATATGGCTCCAGTAACGGTGGTAGTGGAGGGGACGGCGGAGGGTCGGGTGGAGGGGGAGCTCCACAGGGATGCTGGCTGCTCTTGCCCAGAGTCAACATATGCTGAAAGCTGATGTCTGTTTGAGTGCAGCTGTCTACACAGTCGGCCATGCCCATGGTCACAGGCACTAACCCTCCAGGAGCTCCCGCTAGGCCTGCCCGTCTGCGAGCCCCCCGCCTCAGTATGCTAGACAGCACGGGGTCCCGTATGTCCAGTGTGGGATCCCCAGAAAGGCGAGACAGCTCCTTTCCATTCACCTGGAAAACACAGATAGTCAAAATCAAATGGTTGAGTAGCAGGAGGAGAAGAGGAAGAGAAAAAGTGGAGGGGTAAAGGGAATTAAAGGAGAATTGGTGCAGGGAGAAACAAAGAAACAAGGTGTAAAATGCACGCTTTTCTAAATCTAGTTTTACCTTAGTGTGACACAGAAACCAGAAAAACAAGAAACACAAAAATACTGCAAAAATTACAAATGTGGGCAGCAAACTGAGTTTTACATAGTGAAATGTACTAGATAAATGCTAAGGTGAATAACACAAAGGAAGACAGACAGAACACGCAGACCCACATCAGCAGTTTTATCACACAGACAAGGTTAGTTCACAGAAGTAAAACTGCCTCACAAAACTACAGAGAACAGGAGTGGAACACACACACCTAAAACAAAGAAAAAGATTGTGTTAGTCAACTGAAAACTAGAACAATATAAACTGTCACACAGCTGAAAGTGTTTCTACAGTCACACAGAGACCAAAATAACAGGTCTGTATCTAAAAGATTTAGACACCACATTACACCAAGTAGCAGAGCAGAAAGCTGTATACTGAGACCTTTAATCGACTGTCAGCGTCAAAAGAGCACAACATGTTGCTTACGTGACCCTTCTGTGGAGAGAGGTAAAGAAAGCAGTAGAAACGGTGATTAGAAAGTAATTACAACTGTGAGTGGTTGGAAAATGGCAAGAACACCTTTTTTCACAAGGCAGAGAACCCCACTGTATGTCAAACATGACAAACATAAATTCAAGTCAACAGTCACAGAGATAAAAATGAGTTTCTGTGATGGCTATTCGAGTTTTCAAATAAACAGCTCAGGCAAACACTTGTCTTTCTGTGAGTTTTATTCAAGTCTTCTGCAGAAGGACTCACAGCAACACACATACGCCGTGTTACGTGTATGCTGGAATGAGTGAGGAGAGCTCAGTGAGCCTGTTATTTATCCAGTTTTATGTTTAATCATATTGTCCCACAGAGACACGTTGTCCCTGGAGTCTGGATAACACAGAGAACAGAGATATTTTGACTGTTACGTTTACAAAGCACAGATGAGTCTCCCTGAGTCCAGGGTTACAAGCAATATGTTTGGAATTCCCATTACAGTTTCCTTAGTACATTACTTTTGCACGCTCTAGTCTTGCTGAACACACTTCTACAAAACACTGCTATCTTTCTTTTGTATGATTTAGAAATGGTCCCTTGCTGCAAATATATTTAAATAATAAAACTATTCACATTCTGGAGAAACTCAATATTATTCCTTTTTGTGGGCATTGACAGTTCATTTAAATAGTCCTCATATATACGGTATAAATAGTCCTTATAAAGCAGCATCATAACATGTGTCCTGATTCTGGTGGATTCTGGTGCTATTGAAAGACAAATCTGATGGGGTATGAACTATCTTCCCTCTTTCCCACCACTACTAGATTATACAGTAAGAAGGACAGAAAAGGACATTGATGATGAAAGATTATTGAAAATAAAGAAATCAAAACACTATTAATAAGGATTTGACTTCAGGGTGGCTGAACCAACAATCCTGGTCAAATCAAGCAAGACTTCCCACAAACCTAAAGGAGAAAGATTCATTCAGTATTCAATACCTGATTCAGTTTATAATAACAGTTTTTAGCTATACTAAGTTATTGAATGAATCCTAAAGACATTGGCTTTCCCCTGGATTTTCCCTTAGGCACCACCAGCAGGTCAACATTTTAATCTCTATCTAGACAGCTGTGTGTGTCCAAACTCCTCAAGTGTAACATTTCTGGAAATGCTAATCCCTCGCTTTGTCTTTTAGTGCCACCAGCAGATAAAAGTTTTTTATTTATTTAACAGGCCTACTTTGGTTGGTTTATGACCAAAACTAAAGACATTTCAATCACCCTCAACTAGAGCTACTTTGTTTAGTGCTAATTAGCAAATGTAAGCATAACACACCAAACTACTTTGACAGTGAACATGATTAATGTTATACCTGCTAAACACCAGCATTTTCAATGTGAGCATGTTAGCATGCTGATGTAGCATTTAGCTCAAAACACTGTTGTGTTTAAGTCAGAGGTGGGCGGTGACCAGGGGAAAATATGGGAGGGGAACTAAGTTTCATGAACAGAATTAATGAAGGGAAATAAAAACCAAGAGTTTGCTCATGCTGTCATGCTGACAATGAAATTCAATTGGGCTTGTTTTTCATCAATAATAATTCAATCCATTTAGGTGTGATGGGAGAGCATCAATTTGTTTTGGCTTCTGATGCGGGGCATGACAGAAAAAAATTGAGAACCACTGGTTTAAGTGCAGCCTCATAGAGGCGCCAGCATGGCTGGAGACTGTTGGAATGGACCAGTCATTTGAATTAACACATTTTTCTACATTTTCAAATGAAAAGACAGATTACATTCTCTTGATTTTATTACATGAGACAGACAGTAACATGATGATGTTCATGTGGATGAGAGTCACAGGCAGTTACTGAACCAGACAGCCTTTGTAGAGTCTCATTCATGTTGCACACACTCACTGACCTTGGCTGACTGCGGCTCTCCAAATCTTTACCACCAACCTTCATTCTCCCTCTCCCTCTCTCTTCTCTTGTCCCCTTCCAGTAATTGCATGTCAAATCAATGTTCCCATGTGCAGCCAAGCACAAAAACATTTTTGCCACATTCAGTCCCTGCTCCCTTTTTTAAAATTTGGTTCGCTCTCATACTGATCCACCACCACAGCTGTGGTCTATCATTCGTGCCTTAACATTGTGTTTCCATGCTCATGTTCATTTCCCTTTCTCTTTCTCCCTCTCTACCGATGTCAACTCCTGCTTTCTTCTCTTTCCTGCTTTCACCAGACTCTGGTTTTCATTAAACTGTGCTGCCTCAGCAGGTCCTGCTCTTTCCCTTCCCTGGAGATGACAACTTACACCCCTGTATTTCCATCTATTTCAGCTAGCCCATCTCCTTTTGTGTGTTTGTGTCCTTCCTCACGCTAATGTCCCATCATAAATCTCAGTCTCTTTTAATGAGCCTCTTTACTTCACACATAAGATGCTTCCTCCTTACATGGCCTATTTGTGATGATATTATTAACACTGTGTAGTTCGCATGTTAGAGAAAAAAACACACCTTAATAATCTTCACCAAAGTGCACTGTTATTTTAGTTCTCACCTCATTGTCTTTTTGAGGAGAGAATAGATAGAAGGTACTATTGTTTCAGCTCATGACCACACAGCTCAGCTCACCAGGATCAGAGAGTGGCTATTAGGAACGAGTTACGTGGTCATGAGTGACAGGTATGAATACTGAGAGAGCATGGAGATGGGGATTTCTCATTCATTATCAATGAGAGGTGCTGAGATGACTTCATGCAGGGTAATGGTTGTTGTGTATTAAACAGCTTTTCGGCCCTGACTGGGATAATCCATTACACTCTTGCCATTTGCTGTTCTCTATTATCTCTGGGTTAGTAGGTCATTACATACACCCACTGTTTATAAGGCACACAAGCAATGCAAATAACGATGCATGCACACCCATCCCCACATCCCACTTTTATTTGGTATTTTTGTGATAAAAATTGAATTTAAATTCAGAGAAATAGCTAGTAAAGACTCCAAAATTCACAGTAGGGGGTTGTTGGTGGTGGTTGAGTGGTGTTGGGATTTGCGGCGGGCTGTGGAGCTGAGGGTGGGGATGGGGATGATGTAGAGATGAAAGAGATGCAAAGAGTTCAAAGTGTAGAGAGAGAAAGCAAAGGAGGAGAGACACTGAGGGAGTGCACGGGAAGCGATGAGAAAGGGGGTGGGGAGAGGGTAATGATGCAGGAGAAATGTAGAAAACAAGCTTTCAAGGAATTGAATGTAAATAGCGAGTGAACCTGGCTATGGGTTCAGTACTTGTATGTAAACAGAGGCACAAAGGAAGCTCATGGGGAATTGCTAAGTGGTTGTGTATAATTAGTATTTTATCTAAAAGTCCTTTAAAGAGCAAATGAAATTTGTACAACAGGCGGAGATGAAAGGGGGCGTTGGGGGTGAAGACTAACTCCTCAGTAACTAGCATTATGCCACACATAGCCTTCAGTGTGTGGACAAATACAGAAACCAATCACACTCTAAATCTGAAACGTGCCCGTATGGTGAATTTTGTCCTTCCAGCATCACAGAGTTTTTTCTCCCGCACACCTGGATTTATGTGCATTTCTGCAGTGTTCATGCCAAAGCTCACACTGAATTTCACTTGTTCGGTAATTGATTTTTCTCATCTCCCATGCTTTGAAGGCTGGAGCAATCGTTCTCCTCAGAAAATCAATTAATCTGGAGCTAGAGCTGACCTACCCCGGCTGTAACCCCTGTTGTTTGATACCTCTGAGTTAATTTAAGTGGACAAGCAGGGGATGGTATAGCCTATTATAAACTGAAAACAGTACGAAGATATTGATTTAAAAAATGTTCAAAAATTCTTTGAAATGATGCTAACAAGCCCAAGTGGGAGTATGGGGGATGTGAATATACATCATTTATCAATATATTCAGTTAGAACAAAGGATGAATTATGGGGCAGATTTGTTTTCACTGGTGGTGGAGGAGGAACAGCAAGTAGGTCTGTAAAATGGCAAAATGTCACAGCTAATGCCCTCCACCCTTTCTTTTTTGTCAATCCTGTCCTATTAAATGAGAGATGAGAGTGACATCCTCTCCATCAGCATCCTTCCTGTCTCCTCTCCATGTCAGTCACATGCCTGAGAAGTTTGCAAGGGAAAGAACAGGAACCTGACAGACACATACATATTATGTACACTAGCCTGCACTTGACCTTAGCAAACTGACACACTCTTGACATAAAAAGAAGCCCACCAGCCAAAAGGTAATGGGCACCAATTTAAATTAAGAAGACATAGCAGTCATGTGACATCTCAAGCTTTGAAAAAAACCCACAAAAGGTAGATGGAAATTTAGATGTTTTAGTTGTGTGAGTAATGTGAAAGTAAAGATCATGTAAGAAAAGATTAAATATGTAACACGTTATTTTAATTCACCCTATTAAGCATTTAATAAAAGGTTTATAACAGTAGTTGTAAGCAGTATATTTAAGTGTTTGTTGTGGTAACTGTTAACAGCTTTAACTCCTCCTGCAAAGCCTCCACAACTGGATACTGGTGTATAATCAGGTAATGAATGACTAACATTATAATGTGTTGTAAACAATGTTTAATCACTGCTTATTTATGCTGAATAGGGAGAATTAATTAAAGTGTTACTGATGGGATTAACAGAAGCAACTTTTGGGAGTATTATATTAGTGTAAAGTGCAGTGACAGTATTACAAGCAAATACTGGAGGGTGGACAATGTAGCAGGACTACCTGACAGTATGATGCAATCTAATGCAGCATATATGCAATGCAAAATGCCTTTGAGAAGCTCAGTGTTTTTTGAGACACTAGTTTGTGGTGGTTTTGTGTTGCATCACATTACATTGTCACGTGTTCCTTTTATTTTGTCCACCTCCAGTATGCATGTTCATGTGTGGGTAGCCATTCATACACAAGGCAACCACACACTTATCCAGCAAATGTCAGCTGGTCATTGGTATGTATTGATTCTTATCTGTTTGTCTCTTGTGACTGTCAGCACGTTTCTTCATGTCATTGTGAATAAAAGCACATTGCATTTGTTTAATGACACCGGTTGCCATGGAAACAGACTCCTGCTTTACAGTGAGGAGGGAGAGAAAAGAAGGGAGTGGCTGAAAGGCTCAGGGGGGCAGAGGTTTACTGTATATGTATGTGTGTCTGGGTCAGGTACAACTACAATCAATATAAAATGCAATATAACATAAGTTGACAACTGAGTCAGTAATTTGTCATCTGAATGACAATATGCCTTTTTTGTGGCAGCTTTAGGAGGCAAAATTGATCGGAAAAATGCCAAAGGGTGTGTACCATCCACCAGTGTGCAGCGTATGTGTAACAGAGGCCCAATGTATAATGCATGAATTTTATTCGTTTGGCAAGAGAGAGGCAACTGTTTTAATATAGCCAAATTTAACAGGGTGGTTTTCCAGCCTGATGTAGCTGCAAGCTGTTTAATGCTGTATTTATTGTCTAAAGACAGTTACTCAGTAGACTGCATCTAATTTGAAGGTGTTAGTTAAGGAAAACAGCTCAAATCTGCAAACCTCTAAAGGGAAAAGCCATAAAATGTACAGGGAAATGTAATTATGTTTCCTCTTTTATGATGTTTTTTTTAATGATTTGATACCTCCGTCTTTGGCTCGACATGATCTTTGGATTAATCAGCCATCTGCACAGCAAGAATTGCAGTTTGTAATGATTACATATAATAACTGAGATTGAAATTTATGGGGGAAAACAGCATTCAGTCTGTGATTACCTCCCTTCCTAATTTTGGATTTTATTTTACTTTTTGTGCCATTTAACACACGCTGATACTTTTTATATGAGACCTCCAGGTACCATTACTTTTATTCTTATTGCAGTGTACTAATCAGCCTATCAAAACCAAAGGGCTGTGGCTCTGGTTCAGAACTCCATCTGCGTTTGTTCTCTCTGTCTCATGCCCCTCTGCTCCTAGCCAGCAGTATCGTTTCAGTCTTACCAGACCACAAAATATGCAAACTTGCTGCTCCACTGCTCCAAAGTATCTGCTCTACTTACACAACCACCATTCACACAATAGCGTTGCAGAGAACATGACAGCTCCTTTGAATACTCCAAATCATACAAGCTATCTCCTGCCTTCACTGTTCAATCACTCATAGCCACACCCATCTAGGAACCACGTGGAGGTGGTCTGCCTGACAGAGCTGCAAGGGATGACAAACTTCTAGGGACACAACCTTCGGGCACAGTTGACCTCACATTGCCAGATCAGTGGATTTATTTGATTTTCACTTTTAAAGACGTTGACCTGCATGCGGTCAGTGTCATTACTACTGGCCCCTGTTAAATAAGGTCACTGCTTATGAAATTCACTGTCCTGCTCTTCTTTTATGATCACATCCCAGACTGCACACATCACCTCGTTCCTGATTATTCGAGCACTTCACCCTGGAGATTTGTGAAGTCAATTTCTATTTACCCCTGCTCAAATCAATTACTTCTGATGTCTGAGGGAAAAACAGAAGACAAAAAGAGACTGAAAAAAGAAAAACAGTCTGCCTTTCACTCCATCTTTCATATGCCTATTTTGACTTTATTTCCCTCCTTGACTCCTTACAAATCCTCTATTTGGACTCAGTCTCTCTCCATGTTTTCCTCTTTTGGCATTGCCTCTGGCAACAGATGCAGACCAGTTAACTGGCCCAGACCCAGACTCCAACATGCTACAGAGACCCAGCTGAGGATTCTGGTGCTACAGATACTAAAAGTGTTGCGCTGCATATCCATGAGTGCTGAGCATTTTCATGCTTAGTAAGCAAGGGACTTATTTTTGGTCGCCGCATGTATCATTGAGTCACCAAGCAGGAGCTTCCTTAGGCACTGCAGAGCCAGACGAGTTTACTCACACACAGTCTGTGGTCCCAGTTGGCAGGTGGTACTGAGGCTGTAACCGTGGCAACCTCTCTCTCCCATAACACTTTACCTCAGCTTTAACAATCCATCCATCCTGCTGCCGCTGTGGCTCTGCACCACTCTACTTTCTCCACACCAGCATTGCTCTCTTTTTTGGCTCTGCTCTGCATCCTCTGATCATAATCATTGTAATCACAGTAATGTATCATTATCATAATTATCAGTATTATCATCACTGAATGATTATTTCAATACAGCAACTAGCCTTGCTCAAGTGGCTCAAGTATTTTCCACTTCCTTTTCCAGGCTAATTTAAATGCACTAAAAGCATGGCAAAAAGGTGTGATGTGAAATCCATCAGTCATGTTTGATGCATCCACTGTTCAATTAATCTAATGCACTTTATTAATTGCTCGACACAATGTGATTATCATGGTTAGTTTACAGGATAAAATACTGCTAATAGTATTTTTAGACTCATTCATGAATTACCTGATGATGCTATACTTGACATTTCCATTAATACAAATTACTGTAATTGATATTTGCTAAATTAACTAGAACTGAAAACGAGTTATTAGGAATTTCATATGTGAATAATTTGTGATTAAATGAGTTAACATGATGAATTTTGGTTCATTTCTGTCAGTTTCTGCAGATAGAAATCATGACATTTTCATCACAGCCATTTTGACTGTCACTCACCCAGCACCAGCACTGTTAGAAAGGGCAGAACAACAATGAAAACTTTAAGGTGACAAAGATATGCTTTGGCTTGACTTGACTTGGAAGAAAGCAAATTAAAACAAGGCAGACAGAGAGAGACAGAGAAAGAGAGGAGACAGAGCGCTCACCTGGAACATGACCCTGTATTGTTCCTCAGGCTTTTGAACCACACACATGTTGCACCCCATTGTGACTTTTGACACGGTGCTGGATTGTGCCAGTTCAAATTTGCCCCAGATGATCAGTTCTCACAACAGGACTCTCTATCAAGGTCTTTTGTCTGTGGCAGTGGGAAGGGCCCCACCCTAAACTCGCAGGGTTGTGGTATATTACACTACTCCTCCTCAGAGTAACACACAGCACATCCCTGCCGGGGATGAATACAGAGTTTTGGGTGTGTCACTGTTCTCCTCTTCTTGCTCAAATTTCAAGTGTTATAATCCATGGTAAATTTAAATGTGGAAGTGGTTTCAGTGCTGCAACATCATGTGTTTGTTTCTGTCTCCATTGCAGGCAAAACAATTTGCTTGTTAAAGTTCATGTGCTTGTTGTGGATCATCCAGTTTCACTGTAATCTCTGAATCTAGGAGGAGAGTCCTGCTGGTTTGTCCTTATGTGATTAAATTCTACAGTTGTTTCAAACAAATCAATGCTTGCAGTGACTTGTCAAAAGTGATAAATACATGCAGTATACTTGCTGTCCTCTGCCTTTGTTTGTTCATCAATGTTGAAAACCGCAATAGAGAGCAGGTTTTCCCAGCAGACCTCCAGCTGAATTCCTCCACGCTGTTACTGAGTTTGTTCACTCGCAGCAAACCTCCAAACAGTACACTTTCACTTACTCTTGAACAAGGTAGATAGAAACAATGCAGCTTTCAAACAACTTGCCTCAGCCCTGTTTTTCCTCCATTTCCCCTCACTCCCACACAGAGCTTCCAACCTACTCTAAGCTCTGCTTTCCAGGATGGCTGAAGGGTTGCTGAAAGTGGCTGCTCCTGAGAGCCCTGTCAGGACTTGCTTCCCCTTGCTTTAGCGCTCCACTTCAGATTCACTGCATTGAAGGCATTTCCTAATTTAACCTTAAGTGGGGCAGGTTGGGTGGTGCAAGGTGGTGGCCATTACACTATTAGCCAGAATCTTTCGCTGTGCAGCTAAAATAAGCTGTTTGCCCAGGTTTCAACACACATCAAGCCAGTCAACAACATGCACTTCTTTCAACTACAACCCTAGCTACACATACAAGATGCGAAATTTTCTAAAACTGTCAGCAAATCTGCCATGAATGCAGAAGTCATTTTTCATACCGCTTCTCCAAATAATACAAGGTAAGCAACTCATGCTGAAACAATAAACTGTACAATTGTTAGAGTAGATTTTAGCAGGAACGCATTGTGTTTATCTAATCTGTTGTCAGATATCATGACAAGTATAAGACCATTGATTCCTCTAAGCTGCAGCGGACTCAGCACTCTGTCCCACTGCTCAAGGGTGCGACTGAATGATGGATTATAATTAAATTAGTGACCTCTTAAACAGACAAGACTCTATCCTCGCTGTGTAGAGAAATCGATATCAAACCAACTCATGGATCAATTGGATTTTGTGCTTGCTGGGTTATTGGGGAAATCAAGATTGTTGTATCAAAGTACCTTAAATTTTTGCCTTTTACATATCTAATCATTTCATTTACTTAGGCAGGTTTTTTTGTCAGCTTGTGAATATGCTCTGTATATTCACTGACTCACAAACACATTCTCTCATGCTTCACTATTTGAATTGTCCTTGTCCAGCTACTATAAATTGCCTCAGTCTATTGATATGGAACTTCCACTCACTCTAAGGTTAGCCTCGCTCTGCAGCCCTCAAGGATTATCTGAATTAGATCTGTAAAACAATCTTAATAGAACTTTCTCAACTGTCTTCCTGTGCCCTTCCTTGCCCTTTGAGTCTCTTCATGTTGGTATATTTAATCCTCCTGTGTGAAGACTCTTGAGAGTCTTGTCTAAAAGGTCCATCGCCCTGTGCGCTGCCAGCGACAAGGTGTTAGAGCTGGTAATCCTCGTTCAAGGCTCCACTACACCTGTATCCTTTCTAGAGGCAGTGTAATCCCAAACTCTGGCCTCTAACACAAACCACACTCACTGTTAGATGCTCACACGCACAAATACAACGGAAAGCTATCTCCACTCACTGAGAAACATGATAACTTGGGAAAAGACAGCCTGATAGTCAAACTCTGGAGAGCAGGCGCTAATCAAGCAAAAGTGAGGTGTCAGATGTGCTCAGCAGGAAGGTGTGCTCCAACTGTCACAACCTCTCTGTATCTCCATCTTCTGTCCAACACCATATCCCTCTATTTACCTGAGTATTAGTCCTACATGATTAGTGCAGTGTCTAGGATCATCCCTTGCTTGCCGTGCTTTGCGAATAAAATATGGTATGAAACAAATACCTCTGTAAAATGCCTATATTCTTCTATCAAAGCATTGAGTTAAACATTATGTCTTTATATGGCACAAATGCACCTGTAAAAGTTAGTCCATCTTCAGTCTGCAGCAGGAAAAAAAAAAGGAATTTCAAGAATGGCAGTCAGTAAGTCCATTTTTATCATCCTTTTGTCCTCTACTCATTCTATTTGAAATATCCACAGGAGGGTGTTTGTGTTTAAGAAAAGAAATAAAAACCATGGTGAGAATTCCAGGTGGTTAGAGGGTTGAGCAGAGTGCAGCGCCTGTCTCAGGTCAGTGATAAATCACCATCAGCAGCCTCACAAGATGAGAAGAATCACTAACGGCTGATTGGAGGATACTTCTTGGCTTCTCCCTTTGGGCGCGACGGTAATGCACTCCCCCACTGCAGCGGGGGGAACACAAAAGGCGGTTGTTCCCCAGCGGTGAAGGAGCCTGCTGATCTGTACTCTGCACTACCACTAAAGCTGAATTCGTCTGAATTTTACACTGTATAATTTCTCTCTCGCTCGCTCTCTCCCCCTACCATCTTTCTCTCCATTTCCAGGGATGGGCTACTGCTCTCTTTTCTAGTCTCCAATATTTTTTACTCACACCTCATTTGCTACACTCTCTCTCCTCTTTACTTTCTCCTCTCCCCTGCCTCTCTCTGCTCGTCTGCAGGCAAGAGAACAAGCACCGGAGAGCCCATGCATACTGTTTGAGCAGGACAGGAAAAGATAACCACCAAAGCTACACAAAAGTAAATGAAATATCAAGGTGTGCATGCACTGCACTATCAAGAGATGCAGACGAGCAAGGAACATATTCATTCACCTTATGGCATTCCTGCGTCACCTTGAGGTCTTATGAGAGGATATTAGAAAGAAAAGCATGATTGCACTTTTTCATACCAGTAAAAATGCCCAAAAGCAGGTAGAGAGCTCATGACTGGCCATGCATTTAGATGAGGCTCTGAGCTGCCACAGAGAAGGAGGGAAAAGAAACACAGGGGAGGGGAAAAAAGAGGAAAAACAAGTGAATAACAGGTGTGACAGGATGAATTGAAAAATATATGGAAGAGAGCCAAAAGAGAAAATGCAAATGACTGTGTGGGAGAGCAGCGGAGAAGCGGAGATGGGGTGGAACAACGGTTTTCTGCGGTAATCAAAATGACCTGCTGATGGGATGGGGGGTGGGGGCATATGAAGACATTTCATTTTATGTATCTAAAATTCTGAATCTCCTGAGTGAAACACTCAATCAGAAGACCACTCACTAGCTAATTTTCTATTTAAAAAATCTTTACTGGCACATTTACTGCAGTGCCTGTCATGGCTGGGGAAGTGAGACAGTCCAGGGGGCAGAAGGGATTAGTCACTGATAACATGCTAAGAAGATTTTTGTTTGCAGTACACAACCACACTCAGGGTTGACCTTTCTATGGGGATACTATAATTTTCTACCTGTCATTTTCCTATTTTTCCATCTTCATGTGTTTGATCTCTCACTCTGCTACATCAGAGAGTCATTTATCAGCTGCCAAGAAATAGATAAACAACTTCTGTAAGCATGTAGTGCTGTGTCACTTATTGTGTGTGCGTACCTGCTGCTGTCTCTCTCTCAAGCACACACATTTTCAACCTCCCATCTTGCAATATTTGCTGTAAGCCGGTCTGAAACAGGATTTCATGGTGGCTGTGTCTGGTTCAACAGGCTTACACATATTTTAGCCCATATCCGAATGCTGCAGAGCCACTAACAGCCTTGACTGCCCCCCACATAGTTAACACTTACTCACACAAACACACACATTCGCAGACAGACATCTCCTTGTTTTGTTATGTGTTGCTCTCATGTATCACTCAGCCCCACTCTGTCTGCTTTAGATCTTCATTTCAAAAGGTCAGTTATGTGGAAATACAATGAAATATCAATTACCCACTCTGCAAGACAGAGAAAAGTTGAGATCATCACATTTAGACAGACAGATCTACCTTGTGCACCTCATGTCATGATCTGTTTCCAGCTTACAAGCACTTGTCATCTCACCATTATCCACAACTGATTCTTGCCCTTCTTGACTCCTACCTGAACAAAGGGCAGGTAACCTGGATTATACCTCCCTGCTTTGCTTTTGGTCTGATGTCATTATACCTCTACAGATCTCAACTCTACATGGGTAATGAACACAAATACAGAGATAAAGATAGAAGACATTTACGTCTTAGTGTTCCTGTATTCCCCAAGACAATGTGCCAGGTTCTGTGAGATGTGCATTACCAAAATGCACATGAGAGAAAAATTGGGAAATTCTGTCTCGTAGAAATGTTAATGGGAAATATTATGCATACATGAGTAAAAGAAAAACGAGGTAGCAAGAGCAGCATTTGACAAAGACTCAGCAGAGAAGGTTTTCAAGGGGAGTAAAAAGGGAAAGGGAGAAGTAAAGGAGCTGAAGACATGAGTGAACAGGGGGAGATTAAAGCAAAAGGAATAAAAAATACCTAAAAAAACAGCCTCTTTCTTTCCAGCAAGACCCTCCTTTCTTTAGAGAGAGGTAGAGCGGGGAGGCAGAGGGCTGATAGCAACAGAGTAATGGACTACTGGCAGAATTTTAAAAGTGTTCTCATTATTTATTTACTGCTCTGAGGAAAAGACTGCCAGTACATAATGCTCTGTTGCAAAAAATATTTTGTGTTTTTATCATGTATGTGTGTATGCATGCACGCGTGTGTATGCATGTGATGTGATTGCCATATCATAGCATGGGTTATGGCTGACAGGTAATGGAAAACGACCCCTCGCAGCAGCTTCATTCACATTCTTGAGAAGTCACTCTGTGTGTGAAAGCTTTTTCACCGAGGAAACGATGAGGGCCAGCTGCCTCAAAGCAGAACTGAGGCTGAGACGCATGAGATGGGGACTTAGATAGGCTGTGGAAAAAAGGATAAATTGAAAGGGAAAGTCAGTGTGTTGACTGAGAGAAGAGGTAACTGTGTCTAATCGTAGTTAAGTGGAGGAAACCTTGGTCAGCATAAAAATGGACCTGTTAATTAACTTGCTGAGGAAAATAGACCTATGACAGCTACAGCACTGATGTACATCACACAAGATAATACGTAAGAGCAGAAACTGTTGCTGCTAACTGACCAACTCTTGCAAAAGTAGTAATCCTTAATATGATTTTAATTTTGTTGTTGTGGATGAGTTTGTTGGAGTTTTGATAGACAGACAAATCACATCTTTCAAACTGTTAGCCATTGTTTTTAAATCAAGACACCAAATTACTGATGAAGGTGTCCAACAAGGATCACTATTAGGCCTCCTGCTATTTATTCTACATTTTCTATGAAAAGAGAATGAAGTGAAACAGAGACATACTTGAGAGTTGTTGAGCA
This sequence comes from Lepomis macrochirus, assembly GCA_024633595.2. NCBI lineage: Eukaryota > Metazoa > Chordata > Actinopteri > Centrarchiformes > Centrarchidae > Lepomis > Lepomis macrochirus. Next base: position 23,676,563 of record JALXJV020000014.1, on the reverse strand, counting down.
GTATAAAGAATTTAATTATCTGTCTATCATAAGAGGCTGCCAAGTGGGACATGTAAAGTCCTCTTACACAAATTAATGGCTTTTCATGGCAGTCGGGGAGCTAGGGCAGGGGCAAGAGGGCGTTATTCCCTAATGTCAACCCATCACTGTGTTCAAATCTTCACTCATCACATCTGTATATCCTCTATTCCCAGTTCTCATCTCACTCTGCTATCGTGTCACAACAGACTTAACACAGAGCGGGTATGGGGCAGAAAGTGAAGCAGAGGGAAGTAAAGGAGATGTTAGGGGCAAAGGAGGAGAGAGAATAACAATTTGGAAACAGAGGATACGCTGTGAGGGTGAAGAGAGCATGAGAGAAAGTTGGGTGGAGTGGGAGAGGATTTGACTGAAGCAGCAGGTTGAGAAACAAAGAGATTTGAGAGAGGACAACACAAAACAAGTGCGGTGGGTGTAGATTTGAATTTTCCAAAGGGAAATGTGATTACCACGGTACCATAGGGGCTTACTGAGAGTGGCCTAATTAATTTGAGTACTAATACAGAGACCACAGTATGGAGTCTTCATCTCCTACGCCTGGATGACTTCTAGCTCCAACCCCTTACTCAGCCTGCACAGCACTACACAGTAATTCATATATGGCATGGACAGAAATCTGGTGATGCATTAAGACAACAGAAAGGTGGATGGCTCAGCAACATCAGGTAGACCATTGGTTTAATACAGGCTCTATTTTCTTTTAGCATTTATATTAATACTTCAATTAATATATTACATCTGATTTTAAAATTGTAAACCTGCTGGCTGTGTGACAACTCCAGCTCTAAGATTCCAGCTTATTCCCAGGCGTTTATTTCTTTGCTTTACTTTGTTTTCACTGACTCTTTAGATCAATAAAGACTATTTCATTCACGCAGAAATGTATTTGATGATCAGGATCAACATCTTTCACCCACTTGCCCACAGGGACACATGTGCACGGACAAACACATGCACATCTTGATGCATTATAAAGAGATAACGTATAAAAAAAATTCCATTAAACCCACTCCTTCCTTCTTCTCCTGCTCTTAGCAATCTCACCTAAAGTGATCCCCAATGACTGTCTGCTGTCTTAATGGCTGCTTTTATAACCAAAAGCTTTGATATTATTCTGGTCTAGCTCAGAGCTGTGGCTAAGAGCTGAGCTATATTTTTTTAAATCAAAAAACAATTAAAATTCCCTTCAAATTACTCTTTAAATGCAAGTGCTGTAATATGGCGTGGAAATAATAAATAAGTGGTGTTTTTGCATAAACATGCATAAGCCTGACTCAGATACTTGAAGATGTTGCCTCTCTTCCACCTCAGTATGACCACATAATAAACAAAACTTTTCCCACCCAGGTGTTTTAAGCCATCTGCAAGCGATGACTCTCCTCCCACATACTCCTACTTATTTGCCCCAGGCTCAGCCAAATCAATATATCATTATAGCCAGTCTCTCCACTCACCCCCCTGTTCTCCATCCAGAGTACCTTACCTCCCTCCCACTCCTCTCTTAACGCTGTCCTCCCCTCACATTTCACACAATTTCATGCTGTTTTTCTCCCTTTAGCTCGTCTCTCATCTTCACCCCTTTGGCCTCTACCTCCCCACTCTTGCTCCAGCTCTCCCTCTCCCTCTTTGTGTATTTCTCTGAACTTGCCGCTGATGTGGAAGCAAGTGTGAAAGAAGGGTAAAATGGGAGGGGAAGGTGGGGGTTGAAACTGTAAGGAAGGCATTTGAGCTGTATCAGGTAGAGAAGGAGATGGTTGGTGAGGACAGGCATTGCAGAAATATGGGTGGGTGTGTTGGGAGGTGGGGGAAGAGAGCAGAGAAAAGCAGGGAGGAGATGGGGAACATGAGGGGGAGGGGATCCTCGCTGGCTGGCTGGCTGGCTAGCTGGCTTGCTGTGTGGTTGAAATGAATTTGTAATTGCGTTGTAGGGGCTCAACCCTTCACCAGACAACTGAGTGATGGCAGGAGCGACAGCCACAACCCTCCCTGATGGAAGTGGCTGAGCCTGTGGGTTGCTGTGCTGTCGGGTAAACAAGAAAAGGTTGTCAATATCAGTGTGCAGGCACCAACACCACCAGGTAGCAACATGCCCATATTATACAAGTGTCAAACATGGCAGTGATGAGCCTTGGTCAGGAATGCTTGAAGCCAGCATGAATACTGGTCATTTTGGTGAAAGAAAGTATAGAAATTGAATTTTGTAATATGTATATTTTAGCTGTTAAAATAGGGACCATTATTTGCCCATTTGATGAACAAAATCAGTGAGGGATTGGCCTGCATCTGTCCCCCCAACTGGCTCTTCTTTCTCCTCTCCTCCCCTAAAACAGGCCACCCATTCACTCACACCCCACCCGCCCTTCTTACATTTTCTTTCTTTTTATATTCTTTCCTCAGTCTCCTCTTCATTTTCCTTCCCCCTCTTCTTTCCCTTCACTTAGATTGACGCGAGGAGGGGTGAAGAAGAGGGTAATTAAAATGGGGATGCTGTGCACTGAAATGAAGCCAGTACAAAGACACACCTCATCCCTGGGAAATGAAAATATGAATGGAATAAAACAGAATCAGTGTGTTGTAATGCCACAGAAACAGGTAAACAATATTTTTTTTTTCAGGTGTTATTTTCATCAAATGTTTCTTACGTATAGCCGACTTTAATGACCCCACTACTCCTTTCTCGCTCACACACACCCACACACACACAGCCGCAGTACAGAGCGTTGATTGATGTGCATGGCTCCAGGACAACTAAGGAAGCAGGTGAGATATTGCTCACAAAAAAGAAGAGGACAATCAGATCCCAGTAACTGTACCATGGTAACTGCAGAGAGAGGGATTGGCAAGACCAGGGAGGGTGCAGATGGAGGAGTCACCTTGAGGGAGAAGAGGGGAAGGAGGGAGGGAAGGGACATTGTGGCAATGCCAATTTATTTCTTTTCAGGTCACAAGCTTGTAGATATTGAGAAACACACTCGAGGAGCAATTAAGTTGTGTCCTGATGTGGAAGTCGTGACTGTACAAAAAAGGTCATGACATATAATAATCACAAGACAAAATCCTGCAATCCTGAGAAGATCTTTACAGGTGTCAGCTACTGTTTGCATTCATGTTTGTTTGTGGCACATAACACAGCCGGTCTGTTCAGTGGTGACTAAACACAGGAGTCAGTAGGACTCTGGTCTTTCTTTCAGTAGAGGTGCGGGTGGAAATGAAATAATATTGATTGAACTCTCAGACGCCACTTTACAGATTGATTTTCATACCGGAACATTAGGGCACTCCATGGAAAGTAAAAGTAGCATTTATTCACTACAGTGCTGTTCTCAGGCTCACCTGGGTTACTGTTTATCACAGCTACAAATTCAGGTTTGAGCTCTGCAGTTAGATATTTTAGAAGGACTCAAATAGGCAAAGTAAGTGCAGTGTGGAAGATTGATTGTTTTTATAAGTCAAATAATGTACATTTTGTCATGAACTGCCAGAGTTTGTTTTAAATGTTTCTTTTTAAAATCAGGTGTTAGGCGTGTCAGGTGTTGTTAATTTTGCTATGTAAAACCAGAGGAAACCCTTTCCCCTCATTAAACAACAGTGACATCTATTGGTGGAGTACTGACACAGACTCAAAGCATGAATATGTTGATTTTCTACATATTTTTTATGTCAACAATGAAAAGACCAAAACCAACAATGAATTTATCTGTTATATATTTCATCTGTGCCATAGACCTTCACCTCCCAAAACCATTAAAAACACATCAATGAGCCACACCATATAGCAGGTAGCATGTTCATTCATTACCATGAACACAGTTACTGTTTATTTTGAGTCAGTTCCACACACACCATCCTGCTGTCATAAATACTTAGAAGAGTGCCAAACCCACAGATGAAAATAGTCCCCAACAAATACACTATTTACTCTCACTTGAGTAGCTTCTGCTAACAATTGAAGTGCCCAGCTGTTCTGAAAAAAGATTGAGGGTTTAACAAAAAGATTTTTAAGATTTATGTCTTCAGTTTGAACAAATTGGCTTGGGGTTGAGAGCCACAGACAAGCTGTGGAAGTCAGAAAGTATTAAGAGATGCAGACTTTTATCTTTTGCAGCTTTTATTTTCATCACACTTGTTGAAAAGAAAAATATACAATGTGTTAAGCTTCATCCTTTAACTTTACTTAATCTAGGCAACAATAAAATGATAATAAAATGTGTCTTTTTAAAAGCATGTATCTTTTTGGGAGATGCCATGCAAACAAATCAAAACAACAACTGATGAGCTGAGATGTTACAATACAACTTGCTCGAATGACCTCAGGCCTTTTTCACAGCAGACATTTTGACTTGTCATAGTAGGAAAAGCACTGGTATTTAATTTATTATTTAATCAATGATGGGTCTGTTCTATCCAAGTGTCCCAGTAATCATCATTCATTTTATTATTTACATATGGTTTTCCTGCTTGGACATGTCAAAATGTCTTCCATGAAAAAAGCCTATCACAATTAATTAATAATAACAATAACATTTACAAAACCGTAGTAGTAAAGAATGAATTAGGAACTACTTAATATAGCTAATATCTAATTCCTGGATTCCTGATAAGTTACTTAACAGACTGTTAAAGATACAGTGTCTACTTAGCCTATCTATGACCAGATTTTTAATGCACCGTTCAACTCTAAGTCAGCTGCTTAATGGCATTTAAGAATTTATCACCATTTCATTTCCATTTCTGCACTACATTACTTTGATCCCCCATTCTGAGCAATTCAGAAACTAATTGTTATCTGTTTGCAAATTAATTTTTAGTTTATTCCTCAGTGATTAATTAATAAATAATTAGGATTATGTGTACTTCACTGCAAAGTGTTACCATGAAAGGGTAAGAAGGAGAAAACTCAAAGCATGCTAAAGCCAGTATTGTACCAACAATAACCAAGAAGGGAGCATTCTTGATGAAAAAGGTTTTACTACAGAAACAAACTGTACATGTCTGTGTTTGAAACTAAATTGAGATATTTTATGTGTTTTTGATTGACCACTGAAATGAAGCTGTTAAATATAAAGACAGAACAGTAAGTGTAATAGTACAGGTGAGAGTATAAAAACAGAAGAAGAAAAACTGGCAGGTATTTGGACAGAGATGAAGCACCAGCCAGAGCAAAATGGGCATTTAAATTCCCTCAAGACAGCAGAGGAAAATATTAACGATAATAAGGAGAGAACAGTGTACCTCACACAGAATAACTCTGTACTTATTAGTGCCATCACTTTGTGGGTTGTTAATTGGTTACAACACAGGGCCCATTGGAGCTGTGGGAGTAGATCTGTTTTAGGTGTGGCTCTAGAGGGAACTCTTAAATGGTGAAACGCCTCATGTTTTAAAGTGCCCTTGACTATATTTGTGAAGATGCACCAGATTTACTACACTGATTATTGCAAAATTATGTCAGGAAAACATTTGCTGAGAAGACCAAGGACACTCCACTTCTTGAGTGTGACAAATGAAACAAGCATTGATTGGTGTTAATTTAAGAGCACTCACAAACAGAAACACACTGCAATTTTTCTTTTTTAACTAAAAATTTTGTAATAAACTACTTCAGAGAGAATGAAAATTATAATTTAATTTCAGTCTGCACATTGTTACATAAAAGCATGCTTATTTGTTTAATGTCTGTCATCATTGCTCTCTGTCACACTTACAATCCATCCTAGTGAAGTGTAGGTGATGTAGCAACTAATAAAATCAATTTTCATTTACTTTGAGGAACTATATTTCCAACAACATGTAACATTGTTGGTACAGTTTTCGTTATTGTTCTGTAAGAATCAATCTACTTTACAGGTTACTGGCGCTGCACTAATTCTGCGACCCATTCCATATGTGCTATGAATTCTGGAAGGACGTATAGTAAAGTGAGACTTGCTTGTACTAAGGTGTGCACGTTTTAAGACATTTTTAAGTGAACAAATCGCTTGGTTGTTTTATCTCAGGCTAGTGTTTTCTTATTTAATGGTATTTTATTGTGATGTTTGGTTTTGACACCGCGATTCCCTCAATCAAAGACAATTTTCTCCTTCAGGAGACAATTAAGTAACCTTACCTTTAAAAATTCTGCAACCACAGTTCATATCTGTGATTTGGCAGATGTTACCGAACGTGGTGTAGATTATTTTATATAGGGTCATACCAATAATTGCATCCCCATAATACATGGGCTCACAAATGTTGATAGTGTAAGGACTTAGATCTTTCTGACAGAATCTTGAATCTAAATTACATCTGAATCACAGCTATCATAAATGTTGACTCTCTCTGTAGGCTATCTGTATAGGACCTAGTACTTTTTTTCTTTGATTACGCAAAGTCATGTGTGATGAAACATTTGCAATTATTCAGGATAGGCTACTTTGTAACGCCAGTGTTATACCAAGCTTTGCATGCTTCCCGAGAATTGCATGCACCACTGTATAATATCCTTCGTGAGGTTCATCAATGCCGATAAATGATTCGGAGTAGGCCTATATATTAGGCCTATTTGAACAGTTAGAGTCGTTAATATTTTATTACACTTAGTAGAAGTAACACTCATTGAGATTCAGCTAAAAGATGTGGTGATTACCGCGTTTGATCAATGAGCACAGCAAAAGTGTCTGTTCTCCATTCTGCATCATAATTCGGCAGAACAGATGTTGTAGGCTACCTGCCGAGATTTGCATCCACCTCTTTTGTCAACATAAACGAGCGTACCAGCATGCAAATCTCGGCAAGCAGGCAAAATTCAGCACAACACCGGCCAGCAGGGGTCCTCGGTGCACTGTGTGGTGGTCGTCACTTTGCCAAATAGAAAGAGACACCGTCACAACAACATTGTTATTGAAAAACATTGAAAGTCCACCAAGGCCGACGTTTTTACCTGAAAAGTAAAATACAATAGATAGACTGATATGTATTGTTGTTTAGCCGTTGTTTAACGTTTACCGTTAAAACAAACGGTACTGAGTCTTTACCTAAGGATGCGCGCGCGTCTTGGCAACGGAAGTAGAATTTTGTGGCTGCCGATAACTTCCTTAACCGAAGCTAAGCACCGAATCTAAAGTGTTTTTAAGCAAAATGTCGGCTTGTTGCATTTCGGGCTGTAAAAATCGACATTCGTCGACCAGCAAACTGAAACTTTACAGAATACCGTCTGGATATCGGCCGTTTCAGGCCAACCGGAGACGTTTATGGCTACAAGCGATCCAACAAGCGAACGGTAGCACCGAGGAACTCAAAGGAAATGCTCGTATTTGTGGCGCTCATTTTATATCAGGTAAGATAACCACGCTTTTATTGTACTAAGTCTATAACAACTAGCCGAGTTATTCGTTAATGTAGATACATTTGGTGGGAAATGAGATGTAACCCTGAACCTTTTTTATGTTTTGTAGGGGAAGTTTCCATGGACCACGACAGTCCTGACTTTGTGCCTTCTGTGTTTTCATGCATTAAACAGCGACCGAACACCAAGAAAAAGGTGAAAAGGTAAGAAATGTAATTTAATGTTGTTAGCTAGATAGCTTTAGCTAAGTTTGTGAGTTTATATATCACTGTGTGGAAATAACGTTAACGTTACTGTAAATTGTTATTGTATTATATAGGTTAGTGTGCTAGCTCCAGTTTGTGCCGCTGACCCTCAGAGCCACAAACTGGGGCTGTTACTAATGTAATGTTAGTGTACTGGCTGGCATACCAGCAGTAAGAAAACATAAGAAAAGCATTAGGCTTCCATGCATTGCACATAGGATTTCATATTATAATGTACTTCCTTCCCTTGTGTGTTATTACTTAAGTCTGGCTCCTTGTCTTTTGGTCATTAGACTTAAAGACACAAAAAGATTTTCTTCTAGAACTGAAAGTTGTGAATTGACCGTCAATAACTAATAACTATCTAAATTACTGAAATTATTTTCATCATTTCAGTAATTTTTTTCAAGTTAAAATGTTAACAGCAGTCTCTGGTTTCAGCTTGATAAGTCAGATGATTTGCTAAATTTTTTTCATTTAAACTAATTATTTTCAAATAATTAAAACAGCACCATGGGAAATTTTTACAGATTTCATATTTCCCAATTTCTGACATCAGATTAAGAAACGATTGGCAGATCAATTGATAATTGTAAGTTGCACATGCTGGGAGATAACATGTTCTAAAGTAGAAATACTATGATTCTCAGTCATTTACATAAATTCCTAACACCTGGCCACTACACTTCAGTATAAACTTCTCTGCCATAGTTGAACAGGCATTGTAAACATTTGGTCAGTGCACTTTACAGTTTGCGGATAATTATGCAGTGCAGTAGCTAACCGCTTTATGCATTGTTACAGCCATGCTGCACCAATGTCTCTCCATTGCAAGATGTTAATGCTCACCATCTTTATTCCGTACTAGTCCACTATGACGAGTAGATATATATGTGACACATTAATTGAGTGTTCAGATCAATTTATTTTCACAATTTTTTTCAAAGGTTTTATGGATGTAGAAAAAGGCGGCGGCGTGCAGCAAATGCGAAAACAGCCGAAAAAAACACTCCACCTAGGGCTGATTCTCCTATGGACCTCCAGTCCCCTGTTTTGATGGAAGAAACACAGACACCATCAGCTCCATCAGTGCCAAAGGTAATTTTGCATTAATTTTTTTGCTTTTAGAAAACATAGATCAGTATATTTTATGATTGTGTATAGAAGGCATAAAAGTTTACTTGGGGGGATTTCTTCTGTGTGTGTGTGTGTGTTTCCTAGGAAGGAGAAACATTGGTTAAAGAGGCTGAGACTGAAACTGAAACACAACCAATCAAATCACAAATATGCAGCCCAAACAAGGCATCACCATCATCTAACGCACCAGCAGGCTTCCGACAGCTAGACAAAAGGATTCCCATTTTGCTCCTAAAACCAGTGTTTGCGCCAGCAAGTGGGTATAAGTGTGAGCTGTGCAATCAGAACTTCACCAGTGCTTCACAGCTGCTTAAACACAAACAGCTGCATAAAGAAGAAAAGTCCTTTATCTGCGAAATATGTGGACAGGTCTTCACTAGTCAGGCAGATTTCACTGAGCACCAGCGTGTTCATGAGCCTTCCTTTCCATGCAACATGTGTGACCGGTCGTTCACCACTAGTCATAACCTCAAGCGTCATAAACTCCTGCATGTCAAAGATGGCAGGAAGTGTCCCAAGTGTGGTGTACTCTTCTGCCAACGTCATAAACACATTTTATTCCTGCCACAAGCTGAGTCTCTAACTGAGTCTGAGCAGGATTCCTCCATCACTGAGCCACAAAATGAAAGCAGTAATTTGATGCCAGAAAACAGTCTGCTGGAGAAGCCTGAGGCAAACCAGACTGCAGACCCGGATGATGACGCTCAGAGCACCATGACACCAACACCTACTGCGCATAGTGTTTTGCCTAAACCCCCCAAACCTGGACCATTATCCACGACCCACAAGGCCCTAACTTCTGCCTCTCACACTAGAATCTTGTCAGAAATCCCTATACCAGTGTTGATAAAACCTTCGTCTGTGCCACGTCCACCCCGGCCAGTACCTGGGTACCCAAGGAACCCAGGCACCTCTTCTCAGCTTAGGCCCCCCCTGCCCACCTACCCTGCAACCTTCATTCAGCCTCATCTCCCCCAACATCCAGAACTCCCGTCCTCACTGCAGATCTTCTCACCACAGTACCTCACCTCAGCATTACTCAAGGTTACAAGAAATTATGAATATATTTTAAGCAAACCAAAAGTTGTTAAGAAGGAGGAAATTGTGAAGGTGGAACAATGCGAGCTGCCTCTGATTCCTCCAGATGAGCACAGCGTTAAGCGTGAGAAAAAGGAAAGAACAGCATATGACCTGGAGATTGTTCTCTGAAAATGTAATACTTTTAAAAACAGTTAGTGAATGATTTCTGTACTTTGTTTCACTACAACTTAACCTGCCTGTCTGCCTCAGCAGTAATGTTTTACTTTACACTACTACTTATACCAAGATTTGCTCTTCGTATCATAAAGCTAACATTACATTTTGTCAAACATGTTAGTGTGTTTGGAGATATACAGCTAAACCATTCTACTGCAAATATGCCACATTTTTGCCATGTTTAATGTTCCTATGACATGTAAACTGTGAAGGTATTGCTGCACACATTCATGTTTTTTTTGTTGGGTTTTTTGGCAGTTAAGCCTAATCTTGTTCAGTACACATATATTTTAAAGTAAGTGCCTGAACTCATAATGCTGCTGTTTTTTTATTTTGTAAGAGTTCTGTATTTAGGATGCTGCCACTTCTTGATTGCTTTTTCAGTAAATAATACTGTTCTGTAAGATAGAGAGCTCTGTCAATGACCTGCATTGCAAAACTGCACCAGGTGGCATTTGGACAGGCTAGAGTCCGTACCTAGTGTGTGGGTTAATAAGCAGTTTAGTTTGTGAGCAAATGCACATTGCTGCAAATGATATGAATATCATTATCTAGCATCATTATCTGAAAAGAATTATCAATTAATTCAGTTTTGCTATCTACCTCAGCGACTGGGAACCATGTAGACAGTGTTTGTTGTTTTATATTGTGGAAAAATGTTTGCACAGAGAGTGTACCTTTTTTTACCCCCATGTATATAAATATACTGTTACATTTCCAGAATTTGGAATGCACAAGGATTACGTTTTTTAGTTGACTAGTGTGTATTAAAACCTGGAAGTGTCAGAAAGCATATTGGTGTATTGAGAGAGGGAACTATTTTTCAGAGACCCCCTCAACCCCCATTACAGCAAGCAGCTAGATGTTGTATGTTAACAAGACGCTCCCCACCTGCAGCAGGGCCGCTCATCTGACGGTCCTGCAACATTGACATTGACATTAAACCTCTCCATTTAAACCAAATAAACTTTCACATAAACAAGACTGTACTTTAATTCCTGGACTTTTTTAACCTAAAAAATGTTTGTGGGGCTTGAGGAGCTTCAGAATTGTCCTGATGGTGGCACTGGAAGGATTGTTAAATTGACCCAAAACTGCCTGTCTGCTTGTCTTGGTCTGACCTCTTATTTGTGTCATATTGCATTAAAATACCCAGCTTGTTCTGTGAGCTGCGATACAATCCTATTGCAGAAAGAAAAGCCCATAGTACAATATCAGTAAGGTGCCTTCACGCCTTTATTTGTTGGGGGGTTTGTCAATATATCTGCTTGTGATTGCCAAAGGGTAGTTTTCCTTCAACTACTACAGCATGGTGTAGAAGTAAAACAAGACAGTTGCTCAACAGTACAACTTTCTTGCAACCAATCAGTTGAGTAAAATGTGTATTTGGTTGCATAGAATAAATGATTATTTTAAAGTAAAATGTTTTGTCAGTGCTTTTTTAAGCTCTGGTACCACTTTCAAATAAAGTACCCCTTATAAGCTGGTAATTAGTTGTGATTAACCTTAACCTTTAACTTTTATTAATGGTTAATAATTTACTAAACATTAAACCTAAACCTAAATGAATAAGTAAAACAACAGCCAACCTGGAAACCCAAACGTTCTTACAAATGGTTAACAATTAAAGAAGCCTTAGACTTAAGACTTAAGAAAGCCCACTAAACACAGAGCAGCCACGTTGCTAAGGTACACAATTTGCTTTTGTCTACTGTTACCCGACAGTTCATCCCTCCTGAAACCTCTTGGACCACTACGATCCAGATGAGACTTTATGTCTCCCGTCTGAGTCCATCTGCACGCTGTACGCATCCCATTGGTCAGAACGCACCGGTAATGGTGGGCGATTATTCTAATTGGCCGCTTTGGCTGTCACTTTAGGCCAACGAGAGGCACGATTGGCTGACGTGCCCGGACTCAAGCAGCAGATTGGTTGCCGTTTCAGCCTGGCTGCAAAGATGACATGCGAGTGGTGCTGATGCTGTGACAATGGGAGTCATCCAGATAAGCAGCATCTGGACCGAGTGCGCTTGAAACACAGCGGCGGCACACACGCGCTTAACTCACTGTAAAGGGACGAGAAAAGCAGCTGGTTAGAACCGCGGGGAGGAACCTCCAGCTGCTGCTCTGAAAGGGTAAGTTTTAGCCTGGAAAACAAGCGGACATGCCCGGGGCGTCCAGTTAGCTGTTTCCGACGTGGGGGGCTGGGGAACGGCTCTCAAGTACGTTGGTGACAAAACTGTAAATCCAGCTGGCTATGTGAAACTGGGTTAGCAATGTTTACCAGTTTACCTGCACCAATCTAAGATGCTTTGCTCTGAACGTATACTGTTACTATTAGTGCAGCGGTTGAAGGAAGACAGCTATGAGTCAACTCATCCCCTTGGTCGACTGCATTGCGGAGGGAGCATGCCCTGCAGAAAAGCTTGTGTCTACTATTCTTCATACAGCCCTGTAAATATGTCTTCAATACGCCAAAAGCTATGACTATTTCATTCGTGCTTTCTCACATACTGAGATTTCATTCTGACACATCATTATTCCCATAGATCCGGTTTAATACATTTGATAGAAAATGTAAATAGTTATATATTTAGATATCAATTAGCGTAAAGATATCCCAGTGTCATCCATAAAACTCTTGTCATTTATTGCAAGGATTTGCACTGATTTGCAGTAAGGTGCTGTGCATGCTGGGATATGAAGTTTAAGCTGCTGTGTGTCTGCTGATAGTGAGAGAGCAGTCTGTGCTTGCACGTTCACTCATGTGTGCCAAAGTACAGTAGACATACAGTATGCTGTACCTATGCATTATAGCCATAGATCTAGGCCTATATGCTGACTCTGGTGAGACAGACACTGTTTCTTGTTGCTGTAAACATGCAATATTTGGCTTCCCTCTGCTTTGTAAAGTCTAGTGATGGGAGCATTCAGCCGCCAGAAGTTTTTCCAGGAGCTTGCACATGGCTGCCTGCTGCCTACAGCTCAGCAGGGCCTGGAGCAGGTATGGCAGCTGCTGGTTATCTGCCTGCTGTGTCGGCTTCTCTGGATGTTGGGTGAGAGTCTTGTTATTTTGTGCACACTCAGTGTTATTCACCTTTAATTTAGCTTGCATCATCATAATCACATGTGCTATACTTTATTTCTTTTTCTTGCTATGTCAGGCCTCCCCTCTTTTGTCAAACACCTGGGCACAGTAGCTGGAGGTTTCTACTGTCTCTACCTGTTCTTTGAGCTTCATATGATCTGGGTTGTCCTCCTCAGCCTTCTCTGCTACCTCTTCCTCTTCCTGTGCCGACACTCTACCATCCGTGGCACCTTCCTCTCCATCACTGTGCTCATCTACCTGCTGCTGGGGTAAGACAGTCCTCTGATAACTGACAGCTCAGCAGCATGCATCACGTCATGTGTTTGAAGTGAACACTTTTCAAAGTCAGCATTGCAGTGAAGTTGAATTTGCAATTAGAACGACATCAGAACTGAAGCTATTATTATCCAATTTTATCAGAGAGCTGCACATGATGGACACCACCAACTGGCACAAGATGAGAGGTAGGCCACGGATCTTTTCTGTAGGCAGCAACATTTGACACATGTCAGATAGATAAAAGCAATACATGTGATTGCTCTTGGTTTACTTTTATATCCAGCATTGATAACACTCTTATGTTGAAATCTAGATACTATTTAAGCGCTGCTGCTGTTGTCCAGGTTCACAGATGGTGGTTGCCATGAAAGCCATCTCTTTGGCCTTCGATTTGGACAGAGGTGTTGTGACCAGTGTACCCTCACCGATTGAGTTCATGGGCTATATTTACTTTGTGGGCACGGTCATCTTTGGTCCCTGGATCAGCTTCAACAGCTACAAAGAAGCTTTAGAAGGACGTAAACTGGTAAGTATGATACAGTATGTCTTAATAAGGATGGAAGAAGGTGGGGGTGAGGATTATTTAAAAGATTTATCCCGAGACGAGCCACTAACTGTTCAAACCTTTGGTTCTTTCTTCTTCTCAGAGCTTTTCATGGCTTTTAAAAGTGTCTGTTAGCTGGGTGAAGAGCCAGATCTGCCTTGTTATTTCCAACTGTGTGGCGTCCTACCTCTTCCCTTATTTCATACCAGTCTACGGAGACAAGCTGCTACGCAGGTGAGGGGAAAATTGAGATACTTGTAAACAAATTTAAAATCCTATTTATTCTCGGGCTTGGATTGGTTTAAGCTCATCTCTTTTCTTTTATTACTTGCTTTGTTTACAGCAAAAAGAGGAGGAAGATCAGGTAATTAAATGTCCACCTCAGTGAACACGCTCAACATTATAGGCATGCCCTCCATATTGTATTCTTTAATGCATGTTTATTTTCTGTTTACCATTTGTGCAACACCTTTACCAGCACGCATTATCCCCCCCCTCTCTGTGCAGCCATGTGTACCCTCATTTACTGTTTCAGCATCTTAAAAATGTGGTGAGACGTAAGTCATCACATGGTGAGTCAATAAAACATTTATAACAATTTAATGTATGATTAACATTAACTTCTACACATTCTCTCTTTATCCTGTTGCTTCTCAGAGGTACGCCGGCAAAGTACGTCTTTTAATTATTTATTCTTTCAATCAATCGAGTTTGATTTAACTTGGAATGTAATATTTGTCTGCTTCTTCTTCTTTTGATGTCACTGCATTAGGTGGTTGTTGGCGTATGAGAACACAATGTCTTTCCACTTCAGCAATTATTTTGTTGGTTATTTGAGTGAGACTACTGCTACTCTGGCTGGGGCAGGCTTCACAGAGGAGAAGGAAAACCTGAAATGGTCAGAGTTGCATGTACAATATAACATAAAGCTTGTTTCTCTTTATTTACATTTTTTAACAAGCCCTCACATCCACCTTTTGTTTTGTAGGGATATGACTGTATCCAAGCCACTGAATATAGAGTTTCCCCGCTCGATGGTGGAGGTGGTAACGTCGTGGAATCTGCCCATGTCTTGCTTTTTGCACACCTGTGAGTTATAATGTTAACTGTGATTGCTTGATGGCAGCAGCTGTTTTTGCTTTTCGTTCTCATTATGTACGACACAATAATGGCTCATTTAAACAGACACTCTCAGGCAAGCTGATGCTCTCATCTCACAGATGTTTTTAAAAGTGCTCTCAAATTTGGGACGTTCTCCGCTATCATGGTGACATATACAGCCAGCACCCTTCTGCATGTGAGTACTATGTGGAAATCTTACATAAGCCAGTGTACCTACTCTGTACTGCTGTGTGTCTGTTTGAACTAGTGGACTGTTTTGATTCTAACTCTTGTGTCTGGTAGGGTTTGAGTTTTCATCTGGGTGCAGTACTAATATCTCTTGGGTTCATCACGTACATTGAGCATGGTGAGAGTCTGCCTAATGTTGTCTCTTTTCCACATTAAAACCTTCCCATTTAGACAAGGTGCTTAGCTTTGCAGTAATAGTTAATTGCAGCTGCTATTACACACTGTTTCTGTTCACTGCAGTGCTTGTAATTTACCTCTTATGGTTGAAAAGGAACTCTTCCTCTGGCTCTTTTTTTTATGCTTTGGTCTTGTTTTGTGTTTCAGTGTTGCGGAAGAGGCTTGCAGCAATTTTTAATGCCTGCGTGCTGTCAAAGAAATGTCAGCCAAACTGTGCTCACCGAAACAAAAAGGTAATATGCACCTTTCTCTTACTTCTCCTTTTCTGAAAGAGGAGCCTTTTATTACCAGTCTTTTAAGATTGTCAGTGGACTCTTTAGGTTTGTGTGAATGTTAAAGAAATAGTAAATATGCTTATTTGCAGAAAGTTAGTTAGCTTGGTACTCGCATGTCTCTGAATATGTATGCTATATGTACACTAAACACGTATGTTAAATATGCGAGCTCAATATGCATGCTAAATATAAAGCTAGAGCCAAGAAACGATTAGCATAGCATAAACACTGGAAGGTGGGGGAAACAGCTAGCTGTAATGATTTTATGGGGTTTAATGTACTGGAGTAATTCTTGGCCGGGTGCTGGGTTAGACTTCCTGGAGTGTCACTGGTAGCCATTTTGTTTTTACCTTTGGACAGAGCCAGGCTAGGAGTTTCCACCTGCTTCAGGTCTTTATACTAAGGTATGCTTACAATCTCTTGGCTCCAGCTTTATATTTAGAGTACAGACATGAGAGTTTAAACTAATAAAAGAAAGCAAATAAGTGTATTTATTTACCAAAATGTTAAACTAGTCCTAAACTAGTCTGTTTAGTTATAGTTAATTACAGTTTTTGTCTTTCTTTGCAATTGCAGAAGTTCAAATACAGCAGCCCCCTTGGTCTGCCTTGCGCTGTCAGTTGATATATTTTGGGAGTTTACTGGCAAGGTGCCCAGAAAAAAATCCCTTATGTTATATTGGTTACACACATCAAGAGCAGCAGGGAAGGGGAATAATGATTTATGCCAAGAAAAGGCAGCCTGCAACATACTGCTGTCCATTCCCATCACAATTTCGACAATGATAAAATGGTGCCCAATGATAAAAGTTCCTTGTTCTTACATGATGCCTTGTCTCACTCTCTCTGCAGGAGCTATGGGTGTATATGATTAACATAGCATTCAGCGCATTGGCAATACTCCACCTGACGTATCTGGGCTCTGTGTTCAACTCCAGTGTGGACTATATGGAGGAGGATGAGGTGAGGTCACAACATGTTTAGAAGAGTATCTGTGACTATGTTTAAACAAGTCAAATTAATTGTATTTATGTATTAATGGGGAAAAGTGAAAGAAACCTCAGAAAGGGCAACAGAGGAGAGATCTGTCTTCTAGGATAGACAAATATGCAATAAATATGAGCAGAATAGACAAACATAAAAATACACCCTGTACTAATAAAATGTACAGGGGACTATGTGATACACTGACATGTGAAATGCAACCTTAGCTGGCGGTATTTAGAGTTCAAAGGACAGAGGTGTACTGTCATATAATTATTTTTTGTTATATAGTTCTAAATCTGTTGAGAAAATAAGAACAAACAAATGTTGAATCCTATTTTCTGTTTAAATGTTTTTATGAGCATTGGGCTTACATAGTATGTATTGCCCTCTACAGGACGATATAACCCATCATACCATTCAGAAGTGGTCAGAGCTGAGCTGGACAAGCCACTGGGTCACATTTGGATGCTGGATACTGTACCGACTCATTCTCTAATGATAAGAGACAGAGAAATAGAGAAAGTGAAGGAAGCAATAATGAGATTTGTAAGGCTGGTTCTCCACTCCTGCACTGTGACTTTATTCTGCATCACATGGAAGAGAACTGAATCAACATGTATACAACAATAAACCAACACACAGTGCTCAGGTTGCGCCGCATGTTGGCTGGGTAATCTATTATTCTAACCTGCTGGGGACTAGTTTTGATATCCATGAAATGATAGCCCACTCCTCCCTCCCTTTCCCCATATCACATCATTTTCATCTGAGCTGCAGTTGTCAAGCCCTTATGATGTGACAGCAGTTACCGATGTCTCACTGTGAGTCAGAATCAATATCTATCAGCATGGTGGAGATCGGCTGCTCCTTTCTGTGGACACACGATAGAGCCCGTTATCTAGGTTTCATCGTCGACTGCAGCAGATGCACTCCTGATGAGGTTTCACCACACCTCAAGTGTTTTACAATCTTATTTTTATGTTTGAAGGCTAAGGCTGCTGATATTCTATGTGGACGTATTATTTTCAACAAATCCCATGAAAAGACCAAAACCAACAATGCGTTAGTCTGTCCCTCTGTGCTCTGACTTCCACTCTTGTGGCTCTCAGCCCCAAATCCATTATATATGCTTACATCTGAATAATTTACTGAAACAGCTAGGCACTGTAGTTTTCAGCAAACTCAAGTTTCTCAAACAACAGTATTCATGCTCTTGTGAGTGTACATTTAGCAGCAGGACCGTGTATGTGGGAATGACTCAAAATAAACTACAGTGCCTACGTTCATTGTAATGAAACATGTCACGAAGTGCAACACTTATTAGTAGAATTAATTCATTGTTGCTTTTGGTGTTTTGTTGGCAATAAGAAAAGTATTGAATATCGCCAGGCTAATCCTGAGCATGTGTATGACAACAAAGGGTTTACTTTTGAATGAAAAAAGCACAGGTTATGGTTACGAGGCAGCAATTATAATGTAGCCAATAATTAGTTTCTCTTTTGTGAATTTTAGATAGAAGAAAATGAATCAGTAAGTCTGTAAATTATTTTTTGTGGTGGATTTTCCTAATGGTGTTTGTACTTTGTTTTGTGTTATTATAATAATTTCCTGACATTCTGTCTAGAAAAGGTCCTATTAGTATTTGTGAACATTTGAAACACTCTTTCATTCTTCAGTATTGAAAATAAAAGTTTAGAATCAGGGTATTCCACATGTGTTACTGGGGAAAAATCTTTAAACTTCTCTGCCAATTTATTATTAGATGAAATGATACAGTAAACTATATTAAATATTTATCCTTAAGAACATATTTTTATTACACTGCTGCTTTTAATGATGCATTTATGTAATTGTAGAAAGAATCAAATGAACATCTGTATGAGGTTGTGGTCACATTTTGTCTATATCTTTCTTATATCTAGAATCAAGGGATTTGCTTCTTGACTAGGATGTAGTGGTTTAGTTTATAGCCTGAATGTTTGTTCATGCCTGAGAGTGCTCAGTCTCTGCAGACGTAGCACCACTCAATCCAACAAGTGTAAGAGAATTTTAAATAGTACTCTGATATTTACGTTATGCCAACTTTTCTCCCTGTAAATGTGAAAGCACTGATACACCTGTGATATTTTTATAAAATTTTACATGAAACCTGGATTGCTGTCTTTGTTTAATTCAGTGTGGAAAAAATATCTGAGAAGATGTGAAATGTCAATATATGAGGTATAAACAAAAGTCAGATACATGGACAGATATAACAAATTGTTGTTTATTTGAATTATTATTTACAAGAAGAATGTATGGACTGATAGTCAATCATGGTATGAGGGTGAGTTAGGGAAGGATAGGAAAGTTTTTTTTGTTTTCTTTTTTAGCTCAGAGCAATTGTCCGGTTTAACCTGAAGTCTGTTTCTGAGCATCCAATAAGCCAGAAGATAGCGTGGGCAAGGGGACAGAAGGGGGAGGAACAGAGGTTGAACAACAGATGGTGATGGATGGAGATCAGGTTCACTTTCTACCTCTGTGAGAGGTGAGCAGATGCTGTATTGAAAGGCCGCACAACAGCCCAGTCTGCAGGCTCATGGGGAAAGTGTGGCGCACTCAGCCCTGTTTGCCCCTGGGGCCGCCATTTTTACGACGGCAGGACCCCAGCAGTGTCTCCAAAGCCATCTTCACAAATGCCTGGAAGTTATTGCTTCTCTCCCTTCGGCTGTCCTGCGAGGGGATGAAACACAGACAGATACCTTCACTGGGGACACAGCAATCACAGCACCTCATTTCCACACTGTGTGCCAGACATAGGGAATATATCCCAAACCACTGACGGCTTGTAACAATCTTGACAACAAAACATTTTTTCTCTACTTGGAAATCGTGTAGTCTGTGCACAGATTTGATTCACTGAGTTAAAATAACGTGCTGGCAAAACGTAGGTTTTATATAAATGTTTACCTCCTTGCTTCTTGTTATCGTCTCCTTTCTGATCACCTTTCTTCGGCTGCTCTTTAGGACTCTGAGGTTGCTGTGAAATTAAAGCCAACATAAATAAAGTGAATAAACAAAAATGTACATATTGAGAAGAAAATCTGGATTTTGACCTAGTGTAGTAACGGTTTTATTACCTTGGTAGCTGACTTCTTGTCCGACTTATTACCTGAAAATAGTGGACATACTCAGTTACTCTCTATTAAAATTAGTCATCTAATCCTTAAATCATTGAACATGTAGCTCTTCTGTTATGCAGATAAATGAAACAAAACTATTTTGTAGACATACATTTTTTTTCACGTTGCTTACCTTTTGTTCCTGGCATTTTGGCTGTGCTCCAGAGTCAGTAGCTTACTGATTTTGAGAATGCAGTGCTTAATGTGGTGTTGAACTCGGTCATTTATGGCCCGTGCTTGTGAATGGCTCTGTCACTGGGGCCCCTTCGAGAAAGAGCACCATGAACAAGCAAAGAGCCCTGTCAGCTGAGCAGCATGCCCCATAGCTCTGCAGGTCTTTGCTGAGCCAGGCGAAACCTCAGAGCTGACCTTGTAATACTGCCATTGTGAAGCCACTGGAACTGTGTGTTCACCTATTGTTCATGACAAGAAAGCGTTTTCATCATGTTACCAGCGATGTGATAGTGTTTGTTTTTGTAAATAGTCTACTAAGTCAGGGAAAACTTTCTGTCACGGTGATCATCCATATTAGACCCTAGATGGAAGATTAGGATTTTGTCCTGAAAAATGAGAAGATTTTGTTGTTAGAAGGTATTACTTTTTAAGAGTTTAACAGTCAAACATTCAGGTAATCTGCTTCATCACGACTAGGTAAGAAGCTGATAGTATAAATTTTCAGGACCTTTTTAAGGAAACCCCCACACATATTACAGTGGGGAAAAATAATGGATAAATATAAGAAGATGCTGTTACACTACACTAAATTAGCAATCAGAGTTGTCAGCATTGTAGGATAATAGCAGGGATCATTTGCCAACCTTTGCATTCTTCATTGTTGTGAACTTCTATAAACGTTAGTAAAATATTGCTGTTATAAACCTATTGATTATTTTGCCCCTTGAGAACACCTGTGGTCCTTAAAGGCACCACTCCTAATATGTAAATGACTTTCTGCATGTGTGTAGGTGGGGTTGGAGGACGGTAAATGGAATGTTGCAAAATTTGTGAAATGTCTCAAATGTGATTTCTGTCTTATTAAACCATGATGTTGTAAATCAAGTACTGTCTATTGTTGGCCGTGACCTGTTGCATTTATGTATCTAATCAAATTGTTCTTCGATCGAACATGAACCATGTAAATACTAAGAATTATCATCCGGACTCATGTAGCTCGACATCAGAAAGTGGGCTGGTTACACCGTGTCATGTGACACGTGACAGAAAAGGCAGCGATGGAGAAAAGCTAAGGAAGGTGAGCCGTTTTTATACGTATTTCTCTGTGTTTCTTTGTTGTATTATTATAATACAGTGGCTAATACTCCGTATACAATTGCTAATTGGCCGGCTATCTATGTATATTGAAGAAAGGATGGACAATAGATGTTAATGCGAGGACATCGCATATGATGTTGTGGCTAACTTGCTAATTGCTAGCTAACGTTAGTTAGCTTTGCGACGTTATCTGTCAGGAAGGCTCGCCTGCTTTTCGTGCTGCTTGCTATTCGCAGGCCAGTACTGTCCTACCGTTCATTCTTTAGCCCCATTTGACTATTTCAGTTCACTTCAACAATTATTTCTTGGTGTCAAACTCGCATAGGAAAACATAGCTCAGTGGCAAGGTATTTCCCTGTGGTGCCATTAGATTCTGTGTCATCACTTGATTCAACGCTGTGGATGGGAGTGTGGGGGTGCTATTTCAGTTCAATAAATGTAACATCCATGTTAGCTAAGCTACATTCTCATACAGTGCATGCCTGTAATGTTTATTAGTGAAAGTAGCAGAAACATATGAAGTGGTTTGTATATTTTCACAGGATTCCTCTCTATCCAGAGTGCTTGTGGAATGGCAGCAGTTTGGCAGCAGGTTTTGGCAGTGGACGCAAGGTTAGACTAAATCATGCTGCATACTTTAATTGTCTTAACTGATGAAGAAGCTATTCAGACGTGTAATTGCTTATAGATCACCTGTTAAGTATTGTGTGTGCTGTATCCCCAGGTACAATGCTTACCGCACGCCTACGTTCCCACAGTTCCGAACTCAGTACATCCGCCGACGCAGCCAGCTGCTCAGAGAGAACGCCAAGTGTGGCTTTGAGCCAGGGCTGCGCAGGCAGTACCTGAAGCTGCGCAGTCAGCTGCTGGCCCTGCGCTACGGGCCCCTGTCTGAGCAGAGCAGCTTCAGGGCGAGCAGTGTGCGCAGCTCCCGCACCACACTGGACCGCATGGAGGTCAGACCCAAAGAAACAAAAAGGGCAGGGAAGGTAGAAGTGAAAGAACAGGAGGGGGCGGGGGTGTTTACTAATTTGGAAAAGGAGATATAAATATATAGAGAGTTGGAATGAAAATATAGGATTCAACATATGAGAGCCATCTGGATGGCTAGACCTTATTTTTCATCAATCAGCAGCATAGCCAAACAACACTTTGGCTGCCAATGCATATTAGCTGAGCAGCTTGGTTGAAATGGCTGGCTTTGCCCATGTATATGAGCAGTGTCATTCACTTAAAAATGCATGGTAATTTCAATAAGTTTTCACTAATTATTGATTGTTATGTGATTATTTGTGTTCACAAGCTCCTTCTTTACATGCACTCACTCCTACGAGGTTCTGTCTCTCCCCACGGCCCTTTCCTCTCCTCTCCTCTCCTCTCCTCTCGACAGGACTTTGAGGAGGACCCCCGAGCCCAAGGGGCTCGTGGTCACCGCCGGTCCGTCAGCAGAGGCTCCTACCAGCTACAAGCCCAGATGAACAGAGCCGTCTATGATGAGAGGTAATCAGAAGAATGCCACACAGAGATCCTCAATTTGCATCCATCATCTTGTCTCTCTGCTTGAGCAATTTAATTCACTTTGATTTATTTCTCCCTTTGAGCGATTACTTTTTGTTGGATTTACTGGCTTTAATTCTGGGTTGGTTGCACTGAGTAATGGTCAGATCTCTCATATTGAGTTGTCAGCTGTAGGCAAGGTTGTGGGGTGTGTTGTATTGATTATATGCTTACATGGTGTTTTTTACTTCTGGCCACAGGCCTCGGGCAGTTTGGTGCCCACCTCAGTGGCAGAGGCCAGTCGTGCCATGGCAGGGGACACAACTTTGAGTGAAAATTATGCTTTCGCTGGCATGCACCACATATTTGACCAACATGTAGACTCTGCTGGTAAGTAAATGTTTTTTATTCATGATCATCCATTTGAATACATTAAGTTTCAACATTTATTTCTTCGTCCTCTTCTTTTTCTTTTAGTTCCGCGGTTGCAGTTTGCCAATGATGACAAGCACCTCCTTGCTTGCTGCTCACTGGATGGCACCCTGTCCATCATGACACTGTCTCCATCTCCTCCCAGTGTTAAGGTGACCCTGAAAGGTCACGGTGGGCCTGTCACGGACTTTGCTTGGTCTCTGAGCAATGACATCATTGTGTCCACATCACTAGATGGGACTCTGCGCATCTGGAACACGGAGGATGGTCGGTGCATCCGAGAGGTCAGAGATCCAGAATCCAGCGAGTTGCTCTGCTGCACCTTTCAACCCATGAATAACAACCTTACTGTGGTGAGTTACATTTGATTTTAATGTAAATTTGTATGTTGATTTAATGTATGTAACTTAATGTAAGACTAGAAAGGAAACTTTTAATAAGCTAATTACCTTCTGTGTCAGAGGGTGAGGTTGCACCATATTTGTGTTACAGTGTTATGCTTCTAATACTTTGAATTGATTATAAAGAATACATTTCTTTATAATGATATAATAAAGAATATTATATATAATAAAGAATACATTTCTTTATAATGTTTAAAATTTTTCATGTCTTTAGATTGAACATTGAAAACTTTTAAGTTGATCAGATTAATTCTCTAGAAGGGTTTGTTAAAGTATGCAACCTGTGAATTGTCAAAAATGGCTGTTAAAAACAAAATGGCCGACTTCCTGTTTGGTTTAAGGCATTGCTCCTGGAGGCTTTTTTGTAGGTCTGGACATGATCTACTACAAAAAAATTTTACAATTCGGTGAGACATGGCCCAGGGGCTGCTCTGTAGGGGGCGCTAGCAAGCCAAAAATGCAATTACTTTGGAAGAAAGAAAGAAAGAATTCCTTCAGCTTCAGTAGGATTCAATAGGGCATGTTCCATGCTCCGTCCTAAATATGCAACACGCTATTATGACATTATTATTATTATTATTATTATTATTATTATTATTATTATTATTATTTATTTCCTTTTCCATCACCTTTACTGTTTTCTTGATATTTAATACTTGAAGGCCAGTCCAATATGGCTGACATATTGCATTCAGAAGTTTGAGAAAGGGTTAAATGAGCCTTAATTTCCATTTCAACATACATAACATGCTGTAAAATGAATTAATTATCATGCGTCTTATTTTACTCAAAACACTCTCATTTGTGTGAGAGATGTATGTTCACAAAACAATAAAGCATGCAGAGGCCAAACCTCCCACTAGGAGCTTTTCAGCTCATTCCCCATTGCTGCATGCATATTCATGCAGACATTGATTAAAATTGTAGAACTGAATGTCATGTTTAGTTACCAAAACATGTGTAAATGTCTTGGATAATTTTGTTTTTACTCTGCTTTGTCAGTGGCAAATACTTTAATTGATGAGCAGAATGTAAAATGAAAGCAAAGTTGTGCGCAGCAGTTCCCTTTACGCCTCATTAAATAAAACAATTCTTTTTAACCAATTGTACCAAAAATAAGTAATAACGTTAGAGTAGAGGAAGAAATGTGTTTCTTTATGGTTTCTACTGGTTTAACTGGTCTGTCTGCCAGAGCAGCCCTGTATTGAAACAAGATAATACGCTTTCTGTTCAATCGTGTCTAGTATTAGACTTCAAAAAAATATTGCATCTTTTACAATTTCAACCTGTGCTTGTGCACCAGCAAAAACTCTACATCCAGTGCTTTTCCCAGTCAGTTTCTCATTGCTGCTCTGTGGAAATAATGAAGATCCTCACTCCCAGTTCTGTGTTGCAGGTGGGAAACAGCAAGCACCACCTGCAGGTGGTGAACATCTCCACTGGGAAGAAGGTGAAGGGGGGCTCCAGCAAGCTGACAGGCCGCGTGCTGTCTCTCTCCTTTGATGCTCCAGGGAGGATTCTTTGGGCTGGTGATGACAGAGGGAGCATCTTCTCCTTCCTCTTTGACATGGCCACAGGTACACTCATAATATTTCCATGGCAGAGGGCAGAGTGTGCAGGGACCGAATCACAAATTCTACAGGCATGTAAACGCCTCACCTTGGGTCGTTGGTTGTTGCTAAGACAGCATTTAGGCTTACCCCTTTTTATTTACAGAGTCCTCTTCTCTCTAGCATGATCTTTTCAACTAACCAATCACCACTCCTAATGCCTCAACCCAACAGCCAATCAGAGGCAGCGTAGGGCGGGTCCTTTTTCTGGTCCCATATACAGTCTATGGCTGAACGCATGAGGACAGCAAAGACCGCCGAACTGTCTGTCTGTCGGAAAGCAAGCCTGGTGTAAGACAGTAGTAAGCTAGCTCACATGTTAACTGTCCTGTCAGATACAGTAATGTTGCTAAGTTTATAACTTTGCCCAGTGTTATTAACCAGTAATGTTAGCTAAGCTAATTGTTCAGAGCAGTGGCAGCAACCAGGATATAAGGTAGGCTAATATCAATAGGATAAAACGTGTCAACATCTGTGTTATTTACACTGGGGATGCTAGGAACATGTCCCCATCACTTTTTGAAAGCGTTTGTTAAAATGCTTTGAAAAATAACTTGCAACATGAAATGGCAAAGAACCAATGAAAGCTTTGATAAAGATTTATTTGAATTTTTAAGTAAGAATAAACAAGCTACTGATTATAGAATGACCCCAAAACGTGCAGCACAGTCAATAACTTTTTGACAAAGTTTCTATTTGGACAAATTTTCCGTTCTCTCTCTGTGAACATGACAAAAGAAGAGGGAAACTAAATCATGCCTGCATGTGTGTTAATTCAGCAGGGATGATTTTACATGAGAAAAGTTGATCTACAGGAGAAACATATGTGAAAGCAACACAGAATGAGAGCTGCACTGCATTAGATTCTGTAATACATATACATTTTGAATTGTCACCCGCCACCTGACGTTTGTGTTTCCCTTTACATAAATAAAAACTATCAAAACTATCTGGGAAATGATGCCCAGACCCCACAACTCATATATTTTAGCTTTGATGATTTCTATTAAATACTGTTAATTTATCCTCACATCTCTTTCTTGTGACACCAGTATGGTGCATCACCACATCTCGTAAGCTAAGTGTATCGTCACAGCCCTAATCTGAGCCTAATCTTAATGTCCCCCCTACTTTTCATCACAAAGTGAGGCCCTTGTGTGTCAGTATCATTCTCTTGTTGCAGTAGACAAATGCATGTTACCTATACAACATGTAAGCTTAGAAAAAGACCTCTGTTACATTCTTTACTCTGCTTGAGTATCCTTCTCACCTTTTTTACCCCTGACCAGTTTGCATGCCTGATTCTAATAATTGTATCATGCTCTGAATGGTGTCACTGTTGTGAGGCAAAGCAGTTGATGTGTCTCTGCCCTCCCCTTTAGGGAAGCTGACCAAAGCCAAGCGCCTGGTGGTGAGCGAAGGCAGCTCCATCTGCAGCATATCTGCTCGGTCGTGGATTAGCCGAGAGGCCAGAGACCCCTCCCTGCTGATCAACGCGTGTGTCAATAAGCTGCTGCTGTACAGGTCAGTCTCTAACGGCATGTCAGTGTTTATTAATAGGGAGTTTTGTCTTGACTCTGCTCAGATATAATTTAAAGCCACCTTCATTGGTGAAGTATGTGAAGATTTAAATTGTCACATTGAATGTGATTGTTTGTGCCACCTTTGCGTTTGGCAGGGTGGTGGACAATGATGGGACACTACAGCTGAAGAGAAGCTTCCCTATCCAGCAGGGTTCCCAGCTTGTTCATAGCATCTTCTGCCCCCTCATGTCTTTCAGACAGGGGGCCTGTGTGGGTAAGAAGTCTCTCAGTGTTCCTGCTGAGATATTTGAATAGAAAATTAGACCACAGTTCGTTAAATGCTGCAGGCTATCCAAGGTGAGGAAAAAAGATATGCAAAAAATAGTATACTGCTGCTTTTGGATAAAAAGAAAAGCCAACATAGCAACCTTTCAGCAAAAAGGTAACCTACCTTGTTAGCTTGTATATATTTTTGAGTGAATTAAATTAGTTTTGTAAAGCATTGTTTTGTACATGAGAGTAGTTATATTTGACACTCTCAACCTCAGAGTTTCACCTTACTTGAATTTCCTCACCTTTTATTATTTCCTAACAGTCAACTGTTTTGGATTTCATTCAAGGCTTGTCAGTGTTTAAATTATCAGGTTTGCGTGTCCAATTAACAGAAGCATCTCACTCATAAAAATACCTTTGAGAATCTTTGGTTAAGAATGTGTTAATTAATTAAGCCACAGATATTTTGCAACGGGGTTGCTTACATTATTTTAATAAAGGACATACACAGAACGACACCTGAGACATCTTTGTGGCAAAACTGGCCTTAAATCTGTATCTCTGGCGCTATTTTTAAATTAATTTTTTCCTGCTAGAAATGTAAAGACTGTATTGTGCATACGTGGTTTTAACAGTGTCTCTTGAGATAGTTTAGTTTACCTATTTTCATTCCAAACCGATTTTTTTTAATAAGCCATCCATCACACTGTGTACATGTGTACATGTGTGCATGTATGTGTACCTATATATCAAATCCACCTTCAACATGTACATAATGAGAATAATAGTTTAGTCTTGCATCGTTTGCACTCTGATCACTGCACTATTTGTCAATATGTCTATATTGTTTTGTTCGTAGTGTGTATATTAGTGTTGTCTATACTGTAGTTTGTGTCTTATTTTATTTTATTATTATTTTATTATTGTGTTATGGTATTTTTGTATGAGTCCTCGTATGTGAACACATACCTGGCAATAAAGCTGATTCTGATTCTGATTAATTGATCTAGTTGTAATTTGTCTTCACCATTTAATTTCTTGATCTCTTGATTTTCCCTCCCATGCAGTGACTGGCAGTGAGGACGCCTGTGTCTACTTCTTTGACGTCGAGCGCAACGCCAAGGCAATAGTGAACAAGTTACAGGGTCACGGGGGACCAGTGCTGGATGTCAGCTTCAACTGTGATGAGAGTTTACTGGCATCTGCCGATTCCACCGGCATGGTCATCATCTGGAGGCGGGAGCAAAAGTGACTGGTCCACCAATAAAATGCTTCCGTCCATTGCAAAAAAAAGGCCTGCCCTGCCGCTCCTTAACCGTCCAATGTATCTGTAGATGTTCACTGGAATGTAACAGGCTGCATTGAACGTTTAATTTAATGATAATCAAGTGCAATCAGATAGAACACCATGCTGTGTAGGTGGTTGGGATATCTTAGAAATTCAAGTGGTTTGGGGGGTGGTGGATTGTGTGTGTTTTGCGCACGTTTGTGTCAGTACTCCTCCAGCTTCAGCTGAGAAATTGCTTTTCAACAAAGAATGAAAGAGCTAGCACTACTCCCATGCATGTGTCATGGCTTACCTCTGAATTGAACGGATATGACTGAATTTATGTGAAGAGGATATAATGTAATCTTCCAGAGGAACCAGATCCAACACTTAGTATCACACAGACAGTCCCTCTGGCATAGATCTAGTTCACTATTTATGTAACTGTTATTCAAGAAGTGTAATCAAGTGTAGTAAAACCGCCTTATTTGCTGTCAGTTCTGCAATTGCCTGTTTGCATTTGAGACCATGTGCATGACATTGAACTCTGAATCAGTCGGTAGGCATATCAATCCCAAAAGGCAAACAAGTGTGTTTTTAACTAAGTGTTTGTACTTTTCTGTCTGTGTGTGTGTTTTCAGTTCACGCTGGTTGAAGATTCATATAATTTATTTAACGCACATACAGAATAAACTACTGTAACTGTCAGCAGTCTTTGTTTATTTTTTCACAAAATATATCTGAAACTATAGATTTTAAAAATGAAAACGGTAATAACAGAAGAGTTTAATGTAGGGTGGTCAAACCAGCAGTGTGGGAGTCTGTTAGTCACTGTGTGGGTCTTCAATATCTACACAAGATTCCCCCTACGTTTTGGTTGTTTTAACATTGTGAATGAGCTTGTTGTCTAAATGTCTTAAAGGCTCTGCAGTTCAACAATATTTTCCATTTTGAGTGTGTTCTAGCTGAGAAAAAATAGTCAATTCCTCTGCCTGTTTGACCATCAATAATGATAATCACATTGATAATGATGTTTTTAGCCATGCTAGCAGCTTGGGTGTATGGATTGCAGCGTCTGTTCGCCTGACAGTCCACCATTTTAGTCTGAAATATCTCAAACACTGTTGGACGTATTTACGTGAGGTTTTATACAGGCATCCATGGTCCCTAGATGATGAATCCTACTGATTTTCATGATCCCCTGACTTCATCAACTGCTACCATGAGACATTTGTGGTTTTGAGTAAAATATCTTGATATAAAATAATCCCCAGGCGAAAATCTAATGTGTCCACTACTTTACTGTGTAATAATAATAATGATAATAATAATACATTTTCATTTGTAATGCACTTCACATTTGAAATAAATATAGTGCTCCAAGGTAAAATCATAAAAGCAGGGTAGAAACATCAATATTAACTACACATTGGAAATGTTGACAAAATTAAATGTTCTGATTTATTTGTTTTTTTATCTGCCTTTTGTTGCAGGTACACAGTTAATAGCCTCTAATTATCATGTAGGTCAGAGGTTCCCAACCTTTTTAGATTGTGATCCCTTTGTAATGTCGTCTTATGACTCCTCACAGTGGTAGTGTTGATATGAATTGTCAAAAGTTCAACGAAAGAGTGATTTTTCCTTTTCCTACTTTGTTTCACTTGAATGCCAAGAGATGAAAGTATCTAATATTTCACAAGAAAAAACTGCAATATCTAAAAAAAATATATATAAATGAATTTTCTTTAGCAGATGTGTCTAGTGACCCCTCGATTATATCTTGGAACCACTGACCCCTCAGTTTTGAATCCGGAGAAGTAGATCAAAACCACACATTCAAGCTACCACACATCAAGAAATGTCTATTTTTTAGGTCTAGACAAACTATAAAAATGATACATTAGTGTTGTATTGACAGACATATGTATCATAGCAATGACATATCCACACTGTTTACACTGTCTCAGTGTCAGGAAGACATTCTTAAATAATTAAAAACTGGAAACAGTTGAAAAAAGTCACAGGGAAGCACAGTGCATAGGAGTCTGTTTCAAACACGTATGATTTATGCAGAAATGCAGCGCCCTT
Source organism: Lepomis macrochirus (assembly GCA_024633595.2). Taxonomy (NCBI): domain Eukaryota; kingdom Metazoa; phylum Chordata; class Actinopteri; order Centrarchiformes; family Centrarchidae; genus Lepomis; species Lepomis macrochirus. The sequence continues at coordinate 23,646,335 of JALXJV020000014.1, read as the reverse complement.
AGACTTAATTGTTTTCCTCTCAAGGTTGGCAAGGCTATTGTGACGTATAATTGTGGCTATGTGGGAGTGAAAGCACAATGGATGGTTGCTGTCTGGTCTGGGAAGGTAAGGACAGGGCTTTGTTTGAGACAGGCAGGATGGGTGCTGAAAAAACACAGGAAATCCTCTCCAAGAGAGCAACACAAAACTTCTCCTGTGTGAACCTGCAGTGCTCTGATAGGACAATGCAACAAGGCCTCTGCACAACTCTGCATCTTCAGAACAGAGAGTGGGCAAGGATAAGTTTCTACAAATGAGTAAGATACCCTTTTTTGTGTATCTTGGAGGGAAGTGGGAAGAAAACTAAAAATAATAATGTGTGAACATCAGTTCTGGTGAGACAGAGAGGCACAGTAGGATACAACCTGTTACACCTGGCTATTTAGAGGATGTTCACACAGTTGATGCTGCTCACTATGGAAACATCTTTTCCATCAGCCACAGTCTGAGCACACAAATAAAGACAATGGAAATTATCTCTCATTCAGATTCAAAATATAGGCTAATTGTTTTTTGAGAGAATACATGTTCATACGATGGTCAGCACTGCTATCTATCATCAGTAGTAATATTTTTTACTTGTAAAATTAACTTTTATCCTTCCTGTTACCATACCACAAGCATATATGTGAGTTTTAAACAGAAGAATTGTTTTTTTCTGGTCTATTGAGAGACTGGACTACGTCTCAAATCCATTTCTCTGTTTACACAAAAGATTCTACAGCTGCCGTATGAAAAGACTGGTACAGAGGAGCATTTATTTTTATTTACATGAATTTGCAGTGACCATTTATGGATTTTGTGTTTTATTAAATGTTTTCATCTCTGTATAGGATGTGGTAAAAAAAAAATCACATTTCAAGGTTCTGTTCATGTTTTGGAGCAAGGCGAATGCTTGTTTTTTAAAGTTTAAATGTTGATGAACTTAACTCATCTTTGGAGGTTGTTCAAAACTGTGCATGTCCTTCAGAGTGTAATATGAGTTCTGTCATTCTTTTGGCTGTTTTTATAACACTTTTCAAGGACGTTCCAATATATTTGTTTTTTGCTTTATTGTTTAAAGCGAGACTAGTTAAATTTTGAAGGTAAAAATACCACAGTCTTCCTCTTACAAGTGAAATGTTGAATTCATAAGAAGAGAATGCATGCTTTGCTCAATTCATTGCAGTCAAGTTTTACTGCTACAGCCACCTGGTCTGGTATGACCAGTAGCTTATAGTGGCTAATGTTAGCAAACTTTAAATAAGTATTGGTTTATACATTGTACAACACTGCTTTGCCATATTCTTGACTTTATGACTCTTATCTATTTCTGATATTGTTTTAACATTTAGCATCTTTTATCTTTTTCATTAATAGCCCTACTGGCCTCTCGTTAGCAAAAGTAACTTGTAATTTACTTTCAGTTTTGTTGCAGGACGCCAGCTTAAGAAACGTACTTGTTGGGTCCAACCAAACCTTTTGTTCTCACACAGTTGTTCTCACAATATTTTTTTTTCAATTATATTTTTGTGTATTTATGCATCGGTCTCCACGGATTTGAAAGGTTGCTACTCGAGTAAGAAATCACAAATCCTTTTGATTCTACATTGGTTGTTTGGTCAGTGCTCAGTGGAGAGGAAAGTGTCAAGATGACTTTTCCATTTCAGGCAGTGAAGTGTGCAAAGCTAGACTGATGTGTTGCAAATGTACTTTTTTTGGTATATGTATACAGGATGTAATATTTGCTATATACACTGTAAAGTGGCCTTTTTCCTGTGAAGTGTTCTCCACAGGGATCCAGACATGTCAACATCCAGGCAGGTCATGACTCAGAATGCATCAAAAGTAGAGTCTTTATTGATGAGTGGGCAAAAGAACCACCTCAGTTAAACTGTACAGTTACAGAATATCATCTCGCGAAGGAATGCCAGACGTAAAAATTATGGACCTCAGTTCACTTTTCACTTCGTCTTTCCATATCAACATCTGTACAAGTTGTAATCCACAGTCTTGAATCTATGAAATGCAGTGGAATGCATGCTAATACAGTATGCTGTGCGAGTGTCCACATTTAGAAAATTGACTGCACAAATATATCTATGCCTAACATACTGTAGGTCTGACATTTGTGTTACATGAATCTTAATTTGGATAGACAACTTAATGTAGTGTAAGCTGGTTTCCATACACCAATCATTTCTGGGGTCATATCCAGTCTAAAGTGTTTTGATTTTGAACTTCCTGTGATCCAGGACACTTGAATCGTGACATTTATGTTCAGGGGAAATGTAAGTGGGCCTGGTAACATTCAAGTTTCCTTCACATTAAGTGCCATTTCATCATTTCTTCTTTTTTTGTATTCTGGTGAGAGCATAACAGTACTTTAAAAACATTCCCAAGACCGTCATTTGCAAATAAATGTTCATTTGCTAATGATTTTTTAAAACGACGTAATTTACATCATCATTCAAGTCATTAAATCCTATGGCCTGTTTGCAATGTACAAGTGTTGTTTTCTAATTATGTCCCCGTTTTCATTATCCATCTACAGACTACATTTTCAGTCACGGAAATCCATTTAAAGGATACATTTCCATATGACGATTGTTCAATTTTGAATGATTTTGAGACACCAAGATGAGGCTGCTTTCATACTGACTCGATATTACTGGAACCTATTCTATCATCATTATTTCTCTCATCTTTTATCCTCCCTCCTTTCTTCTCTTTCCACCTCTTCCTCTCACACACACACATACACACAATTGCTATATAAAAACACAAAAGCAGGAATGTACATTCCTGTACAGTCTATACAATATGAAATCAAGTCATATTTCAAAATAGTGTCATCTGCTTAACATGTATAGTTTACAAATAAAGGAAAACAGGCAATTTTTATGATACAAAGAAACCTGACACGCCCTAAATCAAGTCCAGAAAATCAAGCATGTTAGGGGCTTCTTGGGTTCACAACAGCTATTTAAATGTATCCAAGGTTATTGGGTCCATTCGATATTCTGCAGTCTCCTTTGAATTACATGAAAAGGCGTCCAGGGTGTTCTATCAGTCCATTCAGACCCTTTGAGTTCCTTGATGTGTTTCAGAGTTAGTAACGCTCTGATCAACACTTTCTATTCACAGTCTAGAGCACACTTCTTCAAGGATTTCAACCCTCTGTGTGTCTGTTTTGTGCCTCATGTGACACAGAAACAAATTCTCAGTTGAAAGCTCTGGGGCGTGTCCCACTGAAATAAGGCAACATTATTTTAAAATGGCATCTGTCACACTTAATTGGAGTGGTGATTGTTGTGATCTTTCCTACATATTAATCATACAGTACATCATCAGAAATACAAACCATGAACGTGTTACTGGGGTGTTTCTATTTCCCTGTTCAAACATTGGCACATCTGATCTGACACATTTATTCAAATATCAACATTCTTAATGAAATAGCACTGTGCCTGCATTTGTTGGCAAAAATTTGATTTTGTTGTGCAAAACAACAAAACAGACACTTAACCAAGGTGCATTACATCACTCCTATTCTCCAAATTTTCCGTCAAAACCTGAAACATTCTCTTCATTAAGCTCATATCTTATCACATAATGCAGTAGGCCTCATCCTGGGGCAGGTGTTGTTTAGTCCTCCAGTAGGTGGGCAGGTGAGCCCTCAGCACTTTCCTTAGGTCCTCGTTAAGCAGGAGACAAAAGATGGGGTTGACCCCGGCTTGGGCAAAGCTCATCCACACTGTGATGGAAAGGTACTTGTGAGGGATGGTGCAGGACTTGACGAACACCCTCCAGAAGCACGCCACAATATAGGGAGCCCAGAGGACCAAGAAGAGCAGGGTGATGGTGTAAAACATCCTGCCCAGCCTCCTCTCTGATCTCACCTCTTCCATCCCAAGCAGCCGCCGGTGTTGATTGTGTAAATTTTGCCTGATGCCCAACAGAGTGGGTGGCATGGGACCACGACCGAATCCCGCAATCCAGTTAGCTGCAGCTTGACCTGTGGCTCCAGGACCGTGGAAGGTCCAGTTCTGGCTGATAGCTGGCACTAGCTGGACAGGTTTCATCTTCCGGTGCCTGTACTCAAACAGCAGCAGCTTGGCGTAGAAACCGTGGGTGGCCAAGACCACCACAGCCAGCATGAGCATGAAGCCTAGGGTGTCGTTGGTCTTCAGGTAGCGGTGTTCAAAAATGCACTGATCCTCATCACGGATGAACTTGTATGTCCCCACATCAAAGACAGGTGGGAACGCCATGGCAACGGCCAGAGTCCACACCATGCAAATGATGGCGGCACAGGTCCAGATGGTCATGCGTTTGGCGTAGAATCGGTGGTGGGCAATGGCAAGGTAGCGGGTGACAGCCACGCAAAACAGCATGAAGGCAGCGTGAAAACAAAACAGCACAGCCATAAAAGCCACAACTTTACAACTCAAGGCACTGTAAGTCCAGACCGAGCTGTTGTGGACGGAAACCAGCACAAAGGGGAAGCAGGCAGCAGAGCGAACTGCATCGGCCAGGCACAGGTCCAGGAGAAAGAAGTACGGAGCCTTGTGAAGTGTCCTGTCTCGTAGAACCAGTAGGGAGACCAAGAGGTTGCCTACAAGGCTGACACAGATGATCAAACCCAAGAAGACCAGCTTAAAGTAGGCAGACACATCTGTGGCAGAGATTCCTTCACCGTTGCTGTTACTGCTGCTGCTGCTGCTGCTGCTGCTACTGCCACCTCTTGCCAGTCCGCTCTGCGAAGCCAGCACAGCCAGCAAACTGCCGGGGCCATCGATGGCAAAGCTCTGGTTAGACATTCTATCACCTTCCACAAGAGCCTTCCTGGTTCGGGCCCTTTATAAACACTACTGATATTCCTACAGCCGTCTTCTCCTACGGCTCTCTCGTCTTTACAAGGAGAGGCCGTAAGGATCTTTTCTACATGACAGACTCATCTTTCCTCTTTGTCCACAACCTCACCACCTGCGAACAAAGACACATATTTTTGGAGAATGAAAAACAAGATGTCTGACATGTTTTTTAGGTCTAAAACAGTCCACGAAACGGAAACAAACCTTACATTTAGCAGGATTGATATAGAAGAGCTGTGTTGGGCAACACACTGGAAATCTCTGCCTTCCTGTTTCTCTATGGCTGGGATCAGATCAGCAGCTCTACAGCATGCCAGCTCCTTGGCTCTCTCAGTAATTACCTTGCCCGTTGCTAAGATACAACAGCTCACATACTTTGTGCAAGTGTGGGTGTTTGAGTGAATGCATGGGGGTGTACAGGGGGATGGAGCAGACACAGTACAACCAACACTGGGCATGTCCAACAAACAGAGATGTTGTAAATGAGCAAAGACGATTTTATGGTTTCTCTCTGCAGCTCTGTGCATGTGTATGTGCATGACAGTCAGTTAAAGGGCAGAAGGTGTAATCTGTACTATTCACAGCACATAACAAATGTGAGACTATAATGGAGCAGAGCAAGCAGCCATTTGTTTTTTTTACCGTAGGCCTATGTGTGAAATGTGGATTTTTACTCAACAGGAGGAGAAAGTTATCATTGTGACTGTCATAGTAAGGCCTCTGTATTTTAGCAAGGAGCCAAAAAAGCCTGTGTTAAAGAAGACATGATTAAAAACATGAAAATTCAATAAAAAAATACCAAAACTAATTGAATCAAGATGCAGCCTCCCTTTAAAAGAAACCCATTATAGGTATGAGGTGATAATAAACATAGCTGTGCTTGTCTGGGTGGGCCTTGTCTATGTAGGCCATGAAACATAATATGATTTGCTGTAACTGTAGACTTAATATTCCCATACATAGCAGCCCTCTGCCACCATGATAAATACCATTTCACCTGATTAGATGGCTGCCATGTCAGCTAGGCCTAAAACACAGACTGTAGTGAAAAACAGATGAACAGGTGTCAAAATCACCTCTGCTGTGTGCGTGTGTGTGTTGTGTGTGCGTGCGTGCGTGTGTGTGGAAGAGAAAGAGAGAGAGAGATGACAACCTACCTTTCATCCCCTCATTATTTTGGGATCTGTTCTTCTCTCACGGCAACAGCAAAAAAATGATCCCAGTCGCTTTGTTTCACTGTTTGTTAAATCGAGAGAAAAACACATAATAAAGCCTCATGCTCTTGCTGTGCTCTCGGGCTCAAACAACACCTGTTATGCATAAATCCATCGCTAGGAAAATCGAATTGAGCAACATATAATAAACATAAGACGGCAGAGGCTATCTAATAATCAACAGCTGATCAAACAGTCCAGGATGAGGACTCTGCTGCTAAGCCATATATAAGAGATATGTATAAAAATATCCACTGCCACCCTTTTACAGTTTCATAGAGAGGAATGTGTTCATTTGGTCTGTGTCTGAATAGCATCCGAGAAAACAGATTTTATGTTGCATCACGTCGAAGATAGATTTCCAGAAGGCTAGAAACAAACGCGATAAAAAATATCTTGTTCTGTTCATATATCCAAAATGATGTCAGATTTGCAATGGTTATAATAACACACCCACAAACGTTAGAGAGGAAAAAAAGATCGCGCATCCCCTAAATGAATCGTCTTGGCATGTATATTGGCTAGTGGCACCAGAACAATTAGTCCACACAGAAAACAGCCTCGATACGTCTCTCTTTCCCATCTTTCAGTCAAAACAAAAAAAGGCGATGTATTTACCCTGAACTGTTAATATGCAGTCTTTGTTTTGCTGTCCAGCGAAGGTGGACTACATCTCAATAGTCCACAATAAAAGCCTCCGTGACAGAAGAGATACATTTCTGACAAATCCAGCGATGTCACGAGGAAATTCACATCACCAATGCTGTCGAAATCACGATTAATAAAAAAAAACAAATAAACGGGAAAAACAAAAACAACGCGGCTGGATTAGGCGAATTATTCCTGAATAATCCCAATTATGGCTGCTTGCAAGAAGGCAGCTCGCACATTCGCGGAAACCGTCGGTTTTATTCGGCGAGAGAGAGAGAAAGAGAGAGAGAGGCGGACCTGTGCAGTATTGTGGGCCATAACTTGAAAGTGATGTTTTATTCTAACCGTTTCTCTCAGGCAACATGTATGACGCGTCTGCTTTATCCAGCGAGGAGCTCCAGCTGTCAACAAACTATGTTTTTCATTGGTCTCCTGCCCTTGGTGACAGACTGGGCTGACTGGACCCCATTATGATCCAGACAGGCCCACCAGGGCAGTAGCAAGGGATTCTGGGTCCTCTGGAAGGATATTGGACCTCCTTTTCAGGATAAAATAATAAAACTTGAATTTTCATGAAACTAAAACAGCATCCCAACCATCACCCCACACAAAACAGTGTGAAAAGTGTTTTCATTTTCCATTTTCTAGTGCTGCTTTATAGTTTCATGTTTGTGATTTGCAACATCTGTAACACAGATTGCTTGTAAATTCTAATATTATAGGCCTTAATGTTACCTCACGCTTTCATTCACATTGCTCCATCAGTTTTTCATCTTTTATCCATTTTCTCACATTTTGTACCTGCTGGGGTGTGGCTCTAAGGATTGCAATGTTGTTCAGTTGGTTCCCCAGAAGATGAATCCTAAATATTTTGGTAATTCTCTGGGCCTAAGTAGGCTACAGCCTCACAGAGCTGCTATCATAGTTGTCAAAGACTTATTATTTTAATATATATGTCTAAACTATATACTGTATTAATTATATTCTTTACAATTATTTCTCTACATATTAAGTATTTTGGATAAAGGCCTACATTTTTTCATCAGAATTTATTACGTTTCAGTCTTATACCCTAGAGATGGACATCTTGTAAATCACAAACCTCTTACTGGCTGATTCACCCTCACCCCTAGTGGCCTTTTACAAAGTTAGTTTTATTCTGGGTGTCATTACGCCTGTCACAGCACAGAGGTGATAGGATATGGGGGATGTAACTAAGTCCCATCGGGTGGAAAGGAGCAAGGATGAAGACCACAAGACCAACAGGACACCACAAAAGTGTTATACACAATATTGATGTATACACCACAAGTCTTATGATTCTTCGACTTAAAGTCCAAAATCAGGCATTTGAGAAAGAGCAATAACTACATTTAAGTAAACTCAATAGTAAACATGTATGCCCTTGCCACTCACAAGATGACTTGTCTGATAAGCAGTAGGTCTACATTTACCTTTGATTTCAAAATTCTGTGGACTTAACAGTTCAGTTTGGGCTAATTGATGGCTGTGATGGACAACATAAAGTCAACAAACATCTGTGGACCATGGGTGCTTATTCTCTCTGAGTACAACTGTTTTAACTGTGTCTGGTAATGAAATAGCTTAGTTAGACCACATTAAACTTATCCTCAGAGTGATATCACATTGGGTAAAACAGCAAGAAAGAGTAAGAAAATTAAACTGCTGTTTGGTAATAATGTCACAACACTCACCGAACCGCTTTTGAAATCACTGCTTAAAAAGGCATTACTTATTTCAAAGTGACTGTCTGTTGTAGAATTCACACTGATTATCCTCCTTGGGTCAGTTTTAAGTCTGCTTAAATTTTTAATGCTCTCCACACTCAAGCTATATGTGACCACCACACAAATGAATCACTCCCACCACTTTTTTTCTGCACAAGTCTATGAAATGCAAGTGTGCTCTGATTAATAATCTAGTTTTAAGGCCAAAGACATAATCCCCATAATCCAAAGGATACCTGACATCCATGTACATTTGTGGATTTAAAGTTAATAAAGTTAATACAAGATACAGTAGGTTAATTCAGCAGTAAAACACTGAAATAGTTTTTTATAATTCTAAATGGCTCCCTTGGTCAAAGAATAAAGATGTCTTAAAGATATAAGTGCATCATGACTGTAATCAGCAATGGCCTATGATATATCATCAGGTGGTATCTGAGGAGGTTTCCTGAGACCTGTTAGCCTTTGAACACTAATCTCATCTTACAATGGCCAGTGTGCGCTGTACTCTAGCATAACACCATGACCTCAGTGCAATGCATGACCTTTGGCTTCTATCTGCAGCTCAGGTTGCAGCCTGTGTATTTCCACTTCAAGCAAAGCCGAATGTGTTCCAGAGACAGAGGCGCTAAAGGCTCTGATGTTATTTTAGTGGTGTGTCACTCAGTCTCTCCAAAATGTCATTACTGTGCATGAAACTGTCATGCACACATTATGTCTACATAGTGGATGGAAAAAAGAAGAAATAACCAGAAATAGCAGTGCAGGGTATAAGACTATGTTTAATGGAAATACACTGCAAAACCGTTCATCACTTCAAACACGTCATTCAGTGCTTCAGCCTATCTGTGAGGTTGTCAAAATAGTGCTACAAAATGTGCTGTGCAACAACAATATGGGTTTACTAGCAAGAATCAACAGGAAGACTTATGTGCAATAGTGAGGAGACACTGAAAAGGCTGGTGTTTTCTAACAGTAAATATCACTTTCATGTGTCACACTGGACATTTTTCTACTTGATTTGTGCCTCAAGCAGCATCCATTTCAAACAGATGTTTGCTAAAGGGCATTAAGGCAAAATACTTTGTCTCTTTAGTGTCCCACTTTGGTAATGTTTTTTCCCTATTAAAGACATAATAGCATGTGGAATTCACAAAAGTTAAAATCACGGCAGTGTGGTTAGACAACAACCATAGCTACAATGACAACAAAAAATAAACTGCATAATAGTACTGATTAGATAAATCAGAATATAACCCCATATACACTATCTCCACATGACAAGAAAAAAGTAATTAAAGACCACCTACAAAAAATAGCTGATAATATGCTGTGCTTTAGTATTAAGAGTGACAATGTTGCTGTTGACTACTATTGTATAACTTAGCACTTATTTGACAGAATGCATGAAATATGTGGATAATTACTTTCTCCTTGCATTAGACTTTGCATGGAAGTACACATAAGTTTTACACATTACATCTTTCATTTGAAGAAAATGTATATTAATCTAAAAATCCATCACATAGTAATACCAACTTCAACAGGACACTGTGTATTTTTTTTAACTTGATGTCTTATTTTTGAATCATGAAAAGGCACTTAACTTGAAAACAGATCAGAGTAAACTTCGTAATCACAAACGGTGCAAGACGAAAAGTAGTCCCATGATGAAGAGGGCGGTGGGTTCCTGTAACACTATCGAGAGGGAGACAACTCCACTCAGAAAGACAATGGATGGCATCAGATTCCTGTTTATGTCATGCTCAGACTGGAGCTCGGACATCTCTGACAACGTGTTTGGTAGATTTTCTAATAATGTGTCTGGGGAAATCTGAGGAGCATCTTCCTTCTCTTCACAGGCTGAGACAAACTGAAGAGCTAAGTTTGGGCTCACCTCAGTGACACCTGTATTTCCCGAGGGGTTCTCTGTGAGTTCAGGTGATTTAGGAGCTTCACCTTTTGCTCCCAGAGATGCCTGACTCTTTGCCACAGGAGTAAAGAGTGCGGGAGTACTGCCTTCATGGTGTGCTGCAGACGGGGTGGAACCTTCTGATAATCCTGCAACAAATTCCCTCAATCCCACTGCAACCTCTCGATCAAAGGCCTGAGTCACACTGGGAGCAGAGATGCACTCAGCAGGCAGTTCAGGACAAGGACGACTGGCTGGGCTGTCGGTCAATCCGTCCTCTCCTGCTGTTGGCCACAGAATCGCCTCTGTGGTAGGAAGATGCATGCATGAGGCCTCTGAGGGAGGGATTTCCTCTTCACCAGCCTGGGAGCTGTCTGATCTCGGCCTTGACTCTTGTTGTAGAGAAGAAGTTGAAACAGGCAGCAGTGTAGAGAATCTACTGTCTATGGTCTGCTCTGACGTTTGGTTGCCTAATTCACAGTGGAGTCTGGGTAAAGGCTGTGTTGATTCGCTGGCACAGAGTACAAATGATGAATTAGTCTGAAGTGCGGTTTCGGAAGACATACAAGGGAATTGTTCACCTGGGGATACAGTGTGAGCGGACGGTGTGCCATCAACAGATGGAAGCTCTTGGTTGGGTGGGACAGAGAGACCAGATGGGTGAACTGCAATCTGTTAAAGTAAAACAGTGACACAACAGTGACAGCTAGGAGAGCAGAAAGACAAAGGGGAACGATTTTTATTCCATATTTACATCCTTGCACACGTAGACAAGAAAAGCATTTTATTGCTAATGCTTTTCTGTGAGATGGAGCCCATGCTGACATTGTAATAGTGAGGAAATGCAAACATGGAGCAGTATAATTGGATTGACTGACATCTTTCAAAATGGCTTGCAAAAAATATACATTATTTGACTTTCCTCATCAGAATGGAACAGTAAATAGATAGTCTAAAGATACTTACATATAGCCATCCAAGGAAGAAGAAAATTAGATCAATGCAATTTTTCACAATTATATTATCCTTAAGTTTATCCAGTGTACATATTTCCACATATCATTGTTTGTCCATTGAACACCAAGAACTGGAACTGCCGCCGTCTCCCTTATTTTCATTTTCACTTGATTTTGTTAAAAAAGAAAAATAGGTAACAATCTAGAAAAGAGCTTTGCCAGCTATGAGGCTGCTGTGACAAACACCCAAGGTCAGAGATGAAATCATAACACTGTAAAACCAAAAGGCAGATAACAAAAACAGCACCCAGAAGAACAAGTGCAACAGCAAGGCACATAAAACACAAATAACAGAAGGGTCAAGATAGAGCCCATGTTAGATATAGATGAATATGTTAAGACTTAACATCAAGTTTTTCTCATGTTTCCAGATGACAATCCAGCTGTGACTTGGTATCCTTTATGAGGATAAAACATCACATAACTACAACACTGAGCAAAACATACAGGTATAATTTTATATGTTACAAGTTTTGTTATCTGAATTTTGTGCTTGAACTTATGCTAAATACTTATTATAAATAAGTTTTCAGCTTGAGAGCGCTTTGTGTCAGTCTCAGAGAGAAATCTAATAAGAAAATACTTTATAGCAACACAAAATGAGTAAAACGCTAAAGGTCAATCAAACTCTTGCACACAACTGAATGCTCAGCATGTGAATCATAAATGATTCTGGCAATTACACTGATATTTAACTTGAAAATTATGACACCAAACTTGGAGAATGAATTTCTCATGAATGATAAAATTTGAATGTCCAACCCCTAAATTCCCCTGAATTAGATTCTCCGAATATACTGGATGACGTGTGGAGTAAGGAAAACATTTACCGATTGGAAGACGCTGATGTTCACACAGTAGTTGACTGGTTGACCTTTCATTTTAATGCTCCGCCAAAGGGGGACAACATGCATGTGAATACTGATGTAAAACAAGCATCAGGATGGGCTGGATGAGTACATGCCTTACAGATTTACTGTACTGTTAGGAGGTGAAATGTTATAATTATTTCTCACTGAGCTATCTAAGGTACTTTAATCAGTGTTAATGCCAACAAAATGTAACTTCCCCTTCTTTTGAAATACAAATTTCTACACTTCCGATATGTTTTATATATAGAACTGTTCCAAAATCAACTTTTGCTTACAGAAATGCTAATGTGAGCCCCGTGATAATCCTAGTTTTAAGCAGATCAATAGTTCTCTCTTTCACAATTTTACACTTTTTTTCTCCTTCATTGTATGTACCATGAATTTATTCAAATATGGCAACTCTACATTTAAAGGCATATTTTGTCATTTTGAGAAATATGATTACTTGACAGTTGATAGTTACTTGATAGTTAGATGAGAAGTTTGATACCACTCCGATACTGTTTATTAAATAGGCGATGGTTAGCATAGCTTAGCAAAAAACTGAAAAAAGAAGACTATCGATCTTCTCATTTAACTCTCAGCGAGAAAGCAAATAAGCACATTTCTCAAATTATCGGACTATTAGCACCAGGGTCAACACTATACAACACTGTGTGTATGGGCTAAAACGAATTTCAGCAACATTACAAACACCTTGAAAACGACCCATTAATAATCACAATAATGTACACATACAGGGTATTAGACGTGATCACGCATGGTGTTAATATGAGTGTTCTGAATAGGGCTGGACGGTATGACCTTAAACAAAATCATGATGAATTGAACATTTTATCTTGATTACTGAACTAATGAATGATAATTTTCTTTAGTTTTTTTTGCACTCATCGTTCACTAACAAGGTTTGTACTATAAATATGCTGAACTATTAAAGGTGGGATCTTTTTTTCAGTTTACAAATGTCATAAATCGATTTTCTCAATGTTAATGCTGACGGAACCCAAAAGGCGGACCTCAGAAGTACAACGCAAAACAATCTGTGGTGTGCACATTATAACAGATATAACAGAGACATGTTGCCTTATATTCAGCGCTTTGCCTCTGCTAAATGAATGGCTACTAAAATTTCACATCATTAATATCAATGCGCAACTAATGATTTTCACTTGCACACTGTGCGAGCACAGCAACACTCAATGCTTGGCTAGCTTCCTCACCTCATTCTTCAAAGGACATCTATGTGACAGGTGCTGTTATAAGAGCAGTGAAGTTAATTAGGTCTTGAAGGCAGTGCAATGTGTGTGCTGTGAGAGTGTGTGGGTGAGTTAATGAGAGAGCGAGTGGTAGAAAGTAACGCTGTATGTATGTTTATAAGGGAAAAGCACATGAACACACACACACTGGGGGAAATATTAAGAGGATTAAAAAACAAAATAACCAACATGGGAAAATTACGTTGGTTAGGGGTTCTGAATATCAGTTTCGATCCCTTTTCGATTAATCGTCCAGCCCTAGTTCTGAATCACTTAAAAGTGAAAAAGACAAGAATTCAAATAAAATGGTGCAAAAACATAGACAGCATGCATGAAGAAATGACTACAATAAGAAGCCAACATGGAAAAGAACATACAGTACTCGTGCTACAGTGCTGAGAAGCGAGACATTACCTAAGGTGCTGCTGAAGCTTCAATGAGCTGTGAACAATATAAACAACCAAGCCAATGATGATAAGCTTTAAAAGTTGAATTGAAATGTTTGTTATGTTTTATTAGACATGACTCACATAAAGGAATAAAGCACTTAGCTTGCTTACCTGTTAAATGGGAATGTGTCAACAACTGCATGCAAATCAAGATAATTTGAACTTAATGCGATAAGTGATTTGTTACATGTGGGTCCTCTGTTGGAAAGTAAATAATGTGATGGACTATTTTTGTCTTTTGCCGGTCATAGAAAGATCATAATGAAAATAACCCAGATGAACTCTCCTTAGTTAATAATTTCTTTCATTAAAAGCGTTAACTTTTTTTCCAATTCTTCTAACTTTACCCTTACCTCTATGTCAATCTCCGGCTGTATGATCACCGGGCACATGGCAGTAGGTCTGTCAAGTCCAGAGCTGGAGGTCCCTGCTTTTTCTGCTGATGTAAAAGAGTTAATTATGATAATAATTATGCTGTGGGTGCCTGATTAGTCTGAATAGAGAAAAAGCAATAACTTTGTTTAATCAACATTTTTTATCTACAGTATAAGTAATAAAAGGGGCATTCCACCGATGAAAACATGTGTCCGATGTCTTCTCACATAAATGACTCTGTCTATGCAATACCAGCATCCATTATATTACTGTTTAATTACTTTTGTCTTCCAGTGAATTGATTTGTCAATAATGACAACAGCATTCATACTGTACCTTCTACCAGTTCCTGGTCATCCTCTGAATCAAAAGCATCATTCATACTGAAAGAAAAGAGAGACATTTGGGTGGTAAGACAATATAAAAACAAGACAAAACTATTTTCTGGTACACTCTTTAAAACACACAGCCAAATGTCTACATAACCTTACACATAGATGTAGTGCCTAGAAAACAACTTTGTTTTAATTCAAACAAAAAGCCTGATAATAATTATGCAAATACACAGTGTATAGAGTCATCTTTATACAGTGTCATACTGGTTGACCAGTATGACACTGTATAAAGATGCAGTAGTTGAGACCTTTAAAATAAAAAAATATCCTCAGTTTGCAGCTCAGGATGGACAGCGAGACAAAAAAATGTCCATTTGTGTACACGACTTTATAGAAATACAGCATTGTTCCTGCTTTCGCCTCAGTATTCACTGTCAGCTATATTGCATTAATGTGTGATATCTATATTTACCTGAGGTGAATACACTTCAGTTAATGTATACTAAACCAGCGGTATGTGTAACCTACTGTACGCATAATTGATGTTAACAAGTAATACATTCTAGCATCTAGGCTTGTGCCATAGTAACTTTTCCTCCCACTGGCTGCCTTGTTAATGCGTTAAAATCCAATTATCAGTGAACTTCAAAGCACCAAATGAATCTATAATGGTTGCTATGGTGGGTCTGCCAGTACAGTTTCTGCTCCCTAAGCTCCTCCTTTTCAATCAGTGACTCATCCATCCCTAACAACCCATCTGGCCCCTTCCTACTTTCAAACAGCTACAGTAGAGAAGACCTACATGACAACTACATCAGTTTATATCCTGTCTGCTCCTTTTATGGGCCCTTATAAGCTTAGGGGATCTTTCCCTGTGTCTCCATCACTGTGAGATTCATCACGCTCTTTCACGTTGATCTAACAATACACCAGGCATTGAAATTGTCCTCTCAGGGATTAGTTGACTTTATGGAGTAAAAAAGGAAGAGAAGGGGTCTGTCTCTGACTACAGTCTCTGATTACATGAGGGAAAGACGCCAATCCGTTCCTCTGAAATTGCTCTGCTCCCCAATGACTCTGATAGAAAAGGTCAGAGGTAAATTTATTGCAGGGAAACGTCAGGCCTGAAAACGACACCTGCCCTTTGCCTATTTAGATCACCCTCACAACACTGGAGGATTGGCATTCTGGTGAGGGGTGGGAGGTGGGGGGCTGGCCGGAGGTGGTAGCCTACTCCCTTGAAAACTCTTTCTATCTTTCGGTGCACAGTGAAGACACCAGAGTGTAATGAGTCAGATCAGTCATAAACAAGTATGAACACTTAACTTCATTAAGTTAAGTGTTCATACTTGATAGGTCGGTTCTCGCTTTCGATACTTTGCCTCCTCTTCTTCCCACCTTGCACTATCCTCTTAAGGGGAAGTTACCCAACTTTGATACTTTGCTCTCATTATGCAACAGACTGCGTAACTGTGTTTATTAACATCCTGCTTAGTTCTTGCCATGCTGAACATAGTCTTTCCAGGCAAAACTACTGAATAAAGCTGAACACCCACTGCACAAAACCTCAAAGGGAATTAGTAGGCAATTGGAGCTCTGCAGCTGTTGCACAACCCCAAAGCTCTTATGACTTGGTTTACAGCTATCTCTTTATGATTTGATGGCTCATATGGCTAATACGCTAAAGTAAGGCAATTTATTGGTTACCTGGTTCTTAAAGTTTTCAGGAATGATTGTGCCTTTGAGCATCTTAATTTTCCCTCTGATTAGAAGGTTGCACCTTTGCCACCCCTTAAAGCAGATTGAGGTTTTACCTATAATGAACAGTGAGCAAGCAGAGCAATCTGTTGAGGTCAGAGGGCAAAGGAATATTGGGCAGACACTAGCCAAAATATTGCACAAATGGTCTGTTACATTTGTTTCGCTTGATCTGTGTCTGACAAATGAAAGCACACGTGACAGGGGATTTACCTGTAAGCTTTTGGAGGCTTCAGGATACCTCTTTTTTGTTGCATGTCGATGTTTGTCTGAACTGAATCATCTTCACAGGACAGGTGCAGAGTTACCACATAATTCATAGAAGAGTTATTAGCCCAGTAATCCCCATCAGAGGTTTCATAGCGAATAACAAACTCAATGCGAGAGCCATGTGTGATATAAGGTGGTGCAAAAGACAGCTTGAAGGAGAACTGGTCTGTGTCCCCATCATGGGATCCCTGGACATACTCTGCTGGTTGATCATAGTAAGTAGCCCAGTTGTCCATGGTCGATCTGATATAAACTGCTTTGTGGAAGGAGATGTTCAGGACTCGTATTACCCCAGTGAATGCAAGTGGCTCATTCTCTACTGGAGACATCTGCTCAACCTCCACTTTATGAGTGCGCACAGCCTGCAGCAGGGCACTCTCTGTGGGCACGTTAAACTCTGGGTGCACCTGATAGGTCGGTTCTCGCTTTCGATACTTTGCCTCCTCTTCTTCCCACCTTGCACTATCCTCTTCCTCGTCCGAATCAAAAGCAACAAATTCCTTCACATCCACCAGATCCCCACCTGTTGTATCGGCGAACGACACTCTCTTTATGTTAGATAGCGCCAAGTGGATCCGCAGATACTCAGCAGTCTCATCGTAGATGGACGGGCCTCGCTTTCTGGGCACCGGGGAGCATCTTGGGATGAGGCGGACGTTCCCGGTGTCATCGTCTTCATCATCATCATCATCATCATCATTATTATTATTGTCCTCATCGTCTATAGGGGACCTACTCTCTGCTGTTTCGCCTGACTTGCCAGCTTTAATCGTGGTAAAAAGACCTTCTTGACTTGGTATGGTTAAAAAAGACATTGTTGCCGAAGTACTCATGGAAGCTGTTCGCTGAACAGACTACATATGGCGTCTCCAAAAAACACTAGCAAATAGCCTATGATTTGCGCAGCAGTGGCCAGTCTAGATCCAGCGCGAGCACTGTCCCTGCGTTACGCACAGAACCTCTTCGGCGCGGCGTTAAATGTCACCCATGGAAAACATGACTTTACTGCCAGCACTTGTGATAGTGTATCCCCTGGTTTACATGGCTTTATGCATCGCAATTTTGGCTGCTGTCGCGGAAGGAGCAGCCTCTAATTTTAGCACTGACCTACTCGCCATGCCCCAAATGTGTCTTTTAAGTTGGTATAATCCTGCGACTCCCCCTTGTTCCGTTTGGTTCGGGCTGGCTAAACGCCCACAACTGGACATGAGGTATTAAAGTAATAACATATCAGCCAATTCTTACAAATGTACGACACATTTTAAACCTAGGCCTGTCTATGGACACCGTAAAAAAACATCAACACAATAAACATTTTTATTTGGAATTAGCTTATTATTGCAGGATGGAGTAGCCTATATTGCATCACCATGACAGTCATGATTGAAAGTCTATAAAACAAAAATTGCTAACACGCAGATCGTTACTTTAATTGCTATATGATTTGATTGCTAATGTATGTATTACAACACGCAAATCACTGTTGCAAGCCTAAATTATTCACAGGCTTATGGCTATGATGAGTCATGTAACCTACATATCAATTTTTATAGCTTTATTGCCATAGCGGTACTTCTACCAAACCGCAAGATGTAGGCTATGTCCAAAGAATGTGGTGCTTAAGGTTTCACAGTTTGGCACTACAAAAACGTCTCATTTCAGCATTGCACTACTTTTAACGTATGTAAGAAGCAATGGAACAACCATCGACAGCAGCAGGAAAACGATGGCTGAATGTAAAAACTACATAAGCCTATAGGATTTATTATTGTTGTTTATTTTTTTCATGTTGGGTATTTTATTACATTTTTAATTTTTATTTTTATTTCAATTGTCTACTTTTAATTACCTGAAATGCGTTAATCCTGGTTCAACCATGTAAAGCACTTTGTTGGCCAAATTTGTGGTGAAACGTAAATGCCGTTTATTAATTTATTATCATTATGATTATTTGAGGCCATTGTGCGTCCTTTTTTTCTTGATATTAACCATCACACAGACAACCATTTATGCCTACCGCCTCCATCGAATTCATACACATAGCCTACAAACCCAAGACCTTGTTAACACCTGACATTTGAGGTAATGAACCGTATGTGAGATTAATTACAAATTTCCGGCATTTTCTTATTGCATGTACAACGGGTACACCCACAGATAGTAAGTTGTATAATTTAATTTACAGTATGTTCTATAGGCTACTGTCGGTTAAACGTGATATTTTAAACAACGGATATTTTACATTCGTTGACGACACAGTCATCAGCCGCCGCCTGGCTGCACTGCTCGCTGCGCAGTTATACCACTGTCACAGAGAGATTAACATGTGAACACGCCCTTGTACGTGATTGGTGGAGAGGTTTTAGCGCGGCGTGTCGTAGCCAATCACAGGATTGTTTTTCTGTCACGTCGGTGCACGGATAGTAAGCTAACGGATAATGCAAACATAAACTTATATAAAGAAAGGGAATTGTTACTAAAGGGGGCACAGCACGAAAAGGTTTGATAATTTGGACGGAACCTTCCTTGGTGGGCTTTTGTTCGTGAAAATGTGGAGCGTTCGTCACTGCGAGCACACACGAATTGGGTAACGTGAGCTAACTAACGTTAGCATCAACCTGCTAATTTTCAACGTTCCGCAAGGCCGCGGAGAAATACAAGAACTGCTTCCTGTTGTAGCTTCATTGAGAATGTAGGTTACATTACGATCAGAGTAACAGAATCACAGCAGGTATCTAAGTAGGTAGTTCAGTGGTGTAATAGCTTGCATTTAAGTTTCTTTTAGTTGAGCTTGCAGGCTAACTAGCTTGTTAGCTATTTGGCTAGCTAGCTAGCATGAGCGAACTGACGGACTGCAAACAGTCCGCTGACTCTGCATCGAGGAAACGGTGTCCATCACCCGACCACGATGAAGGCAGCACGATTCCCAGCAAGTCAACAAAAGTAAGTGACGCATCAAATGAAGCGGGGATTAACGTTAACGTTACTTCGGAAAGTTTCAAAAACAGCGAAGCCGAGAGTAAAGAAATTGCTGGGAACGAGGGGCAGTGTAAAGATGGTGAGAAAGAACAAGCTGCCGAGAGATCAGATCAGGGTTCAGACCGCACAGATGCCACCAGTGTTAACAACTCCAACGCTGACGGTCACGATGCCAGCAACACCGAAAAACCACAGTCCTCAGATGCACATGGATCTGCTGACAAAAAGAACGACACGGAGAATATTGTAGGAACAAAGCAGCGTCCCGCAAGTCCTCTGGACCAGTCCGACTCAGCAGCAATAGCAGCTGCTGAAGCACTTGCCAGTCTCACAGGAGGAGACGGGGAAGACAGTCAAGAGACTCCTTGCTCATCTGAAAAGGCGAAACAGGTGAAACAGGGTAACAAAATCAAGCAACGTGGGGGGCACCAGTCCTCAAGAGTAGGTTCTAAAACGCAGGCAGCTGCTGCAGATAGTTCCACATCTGTGCATAGTACTGACAGAGAAGATGCAGATGATGTGCCACAAGCAGACGAAGGCGATGAATCCATGTCTGGATCTTCCTCCACTCCAAGCTCCTCTTTCCCATCAGACAACGAGGACAATGATGACGGGGAGTGTGCCATTGTGTCGGTTAAAATGGCCCCAGAGATGAGACAGTCGGTGGCTCTCCTGGCGCAGGTACAGATGAGACTGGAGGCCCTTGAGAAGAAAAGCGCCCGGCTTCACCAGCGGCTGGAGCTGAAGATTAGTCGTCAGCGGCGCCCACATTTGGATCAGCGCAGCTCCATCACAAAAACTATACCTGGCTTCTGGGTGACAGCTGTATCCTTTAAATGTAAAACTTTACCTGTTTATCCCATTCATATGTTGTGTTTTGAGTAATTGAAATGAACAGATTGTGAGTTGTTTCTTAACTCAGATGTGCCAGCTGCTGAACCATCCTCATCTCTCAGCTCACATTGATGAGAATGATGAAGATGCTCTTAGTTACATGACTGATCTTGAGGTAGGAAAAGTTACTGTGTTCTTAGAGTCTGACCATTGTATATGTGCCTAGTAGCAACAGTCAGACACTGCCTCTTGTCTTTTTCAGATTGAGTCCTTCAAGAACAATAAACTGGGCTACAGGATCCGGTTCCACTTCAGACGGAACCCGTACTTCCAGAACAATATCATCATGAAGGAGTTGCACCTCGGGATGGGAGGTAAAAATTTATATGTAGTGACTAAGGCAAAGTTGTCAGATATAATGAACGTAAAAGACTTTGCATCATGGCACTATGAAGATAATTTACATTGTAGAGCCAGGTGATAATATATATTATATATCAGTACATAATAAAATATTGTTTTCTATGTACATTTTGTTTTTCATTTGTTACAAAATAATGGCAACCCCATCTAAAACATTACATTTCAACCAGGGTACATTCAGTTATAGTTTGGAATAAAAAAAAAACAAGTAGCAACACATTCACATCTGCCAAGAAGTACTCTGAGTGACAAGCACAGAAAAACACAGACAAAGTTCAGTAAACTTACGCACCTTGCACCGCCCCATGTAATGTATGTAAATATGAATGGACAAAAAATGTAAAACACTTTTCAAGACAATGCAATTTCATAAAACACCACATATGATTGCATCACAGTGGCAACAAACATTGCACTCACTTGCTTGTAATGGCAAAACAACTCAGGGGTTAACATTTTGAGTGGTTCAAAAAATATCTAAATCTTCAACTGAGTGAGTGTTCCCTGATGCTATGTAACATGTAAAGAGTTATAGGCTAACTAAACTCTACATGGCCATGACAATTCTGGATCACCTTCTGCTCATGTTTCAGGATCTCCCATGTCATTCTCCAACCCCATTCTGTGGCATCGTGGACAGAACCTGACTACCCACAGTGAACCCAGGAAGTCTTCGCGTGGGGTCTACCAGACCTTTTTCAGCTGGTTCAGTGACCATAGCAACCCAGGACAAGATGATGTTGCACAGGTACAGCTGACCGCGCCTTTATATGGGCAAAGCTTTGACATTATAGCATGGGGGTCAGACATTTTTAAAAGTGTACTACTCAAATGACATGTAATAAGACCTGCCAACCTGCACCTGTTTTTCAGTGTTATTATGATGTCTTTGAAATCAATATGTGCCAGATGTGTGCCGGAAGTAGGTTCAAGCCTGAATGGTTTAACAAAAGGTCTTGTTTTTGGGTCAACTTTCCAGTTTATGATAAACATGTGGTAGTGAAATGTATTGAAATGACCTCTGTTCTGGTGTTTAGATACTTAAGGACGACCTATACAGAGACCCTCTGAGATACTACCTCACTCCACTCTGGGAACCGAGGGAGAACGGCAGGTAAACCATTTGTGTAATAAAGCCACAGACACAAAGTGTAATGTGTCTTCTATGGACAAAGCACTTATTAAGCTATAAATTCTACAAATATTCTCAGCCCCAGGGTGTTGAAATTACAGGTCATGTGTAAACTTTTAACAGTTTCCTTCAGAGACAGATTCTTTCTTTTTTTTTCTTCTTGCCGGTAAGACCAGGTGGGATGCATACCAAATCAATGAGTGTGTGTGTGTGTTTATCCTCCAGCAGTGGCAGCGGGGCACGAGCAGCTGACAACGGTAATGGCGATGACTGTGTGGTGATCTCCGACTCCGATGATGAGCCTGGCGAGGAAACTGGTGAGCCTGAACAAGGCCACAGTAAGGAGCAGGAAGAGGAGGATGAAGAGGAGGAGGAGGAGGAGGGGGAGGAGGAGGAGGAGAGGGGGCAAAGCGCTGGTAAGTGCTACAGTAGAACTTTTACAGGCAGCTGAAACCTCACCGGTCCACACAGCAGGTTGGAGTACAGTGACCAGTTATTTATAGGCGATGATGCAGAAACACCTTTTCATATTAAATTGGATTTTTTATAGATATATTTGTATTTTTAAGGTTATTTTAATATATTTTGAGAATTGATGTAAGCAGACAGCTGATTCTGTTTTTGAAATCCGCATTGTTTGCTGTTGCTCATGTTGTGAATGAGAGGCCAAGGGCTTATTAGCATCACATTGACTGGCTTGTGTTGTAGCTTAAATATAAATGTCTGGGTAATACAGGCTAAACTGAATAGACAGGAAATATCTCCTCCTCAGATGAGAGCCCAGAGGAGGAGGAGGATGGTGGGGAAATTGTGATTGACGGTAAGACTTCACTCTTAACTGCAGCGTTGCAAGTTCACCGCTATCTAGGGTGGCTGTTCATCTTACTTTTCATATTTTCAACTTTTTGATTATGCTCCTTTTTTATTTTACAGTATTACTGAGCTTTGCATTAACTCTAAATAAAGGGTTTAGTGTGCAGTTACAATCATATTTCATATCAGAAAGGATCCCCTGAATCTTACCATCTTACTTTTGTACTATAGGCTCTGATGACAGTGAGCAGGAAGAGGAGGAGGCTTGAAAAGAAGTAAAGAAGAATGTCGAGGAAGAGGGCAAGTCATCAAGGGACCAGCAACCAGGAAGGTGAAGAGGATGCCTAGTTTGGCTGAGAGTACCAGAGCAATTTATTGTCATTTTTATGCACAAAATCAGTTTTTGTTGTTTTATACCTAAAATACATAACATTTTAAATCAGGGTTAACTATGATAATGAAGCCAAGGCAGCATGTTTTCCCCTCTATTTTATACAGTCGGTACTGTGTATTCTGATGTACTTCGATTCACTTTTTGCAAAATGTTATTTTCTAAACAGGTGCCAGTCAGTTCATACAAGTAGTGTTCTTCTCTTTAATGACGTGTCGTACGGCAGCCTACACACATGCCGGTGCGATTTTGATTACCGCTACTTGTTGGCATAAAATTTTGCATTGCAAATTCTTCAAACGGATAATGCAGAAACTGTCAGCGGCATTATTAGTGGTCATTTCAAGGCAAAGTTTTGGCTGTTTCTAGAATTGACATGTGACCAGAGAAACCTGTCACTAGCTAAATTGATATAATGACAGTACATTTCAGATGCACTGAGTACTGAACCAAAATTTGTTCTCAGGGATGATCATGGTGGTAGTTTTATTGAAAGAACCTTGCTGATTTTCAGACATTTACACTCTGGTTATTGTTGGCTATAAGGAAACATGAACTCTACTGTAGTAAATAGGAGCAAAAATATTGTTTTAATATGCTACCTGTGTTTTTCCTCCTTCATCTGTGTTCAGTCTTGTTACACACCAACGTCCACCTGTTAACACCATATAAACGATCTCTTGTTTAATCATTGCGTAGTTTGACCAATGTTTGTGGGTTCCTACATTTTTGTAACATGCTCCTACAATAAGTAGCTGAATTTTGTATTTTTCTTTTCTTTAGATTTTAACTTAATTTAAATTTGCTTTCTAAAACATTTAAAGATTTGTTTTTGTGTAATGTGTTTTAAGATTTTGTGTTATCTTCTTTTTAAAAACATGGTATTTATTACATTGTTTTTCTACACGTCCACATTATGGCATGCCCGTGAGCATGAAATGTAAGGCGGGATGATTACATTACAAGGCTTTTTCTGTGCACAGTGTCGGTAAATGTTAAGTTCACAGCAACATTATGGGGTGCACTGTAACAAAACTAGTATTTGTATTTGCTTACTTTTCTTAGCAATGACCTGTAAATAATAATTCAGCATTGTCTTTTGGATGAGACAAGTACACATGTTTAATCCATGGATACATTTATCAAATAATCTGGAGTTTTTTCATAAACATGATCAGAAAGTTATATTTTGTGTGGTGTGTTTTATAGAACACTGTAGTTTAAAGATACCAACCTACTTGTTGCTTTGGTAAATTATGTTTGCTTAAAAATAAATGTCCACCTTTTGACTCCGACCTAATAAAATAGGCAGATGTTTCACCTTGCTGTCTGTTGTGCTTAACATATGCAGTAACTTTTTACAACAAAAGTAAACAACATTTCTGCACAATGAGCTTGTTCGCACTGAAATGGAATCTGCGTAACAACCACAAGATGGCAGTGTAGTTCAGATTATTGTCAAATCTCTTGTTTGGCTGCTGGTGTTAATTTTGGTTATGGGTGATTGCAGTATATCAGATAGTACTTAATGCCAGTATTTAATCTTTAAGATGTGCATAAATGAAAAGTACTTAAATCTTTCCCTTACTGAACCATTTCAAATGCTCAGAACTCCTAATAACAAAGCATAAATGTGTGACGTATTGCCCTAAAAGTCACGTCTCTGTTATGCTTGGCCGGATCATGTTCTTCTTGAAGAGAAGAATCAAACAAAACCCACTGAGATACAGCTGTTCTCTGATGTATTGCACATCTGATATGACGGCAGCTTGTGATATCTGACATTTTGAATGTAGCACTGCAAATAGCCCTAGGCAAGACATTTTTGGACAGGCCCAGACAAAGGAACAGCAGTGGTTTTGCAATGGTACACTTAAACCCTTGATTCCACTTTTAATGCACAGCTATAAATATTCCACCAGCAAAAACCTGTCCTGCTGTAGCAGCAGCGCCCAGGGTATGCAGGCTAGGATGGGCATATACTATTAATACTGATGATGGAAACGTGTTATACCCCATGAAATGATCCCACGTGAAACACTCTTTGTCTCCTGTGAGAAGCAGCTCTATTCAGCCCCCCTTGAAGCACAACATGTTTTCATGACTATGAATTAATAATGGGGTTGGTTCCTACAATATTGATCATGACAAACTAAGTACAGATTGCTGGGACAACAAAGCCATGCTCATGCAGCTTTGTGGTCTGAGGTTTGTCTGGGAAGCCTTTGTTATGTATGGGGTGGCATAAGCCTAAATGGATTCCCCAGTGTAAACTACACTCCCCTTGGTTGAGCCGGTGTTGCTACTGTATACAAATCATTTTGTTGTGCAGCTTCATGCTCTCACGTTTCATTCATGTAGTTCCTCGAAATCTGCTACTCAAACTGATTCCCTGTAGACTGAAAAATGAAAATATAAAACACAGCGGCTCATTCTTCATCTATGTGATTGATGTTGGCAAGGATATTTTCTCCTGTAGTGTAAGAAAAAGTGCAAGAAAAGTGCTTGTGCCGCTCTCTGAGGAACGCGTCGATAGTGGGTAATCTGATAGGTTGAGGTAGGGCCCCTGAATACCAACTACCTTTGTGTGTGTGTGCGCGTGTGTGTTTGTGTGTGTTTCTGCACATCAACATACTTGTACATTTGCTTGTGAAAGCTTGCATTCATTTATGCATGTCCTTCCATACATGCATATTTGCAGAAGTTGCACGTCACACACACACATTTGCATCTTTTCAACGGCACGGTGCATGTATGCGTGATTGTCTACTTGTCAGCTGATCAAGATTAACCACAGAACTGTGCAAAGGGGAAAACAGAGGGAAGAGAAAAGAGAATAGAGTGAGTGTGATTGAGGTAAATGGATGAGTGCAGCGATAAGCGGAGCTGCCTGGGCCCTGACAGATACACACAGCAGATGGATGACTCTTATCTTGGAGATCACAGAGTGCATACTCACGCCTGGGCCCAGTTACAGAGAGCCACGATCACACCAGACAGATGAATAGACCTACCCCCCACCAGTCGCATTGCACATACAGTACACACACACACATAAATGCACGCGCACACCTACACATACAACCACTTGACAGAATGAACAGATTGCAGCACTTGCTTTACCTTCATGTCTTTCACATTGAAATTCACCTGGAGTCTTGTGTCTCAAGGATGTGTGCAAAAGGAGGCAAAAGGAAGGGTGTGGTGAGAGATAAGAGAAATCGTTTTAATTTTAAATGAAGGACCAGAGCAAGTGCATGTGTGTGTGTGTTTGTTTGCGTGTGAGTGTGTGCATTCCCCTATCTGCATGCACACACTTTATTCATGTATGTTTGCGTGCAAATTTCCAAAGTGAGTCCCATGCACTTTTTTATCAGCATGACAGATTTTTTTTAACTGATTCTCTGAGAACAAACAATGTCTGTCATGGAGTTTAAGATGGAGCTGAAGTCACAAGTACTCAAAACAAAAAACAATTTGGACAGTTTTGAAACTGTGACACTAAACCATTAACTGGTTATTACCAGAGGCATTTGCATGAGTGCTGACAGATTTACCTTTAAAGACAAAAGCACTGTACTTTCACTCATCCTCACTATCCTCCTTTTCATGTATAGTAACCCTCCCTCCCTTCCTAACACACACCCCTTGTTATTTGGAAAGAGCTCTTATTTGACAGCTGTTGATTCTCCCAGCTGCATTTTATAGCGAGGGAGAGTGCCAGTCTTGTCTTTAAGGCAGATGGTGGCTGGCTGGCTGGCTGGCTGGCTGGCCTGGTGGACACGTGGCATATTAGATGACTGCAGAGAGGGCTCCATCTCAGGGAAGCTAGCTACAGTACGGTTTTCTATAAAAAAACAAAAAAATCACCTCAATTCCAATACAGTGCGTGGCGAGCAGGCTGCGACTGGAATGTGCGCCACGTATGCGCACATTCATGTCAAATATGTTTTCCAAAGAAGCTCTCCTTTGATAATCACTGGTGTGTGAAGTTTGTGGATGTCAAACAGCACCTGTTCCCTTCGTGCTTATCTTGCATTTTGATGTTTGCATTTTTTTATGACCTGTAAGATAATAATTAGAAGACTTGTACAGCCATGTGAAGAGTGGTGTGGTTGGAAACAGAGCAAAATAATCCTGGTGAATATTGTACCTTTATTTTCTTTAACCTATAATTTCCTCCCAAGGTCATGGTCTATCCCAGCATGCACTGGTGACGCCCTGCACTTGCCTTTCTGTAGCAGGCAAGTTGAAACACTCTCTCTATTCATCAATATACTGTTGGAAAGACCATAGGTCAAATAATGGGCTGTTTTTCCTCGAGGGGACAATGCTCTCATGATTGATGTGTCTGAGGGCCCTGGATTCATCTGGGGCCTTTGGTTGGCCTACAGCGATGAATGTTTCCCTCACATTTCACATTACCTATCCATTAGATGAGAAGATCCTCCTGACAGAGCTTTTTGTAGATCTGAAAAACAGACTCAGTGTTTGATTTCTAATCCTCACTTACTGTCTTCATGATACAAAATCCATCCATCATGCCGGAAGGGAAAGGCCTGTTCAGCCACTATTTCCTGCTCTCTGTACTGACGTACACAGAGCAAAAACACCAATCCCACTGGAGTTAAGAGCTATTGCTATCTCTTAAGCAAGTTGAGGCAGTATAGTGAGCGCATGCTACTCAGATAAGACCACAGGATGGCAAGGTAAGAGATATGGATGAAGTTAAGAAATGCTTATGAAACGGTGGGAGCTGGTCAGTGTACCGGTGTCCATGGCCAAAGTTGAGAGCGCACGGAAACCTGAACTCAGCACACACTCATGACTCATTTCCTTAGCTGGAAACAGAGTGATGCCTCCTGTGTGTGTGGAGGGGGACGGATAAAGACTCCCTCCTGGACACATCTTGACACACCACTGGCTGTAAATCACATCTGGCTGAATCCCAACTTGCGATAAGGAGCATCCATACTCAGTCTGTGTGACAATGAATCAAACCACAAAACTGCATTAAAGATACAATCAAAAAGTTAGAATTTAAGCTTACTGGGGCTTGCCAGGAACTGCCCTCCTCTGTGACCTCTTACACACTGACACACCACATAGCCTCATGTGTTTATTCTTCTTTACTGTCTTGCAGGGCCATAGCTCAGAAAACACTCACGCCACGCTTTTGTGTCTGTAGTGCTCCATACTGCGTCAGAGCTTACCGCAAAGCCAGTAATGATGAGAGGCGCTGTTTTAATTTCAAGCTCAAGGCTCTGTTAACAGGATGGATGTCCTTTACGTCCAGCCTCCCCCTTTTGGTTGCTTTGTCACTGTTGTCATGAGCACTGGAGCCAGCCAGAGAGGAATCCCAGGAATCTTTTTTCGGCTGACCTGGCTCTGATAGAGCGGAGGAGTAATGGCGACATTGTCCAAGTGGCAGCCATGGGTCCTCTTTAATAGTGAATTTCAGCTCTTGCATCATGTATAACAATAGTCTGTGGCCCTCTTGGTGCATGATAAAAACATTTATATAAAACAGTGACTGTATGCCCATCACCGTTTAATTTAATTATTCAGCTTAGATAAACTGTTCCAAACAGAGAACTATTGAACTGACATTAAAAACAGTTTACAGTAGAGTGAAACTCACCAGCAGTGACAGGGTTAAACATACCCATATGGTGTACCAAGAGGTTTGGTCCAATGCTGCTGTGGGCCAACAGGAGAGGGAAGGCTGGGTGGGGGCAGAACAGAAGGGAGAGGACAGCAGGGCGGACACTCTTCCCAACACCTGCACCTGGTCACTTGATTCACACTCCAACTCTCGTTAAAGGATCAATTGTCCAACGTCCCGTCCACATCACGGTGATGGTTGTTGCCATCCAGTCTTAAACTTTTTTTGTAAAGAGTGAAACAAGCGTTCCGGGATCAGCTGTGTGTTTTTCTTTTTTAATGTTTCATGGAAGAATTGCAGTCGGTTAACAGCGACTGATTAGACGTGCGTTTTTTCCTTTCTCCCTCTCTCAAGGGGAATTTGCAAACCTATCGGATTGTTTTATGCCTGCGCAGCGCTGCTGAGGGAGATTTTCCAATCCAGCTCCGAAAGCACAAAACGCGGGGAATGCAGCGGTAACATCTCGCAAGTTTTGGATCTGAGAGGCGTACCGGGTACCGAGAAAGTCAAAAATCAAAGGTAGGACATTTAACTTCTCTCTGGTTTAACTTTTAACTCATGCTTGGTTACTCTGTAGCGGAGACTAAACGGTAGGTGACTGAAGTACACACATTTGTTCGGCTCCTATTTCTGGATGTTGAGTTCACAGGTAAGTGCGCACTCCGCGGGAAAAATAGAACTAGGTTATTAAAATCCTATAATTATTTTTTTTTAAAGGGGAACCATATGTTATTAGAGCAGAACTTTAATCTGTCTTGAAGGTTACCACCCAACACAGAAAAACTGTAGAAATACCGTCATTCAAACCACGAAGTACAATCAGGCCATGCATGGAGACCCGCAGGCACATAATTATATTTTAGTTCCTGATATTAGATATTATTAAGGTATTTCAATGGGAATACTTACCCTTCAATTATTTTCTATCCTCATTTAAATGACAGTAGATTAAATAAAATGGGTAGTCTATGACATTAATATTAATCATACTTAGGCTATTCATGAGAATTTTACATTTTGCCCTGTTGCCTATTAAAATAAACTATGATTTCTGTCTCATTTAACTAGGATTTGTTGAATAGGAACACTTTTGGTGATCATGTTTGTTTATTTATTTATGCATTTCTTTTTTTTAAATAAAGTGATCCAGTGATGTTTTTAATGTGTGCTGCTTTCTTTTGGTGACAAATATATGTCACCTTACATGACAGAAAATGTGTGTCCACGTTATTTTGATTTCACTTCACACTGGTGCATTTGTGTTATTAACAGTGAATATACAGTGTTTGATTGGAGGAATCGAGATCAAGCTTCCCTGGTGAGAAGATATATGGCAACTGTGTGATTATGCCAGGAAGCCTGTGAGGCATTCCCAGTAGCTTCTGTTTTTAATTTCTAAATGTTCATCATGCCAGTCATTTTCAGTTTTCATCACAATATTAACATTTTTCATGGGCACATATTTTTATATAAATACACATGTAACTGAATGCCTTATTGTGAAATATAATTAACATTTTGTAAAATCTCACTAGTTTTTCAGCATGAATACCTCTACCTAAAAGCCCTCATTTTGAGGCTTGTACCATGTGCCACTTGAGGCCTTGGCTACATGGATGCCATGAGAAAAAGAAAAGCCCGTGGGATGGCTTATAGTCTGAGCAAAGCACACCTTCAGGGAGACAATTTAATGGATGTAGTGGACTCAGCTTTTAGTATTCATAATTTATATGTGATCCTCTCCAGCAAAGTGCAGATGCATAATGAATGCTTGAGTTAAGGTCTAACAGTTAGGCTACGTTTCAACACCCCTAAACTGTCAGAAATTGTTTCAGCGAGGACTACCTGTTTCTTTGAACTGTCATGTATTTCACTCATCAACTTCTGAAAGTGCGTCGACATGCTTTGTTGAAATACTGAGAGAGAGAGGCAGAGGGAATCACTAATGGGCATCAGAGTCTGGGGTTTTTTATTTCGCTTTCTATGAAAATGTGGATGAATTATATGTAATGTCATAGGAAAATGTTCAAGATGAAGACAAGAAGGTATTCATCTCCTTTTTCAAATATTTCCTGTGTGACTGTGCTTGCAAATACAATTGCACAGTCTTAACACATACCTCACTACATTTACACTTTAAATAAATAATAGGGCTGTCATATTTTCCAGAGCAGGTGTGAAGATTTGGACGTTGTTCTCTTCTGCCAAACTTTACGTCTCGCCTTGGAAGGCTGCAGGCCAAACTTCTGATCAGAGAGATCAGAGAAGAGAGAGAGAGAGAGAGAGAGTCTCTCGCCTGTCCTTCCTTCTTTTTCTGTCTCACATTTCTCATGGGGCACTCTATAATAATAGTTCATTCCTCTTTCTTTTTTCATCCAGATTTAGATCTCTGCGGGCTACCTGCGTGACTGTTACCATGACAGCATCTGGAGCCCAACTCCTCCTGTTGGCCTTATGTGTTTACAGAGGCTCAGGCCTGCAGCAGTCTGCGCCACGGGTTCGCCTCTCCTTCAAAGGTGAGCTCATACAGATTAACTAAAACTCCTCTGACAGCAGTGATTGTCATAATGGTTTCTTTTATTTGTCTGGTTTCTCCCATTAAGTCAATCCTGCACACGCAAACTCATGCACACGTCCCGTGCAACCATTCACAAGAGCAGTTATATTTCCTCTTTATACATATGTAAAGAGCCTATTTCCTGTCACATGTCAAACAGTGAAACACTGAAAACAAAAGGTGGATATTACGTGTGGTTGGTTACTGGTAGTGCCCTCCGGCAAAGTTTCTGCCCACACCCTAAAACCCACACGCACTGCAGTCTGACCTGTCACATCTTTGTTTTTGATGTCTGACACAATGACACAAGAAGGAAACACCTGAAATTTGATCACAAGAGCAAAATGATATTCTAGAGCTGTGATGTTTTGGCCGCGAGGTGTAAGTTCAAAACGGGGGTGGATCGTGGTTTTAAGGCCCTTTTTTGTAGGCATTTGGGATTTTCCCATGTAATCTGCTCCTTGTCCTCATTAACTCGGACGGCAGAGATTCATGTTACAAATATGTGGATGACACCTTTGATCAAAACAATGCTGCATGATTACAGTTATCTCTGCACCATTATCATGTTCTCACTTCAAGTGCACCTGCACATGTGGACGCAAACAGTCACAAAAACGTGCACACGTCACACCTATAGTACGTGTAAGTAAGAAGTAGAGGTGTGAATCATATTTATCACAGGCTTTCATGTGGAGGTGGATCACAATGTTCTGGTTCCACATCAGGTCTAGGCAGTGTTAATATGTTTGGTGTTTTATCTTGGTCCTCTGCGTTGAGACATATGTATGATTTTGTACATCTGACGCAGATTAGAGGTGAGCTAATCAGGAGATCTGCGGTTGATGATAACTGGCAGTCAAGAGTCTACTTGCAGCACTGTTTTGAGTTCAACTGATATTGTTTAGACTGAAAACAGCTGTCTACATGCTGTTCGGCAACCGTTCCATTTGAGTCTTGAGAGAGTAATTGCAGTGCATTTTTATATGACCTTTAACACTAATCCCCTTTCAGTAAACAGCTTAGTTGTCTGACCAATTACACGTACAAGTTTGGTCTTGAACTCGATCATGTTCCTCCCTGTGTAAGATACAGGAATTCACATCTGTACAGATCTCTTCATGACAAATTCATGTACAGGGACTTGTTGAGAGCAGCTGAGAGGTGGTGTTGAATTGTTAGGTTGTTTGGTAAGGTTTTGCAGATAAAGCAGCCACATCCACATACCTCCCCCTCCCCCCGCTAATTCCAAACAAAAAGGAGAAAAGTTGGATTTACTCCCCAACTGTTTTCTGCCACTCCAAGGATTTATTGTTCATTGTTTGTGACACGGAGTCTCTTTGTTCCCCGAGGCGCCTGTGGAGGAGGTTTTCGGGGCGGCTGGAGGACATGTGACTCTTCTGAACGAATGAGTCAGCCTGAGTGACACTCTGGGGTACAGGAGGCCTGCAGAGGATAGAGATCTTACATTGTTTCCTCTGTTGCTGGGAGTCTGTGTCAGTTATACACACTTCAAAGGGACTGACTGAGTCTCATTTGATAGAATTAGTCAGCATTGCTAGAGAGCAAAATGTGCAGTGTAATTGAAGCCATGTTTCAGAATCTCATGCCGTTGCAGTGCTGTCACCAGTTTGTTCATACTTGAGATAGGCCTGTGACTAAACAGCAGTGGTCATTAGTGCCTTAGTGACAATATGTTGTCAAGGTGTAACATGAGAGCTTATAGTGGCCCAGCTATAGCTTCATACTTGAATTGTATGTCCTTCCCAGTGTTTCCCTGTCAGTGTCAGAATGTTGTCAGGGGATAAGTGTTTGTTGAATGTTTACCAGATGATGGCAGTACATTGTTTGCTATTTTTAGAGAATGGAGACATGTATAGGGGTGTGGTGTTTCTACATTTAGACCGTTCAGTGAATCCACTATGGCCCAGTGGAGCTTGACCAGAGCCTTGTTATCCTGTGTTTACCTCTCAGGAACAGAACCAGACCTCGTCCCGCCTCTATAGACTCCATCTCATGTCGTCCCGAGATCCGATTGCGTGGGTTATTTTAGTGGCACCTTGACTGCATCCTGTTAACAATGACCTCAAAAGGAAGATGGCAGGCACTTTGATGTAAATAAAGATTGCGCTTCCTCTCGAATCCCTGTAAGCCGGCTTCTGAGGGTCTCTGTGAACATTTGTCACTATATAAGCCTGCTGTCTTTAACGTGCCTCAGCTGTGTCCCAGTGTGCACACATGGTCGTCAATATCTTACACATGCCACAGATGTGCGTGTGTTGCTTTTTATGTGTTTAAAATGATGCAATGAATTGTCGAATGGAAGAATGGAAAGTTGCACACAGTCCATTTGTCTCGCAGCAGATGAAAATTGTTCAATCAAAGCTTTCAGGAGAACAAAAAAAGGAGAAACATTTTCCACTGCAGCGTGTTTTAACAGGTTACGCTCTGCTGAACACAATCCTGATCTTAAGAATTAGCTCTGAGTTCCACTGACCGTGACTCCTAAGGGACCTGCTTTTTCGCCTTACTCCACCAGGCATGATGTGCCTTAAACTCAATCAGACAGTCAGGACACATAAAATATTGAGATCGTAAAAGCGAATATGTTTCTTAAAATGCACTAAGTTGAGTTATATTTAATCAGTGACACATTTTCCAGAGAAGGGTGTTGTTCAAGGGACCATAAGTTCATCCAAGTTAGCAATGAAACATGTTAACGGTATAAAGAGAATACATTTTTGCTCCCCCTGCTGTTGGTTTTCTAAATGAGGTAGTCTGGTTGTCTTGTTTTTAACAAAACTGGAACACTTCTCACACAGAACTGATGGACACAAAGGCAGCACGACCCTTCAGTTTCTCCTTCAACACCAGCGACTACCGCATCCTCCTGATGGATCAGGATCAGGGCCGGCTGTACTTGGGCAGCCGGGAGTACCTGGTGGCTCTGGACATGCACAATGTCAACAAGGAGCCACTCATAGTGCGTACAAACTGCTCTTTTTCCTAAATCCCGTCTGCTATTTGGTATGTGGCGTTAAGTCTCTAAATGCAGTGATCCTCAATAATCCAGTATTTCTGGGTGCTGTTTTCAAAAAATACAGATCCACTGGCCAGCATCTGCTAAGAGAAAGGGAGAATGCCAGATGACAGGAAAGGGAAGACAGGTGGGATCAAGTATTTACATCCTGCTCTTTCAAAAATCTGAGGCCTCTGCTTTCATGATGGTACAATGAGGATGATGATGTTTGAATTCCATTTGTCTTACTCCTCTTTGTCCAGGGTGAATGTGCCAACTTTGTGCGGTTGATAGAGCCGTGGAACCGCACCCACCTCTACACCTGTGGAACAGGGGCGTACCAACCTATCTGCACATTCATCAACCGAGGCTGGAGGGCAGAGGTGAACACAGAGACATTTACATTTCCCTGAGTGGGATTTACCACACAAATCCCTCAGCAGTAGGCCTGGAAAGTGTTGTCCTGCTAAATATTTCAGGACTACAAACTGGGACACTGATTTGTTTATGATTTCCCCATACTCCCGTTTAGCGTCACGTTAGGCAATCTATTTTTACGCATACTCTCCCTGTCTAATCTGCCTCTGCAGGACTACCTGTTTAGGCTGGTCCCTGGGTATGTGGATTCAGGAAAGGGAAAATGTTCCTATGATCCCAAACAGGAGAACATTGCAGTTCTGATTCGTAAGACATATTTCATTTATAAGTAGCAAAAACACAAAATGTTATCAAATCCCTTACATTGAATCACAAAGTCTTACCTCTCTGTTCTCTTATTGTCTCACCTCTGCAGATGGTAACCTCTATGCAGGGGTCCATATTGACTTCATGAGTACAGATGCTGCTCTGTTTAGGACCATGGGAGGGAGAACAGCAATCA
The DNA here is from genome assembly GCA_024633595.2 of Lepomis macrochirus. NCBI lineage: Eukaryota > Metazoa > Chordata > Actinopteri > Centrarchiformes > Centrarchidae > Lepomis > Lepomis macrochirus. The sequence goes on along the minus strand of JALXJV020000014.1, from coordinate 23,610,891 downwards.
GGACAGAGCAGTATGACTCCAGGTGGCTCAACGGTGAGTAAGTAGGGGTGTGAGGAGGTAAATGTTGCTGATTACAGGTTATGGTTCCTCTCATTTTATTTGACAACCACTTGCCTCAATCCTCATTCCACTTATCTGTTTTTATCCTCTAGAGCCTGTATTTGTTAAGATCCAGCAGATCCCTGACAGTGCAGAAAGGAACGACGACAAACTTTACTTCTTTTTCCGTGAGAAGAGTCTAGACTCAAGCGGTGGGGCGAGCCCAAACATTTTAGCCAGGGTGGGAAGAGTATGTCTGGTGAGCCAAACCACATTGTATATGAGGTGAAAATACATGCAACCTTCCTTGTAATATGAAATGCATTGTACCTATTGAGCTGTGACCTAATTTCCCTCCTGTCTAGAATGATGAAGGAGGGCAGAAGTCCCTGATGAACCGGTGGACGACGTTCCTCAAGGCACGCCTTATCTGTTCAGTGATAGGAGAAGATGGAGTGGAGACACGATTTGATGAACTACGTGAGGCTACAATAATATAAGCATTGCAGTTAAACTGATTACATTTTAATTGCAACTGCTTTTACCATTATGTTATTGATTTTGTATCATTCCTCTTCTAGGGGATGTGTTTATTCAGCCCACACAGGATGAGCGAAACCCTATGGTGTATGCTCTCTTCACTACAGCGGGGTGAGTTGTGTTTTGAAGCTTGGCTGAAAATTTCACACTCACCCAACCTCATCTAACATGTTTTTTTTCTCCACACATGTTTGTGGAAGACTCATGCTTTAATTTCAGGGATAGCTTGCAAACTGTCTCCTACCTCTACCTCTTAACTTAATTGTCTGTTTCTGCTTTAGCTCTGTGTTCAGGGGCTCAGCAGTCTGCGTGTACTCTATGGCTGATATCCGCAATGTCTTTAATGGACCATTTGCCCACAAACATGGCCATAATTACCAGTGGACAGAGTACACTGGCAAGATTCCCTACCCACGGCCTGGAACAGTATGTTTCAGTCATGTTATCTCCAAAGTGACGCAATCAAATAAACCACAGACATCTAAATCTGCAAAAGAAAGTATATATATATAAACTCTATTTCTTCTTTCTTCTCTTCCAGTGTCCAGGAGGAACCTTCACTCCTGGTATCCGTTCCTCCAAGAACTTTTCAGATGAGGCTGTGAATTTCATCAGAGGCCATCCTCTCATGTTCAATCCAGTTTACCCAATCCACCGCCGCCCCCTGGTGGTGAGAACCGGTGTGGACTACCGCTTCACTGCCCTTGTGGTTGATCAGGTGGATGCTGTGGATGCTCGCTATGAGGTGCTCTTCCTGGGGACAGGTGAGACAGCCTCAGGGCACTTGTCATGCTGGAGGATTTGTTCGGGAATAATTTTGATCTTAAATATAATTTCTCTCACTTGTAGATCGAGGCACTGTCCAAAAAGTTATAGTTTTGCCCAAGGACCCAACTAGTATGGAGGAACTGACACTAGAGGAAGTGGAGGTTTTTCGGGTATGTCTAAATTTATGGTCCAGAGAAGACCAAAATACTCAATCTCCAAGATAAAGTCTTATTGATTTATCTTTTTGCTATTTATGAATTTACAGACCAGAGCTCCAGTCAAAACTATGAAGATATCCTCTAAAAGAGTAAGCAAAATCCTCTTAAAGATAAATTTGACTTGGTGATACACATTGCAGTGCTTGTACCACAACAGATTCCTCACAACCATACTGAGTTGACTTTTGCTTGCTTTACCACAGCAACAGCTGTACGTGTCATCAGACGCAGGGCTGACCCAGGTGTCGCTGCACCGCTGTGGCGTGTATGGCAGGGCCTGCTCTGACTGCTGTCTGGCTCGGGATCCATATTGTGCCTGGGATGGCGAGAGCTGCTCTGCCTTCACCCCGTCCACCAAGAGGTTGGGGATGTCTCGTATCTTGAAAGTGCAATGTTGTGAAAGTAGGAAGTGAGGATGCGGTAAGTCAACTTAATTCTTAATTCTCTTTATCTCAGGAGGAGCAGAAGACAGGATGTTAAACATGGCGACCCACTTCGGCAGTGCAGAGGCTTTAATGCAAAAGGTGTGGCAACTTTTTTATATGCATCAATCATGCATAGTGTGTTTTGCGCAGTTGTCACAATTTCTTCTCTTTCTGTCTGTGCAGTGGAGAAACGTCTGAGAGAAACTGTGCAGTTTGGGGTAGAGGGCAGTAGTACCTTCTTGGAGTGTCAGCCTCGCTCTCCCCAGGCCACTGTCAAGTGGCTTTTCCAGAGAGAAGGAAAGCGGAAAGTGGTGAGAAAGACAATTACATTTTAGTAAATATTAAAAGAAAAGTTTAACAATTTTGAAAATATGACGCTTTCGCTTTCTTGCAGAAAGTTAGATGAGAATGCCAATACCAATACTAAAGTGTTATCAATTTTCTCATCTAAATAAGTGTATTTGTTATCTGTATACAAATTCAGATACATAGTTCCTTCTCTTAGACATTCCTGCTGTTTCATTCTTTTTTCTGCAGCTCAACCGTGTTGGAGGAATTCTGAAGACCAACCATGGTATCCTCCTGAAGTCTCTCAACCAGTCAGACGCGGGGCTCTACCACTGCCTCGCCACTGAGAACAACTTTAAGCACACAGTGGCCCGCGTGGCGCTTCGCATCCTGGACCGAGACATCGTTTTAGCTCTCACTGCTGATGAAGATGAAGAAGATGAGCCAAAAACTCACCAAGCGGGGCCTTACCCGCAGTCATCCCTCGTCTCCACACCCTTCCCACCTGAGATTAGACTGATTAACCAGTACTGCCAGTCCTACTGGGAACAACTCAGTCCCAAGCAGCAGCAGCAGCGTAAGCGCACTAGCCGCAGGCACACAGAGAGCCAGGACCAAGGCCTTGGCTAGAGAGGACGGTACTGACACTGTCCAACACTGGCCTGTCTGGACTCTTTGGTGGACTTGTGGTGGACTTGATGTTTGATACGGATGTTTGTGTATCACCTCCATTCAGTAGGTAGGTGATGCTGTCATGTCGTCGTTAAAGTACTATATTGGTGGTTTTGCTAGTGTTGGCCTAGAAAATACAAATTGTACATATTTTGTCACCACTTACAGAAGAATATGTACATTTTTAGTTAGATTTCTTTTGTCTTTCAGGTGACATTTAAATTAAAGTTATAGAGTGGATACTTGATCTTATGGATTGTTTTAAAACTTATTCTTTAGATGCTTGGGGGAATCCACAGCATCTGTGATGTGAGAAACACTGTGGAAGATCAACATATTTAGTATAAGAAAAAATGGTTGGTCCTTGAATGCACCAACAAAAAGAGTTTTCAAAACACTGCAACGACTGGATTACCATGCAACTATATAGTTACTGTAATGAAAAGTGACAAAGACAGATCTCATTTGTCAGTTCGTTGTCTTAAAAAATGGCGACTATGATGATAACTATATGCAGTGTGTAGTTAATAGGCTACAACACGCAAAACCACAGGTATGGTACTTTCAAGTATCTTGAAACAGAAATGTAATATATTAATTGTGAATATAATATATATGGTGAAGATATGGTCATTGGATTACTCTTGTATTGTATGAAGATAATATGATGATATTAATGCATATGTCGCATGCATTTCTGTTGTTGTTTGTTGCAAGTTGTACATTTTACTGTTGCTCTGTTTTCAACCTCTAGGTGTAATGATGTACATACAGTGTAATGTATTCTGTTAAGCTAAATTCCATTGGACGTGTCATATAAGGACTCCCTTACTGTCTTGTGCTATAGTGACCTACAGTATGTGAGTGTTGAAGATATGTTTAGCGTACAGTGTTCTTCCAGTTATGCACTTTGTCGGTGGTGGTATTTGAGGGAATTGGGGATCTTTGCACAGATGTATGAGAAAATTATACAGAAACATAATGTTTTTTTTTATGTAGAGTATGTTATAAAAACGGGAATGAAAGTGGTTCAGATTTAGTATTGATTGTTGGTGTTCTGTCATATGCTGTATTTACAGATTTTTTAAAAATGGCTCTTTTTAATGGAAGCGCAAGGAACTAGATATTTTCCGGCCAGAGCCACCATTCACCTTCATTGTGAGTAACAGTGCTATGTGCTGTCATGCTGATGAATCCTACACTGGAAATGTTCAAACAAATATATAAACATTTCAGAATTCTCCTGAACTTGTGTTCTTTCACCTTCAAATCCTTTATATTTAATTATGTGTTGATTTAATCACCTACACAGTTTCTGTCATATACAAGTCATATTACAGTTTGATGTTATTGAACCTGAAATTCAAAAACATTTAACAGTATTGTGGTTCAGCAGTTTTTGACTAAAATCAGTTGAACTCAGTCATCCCATTCGTCATCATCATCATCGTCATCTCCACCCTCATCTTCACTTTCATCTGAAAGAGAGGACAGATATAAAGATATGAGACTCTTTTTTTTGTGACCCTTCCAGGTAAACTCGTCCTTCATGTAGAGTGTAGTTAATGTTCTAATATTTACCAGAGGAATGAATGACTTTACTCCTCTTCTGCATGACCATCATGAGAGCACCAACGATGCCCTCACCTGAGTCTGATGGTGCAGGTGCAGCTGAATCAGGACTGTCTGTTACCTGTAGCACACACCAAGACAAAAGGACAGCATTTGAACATGAATCTGTTGTTGATGGGACAGTGGATAACACACAAGCCTTGTGTGTGACACATCCACCAATGTGTCACTCGGCAAGACTCTTAACCCCTAGTTGCACCAGAGGCGTGTCACTTCTGGCATACTTAGCAATTGTAAGTCAGTTTGAATTAATGTAATGTCTGCTGCCTGACAACAAAAAACACCAAGATTTGTGTACTAATATATAGCATGTGTGAAATGTTTTGAGAAAAGAAAGTTGCTTTACATTTTTGAGCTTCTTCCCCAGTCTGATCTGATCCAGCAGAGCTCCTCTGCTGTCTCCTCCTCCAAAGGATGGAGCAGCAGGAGATGGTGGGCCGCAGGAGAGATTAGGAGGAGGTGGTGGGAAATCTGAAGAAATAGAGGTTTGGGGAGGGGGAGGGGGAGGGGGTGGAGGAGGAGGTGGAGGGCCTCCCCCACTTCCTCTGCTTGGTGTAGATGGGACAGGAGGAGGTGGGAAACCCACAGATCGCTGGCTAGATGGTGGCAGGGGAGGTGGCAGGTTATGGGAGGAGGTCGGGGGTGGGACATGAGAGGACTTTGAGGGGGGTGAGGGGAAAGAAGCAGAGTGTGCTGGTGGGGGTGGCGGTGGAGGACCACTCCTGCTTGTTGGGGGAGGTGGGGGGTGGCACGCCTCCACGTGCTGAAGGCGGATTTGGGGACATGCTCCTTGGCTGTGACCGGGCTGTTTGGCCTGGGAGGGGAGGCAGGGGGCCAGAGCGGCCTCGTGGAGGTGGAGGGTTCGGAGCAGAGGGACTAGAGCCTGGCACAGGAGGCAGAGGCCCTTGTCTGCCAGGTGGAGGTGGTGGAGGTCCAGAACCTATAATGTAATGTAACAAGATCTGCATAACCAATTCAGCCCACACCAATGCATTAGCCTGTGGGGAGCAGTGACATCAATAAGGAGGAATAATACGATGCAGTGTGAGTCTGACCTGCTCTGTTCACCTCCCTTTTGACTGCCTCCATGCCTCCAGACTGCTCAATGACATTATAGATGAGCTGCGAGGTCTTTTCATCCCTCATCTCAGCTTCACTGATGCCAGCTTGAGAGAGCAGCTTCCACAAGTCAGGGTCAATGTTGTTGGGATCCCAGCCAACATGAGAAACATGCCTGACAGGAAGTAAACAAAAGGAGACAGTGTGATTGGAAAACATCATCCTCTCTAGATGTTAACCAAACTTTACTGCCTGACATCAAGGCAAGATTTTCACTGGCAAAAACACTCACTTAAATCCACTGGGTGCCCCTATGTCTGCTTTGGAGATTTTGGCGCCCTTTTTCTTGTTCTTATCCTTCTTATCCTTCTTTCCTTTGGTCAGACTTAAGGAAGCAGCGGTAGGTGAAGGCAAAGAGCGGTAGCGGGAAGAATTGATGTCCGGGTTTTGGATGTCCACTGTGGCCATGTGGAATGAACCAGGGCCACCAGATGCTGCTTTTGGAGGAGAGACAGAGTGCAGGTTGGTATCTTAATATTACTAATTTCACGCATTATTGGTGGTAGTTCAATTTTCAGAAGAGACACGTTAAGATGAAGAGTTACGCACCTTTTTCGGGTGGGATTGGAGGCAGGGAACCTCTGTCTACAGTGACAGGAAGAAGGGAAGAAATATTTTTATTTTTACAGTCTGCTACACATGCAAATGCAATTATGCAGACATGATGTGTATTTCTATCTTACCACTAGGTGGCGGAGGGCGCTGTTTCTTGTCTGTCAGTAACAAAGAGGTAAGAGAAACCATTTTGCCTCACATTACAACAACATAATTTACTCAGCTAAAATACACACAATTTTCTATAGTTTAAGCGAGGAAGCAAGAAATAATTTATCAACTATTATTCATCAATCAATTAGCATTGTCTATATTTTTTCAAAGAACACCCTGAGAATGTATTACAGTTCTCTAATGAATACAAGTCTCTGCATTGGATGAATGCTTGATATAGACTTGCTTGTAAAATGTTTCAGAATTTGGCAAAAATCATTTAAGTTTAGTTAAATTATTATTCTTTTCCAGGATCATATTGCCAGAACATACAAAAACATACTGGAGTTGCAAATATGGCTGTGAATCATTTTTTTAAAAATGTATTTCATGCTCTCTGATTCTAAAAATAGACATCAAAGGGGTGGCTATGATCTCACTGACCTTGACGGTTGTTTCTTTGGTTGATTTTCTCCTCGACAGCATTTTGGAAGGCTTCTGCTTCCTGTTGCACAGAAAAGTTCAGCCCCACTTGACAGTCCTGCATTGTGTAAGTAATGAACAAGGAATCATATTAAACAAAAACAGCACTTCAAACATGTTATGGTTATGATGTGGTGCCCTACAATTATTTGTGTCACTGATGAAAATAATTGTAGGGCACCACATCATAAGCACATCATAACTGTTAGAATTGTAACAGTAACTTCAGTTGGAGGATGAGTTCAAATGAGGGTGTGCTTACATCTGCAGAAAAGGTATGAAAGTACGGCTGTGGCATGGAGTAAATAATTTGGTTGTAGAGCTCCTGCTCCCAAACCTGTCTCCCTGTCTGTGGAAAAACATGGTTAATATTTCAGTCTCTCAATCATACTCATGTCAGATGTGAGCAATGCTGGGTCATAGTTGAGTAACTTTCTGAATTCACAGGACAACACATGCACCATGATTAGATCATCAGTCTAAAATGGTCTAAATATTTAAATAGTATGCAGTCTTGGAATTAGATTCTTGGTATAACAGCAGCATTATCTGAGCGGTTACCTTCAAATCAAACATCCGTATGAAATAAGAGCGCTGAGGGTTGTCTTTGACGAGGCAGACCACTCCAGTGTGTTGCAAGCTCCACGTGGATGGACTGTGAGGCAGAGCCATGAACAGCTGTGCCACTGCAGTGCACATGGACTAAACACACAGACAGTACATACATTGAAAACTGTTTAGGGCTGATAGGACACAAGAGAGCATTTACTTGTAGTTCACATGTAAATTTGCCTTTTCATGGCGAGGATTCACTTCCTTGTCTGCTTTCATTTGTTCCGATAACAACTTGAAGTGCTGTGATGCTCTTTAATTTGTCGTTAAGTCATTAAAATGCACAGCTAAAGTCATTATTTGGTTTTGTTGTTTACCTCAGTCAGGAACAATCTACTACTTCTCTGCTGTAATAATAAACCCATCGATAGAGTCTCATTCTAACAACAGAGAAGGAAATGGTTCAGCCACCATTTCCTGTTACAGTTACCTTCTTTATGATGACCTAATGTCAGTAATTCATGTTTTACTGCATTAAACTTTGTCTTACATTAGATTAATTTATAGAACATAGAATATATTATAAAATAAGACTCGAATTCAAGTGCACCTGAATATATAAAACTAATAAAATGCGAATTAACTAAAAAGTAAAAGCAACTCAAAAAAAACCCCCAAACGACAACATGGTTGTTGAATGGTTGTCAAATAGAAAACAGAATTTTAAAATCCTCAACTCAGGGTTCGCCTAAACAGTGTGCTATATTAAAATTCAGGATACAGTGTTGAACCACCAAAGGTAAAAGAGAAGACTTGAGAGCTGAAATTATTTACATTTTTTTATGTCGCAACCAGAACCAGAATAACCTGTATTATTTTGGATACCTTTTCCTTTCACTTTATGCAATGAAGTCTTCCCGCAGAAAGGATACAAGTCTTGACAAACAGAGCAGGACATCGTTATCACACTGGGCAATCCCCACCCCAGTCAGAACTTACAGCACACCTTCTGCCCAGCAGCTCCTCCAACTTATCGTTCTCCTGTGAGCTCAGCAGAGAGCTCCGGGCGCTCTCCACTTTAGCTTTAGATCCACGGCTCATGATCCTGTAATAAAGCTCCGAGTTTATCTTAAATGAATGTGACCAGCATTGAAACACGTCCTTTCTACACTGTCAGAATACAAAGCTCTACAGTCAAGGAAGTTTCTCTTCTCTGTTTTGTGCACACATCAACTCAAAGCAGGAAACGGCCAACCACACTTCTCTAACCCCCACTTTTCTTCTTTCTCTCAAACAGAGCACAAATGAATGTGTTACTTCCATATTCAGAGGGAGGCAGTGCACTATTGCTCTTCTCCTGCTATGAGTACATTTGCTGTGCTTTTGTGGCCACACAGATGACTTCTGACAATGCATAAAAATGTACTTTTTATAGAAACTCAACTCTTTTGTACAAATGAAAGACATATTTTATTGACAGATAACATTCAAATTAATTTAAAAATGTACAGGATCACATAAAATATCAAAGTCAAAATATATTTTAGTCAAATTTTAAAGACATATTAGATGCTCTATTCATATTGTCTTAAAAACATTACTCGCCATACTGAACAGTTCCTGGAACTGCTAAAACAGACACAACATTTTTAACACTGAATTATTAAATGTACAATTTTGATTAAATTGGTCTTTGCCGAACATGGTAAAAAAAAATAAAAGAAGAAGAAGAAAAAAGTGTGTTACATCCTATTCTAAAATGACAAAGTAATATTCAAGTATTTGGTTTGCAACTTGGAATTTTTCAGGAACACATAAAAACTTGACAAAAAGAATTGTACAAATCATATTGCTGTGTCTGTTGACTCATTTTGTTGTCTGTAACTCTGTTTGACCTTCATTTATAGCAGCTGAACACCACAAATTGCACAGAATCTGTTGGATAATTTATAAAAAGGTCACCTCAGACTCAGCTTTAAATCATTTTTACTATAGTCAAGTGTAAGAATAGATCACTTTATGAACATTAATTGAACTCCATGTAAAAATTAAGTAAGGAAGGAAGGAAAATTGTCTTTTGGTGCATTGGAATAGTTAGTGTGAAACCGCAGACTAAACTTGCTGGTTATGTTTAGTTGAATCTGGAAAGTTCAGGGAAATTTGACAGTCCTAAGTGTGTCTTGAAATAGCAACTGATGAATAAACAAACTGAAATGCTTTTTTATATGATAAAAAGGAACTCCTGGGGAAGTGATTGCCTTTCGACACTATCAAATTTCTGTCCTGTAAAATCTGAGATAGTAGGGAAGTAGAATGGAAGGATTTTTGGCAGTGACTGAGCTATTCCACGGAACTGTACACATCCATACTCTAAAATGGGATTTCCATTTGAGTCATGCTGTTCCCATTCATTTCTTTTGCATTTCTACACATGCCTTCTCTGGGCTGTGACAGAAGTTTTATTCAGTCAGATCACATTATTCTCACACGTATGTGTTCTCTCCTCCATTACAGGGCCTTTTGTCTGCCCCATCACATTACAAAGCGGCTTCTTTTTTTATTGTTGTAGGCGAAGGTTCTTCACACGTCCTTCATCTTGTGCAGCCAAACTGTCCTGTTTGGCTTTGGATGAGAGCTCTGCAGATCAGGGGTAATTTATTGTCAGGGAGAGCTTTGGATGGCATTCTGTTCATAGCTTCTTTGTTCAGTTGTGGCCGCTAGTGCCCGCCTCCACTTCTAGACTCTCCAGTCGCCCAGTCAATGATGATAAATGACAAGCTCATGATCATGAAGATGAATCCCAGTGCAGCAAAGCATGCAGCCTATAGGAGTGGAAGGAAAGAAAACAACATCTGCATCAACAACACATAAAATAATACATTGCAATTTGAATGACCAAGATAGTATACAGTATCCTCGACAGTTGAATGACGTGAGTTGTACCTGAATCTTGGGTCTTGTCAGTAAAGGCTCCTGGTCATCAGGAATAATTCGGACGTAGAAAATTCCAGGAAGGATGAATATGAGGCTGGGGGCAGATGTGGCTCCTGAAGGAGGAGAAGTAGGAGAACAGAGAAGAAAAGAAGTGAGTTTATTTAATGTCGTACATAGGAAGTGATTCCACAGTTTACAGATGATATTGTTCAAACTGCAGTGCAGTCAAGCTGAGGCCAGACAGCCATCCTTCTTGTGTAAACATACCGATGAGGCCAAAGATGTCGCGGATGGAGGGCACCAAGATGACAAGCAGGTTCACAAAGGAGAGGAGACAAAATGCAATGCCGATGTGTATGGGCCAGCTGAAAGCCTTGTCCGGGAAGAAGATCAGGAGCAAAGCCCTGCGGATCTGCAGAGAGAAGGAAAGAGTGAGCATGTTGTGCATCCTTAAATAAGATCACAATCATTGTGATTGATAAACAAAACCATTTATAAAAGTAAAGGTTAATCCTGTTTTATCACCATCTCAACATCCACCCACTCCTCATCAACTAGGTTAAAAATTTCCTCAGTAACACACGACAGGCTGTCAGAATAGGCACGTCATCAGCCGTCATCACCACCACCCGAGCCCCCCAGGGCTGCATCTCAGTCCCTTCTTTTATACCCTCTACTCACTCTCCAGAATCTCAAATCCTCTGATGAAGCTTGGACTACTCACTGACAATAACTCTGTGGTGTAGAGATAACTACCTGCAGCTGAACATGGACAAAACAAAAGAACTGGTCATTAGCACTTCAAACCTCCACTTTGGACTGAACCCCACCTCTGCCCATTGAAAGACAGCTGAGCAGGTGAACAGCATTAAATATCTTGACAATTGATATATTGTCACATAGATATAGACAGTAAACTATGTTTTCACATCACTTCTATCCATAAATGATCCCAGCAAAGACGCCATATCCTCCGTTTGTTTCATCCCACCTTCTGTTGCTTATTTACAAAAGCATAATTCAGCCCATCCTATTGTACTGTTCCCCATAGTTGTTTACCATCAATATCAATATCAGTTTCAATATCAGCTATATTTATACAGCACACTTAAACCAACCAAGGTTGACCAAGGTGCTTTACAGGTTAAAATATAACAATAAACTGGTAATTACAAAGTAAAAGTACAGCAATAAAACAGTAATTAGAATATACAGTTTATGATATTAAAATCGCCAAATAGCTGTCTTAACCCGAAGAAAATGCCAAATAGAAGTGGCGTGTTTTTAACAGTGATTTAAAGCGTTTAAGAGCTGGCCATGTTAACCATCTCCAACAAAAAGAAATTTGGCGCCCTCAAACACACACTGCTTCCAAAATAATTTCAGCCCTGAACAAACATCCTCACTGTCACTGTCATGAGCTGAAATGTTTGAATGTATAGATGAGGATTTTATGTATTGTCTATATCTGTACGTTGCCATGTGTTTATCAGTATGTTTCTATGTTGGCAGTGGAAAAAAAATCTCCCTCTGGGACAACTAAAAAAAAACTAGAGTATTATAGAACTGCTGTTGAGTAAGTCTATCCCAACTAGCTGACATTTCAGCGGATATTTTCAGTCACTTGTTTAATGCAAATGACCTGCTTCGATATGCTGTGGAGCGAGATCAGAAGTGTAAAATACTTGGAGGTTGTTTAGCAGCTGCTCTCTGATCTCTGTACAGTAATTCAGTATTTTAAAAACAGTTTAACATTTTGGGAAACATGCTCATTTGCTTTCTTGGCGAGAGTTAGATGAAAAGATGGATACCTTTATCATATCTGTAGGTTTACTACGAAGCTGGGGCCAGCAGCTGGTTAGTTTAGGTTAGCATAAGGACTGGAAACAGCCAGGTTCAGTCCAAAACCTACCAGTGCCTCTAAGCTCACCACAGACAGCCAGTGCAGACTCAATGAATTCTGGCACATAACCCCCTCGTCAAACCACTTTGTTGTTGTATGGAATAAACAAATGAGATACAATATGTAAATTAGTGAGCTATAGAGGTGCTGGTAAATTCATGTTGGACGGACAGACATAAGAATAATATCAATCTCCTCATCTAACTGTCTGCAAAACAGTGAATAAGCACATTTCCCAAACTGCAAAGCTATTTCTTTAATTTAACCTGTTAAAGCTTTATGACTGCAGACTGTGTTTGCTGATCTGTTGTATGTTAAATAACATCATTATTCTTGGTAATGTGGACGTTTTTTGCCCATTTATACCTAGTAGAATCTAACACATTTTTAGCATCTATAGAGCACTATGAACTTCAATAATAAGAGAATGTTCCAAAGCTCCATAGAGTCAACATGCTACTGAAACAGAAACAGCTTTTTGCTGATGTATCACTCCTGCAGACACAGCTGCCTTGAGATAAAACTATTTTTATTCTCTAAGACACGCATGCATCAGTTACATGGTGTAGAGGGTATATTAGCAGTGTGTTGGGCTTGTGATATGCAGATTGTTCAAGATCTGCCTGGACAACATTGTCAGGAAGGGAAGTAAGATATTTTAGGCAAGACTCGCAAAGCTGTACAGTATCTGTCTATCTCTGATATAAACTGATATATACTGTAGTCTGTTTATTATTATTATTATTATTATTATTATTATTATTATTATTATTATTATTATTATTATTATTATTATTAGCATTATGAACATTGTACAATCCTGAGTCAAATTCCTTGTATGTGTACATATTTGGCAAATAAAGCTGATTCTGATTCTTTTTTTAACCTTTGACAACTAAATTCTAAATCAGGTTGTACTTGACTGGACATTTGTGCCAAATTTGAAGAAGTTCCCTCAAGGTGTTCATGAGATGTACAAAAGCATAATGCCTAAATAAATAAAAATACAACTACAATAACCTTCTTAAAGAAGTGTACTTAGGTCAGACCATTTCTTTACAAAAACTTGTCACTGCATTTGTTATAAGAAGGCTTCAATATAATTAAGTAATGTTCTTGTACAATATGTATATAATTATGTTCACTATGCATTTATACATATATTATTGTGTAAGTTTGTCTGTGTTTTTACAATCTCAATCTTACATATTCTTTAAAGGGTGCAACTATTGAGTATTTCCTTGATTAATCAATTAATTGGCAATAAAAATGTCCACCTTCGAAGGTTTTTTGTTTTGTCTAACCAACAGTCCAAAATAGATATTCATTCATATTTATTACTATTAAAGTAGACTAAGAAAACCAAAATATCTACTGGTACTATACAGCATACCAGTATATAAATATTCACATTTGAGAAGCTGGATCCAGTTTGGCTTTTATAATGTTAATAATCAAAATAGCTGATCAGTTTTCTACATATCAACAAATCAGTTATTCAGCTACTCGTTTCAGCTTTATATTTTTGTCCTCCTTTTGTATCTCAGTTTTATTGATTTTATCTGAATCTAGCTTTGTTAAATGTGTTGAATTTCAATGTGTGGAACATATAAAGAAATCCTGATAAAACTGTTCTTATTCCTTCTGTGTTTGACATAAACATTTTCATTAGTACGATAGATGTCTTACCGGGAAAAGAACCACAGGGACAGTCAGAGTGACGGCCACCAGCACAGCCAGACGCACTAAGAGAATCAGGACATCTAGGGGGTCCACTCGACTGTAGGTGTGTAACAGCTCTGACTGCACATTACCTACCCACAGAGAAGCATACACCCTTTGACATATCTCACAAGGTCTCATTCACATTGACAACATCAGAACAAGTTGATCTTTGACTCTCAGGAATAAAGAGTATCTTACCATAAAAGGTGAGGTAACCAAAAATAGCTGTTAGCAGGTACATGACAAACATGGCCAGTATGGAGATGTTGGCAACTCCCTGCATACGTTTCTTGGTGGCACTAAGGTAAAAGCAAGCAGAAAAATAGACTTTTAGCGCAGCTCTCTGTGCGCCAAAGGAACATTTAGACTTGAAATGGACGTTGACATTGTGACTTACTCTCGTAGCTCAGTGTAGATGGGCAGTACCTCGGGGTGGCAGACAAAAGCGAAGGCTAGAATTGGGATGGTGTACGCTGTCTGAAAGTCAAACACAGCAAAGATCAGTCAGTAACCATCCAAAACATAGCTTGAAGAAGACCAAACATGTTTTTTATACTGCTACACACCTTAATTCTGTTGACATTATGTGCTACAGTGCAGAACTTGTGGCGGTGAATCTACTGTGCTAGCCAATAAGTAAATATACAACTGACTGTTCAGGAAACTAGGCACTGGCAATGTGAAAATGTTTTTTCATTTAACCTGTGAGTTGACGGTGAACATTTTTGGCTCACAGAAGTCGTCAGTCCCATTAATTAAAGACTTGTTATGATGTTCGTCAGGCAGCGGGCAGGGGATGTTGAATTTCTTGTATATAACCTGGGGAAACAAACCCATTGGTTAATCAAAGAGCAATATTTAATGAAGGAACAGTTGGTGGTTTTGTTTGTATGTTTGCTGGCTCAATAGTTACGACTTACCGAGATTAGGAAAAACACCATGCAGGAGAGGGAGAAGCCACTTGTATAGCCCAAGTAACCTGTGTTGCAGTGATAAGATGTTGCAGAATGGTTTTATAAGTGATGATTCTTTAATCGAACTACAGGGCATGAAAGTGAATGTTGGCAATAACATCCAAAGGAAATACCGGGACCGTCATGAACACAACAAAAACGGGTAGTGGAAAGACATGATGTACATGGGAGAGAATGGGTAGTAAAAGTAAAATAAAATGCGACGACAGAATGAAAAACATACCAAGTTGTTTCATGAGTGCTAGAGGAAGGATGATGAGTGCGCTAACAATGATGATCAAGTAGTTTCCATTCAAGAACCACTCTCTAGGGGACAGCCAGACAAACAAATGAAAAAATCTGCACACTACCAAAGAAAAAATTTAATTATAGCTACATGATACTCTGACAGAGATTCACTTTGACACTCACCCTGTGTTTTCCTGTTTACCAAGAAAAGCTTGAATGACCAGTGGGAGCTCCGACTTGACGATGAAGAGGTAACTGGACATTGCTAAAAGAAAGTGAAAACATACACATGCATTCACTTACAAAAATCAGTGTAGTAGACCATGCAATCACTGAAATGGACCCGTCCATTCACTTTCAGATAGCAACCACACACTTCAACCCTCCCCCCATTTTCAGACCACAACCAAATGAATGTGTTCTTAAAACTCAGGTCAAACGAGTGACACAAAAAAGGAAACCAATATGTAGTATACAGATACATCAAGGTCTTGAACTCGCCTGATCTAATGAATGACATATCAATATATCGCCAGAAACCATATGTCCCTACCAGACATGTTGTAAAAAAGGCCACTGATATCAATATGATATTTCATAAGGCAGCTATTAAAGCTGACCATATAAAACAAAAACAGAAGCCAGTTAAAAGGCAAAACTTCAAGAAATGGTTTGATCAAGGATGCAAGACTGTCAGAAAAGCAAAAGCAAATGAAAAGCATCGCCAAACAAACGTTTATTTGTTTAAAATGACATTTTAAACAAATAAAAATATACATAAAAACACAATTATACCCAAATGATACTTGAAATCAATTCTGGTATATGTGGAACAATTTACAACACAACTACAAGCACTACCCATCCAAAATGGTTACATCTGGAGAGCACGTTTTGAAAATCTATACAAAGACATACCAATAAATAAATTTAGATAAACATTTTATTAAAGGAAAACTCCAAACATCATAAGAGACAACTAAACCCAACAACAATTGACCACGCAGACAAAATCTCTCCGACCATGGGAAGCTTGTGGTCTGGACAGCATTAAAAATCAAATACTCACATGCAGCACCCACAGAGATGCAGGATCAATATCGTATAACAGTCATGATGTTATTCTGATTTTTATAAGCTTGGTGGCAAATCCGACCCTAGTAACTATCATGGCATCTGTGTCAGCAGTTGACTAGGTAAATTATTTTTTTGTATTCTGCATAAAGTAGATTAGACTAGATTTCCTTGAGAAACACTAACACTTTAATTAACAAACGTGCACCAAACAGAAAATATTCACCTGTTTCATTGATTACCAGAAAGCTTTGACCCTATTTGCCGAGAAGGGTTCTATTACAGACTTCTACATTGTGGTATAGGGGCAAAATATATGATCTTGTTAAATCAGTGTTTTTGAAACATAGGTGTTGATTTAAAAATAGAGGAAAAGAAACACTATTCTTCACCCAGAGGAAAGATGTTTGTCTGGGTTGCAATTTAAGTCTGACTTTATTTAATGTATGTATAAATTAACTTGCCGTTCAGTTGGATCAACATGTTGCTCCTTTCTACCTGTTTGGTAGTGAAGTCTGTGGTCCCCTAAGGCACCAAAACTAACCCCATTGGGACAAACATCCAACAAAATCTTTACATTCAGAATTCTGCAGATACATTTTACAAAAATAGCAACAAGTGCACGTAGAGCAGAACTTCTCAGACACACTCTGGACACAACACCACTGCTTTCCAAACACCAGACTAAACCAAAATATAATAAAGTATAACAAAACCCATTTGTGACATTTGAAAGAAGAAACTAAAAGCCAAAGTGGATCAAAATGTTATCTGGCCATAAAAGAGATTCTGAATATGACGGAAATTCTCTCTGTTGTAGAAAGCAGAGACAGATCCAAAGCAAGTACAGGCTCTACAAACAGCTCTTATGTGTTATGTATACATAAAAACACAATTATACCCAAATGATACTTGAAATCAATTCTGGTATATGTGGAACAATTTACAACACAACTACAAGCACTACCCATCCAAAATGGTTACATCTGGAGAGCACATTTTGAAAATCTATACAAAGACATACCAATAAATAAATTTAGATAAACATTTTATTAAAGGAAAACTCCAAACATCATAAGAGACAACTAAACCCAACAACAATTGACCACGCAGACAAAATCTCTCCGACCATGGGAAGCTTGTGGTCTGGACAGCATTAAAAATCAAATACTCACATGCAGCACCCACAGAGATGCAGGATCAATATCGTATAACAGTCATGATGTTATTCTGATTTTTATAAGCTTGGTGGCAAATCCGACCCTAGTAACTATCATGGCATCTGTGTCAGCAGTTGACTAGGTAAATTATTTTTTTGTATTCTGCATAAAATAATACTAGATTTCCTTGAGAAACACTAACACTTTAATTAACAAACGTGCACCAAACAGAAAATATTCACCTGTTTCATTGATTACCAGAAAGCTTTGACCCTATTTGCCGAGAAGGGTTCTATTACAGACTTCTACATTGTGGTATAGGGGCAAAATATATGATCTTGTTAAATCAGTGTTTTTGAAACATAGGTGTTGATTTAAAAATAGAGGAAAAGAAACACTATTCTTCACCCAGAGGAAAGATGTTTGTCTGGGTTGCAATTTAAGTCTGACTTTATTTAATGTATGTATAAATTAACTTGCCGTTCAGTTGGATCAACATGTTGCTCCTTTCTACCTGTTTGGTAGTGAAGTCTGTGGTCCCCTAAGGCACCAAAACTAACCCCATTGGGACAAACATCCAACAAAATCTTTACATTCAGAATTCTGCAGATACATTTTACAAAAATAGCAACAAGTGCACGTAGAGCAGAACTTCTCAGACACACTCTGGACACAACACCACTGCTTTCCAAACACCAGAGTAAACCAAAATATAACAAAGTATAACAAAACCCATTTGTGACATTTGAAAGAAGAAACTAAAAGCCAAAGTGGATCAGAATGTTATCTGGCCATAAAAGAGATTCTGAATATGACGGAAATTCTCTCTGTTGTAGAAAGCAGAGACAGATCCAAAGCAAGTACAGGCTCTACAAACTGGCAATCGAAAAAGGAAGACACAAAAAAATCCCAATATGTGGTCACTGTTTGACAGGTGAGGTTGAGGCAGAAATCACTTCCTCCTGCAATGTAATAATTCAATGAAATAAGGAACATTTACTTTGACAAATTCAACTATGTGATCTCAGATTTCAAAGAGCTAAATGACCTTTCAAAAATTTGTAAAATACTTCTAGAAGAAGGAGACAGGGCACACGCAACCTATGTGACAAGAATGACCTTGACACAAAAATTAAAAAATTAAAGAATTGTAGCAGTTTTTATATAGTTCTCACTTGTTGGTATTTTTTGAAAAGTAAGTCTAAAATTTGTGTCTATTAAGTATTTTTTGCTTTCCTGTATATATATTGCACACAGCAAAATCACAATCCTTCTGTTTATGTAATTTTTTTTATTTTAAATATGTTGTCTTTATTTCAAACTTTCTTTGACAATAGAAATTTTGAATTGGATTGAATCTGACATTAACATCAAAGGGAGGAAATTACATGAAAATACCTCCAATGTTATGTATTGTAATGATGCCTGCGGCCAGCATTTTTCCTGGGCGACCAAAAGCCCGATTCCCAAGCTGCTCATAAGCCCGGATGCCTGAAAAAGCACAGACATTATAAATATATGAGTGTGGTAAGCTATGAATGGAGAATTTTACTCTGTGGCTGCATATGCTAAGATATATGTGATGAGTCTAGCTCTGGCTTACCAACAATATGAGCACATTTCAGCAGGAGGTGAATTGAATATGCAGACAGAATGGCAATGGACACCAACAGGATTCTGAAACACACAAGAAATGTAATTTTTATTAAAAATTCCATGACAGAAATGCATCAAGGGCCTCACAAATTTGGACATTAGTCTTTTTAGGGTTAAAACTATGTTCACTGTCTAACTAGAAAAGGCAGAAAGAAAGAGAAAAATAAAGTGATTCCTTAGAAACTTCTTCAGAAACTAAATTCTTATAATTGTTTTCTTTTCCCACCCACACAAGTGAGTCTTTGCTGTGAGAGAGTGGTTCTCCAACTACCCTCCACCCTGACCCCGGCCACAAAGCACAGGATTGATCCAAGCAGGCGTGTCTTGGATGTGATCACTATGGGCTATTTTTATCCACCTAAATCTGATTTAGGGAAGCTGCGTGTGTATGAGCTCTAATGTACATTCTGACAGGTCAGGCTTTGCACAGTAGCAGTTGTGTTTACAGTATTATACCTACAAAGCACACAAGTAGACTAACACATACTCAAGCCCAGAGTCCGTCACCATGCCACCATACATATGTATCCAAACACAAGTACACACAGACATTCAGATGATACACACACATTACTGTGGCCCTATTTCTAGCCTTATAAGGACCCTGTATTGACTTTATCTACACAAACACAAACTTTAGCCCAATCTGGATTCTAACATTAGCTTTAAACCAAAATCCTAAACTAAAGTAATGCTGTTTTCTCATTTATTTATAGAACAATGTTCAAGTAAACGGCACAAGAGCTTTACCCAATGAGTTAGCTAAAAGACTGAGATATTAGCAGCAAACCATTACAAAAAATGTAAAATTCACAATAAAAGGCAAAACATACATGAATACAAAAAATGACTTCGTAAAAGCAAATTAAAAGAAGAAAAATTGTTTAAAGAAAGTTTTAAAGAAAAATCATTAACAAATAGTCCCTTAAAAAGTGAGGAACAACCTACAACAACCAAACAACAGTTGCAGTTTGCAAAAATGTCCCCTGTGTGAGTGTACAACTGATAAACTCAAACACAAACACAAGAAATATTTGCATAAATTACAAGACACAGAAATTCATAAACTTTTTTCCTTTTTGATGGGACAATAATTCTGTGGTCTGAACAAATTCATGCACCGACGTGGGCAGAAACACACACCGACGTGCACACAGAAAATACAGCCACGCACAAAGTTTAGACAGAAATAGGGACTGTGTGTTTGGCTTGCATGCTCACGTAAAAAGAATGATTCCAGTGTTGGACATCCCGTAAGCCAATCCCAGAATTCCACTGCCCATTATGGCGTTACTGAGGTTAAAGATGGACATGCCAAATGAAGTCTTTCCTACAAACTGCAGTAAGAAGACAATAGAGGATGTTACACAGACAAATCAATTCACAAACAAAAATCACATCAACAGCATCACTAGTATTTACTGCTATTTTACTTGAGCAAGTCCTTTTCACATGACTGAGCAAAACCACTCACGTCTGTAAAGTGACATTCTTTCTTGACAGCAGTTTTATGTGGTAGAAACTCCTCATGTTCAGCCAAGGCCTCCACTCCATCAAACCTACAATGGAAAAAAAGCATTGGTTCAAACAAAGAAAAAAACACAGAGACATGCACATAGCTACAAAAATATGGTTGCATTTCTAGTGGACAAACTGAAGAATAATAGACACATTTAAAACACGATTTTAATTCCTTTGGTTGAATTTTCAACACCTTGCTGTGACATGGTGTACCCACATGAGTAATTACCCTTCATTACATATTGTCTTACCCTTCTGTAAAGTGACATTCTTTCTTGACACCAGTTTTATGTGGTAGAAACTCCTCATGTTCAGCCAAGGCCTCCATTCCATGAAGCCTACAATGGAAAAAAAGCATTGGTTCAAACAAAGAAAAAAACACAGAGACATGCACATAGCTACAAAAATATGGTTGCATTTCTAGTGGACAAACTGAAGAATAATAGACACATTTAAAACATGATTTTAATTCCTTTGGTTGAATTTTCAACACCTTGCTGTGATATGGTGTACCCACATGAGTAATTACCCTTCATTACATATTGTCTTACCCTTCCCCACTGGTGTGTCCATTCATCTTCTGAAGCTCCATTGTGGTTGCTGTGATTGTGACTTGAGAGAACTGAAGATCTACTTTTGCTGGACTGAAAGAATCCTCTTCAAAATTTCATCTAGCTGGAAGAAAAGACAAACTATTGTTTACTTTCTGCTTACCAAAATCTCCTACATATGTGTCTAATATTTTTGCATTTAGAAGGCTGGATGCCAGATGGCATTATTTTATACACAACATACTTGACATCAACAAATCAACAAACATCCCGCACTAATCTTGCCAGCTTTCCATTACTTGTAAGGCAAACTGCAAGCAGGTTGAGCTTGGCATGTGTCATTAACTCCATTACACTGCTTCTGTTTGCATCACTTTTTCTGAGATCTTGTCTTAACTTGTTAAAGTTGAGACAAGATCTCAGAATGGGTCTTCCAGGAAGCAGAAGGAGAACTGTGTGTATACTTTTATGAGATGGATGTAAGGCATTGGCTTCAATCTACAGTACAATAAGTAACACGTCAGTGGCAGACTGGCAAAGGTGTTTAAATACCCTGCCTTTTAAAGGTAAACACACTAGTTATTTGCACTTGAACAGAAGGCACCCATGGCACTCAAGGATCTGAATGTGACTAATGCAATACAAACAGAAAATGCTATATGGCTTCAAAAGGGCAAACCTATTTATAAAGTCTTGAAACACACACCACTGCAATTTTCCTGCTTGCCAAGGACAACAAGAATGTTGCTTCTTTTCTTTTCTTTTGGCAATGCCAAAATCCTTTTCTTTTATTTTGGAGTGCTGCTCCAGAAGACTGTGGTAGCTGACGAAATACAATTTCAACAAAAAGGGACACTTTTGCTTTGGATGTAACTCAGTTTAAATCTTGTGCGACATGAAAAGCTTTAAATAACAAATGTTGTCTGAAGACTTATGTGGCTCTAATCTGTTGTTGGCCACACAAAACGGGCATGGACGGACTCTGGGAATGAGCGTAGGTCTGTGCTCCTGCCACGGGGTCATGGGATACTTCGCTTCTTTGCGGGTCAGACTGCCCCCAGGATTTTTTTCTATTTGACCCCGAAAGACACACTCACACTACATTGTGCAATTCCTTAAGAGGTTCACAAAAACAGTTTTTTTATATTCCTATGCTCATCACTGAACAGGCCTGTTGACATACAATAATCCATACAGCTTGAGGGTTGATAGCAGTGGGCCACAAAAATAAACAAAGGGTTCCTGTGTAAGCGCTGCTATTTAGTATAAATACAGAGTAGCCTTTTCCTTGCATACTGGCCTCAGGTCAAGTTTAACTTTCTTTAGCACTACATATCCAATGACTTGACCCATGGCCAATAAACACAACTGCAAAGTAGAGACTAGATATCAGGAATATTTAGTCATTTAGCTTTCATAAAAAGCAGGTTTTGATTAGTAACCAATCTCAAACTGTACAAGTCCATACTTTGCATTTCCATGTAAGGGAGATAAAGAAACTAGACAAACCTGGTTAACTAGAAACTTGTTCCTCCTTAGATATTTCATTAGCCACAAGTGTAGCTCTAACACAGAGGAAATACTACAAGAGTTGAAAAAAGTAATAAAAAGAATAAAGTGCTCCTGTACTTTCCATCTATTTATACAGTTATCTTCTCAAATAACCATACCCATTAAAACATGTTATAATTAGGATAAATTTAAAAATTACATTAAATAATCTATATAATAAACATATTTAAATATTACATTAAATAATCAATACAATAATCTGTCACTGCACAACACATTTTCAGTCAAACACAGTAGACAATACAGTATTATCCAGCAGTGAGTACCACATGGCTCTTGTCTGATGCAAGACCAGCTAACTATTGACTGGTAGCCCATCCCTTCTTTTCCTCAACATCTAAAACACAAGGACACACACACACACACACACACACAGACACACACACACACATTTTTGAACAACTTACCTTTATCTTTTTTTCTTTTTTGAATATTGAAAGAATAAATCCGTGTGAAAGGTAACTTAATTTTCTCTCCCACTGTTTGTGTGTAGCTTTGCTCTCAGGAGTCTCTCCAAAGCTCCTTGGTAGTGAAGAGAAGAGAGAGTCAGAGAGATTAGAGGGTGGGAGGGGGGGAGCGGGGAAATGGGAACACCCATATTAACCCTTTCTTGAATCAGTTACAGGTAGCTAGTTGCTAAGAGACAGTAGGGATCCACTCAGCAGGTGTTATCACTAAAAAGGTGGCATCACTGGTGTCTAAACAAAGGAAATTATAATCGCCTGTAGCTACAGGTCAGTCTTCGAAATGCAAGGTCTTTAAACATGAATCATCTTTAGCCTATGCAATGACTTTATTACATCTAACCTTTTTTTTAATTGTATGACTAAATTTTAGATCTCCAATCTGCTCCCTCTTCTTTTATTATGACCTGGTCATTAGCTTATATTGGTGATTTTAATAGGCTATTATAGGCTATATTGTCCCCGTGCACTGGCTGGGTAATTGTTTTACCTTGGAGAGTATTTTAATTTTGTTTTAGCCTAAGTTACACCCCACAGAGTATACGAAATACCCTGTGGGTAAGAAATAAGAAATACAACCCCACAATTAGTGATGCATGGTTAAATTACTTTTGATCGCTCAGAATGCCCATAACTACTGTTTAAAACACTTGACTGGACTTTTGGTCTACTTTAGAACCCACACTGACAACAGCCAGTCCCCAAATTTACCTTCAACCCACTGATCATTATGATGTGTTATCCTTCAGTTATTTTACATCAGTGTATCTGCACTCACTGATATGGTTAAGCACATGACGTCATCTGCTTGCCCCTTGGATATGTTCCCCTCCAAAATACTGAAGGAGACTATCCGTACTGTTGGCTCTTTCATCGTATCTATTGTAAATAGCTCTCTGACTTTTAGCTCTGTCCTTGCTTGTTTTAAAACTGCTCTGATTGAAACTTTCAATTCAAAACCCAATTATATATTCTCTGTGACTGCTCAGTTTCATCTCCTGCGAACATGTTCTACGGTGTCTCCCAGGGTTCAATTTTGGGACCCATCTTATTCTCCATCTATATGCTTACTCTTGGTAACATCATCTGCAAATTTAATGTCCAGTTTCACTGTTAAGTTAATGACACACAGTTAGCAAGTGCCATGCTGAAATAAAATTTTAGATGTCACACAATTTTCTCCAATTAAACCTAACAAAATCTGACATTGTTGTACTTGGTCTCCCCGACATACAGAATTCCAATCATGGCAAACCTGAGTGAACTAGTAACTTGTGCTAAGCCCTTAGATATGTGGGGTAGTTTTGGACTTGAACATCATGTTTATACCTCATCCCATCTAGACCACTCAACACTCAGCTTTTAACTAAGTCCAAAAAATTGTGACCACATCACCCCAGTTTTAGCATCATTGCACTGGCTGCATAATTATTTTAGGATGGATTAATTATTTTAAGTACTTCAAAGGCCAGGAATGGGCTGGTCCCTTATATCTTTGACCTTTAATTCCAGTATGATCCAGGATGCAGACTGCGATCCTCAGGTTGGGCATTTCTAGGTATTCCAAGGCCTAGACTGAAAAATAACAGGAGACAGGGCCTTTGCTATCAGGACCCCTACGCATAGCAACAACCTGCTAGAGGAGATCAGACTTGCAGAATCAGTTCCCTGTTTATCTCACTTCTTGAGAAACTTTTTTATAAATAAAAATAAGTTTTATTGTGTCTATTTTTATAATTTATTGTATTTCGACTTGTTTGTGTGGTTTAAATTGACTGTTGCAAAGCACTTTACCTGAATTAAAAAGTGCTATACAAATAAAGGTATTACTACTTATTATTTATTTAGGTTATCCCAGGAACCTATCCAGTCAACAGCTTCTGGTTTGGTCTACTGGAAACTGATTACCATGTCAGTAATTATATAATCTATAGTAATTATAGACCATGCAAGTAGAAAGGAGGGGCGAAGTGGATGTCATCTGAGGTGGGTTTTGTTACAGCATGGGCAGATGCTCACTGACAGTTTACATCCTGCTGGAAGTCACAGTGATGGTAATTAGCTTAGGAGAGAGGCCAAAGTGCTTTTTTAAGATTACCCACATGTGATTGTACTTAAGAGTGGAAACATTGTGCATGCTTACAAGTAATCATGTGCTTGATCCAAAACAAACAGTAAGACCTGAACTGACATGTAAAAGTAGAAATGAACAAGTCACATGAAGACATCCTATTAAATTTTCTACACATTTTATAACATGTTGTAAATGACAGAAGACACAGAAGTATGTACTGTGTAGCATAACATACTTCCTTTACAGCAACCAAAAAAATGTGCTCAACCTGTTGCTAATTCATCAGACCTAAAATGTCCTCCCCTTCTCAGGAGCGACATTTCAGTTGGCTGATAATGTTCAGCTTAGCTCAGATATGAGCTTTGTCTGCACACCCAAGAAACACCCACATTTCTTTATCTCACCACGACACAAAGCCTTTACTGGAAAACATGTCTGTCTGTTATATAGAGATCTCATCTTGAAGTAGTTTGGACACATGTCAGATTGTTTTTACACCTTATGTTTAGATTCATTTTTAGAAAGTATCAGTTCCACATTTCAATAATTTTGTCAGGCTATTTGGAGCAGATTGCAAGAAGATATCAATATTTTGCCCGTACGGATTGGGTGAAAAGATAATGGCTAACTCAGTCACTTTAAATTATCTTTGTGAGTTCAAGTCAGTTGAACGCATGGTTTGAACAAATCCAGGACAAAGCATCTAAAACACAACATTACTTGCTTTAAAATATAGCTCAGAAAGAGACATTTTGTTCTAGCCATGCATCTAACAATTAATGTTATTTTTGTACCAGTAATGCCAGCATTTGGAGCCAAGATGATCTCCCATTTCAGTGAGTCATTTAAAATCCCACCTCTGTGCTTTACACAATGCCAGCATGCTGTGAATGAGAGCATAAATATATCCTTAACTGAAAAGTAAAAGCAGAAAACATCTCAAAAGAATGTTATCCTTATTTTTACTGCCAATATAAAGTACATTATCAGATAAAACATTTTGTGGTATCTCTCCACGTGTATGAATGGGAAATTGATTGCATCGTGGCCTGAAAGCTGGAGCAGCTGTAGAGTGCGGGCCTAGAGGCCATCTTCTGGTACTTACCTCTCTAATAACAGTCAGACAGTGATGTCTTCAGTCTAGAAAGAAATAACAGGGTAAAAGTTAAGACTCGTGGGCTGGTTCGCGTCCAGAATCTGCCTTTTAAAGAGCCATGAATTTTTCTTCAGCTTTAAGAGGAGAGAGGAAAAAATGGGGGTAGGAGGGAAGTAGTAATTGCCCGCGTTAAGAAATTTCCTGCCATGTCACAAGTCAAGCCCCTCCCTGTTCCGACAGAATGCTCAGTCCACGCATGCTGCTCTGTTACTTTATGAATTACTATAATGTAATTGTAAATATTGCTTTTTGGACTATTCAAACAGTGTTGCTAATTGAATTGGAAGCCTAAAGCTGACAGATAAAAACAAAATTCTGATTATAATACTGCTTACTGACATCCATTACAGTGGATATAGTGTGACTGCACAGCTGGCAGTGACACTATAAATTGTAGCGGTGGAAAGTTACTTTTCATTTCGTCTCTGCTTCAGCTTTGCGTCATCAGTTCACTACCACCACCATCTAGTGGGCAATAACACTAAAGGTAATCACATCAGTAAGTTATACAAATACAGTGACCAAAACCAGCATCCAGATGTAATACTTAAATATTCAATCTGTTATAAAAATAAATTACACGTAACTAAACCATTTATACACATACACAGGCCAGTTTCATACAGTATCAGGTAATGAGAACTGAAGTTAAACTTCAACTAGCCATTATTTTCATTATTGAGTAATCTGACAATTACTTTCACAATTTAGTGATTACTATTCTATAAAATGTTGGAAAAAAGAGGTCATAGTGGAAAATGCATACCAAAATTCCCCAGGCCCAAGGTGTTGTATTCAAATTGCTTGTTTTGTACGACTCTAAGTCTAAAACTCATAAGATATTCAATTTACAATGTTATCAAAAGAGAGAAAAGTTGCTAATCCTCACATTTGGGAAGTTGGAACCTGAGGAAATTTAGTATTTTTGCTTTAAAACATGATGGTCAATATTGCTTTTCTCGGTCGATCAACTAATCTATTGAGGGTTTAATCTTTTTAGTGCCAAGAACAAATTCAAACGAACTCAAAGTAATACAAAGATACTGTCTTTTATTATTTATCAAATTAAAAAAACACAGTCAACAATTAAAATCTGTGAAATGATGAGACATCTACAAAAGTAGCCTTACAGTGCTTGTTTGAGCTGGAGGTTTTACTGATGACCAACTTGTGATCCATACAGTAATCATGTCACTTCCGATTCTCAACCCATGCAAAGAAATTACACCGAGCCTCAGGGTTGGAGGCATGTCCCTGTGGACGGGCACAAACAAAGAACTGCTTGCCCATGTTTGGCCCCTCCTTCTTCACAGTACGGAGCACACAGGGTTCCCCATGGACTTTACAGGAGGGTGGGGGGGGAGGTCCGTGAAGCACTGACTTCCAAAACACTAGCGATGCACCTTTCTTGGGTTCCCTGGGCTGTGGGGTTAAATGTTTTGTCTTAATTGGTGTTTCTGTTGTGCTGCTGGTGCAAAGCTGTGGAAGACCATCCAAAGCACCATTTTCACATTGCTTGGCAGGGGCTTCAGTAGAGGGAACAACATTTGTTAGTTTGGGTTTGAAAAACGAAAGGAGACTGCCCTGTGGCTTGGAAGAAGTCTTTACTGTCTTGTTTTTTTTCCCCTTTGGGACAACAGTTTCTGATGTTAATACACGCTTTTTACCACAAATATTTCCAGCTCCGAATGAGTTTAAATTCTCCCTCCTTTCCTCCTCTTCTTGAGATCCAGGTAATGCATCCCTCTGCTCAGACTGAATTGATTTTTGTTCCACCTTAACAAGGAAGCGGGAGAGCTTCTGTTGCTTTCCAGCAAACTCTGGCAGGTAGCGAGTACAGAGGGGAGGAGGCTTGGAGCTGGGCAGGAGAGAGCAGCTCAGCTGCCCCCACACTGGGCAGTGATCTGACCCCTCCACCTCTGGCATGATGTCTGTTGCCACAAACTGCTCCTTTGCGAGCTGGCAATCAGCAAAGATGTAGTCAATGCGTGTACCATAGTTGGTCTGCCGAGCTCCAGTGAGAGTGGACCAGCATGTGAAGGCGTTGGTGCGAGCTGGGTGAAAATAGCGAAAGGTATCCACAAATTTTCCACTGTGGATGGGATCTGTTGACTTTACCTCAGATTCTTCATCAGGTTCCTCCTCATTCCTTTCCGCTTCTAGTTGGTCACAGTGCAAAAAGGCATTCAGCCATTTCCTCCCAGGGTTTTCATCAAAATCATCCTAAGTAATGAGAAAAACAAAGTAGGTAGAGTTTCATTATTATCAATATGCAAACACTGTGCACATTTAGCAGAAACATAACACTGCCATTTTATGTAATATTATTTTATTCCTTTACATTAAAGGAAAAGTTTGACATTTTTCTTCCTTGCTGTGATCAATCCCACTCTGATGTCGGTTCAATAAATATGGAGCTACAGCCAGGATGTTGTTAGCTTAACTAAAAATTAAGACAAAAGGGAATCGTTTTGCCAGTTAACATTGAAATTTCTTTTTTGTGCGGATTAAACATGAGATGTAACTAAAGTGAGCTTTTGAGTTTGGGTGGATTTTTTTTCCTTTGGACAGAGCCATGCTAACTGTTTACCCCCGTTTCTAGTCTTTTAAAACAAAGCTAAGCAAACCGACTGCTGGATGTAGCTTCATATTTACTTACAGGCACGAGAATGGTATCAATCTTCTCATCAAACTCTCAGCAGCATATCAAATGAGCATATTTTTCAAACTAGACAAGCAAAACATTAAACTGACCGTATTCCAACATTTACTTACGATATCACTGGGGTCACAGTGGTCTAGTGGCCTGTGAGATGTATTTACGTCTCCTAAAACAATCACATGGCTGAAAAATAAAACAGAAAAAAAACAATTAACTTTGAAATTTTAAAGAGGAGAGGGAATAAGAAAGTAGGTTGAACACACTTTAATGATACATTGACCAAAATAAGACATCTGATTACAGGCAGTTGTGTAATATACAACATTTACATTCTGCAATTTGTTCATCTGTTATTAAAAATGCAAGAATTAGATGTATTTTACTGCATTGTAAACTACTTTACATTTCAGTGAAATGACTGACTAATGACATGAAACATATATAAAAGTGCATAGGTACATGTGGGCCATTGCGCACGCTCCCTTGTACAACAGTAGTAAATGGGTAAACGGCAGCACTGTTCAAACTAAAACAATTCCACAGTTAAAACATTTGTGGTAAAAGCAGGAAACACATCTGCCTCATTGTAACCACAATCTTTCCTTTCAGTCAGTGGGAACTTTTCTAAACTCTCACCTCCCATCTGTCAGTATAGCTTCTGCACGACACTGAAGCAGCTTGTAGAACTGCAGTTTGAACTGCTTTCGCTCCGGCTTTTCAGGGTCAGCCCGTGGACAGTATACATTGATTACAGTAACAGTTTGCTCTTGGTCCTGACACCTGTGGGGGTGACACAGAGTCAAAAAGAGGTACAGACATTTATATATAACTACTTTGCAAAATGAAGTTATAATATTTCTTGTGGTGTTTATCAACAGTAAAATTTTGATCAATGACTTGCATGATTCTTGTCTGAGGAAGCTATACAAAGCTTAAAATTTTGCTCCCAGTAAAGACAGTAAGGGATATTCTAGTGCACAGATTTACATTTATTTCTGAAAAGATGCAGGTACATATACAACGATATATACCAAATATAGCACATATAACATGCTTCTGTTGGGCAAACCTCAAAGTAGAAAATTTTTCTCTTACATGATTCTGTGCTTTGTAATAATGGCTCGTCCTTCATTGTCCAAAAGCTGCAGCTCCTCGCTACAGAACTCCGACTGGTCACCATAGGATCCAACAGCCCCTTCATGGTTGGTCAGCAGACCCGTGAGACCCTCCTCAGCAGCAAATGGAGTGGCACTGTCCTTACAGTAAGTGGCAACCCCTGTGCATGTAAGGAAAGGAAAGGAAGATACGTTTGTTTGTATAGTGTAGTGTGACAGCAACAATAAAGTAGGTGTAACATTGGGCAGTGGCATTAACAGAGATCTTCTGTTCCTCTAATACACACTTCATTATAGCAATCTTTTATTTTAGAAGATTGTCTTCTTGTCTTGGCAAACTAAATATAACTCGAAGAGGACACTTACAAAAGAACAATACGATCAAGACACAAAATGATGTTATGACGATGCAATAAACCTGAATAGCCGCTGCGTCCTCGACTGAAGCTGAAATAGGAATTGTAGCCGTCAACAATTGCAGTCCTTTCATCAAGCAAGTCTCCTGTCGGGAACACATTTGGGGTTTAACTGTTATTTCTTCCATAACAGATTTCTGACTGAGGTACGTGAACGTTACACGACAGCCCCCGCGTTTTCTCCTCGGGTAACCACTTACTTGTCACTTTTGTCTCTTGAACACAGATAATATCTGCGTCCAGTGAATCAAGAGCCTTTTTAATTCCGCCTCTGAAAGTTCTTATGCCATTTATGTTCCAGGTAACAAGCTTCATCGTGCAAAACACTTGTTTAACAGACGACACTCCTGCACATCCGGAAGTAAAAAGGAAGACAAGAAAGGCACGAGCGGAAGTGTATTTCTTCACTAATTTTTCGTTATTTTTCTCATGTTTCGTGTTTATTGATAAAATAAAATTGTTGCTTTCATTGCATTACTGTTTTTTTATTTCTGGATTAATAGCAATTGTTTCTTGGTGTAAATTGCATTGCGCCGTTGCCTAGCTAGAGGGGGTAATCGTGCTTTCACGTTTTCGGCGCGCTTTTGACACCAGACCTCACCGTGAAACAAGAGAACCGGGTGGGAGGAAGGGAAGCGGCTGTGCAGTAACTTGGGCTGGTACCCACTGGCTGCTATCACGATTAGCAAACCTGCCTCTGCCTCTGACAGTTCCCGAAGGAAGTGCACACGTCGTGGTTGTTTGCAACTGGCGAGCCCCATCTTTGAGATAAAACCAGAGGGTGAGTAGCAAGTTTGGCTAATGGTCGCTTTCTAGCTTTAGCTAATTAGCTTGTCTGACATTATCCGACTGACGTTACCACCAGGAGAACTACCGGTGCCGCTAAGCCTGTGTAAATGTTGCTAATTAAAAAAGCTAGCTAGTTAAATTATTCAACTCGACTTTGCTAGTGGCATTGCGGTGTCCTTTGGTGTCTAAGTTACATTAGGCTATAACTATTCTTACCAGGCCGTGTCCTGTTCCCTGCCCGGTGTCGTCTTGATTTTGTATCCTTGTGTGAGAATATATTCACCCTCTTAAGATACTATCGTAACGTTACTTTGGAAACCAGGAGCACGCAAAGTTAGGCAATCTACATACTTACAGCTAACGTTAGTAACGTTACGTTACCTCATTTAATTTACACTCAGATAATTCTGTGAGGAAGTAGTTTGTGTGCTAGGATAAACAGATGCTTACGGGATACATCATTTGGCACCGGACAACCGGCTGGTGTTTCCATCTTCGGTCAAAGAAGAGGACATGAGGAAAGGGGGGGAGTCTGCCCCACCCAGTCCATACGGGTGGCCAAAGTAACGTGAATTCATATTGTTTCTATGGCCATTTGTCATAACGGTGTAGCTGACCTTAGGTAATAGCTAATGTTATCGGTTTATTCTGAGGAGATGTTGAATTGCAATAACGTTGGTTAGTGATGTGTACAGGCCAGACCTGCATCTCAGTTAATAGTGACAGTCGGTTAACTGTGTGGAGTAATTGACTCTAAAGTAATGCCCATTAAATACTAGAGGATAATACATGCCTATTTAAAAAAAGATGAATATAGCAACCATACAATAAGCTAGTTGTAGGTAAAGTTATTGTTATAACTCGTATACCCAGATTTGACTTGACTAACTGGAATGCATGGGTAATAATAATGTTACATATCTGCTAATACATGGCTTGGATTTATCTAGTGGCCGTTTAATCCTTTTTTAAAAAAGGGTAGAAGTGTTTTCCCACTCAACCAATCCCCAAGTTAATCTTGCCCTGTACAGTTTGCTCAATTTGTCACAAAATGTTTACACAAAACCTCTTTCCTATACTCGCCATTGTTCTAAGTCGTTTAAAGAACCTCCATCTTTGTGCTTTGCCTTTTGTAGCGTGGAGTAATGAGAGTGGAGGAGTGAAGGAGGCAGGTGTCCCAGTGGAACATTGGCAGACAAGTGGGAGGCCAGGCAAGGATGCTGGAGGCGGACTCAGACCCAGCAGGTCAAGCAGTGGAGGGAGAAGAAGAGGCAGAGATGGGGAGCAGAGACTTGAATGCTGAGGTGGTACGGCTGACTCTGGAGCTCCAGGAGGCCACAGAGGAGAAGTTACAGGCAGCCCGATATGGCCTGGTGGTGCTGGAGGAAAGTGCTGCTCTCAAGATGAAACACAGGCAGCTAGAAGAGGAGCATGAAGCCCTCAAAGGGGAGCTACAGCAGCTCAGAGAGGTAGGAACACCCAAGCCCTTCTTTTTATATTTAGACAACATTAAGCTTGTGATGTTCTCTTTCTCTGTGCTTCTTTGTGACCCTTTTACTACACATTTCCTTTGCACAGTGCTCGTTAAATTTCTTGCCTTTATGTATACCCATATTTGTCTTTACATCAAAGTGCAGGTGGTATGATGATGTGCTGTTTATAATAGAAACAAGCATTTCCTTAAATGAAATTTTCCAATGACTGCCTGATGAGGACTTGCTGAAACTTGAGATTTTCCAATAAGGTGCATTTCTCATTTTAATAAAAGTCAGATTGGTTTTATCTGGTCCAACATGTATAGTGGATTCATAAATGTCACTTTTTTCCTATGTGTTGAAAGAAGACTACAGTAGCAATGAACACGTCAGTGGTTTATATATGAGGAATATGTAAGAAAATAATATAATAATATACTGTTTCTCTAATATGAATTAATTTCATGTCTTTTATTGTTTCACCTGCA
This sequence comes from Lepomis macrochirus, assembly GCA_024633595.2. Taxonomy (NCBI): domain Eukaryota; kingdom Metazoa; phylum Chordata; class Actinopteri; order Centrarchiformes; family Centrarchidae; genus Lepomis; species Lepomis macrochirus. Next base: position 23,577,510 of record JALXJV020000014.1, on the reverse strand, counting down.
ATACCATTGTACAAAATGGTATTGTAGAAGTATCTGCTTTCACATGACACTCTTAGCAAAATGTAAATGCAGAGACACAATCTCTCTATCAATGCTGCTCATTTTAATTAACAGCCTTGCAGTTGCCTTGCAGTCTATTTAGTCGCCCTGTAAAGATAGGCATGAATTTGATTGTTCATCCCTTCAGCTGCCACAATAACAGTTCTGTTACAGCTGTGATCTCATTTTATACTTTCAATGAAGAGACTTGTGATCGCATGCTGAGTCACTTTTGCTCTTGTATGTCATCTGATCCTGACGGCATCAGAGCGCACATTAATCAACATATCTGGTGCTTTTAACATAACACATGGTCTCTGTTCATCTTTAACTGATTTTGATACTTCACTGCATAATAAGGATTGAATTAGGTTAGTGCCAGATAGTCACCATAAAAAGATTAGACCAATATGTCAAAGCTCAGATTATCATGTAATCCATGCTTTTCACAGAAATTGTGACATATGCCTCTTCTCAGGCATATCTGCTTCCCAGTATTTCATCTGCTTCCCTATATTTTTTTAATCTCTCTTTTTTAATTAATAACCAATATTTAGTCAAATTGACAACCTCTCCATTAACTGTTTTTACACAAGTCTAGTATAGTTTTTATCGCTGTATTCCATCTGACACTAACAGCTTCTCTTATATAGTTGCATTTTTGGGGAAATATTTGAGATTTTTATGCTCATGCTTACAGTGACATAGTGCCAAACGACTATGTGTGAGGGGTTAATATTGTTTCCTGAGTGTAAACCTTGTCCCAAATGCACCAGATGGGCCTTGAAGGTATTTAGTATTGCTAAAACAGGCTTTTTAAAAACTGGTTTATGTAAGATGGTAATCCCATAAAATTCAGTCCTATCATGCGGGCAGATTTTTGGTTTTGCAATTGTTTTTCGTCCAACCTTCATTTAAATTGAGAGAGGGGAAAAAAACTAAAATCCTGCTCACAAGCAATTGGATATTTAGCAATATATATGCGCCACAATAACACTAAATATTGGTCCATCCTGATGTTTTAGAACCACATGTCAAGCAAAGCTCTTTATGTCTTAACGGACGTAGTGGTACAGAATTTCTTATAATCTGCATAAACCCAGTTTCTTGGCTGTTTATCTACCTAGGCTTTGGCAGGGTTTTAACAGCAGAGTGGGCTCATGTGTTGTGAATTAGCACCATTATGTAACTACACCACAGTGTTCAATTAAGCATGTTTAGTAGCATGTTCATTTCATTTCACACCTTACTGGATAGTTCTTCCATCAGCAGCCATTGATGCAAAATGTGTCAGGTTACTAATTATGACAAGATTTGAAGAAACGCCTGCTATTACGGTGTAAAGGCTAGGAATTAGGCTCTTTTAACACATTGGTTAGATAAAAATACAGATTGAAACTGCGTAGAAGCTGCTGTTAAGGTCTAAGGTGTCATGTTACCAAATCATAACAGCTATTTCCTCACTATGATCAGGTTTAAGGTGATGATTGTCAGTGAAGGCCTTTATCCCTTCCTTTGTCACTGATGTTCAGATTTCCTGCTTTGATATAAGTTGCACATCTGAAATATATTTGTAACAGCACTAAGAATGTTGTTCCAATTAACATTATGTATGTGATATTGTTACATACTGTAGCCTGCTAGATACTGCAAGTTTTGCCATTTCCTAACCCTTTTTGTTTGTGTAAAGGCATTTGCCGATTCTGTGAGCAGCCAGAAGCGTGCAGCTGCTGATGGAGAGTGCCGGGAGGAGAACTTGCTGCAGGAGACGGCCACTAAGGAGGCTGCCATGGCAACCCGCATAGAGGAAGTCCAGGCAGAGCTCAAGCAAGCACGCCTTGCTCTGGGCAATGCCCACGCAGAGATCGATAGACTAGGGGTGTTCTCCACCCAGTTAAAGAAGGTATGGCGACTGAACCCCGGAACCCTGAATCACTGGATGATATATTAGCTGTGTAGCCTCATTCCCAAAGTGAAATTAACCATGCATGCCATGAAATTGGTAATTGTGCATGTCAAATGTTTTGCTTTGCACTGGTTTGACAGTGGATTCTGTTCTACAGGAGTGTGAGTGTTTGGAGGCGGAAAAGAGCCATCTGAGGGATGAGATGAAGGAATATAAAGTACGTGAGCTGCGCCAGTTGCAGGACAATAGCGAGCTAGAAGATGAGAACATATCTCTGCAAAAACAGGTGTCTGTGCTCAAGGAAAACCAGGTCAGTTATCACTCAAGCTACAACATTACCGAATACATATAAGTTCTATCTACTGGCTGCAATTGGGTGGATGGATGAAGAATAAAAATATATAATAAATATATATAAATATCCAGAATGGATAATATTGAAGTGTAGAAATAAGTGATAAGTGGGGAAATATGTTTATATAAACATTTTCTATTTATTTTCCTAAATTTGAAAAACAAAACAAAAACATTTGTACTATTTATGTTTGTATAGTACATGTAGGCGGTTGTTAACACACTATCATATGGTCATTGTTTTAGCACACTGCCTGTTTGCATTTACTTGTCTTGAGAGCAAAACTGTTTTGCATGCAATAAACTTCTAATCTCCCTCAGAAGTTTGTTGACATAACTTTACAAATTGGCCAGTGTTGAAGACAGTTGCTGGGTGATTAACGTTATTTTCAGAAAATAAAATGGCACCCATAGCTGAAGACAACAATGCTTCTCTTGACTACGGGCTTTTTCCTTGTCAGTGAATTCTCAGTATGGCTGCTTCCCCTGAGATAACATTTCACAGGCAATATGCATCAAGAGATAAAAAAAAAACATATAGTTGCAAGAAGCACTTTGGCAACCAGGCTCCAGTGTAGGAATGTCACGATTCTCAAGTAATTGCACAACACTCAATTTCAGCGTATTTTTTAAGTTCCTGATAACTTTGAATGCTTTGAGAAATGATGCGTTGTCCTGGGAATGTTTTATTAGGTATGTGTGCTTTTAGCTGAGAACTGTCTTTCAGGTCTACAGTAAAGGTCTAACAAAGTCAATTTTTATGATAATGGTGTTATCTCAAAATTACAGGAGGAGTGTGAAACATTAAAAGCATTACACTCATTACAAATAACCTAGCTTAGTAATGTTTTTTTTTCCTAAATTGTGAAAGTTTATTTAACAAGTTTATTATAGCAAAGGCATAAACTTAATGTATGATTTTTTTGTCATATGGGACATTGATATATTTAAAGCTTCCAGTGTAATAGTTTACTTTCTGCAGCACTTTACTGTGATAATGCAAGCTAAGAACATGTTTAAACATAAAGATACCTTCCAAATGCTTTTCATATTTTCTGTAGTTAACATCTCAAACTTTGCTCTGTGTGCCCAAAATGTTCTGCAAAAATGTCGTTCTGCATGAGAAAGGATGCTCAGTATCCTTGTGGGTTGTTATAATATTTAGTTATGTGATGCTCATTTTTGGGATTCCTGACCCTATGAGGCAGTTGCTTTGGAAGGCAGATGCATTTTTCGCCAAAACAAACAGTCTGTGACTAGTTACAAACATAGCAGAGTCTTGTTAATGTGTACACGATCCATTGGTGGAGATGTTAGAAATCCTTTTGTGTTGTTTTACATAAAATCCTAAATAATCTCAAGTACAGTCATAATGTGATTGTTACATGTTAATTTAATTTGTTTATTTTAAATAGATGTTGGATGGAAATATTTTATATAAAGAATTTATATAGGATTTAAATGGAAGTAACTGTAAATATTCAATTCCAGGAGAAACTAGAATTGTTGATGACCATGAAGTCCTCACCAGTGCGGTCTACCAATGCCATCTGTGTGTGTGACTGTAACGCTATTGTGCTGGTTGCATTAATGGTTATTTTTGGGGCTGTATGTGTTGAATACAGCAACATGTAAAGACCTATTAAACGCCCGTCTGGTTGTGCTTCTTATGACATTTCAGGTTGAGTTTGAATCGATAAAGCTGGAGCTGACCCAGAAGAATGAGGAGCAGGAGGAGCAGCGAGCCCAGCTGGAGGAGGCAGAAAGGCTGAGGGAGATAGCAGAGAGGCAGCTGGAAGAGGCCCTGGAAGCCCTGAAGGAGGAGAGGGAGCAGAAGAACAGTCTGCGGCGAGAACTCTCTGCCCTGACCCTTAATCCCTTTGATTCTGTGGGGAACCTGGAGCTCCACTTGGAGCAGCTGGATGACAGCCAGGAGGAGGGTCAGGGGGGAGAGGGAGACGGTGAGGGTCAGGGAGATGACCAGGATAGTGGCTTTAATAATGGTCCTGGGTCTGCCCCCAGTTCTGCTCACCCTCCTCACTTGGGGGGCTCCAAAAGTAATGGCCTCATCCAACGCTACTCCACTCCACGCAACAGTGACGTATTCCTGCGTGCTCCAGCCTCTGGGCTTGTGTCTGACCTGCTGAGTGAGCTACACTTTTCAGACAGTCAGAAACTAAAACAGCAACTCCTACAGGTAGGTAACAGGACAAGATGTGGCACTTTTTTAAATGTGTCATGGCAATTTTGCAGGGTTTTTTATTATGGGATGTCTTGTGGGCAAAGTAAAAATATGTGATTTGCAAGAAGACACAGGGAGCACAGAGTATATTGAAATTTGTCAGTGATCACAGAACTGAGTTTATATCTTGATAATGGTTAACTTAAACTAGTACCACCTTTTGTTAAAGCTGAGTAGTGGGGTTGTTATGTCCACTGACTGTGCAAGTTCTCCTACTTAGAAAGATGAGAGAGGTCTGTAATTTTCATCATAGGTACACTTCAACTATGAGAGACAAAATGAGAAAAAAAAATCCAGGAAATCACACGGTAGGACTTTTAAAGAATTTATTTGTAAATTATGGTGGAAAATAAGTATTTCATAGTTCTCATAGTTCTCATAGTTGAAGTGTACCTATGATGAAAATTACAGACCTCTCTCATTTTTTAAGTAGGAGAACTTGCACAATCAGTGGCTGACTAAATACTTTTTGGTCCCACTGTAAGTTGGTTTTAACCTCTAAGTTGTCGACAGGGATGTCTGCTGCTTCCTGCTTTAGACCACATCCGCTTTGTGTTGGTAAAGGAGTGAGCCTTTCTATATTAACAGAAAACCACCTGGCATCACATAGCCAGCATTGATACTTCACCCAGCAATTCAGTCATCTCCCATCTGATATTTATGCTTCAAAAAAAGGTACTTAAGGAAATTAAGGATGTCTTGAAGTGTCATCCTTCTCTGTCTAAACAAATATATTATTCATGATGCACTTAAGTCGGTGGTTGGGTTAGCGAGCTCCTACCCACCAGATGTTGGGAGTGTGGAGCTGAATGGGGTCAGACACATAAAAAATGCATTAAGAGTAAAGGTGGTTGGGGGAGAAATTTGTGTTACAGAGCACTGTTCTTATGTTTTATAGAAAATACTCCACAATCAGTATTGTCCTGGATTATAACTGAAATGGCTGATTATTCAACTAATGGGCAGCTTGTGAGATTTTTATCTGTGTGTGTGTGGGTGCATCCAGGCAGAACGAGAGAAGTCCAGTCTGGTTAGCAAAGTGGAGGAACTGCAGATGCAGCTGGTTATGTCTAAACAGGCACTCAGTCAGCAAGAGGACAAAGTTGGATCTCTTACCCAACAGCTGGACGCTGTGCGGAGCAGCCAGCAGCACAACCAGGAAGCAGACAACAGGGGAGATAATGAGACAGAGAATGGAGATGGTGGCAATGCAGTCTTTGACTATGAGGTGGACACCAAGAGCAAGGAGGTGCTGGAGGCGCGCATGCGTTCAGCCAGTGAAGAGCTTCTGAAGCTGCGAGATGAACTGTCTCAGGCAGGAACTCGTTATAACACTCTGGAGCAGCGATACAAGCAGGAGAAGGATCGTTGGAGGGCAGAGGCCCAGGAGCTTGCTGACAAGATCCGTCAATGCATCAAGTCCAGCAAGCAGGACCAGGACCGCATAAGTGAGCTGGAGAATGAGATAGGAGCCACACGGAAAGTGGCAATTGATTCAGAAGGGCACTTGAGCGTTGCTCAGGAAGAGCTGCTGGCCTTCTCTGAGGAGCTGTCCAACCTCTATCACCACATCTGCGTGTGCAACAACTTGACACCCAAACGGGTCACCCTGGACTATTACCGAGATGGCGCCAGGGCAAGCGGTGGAGGAGGTAGTGCACGAAGACCACATTACGTCTACACCCAGCACAACTCTCAGAAGAAGCCGCGAGCCAATGACATGTTCATCTCCAAAGCTGCGGCATTGCAGTTTATGGGGGAGGTGGACAGTGCAGGAGCCAGCGGAGAGTCTCCTAACTGCCCTGGATCCCCCACCCTGGATTTCAGGGACCCTTCCAACGTACGCAACTTGGTAGCGGTCATCCGTTGCCAGATCAAACACCTTCGGGTAAGACTGCTTATCACATGTTAGACATTTAGTGCTACTACACTTGTTTGTGAGATTATAACCAGTGCAAATTCTCTAACTACTTCAGTGTTGCTCAGTCACTGAAAGCCAGGCTGTTGTTCTGGGTGAAGGCTTTTCCTCCTTCACAAATTTCCTGCTGAACTTAATGCTCAGCTCAGACAGTTAAATGTAGTTGAGGAATTCCCATGTCCGTTCACGTGGTGGTGGGTCTTGTTAGCACGTCTGTTTAAGTTTGAATGGACTGGATTATCAGGGGTTACAGAGTTAATACAGCAGTGTCTGGAACACCAGGAACTTGTGTTTTTATGTAGTGAAACACAGTTTAAAACACATATAGTTGCTCTTTTACATTTCTGAAGATTAATTCACAGGTGTACAGATTTTGTGGTCTTCAATATTGTTATATTATTATACTATTATGTGATTAAAAATGTGGAAAGAAAACACTTCCTATATTATAAGACACTAAGTTTCCCGATGCTGACAACATTTTTACTTTGCCAGTGAAACAAACACATTTAATTCACATGTTTAACGTCCTTTGTGTTCTCTCAGGTGGCAGTGGACCTCTGTCGTCAGAGGGGCGCCATGCCTTATTCAGGGTTGAGCAGCAGCGTAGAGTCAGAGCGGGATGCTGAAAGTCTTTTGGAAGAAGTGCTAAAACTCAAGTCCCTTCTCAGCACCAAGAGAGAACAGATTGCTACCCTCAGGACTGTCCTCAAGGCTAACAAACAGGTAGGTCACAGCAAGAAATGGCTACGCTGTAGTGTTCCTTTTTGATCTCTTTGCAGTTTTACAACCGTTTTAGTCTAGGAATAGGCTTGTGTTCCACTTCAGGGTATTGCTCTAAATCAACCTAACCTGTCAGGGACTTTCCCAAAAATGCAATCCTCAAATGTCAAAAGGTCAGTATGTGGCTTTTTATTGCCTGTCATAAAAAAGAAACTATCCCACATGTGTTGATTTTTTTGCCTTACTATGAGAGGCCTCAACAGTTTCTTAGCATGTTCAAAAATCCTGAGAAAAGCTCCCTTGGTACAGAGGGATTGTCTCTTGTGAAATGTTGTGTTTCTTCTGTTGCCAATATTTAATCAAATTCTGGATAAAGACCTGACAAGGTAAGAGAGGAAACCTCTAGTATTATCTATGCATACTCTTTACAGTTGATTATCAGTATCTTGTCTAGACAGTCCCTTGGGCTCACATGCTCCTGCACTTATGTGTGATGTTGCACTCCTCAGAGGTTCAACTCCATGACTCAAGCACTGCATGACCTGCTTCTGTCATTCCCCTGAGCTGTCACTCTCCCTTTCTCATACACGCACACACATAAGCACTTAAGGTAATCTTGTTTGGTTGGGCCAGGCTCACACACAGTGGTTTATCTTCTCAAGTCTGATTTCTAAGACTATGTTGTGGCACACCGTTTGTTCCTATGATGGTAATTGTGGTACTTGCACATGAAACATTTGCATTGATTGCAATCAAGTCACAGATATGTAAGGGGTGATCACGTGAGAGGGACAAACTGGCTTTGTCCTTTCACAGAAAGACTCAAGGTACTGTTTTAATACTGTCTTCATTATCAAAGCAACATTTTTTGTGTTTTGACCTTCGTAGCTCTGACACAAATTGCTGTTTAATAGATGGCATGTTGTAGTTCACATGGAATAAAGGGACAGTAATGATGACAATAATAACTTGTTGTATTACATCTAAGTTTTTTTGATACTGAAATCTAACCAACCAAATAGAACACCTTAAGATACCATACTAATTGATAGCAGGGTATAGGGACCAAAATTCTAATAATTAGTTAACAATTTTATCACAGTGTTGTTAAAATGTGGTAAAAATGTTCCAAAAGTACTTGTACACATTGAAACCAAGTTTTACATTGAAAACCACAAATAAAATAAGCAGAACTGTTCACTTTTTGTTTGCATAAACATTAAAATAATAACAGCCTTACTTATGTAAACTTTTATAAAACCCATATGAAATGTGCATTAACATTGAAGATGTTATAAATTTATAAAGTATATGGAGTGAACCCATGCACAATTAACATAAATACAAACAAGGAGACAATGATAGTCATTGCAAGGAGCCCAACAATTGACATAAATACAGAGTCTTGTATTAATTTCTGTTGGCAACTTCTACAACCAATTCGACCACTGCTGGATTTTAAATCAGCAAAATACATGTTGGTTGGGTGACTAAACTGCGTCACATGTTATCAAGTGCAATGGGCAATGAGTCTGCAGACACATGACGCATACAGCAGAACAACATGTCGTGTTTTTCCAAGAGCAGGTAACACTGGGAGCTTCAGTTTACAAGCTGTTAGTAAGTTAAATTATATATGTGCACACAGCATCAGCACACAGAAGACATAAAAAAAAATAAGTTTCCAGATCAAAACAAAGATGACAGCCCGCTAGTTACGTGGATAGGATAATCATCTTTGAGAGTGACTGATGGTTACCTCTGTGACCTGAGTGTATGCTAATACATGGGAGGCTCAAACTGGGGCAAGGGTCTCTCTAGAATTTGTAGATTTGATGATGCTATCAGTTTGAAATAAGTGTATGATTAACATATGTTGTCTATTCTTTACAAATCATGCGTGATATTATGCATTCTAATACCTCACTTTAAACGGGGAATGATGGTGCTACACCAGCATGTGATGGTGCAATTGTCTTTTGTCAATGCAGACTGCAGAGTTGGCCTTGTCCAATTTGAAAACCAAGTATGAGACAGAGAAGAGCATGGTGTCAGAGACCATGATGAAACTGCGGAATGAGCTCAAAGCCTTAAAGGAGGACGCCGCTACCTTCTCTTCACTCCGAGTCATGTTCGCCAGTCGGTAAGATTTCCTTTTTTATGTTTGAGGGGGGGAAAGGCATTATATTCTGTTATCAAAGAAAAAAAGACTTTGGTTTATTTTGGCCCAAGGTAATGGCTATTTTTGATTTATTTGAAATTTCTTTTAACTGAAACATATTAATTAGTTCTCATTGTCTGGTCTTTGCCTTTTTGCTAGTGTTCTTTATACTTAGGGATGGTGCGCTTGTTGTGGCACAGCTTTTGCTACCAGTCATGTAATAAGCTTACCATGCTTATTACGCCTATGGACAATCCACTAGTTCACGTGAAGATTATGAACCACATGCTCTGCCTTGTGCCGACGGGGGGAGGAGGCAAGGACAGATTTGTCTCATCAAGCCAGGTCACCTTAGGGAAGGAGAAGCCGAACATTGGCGGGAGATGGGTGGGAAGGTGCCATCAAGGGTTAAATTTACAGACCACAACACTTCACTCACTAATCTCTAACCGCTTTTGAGAATCTGTAGGCATGCATCATTGTTTCGAGGAGTGTTTTTGTATTGGGTTAATTGAGTGAGCTATTGTTTTTTTTCTGCTTTTTGTCTTCTTTTGCAGCACACATGTTTTCATTGTTAATTGTTGTTCATTACCAGAGAAGCTTCTTGGACTTAAATTACCTGTCTAGCCCCTGTCCAGACAGTTATGAGCTGGCATTTGATTATCCTTAAGAAGGATTTGAGAACAGACAGTGGTCAAGGACTACTACTGTCTGTTGCATCAGGCTAACGATTACAGCTTAAAAAGATCTTCTTGTTTATAATTAAGTTTTGTGTTGCCATCATGTGGACAGCTTGAGTGGCTGCATTTTTACAGTGTATGATGAAAAGGGAGTATTTTCAATAGTATATCAGCATGAAAATAATGAATTGCTTATATATCTATGTTATTTAACAAGTCATTTATTGGCACCAGTTTATTAAACATTGATGCTTTGCAGATTTTTTTCACTTTGTGCTTTGGTAACTTTTGATAGTATTTCACATTATTATGTTTTTGTTTTTTTAGTTTTATTTAACAAGTCATTCATTAATCAAAAAAATGCTTGATTAATAAATAAGTGTTTGTGTCTAACACACTAGAAGTCATGTTTAGCAGGTGTGTTGTGTGCCTTTGTGCTGTAATTTGCTCTTGCCTTAATTTGCTCTTGCCTGCTTATGCATGTTACAAATCTTCATTGTGTCTCAGGTGTGACCAGTATGTCACCCAGTTGGATGAGATGCAGAGGCAGCTGGCAGCAGCCGAGGACGAGAAGAAGACACTGAATTCTCTGTTGCGTATGGCTATACAGCAGAAGCTGGCTCTTACTCAGCGTTTGGAGGATCTGGAGGCCCCTCTGTCTCCCCACAGCTTGAACAGCAGCCCCCGCCGCTCCCGGGCTAAAGAACTGGCCACCAAGTCAGGCCGGGCTCCACGGAGCCCCCGAAGCAGTCCTGCAAGGCCCACACTGAGGAGCAGTCCACGGGCTAGCCCGGTTCTCGGCAGCAGCGTTCCTGCCATGGCCACGCACCACCTGCGAAGTATAACCCGAAGCCTCCACACAAGCCCTGTAAGAACCCCTCTCTCTCTTTGCCCTGATATCCCTTTCCAGACAAGCAGCCGGTCTTGCAGAGGCAAGGGTCTCCCACGAGACGCCACCTTTATTAGAAGTCATAGTGTCAGTGATGTTTTTAACTCAGAGTTGAGTACTGATTACTCCCCAACGCGTAAAGGCTCCACCAGTTCCGTGAACAGCGAGTTAATGGTCAAAACGCAAACACATGTCAGTGATTCAAGAAAAGGTGTGTCAGGTCGGAGAGCTTCAGTTCCTGCACGTCAGGACACCTTCATTACAACTCGCGTTGTACCTGCCTCTTCCACCAGGCTAAAGTCTTCTTTGTTTTCTTCATCCATAGATAATCTAACCTCTTCCAAAGCTTTGTGTGTATGTCCTAACACATCTGAAGCATGGTGTGAAAGTAAACAAAAGCCTGATCTAAAACCAAACTTAGATACTTCTGTAAGAAGAAAACAGTTGGGTCACAGGTCTAACTCTGCACAAGCAGCAGCTGCATGTCGTAACACATTTCAGTCTGACACAGACTCTTCTCAGTTGAATGCTAAATCTTCAGGGTCCCTGACAGCCACATCGCTCACAGTTCACAATCCACCTGGTAAGACCAGGATGACTGGGTTCTGTAGAGAGTCTAGGTATAGATCATCCATCCCCACAAGTAGAACCACTGATGAATCGCACAGTAATGCCAGTAGGGGCTCTGGTAATAAAACTCAGGCCCCACCTGCCAGGGCCCGCAGCTCACACTCTAAATCATCTCGCAGGCGATGAGATAAAGTAGCCATCAAATGTATGATCTATACAAAACTATTTTATCTAGATCTGTACATTATGTTATAAAAATTAAAAAAAACATGTACTTTATGTTATAACATATTGAGTATGGAGTCTTTAATATTTGGAACAATCGTGCTTTTATTCATCTCACTTTAACTGATAGCTGTTGGGAGCCCATCATTTGCTGATCCTTTCTATGTTGTATTGATTTGCTTATCCCTGTTAAGTACCCTCACATAGTTCTCTTAAATTTTAGTTGAACTAAACATGTTTTTTTGTCTCTGTCTCACCCTGTCTCTGTAGCGCTGAAACACTCCTTCCATTACTCCAAACCCCCTCTTCTCCATAAGGACCTGTCTTCATGTTGACACCCTGGCTCCCTTCTCCTTTCCTGACTCGAGACATCCTGTCCATCCCAGATTTGATGTGACATTCACCACTCTACTCACCAGAACCATGGATTTAAAAAAGTTAAAATAAAAAAATAATAAACCCCACAAAAACAAACCTCTCATCCCACCTTCTTGGTTTTTTCTGCTTGGAACGGAGAAACCTGCATGCAGCCTGGAAAAGGATGAGGAGACAAATGTGCTGCTCATTCCTCTGTGAAGTGATTGACTGTGTCTTGTCCCAAGTGGAACCGACTTCCATCTGGTCTTGTTCAAGGCTCTGTGTTGTGGTGAACCATTGACAGTATTTATCAACAAGATACTTTTCATGTACAGTATTTACTGTCTTCAAGGCTATCATTTGTTTTAAGGCTATATGTCTTTACACTCTTGCCTTTTGTCTAGCATCCTGGTCAAAGGTCTGTCTGGGGTCTATTATTGTCGGTAAGCCATTAGATTGTCTGTGATAGCTCTCCCAGGTAGTTGTTTTTATAGAATAATGCAGCCTTACTAAGTAGAGAGCTTGCTATTGTCTTGAGGTCCCTACCTTTTACTGGTGGTACAGTTACATGCCCTTTTTAATCCTGTGACGTCAGGCTCTTCAGCCACACTGTTTAACTAAAGGTCAGTAAACATGTCATTGATGGAAATTAATCAGCCATAAATTTACCACCTCAGGTCAAACAGAGTAGTCAGATACATGATTTAGGAGACCTTTTTAATGTGAATCTTATTTTGGAAACTATGCAGACCAAGTCAGAACAGTGCCTGTATAATTCCTGCTGTTATTTAGGATTAGGGTGGTTTGGAAACTTACCTTTACTTTCAGTACACCGTAGCTGGCTGCAGCTGTTTTGCAATAGCCATTTAGCATCTCTTTAACAATAAGAAGCTTTTGAAAGTCATCTGGGGGGGTGCTAAGTGGCATAAGTGCAAGAACCCCATTTGCTGATGTACTTCCCAGCTGTGGGTTTTAGGTCAGTGGTTTGGTTTATCTAAAACTAATACTAACATGGGCTATGCTCATTTCTCTTGATTACATGATCATAATAACAGTTCCCATGCAGCTTCTGCTTTTTCTTGCTCCTCTGAACAGCTACTCAACAATGCTCATGTTTTGTTTTTCATCATTTAATGTCACCATGCTTTTGTGTGCTACCAAATTACGCATGTTGTTATGAAGTATTATTCACAGCGAGCTAGTTTTCTTTTCCTGTGGCTACAGCATCTATTGTTTCCAGTTAGGAATGCTAATAGTGCTAGCAGGCTGCTGTTAGGGTTGCTGCTTGTAGAAAAACTAAATAATAATAATAATGTCCCATAATTCTAAAACCTATAGTAGCACATTATGACTTAAAACAAAAATAAATACATTTTTAGAAAACAATCTATTTCAAAGCGAGATGTAACGCAAACACGACTGCTTTACTAGTCAGAGCTCCATAAACTGGGAACCCAGATTACAAAAGAAGGAAAAACATGAATATGTACATGGATCTGTTAATACCCCCAACACAGGTTGCTTATAGAGTAGTTTGAAGCCAGGGCTGTGATTTGACAGCAGTGCATGTGTTAACATCTGCACTGTAACAACACCTTTCTCATTGAATGCAGTTTAAATTCAAATTGATCTGACCTGATGAGACCAATCATGATATTTTAGACCACATTTGGAAACGATTATTGATGAGAACTAAATGCAAGAAAAAGCTGACACTAATTTTTGTTAGGTCAACTATCCTGCGGTTAAGTAGAAGAGGTCATATCCTGCTGATTGTATTATTATTTTATTTTATTTTTTTGTGCCTTTGTTTTGATCTTGTCTGTTGTTTTTAGACTGCACCACATTTTCTAAACAGAAGCGACTATTCAACACTCTAGTTGTGATGTTTTTTGATGGTATGTTTTACGTTTGAGGAAACTCTATAAGTAGTATTTTAGCACTGAATTAAGTGATATCTCATTTTGGTAAAATATTTTCACTTTTTAGCATGCCGTGTATGAAGTCATTAGTATGAACTAATGAATAATAACATTAGCTTCCCATGAAATTAATGATCACCATCTGCTGTATATTTATCTTATATAACTGTTACTGTATGAAAGGTTTCTGTATAAAGATTATGAACTCAGAAAATGAAGAACATAATGCATCAAAAACATTAAAGATTAAATGTTACAATAAGCTTTTGAAAGTAATTTCAGAAAGCATTTTAGACTGGACTGTTTGATGGTGACTATTCATGAACACCTACTAAAAAGTGAAAATGCTTTAACATTATGTTACATTGCTTTGAAGGTTGTAAATGGATTTCTTGATCTATTTATTCACTCTCTGCTGATGGGTGTTTAATTTAATTACCATTGTTGTAATATTTTAACTGTATGTATGTGGTCTGCATTCTGTGTAAATTGTTCTAGAGGATGACATGCACACACTCCGCATAACACTTTTCATGTGTATGCAAGTTCCTCTCATTGACCTGTGAACCACTTTTCTCATGAAGAATAAAAATAAGCCAACACTGTGTAGTGATCTTTTGAGTCCAAACACAATATTAGTCATGCGTAACGTACAATGGGCTACTGAGATGCTTTGCGTTTATTATATGGGATTACCGTATACAGCAGGCTACTATTGTGTTGTGATAAAGTTAAGGCTAAGAGAACTGTTCATTACAACTTTATACACATGACTTAAAATAGTTGTATTTTGTATTTATTTTATTTACCTTTTTTTTTTCTTTCAAAATACTAAACATATCTCCCGCCTGCCCAAATCTCATTGGACCTCAGGCCCCATCTTAACCTCCACAGTGTGGCTGGACGATCTATCATCACATATAAATTAAAATGTGTTCTGTAGGCCCTATCCGTTATCCACAAACTACTCTCTGATTCGATAAATTATCAGACCAGCTGCAGATTAGTTCAACGCACACCGTGTCACATACACTCACTTTATTTCTTACTGTAGGCTAAATGTTTCACTTCTGTATTGCTTTTATTTTCCACTCAGTTTTGTTGAATAACGCATCTTTTGGCACTCTCATGGCTTACCTGCCCAAAGCTACAACTTAGTCTTATCAACAAGCCTTATCAGTCATTTAAGGAGCCTCTCTTTCAGCCATTTCACATAGCCTAGTCTATAAGTAGGCTATAATGTTATGGTGTGCATTGATGCCAACACATCGTAGGCTATGGATTGTGTTTACTCTAAGTGCTGAACACAGAGCAAATCAGATAGGCCTACCTCCAGATATGCTCAGGCAGGTAGATTCTAACACATTCCGACGCAATTAGGCTACACTTCCCATCGCAAGGGTAGCTGTCAGTGCTATTCTAACAAATTTAAAAAGTCATCCGTTCTAAGTTGATTTTTACAGCTACTATGCCAACTAACAATATTTTGATCGCTGCTGCCACTGTTGTGGTTTATTTGGGGAAAGGTCATTGTGTCCAGCTGTGTGCAAGCTGTGTGTGTCTGTGATGTAGGCTGGAAAGTCACATCCCAGCCAGAATGTGGCGCAGCTGAGCAGTTTTACAAATAACATAATTTCCATGTTGGAGTGACTGTAAAGTGCCAACACAAGAAAATCCGTGGGTGGTGCGGACATGATTAATCTTGTGCAAATGTTCCTCTGCGATTTGTTAACTTCAAAAATTCCACTGCAGATAACCTGATGTGATGAAGACACAGGTCCCAGAGCTAATAATAATTGAAATTGTAAGAACAAGATCGTTCTTTTTAAAATGGTTTAGTTTAAGTAACAAAAATTACAGTAAAAACAAGCAAAGAACAAATGCATCAAAATAAAGGTGCGGTGTGGGATTATAATCCAATACACATCTTTTGTCAATTCAGTGAATATTTCTGTATTTCCGTTCTGGGTGTGTGCTGAAAAACGTACGTTAAGCTGTTTGTACTCGACATGCTGTTGTTATGTGTGACGTTAGCTCTAGAAGGACAGTTGTTAGTATCGCTGTCTGGAGTTGCTGGTGCTGGTGCTGCTCCTGCGAGTTACTGTTGGAACTGGAGGCCAGCCTGCAGAACAAATATGATAGGCTGGGTGTCAGATGTGAGGTTAAAATAGGCAATGTTAAACAGCAGTTTATTTAGAAAACCAAAGAGGCAATGATGGAAACAGAAAGAAGGATAAGACACTGTGTACTATGAGATTCAGGATATGAAACTAGTAGCAGAGTGATAAACATGATCAAGAGATCCAGCATTTCTCCTGTTGACAAAAATTGCTTGCTAACACATGGCTGACAAACACTGACAGCTACCCAAATCAAAACCCTACAAAATCAGAGTTAATTTGGCATATTACATAGAGTGAGATAGTGTTTTATGTGTTGTATCAGGGTTTTTAAATCTGATATAGTTGGTTTTAAATATTTTTAGAACCCTATCTCAAAGACCACCTTTGTGGGGTTGCAGGAACTCAAGCTCAACACACTAGAGCTGGTGTTGCTTGCTGAGGTTGTACTAACACGAGCAACTATTCCTTTAGGTTCTGTGGTGTCAGGAATTGGAATTAGTTACCTTTATACATTAAAATAATAAGTAACAAACACAAATCTTTAAAAAAAACTCTTTCACACAGTGGTATAAAGTAATTAAGCAAGTACTCAAGTTTATTCAAGTACTGTATTTTACGTGGACGTAAGACTCTTTGTCAACCAATTTTTTTAGATGCTAGACATCTCTTGGTTCTACAAGAGGACACGAAGACGACAAGGTGGAAGACCAGACAAGGCAGAGGCAGGTCAATCAAAAGGTCAATTCAATATGGCCTGTACACCAGTAACAAAACCAGGATGAACAAGTGATGAACATCTCCGTCATTCCACTTTCAACCAAGCATGTCTCTGGTCTTTCTGAAGGTCATACAATTTGCCCCCACAAAAACAGTAAAATAAGTTTCGAACAAAGGTAGACTTATTCAAGTTTCACAGCAACCTCCAGCTTAAAGTTTCGGGCAATAGTAACCTCAGTCAAGCAGCTGCTCCTATGCTCAGCAGGACACAACAAAACCATCATTCCACCACAAATCATCAATTTAAAGAGTTGATATAGGGGGAGCAATAGCGTGGGAGGGAGACTAGTTCATTACAGAGGCCATTTGACAGTTGGATTACAATTAGTACGAGGAGCCTTTATTGTCTGAATCAATAGAAGAAATTGAAACTAAAATAACAGAAATGCTCTTACAGGTAAAGAATGAAAGAGTGGATTTCACAAAAAGAACATTATTTTCTACTATAGAGATTTTTACATGCTTCCCAAAATATACAAGAACTTAGAGAAACCATCAGGAAAACCAGTAATCAGTTGAAATGAGTCAGTTACAGAACAAGCATCTAAATGTATTGATTTTTACATCAAGCTTTTTATTCAAGATAACAAACAGGTATTACATCACAATGTACCAACATTGATCATTAAGGAGATTTTTAAATGACAACAGACAGAAGAGAGACGGGCAAACCAGATGCCCCTGTTGCCCCCCCCCCCCATCTTGCAACTCGCAGAATCAGAATGGACTTTGAATGCTGAATCCTAACAATGTCTATTTGTTTCACAATCAATTCTATAAACAGGAAAAGGATACTGTGACGGGTTGTTTTTCCCCCTGTTGCTTTCATCTTGCAACTTGCAAAATCAGAATGGACTTTGAATGTTGAATCTTAAGAATGTCTATTTGTTTCAGAATCAATTCTATAAACAGGAAAAGGATGCTGCGATGGCTTGTTTTGCACCTAATTATCCTAATCTGTTCATGGGACTTTGGTAGGAAACATTTGTGTATTGTAGCCTAAATGTTTATATGTGTAGATTAGATGTAGATTAAATAGTGGCAGGTATAAAGATTATATTCTTCTACTATAGTCTGGGTTAGAGACAGAACTTCTTTAGTTCCACATATCTTAAATAACTTTAATAGCAAATTGAAACTTAGCCTATAAGTGAAATACATTTTTTCACCTACAGATCTTTAAAGATGTCAGTGGTGTTTTGTTGGCTATATTTAGAAAACCAACTGACTGCAACACCAAGACAGTTTCCATCCTCCTTGGTTGATAGACAACATACCCATTGGTTAGGTTCAGAGACTTAAACAGCTCACAATAAAGCAAAATTTCTCACTAGAGAACAATTCCTGGTCCATAAACAGAAGCAAGACCAGTACTCACATCAAGTTTACTTTGTGACACAACATCGCATTTAAGCAAATAGAATAAAGCAAATTATTAAAAGAAACTGGGACATTTTAAAAAGTGACAGAGAAGCTCTTTCAGATGCCTCCACCCTTAATGACAAAAGTCATCACTGTCCTGTGCAACATAAAACTTAGTTAACCACCAGAGCAGGTAACCTCAACTGTGGGAATTGAGATCATTTTAGTAATATGACTAATACCAACTATGTTATAAAAACATAAAATCACATTGTAAGTATAACTTATAGTAATTTCTAAATTGCAATACCTCATGTGGTTTATGGGCTTGAGTGCCAATGTGGTTATATTGGAAGAACAAAACATAAGGCAAGACTGGTCAAACATATACCAGAAGAACTGACAACCCCCAGTACCCCATGGCTCTACATTACAAAGAGACTGACCACGTTAGTTAAATATATCAGGCACTGATCATGTAGAAAACTTACAAAAGGCTCTTGCAGAGTTAATTGGTTTGGATAAAGCCTGTACATTGAAAGCTTCACAACACCCTGGTTTGAAATTGACTTCTTTCTTTTTCTCTAACTGCATAATCTAGCTTTTTTTCTAGGCATGCAGTCTTTTAAAAAGGGTCATGTGTTGCTTTGCCTGCATGTACTGAAAACCTAAATATTAAGAGGTTTTAAGATATTTTATATATATTATCTATTTCTATATTTGTATAATGCCATATTGCCCTTACATTGTGTGCCCTTTCCTCTGATGAATATGGTCTGTCATGTGGCTTCACCTGTCTACACTAATGCACAGCCATGCACTAATCATGTTACTTGTCCACACTGACCATGTGACTACATCCAAACATAAGAAACAGCCTAAAGGCAGCCACCATTTTGTATTGGAGGCCTTAATGGATGACACATGTAAGCTGTGTTTAACTGTTACTATGACCAAATAGCCAAAGATATTAATGGTTTTCTAAATTACCATCCTCTTGAGTGCCTCCGATTTCTCCAACAATTATGTTTTTACTTTACTTCAGTATTTGCATTTAATGCTTCACTTCTACTCCACTACATGTAGGCTACCATGCAGTGCTGTTCAGACTATAAGACTTGCAGTCTTGTAATAGGAGTCTTAAGTCTTTGGGGGTGTTCATACTACAGCAGCTGGGGGTCACAAAGTACACTAGCTGACAACGACTCTGGTCTCCAAACCACGTTTTGTCAAGAAAGCACATGTGAAAAGTGACGGGGAAATGACACAACCACGGCGGAAACGAGTGTGTTATTATAAAGATAAAGATTATATAAATAATATGGGTGAAAGAATGGATTAGCACAGGCGGACAGCTAGAATTGTCTGTGCTACAGAAAGAGTTGGAGGGGAGTGAAAAAAATGTTTTATAGTGAAAAATCAGAGGTCCAATTCTGCCAGCTGCCAGCTCCCATTGGCTGGATGTCGATGTCGAGTCGACCACGGCCCCAGCGATTAAGCACGAGAGACATGTCTGGGCCTTTGTATAGAATCTGGCCCCTGTGATGAACTGGCGACTTCCTGCCTGTCGCCCAGTGTCGGCTGGGATTGGCTCCAGCCCCCCACGAACCTGCATGGATAAAGCGGTTGGAGATGATGGATACATGGATGGATTTATATCTGAGTGGCGTCGTGCGCCTCTTTGTAGTTTACACATAAAGATTGACCTGCGTCAATTGATCGCCCCAGATCATAGCCCGACTTTTGGCAAGCTCGATGACTTGGATATTGGGCTTAAAATCGTGTAGGCAGAGTGTTAACTAAGCATGCAACATTTACATTACAGCTTTAGTGACTAGTTAGGCTACTTTACAACTTACTTTGCTAACATACTCGCACACCTCAATATTTCCAATGCTTCTACTTGTAATGGAGTTTTTTAAACTGCTACTTCATTTGAATACTTAATATTATATTTTTACTATTTATAAACTAAATAAATAACGTGTGTTTAGACATTCTCCTTCTCTGTTCAAATGAAGGTCCTGATTGCATTTTGAAATTACATTTTGTCCCATGTGAATAGGTGGTTGTTTTGACCATAGAAACAGTCAGGACTACGGTTATGATTGGCTGCAGGGACTACCGATCCTCCCCTTTCCACCACAGGGGCGTGGCTATGTTGAAAGCGAAGGGATGTTTTCATCTACCAGCTTGCAGAGGCAGCGGTTTTTAGGCGTGTGGACATTCCAGCTGTTAACATGTCTCTTAAGACAGTGGGCACAGCATTAACCCGTGCACTGTGGACTACAGGAAACAGGACTCCCCCTCTTACACGATCCCCCAAAGTAAACAGACTCTCTACCACATGCAGGGTGTCTGGAGAAAGAAAGCAGGGCCACGAAAAGACAAAAGAACAAAGTTGCGTCTCGGACTCAGACAGGCCGAGTGGCGACGTGCTAACACCCAGCGAGCCTTCTCACAAATGCACGACGGGGGATAAGAAGCGACTCAAGGAGCCCGTGGGTGCTCCCGGTGTTACTGGTGTGAGAAGACGGTCATACACCTCCAACGCAGCTCCAGTGGACCAGAGGTCCTTCCTGTGGGCTCGTTACAATGACATGAAACGGCTGGTTCACGGTAAGCAGAGGGTCCCCACATTTTACCCGAAGTATCCCCCCATTTAGCATTGTGGCTCTCTGTTCCCAGCACCAACGACGTTTAGCCGTTAGTGGGGACATTTTGTGTTTAACAGTTATCCTCTTTCCAAGTAACTTAGCCAAGCTCGGACAGATGGCACTAATGCGACTGACTCATCCATGCCAAACGCATTTTAGGATAGCGTTTCAAGCACGTGCGTGCTGTTTTTAAATACAACGACAAGTTAAGCTAGTTTTGTTCTCCCACAGTTCCTCTATTTAAAGCGCCCCTAATATTAGCAGCATTAGCATTGCCTTTTAGCTAATACTGAAGAAATCATAGTTTAGGGTAGGGCAGAGCAGCTTCCCGCAAAGTCAAGCATGCAAAGTATTGGACTTTTATTTGAAACTTGACGCGTGATCAACTATATGAACTAAATGACAGCAATGAGTTAAAATGAGTCTTTTTGTTTAGTTAGTGCGTAATATTGCCAACCCGTTTGCAATATTATGTACTAACCGTCAAGATGTTTACTTTTCAGACGTTGTTGTCCACATGGCCCAGCCCTACTTTCAAGTGTGTTGTTAAAGGGGGGAAGGGGAGAAAGACTTGAAGATCACTTTCAGCCAGGTCAGAGCTTTGATGTGCCCCAAGAGAAGATTGTTGTTGCAGCAAGGCAGGCAGCTTAAACGCAAACACGAAAAATAAACCCAGTAAAAACACAATACAAAGACAATTACAGACATCAAAAGTGCCATACTATTTGTGCAGTTCAGATTAAAACAAGTTGGTGTGATAAAAGTAACAAAAGCTGCAACACAAACAATAAAGATAAGAACAGTGAAGTGCTATGCTGTGTGGTGAACCAAGAGATAGTTTATAATGTAAACTGTAAGTATAAGTACTGTAATAAGTATTAGAATTCAGTAACAAACAGATAAGATAAGTAACAATATGTCTTAAGTCTTAAGTAAACTTGCTAATCAAAATGAACTTTTAAGTATCAAAAATACTCAACATGCAGTATAATGCCCCCTACAGTATTATGATATATGATTATAATCACTGATGCATTAACATCAACAACAATAAGGCATTTTATTGCTGCAACTTGCCGAGGTGAAACTAATTTGAGTGTTTCATTTTTAACAATGCATACATGATTTATAAACAGATCAGATGTTGTTTTGTGCACAATCTTAATCTGGGTTAGAGCTGTCAGATAAGTGCAGGGTAAAACGCTCAGTTTTTTGCCTCTGAAATTTGGTGGAGTAGGAAATACTCAAGTAAAGTACATGTACTCATATATATATGGTAGTTATAAGTGCAATACTTGCATACATGTACTTAGTTACGGTCCGCCACTGGATATGTGGCTCTTTTCTTTTTTTAAATGTGTTAAAAATTGAATGCCAAAGCAAAGCATGGATTCTCAACATAATGGATTATAATTAAAGGTGGTCATGGCCTCTCACACTGACCCTTGCATAGACCTAATCTTTTGAAATGCGACTCAGTATAGAAAGAAGCATTTCCTGTAGTAGAGTGGTTGGAGGGAAACTGGCCTCAGGGTTGTTACATACATGTCTGCTGCCCAGCTGCAGCCCTCATTGAACTATCCCAGGACAGAAGGCCATGGCCCACTTTATTCTTTAGATCGACAGTAACACAGGGCTGTGCACATATTCCAGTCAGGGTTTTAGAGACTATCTCAGGAACAGATTGTTTGTTTAATCTGTGCCCATGTGTTTGCTGTGTGAATGTTGTACTTATCAAAATAGTTGCCAGCAAAACTGATAAAGTAGATGAAAAGAGCCTCTATTACAACAGATAATGAATGTTATGCTTCTATTGAGCAATTAATAAAATTTTATATATTAAAAACACTCTCGATTTTGTAAGGACTGTACAAAATGTTCTTTTTGGACTGACTTAGTTCAGTGTCAAGTCAGTTGACATTCTGGAAGTACACATTACACAACCTCCGATGCGCTTGCCAACCTCACTAAATTGACAACAGCAGAGGAGCTACATCTTTCCTTTCTGTTGTCATACAGCACGTTTCATAATAAAAGAGATTTTTTTTTTACATTATAGCATGAGTTGTGAATGGCCAAATCAAAATGGTGCAAGGGTGTAACCATGACATAGACATTTGAGGTCCAAATGAAAGCCCTCCCCAAGAATAAAAAAAAGAAATGCATTTTCAACAATTCCAAGATATTTATATGTTGATCATTTGAATTCACATTTAAATGAATATTCTGATTTCTCCCAGATAGTGTCTGCCACTCCAGTCATATTGTTCAGTTGCTTACTGTTTACTGACCACATATATTGAATACTCGGCTTGTATTACTATATTTATTTGCCTTAATGTTATCATTCCATTTAGCTAGGTAAATAGTGTATAAAGAACAGTCTACATGCGGTCCTGTCTAACTGGGAACTGTGGCCGTTATTGTCCATCTATGCTGTCTTCAAAGCCAACAGACTCCTTTGACAAAAACAATAATTTTACCTGGCAGACCACTGGAGTTGGTGGTATACCGCTGCCTCCATTGGTTAGTTTGTCACACGCTTATATTTTCCTTAAAGGTGTGTAAGATTTAGTGGCATCTAGTGGTGAGGGTTATGAATTGCAACCAACTTTCCAGTCTACAACTACCGCTGACCCTTTTAACAAGAGTGTGAACTATCGGGTATTTCAGCGACACACTGGTGCTCGTCTACTGCAGCACAACTGTTGTCCACAAGTACGTGAGGCAGCATGAACACATGAAGCGAAAACATCCTGGTGCACTCCTGTCTAGACGGCAACGACAGCCCTGCAAATCGTGTTTACCTTCTGTCTCTTCACAACACGGCACATTATCAGCACAAGGACACGTTGTCCGGTAAAATGTCTTTTATAAGTATTTCTTCATCACCTTCATGTTAAAAGCATAGAAAAGTAATTTCTGCCGCGCTGCTGTCATGGTAAAGTAATGTTACGCCATGTGTCATCTAACGTTTTATATTTTTAACTGCCACATATGAGCGAGAAACAGTTAAATCTAACATTACAGAGAATCTGTGACTGTGAGTCGTTTCAGTTGTTTTCTTTGCCCCGCACTAATGAAGAAAAATATTTGATTATTATACTGCATTACTCAGTATTGAAATTGTCAGAAACATTTAAAGTTATAAGTAAAGTAGCCTATTAATGTCTGTTATTGTTATTATCACAACCCATCAGTGATGTGGAAATTGGATTGATTTTAAGATATGCTGCTATTGTCATTATTCTGATGTGCTTCATCAGGATGATTGAATAAAATTTTGATTTATTGATTAGACATGTTTTTGATATTTATTTTGGATAAACTGGTATGTTAATCGAGTAATAGGCAACATTTTTTTCTTTAGAATACACAAAGTTAGTCGTTAGGTTAATCAACTTATCGAAGAAATATTGAAAAATAATTGTTATGTACCGCCCTAGTGAGAAGCTTGTTTACTATAATGCTGTATTTGGACTTGAACTGAGCTTTTACTTTGAAAAATTCTGAACTTCATCAAAGAGTCTGTTGCCTGCTTGACACCCTTTTGAAAGAGCCATCAGAAAACGTGATTCCTCTAAATGTCCTCTGCCTGGAGACACTGGGGAAATGAAGAAGGGTCCGTAGGTTGATGGATGAGAATCGAACACCGAAACGCAAACACTGCAACACATGCCATGATCTGAGAAACATTCGCTGCAGAATCCATTTGTAGAAGAGAGGGAAAAAAAATGTTGAGGTGGGATCAAACACTCCACCCTTGGATTACAAGTCCTGCGCTTTACTAACTGAGCTAACTGAACAACATGTCAATGTAAGTCAGTATTATTTCTTATATTCTCATCCATCATCTAATGGTTGAAAATATTGCTTCAATGCAAAACCTATTCGCCGACAACTGCTATATATTATTGCTTCTTCTTCTTCTTCTGTGAATTGTGATGAGTGTCTACACTGCATGAATTCCACCACAAGTAGAACAAGGAGAACGAAGTGCCGAATCATGCTCTGCAGCGCTGTTTGTCTGTTTTGGGCTACTGTAGAAACATGACGGTGCAACATGTGGACTTCCATAGAAGGGAGGGCCCGCGGTTACGTAGATAATAGATCCTCACAAATATCACACACTGGACCTTTAACAAACAGCAGTAAATAGAAAATAAATAGGACATAACGAGAGACAGATCCCTTGACATGGTTCATAAAAGGAGGACAGATTGGTATTTTTACGGCATTGGGGGTTACACGACCTCTCCGCCCACCCCCCAAAGAATGCGTGGTTACACCCATGAAACTGATTTGTGTTTTGCTTCCTTATCTTGCTTAGTAATTGATGTCTTATCTGATCTGCATACGACTTGTTTAATTTGAATGAGAGTTTCCCATCTGCTCTCAGAATTGATTCCACCAGGTGCGTGTAACCTCCTCAACTCCTCCACCATCTACGCTAACAATGAGGTCAACCTGGCTGAAGTGGACATCTACGGCTTTGACTATGACTACACGCTGGCTCTGTACTCAAACGCACTCAACACAATGATCTACAATAAAGCAAGAGACTTCCTAATTGAACACTTTAAGGTGTGTTTTACAGTAGTTGCATTAATTATATATTTGCATCACAACTGCTTTTAGATTCAGAGTGATTTATCCATTTTGTCCTCCTGCTTGACAGTATCCTGAAGGCATCCGCAAGTATGATTACATCCCCAACTTTGCTGCCCGGGGCTTCACTATGACATCCAAAAGGTTAATTCTTTTAAATCCAAAATGTCACATGTCAGGAAGAGAAATGTTTACATTTTCCTGTTTAGATAATTAGAAGTGAAACTCTTCCACCCCCTCTGTAGGGTCTTCTGATGAAGATAGATGCCTTCCATTACATTCAGCCAGGAACAGTGTATCGGTAAGATCGGTTGAAGCTGTGCTGAGTGTATGTTGCAAAATACTAGTAACACTTTCAGGCCATACTGACATGCAATTTAATGAACAATCATTTTTTAATTGCTGACTTTGATCCATATATGACTCAGTTTTTTCTTTCCTTATCTACATCCCTGTTTCTGAAGACAAACTCATCCATATGTAACGTCTAATGTTCTGTGTGTTTTTAAGCTCATTTATTTATGTTTGATGTTCCCAGGGGACTGATGCCAGTGCCAGACGAGGAGGTCCTTCAGTTCTACGGGGGGACTTACCATATCCCTCTGCAGCAGGACAGTGGTTTTTATGGAAAGGTGAGGAGGAGTAATTATAATAGTGTACAGTAGTATGAATACAATTGGATAATGTATATCAGATAGTTCAGCTCAGCTGGCTTTGAATGTTTGTAATTATTTTAACTGCAGAAAACAACCTGAGATTTATTTATTACAGTTATTGCACTCTGCATTCCGAAATTTCTTCTCTGTGAAACATGTGTTTGGTTTGGCACAGATGGAAAAGCTCTTCTTAACTTTGTGGGCTCAACACATCTGTCATAATCTCATCCAGCCACTCTCAAACAGGGATGTACTTCAGGATTAAATCTGTTACTGTCCTCAGATATTTCAAGTGTCTGGCTTTGCGTGGCTTTACTATTACATAAGCCTCGATGCTGAATTTTGTAATCGCATTTGTTCCATTGTCGTCATGAATCAGCTGGAAGGCTGTGTTCCAGTCCCTAAAAAGCTGACTACAAGAACTCTGTGACCTGACAAAATGATTTGTTTTTAGTTGCAACGCTTTGGAAGCAGCACTCAGTCAGTATTGAGTCTGACAGTCACAAATGTTAATCTGGACTGTTGGCTAATTAGGAGCAATTTGGACTGTTGTTTTGATTCAGGCTCAAATAGTTTTAGGTCCGTCAGGTTTTTTAAGTGTTTTCCTGCAGCAGGAAGTACGCCTCTCCATCTTCTAATTGCTCTTGAAACATTTTCCAAAATAGTTTTCAGGGTTGCCTCTTAGTGGGTATTGGTTATAGTGAAAATTGTTCCAAATGTGATTACAAAGTTCTTCAAAAGACTAAAGAGGTACAATATTTTTTTTTAAAGTTTCACAAATATTTACTGCATCCCTCATGAACAAGCAAAGGTAAATTAAGCATTTAAATGTGTTTTCACAGGGACCAAAGGTAAAGCAGTTCATGGACATCTTCTCGATTCCTGAGATGACTCTCTTGGCAGTGGCAAATGATTTTTTCATCACCAATGACATCGACTATGATCCAGTTCACCTCTTCAAGGATGTCTCGGTGAGAATGCCCCCCAGACTCTCACAGTATTAAATGTTACACCCAGTGTTTTGAGTTGTGGCCTCACCCTGGAGCTCATATGGAGAATTGTACTGTCCTAGTGTATTTGACTCTTTCCACATGCTGTCATTCTTCAGCTGGAGGCTCAGGAATCTGCTGAGCTCAGTTGGAGTATGCAGTGCACTCTCATGGGTAGAACAAAAGAGAATCACTTTTTCCTCATGCTCCTGTGGTGTTGGGGTTTCCAGTTACTGGGCACTACAGTGTGTCTGCTATGTCATATCTGCTTTGATAAAAGACATGCAAACTATACTAAGTTTTTAAGCAGTTTCATATAACAGACTATTTCTTTCTGAGTGACTGTAGTTCAGAGTTGTCTCTCAGCAGAAAGTAACTCATGTTATATCAGAAAAACTACGAACTACTATTGTTGAATAACACAGATCTGTTGCTTTATTTAATCCTCAGGAGGCAATTGGCATGGTTCACCTCAAAGGCTACATGTACAAATGGGTCATGGAAGATCTTGGTGAGAAGTCCTTTTCCTGTTTTTGTGTCAAGTCAGCACATTGCTGCACCTAAAATAACATAACCGTTACACTTTGTGCTACTGAACTGTCCTCTACATAGATAAGTTCATTCTCAGAGGAGAAGAGACTGATGCTGTTCTGCATCGATTGGTCAGTCATGGAAAGAAACTTTTCCTCATTACCAACAGTCCCTTCAGCTTTGTGTAAGTGCTCTCTGTTCGTGGCTCACCTCTTCATGAGTCCTCTCTGACTCATAATGAACAGTTCTGTATCAATCTCTTTTTCTTCATGTGCGCAGGGATAAAGGAATGACTCACATGGTGGGAAAAAACTGGAGAGACTTCTTTGATGTTGTCATAGTGCAGGCAGACAAACCTCACTTCTTCACTGACTGTATCAAGTGAGTAAATTCATTAATTGTCTAATGCTCTGAAATCCTAGTACATCTAAACAATCACATGTACTTCTCTGAGAGAAATCCCAGAACTGTCCTTAAAAATCGTTACTCTTACAGACCTTTCAGACGATTGGATGGTAATGGAGACCTTCAGTGGGAAAAGATAAAGAGTTTGGACAAAGGACAGATCTACAAACAGGTCTGTAGTACTTTATTCTACTGTCTGACTTCTCTGAAATGTTTCCTTATGTTTAAGCTGCTCCTGGTCCTCTTAGGCCTATTTCTATCTATTTATTAGTTGAGTTTTACATCTTGTAAACCCTGCATGTTTTTACTTGTGCCATATTTTTGTCTTAAACTTTGGTTTGTGGTTTTCTTTTGTGTTTCAGGGAAACCTGTTTGACTTTCTCAGACTGACAGGCTGGCGAGGTTCAAAGGTTCTTTACTTTGGAGACCATCTTTATAGTGACTTGGCTGTAAGTGACACATACAAAAACAGATGTAGAATGTCCACTGTCTCCATGTATTGCACAATTTTGAAAATGTCCAATGTGGCATTTGGGTGGAGCCAGAGGCTGCCAAACAGTGAACATTTCAAACGCCAGATGGCAGTACAGACAACCTAATGTTTAAAAAAGTAAAATTAATGGAATGGGTTACTGTGTAAAGTAAATATTAAAACATTAACAGCTAAAAAACACATTGTTTAGTACTATTTTCAAATACTTGCCAATAAGACACACAATCAGCAGGGTAGGCAAGGCAACTTTATTTGTATAGCGACTTTCATACACAGGAACCTAAGCAGAAGATGTGCATTAGAGAAGCATTTATTAGCACAAGAAAAAGCTAAATAAAAGCAATTGAAATTTAAAACAAATAGATTGAAGGAGATAAAACAACAAAATAAACAAAGTATACATAATAGACCATAAATACAGTTACACTGCAGTAAGAAGATGCCCCAAATTCAATAAAGGAAATAAAAGTGCACTAGAGAAACCAATTCATCAATAGCACAAGGGAGCAGCAGTTTGTAAATTAGATTTTAAATGATTAAGGGTGGGGCGCTAGCTGTTTCCATCTGTGTGCAGAAGAGTATCTAAAAATATTTGACTTGAGGCACTGCCACCTGAATGCTTCCTAAACATATTTTGGCCCACTGATGTTTAGTGATTTAGACCCCAGCAGCAACACTTTAAAATGAAAATCTGCTCCATAACCAACTGCAAGCCACTGATACACTCATAAAATGAAGACATCCAGAATGGTGTTTAAACCATGTTCCTGCAGAGTTTATAGTTAAGCAAAGATAAGTTAATATGTGGTGTGAGAGGGCTTGTTGGTTATTGTATACCTCTGAAACAAAACATTCTGCTGTGCACAACATTCCCCCTGTGTTTTCTACTACTTCTCTCTTAGATAAAGATACTAAATGAGAGTTTCCCATCTTCCCAAGGGTCCTACAATTACAATACTACAATAAATCATTTTACAGGCTACAGTTTAACCAAAGCACTTTCACTTGTTGTGTTAGGACCTGATGTTGCGACATGGCTGGCGTACAGCAGCCATAGTACCTGAGCTGGAGCACGAAACCAAAATGGTGAGCACAGACCGGTTTGGTCTGACCCTCACCTGGCTGCAGGCTTTAACCGGCCTAATGGAGCGTCTACAGGTAAGAAGTTCATTCCTGGAATGCAGGAGCTTTTACCCTACTGTTTTTACAGCAAACCAGTCTGCACTGGTACTTGTTTCCAGCTAGTTGCCATTGAGTTCTTAACTGGTAAGATAAATAAAGTTCCAGTTACCAAGCTGTTTGGGTTCATGTAACTTCTGTTTACAAGCTCTGGTTGTAATCGGACAGTGTGGAACTGAATGAATGAAGCACAAAAAGGCAATAAAAACAACTTTTCCACTCTGGTTCAGACCAAAGAAACAAACCTTGTGTTCTCACCTTTGAACTGAGGATTAGATTATTCTTTGCTCATGTAAATATTAGGGTTTATTTTAGAACACTAGATTTTGATTTATTCATAGTGGTGTCTTCTTCATTATCCTAGACACATCGGGACCCAGAGTCTAAACAGGTTTTTCAGGAATGGCAGAAGGAGAGGGAAGAACTCAGGTGAGTACCGATACCTTAATCCTTCACTCAGTCTTGTGCACCACCCAGTTAATCCAATTCATTCAGGTTCATTTCTTTAAGCACTGGACTTAAAGAGATACTATGCTATTCTGCACAGAGTTTGTTGATAAACAAATTCATGAACGTGCATTGCCATGGTAACCAGTCCTATTCTGCTGAACTATAGCAGAATCCACAGCATCTGCTGTCTGAGAGCATGTTAGCCTCAATAAGAGGGCATGTTTTAGCAGCACTGTAGAAGGTGTGACAACAAGCCTGTCAATATTTAAATATGTAATTGAAGCAAAATACTTTTCTAAGCCTAAATCTAAGACACGGAGTCTAGTTTATTTATCGGTAGGATTATCAAGAGGAACTTGAATAGTTACAATTTGTGAACAGACATCATCAAACAAACGACATGTAAGCTCACAAACGCAGCATCCAAAACACAACAGAGTAAAAAACTAGCGGTTATTTGAAATAATTTGTAGAAAAATACTGTGACTGACAAGAGTTGGGAAGCACAGGGGGAGACTGTTTTTATACATGGCCGAAGTCAATGCTAACTTTGGAGCTAACCTCCTTCACTTTATTCAACAGTTGGCAGCAACACACGGGAGCTCCTCTTTAGTCCTGAGAAGCTGCAGTCTTTATTCACCAGCCACTGTAACTTCTACTGTACATTTACTGCTGAACAAGGCTTATTGCTGACCCGTTTCTCTCTATTCACCGAGGCTCCATTCACACACACGCTCTATCTATTCCTCCTCTGTCACACACATACTGATCACTGCGGCAAAGCTAACCAGCTGGGATCATCACAAACATGACAACAGACATCGTCCGTTGTCAGTAATACTGAACTTGTCCTTTATGTGGAACAGCAAAGCTAACTTTACTCACCTATCCAGCAGAAACAAAACAAATCTCAGCATCGGTTTTCATTCCTTTCAAATGTCGTCGGTTATCCAACATTGAAACCCCTCACAGATGTTAACACACGTCTTCCCTACGCCTGGACAAGTAACTTGTTTCACAGTTCCTCAGACCTTTCCCTCTGTGACTCTGTCACAGCTAAAGTTTAAGCTAAGAAGTCCAGCATGTTCAAATGTACTGCTGTTTGTTTACGTCCTCTCTCCGACTGAGTCGAGAGCCACCACCAACTGCTGCTTGCTTCGACCAGCTTTGTTTGTGCTCAATTTACAGACCCAGGGGCTGTGTAGGAAACCCGATTCTTTTTATCAGAGTACACGAAAAACAGAGAGCTACCGACCATGAGGAAATATTCGACGAATTTAACAAAAAGTGTATTGGTTAAGAATCGCTAAGTATCCCTTTAAGGTGCTTAAACTTTACATAAGTATTTCAGTTTTAAGGTACTTTATACTTCTACTCCACTACATTTGCTTGACAGCGATATCTACTAGTTACTTTGAAGATTACGATTTTAAGAACCCATCAATGAGCATATAAAATATGAAGCTCCTCCTTGAGCAGCAACATCGTGTAAATGCTTTTAACATGATGCATTAGTAATAATAATTTATTAATACAAAATATGATAATATATCACTCACAGGCCATTCTGCCTGAATAATGAATACATTTTTTAGGGAAATTTCACTTACAAAATTTTGAGTGAAAAACATATGTAATTTGGTATTTTTACTTGGTGGCTAATTTTACTCAGGTAAAATATCTGAATGATCCTTCCACCACATCTAAATATATGAATTCATACATACTTAAATTTGTATTAACTTATACCCTAACCTTTTATGCCATAGGGTGATGACAAAGAACTTATTCAACCCTCAGTTTGGCAGCATCTTCAGAACGTGTCACAACCCCACCTACTTCTCCAGGCGTCTGTGTCGTTTCTCAGACATCTACATGGCCTCCCTCAGCTGCCTTTTGAATTATGACCTATCATACACGTTCTACCCCCGCCGCACTCCTCTGCAGCACGAGGCTCCTCTGTGGATGGACCAGCTTTGCACAGGCTGCAGGAAGACACCTTTTCTGGAGGAGATGTCTCACATACGATGAGAGCTGTACTCTCTTTGGTGACTGTTAGGATTTCATATTAGGCCTGGTGAAAACTTGAGATTGCCTGAGGATTTCTGTCATTTAGCAGTGTTTGTTTTTAGCCAAGAAGGTGCCGCACAACTCTCTTCACAGGATGAAGCATTCCTGTCCTACAGAGTGACCCACTTCCCCAATGACTTCGCTAGAGGGTGCTGTAGATTCAGCTGCTGTCCAAGGAGTGTGTGTTTCAGTTAAACATGTTGTGGTACAAGATTGACAGACACTTCGGTTGTTGCCTGAATAAAAGTGAAATGAAAATGCTGAACAATATTGAGCTACTATCGGACAATTTAAATAAATAAGTAAAATCTTTCATAATTATGTGTTGATGTCTTATTAAACTCTTACACTGTACACATCACATTTTAATGTAATAATAGGTGGGTTAATGTGAAGCAAGTTACCTTATTGATTACTGAATTATGTACAGCCTAGTACTGAGGCTAATCTTAATTAATTAATTTAATCTATCCAGTCATGCATCATGCGCATTCACTGTCAAATTGTCTTCCATTTATTTGATTGGTCATTTGGTTGCTAGGCACCGCAGCATCCATTCAACCCCACTGTACTCAGCATCTCAGACTCATTCATGTCCAGACGCCTGCCTGAAGACCACAGCAAAGGTACTGTTGGCTACTCCCTTCACTTTATAACCGTGTTTGGCAAAACGTTCCTATTGAGTTATGTGTTGGCGTGTGTCTGTGTGTGTGTGTACACACAGCAGTTGCGACTGAATTGTAATAGCTTCAAGAACGAGTAAAACGTGTTGGTCAAGTTTTATAGTGATGTCCCGCGCAGGAATTATTGGTGTGGCTGCTACTTAGCGTTGTAGGCTGTGGCCAGTATCGTTACAGGACGATTGTTGTGTTTGTGATTATTTAGCGAATAGGCTACTGTAAGCTATTGCTTACTGTGTGCGGGAAATTATCAATAAACACGCATGAAATGATTTATTCATTGTTGCCTTCCATATTCGTGCTTGTTTTAACCCAGTATGAGATCCAAAACTGACATCAACGTCGATTGTGAAGTGGGATTTGCCTTTAGACACTTAGCCCACGACATGGTTTATTTTTTTTATTTTTTATTTTTAGATGTAAAGCGTGTTTCTAATATTTCCTGAGGACTATTAAGTAGAAAACCCTTTTCAGTTTGGCTAACATATTGGGAAAATGTGTCCACTCCGCTTTATCAATAATACAAAATGTATTGAATTGCATCCTAAAGTTTTGCCGATAATGATTTACAGTTTTTCTCTGCATGTTAGTCACATCTTGATAACGCGTTCTTTGAGATGTCGAGGTTAACAGTTTATTTATCTATTTATCATTTTTAGACCAGTTTATCTATTTATCATTTTTTTGTAATTTGCAATTACAAAAAAATGATAAATAGATCTCTGTTTTCTGAAAATGATATGAAGCCTATAACTAATTTGAAAAAAAACATTAAAGAGCCAACAGTGTGTGTGTATGTATATATGTATATATATATATATATATATATATATATATATATATATATATATATATATATATATATATATAATATGCAATATCATAATTGTTACATTATGCCAAAACACCTCTTTTTCTGTCTTGAGGGCATAATGGTATTTTTTGCCAATGACATTGTGAATTCCAGCAGCTATGCTTTTTATTTAGGATTGATTGCATTTCTTAGTCACACCATTTGACATTCAGTGATTGACTGCACCTTAGCACTCCTGTTCAGGTTTTATAGATTTATGTGACATTTGATGACAGAATGACATTTCTCTCAATTTGCCATGACTTCCTGTTTCCCCAGCAAAGCCCAGAGTGTGTGTGTTGTTTGGCCCTGCTAGACTGCAAAAATGCTAGAATACAGGTCTCACCCATGTGATGTTTTGTTCCATTGTGGACACTAAAAATCTGTTTATACACTGAAAAGGCAATGAAAGGCAATAACAGTATTACCATGGAGGAGTATAGTATTTTAGGTTTTGTAATTAAGCTAATTGTTGAAAGGTGAGGATTTTAGAGCTTCAAGGAATCATCTGATACCAGTGTTCTTGCAGTAGACAGTAGAAATTAGATCCATCTCATTTATTGACAATACTCTCTTTTTGTCTGCGGTTATTGAGAAGTATGGTTCCTTCCATTTATTAATGAGATATGTGAGGTCAGAAAGAGAGATCAGTTCATTTTTGGTGTTACAGTATATCTCTTGAAGTTCAATTTTAGTATAAGATGGATTTTCCTGATGCCACCATTCTGTTTACTGGTGTCAGGGCATATTGATTTTTGGTGGCGGGTGATTATTTAACAGAGTTCTGAGTTGTGCTAGGAGAGGTGTCTTTCCTGTGATTATTGAATCCTATGCATGTCATCTTTAGCAGTGCATCTGTCTATTTGTAGGGCTGTTTCAGTTCATGGCCACCTGCCTTCAGTGAATCAGAGTGCAAAAGACCAACTTTAAATGTATTAATCTATTCGGCATGAAAGCTAGAAAGCCTAAATCCTCAATTTACTTAGAAGCGTTTGAGTAGAACAACAATTCCCTCTTCAGTATAAACTCCAACACACACTTGCTTCAACTGATAAAGAAACTTGTCCCTAAAAGATTTCACAGATTTCATATATCTAAAATCATCCCCTCCCTTGCCAAAGAGCTTTACCCATCCTTGCAATGCTTCATGCTTCAGTGCATCCATCCTGGATTTTTTTAGCTACATTTGCAGTTCCATTGCTTCATCCTTTTCCTTTTATCTTTCTATCCCGTCACTTTTCCCTTTTCTATCCGACTCCTTCATTTTCTCACCTCCAATCCCTCCATTCCTTTCCACATACAACACTCCCTTCCTTCATATCTTTATGCTTCCAGTTGGATGCCTCTGTGTCTGTCACTGTGCTGGCTGTGTGCACTCAGAGGTTTGTGTGCTCTGGCAGCCAGTCCCTCCACACAGCAGCCTCTTCTATTATTAAATGTAACAGGACCTTTACTTTCACAGCTGAGCAATGTTAGGATCTCTGCTCAGTGTAGGAAGATTTCTCTGTTGAAGATGATATTCCTTAATCCCGATTGAACCTAAAACAATAGAAGTCCCACAGAGAAGACAGAGCCTTACATGTTTTTTTAATTATTCTTGTTCTTCTGCAAAAGCATTATAAAACCACAACATCTTTGTGAATTCATGAGGTTTTTATTCATTTTGGTCGACCAATAAAGGAAAAGCAGATGGGCCCAGCTTGGTGGAATTGGAGACCTTAGTTTCAGCTGTAACACACAGAGTCTGAGAGGTTGAGCAGTGGCGAGAGGCCTCAAGGCAGCAATTAATTGGCCCCTGCCAATGTCCTGAAGCAGGCAGTTTGAATTCACTGTTGTGTAATCATTAATCAGATCTCACATAATAAGCAATTAGTCTGTAATGAATAAGGTTAAATCACTATTAGCTCAAATTTATTTTGTCTTTAGGGTGATATTCAATTCATATCATGAACACTCACACTCATATGGATTGATATAAATTATTTATATTAGTATTTATCAGATATGCAGTGAATTTTACAATGGGAGGTGAAAATGCTAAATGAGATAAATCTTTAATTATGGATTATGCATTTTACCACATATTTGCAGCAGATTCCAAAGTTCACATCTATTGCAATTAATTGTCCATCTAAGGACTTAAAAGTAAATATACATTTAATGGTATGAATGGTAAAACAAAATTAATTGGGACTACTATGATTGAAATAATTTGATGTAAAGTAAAAAAAAAAAGTGACATGTTTATATAAATGAATATACCAATGACATGTTTACTTTAAATGTCCTAGCTGTGTACAAACTGCTAATTCAACATATTAAAAGACTGCTGGGAGTTCAGTCGGAGGGTCGGGTGTATAATGCTAGTGGTGGCCATGCATAATGTATGATGTATAATGAGAATATAGCACGGCGCTCAGCCTTGCTTCCAATTTTTCCCAGTGGTCACTCGCAGCGATAAATTCCCCTGCTGCCCAAAACAAATTTTCCCAATATGCACCATTATGAAGGAGACATCGACAAAACAGCGGGACAAACATTACTACACATATTCAGTGGGCTGCCTACCCCGGAAGTAAACCCGGAAGCTGTGAACTTTTTTTGGTGTATGCACCAGGCAAGCATTATTAAACTGAATAGGCGTCATGGTATCCTCTGTGTCTGGTATCCACTTCTAATAATATATCCATGGTGGTAGCTAATGTAGCTTCAAGCCACAAGCCCTAAGCAGAGATGAGGAGCGGGGCTATGGATGTCTGGTTGGCTCACTTCTTTCAAACTCCACAATCCCAGACTTTTCGCAGCTCCCTGAGGAGCAACAAATGGTTTTAGGCAACTTGTTTTCACATGTTCACAGAAGTACTTCCTAAGACCTGTAAACAGAAATAGACATGTATAATAGGTGGAGATTCCCTTTAAACCTGTTTCAAAGAACTATACTTGGTCTGAGCTTCAGTTCTGCAATATGCTAATAAATTTTGTACAATCTTTCCACACCTTCACTACTGCTGTTTTTTCTGATTTACTTTTAAAGCATTATGGTGGCTGCATTATGCTGAAATGCTGCAACAAGGCTGGTAACAGACAAGACCATATCTCTTTTTAGTGTCACTTCACTAGATGCCTTTTTTCTTGTGACCTTAAAGTATAATTGATTACTTCCAAGGCTTTTCGTGGGCTAGTCCTTAACTAGCTATCTTAACTCCTGGTGTACTGTATGAGCTGGGTTTTTTAACCAAATCATACACACAATTATCCTGCATATACAGATAAAGTGATCTTTTAAATCACTTACTTTTATTACATAATTGTATTATTCTATCTTATAATATTCTATTCTCTTTAGTCCATCTCTGTTCCTTCCATTTGTTTTTTAATGACTTGACCCTTTAGCTGATATTTGTCTGTTTTATTCACCTCCTGAGAGTATTAAACACATGGAGAATCTTGCAGTTTCTCCACTGATGAGCCTCGATTCTATATTAAAGACCCTCAGATTCTACACAAGCGTTGCCAGATTTCACATGGATTATTTATATGCTGGTTTATGTGAGGTCACTGGCTGCTCCTGAGACCACTCTTTCATCATCACACATATAGGATGCTCATGTGGCACTGTGTCAAACATGCAAGCCTGTGAAGATGTACTCTTTAGCGGTGCAATTTACTCTCTCCTGCACTCTTGACCTTTCATGCTATATAGTTTGACGTCTAATGTGTTATTGAACCCTTTTGTAAATTACAGCCCTGTCTGTGATGTCTGAAATACAAACCTGTGGTGCAATTAACATAGCCAGTGGGTCAGGGATGAGAAGCTGCAAATGAAGGCTTATGTTCATGTTGTTGTTATTGTGAAGAAGGGGAAATCTGACTGATGCGAACATGGAAAGAAAAGGGTTTGTGACTGGACAGCAGTGGTATGTTATTAGTGACTAGATTCTTCCATTATTTCTTTTTCTGAAATCAAACATTTGCCCGCTTCTTCTCCTATATTAAAAGTAACTGTGTTGTTTTCCTATGTGAGATCTTAATTACAGAGCTATCCATATACTTTTGCAGGCACAACAAAACAAACAATATATAAAGCCTCATGTTGATACCTAAAAGTTTTTAGTTTCTTTTTTTATTAGAAATTGGAGGCATCTTGTTCCACCCTGTTGAATTATTCATCTGCAGACTGCATTTGTGTGCATTCTCTGCTCAGGGGAGGACGTCAGCTGGACCAGTGCAAACAGCTTATTAGAGCGAAAGTGTACTGTCTCTTTGATAGGCTTTCAATGAGTCACCCACTCTCTGCCTCTGTATCTGTGAGGTTTCTATATTTGTTCTTGATATTCATCACAAGTTGCCTCTGTATTTCTGTCCATTCAGTAGCCTAAATCTACCTAAATTAAGGTCTTGAACTTGTATTACCAGTGTGTATAGGCATAATCACTGAGTTTTGATTGAGTCTTGGTTAATATATCTTAGATCCACACTCTTCGATGTCAGACTTATTAACATTCATAAAAGTCTTTTGCCATAGCTGTAGTATCTTGAGCCTGTGGCTATTTGATTTTGGTTTTTATTTACTTCTCTTGGGGGGGCAATTCTTGTATGTCCTGATCAGCTTCATCTTGCTTGATTGGGTTGACTGAAGAAACACTGATACAAGCAAGGGAAGCATTTAGATAAAAATAATCAGTACACTATAATATTTAATTTCAACATTTTAAAACCCCAGGTAGGTGAGTACTGTAAAAGTAGACACAGAGCACTGCTGTATTACTGCAGTACAGGGTTTGTATGAACAGGGCTGACATGATATCTGGCTATCGATTTATCCTGCTGGTTGGTTCTGTTTAGCCTTTGTCTCTTCTCCCTTGTTTCAAAGCATCAAAAGATACAGTCTTACACATAGTCATTACAAATGGATACATGACTGATAATCAGTGTAAATAATACAAACTGAAGCTGTTTTCAGATGCTGGGATTTAATTCTTACAAGTCTTTTTATATGAAAAGTATTATATTTAAGCTTTTCATCAGGAAACAAACTGCTAAATTACACCAACTCTGTTTTTAACATAGAAAATGATTTTTGGTTTCAAAACAAAGGGTTCTATAATTACATGTAGCTCTTAATGCATGTAACCGTAGGGCATTTTACAACTTACTGCAATTTAGCATTGAGTTACGATCCGGATCACATAGCTCACCTTTTTAAAGGGCGTGTGAATATTCTTGAATCTACAAAAAAGGTTATTCTTAGTTAAGAATTCATTCAACATAACTAAAACAAACACTATTTGCTGTTCCTCTCTATAATTATTTCATATTGTTTCTTCTTTGCACTATTGAGCTGTATATACAGATACTCATTTAGGATGTGTTTTAATGCAGAAACAAGGCCTTAGAAACTGCCATGAAGACAAACTTGCAAGGTAACTTGTAAAACACGGTATTGCAGATATGGAATAGTTTGGCATTAGGTTGTCACTACTACTAGAAACTAAGCACATTTCCTGACTCAACACTCCATCCCCCTCTTCACCACAGTTTACTGTTTTCTGGGTGACACATGCAGAACCTTGCCTGTATTTTCGGACACACCTGCTGTTCCCATGCAGAGGCTCTGACAGCAGACATGAGCACAGTGTCAGGGTTTAGATGATTTGGCCCAACCTAAAAACAGCAATGAAATCATGCAAGAGCTAGATATCTATGACAAGAAATGAGATAAATGTTATTAATATAATAATATACCAAATTTGTAATTTTGTGATCACTGTCTATGTTTAAATTATTAGTCATTTTAAGGAAGCAAAACTGAATAAATATTTAATGATGTGAATGTAAGCTTTTCCTTA
Source organism: Lepomis macrochirus (assembly GCA_024633595.2). Lineage (NCBI taxonomy): Eukaryota > Metazoa > Chordata > Actinopteri > Centrarchiformes > Centrarchidae > Lepomis > Lepomis macrochirus. The sequence continues at coordinate 23,537,842 of JALXJV020000014.1, read as the reverse complement.
CTTTTCTTGTTATTGTAGGAGTTGATCAGCAACCACTTAAGTTGTTAAGCATATAAAACAGTTGTATTTATCCTGGAATAAATGATGTTCCTCTTGACAGTATAATATGGTTTACATCAAAGTACCCAAGAGAGGGCGCTATTACTCTGCATTCCCTTGACCATCACTTACAATTAAGTAATAAATGCACATGCATGAAGACTTTTACACTGACAGACCATAAAAATACTTGCTTTTTATTTACCTTTCCAGTGGAGACGTTTCTGCAATCCACTAACAGCTAATGGTGGATTGGATAAAGGTGCAATATTGGTTAGTGGAAATGAAGGGTTTTCAAATGTTCAAATTCCCAATGTGAGTTGAAAGAAAAGGGATTTAGCTTTTTGGCATTTCTCTACCAGCTGAGGGACTTAAAGTTGAATCCATCTTTGCTGTGGCGAGTCATCTATTGATCACCTGGCATGAAGACAAAGTTCCTTCTCAGTTCCAGAGAACTATTCATCACGGAGCTGCCTGGAACATAGTGGAGAGATAGCATGGCACTGAGGATCCATTATTACTCAAATAGATCTTTCAGAACAAAGATCAATGAAAACATGCCCCATAGCTGTTTCCTCATATCCTGCATCAGATCACAATTGTCTGAACAAGATGCATTGCTATGATTCATTGATTGTGAGGCTAATACTTCAAAGAAGTCTCTATTAAGCCCCTATTATTGTTATTATTATTAAGTGATTGGTAACCCCTTAAATAAAGAAGATGCCATATTTAATTCAAAATAAAGCATTAGATTGATGAAAACAAAAACATGCATAATCACTCTCTTGCCATCTACTGATTATAGCCTCTCTCTAAAGTCTCTCACTAGTGAAATATAAGGAATGGGAACAATATAGGGAACTAATTATTGCATTCAAACCTCAACAGAGTGCAACTTAAAGTGGATAGGTCTCATTCAATTCAGGCACATTGTAACAACACCTCTTTTCTTCTGCCTGGTCCACCATTATATCCTGGCCCTCTAATGAGAGGCCATGAAAGGCTACAGTGTGTGCTTGAGGGTGTTTGTAGCAGCTCCCAGGGGCTTGCGGGGCATGTGACCTCATTGGGACGAGGATGGTTTAGTGGGCTCGTTCCCTCCTCCCAGTCAGACAGTCAACAACCCGTACTGTAACTTTTTTTCAGCTGTGTTATTTTCAGACGTCTGCTGGAGGAGTCTACTCTCCAAGTGTGTACCGAGTTGAGAAAGTAAAACTGATGTAACTGTGACAATGTTACAATGAAGGGAAGTCAAGTAGATCCTACTCTGTTCAGTGTAACTTGACGAGCAAATTAGAACCATCCAAAACTAACAAATAGCTACAGTTTTAAATAATTACATCTGCTGTGGCTTCAGCCATGCGCTCTTACACTCAGTCAGCTACTGAAATTTCAAACGTGTAATGGAAATGAAATGCTCACATAGAGATAAGGCTCAGCTTATTTCCTCATGGTTCAAAGCACAATTACCCTTTGAATATTCACTCCCTTCAAATATTTGTATACCCCTTCCTCTGCAAACTCACCCTCTCCAAATATCAGAGTGTATGTGTACCTCTTGTTCAGTCAAATATCGGAAAAATATTTAGAATATATACATTGGCCATAGGCAGTGTGTTCATGACGATACAGTAAAAATATTGTGGAGTGATTAACCTCGTTCTTAAAGGGGCCGTTCACTAGCTCAGCGTCTACCCTTTTAGAGTAGAGGTTCTCTCCAAGTAAAAACGTTGACTGCCCGGCCTCCTCACCCCAAATATTGATAATTATAAAAAACTTTGAAAGTTTGTGTGTTCATTTTGACAATGGTATGAGCCTGGAGGAACATACAAAGAAATTAGTTTGGTCAGAAACACTTACGTCAAAGAATTGACCATAAATAGCAAATGGTTATACAGTTATATTTGGTGGAAAATGTTCTGCAGATTGAGGGAGCTCTCAGTGCTGTAGAGAGCTAATCCCCAAATTAGTGCTCTCTGCTTACGAATCCAAGCAACAAGCATCTGCAATTCCCCTTAAATGCTAGCAAAGCCCTTTTCATCTGAAATAATGTGAGCATCATCTTGGCTAACTTCAGATAAGCATCCTAATTCAAGGGAGATATTCTTAAATAAATGTGAATGTAAATGTGAAGCAACAGCATGCTGTGATTTCCCCTGATTGCTAACAAGTCCTTCTCATCTGTGATGTAGCTCAATAATATTGTGTACTCTTAGATGAACAAACAACAAGATCCTAATAATATCGTGATACAAAGGAAATATTATGCAGATCAGCCAATGCTAGAGTGATTTCAGCTCTGCCTGAAATAACATTATGCTTCCTTTCATTCATGTTTTTTTATAATCAAATTTAAATATTCAAACAAATCAGAGCAACTCTAATTTTAGTAACTAAGATTATTCTAATGTCATGTTTATCTGCCCAAGTTTTTAATCATACAGAGCTCTGGTGCTGGGCTATTCAGCAAAACAAAAGCATTTTTCCAATTTTACCCCCATCCTGGCTTTGTTGGCTGTCACTCTCTGCTAAAATACAGAATAAAGTCTCTGACAATTTTAACAAATCACCAACTGTCATCAGAGATCAAATGAAGAGATTGCAGAAATTACAGATTTGCAGAAATCTCTACAAACTTTCTGCCAAAACTGTTCTGATGTTGGCAGAAAACTTCATGTGGGACAACTAGTCATAGTTAAAAGGTCATTTAGAAAATGTAGGGGCCTTTAAAGTGATATTAATTGCAAATATGATTTGGGGACAAATAATACCCTGTTCTCAGATGAATACCCTGTTCCCCCTCAACTCGACTACTTTGGATCTTATGTTTTCCAGATTACAGGTTAAAAATTAAGGATTATTGCTGGTCCATGGCTCACTCAAAGTAGGCCAAGGACCAGTACTTGGAAAGCACTTTTTGCACCTTCCTTGAAAAGTGCTAAATAAATAAAATTATATTAATATTATGTGCCCTGCTTTTTAACCAGATAAGGGCTTGGAGAGTATGCCATGAGAATATATTATATATAAATATAAATGAGAGTAAGTATAGAGCACAAAGCTAAATTGTTATTTTTTTCTATTTGAATAATGCTTTTGTTGAGCCAGCAGAGCTATACATCGCCTTGAACCTCATGTTGCTTTGTAGCAGAGTTGATTTATCATGTTTGTCCAGCCTCAAACACATTAAACTCCTACCCATTGAATGTTTTATTTATCTTTAAAAGAACTGAAATGATAAATTACAATGCACCTCCTTAACAAAGGCTTTTGCACAAGCTGTCTATTTAATCAGCGTCTGCTCCTCAGTAGACTAGCACAAAGCTCATTTATTCCACTGGAGCAAATTTCCTGCCTCATGAAAGCCGAGTTCAGGACGAAGGAATGATCCTCTGCCCCGTCCACTCCTAATCGTATACCACACAACAACTCTGCCTCCACAGCTACCCTGCTGCGGCTGCCCTTTCCACACTGAAAATTAATTATTGAGTTCTTGGGACCATAACTAGTCCTACTCATTCACAGATTCAAGTGTGAGGAGACATCCCACATCTGTTTACAACTGTAGCAATAATAACATTTTAGGAGAATTTTAGGATTATGAATTTAATTATCATGCTGTTTATTCTGATTGATATTGTTGTTCAGTCATACATACAACAGAGGTCTTGAACAATGTATATTTTATTTGGGAAGAATTGTTAAAAGCTCTTATATTTTATGAACTTTCCAGCATTTTTTTGTCTGGGTTGGTGTTTTGTTAGTGTTGAGGTATCAGTAGTTTCTGTGAGTTTGACGACATGGTTATCAGGGAGGGATCTCCATTTCTTTTGTCCTCTTGAGAGTTTTCCTGCCCATCCACTTCCTTTAAGACAAAAGTGGAGCCAGAGCTGCTCGAAGGACTGGGCCTTGTCCCTGAGGTGATGTGATTAAAGGCCCCTGTCTGGGCTGTACCCATTCAAATGCCTCACACACGCCAAAGCTGCTTTAGTTAATTGAATTGTCAGGAAAGCAGACAGGACTGAAGGTAGAACCAAGAGTGATGATCTGAATCAATAGAGTGCGTGGCACTTAAATGAATCTGGGCATTAGCTGTGCCAAGGCTGAATAGCTGGCTGCGTGTTGGGATCAAGACAGGAGTTTCTGACTGTTTCAGCTGATTAAAAGTAACTGAGAGTATGGTTTGGTTAAAGATTTGTTTTCATGTTGGATTAGATATAAACAGTTTTGGCATTTAAAACATGTTCACAATCATTAACAATTCTATTAGTCCCTTGCTTCTGCATTCCTTGCATTTTTTCATTCTTACGTCTTTAGTATGGATTCTAGCTAACTACCATGTGATATATATAGTGGCATTGCATAGTGGTGGATATGTACTTTTCTATTCATTACATTGTTAATGTGAATTTTTACAAGATTTTATGACCTTGACATCTGGTCAGATCACTGGCAGTGCTGTGAGGCTATACTGAGGCAAACGGTCATAGTGATCCACCCTATTGTTTCAGAGCTTTTTCAGTCTGGACCCAGATGGTGGAGTGACTGACAGACTCATGGCATAAAAATGAATCATCAAGAATGTCAATCAAATCAAAGATTGCTATAATCAGTGAAGCCAAAGATCTGTCTGGTCAAATAAGTTATCTCATGGCCAAGTGACAAAGTGAGGACCATTACCAAGAAAGTCAAGGACTGTGATGCTGTGGTGAATTGTTTTAAGAAAATTGCACTGTCAGAGGAAAGTGCTGATGTAATTGTGGCGAGATGATATAATTGTCTATCAGCAGGATTGTGCTTGTTTGGTAGGCACATTGATTAATTAAGTGCTCGTCTGCTCAGTTTGTTATGAGTGCTTTTCAGTTAATGTGATGAAGACATCATTGGTCTTTGGGGGAGATTAAGGTCCTGGACTGGTGAGATTTGATTCATTGATAATTTACGATGAAATTAACCGTTGTCAACTAAAAACTTTGCTTTTCCCCTCTTACACAGCTGAATTTGTCCTATTAACACTGACCATAAAACAGGTTTCATCAAACATGGTTCAAATGATTTGGAGGTGAATGTCTATCACATATCTTGCTGATGTTGTAGACACAATCCTTCTTTATTCAATAATCCATGGCAGCATACATGCATTGTTGTCACTGCTGCCTGTTTATCAGACTCAACAGCCTACTGAAGGAGATCCTCTATGTCCAGACATATACTCAGTTTAATCAATGTTAATGCAGGATGACTCTGTGCTACATTAACCCTTGTTTTCAATGCTTACCAGAGGGTATTGGTTCACAAAGAAATAATTGGGAGAGAGATGAATGAGCAGATTAGAAAGTTGCTTAGAGGTCATTACCTACAGTAGGGGTGGAGCAGTTCACCCAGGGCAAGGCCCTGTGATTAAGACATCTGTGAAGAATGATGAACTCTTTGTCTGATGTCTGCAGCTTGTTTGACCAGCTTTCTTCCAGAGAGAGTGACAGAGTGAGTGAGGTTATACTGTTACAAGACTTGTTCTCAGCAAACTTTCACAATGCCAAGAACTCTGATTTGCCTGTTGCTATTTTTTTTTAAAGAAATGATCAAGTAACCAATCATTTACTTTGTGATATGTCAGTGTTTGTGGTTTCAGGTATTACGGTACATTTGTAATTTAAAGAACACCTGCCGATGTGTTTCCTGTGATCTTGATGTATGTCAGAGAGGATGAACTCTGAATGTGAGAAAGGCTGCCACTACACTCCTAGTTCCCTGGGAGACTGACATGGTCAGCAGCCCTCACTCCAGCACCCTCCCCCTTCCTCCCTCATCCTCTTGCCTTTTCTCCCCCCTGTTTGTGAACGAGGCGTGCAAGCAAAGGAAGAGGCAGGGCACGTTAGCTGAGGCTGTGGGAGTGGAACTCAGAGACAGGCAAAGCATACAAACACACACACACACAACACACATGCTCAGTCAGCGTAAGTGACACAAGTGCTAGCTCCATTCAGCACTGAGTTGACTGACTCACTGCTATCCATTAGCCGGCATGCCGCAGAGAAAGAGGAGTTTCACTTTTGGAGCCTATGGAGGGTAAGAATGAATATCCTAATAATTTGTAGAACAGCTAAACCTTTTCATAACACACAGTTGTCATTTGTGTGATCATGAGTATGTGTTTTGGTGTTTCTGTTTCCCTGTTTGATGACTGTGCAGATTCTCTGTCTGTGTTTGTGCCTGCATGTTTGTGCTATTTTCACTGCAATGCCATCATACTTATGAGAAGGTCTTTGTTGTCGTTTTTCTGGCTTTCTATTGTAAATTGGACCTGATAATACAGCTGTTGCTGCTTGATAGTGAATCATTAAATGTGACCTTCTTCAGAGTAATGGTGAGGTATCAGATGTGAGGCATAAACAAGATAAGGTGACAAAAAAGAGAGAGAGAAAAGTATGTATGGTTCAGGTTACAGGAAAGTATTGCTGAAGCTCTGACAGAGCTGAAGATAAGATGGATGTGAATTTTATTAGACACCGTGCACTATAACTTTATGTTTTGGGGAATAGAAAAAAATTGTGGTAGTGTGGTAGTGGTAATAGTGTGGTATCTCCCATGTTGTCAGTAGGCACTCGTGTCCCTGGTGTTGTTATGTGTCCCACTTCCAGGATACTGAACAGAAGCCGCACAGTATCTTATCTAAGAGTTCTTATAATGGTAAAAAGGTGAACAGGTGTCTCCAATGCAACAGCATGCTGCCCTTACTCAAGGGTAAGTTTTGTGGATATCTATATTTTTTGTGTGCATGTGTTAAAAGAAATATACCGTTAGCAACAAAAACATGGCCCGGGAATTTGTCCTTGGTCAGCCCACTCTCCTGACACAGCATTTGCTGGATGCTGTGGGTCTTTAGAGATCTTTATTCCTGCATTCTTGAGAATTTTATGCAAATACAGTACATCATGAAATGAGCCATTAAAATACATTTTCAAAAATAGAAACACATGTCTATCTCTCAAGGAAAGTAATCACTTCAGCTGAGCCCTTGAGTACAATCAGTAAATTATAGGTACATACAAGCCTAGTGGCTGCCTGGGCCATGCAAATTTTGTCCAATTTGCCCAACTGTTTCATTATGTTCTGATGTTAAGTATGTGATTGATTGTGCCATATAGTAGTTGCATTCTACTTATATTGTGAGTGAAATTACACTTGAAGGCATCCAAAGTAGCAATATATCTATATTTCCTTGTACATATATATTAATATCCTACTTTTATACATCTGGCTTTATATCTTTACATTTATTTACCTATTAAGGTCTTATGCTGCACAGTATTCGTTACTATTAGGAACCAATGCAAAAGTTTTTCGTTTTGTATTGTGTATAGTTTTGAAATAAAGTTTCTAAGTTTAAGACTGACATGGCTAATCATATTACAACGGTCCACCCCATCACCGTCTGGGCCAGTAACCACACACTATGGGCCAGTCGATCAAGGTGCATACCAATCAATATTCTCTATGTCTCTATTTTTATGCGTTGTGGTTAATCAGCCCAATTGTCCAGCAGCCCAGGCACTTCTGACAGCCAATCCGCCCTTGGCTGTGTGGCAATTTTGGCAAAGTGGCCACAGTCGATACAGTCTGATATACATAAAATAACATAATAATACACATACATTATGGACAGTCATGGTGAGAAGTTCTTGCAGAAGTGAGAGAACTCTGGTAATGCTTTCTGTTAGGGATTGTCCTAATAATTTTCTAGGACGTTTACTGGAACGAACAGCTCTTCTTTTAAGTCTTCACTGACACTTGTCTTGTATTATTACTGAAAATGACTTTTTCCATTTTTTCCATTCTGTTTTTTCTTGTAAATTTACGACTTTAATCTCAGAGAATGTCCAAGCTTAGTTCATGTAAATTTATTACTTTAATCAGAGTTTTTTCTTGGAATATTACCCCCCTCCCCAGGCTCCCTAATTTATGGGGTTTTTTAAAAAATCTATGACGATCCTAATATGTCGTTGTAGAAAAGACTAGTTGTTTTGAAAAATGTGTGTCTGGTTAACCATCCCACCTCTGTTTAAGAGCAGCACATATCTGCTTCCCTGAGCTTTTCTACATAACATAAATGGGACTGTCTCACATGAAGTGGGTGAGAATGGGGCTAGATAATTAAAACCCACCCAGAGGTCACAAAACCTACACCCTAAAATAGGACTAATATACCTTAAGTTGAAATATTGAATCGCAGGATTGTACTGGAAGTGTTCAGACCTCATCATAGACCTGTCTACTCCAACAGGTGCCCCTTAGCAGTGTCCCAGTTGGTTCACTTCTAAGTCATTCATTCCAGTCATTTGCGTGTATATTAGAGGATATTTCAGCCATTTCACACCAGATCAGCATAATATGTAAACATTTAAAATTTGTCAACAAGAAAGCATACAATTTGTCATATATGAAGAGTTTAGCTTCCAATGAAAATAAAATAATGAAATAATATTTACATGGGTTTCCCCGCGACCCTGTACGCAGGATAAGCGGTTGACGATGGATGGATGGATTTATATGGGTTTCAATTCAGTTTTGTTTAAGGTAAATTCCTATTTACCCTTCAATAGTAACAAATTTAATAGTTTTATTTCCAGGAATGGGGATGTTTTTGAAACTTGAACTATGGTATTTCCATAGTTGTATAGCTCGAATTGTAACACATGTGCCACCATGGTAGGATGGATCATCCATTGTTGTTTGAACCCACTGTGGTAAGGATTCATTGCCCTGGTACATGGTGCATGTGCTCTATTGGTTGCGCTAACCGACTCCCCACAGCTCAGCTTTTGTAATACAAAACAAAAGACTTGCATTTCAGTTTTCTGTTTAGCAGCAGTCTTGAATGCCATTGCACCTGAGATTTTGATAGGTCAGTCTGATTTCTCACAACAGCATGTGATCTGTAATACACTCTGCCCCCTATTTCCCATTGGCATTCAATAAAGGGAATGCAGCCCTTCTGTTCTCTGCAGATCGGTCTAACTGTGACGCAGCATGGTCTGTAATGCCACTAAATTTTAGTTTTTATGTGTTAGGTTTTACTTTCATTTGTTGGTAGGTTATGGCCATTTCCTTTTATTATTACACGTAGACTACATTTTACTGGATACTGTAATTTGGCAGCAGAAATGTCAAGTGTGAGCATAATGTGGCAACACTGAGCTTTCATATCCCTTTCTGGACATGTCTCTAAGTGTAAGTTTACTGGTCTTACATGTCTTTTTTATGTACCATTGTCTATAGTCTGCTCAGTGGCTTAACCTTCAGGCAACAAGGACAATGATGCTGTATGTTGTAGTGTCCCATATAAAGATTGGAAGAATGCATGTCAGTCCTACTCAAAAACCAAATGGAAAAACTTGTTTGTTTTGAAATCTGAGCATGCATGAATTGTAGTTGGAATTCTCTGGTCAGCTGATATAAAAGGTCAAGTCTTCAAGTAAACAAGACTAGAGGCTCTTTGGGGAAAAGGTGTTTCCCAGTGTTAAACAGAGTACTTGGTTCATAGTAACACTGTGTGAATATATTCAAGATCAGCATTTACATTGACCTCACCAGTTAACCATATTTCAAAGTGTTTTTGTGGTTTGTGGCTCCAACAAAAAGGCACACAAGGCTATAGTATATCTTTATATTATTTTATTATTTATTTTTGATTATCTAGTGTTTAAGGCTTACTGATTTGAATATTGTACCATGGACAACAGGAAGACAACACAGAGAGGGTCTTTTTGTTTGACCAATACAAATGTTTGCATGACAAAAGATGATTAGACTGCAAGGCATGGCTGCTTGAGAACAGGAGGCCATTCAAGTACCTTTCCAAGGGCAGTGGCAAAACAAACAGGAAATGTAGGGCAACCAAAGAGCTCTTCATTGCCTACTCAGTCGGTCCACCTTGCATATTTACTTTGACATTCACATTCATATTCACAAAGGCAATCCATCCGTGGAGCAGCATGGGCCATAACTGCTTGGTGAGCGGCAGTTAATTATCTAATGCTCTAAGGCTACCAATCGTTAACTTTTTTTCTTGCTGTAATAAAAATAAAAACAAGGGGTTTTGTTATAGTCTTGTACATTGTCCCTCAATGCCCCCCATACATCTATACATTAATCTGCAATCATGCCAGACAGTATTACTGCAACTTTATGCCTCTTTACACAGTAATTCTGATAACAAAATAACTCCAACAAGAGAGTAAAACCTATTTGACTGTGGGAAAAAAGGGTAATTTATCTGTACATTGATAAAATGAACCCTACAATGATAGAGTATCAGATAGCAGTAATGGACATAAATACCATCAATCACCTGCTCTTCTTTATCTAACCAGTTAACTTGTGGTGGCATCTTTTGAAACAATTTGCCAACAATTTCTTGATCTTCGCATGTTGATCTACCTAGATATAATCAAAGAAGCAGGTCACTGCGAGTCATTACCCTACTTATGTCAACATTTCCTGTAGTTGCAATAAAAACCATCCATTGGTTTTCTGATGAAAAGCTTTTCACGTGAATCAGCTTAACTTGGAAAATGTAGTGAGCTAAGCTACTAGCTACTCTATATTAAATGAAGCTTCACTACACAGAAGCTACCCCCCAGTGAAATGTAGCAAGCTAAGCTACAGCAATGTGGCAAAAGTAGCTTAGTTACATCTAAGCTACTTTTAATTTTAAGAGTTTATAGTTAGGTCATTTATATATAAATATTTATATACACACACTCACACACACAACATAGGCCTAGTTTATACTGAACCAACTTCATTCAGTAGCAATAGAAGAAAGACTAAAAACTTGTTCCAATGTGTGTGTGCCAGAGAGCTAAATCAGACACAGAAACTCTCCTACTTACTGCCGTATCATTACTTCTAAATGTACTTCCTCATGCAACAAACGGAGAACCATTGTTATTTGTATAAAGCAACCTAATAATATTATTAATTAATTAAATTAATTAATTATTAATTAATTCTATATTTTTTATAGTTTATATTTGACTTTGTCCTCTGGCAACATTGCAACCTAAACAACCTAAACATTCATGGCAGAGAAAGAGCGAGAGAGAGAGAGAAAGACACTCCGTCTTTATTCCCCTGCAGCAAAGTCGCAAACATCGGCCCAAGGATCGGTGCGTGATGTCACCATCAGGGAAGCGCTTCTGCCGGCTGCACATACAGGTCTGTGTGTGGCGGTGGTGTCACTTACTGATCCATCAGAAATGCTTGGGAAAATGTAGCGTGTGTGGAAGCTACCGCGCTACTCGGCCAATAAAAGAGCTTCGTTACTGAAAAGCTATTTGATTCAGAAAATAGCGACGCTACCACCAAGCTACTGAGAAATGTAGTTAAACTAGTAACGCTCCTGCACAACACTGCAGTTTGCTTTAACTGTATATTAACACGTTAATGGACTTCATTACAGCTGCAATGGCACAACAGGAGAACTGATTATAAAACAGAAATGTTCATAGAGAAAAGCAACAACAGGTAACGAAGAGTGAAACTCAAAAAAACTCTCCCATGACAGGAGCCATGAAACTACTGAAACCTGAAGTAATATTTATTTTGAGGGCAGGGACCATCATTATTATCTTAATATAGTCATTCTAATGTTGTCATTACAACAACACTAGGGTTCTTGGTGTCTACACATGAACATAAGTAAATAACATTAAATCAATGCTAAACTGATTACACTAAACTACATGAGTCTGAGTTACACATCATCACAAAATAAACAATAATCATAAGACTGACAACAAAAAACATGTCATGTGTTCTCTTGTTGGGTAGATATGATGCAGTGCCTACAAGCAGTCAGCATAGCTGTGGTACCAGTGTGTGTGTGTGTGTGTTTTCATATACACTGTATCCTACTGTACTGTAGCTAAATGAGGACATTGAACCACTTTATGCTTATTTCTCTATCAATGGGCTCATTCAATCCACGCTGGGTCAAGATACAGTGTACAGTCTAGATCTGATCACATTCAGGTCTTATTACCACCCCAAGGGTTATATGTAAATATATTGTTCAGCATTGCTCAAGGCCTTGTGTGTCTCTCTTATTATCTATTTTTGACAGTGTCCAGTTCCTGTCTAGAAGCAGAGGCTAGTGAATGGCTAACTGCAGAGTGAGGTAGTATAATCCGTGTTTACTGTATGTAGGTGTTGATGTGAGAAAGACTAAATTCAGAATAAACTGAAAGGCTCACGTACTGTATTCATTTGTTGAACAAATGTCGGTCTGTTGGTCGACCCACCAGTTTGATCCAGACTGAAATATCTAAACACCTATTTGATGGTTTAGTGTGAAATTTTGAAAGAACATTTATGTCCTCAGAGGATGAATTGTATGACTGTTGTAATTCCATATTGTAATCCCACCAAAATTTATTGTAGCTATAGGGTAGAGGAACACTTTCTGCAGAACAATAGCAATGACGTTACACTTCAGTATAATACCTTTATACCTTTTCTTAATGAATATTAATGTTAGATGGTCATTTTTCAGCATATTTACATTCTTTTAGTGTTTTCTTCTACTGGTTAGAAATAATTCAGGACAAAAAATTATCCTAGCCTCTGAAAAGTTAAATAGTGAAAGGCTGTATTTATCGTTTAGGTATTGTCCCAGACCTTTTAAGATAATTTGGTTAGAGATGTGTTTGTCAGTATCTGGATTATCCTAACTTTAGAGTGCTTCTTATATTACAGATACAGAATTAGCAGTGCAAGAACATGTTACTGCTGCGGATTGTTAGCTAAAGAGAAACTTGTTTGCTTTAAGCTGGATTTCCTCCAGGCTGACTCCTCCAGCTCTGTCTGGTGACCTACTTGCCATGAGCAGTGTTGCTGACTTGATATACACCGCAGGCCTCAGCTAATTTCTGAAGTGAAGAAAATGTACAAAAGTTTAGCAGGGATGAAATTTGGAAATCATGAGCTGCGCTTAAGGTCAGCTTAAGTTGAATTAACTAACTGTCACGGCTGCTGACATGGGGATGGCTAAGGCTAAGGCTTCCAGGACCTGCCTTGAGCCTTCTTATCCCTCACTGATGATTGTTTTCATGGGAACCACCTCGTGTTGATACCAAGATGAGAGAATATAAAGCATAAAAAACAGTTTGCCTGTATTTGGCTACCACCTCCTGAGCTGTAATTCCTATCTGGGCCATGTTGCATTCCTAAATATTAAATATTCCTAGTCTTTTTTAAAGAAAAATATAGCCAACACACTGTTTTCACTGTGAGATGAGAATGTGAAAATATGACTCATAGCCCACAAAAGCATTAGCACAGGCACATTTGTTATAGCCTACTTTAGTTCCCCCCTGTCCATTGTTGTCACAGAGAGGGACAGAATATCCTTTGTTTTGCTGGTGAAGTTGAGAGTTTTTCGCGTCTCGCTGTTTTCAGCTGTGCTGCTTCTTTATCTGTATGCTGTCCTGCTCAGCTTAGCTTACTTTGCTTTAGTAATGGAATGTCTTTCTTGTGTTTCTCAGGAATGAGTTAAATTTCTTTTCCATGGGAAAAGTGGTAACACAATGATTGTTGGGTATATGACAGATTTATTTATTCTTTTGAATAACTTTAAAAAATAAAGAGTTGTAATTCTTACATAAATAATTTCTGTACTTGTACTACTTAGGACAAGCAGCCTTTCCTGTAGCTTCAACAGTATATTCATTTTTTTGTCCCCCTGTCTAAAAACAACTGTATTTTATGTCATCAGACGCTATAGCTTGTGGCAAGATGTCAGAATCCAAACAGGAGAATTTGTATGTATGTAGGCACATGTTTTAGCAGAGCATGTTCTTTTCATAATCTTAGCAAATCAAATGTATCCCATATCCAACCCAGTGTGTTGATAGGATGTCTCAGCTCTTTGGTAACATGTTCTGTTTTGTAGCTAAGGATACATTTTATTGCACATTTCCTGTAATGGTTTTGGTATTTCAGTTTGGAGCCGTTATTCAATAATCTCAACACACCCTGGTTGATTTCATTTTATGGGAATTCCATGAAACCTGAGAACGGGGGAGCAGGACAGGATGAGGTTTAGAAAGTGTTATTCTTAGTGATGCAGTACATATCAAAACAGCTTTATCCTCCTCACATTCAGCTTTGCAAGAGCAGAGCTGACAGCCGTAAGTATTTTGGTTCTATTCCAAGGACCAGTATGCATTCCACTCAAGGTGGAGCTCTGAATTATCTGCACACACGTGTCTGTCATGCTCAGTGAAATCTACACCGGTGGTAGATTTGAGATAGAACAGCACCAGGAAATCCATCTTAGTGACAATATATGTCACATCGAGGCTTGGGGTTGAAAATGATGAGCGATCTTCTGCACTGAGGGGAATCAGGCAACCTACTGTAACAACACAAGTCTGTTGATTCGTGACTCCACAGTACAGTGAGCAAAACAAACCCCCCAGGGCCTGTTTCCTCTCACTAACACAGCTTTCTGAGAAGAAGGAAGTTTGAAGCTTTCATTTTATCTTTTGAGAATTCCTCACAACAAAAGAAGAAGTGTAAACGTTTTTGCTTTTGGTCCTAGTGTTACCTCTTTGGGGAAATTTTTGTAATCAGTGAAACTAAGAGACCTTTCTATTATGTGAATGAAAACTGAAACTCTTTCTGAAGCCTGACTTGGGGGCTTGTATTCATAGTTTTTAGCTATGCTAGTATACTGACTCTAGGAATCTCAGTACATATATGTTCATACATACATGTACAGTACATCATTTATGTACACATTTGGGCAGATATCCATAATGCCACAATTTTGGTGATCCACTGACCTTTCCTCTAGCACCAAAGTTTTATCCTGTGAAATATCTACCATCTAACAAATGGATTGACACTAAAGTTTGTACAGACATTCATGGTTCCCAGGTGATGAATCCTAATGAGTTGCCACCATGAAGTTTACATTTGAAGTTTTGAAAGAAAACAACCATTAGATGGACTGTCAAAAACATTTTGACATTCATGTTCTGCTCAGGATGAATTGTGATAACTTTAGTGATTCTCTGACTCAAAATGTCCGTCCAATGCTTTGGTTTATGACTGAATACTTGGTAAACAAATGACATTCTCATCAACCTCAGCTGTAGTGTGTGGTTAGTGCTAATTATGAAATATTAACACTAGACTAAGATAGTGAACATGGTAAAGATTATACCTATTATACCTAGCTTTGCAGGGCACATTACACATTAGCCTATGAAGACTCTTAGTCTTATTTCCCTTATTTTTGATACAGAAAGAGTCAGTTATTTTTCCAGAACTGGTTTTCGATCCTTCCAGTCATGCTGTGTCATGCAAACTAATCATGTCCGGGGAAAGATGAGTAAGAGGTCTGAGCTCTGGTGACTCTACTGGGAGACGCAGGGTGGACAGCAGTCTGCAGCTTTGGCTTGTGGAATGAAGCCGGACATACGGTCATAGGAGACAGGGGCGACAGCAAGGGGAAATAAAATCAGCCTTACATCTTCGGGATTATTTGTATTATGTGTTGCCTTTGTGCTGTCTTGTGGTGTATCATCCCAAGAATTTCTGAGTGGTCATTATACAGCACAGGAGGCAGCTGCAGGAGTCCTGAAAGACATACTAAACATTCCTTTTTCTCACCTCCACCAGCTATCGAAAGCCTGCAACCATGAGTCAGAGACAGTTATCAGTTTCAAATATCCACTTTATTGTTGCCAGTGAAGTTAAGAGCATCCCAAGAGAAGTTTTGATGTATTGTTGTTATTTTCCGATTACAAGCAGAGAAGAAGTATATGGTCCTGTTTGTGTGTCAGGTTGTTAAAAACCCCGCCTTAAAAACTTCAATATCAGGTTGAATGACTTTGAGATTGATGAGCAGAGGAAATGCCTAGTTTGTCATAAATTTCACCTGCCAGACATGATGTTGATATTTCTCTTACACACACACTGCCATCTATTGGCAGCAACGCTATTCTGCATTCTCAGCTGAGGCCCGGAGCTGCATGATATGGTTATTGTTTCCACTGACTACTGCTCCAATCTGTTTATCCAGAGTGAGTTAAGGACATATGTTTATTCATGACTGACAGTGAGTAATGAGCCTCATAGTGCAGATTAAAACCAGGACAAGATTCATTTTGTCTCAGGAAACACCAGGCTAGTAATCATCCTTTCATCCTTGGAAATGTTACTTCAACAGATGGCAGGAGTTATTTCAGGGTAACCCACTGCATAACTGACATCTCTCAGTTCGGTGGACTTTCTGTAAGTAGAAAAGATGGTCCATTATCCCTCTGTACTTTCCACACTTAAATAAGTCCATGAAAAACTCAGATGCATGCAGAGCAGACGAGAGTACCTAAACTTTTAAGGATGTGACATTTTTAAGTAGAACTATTGTGTTTTTTTAGTTTTTTTTGACACAGATTAGCACCAAACAAAAACAAGCAGGATGTGGGGAAAAATATCTAATTGTTTAAAATAGCTGTGCTTTTATGTTTTTTAGAGTGGACAAGACCTTCTCCAAGGCCAGAAGCACATGGTGAGTTATTCTTCTGTTTTTTATTTTTGTCACTAAATCGGATAAATTATGACAGTAGAAATGTCTTATCTGTTATTCATTAGAAATTGTATTTCATTTTGATAAACAAGAAACAGCAGATTACAATTTTTAAAGCTTGTATCTCCCGTGTCGTGTTCAATGTCACTGACTTGTAAGTTTTTTATGTGTGAATCAGTGCACCAAGTAGAGTGTAAGTAAGATGAATGAGCTAACGAAAAGGAGAGCAGATGGGCAGCAGTGGGGAAACAGGTACCTAGTCCGTGCTGCCACGTCTGCAGTGCTAGCAAGATTGGAGAGCTACTGTGAGTGGCACATGGAGGCAGGCAGGCAGTGAGCTGAGCATGCACACCTCTTGCCACTGCAGATAGACCACTCCATTTCAAAATGCTTTAAGTGTGGTGACACGAGTGTCTAGCTCTCACCCCCCTCTGTCTGACTGCAGCAGGTTAAACAGTGCCTGAGAGCAGTATCTTTGCTCCTTCCCTCTGGAATACAGATACAGGAGGATTTCTTACTGGCTAGGCCTGCATTACTCAGCAGTGGCTAGGCTTGTTCGCAGAGACTGCAGTCTGGCCATCAGGATACCACCATCAGAATGTAACAGAACAACTGCAGATCACAGTGAAGAAGAAGAGGAGCAAAATAAAGATGAAGAGGAGAACTTCAAAGGATACAAAACAGCACAGGAAATGAAATAATGTGGGTGTGAACAGGAGGAAGAAAGGGAAAGCAAGTGAGTGGATGGGGTGACATGACAGGAGGTGTGATGGCAGCAAAACAAAACACATTTTGAGTTCAGCAGTGTCAGCCATGTTCCTTTCTCGCTCTTGCGCTTCTTCAAAGCAAGGAGGAATTCAACAAACACTGCTTAATGGATCTGGAGGATCATTTTCACTGTGTTAATAGAACTTGACTTATCATAATCATCAGTGTTTAGACCCAGCAGGACAGATCAATTTAAAACAACGAAAGCTGTGGCGCTAGGATGAAGCATCAGATACTTAACAGCTGCTTTTAGAAAGGATTCTTCACTTCAGGACAACAGTTAGATTAAAAAGAAAAGTGATAACGCCAAAAAACAAAACAAAACTCTACAAGCTGGGAGAGCCAAAGTCAACATCTTCCTTCATGTACTGTATGTTGGACAGGATGTGACTGGAGATTATTATTAATAGTGAGCTAAATCTTCCTACGGCAAAACTGTAACAGCACAAGCCAGCAACATGCCGTGCTCACCTTTCCGAATTGGAAAGCCGAGAAAATTCTGGTGAGTTTCTTTTGAACCTGCCTGAAGATATTGATAACCGCATGACTCCACAAACAAATGGTACATAATAATTCATAATAATTTAATAAAAATTTAATTCAATTTACCTGCCTAATGCATGCCTACCTCCAAAAGTGCCTTATACCAACACTCAAGAAATGACCCTAGAAAACAACATGTATTTCTTACAAAAGGCAGGAATTTACTACGAATTATCTCTGTCAATCAACCAATCAATCAATCAATCGAAGTTTATTTGTATAGCGCCGTTTGTAGAGGTTAGCCTTTACTGATAACTGACAAGCTGATACTAAGACAGTACAAATCTAAACAGGAAATTGCACATGAGAAATAAACATTATGTAATAATAAAACCAGTAATAAAATAAAAGATAAATAGATAGAAAAGACAACAACAAATAGAACAAATAAGAGGGAATAGAACATTTTAAAACATGAATACAACCAAATAAATGATTAAATAAAATAAATAAAACATTCTAATCAAAAGCAAGGCTAAAGAGGCCTCTTAGAACCTATAACCAAAATGTTATTATCCTCACACTGCACACTGTGACACCTAATCTGTTACATGTATTTATTTGTATGTCAGGAATTGTTCACTTTTGATCCCTCGACTCTTGTTGATTAAATGTTAAATGACCATCTTTAATTTGGTCACTGTGGGTCATACACAATGAACAGATGATCCTCAAGCGCCGTCTCTGTGCTCTCCAGGGGAGGTTTGTAATTGGTTCTAATCCTGTTTTGCTCAACTCCCCTGATGGGAAGAAATGGGAGAGGAGGGTTAGTGTGGATAATGGCTGTACTGGGGTGTTGTATAAGAGCTTCTCTTTTTCTGTCTCTCCTACACACATGCATACATACATTCTCGCCTCTGTGTCCCTGGAGCATGATGGATTACTACGACAGGTTGTCCATTGTATTACTTCCTGCCTGTTCTTTAATCCCACTGGCTAATACATGCTTCAGATCTCCTGACCTTCATGCAGGACAGGTTTATACTTTTGAACCACCCTCAGGTGCTAATTCTGCTAACGAGGACGAATCCAGGCTCAATGATAAAAAACTTGACATCAGTTGGGATATCAGTGTTTGCTTTAAATGCAGTGATAAACAAAAGAGAATATTTTCTCTAACCCATCACATTAATTTTGTTCCTTCCAAAATATACATCTTGCAGCAAAGAGTTAAAGTCCCCCTCCATTCAAAAGTGTATTTTGCTAATTGTTTCTTCTCTTGGGTGTTTGTGCTTCACTGTACAGAATCATGTTTGTGCAGAGTTTGGTGCTAGAAGGCTGTTTTCACTTTCATGTCCTGAATGAGGAAAGTTTATCTGTGCTCACCTTAAATCTAAATTTAACACTTGCATGTACAAGATGATTCTGTAACATCGCAGCTAGTTTGGAAACCAGTCATGGTCTAACATGCAGCCTGAAGAAGTGTTTTATGGAAACCACTGAGAAGGGTAAGGGAAGTAAGAGACATCTTGTGTCTTTGAAATGAAAAATATAAGCATATTCATAGATTTTGGATATTGCAGTGATTTTTTTTAACCAGGAAGTTTAACTTTTTTGTAGGATAACCATATCACACATGGATTATTTTTCAAAGCAGAGTATTTTCATATGTTTTAAGAAATGTCCGGGGGCATCTAACTGGAGCAGAAAAGTACAGCAGTGTTTTATGATTGTGTGGGTTTTAGCTGCCCTGACCTCTACCCCCTAGTGGTATAAAGTTGAGAACATGCATTGTGCAGGTGCAGTCGTGCAGTCTGCAATAGTCCTATCATTAATAATCAATTATTAAAATTATTGATCCTCAAGTCAGATGAACTGCCAACTTCAGAATATCAATAGACTGTTCCTCAAAGTGTTTTTTTTTTGCCCAGTAGGTGATGCAGGCCTAGCCAGTAATACAGGTTATTTTAATACTGCTGAGTGACCTTGCTATTTATTCCAAATTGTGTGATGCAATTCGTCATTCTATTTTTATGATGCTTTGTAAATTCTGGGCCTGTCATCCTTTGTGGTCCATTTTTGCACACAAACACATAAGAGGTGTCACTGTAAACACTCCTCTGTTTGTGTTCCCTGATTTCCCGGGAGATGTCATTCTGCATGATCCTCTGTATGTCTGCTCTGCACATGCGCTCACCGCTGCACTGTGAAGCCAAGTTGGGTGTCAGTTTGCTTGTGCACGCTCATCTGTGTACGTCAAACTGAGTTGTCTGGAAGAGCGGACATAGTGAGAGAGCAAACTGTCAAGCCTGATCAGACTAGACTTTCTCTCTGTGAGTCTCCTGCTGTCGGACCAAATATAGCAACAAAGTGACAATCTCGCCCCGGGTTCTACCCCTCTCAATAATCGAAATCCTAACATGTCATCCACCATCCAGCACCAGCTCGAGATGTCTTAAAAAAACATAAAGCTCAGATGACAGCAGGCTGTTGAAGGTTGAGACGAGACCGGGCAACTTTGACAGGACATTTCCCTTTGACGTTATCTGATTTTTGAAGCTTTTCAGCAGCAAAGTTGTTGTGTCAGCTCTAAGTTCACTTCTTTGCCTTCAGACAGTCTCCTGCAGCTGTAAAACAGGCCACAGGTATTGAAGAGACAGCCATAGTCTTTATTCCTTGTGATTCTGGGTCTACCCTGAGTATACATGGGGATAGGCATATCCCTTGTAGAACCTGTTTATTGACACCTGTCATGCCATCAATGACAGTGTGTTAAGCCGGTGAGATGAAGAGGACTTTCTTTCCCCCGCTTTCCTCCTGGAAATTCAGAAAAGAAAAAAATGTTTTGCACATCTGCTTGTCAAGAGCTTATAGGTGTTCTTGTCTTGATTTATAGGAGGGATATACACTTCATTGATCAAACTGTATGAAGTGTAACATCACAAAATACATTAGTAGCTCTAACATCAAACATAAAAGAGCATAAAATGATTCTGCGGTGACTCTCTGTTGTTGAAAAGGCTGCATGAGTGCAATTTCTCCAGGGGACAAGTACAAGTCCAAGGAAATCTGGACAGTGACATTATTAGAGATAAGCAAAATACACCTGCTGTATGGGTCCAAGTGAACCCGTCAAGGAGTCTCTTCACACATCAGATCCTACATGTTTTACTATTTATAATTCCTTGCATGTAGCATTTGATTGTACAGCCATTTTGTATTTTTCTATTCATGCCATGCATAAGAATGTACTCATATGTTCAAGTAAACCAGTTAGTGTGTTCTAGTGCATTGATAAGAACCACTGAATAGGATTTCCATATCTGACTGTTGTAGAAAATGACTTTCAGAGGTTCAGTTCCCTGGAGAACAAAGTGCTTTCTCAGACTTATCTGCTTTTTGAATTTTATCCAATATTTGCTTTTGTCTGATTGTGGCAGGAGTAACTTTTATAGCTATAGGACAAAGTGGCCCGGAAGGTTTTGCATTTTCCAAAACAGATTAGGGAAAGTCATGGAGTGGGTTTTTGTTTGTTCCTTCTCATACACAGAATAAGACACCTAAATAAAACTGACACAGAAGACCAATGAAATTTACATTTATAAAATTTTATTTTACATATTAAATACAATATATTTATGTAATTGAACTTCCAACAAAATTATTTTTAACAACTGTTAAAAAATAGTTTTTGTGTTTTTGAGTGGAAATCGGATATCTGGAAAGATTACCTTTGAGGCTCAAAGTGCAGCCGCATACACACACGACAAGTAGCTGATAAAGCACCGCTCAGAGAAATGGTTTTACACCAGAGACAATCATCCTCCCATTTGTTTGAGTGCTTCAGGTCAGTCTAAGGAGGTTGGGAAGGACAGCCCTGAAAACAGGGCAATTCCAAGGTCTATTTATGTCATAATCATAATATATGATGACACACTGGTAACAAGACCACTAAGCACCATAGCTGAATATGTTGATGTCTGACCTATGAAATTTTTTACTTTGGTTAAATAACTTTTGTTTTGTAAATTGTCAGCAGTGCTAATACATAAATTGAGCTGGTTCAGTAGGTAATGCTGACAAGGTGATGAGATAATAGCCTGATATTACTCAGAGACCATGAGGAATAGACATTTTGATTTTTTTTTTCAGAATACAGATACAGATAAATACAGAATTTAATATTTAGGGCCCGAGCACTAACGGTGCGAGGACCCTATTGAAATTGTAAGGATTATTTTTTTTAAGCTTTTTTTAAGCCTCACTACCAGTGTGGTTCTAGGGATGGCAATGTTTATTGGGTCAGTCTGACATATCTACTGGATGAATTATTATGATTTTTTTTCAAAATGGATGAATCCTACTGACTTTGATGATTCTGACTTCTACTCTAGCGCCGCCTTAAGGTTGACATTTTTTTATTTTAGTAATATCTCCACAATTGGATGGATTGCTGGGAAATCTGGCACATTCAGTTATGGTGAATAGGATGAGCCCTGATGACTTTGGTGACCTGAGTTTTGCTCTTGTGTCACCAGCATATTGGCGTTTTTGGTTTTGTCTCCACAAATGTTGTATAGATTGCCATAAAATTTGTTTCAGGCATTCATGTCCCCATCAGGATGAAGAAATAACCTTGGCCATCCCTTAACTCATCTAGCACCACCATCAGGTCAAAATTTTATTTGTTCAATATTTTGATTTATGGTCAAATTCCTGCAAAACTAAAGACATTTTATCAGCCTTGGTTGTGCTTTGGGTTTAGTGCCAATAACAAAATGTTAGCATCCTAACAAGCAAAACTGAGATGTGAAACATGGTAACCAATATAGCTTAACATTAGCCATTGCGGCATTGTCATTGTGAACATGTTAGCTTGCTGACAGTATCAGCCATAGCACAAGTGCTGCCTCACGGAGCTGCTAGCATGGCTGTAAAGTCTTAATCAAATACATTTTCCTAAACAATCAACTCTCTGGGGTATAGTTAAGACTGCAGTAATCCCACTTTACACACAGTATTTAATTTTAATTATGTTAAAAGAAACAAGAGATAAAGACTCTGGGCTGGTGTAACTAGCATGGATATTATTTACTGTTTACTTTGTGCCTCTACGGTCACTACCCAACCAAACTGGGCTGGTGAAACAGGAGAGTATCTACTGCGAGAAAAAGAGGTCATAGTCATGAACATGCTTACCTTTCATATCTGCTTTAAGCCCCCCCCCTAATGTAGCCCAATTACTCAGTTCAAAACAAGACATTTTAAAAAAATGCTACATGATTATCAAACCAGTCCCAATCACAGTCGCAGTGGGGTTCAGGTGTACTGCAGAGAAATCATGGTGGGGTTGTAAAGTTTCTTCAAAAGTTAGGAAGCAGTTGGCTCTCCTACTTTGCCTTGCAAACAAAGTATGGGCTTGATTAACAGCCAATTTGTTTAAGAGTGACTAGAGGCGGGTTTTAACAAATCTAAAAACAGCATAGAGAACCTTTAGACCTCCTACATTCAACGTTTTACAGCAGTAACAATGAGAATCTTTGATTGACTTCGGTCTTTAGTCACAGATTACAACACTGGCTTTTTTACTCAAAATATTTCTATTAATTTAACAGGTAGGCCTAAGTGCTAGTGATAAAGAAGAAGAATAAATTACAATGATTGACCATGGAGCATCTTTATGATAAAAATGTGAATGGCACAGCTCATGAATTCGGTTCTGTTTTTCAGCAGACATTTGCAGCTTAGTGTTGTTTGCAGTCCCCACCCCTCCCCAGCCTCGTCCCTTTAGCTGCCCTGAGGTCAAGAAAGTATAGCTCAACCTTTGGGAGACACTCAGTGATTATGCATAAATAAACGTAAATCGTATTTCAGAACAGCAGCCATCTTGCCTACTGGAGACCTCTGACATGTTGCTGGTTTATAATGTGTCTGTGACTGGAGTCCTAAACCTTTAACTACCATTGGAGGTCACACACAGTCTCCCATACACATTATATTCCTGCTCACTAGGCTTATTTTGTTCAGTTTGAATCAGAAGGATTGTTGTTTTTGTTTGTATAAATTAATGAAACTTGATGAACAATGCGCATACAGTTGCTGACTCTTGATTTCACTTGGCCTAATGTTTTTAGAATTATAGGGTCCAACTAGCTTTAGCCATTATTTGAGATTGTGTCTTGTATCATTATCTAACTCATCTTGTTCAAGAAATAGCTGCTAAAAAGCTGGGAGGCAAGAGATGTTGAGAGAGGGTGGGAGGTGGGGACATATCAGGACACAGGCAAATCTCAGGGGATAAGGGTTGGGGGCAGGAGATGGAGTGACCATAGGCTATTTCACCAGGCTAATGGGAAGGGAATCCCTGGCAGCAGGGACCAAAGGGATTTACTTTTGGATTCTACAGAGGATATTGGTGCAGCGAGGATACTATAAATTAAAACCAACTATCTTCCTCCACAGGAGATAAAAATAAAGCTCCATATCACTGAGGATTTTCTTCTTGTTCTGCTATTATTTATTATTTTGTCAGCATACAAGAGAGTCTTCAGTGAGTCCTTGGTGAGGTCCCAGACTCTCATTGTAAATGCATTTGACTTTGATTTGATGGGAACCAGCTGCAATGATCCATGTTATAACACCACTCTACGAAATCTGCCTCTTATCCGATAATGTTTTTTTATTATCTATAAGCACTATTGACAAAAGCCCTTACAGACATCAATTTAATTTTTTAACCCCGTTCTGAGCTCTTCCAGAAAGATTGAACCGCATTTGTGACATCTGCAGCTTTTGTGCGAGGGTTTAAAAGAGAGATAGAAAGAGATTATTCTCCCACTACAGCAGGATGTCTCATCAAATCTGGGCAATGTTAAAGTTTTGTTCAATGATATAATACAGTTTTTTTGTAAGTAAGCTTTGGACAGAGAGAGGATTATTTATTTTGTTTATCAGCATGCACAGCTCTTAATAGTGCACAGTATGAGGACTGTGCTGTAATCCCTTGTTATCTCTTCATGTCTGACACATACAGCACACATACACAAATACATGCACAAACTTTAGTCCTAGGTAAGCCTATATACTTGTTCATTGAGAAGCTGTCTAAGGAAAGGACAGATGAGTTGACACTTGCTGCTGTTATTTAGCAGGGATTTATCAGGAAAAAGCACTATTGATGACATTAGTCAAAGGTCTGCTGGGAAGTGATGGTAGCTTAGTGGAGGAAACACACATTTTAATTACCCATTACAGTAATTAAAAAGCTTTCCACACATGCTTTCTCATCTTGTACAATTAGCATTTAGGAGGCTGCACTCCCTGCTCACCTTTGGGAATTTTATGTTGGATGTAATCACCTTGTTCAAGTCATATCATAATGAAAATGATTGTGCATGTGGGTGTGTTTTTTTCACATGTGGCTGATGTGGTTGCCACAGCAACAGCCCTAGCTGGCTTGTGAGGCAGTGTGGGGATTGGAGGCAACCCCCATTCCTCTAATAAACCCTGCTTTCCTTTCACTTTCTGAGCGGCAGACTTCAGTCATCCCCTAGATGGATGGTGGGGGGAGGGTTTCCTGTTTTGAAGGGGATTAGGGTGGTGGTATTGGTGGTTGGGGCTGGTGTTTGTGATATAGAATACAGGGATTTGGACATGTACCACATCATGGTTTGTGTGAGCTTAAGAGCAGACAAAGAGGTTGGAGATGGAGGAAGTGACAACTAAAGAGCACACGTGTGTGAGACACTGAGTGGGAGGAGAGAGAGAGTGAGGGAGGAGAATTAGCGGCAGAAAGGACGCTCTCTGGGAGTGTGCGACAGTCTGAAGACCTGAGAGTGAGGCCAGCAGGTGAACGGCTGATGGATAGCGGCAAGTGAGTTGACTGAAGCTGGTGAGAGAGAAGAGTAAACGGAGAGAGAGAGCAGAAAACTGTGAAAGGTGGGAAGGTGGGGAGGGGGGAGTGAGACGCTTAACTAGAAGAGAAGCGTAGACAGTGAGTCATCTGGCTGAGTGCTGGGTCACTGTCCGGACTTCCCAGGGAGCGCCCAGCGTTCAGCTGCTCTGTGAGTAAGTTTGCTGCTCCACTCTACACAGGACATCAGGTCGCCTGGCACGCAGTGACTTCTTCACACGGCTGATTTTTGTGGTGCATCGCTAACCAGCTGGTGTGTGTTATGTAATTTGTTGTGGTGTTGGGATGAAGCTGTGGCTTAGTGCTGCAAACTGAATTGCAGGAGGGCTTACGTTGTATCTGCACAGAGCGGTCAGGTGTGTGTGTGTGTGTGTGTGTGTGTGTGTGTGTGTGTGTGTGAACAGCAACATGTAATGTGTGATGCACAACATGCCTGTGATAAGGGGAGAGTTTGTAATGATCTAGGCAGGAAATATCGTCTGTCACTCTGATGTTTGTTTGATGGTGCCAGAGTGATGTATAGATGATGTATCTTGACCCAATTGATGTCATTATATTTTGTGAGGTATTACTGTATGCACAACAGACTACGACTTTAGACAGCATAAAAATCTCAAATTGTTTTTGGTTAATACATTGTCTATTTACAAAGCAACTGTTAGAAATGAAAGCTTTTTCTTTCACATAAATGTGTGTGTGTGTCCTGCATCCATCTATTGTGCGTTAGTTCTAATTAAGAGTTCAGAGCAGCTGATGCTCTATCGTATCCTGTCCTCCCATGGGAGAGCTGCTGTCGGGGCTCCTCGGCTCTTTCATGTTTATTGAGCCTGTTGAGAAAAGGGCCATATTCACACAATTGTTCACATGTTCACATTTTATTTGGGTGTTGCAGGAACTTTCTTGATTGAAGATGCACTCCGTTGTGTAATAGCAGACAGAACTGCATGTTAATGATTCACGCTCTCTTTTCTTCACCTATATTTGATTCTGAGTACACTCTGAACATGAAAACAAATTTCCATCTCGGTCTCTGTCCCTCTTAAGCAGCTGTTTGGCTTATCTGCATCCTCAGCGACAGACCAACACAGCTCCTTATATTCACTTGTGAAAGTAAAATAGTATGAACGACACACTGATGTAATTACTGTGTACTCGTGTACAGCCACACAATCTACTTGAAAAATGGTTCGTTTTTGAGTTCAAGAGTTGTCCATTTTGTCTCATTGAGTATTAAATGCACTGAATAATATTTCTCTACATGTGAAGTTGGTACCATTTGGCTGCTGCAGAACACAAATACAAAGATACATGATACGTATTTAATTTTGGCTGCCACAGCTTTCTTTGATCATCACAGCCAGCAATAAACTTTCATTGCTTCATTATCATTTCAGATCCACTTTCATACACATCGACCACTTTGTGTGTTTGAAATTGATCGAATTAAACAAACCAATTGAAAGCCTGCACAAACTGGCCAGTTGTCAGTATCAATAAGGCACCACATTCAGCAGGGGTATCGATCAGTGATCCTGTAGGGATAAAGCCGTCCTGGTAGAGATATGGAGCAAAGGATGCATGACAGTAGTATTGCTCGGTATATGCAATGTGTTGCTCTCCTGGGTTGGAGAAGAAAGATGATTTGTTTAAGTAAATGTGAAACTATGGGTATTTTGTCCCTAGATCCCTGAAATGTTTGTGAATAGCAGGTAATGCACTAAAAGATAGGAAGAATATGCACAATATGATTTGATTTGTTTTGGTAATGATAGTGACAGTGAAGAAATCATATATTGACTTATTTCTTGTTAACTGTCAGACATAACTTCTATGTGAAAGACCGGAACAACTGGACAGTTTGTTCAGTCTTAAAATGAATGAGCATGAAAAGCATCAAAGCACCAGTTTTAACCTTGTATCAATAAGGCACTGCAGATTAGAAAAAATGATGATAGCTACAGTTCCTGAGCTGATTCATAGAGGTCTTAATCTTAATTGCAGATTATATTCTCTGCTTTTTTACTGTGTTGTAAATTAGAGGTCCTAGTTTGTGTGTCTGAAAATTTTCTGTAAACCAGTCATTTCATTTTCTAGAAACATAAATAAAATAGAATGGAGCAGTAACCTAGAAGATTTTTTTAAAACCCTAAGACCACTAGTCTATACAAATGCATTCTGTTGCTAAATTAGAACAGCAACATTTCCTGAGGCATTACCTTTTATTGTTCTCTTGCTTGATCTCAAACTGAGTGACCTTTTCTGACTGAATGTTCTTTTGAATCTGTTTGATTGTAGGAAACAAGATGGGAGTGACCCCCGAATTTCTGCAACACTAGAGCCCCAGTTGTTCCAGCCTACACTATCATACACCACCTCACCATTCCACAAGGTAGGAGGAGAATGAGGGGGTTGAGTTTGCTTTTTGACCCCTGACCTTATCTGATGGACTTCTGTGTGACCTTTCTTTTTGCGATCTTGTGTCTCTGCTCATCTTGTCTCTGCACCTGTTTCTGTCTGGACCCACTTGGCTCGGTGTTCTGTGTGTATTTAATTTGTCACGACTGTATCAGACCCAGACTTTCTGCTTGCAGTGTTACTTTGATTTTTATTCTTGTCCTCTTTTGTTTAACTTATGTAATTAGAATGCACAGAGCTCCGTGTCTGGGATGATTATGTTCGCCTGATTCAATTAATACAAATCTATTTTTAGCAGGAAATTGTTGGTTTGATGCTGACAATTTCTCAACCAAGCCTAACAAGTCTTATTCCATCAAAGCGAACAAAATACAGCCTGTCTGAGCAATAGTCATTTTTAAATCAAAAGACAAACTTCCTCTCCCCCACCAAAGTCAGTAATGTTTAATCAGTCTTTATGTGGGCTTCAGTTGTTATCCAGTTGTTGTAATGCTATTGTATGAAGGAGCCAGTTTTACTTCAGTAGCAGTTCAGCGTCAGTTAAAAATAATCAACACATTTTGGAGGCTTTTTAAAAGGGTAACCTAAAATGTGCTGATTTGTTTGCTTCTAAAGTGTTTTTATTAGCTTGTGATACATTTTCTGCCATACACACTGTAAATTCACTTTAAGAGGCAATTCAATTTGTCTCCAGCTCACAGTTTTCAAGGATTTTTCCATTTCATTTATGAATCAACTTAGCTTAATGTATTATTCTTCCTTTCAGAGGGAGTCATATGTATAAATGCCATATAGCCACAAATACCATAAGAATTCTTTAATAATGTAAATATTGTACATACCCACACTACTTTATATTTTTCTGTATATTTTATATTTATACTCTTATAGTTATATATTTTTTATTATACCTACTTTCTTTTATTATTTCTATTACTTATGCCTTGATAAGTGTGCAACTGTTAAAAAAAGAATTTCTGATTCTGATTCTGATTTCTGATAAAGGGAAATTGATGTGACTGTACATTCAGAATAAAAATGAAGGAAGTGAATATTATTAAGGAGAAAGCCTTTTAACGAATCTATTTAAAGTGTCACAGTACCTATCAAATCCATCTAGCTGTTGGAATCTTCACGTCTACCCTTCACGACTTATCATCATAAATGAGCAACTGACGTGAAAAATCTATTTTTAGATGTTTCGGGTACTTAGAAACTGAAAAAAGCTGAGCTTAGAGACAATAAAATGTAGATACTATCTCATTCATTTCAGATTGGTTTCATAAGATCTCACACTTTGGATGGGGCTTACACTTCCTGCAATCTGACTTGATCTGAGTAGAGCAGAGGGAGTGGGAAGAGAAAAGGATTAAAGGAGAATTTGGAGATTTGGTAGTCACTCCTGATCCCTGCAGCACACACTGTCTGTAGGTGTTACTTACGAGTTGCAATTAGTTAGATATGAGGAGAAGACTTGTGAAACGTCTACAGTCTTTTGCTTCTATGTCATGCAAATGTAAAGGCATAGATGAAGGTATTCCAAATTTGGTTTATAGTATTTTCCCCATTATCTTTACATTCTGGAGGAGAAACAGCAGAAAAGCGCATTACATATGGGTTTGTAATTGGACAGATGAAAACGCTACTCTCTAAAGGGAAATTAATAAAAATTGAAGTTATATTTAACATTTGATCTCTGTGATCCCATTTTAACTTCTTTGATTTTAAATTCAGGCAAAGGAACATATCTGATAAGGATATTGAGGGACAGCATGGTAATGTGATGTACTGTAGTATGACAAGGGCTTAGTGGGGCAAGACTCAGAGGAGTGTATCACTTTAATCAGAGCCCTGAGAAAACCAGGTCAATCTGCAATTAACACCACCAGGTCTTATGGTCACTGCCTAATTCAAACCACACTGCGATACTGTCATAGTAACATTGTTGCATATTTCTAAGAGAGGAAACACAAAATCAATTTTAAGAGTTTGCTATAGGCCACTTTTCCACACACATTATTAAAAACAAAGTATGTATCTCAAGACACTTCTGAGATGCTAATAACCATGTGCTTAGCCAAACAACACACACATTGTTACTTTACTATTATGGGGTTGGGGTTCCTAATGCAGTTTTTTTGCCTTGTTTTTCAATACAACCTGTTTTGTGAAAGTAGTGAGATCCTATATAACCTTAAATTAGCTGGAACCAAAAGGCAGAACTCAGACCTAGACATATTGTACACCAAAAAAAAGACGAAAATATATGCTATTCTATAGTATTCTTCATAGTCTTGTGCAGCTGGTCAGAGTTTTAATGAGCTCTGGGAGGACGCTTAGAGTTGCACCTGAGAAGTCTGGAGGAGCGAGGAGGTCTTGCACATTTAATTTGCCTCTTGTCATCATGACGATCCTATTAGCTCTCATAATGAAAGGTCTCAGCTCTGACACCTGCACTGTGTGTTAGCCTGACTCCCTGTGGATCCCACACCTCCTCCACTCTGGTCATTTCTGCAACATGTTTTTCTGCTGCAATGAAGATTGCTGTTTGTCTCCACTTTGTTTCCACTGCAGTTTGTGTGTGTATCTAGATTCGTTTTCAGACTTTAGTCTCCTTTACTCCATCCATCTCAGTATTTTTCTTTATTGTGTTTATTTCCAATGATCTCCTAATTTTTCAATGTCATTTGCACACTCATTTTATATTTTTGTCTTGTATAAGTGGACTGTCCATATACAAGGTATGAGTTGCAAGGTAAATTTATTTGCCTGTTACAGCAAGGTTGTAAAATGAGATGCTGTTTGTAGTTCCCTTAACTACTGAGTAAATGTTATATACATAAATTATAAAAATGATACAAAGAAATAAACTATTTTTGATGAATTTAAGAGTCTAAATCCTGGGGGAAGAAGCTGCTCTGTAGTCTGGTGGTATGACAGCAGATATTTCTGGATCTCTTGCCAGATGGTGGCAGGGTGAACAGGCTGTCACTGGGGTTGGTAGCTTACTATCTTTTAGTATCCTTTGGGCTCTGTGCAGGCACCTCACATACCAATATCACTGATGCTTGGGAGATGGGTTCCAATGATATTCCTAGTGGTTTTAATTATCTTGTGCAGAGCCCTCCTTTCCCGCACATCCCATGCCAGTCGGCGATGTTTCCAGTCAGGAAGCTATTGGTTCTCTGTAAAGGGTGACAAGAATTTGGCATGGACATTTTGCCTTTTTAAGTTTCCTTAAGAAATACAGTCATTTTTGAGGTTTCTTCATGAGTGTGGAGTTGTGAGATGACCATGTTATGTTCTCTGTAATTCCCAGGAACCTGAAACTGTTCACCTGCTCCACCTCAGCTCCACTGATGTAGACAAGAGTGTGTGTCTTTATCTCCTTTTTCCTAAAATCATTGATCAGCTCTTGTTGCAGTTGTTGGTGTACAGTGTGAACAAGAGGGACACACAGCCCTGAGGGCTTCCGGTGTTGAGGAGGTGTGGCCGCCAATCTGAACTGTCTGGGGTCTGTTTGTGAAGAAGTCCAATATCCAGTTGTAGAGTGTTGTACTCAAGCCCAGAGTGTTGAGGCAGTTTCATGAGGGGAGATTGTGTTGAATGCTGAACTGAAATCCTGATGTAGGTTCTGATGTAGGTGTTGTGTGTTAGGCCTGAGTGGAGGGCAGTGGAGATGCCATATTTTGTGGCTCTATTGGTTCTGAAAGCAATCTGCTTAGCGTCCAGGCTAGCTGGATGTTGTCCTTTGTGCTGAAGAACCAGTTTCTCAAAGCACTTCACCAGATTTGGTTGCGACAGGGCGGGAGTCATTCAGACTAGACACTGCAGTCTTTTTAGGTACGGTGACAATGGTGGCTGTCTTGAAGCAGGTGGGAACCCTCTTCTGAGACAGTGACATGTAGGAAATGTCAGTAAAAACACCAACTAACTGATTGGAAGACGTTTTGGCTTTCAATCTCACTCTGGCAGTGCTGTGTGCTTTCTTGTAATGACATGACTTAAAAACAGCTTTTCTTGGCTCTTACCTCTCCATTCATCGAGGCTTTCTGGTTAGGGAATGATTTTAATGTCTTAGTGATCACCACATCATTAACACATTTGCTGATGTGTGATGTCACTGATGATGTATGCTCCTCAAGGTTAATGTGGCTGTCTTGGGTGGCAGCCTCTCTGAAATATGACAGTCTTTGCAATCAAAACAGTTTTGGTTTGACCCTTTGAATCAACTGAGTGTAAGTGGGAAGGAGAAGCAGCGAATTATACTCTGATTGACCAAAATGTAGACAGGGGGAGGGCTTTGTAGCTGCCAGGAATATTCATGTAGACACGGTCCAGTGTTGCTTCTCCTGGCGGGGATGCGGACATGCTGATGGAATTTAGGTTCAGGAACAGTTCTAAGATCTCTTTGATTAAAATCACCAGCTACAATAAAAACACCACCAGGTTGTTTTTGTCATGTGACTTCTGATGTCCTCATACAACTCCAGTTTTTAAAATATGTGCATCCGGAGGAATGTAAACAGCCACGACAAAAACACTGGTGAATCATCGGGGCAGATAACATGGCTGACATCTTAACAGTAAAAATTCTACATTAGGTAAACATTGTCTATTCACTTTGACTGCGTTCAAGCACCAAGCTTCATTGATGCAAACACAGGGCCTGATCGGAGTCTAGAATAAGTATAGTTCCTCTGTGAACAGGAGAGTGATAAAGGACGTCTATGAGAGTAGAAGAGTTGGACTCCACCTCTTGCTACCTGTCAGCCTAAGTCAAGATAAGCTTAGTGATAAAAAACAGAGGTGGATGTTATGTGGTTTGGATTTCTTCCTGCATTGCTGCATTGACAGACTGACAAAGAAGGATCAGCAGAGGACAAGACACCTGTAGCTGCAGTCAGAGGATTACTACTCTAAACTTCAAGCACTATCAGCTGTCTTTGCATGCAACCTGAGACATACACTTTCTGATAATCTTGTATGTTTAGAGGACGCACTGGGAGAGCCTTTGGATCTTGTCTTCAACTTTGTATGAGCTAACACTTTGTCAGTCATGGTTGTAGGTAGCAGGGATGCAACTTTACCTCGGTTGTCACAGTGGGACACAGTCAACTGTCTGCCATTTGACAAAGGCACAGCATTGTGAGCGCGAGTTTAATCCAAACCTGTTGAAGTCAGCCAAGACAAGGAACGTCTTTTGAAGCTGCAGATCACCTCTTTAAGGAAAGTTAAAAATGGCTAAAAATCAAGACTTCAATGCTCCAAAGGTGACAAAGGCACACTGGAAAAAACCCCGCACTGTAAGTAGCTTTATTTTAGAAACATGCTGGATGGAAAACATCACTGGATGGCAAACTAGAGAGGGAATTTGGCAGCATTTTCAGCAGAGGCTTGGACAACTTCTTCTCCAAATTGAGATTAAAGTTTTCAAAACCTGACAGTTCATCTTGCTTTGTTGAATTGATGAGCTGAAGAAAAATGTTTGTTTGAATGGGAACATTTCTAGTTCTATAATTAGTTGCTCTTTTAGTGTAAACAAACAGGTGACATTACAAGATTTAGTCAGATTTATTTGTGCTTTTTTGGGGCTATATGCCATGGCATATGGCTTTATGGCTAATGCAGTTGTTTGAATCCAAGGATAATATGCAGCTCAACACTAAAGGTCCTGTGTTTAACCTCTGGTTAATGTTATTGAAGCTAGGGTTATTTACTTTCAGGGTTTGTGGCTGACTATTGTTTGCACATGGTGGAGGACTTTACTCATACTCACACTAAACAACAAGATTTGCTCTGTACACAAACTGTTTAATGGCAGAACCTTTCAGCCTTCATTTGACCACTCCGGACCAACATTTCCATGGACTACTTTCAGCCTTTTTGCAGTAGTTAGAGTTGTCATGCTCAGCTGATGCATGCAAGTTTTGAATATGAAAATTTAAAGGACACTACCCCAAAAGCTGTGGCTGGGGATCTAAAGAATTAGATTTAACCTGGAAAAGCCGGTTGGTCACACATGACTTTGTAATAGTGTGACAAAGGAGGAGAGGTGAGAGGTCACATGCTGCAATCAGGTAAAATGTTGATTAAAATAAATTGAGGTGTTAACATTGGCAGTGTTGTATGTCACAGGAAAAGAAACTTTGTGCTTCACCAAGTTTACAACACCTACTGTTGAGCACTTTGGTTGGTTTCCTGAATGACAATATTCAATATTTGACAGAAATGTAAGCAATAAACTATAAAGTTCTGCGTGGAGCCATGGAGATCCTGGACTCTCTTTAACTCAAATTACACAGCTGTTTTATAACCTTGATATGTCTTGAATTTCTCGCTCCCAGCTCTAAAACCTGCTTAAATACAGTGGATTTTCATATGCTCTATGGTATATCTGTGATTAGTGTTGACAGTACTTTTTATGCAGCACTAGCTCTCCAAAATCCCAAATAAATCCATTTAGATTCACCACATAGAATAACATATTGTACATTTCTTTGTGTGTCATGACTTTTAAGCAAACAAAATTAATATTTATTCATGCACAACCCATATAACAAATAAAATACACAAATACAAATATTTCCTTTTTCCTTGGTTTAATAACATTTCATTATTTTGTCATTTTTATGAAATTTGAAAGCCCAGTTTGTGCAAAGGGAAGTGTTCCCACTTCAGAACTTTTCTACATATTAGGTTTGAATAAGAAGGGAGGAAATGTAGTTGTTTGTTTGCAGTTATTATTGTTACGCATACAGCAGTAAGCAACTATGATCAACAAAACTGAGCTTTTTTCTCTCACTGGATGGAGTGTGACGAGGCTCCACATAAACTGCTGAACCTGGCTGAACTGTAACAATCAGACTGCTGAAAAATAAATTAACCTCAGTACCCAACAAATGAACTCAAAACATTCCCTCTCACTCTCCTCTCTCCAGACCACAGATTTATTTGAAATTATTGAAAGGATGCAGGTAAGATGATGAATTGATCTTTGTATTTTGTCTCGGCTTTATAAGCTGCACTTACCAAGCAACTAACCAGTCAGTGTGTCTCTTCCTAATTCTGCAATACTCTGGCCCTCTCCTCAACTACAAAATGTCTGTAAATTCTATTCTTGAGAAGGAAATTGATTCTGGTGGTTACAGAGGAGAGTTGCCAGAGCAATATATGTGTGTCTCAGTGTCTCTCTTAACATTCTTGTTGTAACACTGGCTGACAACACTGTTATTTTAAACATGTGATTCCATACAAATATGGTAAAGTTTATGATGGGGCGTATCAAAACTCACATTGATCGGTCTTTTATATTAAATTAATCACAATAGCTATCAGTGGCTTCAACATTTTTGACATCTGCCAGTGTATGTTGGCTTAACTGCATTTTCAAAACATAAATATTTCTCTTTATCAGGTGGTGTGATGTGATGTATCGTGTTCCTTGATGCCAGGTGCTATCACCTAGCCATAATTTAGTATCACTGTGTCTCTTTCTCTGCATCGTTGATTTTGATTTTTTTCACACATACACACCTCAAGTCCAATGGGTGTTTCATCTTTTTAATCCCTAGGGTCTTATTACCATACTTCTTCTGTGTGCTGACTTTTCAGTCACACCCAAATGCCTGCTCTTTAGCATCCTCTAACCGTCTTTCAGTGTCCCCTCTCTGTGTATGTAATTCACCTCTTTCTGTATCTTTCCATCTGTCCGTCTGTGACTTTGCTTTGTTGCCTGCTGCATATCTCTTGGGAAAATGGGTGTTGTTATGTAATGAGGTTGAAATTTTTCTCCTTGTTTGTTTTGTTGTTGCCATTTAGAGCATGATTCTACACTTTTTTATGTAGATTTCTTTGTACATCCAATCACCTACAGGGGTTTGAATTTAATTATTTGTTTTTTTGAATGCAAAGCCAGCTGCTGTGTTGATGACTTTGTGTGACCCTTCTTTCTCTCTCTCTCTCTGGCTTTCTTATCTCACCCTGTCCTCATGTAGGGCAATAGGATGGATGAGCAGAGATGCACTTTTCCTCCCCCATTGAAGGTACAACTCTCCATGTAGAGGCAGTATTATTCACATGATGCGATCATTGTCTCACAACTTCTTCACCATATCTTGCTCTGCCAGACAGGCTAATGACTTCCGCTCACAGACAGCAGCACAGTATTATGTATATTGCAATGCTCTCAAGGCTTGCCATCATTCTTATACTGACAGAGCTAGCTAGGATTCAAAATCACACTGACGCTATGCTCTGCAGATGGAATTGGTGAAATTGATATAGAATTTAACAGGAAATGATGATAATGTAATACAATGTTTTAAACCATCAACACTTACTGATCAAGCAATGCATTGGTTCCTGTGTAGCTGCCAAACTGATTTTCATTGCATTACAGTTATGCAATAACACTGAAACTGTGTCATTTGGGATTATAGAGTTGGAGAGTGTGTTTATTTTTATTCTTTGATGAGAAAACAAAGCTTTTTTTCTCTATTTTTTTCAGACTGAGGAGGACTATATTCCATACCCAAGTGTCCATGAGGTAGGATCATAGTGTGCTGCAGTAGTACTCTTCACAATTAGTGCCTGAGAAATCAATTAAATTTCATTCTTGTTCTGAAATTACTTTCACAGCTACAACGTTCTATTCCTCAACTCCTTCTTATTTTTCAATCTGGACAGGTTTTGGGCAGAAAAAGGCCCTTTCCTCTCATCCTCCTGCCGCAGTTTGGGGGTTACTGGATTGAAGGGACTAACTATGAGCTGAGTGACAGAGTTGACACAGAACAGCTGCAGCCTCTGTCCCCGAACACCCGCACTAAGCTGGAATGTAACACAACAGCTACAATCTACCGGAAACACTTCCTGGGCAAGGTTAGCCACGTTGTCATACTTGATCTTTATATTGTCATCTTGAAAAAGCAAATAATAAACTGAAAAAAAAACAATGTTTGTGACAATGTAAGCAAGCTCAAAGATGATATTTTATGAAAACACAAACAAAAAGACACAGGTATAGGGACATAAAATATAAAATGAACAGACAAACAAGTTGTGATGCCAAATTTCTAATACACATTTATTTCTTAACAAATATATTTATTAAACTAATCAAGTTCAGGCACATGTTTGTTTTTCATAGTTGATCAGTTTCCTCCATATTTTTTATGCACTTGTAATTCCCATTTGATTAGTTAACCCTATTCCTACAACTCCTTCCCATCTTAGCTAAGCTTGTAGATCTTCATCTTGTCCTTGCTTTTAATTAGATTTTTTAGATTACTGTAGGTTGTTCATAATTCTTTCCCATGTAAAATCTTCATGGTTGCATCATGCAATTAAAAATAATGACAGGGACCTGATATGATCATATTTATTTTTTTAGAAATAAAGTCAGCTCTACCCTTTTTTTCATAAAGCATGTTCTGAAAGTGATGTTAGTGAAGTCCCATGAAGGCCCTCATTATAACAGCTTCCTTCCTCCTCAAGTGAGCCTTATTACTCTCAGAATATTTCGCAATCACTTTCACCTCTTGCTCAGTATAGTAATGAAATGAATAAGCAATAAGCAAATCCCAGGAGTAAAACACTAAAAGCGACCAGCCTCTCTGTTTGGCACCTCATACACTGTTGCTAATGAAGATTCATTAGGCTTTGCCACCTGTTCTTACACACGCATAATATGAACAAATTTGATCTCTCTGTTGTTAAAGAGCAACAGAATAAGAAAATGTACTCCGATTGGAAAGATATGAGCAATGACTAGAGCGCATGCACATGTTTTATGACAGATACTAATGGCCGTATCCTTGCACTGTGCTCCAGGAACACTTTAATTACTATTCAGTGGACAGTGCCCTTGGACATCTGGTGTTCTCTCTAAAGTACGATGTGATTGGTGACCAGGAACATCTCCGTCTAATGCTCAGGTAATGCTTATTATGTATGCATGGTGCAGTAAATGAAATGTCACTTCATTTACAGAGAAAAACAAATCTTTAAATATGTGTTCTGCACGTCAGTGTGGAGCAGGGGTAAATTAATGTGTAGGCTTAAACAAAATGTCACCAGAGTCATGATCAACAGGAAATTAATGCAGAATAATGCACTTTTTTCAGTTCCTAAAATGCCCAGTAATGACAGGATAAATCCTCCCAACATGGGTGTTATTGTAAGAGTCATAAAGCTGGAGAGAGTGTCAACAGTGCTGTCATTTCCACAGCAGAGTAACAGATGGACTATTTAGGCCAGTGAGTGGGTGGGGAGGGAGGAAGAGAAAGCAAAGAGAGGCGAGGGTGGGGAAGTTTGATGATGATCCAAACCGGATCATCTCTTTCCCATCTGATAGGTTCTGAGAAATGTTGCATCACATTATATGGCTTGAAACCACGCTGATTGTTTTATGTCTTCAACAGGAACAAGCTGAAAACCTACCATGATGTGATCCCCATTTCCTGTTTGACAGAGTTTCCCAATGTGGTCCAAATGGCCAAGGTAAGATGTTTATATTATGCAGAGATTGATCTGCTGTGACTTTGTAACCGAAGTCTAAAAAAATATCTCTCTTGTTTTAATCCAAGCTTGTCTGTGAAGAGGTCAACGTGGACCGTTTTTTCCCCGCCCTTTATCCAAAAGTAAGATCTGGTTTGCTTTGCACACACATCTGAATATTTGAAGGATGGAGTTGCTGTCCATCAAAGTCTTTCTTGAAACAAAAGTCAGGTGTCCATAGGGAATACTAACCAAGGAAACAAAACATA
Source organism: Lepomis macrochirus (assembly GCA_024633595.2). NCBI lineage: Eukaryota > Metazoa > Chordata > Actinopteri > Centrarchiformes > Centrarchidae > Lepomis > Lepomis macrochirus. The sequence continues at coordinate 23,498,856 of JALXJV020000014.1, read as the reverse complement.
AACTTCTTTTTGCACTAAATGAGGACAGCCACAGCAAGCAAAACTTGGTTCATACGGGCACCAGATATGTTTTCTGTTTTAAGATAGACTTGAAAAACTGTGAACCTTTCCTTTAACATTCCTTGTCATATCTATTTTTTTTACAGGCTTCAAGACTTATTGTCACATTCGATGAACATGTGATAAGCAACAATTTCAAGTTTGGGGTAATTTATCAAAAGTTTGGACAGGTGAGCTATAAAGTCTGGATGTAAACTACAAGGATAAAGGCTTTTTATTTTTTGTCAGAGATGGCTCTGTAGAAGTGCATGCATCCTTCATATTCATTGTATTCAGTCACATGAACAATGACAGTGTGCTATACATTGTCATTTCGGATTACCTCAAGGAAGCTGATTATCCGCCTCAGTTTTAATTATGGCTTTCAGTCCAGCCCTGTCACTGTGGCTGTCTCCAACAATCTCTCTCAATCACAGCCCTCTTGCTTACTATGTGGGGAAGAGCTTTTTAATCCTTTGCTAAGAGCACCTTCAAATGGAGACCTCAGTATGTAGAAACCTGCACTGGTGATCACTTAAAGCCTGCAGAAGTTTCAATGCATTGTTAAATACTTTGTAAATGAGCCAAGGATCAACTCAAGGATGCAGCAAGGGCCCTCTGCTCATCCTTCAGAAGGGGTGCTAAGTGGAGAAAAGCATGATGGTTAAGTAGCATATTGAAAATGGGATACAAAACAGAAATACTCACTAAGCAACAGAAGCTTCTTGTCAAGCTTTGTTTCTATGTGTCTGTGTTGAGGCGGGCTTTTTGTGTTCACATCACTGTACCACTTGCTGACAATAGATAATCAACAGTCCATCACACCTGATCATTATAGCACAAGCCCATATCTAAACCTTCTATTATACCTACTGTTGTAATTGATTGATGCCACCTCTGTCAAACACACACTGAATATTCTTCACATTTACATTTTCTCATTTGGCAGAGGCTTTTATCCAAAGCGATGTACATTTGAGGAACAACACACAAGCACTTCAATTTCCTGCATGCAGTTATTGACCTTAATGATCTATTGCAGTAAAAACATGCCATACATAAAATACTCAGCAGCCATTGCTAGCACTCCTGTATGCAAATATTGCCTCTGTGATCACTTTTGATTTTGCTTTGCAAGCCTTGATTTTTATGAGTGTTTTTTCCCCCACAGACTTCAGAGGAAGAGCTGTTTTGCAACACTAAAGAGAGCCCTGCCTTTGTAGAATTCCTGGAGTTTCTAGGTGAAAAAGTTGAGCTACACAACTTTAAAGGGTGAGGATCTAAGTGTGGTTTCAAGGCAGTAAATATGCTCTACCATACTCTATATTTCACAACATGATGCTAACTGCAATTTATATTATACCATGGTACTGTGGCTAGCCTGATATGGTTATGTGATGGTTTTGCTACTGCAGTGATGGTAGGGAATATCTTGTTAGACATGGTTCTGTGTGTTTGCAGTTTCCGTGGAGGGTTAGACGTGACTCACGGGCAGACTGGCACTGAATCTGTCTACTGCAACTACCGCAACAAAGAGGTCATGTTCCATGTGTCCACAAAGCTGCCTTACACAGAGGGGGACACCCAGCAGGTACTGTAATGCAATACCGGACTAACACACCTTTCATGATTCACTGCAAGCAGTCAGACAGATTCCGTCTGGGTATTGTAGTACCATATTTTGCATGTACCTCATTGGTGTGCCAAACAACCGCAGCACGTATTTGCAAAAAATAAAAAGAGAAAACACTAAACATGAATCACTTTAAATTTATGCTTTAGAGTCTGCATATGTGAGCAGCAGTCCACAGCAGTCTGCAGGGATTTAAAGCTGAGATACAGCACTGCACTGCTCACAAGACTAAGTCCTCCTCCATTTTCACCTCACATATTTACACAAGCACTGATTAATTAGAATAAGCTGACATGCCATTTGTTATTGTGGTTTGTACAATTACAGATGAGGCAATATGTTCAAGCTCCCCAGAAGTAGTGTGCATAAGGCACCGGTTCCTTTGAGCCAATCAGTGATTTCTCAGGCTATCATCATGGGAAACAGCACTCCCTGTGGTGTTTCACAAATTCACTTAGTTGTAGTTGACAGGGAGAAGGAAGAAATAAGAGTGAGCACTTCTTTGTAATTATTTATCATTTCTGTACAAATAAGGGCTAAATTGCACTATATGAAAATTGTCAATTCACCTTCTTTTTTAAGGGATAACTTTCGGTATTTAAAAAACCTGGGGTCAAACTGACTAGTAGGTACAAAACATTTTGGAATTGGTGCTGATGATGGCTTCGAAATTGCCCTTTAAATATAATAATGCTGTGCTGTCATTGATTAAAAAAACATTAAGTACTCTTTTCTTTGCAGTTGCAGAGAAAAAGGCACATAGGGAACGACATTGTGGCCATCGTATTCCAAGAGGAAAACACTCCCTTTGTACCGGACATGATCGCCTCCAACTTTCTCCACGCCTACGTTGTGGTCCAAGTGGTCAACCCCTGTTCTGACAAAGTTCTCTACAGGGTAACTTAAATCCCTCGCTAGGGGCTGACTTTGCTTCCTGTCATAAACATTTGATTAAACCTCATCTTTATTCTTAGGTGTCAGTGACAGCACGGGATGATGTACCTTTCTTTGGCCCGGCCCTCCCAAACCCTGCTGTCTTTAAAAAAGTAAGAGAAAACTGTAGCCCTAAACAACAAGATCTTCTAGTCAGTCCCAATCTTTCAGTTTCCAACATGAATCCTTATCTCTGTGATCCTCTCTTTTCAGGGCCCTGAATTCCATGAATTCCTTTTTACTAAGCTCATCAATGCAGAGTATGCCTGCTACAAGGCTGAGAAATTTGCCAAATTAGAGGTGAGCTGTTGAACATGTCTGTCATTTTGCATCTCTGGGGAGAGTCATACAAAATAAACTTTCCTTTCCTTTGTTTAATTTCCCTTTTTGTGGATATATCTGTGTGTGTGTGTGTGTGTGTGTGTGTGTGTGTGTGTGTGTGTGTGGGTGTGTAAGGAACGAACACGATCAGCCTTGTTAGAGACTCTTTATGAGGAGCTCCATGTGAACAGCCAGGCCATGATGGGTGTTGGAGGAGAGGACGACAAACTGGAAAACGGGAGTGGAGGAGGAGGCGGCTTCTTTGAGTCCTTCAAGGTAACTGGAGAGGCAGCAGCAGAGGTGGGGGCTTCAAACTGAGAGCTTCACATCTGCAACTCTCTGCTTCAAAACAAAAAGAAAAAACAATTGCAAGAAAGGGATTTGAGATGATAAAACATGTTTGCATAAACAAAGTCATATTTTATTTTATGCTGTCAATGAGATAGGAACACTGCTATTTAGATTGATAGCTGTTTTAATTCAAGTTTACACTCATCTTCATTAAAGAAATTGTGTGATATTTTAGGAAATACAGATATTTGCTTTCTTGCTGAGGGTTAGATGAGAAAAAGGTACCTCTCTTATGTGTGTCTGCTCAATATGAAACTGCCACCAGTTAGCTTAGCTTAGCCTTAAGACTGGGAACAGGGAGAACCAGGTAGTCAGGATTAGAGCATTTGGACAGAAGAACCTACATAAGTCCCCACAAATTGTTGTTTTTACCCTTTGGCTATTGCATGGATTAAACAAATGAGATGTAATGTGTTAATTAACGAGCTTTAGATGTGCTGGTAGCTTATTACTTTCAGACAGCCAGACTAATTCTTGCTCGTTGTTTCCTGTCTTTATGCTAAGCTAACACAACCTGCTGATGACTGTAGCTTCATATAGGGGACAGATTTGGGAGTAATTTTGAGCTCCTCATCTAACTCTCCGCAAGAAGGCAAACAAGAGCTTTTCGCAAAATGTCTAACTATAGTGTCATTATAGACAGACTATAAAAAACCAAAATTGGTTACTGCACAGGAACAGGCAGTAACCAATTTTTGTACCAGCTGTCAGATGTTTCTTCTGTGGATGTAAAAAAGTGTGTCTTCTCTCTACCAGTGTTTCATGGTTGTTCTTTTCTATATAACAAGATGTGGGCTGTAAGGGCTTTCTCAGTCTCCCTTAATATCTAGTAGTCTGACTGAAGAGAAGCTCTGCTGCTCAGTCCTGCTGGAACACACCACTCTTGGCTTCCTTACTTTTCTTCCTCATGCTTCCTAGCTGTTTTGCGCTGCTGTGCTCTCTGCATGCTCCACTGTTCAGTCACTGGTCACTTATTTATATAATTCTGTCATCTTTGTATGTAATAATATCAGGGAATGGATAGGTTTCTTTCACCATCAGATAACTGCCTCTTCACTCTGTTCCATTCCTGCGAAGAGGTGTATTGGGCTTTATATTACTCCTGGCTGTGTTTAAACTCAGTGTGGTCCAACATCTGTGAGCCACTTGGCCCTCCTACTTCCTCTCTCTTCTCTTACCACCTATCTACCCATAATGACTCATGTGAACCCCCCTTTGGGCACTAAAGCTTAGCAGTGTGCTCTGTTGCTTCCTTGTCTGTCAGGATTAGCATCAGACCAGTGCTCTCTGCCTGTAGTGGTCAGTGTTCAGGGACAGCCCCGAGGCTTCTCCCAGCCTGTAACACCATACAGCGATGCTGAGGGGTCACAGAGGTCAGCGCCATCTGAATGTATCTCATCCTCCTCGTCTCTCTCTGTAGCGAGTGATCCGCAGCAGGAGCCAGTCTATGGATGCCATGGGTCTTGCTTTCAAGAAGCCGCAAACAGTCTCAACTAGTGGCAGCTTTAACTACAACCCCGCAGAGAGCCCCAAATTCCCAGGGATAGTAAGTACAGTCCCTCTCCTCCTGGTCATGAGCGAGGCGAGTCTCGCTCTCTCTGCCTCCCCCAGCAGTTCTACTAGAGTTCATGCCCCCTCCTCTCTCACTTGCCTGCTGCACTAACTTCTCACAGAGAAGGGCTGCACACTCTGTCTAGTGGAACATTTAAGCCTAGATCTTTTGGAACTTGGCTCTCACATTTTAACAGTTGCACATTGTCTGCCACCACAAGGTGAAGTGACTGGACACTCACAGACCTGAATGCTTCTAGGACACAAGATGAATTTCTCCCCTGGGTTAAAGCTGCCTCTGATATTTCCTTTTTTGTTACCTGTGTTCTTTTTATTTAAATCCCTGTGCATAATATTCATTGTTCATAGGTGCTTGCTTGAATTCTAAAGAAAATGGTTTGAGACGTGGGTGGGTGTGTGTGCATGCAAGCTAAAGCTTGTGGTCTTTTCTTCGTACAATATGTTGTTTGTGATGAATAAATTACCATTTTTGTTATCAGGTGAAAACCTTGTATCTCCAACTGGCAACATATTTGCATTTTCCAGTTTATATACTTGGCTCTAAAAAAACACTGCAAAAAGCTTGAGTGTTAGATAATATTTTTTCAACTCTCAGAGGATCTGTTTATTCTTTAGTTTAAAGTAAAACATGTAACTCAAATGATTTGTAGTTACAAGGCCTTCACTTAACAGTAGCTATGTATATGGGTGTTTGTCTGATATATTAGTGTATATTTTGGGGTTGTGGGTATGCTATTTTTTTTAGAAATTCTCTGATTTGTATGAAAGTAAATATCATTTTAAAACGTTTTTTTATTTAAAATCACCTTCAAAAATAACTAACCATTATTATTAATCAACAAGCTATGTTACTGACTATAACTCAATCTTGCTTTTTGCCCATAATGTCTTGATGTGAAATCTAATACATAACATTCTGTGTGTCCTCCTCTGCTGTTTTTATCTCCTCTTCATCCTCTTTCTCACAGGCATATGGCTCACATAACTGGCCGTCACTTCTCTCTCCCTTCCAGCTGCCTGTGTTGCGCACATGGAGCTGAAATGTCCCTTTTTGTATTCTACAGTTAACACATGCTTTGTATTTTGGTGAACAACATGACTTACTGCATGGTTTATCATATATATTTGTATATATCTCACGTTTTACTCCCCCACACCCTTTACCCTCCTCTCTTCCTTTTGTTGTCTGTCCTCATCACATCTCTCTCTCTCTCTCTCTGTATCTCCTCTTCCTGTGTGTCTCAGTCATTGCTTGTCCCAGGCAAAAGTCCCAGTAAATATGGACGTCGAGGCAGTGCCATAGGGATAGGAACAGTAGAAGAGGTTCATGTCTAATTCTAACTATTCTCTAACTACTTGCTTCTCCTCTTTGCTCTTTTGCTCTGTTTTTTGTCTGCATGGCTTCACTACATCATGGCCGAGACTTTTCTCTGTACATTTCAGCACTTTGTATTCAAAAAAGTATGTGTTGTGTGTTACAGACAGGATGTATAAAGAGAATGATTTCAATCTGTGATAAAACAAAAGCACATATTCAGATTCTTACTAAGTAATTGAGTCCAATCTTTTGGATTTTACATAGTCTACCATCTAGAAATCATTCATGTAATAAGAGATAAGTAGCTCTGTGATATGAGCGTGAAACATAGACAGTAAAAGTCATTTTTTGAGGGGACCATCTTTGGCTCTTTGCTGACTAATATTGCGGATTTTCTTCTTTTCGCACTGTTCTGTCTGCTCTAATGTAATATACCTGGGGCTTCTGTAGTCCTCAATGATTATTCCTTATTTTAATTTCACTATGCTTAAATCTCTATTTGTTTAAAAATGATGAATATTAATGATTTAATGACCCCTTTACAGAGACATTATAAAAAAAGAAATCCTCCTCTTGCTCTTTGAAGCCATGTTGAATAAAAGGCTTTTTCAAGTTCTTATTTTGAGAGCTTTAAAAGGGAGGTTGAATGAACAAAGCAGTCGCTGAGAAAGCATATTTAGTGCTACGCCCCGGAGCCTTTAAATCCATCTTTCATCTCCCGTCTTAGTGCGCTCTGCTCTGGGTGAAAGACTAGCACCGGGGCTTGACATTAAGCTGCTAAGTGCATTTAACTTTTTTTAAAATCATAGTAACAACTGGAAGGGAGCAATGTTACTGTTCAGCCTGATTATTCAGGCTTGTGTTTTTTGAAAAGTATTTTTCCAAATGAATACATACAGTATATAAAAATTGTAATGGTTAAGTCAAAATAACCACTAACTCCCCAGTAATAAGTAAGTAGATTGATAAGAGCTAAAGATGGACTTAATATTACTCAAAGATATTTAAGGTATTAGAAGTATTTTGACTCTTACACTGACTATCTTACCTCTCTTCCTGGCAGTCTTTGATAATCCCAGGGAAAAGCCCAACCAGGAAAAAGTCTGGCCCTTTCAGCTCCAGGCGAAGCAGTGCCATTGGTATTGAAAACATTCAAGAAGTCCAGGAGAGAAGGTGAAAAAAGACTCCTGCACATTACTGCTGTATTTATTTCTGTCTACCCATACACTATTTTGTATTTTCTGCATCTGCTATCTTATCTATCTAAACCCTTTAAACACTAAGGTTCATTTTACTACATTTTACTTGTTATCCATGCATGCATATTTATTGATTTTGTCTATGTTGCACCCTGTTTGCTTCATATTGCTTGATATTTTGTACCACATGTCTCATGTTGCAGTAGAGAGAACTCCCCAAATACCCAGAAGACCCCAGACAGTGGTCATGTCTCTCAAGACCCCAAATCTGATAACTCATCTAATCAGAGCTCTCCTGAGGTGCTCACAACCACCAAGAACAGGTGTGTATAATAGGCAGATTACAGCCATATCACATGGATATAGTGATCATACATGTGTCTATGTAACCACTGGGCAATCCTCAGCTGTTGAATGACTGTGTCCTATATACATAAGATAAAATCAGGCTTTGCTGTGCTGGAGACTGGTTAACCCAGGGTGTAGTTCTTGTCTCGGTGGCAGGGCCCCATCCATCCCCGAGGGTCATGACCTCTCCCGCTCCTCCTCCAACGCTAGCAGCTTCGCCAGTGTGGTGGAGGAGAATGAGACAGAGCCCACAGAGGACTATGACACAGGCATGGTGAGTCCTCAGTACGTGTGCTTTTAAGTAAACAAGACGCTTATAAGTTACTCATTTGTCTTGAAGTCTAAAATACATGCATATGTTTTGCTATGTCTCTCCTATGCACACTCTGCAGGAGAGTCTGTCGTCTGCTGGGACGCCACACAAGCGAGACTCCCTCACCTACAGCGCCTGGCTGGAGGACAGCATCAGCAGCACCAGTACCACCAGTCGTGGTAGCTCCCCAGGTGAGAGAAGTGGCGTGCTTGGAGAAGCAGGTGGAGCATACTGAGAACTTATTCAACACCTAGAAAATATAAATTAACTAATCTAATGAGGTTTGTAATGACAAAATGTTTGTTGATTTTTTATTTACTCAACTTTTACAGAAAACACTTCATAATAAGGGTAGAAAACACATGGTTTACTGATGAATTTACTATGTGTTAATGCGTGAATAAATGCAGGATCCATTTGTATTCCTTATGGAAGCCCTGAGAGATGGAAAATTCTGCTGATCAGTTTTCTAAGTTTATGCTTTTTCTTATTTTCTTAGTTTATGATGTAAGGACAGGTGAAAATACTGTTTTGCCCAATATTATGTAGCTGCAGTTTCAGGACCCCCACAGCAACACGAAGGAGGTTAACCCTGTCTGCTAGTGTGCGTAGCTGTGGGGTTAATCGGTCGACGTGCATCAATAACTTATGTTTAGGCACACACTCTGTGATGGTTGTGGTAAGGGTAATTGGTTTCGAGGGCTGTCAAGAGTAACATTGCTTGCTAGCTAGCCAGCCAGCCAACTAGCTGGCAGTATCAAAGAAAACAAAGGTTTTACAAAAGCACTTCTCGTCCCAGGATTGGGGTCCTGGAACTGCAGCCTCCAGTACTGCAGCTACAGTACATACCATACTACTCAGGTAAGTGCTGTAATACTCATTTAGGCCACAAGAGCCTGGAGTGCACCACCACGCCCGTTATAAACAAGACTAAAAGCATTCATGTTTTCTTGAGTTTTAAATTCTCTGTGCACTCTGAAACTCAAGTTACATAAATTGTGTGTTAGCAAGTTATGTAACATTACTGCCATGTCTTTCTTTTGGCTAGAAATATATTTCAACGTGCGCTTCACTTGGAAGAAAATATGAATGCTCTTAGTCCCATTTAGTAAATGCGGTAGTGATGCATTTCAGGCTTTTGTGGCCGAAATTAGTGTTACAACAGCAAATACTTGTAATGATCCTGATAAAAAAAACCCATAAATTAAGGAGCTTACAAACATTATCCTGCAAAACATTTTATATCAGACTTAGAAAATGGATGACCAGACTTTTTTTCCTCACTTGCCTTCTAGGGCTTCCATAATTCCTCTTTCTCACCATGTAGAAATGATTAAGTCACTATGCATTTATGTGATTAGTTAAAATTTAATGGATCATCAATAAATGTATGTTATCTCACATGTCCATAGGAGTCATCATGGACGGAACAGGATATTAGTAAGGCTTTCAGTCGAACAGATGAAAGAAGTACATTTTTCTGGCACACCATAGAAAAACACAGTGATAGAATTTATCAAAAAAATATTTTAGCAATATTCCTGAATCACACAATTCTTTCTCCAGTAGACCATGCTTTATGCACCTCACCAAACTTTTTTGACTATGTTGCCTTCATTAGCATGATGTCTGACGCTGTTTCCGGTTCTGTTATGTAAAGTCCTTATATTAGTTATGTGATCAATAGGCCACCCTACAATAGATACAGTGCTAAAACAACATTATCCATCCATTAATGGTTCAAAACAGTTAAATATTAATTTTTCACTCTTATTATTTATGGATAACCTTGATTCATTTCAAAGTCAGTCTGTGATGGACATCATTTCACGGATTTAATATCCTTCAGGACCTGGCAAACCTGAACGAGGGAAGGGGACAGACATCCGTATCAAACTGGAACGACCACACGATCATCAGTCCTCATCGGTGAGTTAACCCCGTCCTAGACTAAATCTTACTTCTCAGTTATTAGCTACCTTTAAATACCTTTTCTTGCTCTTTATGATTTGTTCTTTGTTTTTGTTTTTGACTGTTGCTGATGTTTGGTTCTGCTCTGTTTTTATATTGCTGTTTGTGCATCTCTGTGTGTAGAACTGTTAGCTCCACCCACCTGGTTGTATCCTGGATCTCCATCTTCAGGTTAGACACATGGTCTCTCAGTCCACAGATTTAAACTATGGACCAGATATACTACATCAATAGCAAACCATATTGTGCTCATGCTTGTGTACTGTATATTTGTTATACAGAATATTCAGGTGTTTTCTCTGTAACTGTTTTAACCATAATGCTTGTGAAGATTACGGAGGAATAAACAAAACCAAGACATATAAATGGTTTTGCAAAGACACATTTTTTAGTAGTTAATAGTTTAGTTAATTACGTAAATAGAGTGCATTCTTTTTTGTGCTTAGAGTTTTGACCATACGTCTATCTTATTCCCAAAGCATTCCCATAAGTCACAATCCCTCTGGGAGATGAGACAAGTGCAGACGTTCGCCATGACCAATGATCAGAAGGAGGAAGATGAGAAAGAAGAGATAAAGCAAGTGGAGCCTGTATGGTCTGCTACTCATTGAGGGCTGAAGTTCAGTATATCCAGAAAGCTGGAGGACACTGGAGAGGATGACGCACAGAGAGGGGCCAGCTTTTGCACAGTGTTGTTTCCTTCCACTCTTTTCTTTGCCTGTTCACACATCTGTTGCCTAGTTGTATATTTTTTTTTACCACACCTTTCTTTCAAAAGAACACATTTTATCTACAAATGTATTTTTTTGCAAAAGATATAACTCTGGTTTAGTTTGTCTTGTTAAAGCCCAGTCTGCTGGCTATTCAGGGTAAAGACAGTGCCATTGTGCTCTTTGTAGAGACTGTGAGAAGAACTTTTGCTGCAATATAGAGAAAATAATTGCCTGGATGGTTTAACCAAATCAACAAAAGTTTTGGCTCAATAATGATCTCCAATGTATACATAATACCAAATATTCAGCATCAAAGATGGATGTTTTCTAACAAAACATCTAAAATGATGTAGAATTGTTCTCTTGTATGCTCTAAATGTGATTATTTTCTGGGAAAAATAAGAATAGAAGGACAGTAAATCTACAGCAAAACAATTGTATTCCTTCTTGTACCACCCAAATCTCCACAAGATTAGATTTCAAACTTAACACCACAGTCACATTGAAGACAGTAATGTATATTAACATGAAATGGCCTTAAAAATTAAACGTAGGATTTCTTTGTCCCTTAGTTTTATTTTACCTCAACTTTAACTTACATGTTCTGCAACCAATAATGGGATTGCAGTATCATATTAATTGTAAAACTAATATATTCAGAACCATTTTTAAGCACTCTTTTAAAAAATGGTTGTACATTGCAGTTATACTGCAGCACTGTCTGTATAGTCTGCCAATGTATGGATATATCCATCGATGGCTGATTTAACTGCTGTGTCTGTCTTGTCTGTTGGTGAGGAGGCCAGTCTCTACAATATTTTCAGAGTTGCTTTTTTCTCTTTAATATATGTTTTTATTTATTGATTTTGTTCCCATTAAAGTAACATTTATGGCAAATGGTGACTACATTCAGCATTCTTTCATATGCTTATACTGTATGTGTTGCTTTGGAGTAAATTAATGTTATCATCTGTAAAGCTCTATTTCAAGGGTCAGGTCTCTTTCAGTGCAGCAAATTTGCAATGCAGTTATAATAAAACAGTGAATATTTATTTGCTTTTAATGTGTAAAAAATAACTCCAAATACAACTACTGATTTGTAAATAGACATTTAGTTGGAGTTTCTAATGTATAGGTCATTGATTTAAAACGGGATTAAAGGACACTTTGAAATTACTGCCAAGTTAACAATTTATTGTTTTATTTTTTTCCTATTATTTTGAGATGCTTTTCTAGAAGACATTTATTTAAAAGCCATTCAGACTGTTCTGTAAAAGGGAAATCTCAGTACATACTGATCATTTCAGTTGCCTTATCATCACAAACTGATGGTGTAAGTATAAATAGAGAAGCAAATAGTTAATAGCCAGCAGGATTTACAATGAAATGAATGTTATGTTGTTGTTGTTGTTGTTGTTGTTGTTGTTGTTTTATTGTAAATAATTGCCCTGGGAACTTTACAGTCTATTGTACACTCATAAACCTATTCTCTGACTTTAACTTGTTTTTGTCAGTATTCTGTGTTTTCTTGGAGACAAAGACACTATGTTTACAAACTGTAAATGTTCCTCTTCCCATCGTCTTGATGAAAACTAAGTGAGAAAGCTCCATGAATAAGTGATTTGATGTGGCTGCCCACAAGTATGTAAAACTAGAGCAATCTAAAAGTGGAGGCTTCCCTGGTTATACAACTGTGCCACAAGGAAGAAAGAACATATTCCGTTTTAATGTCAAAAGGAAATAAAACTGAATTATGACTGAAATGGGCTTTCCAGAAGTTTCTGCTCACAAAACAACAATGGGACTTTAACATGGGATTTTAACAGGTTTGTAGCACTTCATAAATAGGTAATAGACATGTCACAAAAGCATTGTAGAAAGGGAAACAACCCACTCAACATAGAAAATCAAAGTAAACTAGAACTGCGAGCAGTTGTAAACGGGGTCCAAGCCCCCCGGCGCCAGTCGCCCCCCCGGCCCCCGCGGAGGGCGCGCGAGTCGTCCCGGGTGCCCTGCCGACGTCCTGCGTAAGGCCCCCGAGTCAGGTCTCGACGGGCCACTCAGAACCGAGGCGAAACGCGACGTGTTTGAAAATGCCATTGAAATGAATGGGCTCCACGACGGCGTTTGAGCTTCGATTACTGCGCCACCTTCTGGCTGAATTGCACCAAATCGCTTAGCTGTCATCAGGGCCCCTTGGGGAAGAAGTGATCGAAATTTGGTGTCGATCGGAGCTGTGGTACTGGAGATATAAAATGCATGTAAGTGAATGGGAGTTTTTTTTGATATATGATGAAGAGCGCCACCGTTTGGCAGATTGATACCAAATTAGACAGAGGCCTTCGGGAGGTCATGTCGGATAAGGTCTCCAAGTTTGGTGTTGATCGGCCATTCCAAACCTTGTGAAAATGTGTGCTGGTTTGAAATCCCATTCATTTCAATGGGCTTTATGACGGCATTTCAGCTTCGATTATAGCGCCACCTTTTGTCCGAATTGCACCACATTTATGTGGTATCATCAGGGGCCCATGGGTAACAATTGACCCAAATTTGGTGTGAATCGGACTTGCGGTTCTGGAGTTATAAAATTAATGTAAGTCAATGGGATTTTTTGGGGGTAGCGCCAACTAGCGGCGAATTGCACGAAATTTTGCACAGCCCTTCAGGGGGGTGTCCTACATAAGATACTCAAGTTTGGTGTTGATCGGCCACTCCTAACCTGATATCTGACATCACTTCCTTTTACTAGCGTTTTTTGCAAACGTTTGTTAGCGTATAATTGCGACATTTTTTGTCATATCAAAATTCTGTACACAAAATTTGTAGAGCTCGGTCCAGAGATTATCTGTGCCAAGTTTCGTGTCGATAGGACTTGCGGCTTCGGAGGAGATGATTTCAGCCGGCTTGTCAGTTTTTGCCATTTTTCTCGAAAAGGCTTAAGCGGAAGTGGGCGTGGCCTACATCATGTGATTCAGCTCAATTCCCCGAACGCGCAGACATAAGATTTATGAATGTGCGATGTAGTTGGCCTTAGTTATGAAGAAAAATGTACTTTATTTGAAAATCCCATTGAAATGAATGGGGCATTTGAGCTTCAATTACAGCGCCACCTTTTGGCCGAACTGCACCAAATTTTTCTGGTGTCATCAGGGCCGCATGGGTAACAATTGACCCAAATTTGGTGTCAATCGGATTTGTGGTTATGGAGATATAAAATGAATGTAAGTCAATGGGATTTTTGAAAACATTTTTAATTTGGAATAACAGCGCCACCTATGTGCACATTAGGGTCCCCTTTGGTGCCTGGCGTCAGGGGTCCATGCTGAACAATTCTGCAGTGGTTTCATGTCAATGTGACTTGTGGTTATAGAGGAACTAATTTTCTGGATTAAAGAGCGCCACCTAGGGGCGAGTTGCACCAAATTTTGCAGAGGCCCTCAGGGGGACGTCCCAAATGAATGGTCCAAATTTGGTGTGGATCGGCCATTCCAATCCGAAGTTATGCCCTCACTTCCTGTTAGTAGCGTTTTTCGCAAATATTTGTTAGCGTATAATTGCGACATTTTTTGTCATATCAAAATTCTGTACACAAAATTTGTAGAGCTCGGTCCAGAGATTATCCGTGCCAAGTTTCGTGTCGATCGGACTTGCGGCTTCGGAGGAGATGATTTTAGCCGGCTCTTCAGTTTTTGCGATGTAGCTCGAAAAAAGTTTAGGCGGAAATGGGCGTGGCCTATACCAAGAGATTCAGCTGGATCCCCCGAACGCGTGGATATAAGGTTTTTGATATCCGCCTTCGTAGTCGGGAGATCCAAGCCCAAACGCGTTGACCTCGCTTATAGCGCCCCCTAGCGGTAGAAGTGTGCGGATTTTTGCGCCTGAGTTACGTGCAGTGAATGTGACCTACCCTGTGAGTTTCGCGTCCCTAGCATTTACGGGGTATGCTGCAGTATGCGTTTTATGCACGGAAGAATAAGAATAATAAAAATCTTAGCGAAAACAATAGGGTTCCCAGCCACTTCGTGGTATGGGAACCGCGTTGCCTTGCAAACGCGGGTTCCCAGCCCACTTCGGGCTTGGACCCCTAATAATTCTTTTCTACTCTGTCATGAATACTGATGATAGAGGCCTATTACTCTTCATATTTCTTTGCTATTTACAGCTGCAGTTATATATGCTACACTGCATCAGTGTAAAGTCTTGTCATAGCTGGCATTTCCAAATTATATGTTGTTCTATTTTACATGTAACACACCTCCACACCCGCTTTCACTTTATACTGAGCCCTAAAGACCACCACTTGCCACAAGTAGAATTCTTTGTCTCAGGGAGCCTATTTCCTCTGGGCTGCAGGAGTCAGTGTCTATTTTCAAATGTTTAATATAAGATAAACACTGCATGGCTCAAATGAAACGTGGAGTTGCATTCCCAGTTTGTTCTCTCAAGGGTTTTCTTGCAATTATTTACCCCACATTTGTAATTCATCACTGAGCTGTAAATAAATGGCTGGTCTGTTTCATGGAAATAGTTAACAGTTCATTTGCATTTCCCATCAGTGGTGGACAGTAATTAAGTGCAAATTTGAAGTACTTGTACTCCACTACATCTCAGAGGGAGATACTGTACTTTTTACTTCACTGCATCTATCTGATTAGCATAAGTTATTAGTTACTTTACAAATTAAGATTTTTACACACAAAACACATGAAGACCTAATAAAATATGTTTTGTTATAAATTAAACTACTCAACATTTTAGCTGATTTACTTTGATATTTGACTTTATAGACATTTTTCATGTAAAAACATTTCAGATTAATCCATAATAAAAATAACAAAAAATAATCATTAGTTGCACCCCGATACAAAAGTGAGCTTCCCCCAATAATTACAACAGTAAAATCCGGCTTTTACATTAATGCATGAGTAATAATAATAATAATAATAATAATAATAATAATAATAATAATAATAATAATAATAATAATAGTAGTAGTAGTAGTAGTAGTAGTAGTAGTAGTATAGTATAACAGTCACAGGATTTTTTTTCTGCAATGAGTACTTTTACTTTTAATACTTTGATCCTGATTATACATACATACTTTTACCTTAGTAACATTTTAAATGCAGGTATGTATTATACAGTGGGGTATTAGTTTTAATTAAGTAAAGGATCTGAATACTCTGATCCACCTTTGTCTACAATTGCAAAGATTGTCGGTGCCCTCCTATGGACTCATTTAAGCATTCAGTTACCTACTGTATGTTAAATATAGGTCCACACAATATTTTAAATTCTCAAAAAAATATGTAAAGGAAAATAGTATAGTAATAGTATAGTATAATAAATTAAAATATCTAGGTAAAAATATATATCAAGGTTTGTATGTATGTTTGTATGTTCTTCTTCTACTTCTTTTTGTTATTGTTATTACTATTATTATTGTTGTTGTTGTTGTTGTCGTCGTCGTCGCTGTAGTTGTTAAAAGCTAAATTGATTCTCAAACGCCTAAGCAGCTCTGGCGGAACCTATGTCTGCTCTGAGAAACAGGAAGCGTCAGAAAGTTGCGTCGCACGGCCCGGAACTGGTCTTCCGAAGTCACATTGAAAAGGAATATCCCGGCGGTCACAGACACATTGGGTAACGTAACAATATTCGTAAAATAAGTGAATTAATTATAGTCGAGTTGTCAGATAGGTGATGGCAGAAATATTATTAACTGTATTTTTTTTGTGACTTTAACGTCCAAGGCGGACCTACGTTGCTAGCTAGCATTAGCATCAACTCAAACACTCCTTCATGCCTGGGAACTGGACCGGTTATAAAAAATAACAAGAATGTTGGTCACATTGTGTTAATATTGCATTAGAATGTTAGTAATAGTGCATTTTATAATTTTAATATAGTGAAGGACACAAGTTTCCCGTCGGTCGCATCTCCGTCGGCTTTCCTAATCTGCAGGTTGGACATGGCATTTTCATGGCTGTAACTAAGCTATTTTTCATTATCGTAGTTTTGTAACGTTAGTAACATATGTGCGGGCCAACCTCCAAGAAGTAACGCTGGAAGTTGCTTGCTTTATCCCACCAACAATCCAAAACCCAAATACAGTCAGTTTCATATAAATCAGAGAGAAGCTGGAACCAGAGAATGTTTTTCTAACCTAACGTCTCAACTGTAATTCATGTAGATTTTCTGGTCTGTTAATTAACTAATTGTATAATCGTTAGCTTGTTAGCTCTGTAGTGGAGTTATGACTAACACACAGTGTTTTTCTCATGCCCACAGGAGAAGTGATCAGTCACCTCGTTCCTGATGACTTTACTTGGATGATCTTTAACAATGCTTACTTCAAAGGTTATCCCTCGTCTCAGTGTATTACGTAGAGCATCTTGTAAGTATGAACAAATATCTGAATGTAATTTCATTTTAAGCTATTATGCCAGTAAGTAATGATACTCAAGGCGATATAATTTTGTTTTCCTTAATGGCTAGGTGCACTTCAAGCCCATGGAGAAATTTTGAATGGACGTGTACATCCGGCTCTTCCTGCATACTGCTCTTTACTAAAACAGAAACTGAGAAACTATTCAACAGCGGCAGACAACACATCTCCTCCTCAATGGGTCCAACTTGAGCCAGAGCTGGATGAGGCTCTTGTGCCACGTAAACTGTCAGTAAGTCCTCTGGAGAGCTGGCTCTCCCTGCGCTACTCCCTTCCTCCCCTGCTGGAATCCGCTCAGCCGCATGAGGACGCAGGGCTGCTGGAAGAGAAGGTGCTGCCACCCATCTCTATCCCTGTTTTGGAGGATGGGGAGGGTTCAGCAACACCCCTTAGTTGCAAGAATGTTCTGGAGATCCGCCGGCGGAAGATGAACAGGCATAAATACAAGAAGCTGCTAAAACGGACAAAATTTTTGAGGAGGAGAGTGCTGGAGGGCAGGGGGAAAAAGAAGCAGGTGAGAGCTTCCTCTCTTTGGAGATAAAAAAGGAACAAACTAGGATCCTGTCTTACTGACAAGACTGATGATTTGTTTTTAGCAAAGTAATATCAGTATGATGTGTGATAATTTCATAAGAAAATGAAAACTAATTGTGGCATTTAGCTGTTTTAGTCAACATAGTTTACCATGCTATTTATTTTACTGGCTGCAAAGTCTTGACTAAACTTGAAAAAAAACATTTCAAGTGTGCCTGATTAATTCAATCATGTCACAATTTTCCAAAACCAACTCAATGAGAATTTACTTTACATATTGATTGTGTATGTTTGTCCTGTGCAGAAACGATTTGAGGAGGATTTGACGAGGATTTGGAAACGAGCTGGACTGAAGAAGGCTCCAGAGGGATGGAATGCACCTAAGATCTTCATTAAACAGCATGGAAACAAAAGGGACTGAGAGACACTGACAGTTATTTGAGTTTGCTTCAAACTCATCCCTTACACCGTACGGCTCTGCACACCACACTTCACCCACTGCAGTCAGCCTACTTTCAGTGCTTTGCAGCGTTATTGAAGAATGTTTCAGTGATAAGGACATATTCCATATGTATACGGTTATTTTTAACAAAGTGTACATAATCTAATAAAGATATTTCTCTGTCAAGCCCAAGGCATATTGTGCTGTTATTTTTGTTTATGGGTAGCACATGTTATTTCCTAATTGCTTATGCCTCAAAAGTACAGAAAATGGCCATTATTCCCCACAAACTTTGCTTTTGTGTCCAAGACAGTGATATTTAGAAATGAGTGTGTTGTGCCTTTTTGTTCACACAAATCAGAAGACAACCAGATATGAATCCAAATTAACATATATTTATACATGTATTTATACACTTGCTTTGATCTTTGCCTCAGACAGCTTAGGGAAAAAGTCTTGAAGGTACATGAAGACTGCCGACTCCTTATCCAGAGTTGCACAGCGGTGGCATCGGCACCTTCCGAGTGTCCACCAGCCTTAAAGCTGTGCTGCTCCATAATGGTAACAAGTACCCGTCTCTTCCCCTGGTTCACTCGGTGCACCTCAAAGAGCATTACAACAGCTTCAAGACCTTGCTGGATGCCTTGAGGACTGATGAGTACAGCTGGGAAATCATAGAAAACATCGAAAAGGTGGCATACCTGATGGATTTCCAAGGTGCTGTTAGCAAGTGCCCTTGCTATCTTTGCTTTTGGGACAGAAGGGTAACCAAGGCGCACTACCACAGGCGGGATTGGCCACAGTGGGCCGAGCTTTCTGGTGAGGAACGATGTTAAGTGGGAGCCACTGGCTGGTGGACCCTCGGAAGGTGCTGATGCCGTCACTGAACATCAAATTGGGCCTTATTAAACAATTTGTCAGAGCTGTAGATAAGGACCTTCAAGATTTCTTCCCTAAGCAGTCTGAGGCAAAGATCAAAGCCAGTGTATAAATACGGGTTAATTTGGATTCACCTGTTGTTTTCTTCTGACTTCATGTGAACGAAAAGAGAACAATTTTTCCTTTTTCTCATTGGAAATAGGTACGTTTCTAAATATCAATGTCCTGGTCACAAAAGCAGTCAGGAATAATAGCCATTTTCTATACTTTTGAGCCATAAGCAATTATGAAATAACACTTACTACCCAGGAACAGGAAAAAAATGTTTCATGCTGTGACAGGACAGCTTACAATTTTCCTGTTCTTACTGTAGATGGCAGAATTGCGCGAAGCCCGAGGAAAAAAAACTTTCAACCTGAAATTACCAATGTGAGTTGTTATTTATGTTACTGTAGTAGTGTTTATAACACAACTAAAACAGGTATAGAGAGCACAGAAATCTGAGTCCACTTTGTGACTATTTTAAAGTAAAATTAGCTCGTACAACAAATGTCTTTATACGATCAAAAAGGGGGAAATGAGGAAGGACTTGGTTTACAGTTTTATCCAAATGACTGACAGCTTCACATGTAAGAAGAGTTTGATGTATATAAAGCATTTGTTTCTGAGTTGATTAGGGACCGAAAACATGAACGTTTTTAACCTTCTGTGTTCATGAGCGTTGCCAATGCAAACATACGTCTATACCATAATCGCAAACTGTATTTTGTTTAGTAGGTGTGTACTATTTGTGTATTATAAGCTGTCAATTTCGAACAGATAGAAAGTTACAGTTGTGTGTGTGTTGCCTTTGGCCATAGCTGTGCTGTCGTTAACATTTGGAGGTGTGCCTTTAGTGTATTTTCATATTTTTCTAGCATGTTGTAGTTTTCCACAGAACCTTTTAACATGTATTATACTACACATGTTTTCGTGAAGACTGCAGCAGTGTTGGATTTCATCGGCTGGCAGAGGCGGAGCGTGTATAGGCTCCAGCCTGCAGGAATACAACAGAATACAGCTGAGCTGCTGCTCGGTGAACTTGAAGATTCCTTTTGTTTTATCAGTTGATGCGCACTCCACATCTGTCAGACTTTCCCCTCCGCTGCCAGCACTGCAAACAGATGCACCTCGATATGACTCTCCTTCAGAGTAAGTTGTGCAGTTGTCTTGCTTTAAAAAGAGAAAAATCACTTGAAGAAACTTTCTTTGTGCTATAATTGGATCCAGGTTAGACTTACCCGTCTGGAACAAAACCCGAAAGCTATACAGGTCTGCTCTGCTGCACTTTAAATATCTCCTTTCATGTTGATGTTTTCTCACAGTGTCGTTGCAATGTAAGCGATCATATTGACGCAAACAAGCTGTATTATTAATTTGCAATGTTTTGCTAGCTGCGGTGTCATTTTTAAAAGTAGTTTGTATAGATACTTGGATAAAACCTGGAATCTGTGTTGTGGATTTATTTATTCATTCATTATTCACCTAACAATCCGCATATTGTATTTTTTATAGTCTCATATGTTTTAGTCTAAAATCTATCTATCTATCTATCTATCTATCTATCTATCTATCTATCTATCTATCTATCTATCTATCTATCTATCTATCTATCTATCCTGTAATCTCATTTTAAACTCGATTTCCTGTCTATGTTACTCAAAATCACAGAGATGTTTTTGTTTCTCTCAACGAGGCAAAACACTGACTTTATTTTTGAAATAATCTCAGTTTTGAAAATAAAATGGAAAGAGCATGGAGCATCATGGGCATGAAAGTGAAACAGCGTTACAAATACAGTAACGCAGACGAGTCTCGACCTGTTGATGCAGTGTAGGCCCTATGTGGATTTTTTTATGGCTTCAGCCCAATGTGTTTCTGGTTAACTGCGGTCTGAGTAGAGGAGTCAGCACAATCCAGCAGCCAGTCATTATATGTATCAGTAATGAGTGTTTCACCATGAGTGGGCTGCTGTTGAATCCTAGAGGAGGGGGATTACCACTCCAACCATGTTTGTGATGCCTTAATTAACGGCCACAAACAACAGGTCATGGAAAGAATTGCTGGTTTGAACAAAATAAGCAATAAACATGTAGCTATACTCATTCAAGGCAAAAACAAGGTCACAATAAGGCCATATGTTTGTGTTCTGTGCAGCCCCAGTAGACAATCTACTATGGTTTTATGGAAAAAGATGCCCACACACTGAGTTGATGCTTTCAATATATTGTTATTAAGGTGCCCTTTACAGCTATTTTGATATTTTGACATTATCAGATAAAATATGAAGTGTATCACCAGGGGTGGAAGTAGTACTCTAATCATTTACTTAAGTCAAAGTTGCAGTTCTACAGTGTAGAAATACTCTATTTACTTAAGTAGAAGTACAAACAAATTAGCATCAAACTATACTGAGTAAGCACCAAAAGTAACAATTCTCATTATGCAGAATGGCCATCTCAGATTCATATACATTATATTATTTGATCATAATTTCTGATGTATTCATTCTTTCATCATTTTAATGTGAGCTGGTAAATGTGGAACTAATTTTAAATACTTGATATACTTTCCATACTGAAGATTAGCCTAACTTCTAATTATACATCATACTTATAAGTAGATTTATATTTTGTATTAATAATTTAAATCTGCAAAGTAACTAAAATCATTCAATAAATGCAGTGAATTAAAAACAACATTTGTAAATGTTGTGGGGTACAGGTAGAAATGAGCACAAATTCTCAAGTAAAGTACCTCAAAATTGTGTAATTAACAGCACTTGAGTAAATGTAAATAGTTACACCACTGGACACCACCTGATTCTGCATAAGTGTCATCCCAATTAAGCGCTACCATCAGTTTCATAAAGATAAAATACTTGTTAAGGTTATCCATGAACATCACATTCGAAGCAATACACATAAAAACAGTACTCATATGGAAATGGTGTTGTTTATAATTAGGATGGCCAACACAATGGAAAGTACTTGCAATTGCATACATTTGCATTTAATGTATACAAATGAACATGACTAATAATACAATAAAATCTCTTTATGTACACCTGAGTGTATCCAGAGCAGAGTCAGTTCAAGCACCTGAAGGTATCTTTGTATGTTTGGATGAGTCTGCAGCTGGACAAAACACAGAGTGTTCGATTTGCTCTCAACCTGTGACAGGGCTGTGAGTAAACTTCATACACCCACAACATCCATGAATCACAGAAATTATGCTGACTAAACACATGCTTTGTGTTTGAGTTGAACATATAAAACCTTTTTGTTTTACCTCAGGGATGACACTATGTTAAGTAATTCTCCATTTGATTCCTGGGGTTACAAATGACAGCAGTGATTTTGCAGCTCATTTGGTAAATACCTGTTATTATAGCTGGTGACTCAAGCAGATTGTTAAGTCTTTAGTGTTAAACCAGCCTTGTGAGTCATTCGCCTGTGTGTGTGTGTGTGTGTGTGTGTGTGTCTGGAGGAGAGATGAGAGAAAATTACAGGGGCTGGGGCACACTTTGTTTTACCTTCTGCAGGAAAGTTTATACCCTTCAATAGAAAAACCCACCAAAGTTTTCCAGCATGAGGTCGCCTCTCTGCTGCCAGTGTGTGTGCTGAAATCATTTTGCTCAGCTTGAAGTATTATTATATACTGGTGCATACTTGAAATCCCTGCATGCTCTGCTGGGTTTAAATCACTGCATAAATGCACAGTAGCAGCACTCCAGTGAAGTATTGTTTGGAAGGGGTGAAATGATCACTTCATGTGTGTGTTGAAGTGAATCAGCCATGTGCTACTATGATGAGCAAAAGTTCTCAACTTCAAGTACTGCATTGCACATTTAATTAAAAGTAGTTTTAGCAAAATTTAGTACTTATAATACAGAAAAATGTTACCTGTGAGTAGTATACTATAATGTCATCATATTCATATTACTTAAGCATTCATATGTAAGTAGCATTTTACTGATTAATTTGGTCGAGGTTGAGCTAATTTAAGTAGTTTTATATATATTTCATAAACACAAGTTTTGTAAGTGACATCTTAATCTGTAAAATAACTATTGCTGTCAAATAAATGAAGTGAAGAAAAAGTAAAATATTCCTCTCTGAATTGTAGAGGAGTAGTGGCATAAGATGGGAATACCAAGTATAGTACAAATACCTCAAACTTGTACTAAGGGACAGTACTTGAGTAAATGTACTTTATTACATTCCACATTATATACATTTAGACTGTATATAATGTTTTTGAGCAGTAGTCATTGAAATATTAGTATAACTTTTTATGTACAGTATGAGGGCTCACTGCAGAAGGCTCCATAAATTTACTTTACAGATTAAAATTAAAAAAGACAATTGGACTTGGATTTTAACCTTCCCAGGATAACTATAACCTGAATGACTGACAACACATTAACATTTTAGGACATTTTACCTTGACTAAAAATTAATTGATCAACAAGAGACTGTAACTCAGCTGCCAGGTTTTTAACCACAACCAATGGCTGGGACTACTTCACACCTGTTTTAGCCTGCTTGCTCTGGCTCCTAGTATGTTTTAGAATTGATTTGAAGATCTTATTGATCACTTTTAAGGCTTTTCATGGCCTCACTTCTTACTTCTTATATTTAGACATACTGTGAGCCTGTGCCGAGTTTGAAATCCTTTGGGATCCTAGGTCGTTTAACTGTCAAAGAGGCTTGGCAAAGCTGGAAGGGAGTTCCATACTGTACTCTATAATAGTCAGGTTTCCCGAGTTAGCAAAGTTTTTTATTTCTCTTAAAAGATCTTTTAAAACATACTTTTATCTCAGAGCTTATCCTGATTTTACTTATAATTATAATATATAATTGTCTTTTTATTTTGTTTATCTTAGATTACTGGAATTGGCTTTCATCATTAAATCTAATGAGCCATTTGTTTTGAAAGTGCTAATTAAATATCCCATTCTCAAATCTGTAATATTTGTGCTCTGAAAAAAATCCACTCTTTATTCATATATTTTTTATTTACTGAATGTATCCACAGTACATAAAACAATAACTCTACACTGAAGGATCTGACCCTCGGGCACATATAGTTCACAGTACCCATTAAAAATACACAGGTGTTTGGCTTTGACACCAGGCAGTGTGACTGAAGTGCACTGAATAGCAGCCCGGTTCTTCATCCCCTCAGGATCATGGCCTTGCAACAGGCCAGCAGCAGCTAGGATGAATAGAGGCTCTGTATACTTTGGCTGCGTGTGTCTTCGCTGGCCCTTCAGTAAACAGACGACGAAATGGCTCTGTGGGAAAAATGCATTAGAAATAGCAAATGTGCTGTAGGAAAATTCTCTTTACAGTGAGAGAACACAAACAGCTAAATATATTCCCTGAGAATATTGTTAAAATCTGGTATATTTTTTCTGCTGGTATATTCCTGTGTAGAAGTTTTCTGTTGTAAAATCTCTCAGGTCCTCGTTTTTTCTGTTTTCCTCTGTTATTTTAAACATTCCTCTCTCTGAACTCACATCTGCTCCAATGCTGGAATTTTTCACTGTTGGGTCAGTCCAGGTCAAACCTAAACTCTGGCGCCACTGTAATAAAGCAGCGAGTAAGAATGAAGGGCTTCAGTAGGATACAACTCTAACCACTCTTATTTTTGTCGATTTCAGTTCTTGCTGTGCTCTTTCTGCCCGGTGGTAAGACATTGTTCCTTATTGCCCTAGCTTTATAAAAGCTGAATGTGTAGTAGCTCAAGTTGCATGTTTCTCTTTCTGTCATTGCTGCACTGATCGTCTGAGCCCATGTGTTTATATCTTTGTTTCAGCATGGAGTCAGAGCAGTAACAGGCTTGGCGTTGTGGTGGAGGCCAAGAACATCACCCTCCCTGCAGGCTCTATGGCCGTTCTACCCTGCCACAGCCCCCACATGGTGTGGACCCGGGACAGACTGAAGGACCGTCAGAGGGTGGTGCACTGGGACTTGGTCCGTAGCAGCCCAGAGTATTCTGTGGAACGAGTTCTGGACATGTCCCCTGGAGCCCACCAGAGGGTCTACAATAGCTTAAACAAGGGACGCATTTCCATTTCAGACTCTGCTTTCAATGATGGCAACTTCTCCCTTATCATCAACAGTGAGACTTCCCTATATTTTCCCGTAGCACCATGAACATTGCAATTCTTCCATGTATGATTTCATCTTACGGGTGTTTGGATGCTTATTTTTTCAGATGTGGTCACAACTGACAAAGGAGTTTACACTTGTAATCTGCACCACCACTACTGCCAGATTCACCAGTCTATTCAAATCCTGCTCAATGTCACAAAGTCAGGTCAGGCATCCTAATCAATCAATACAGCCGTGTGTTATTCCATGAGTCATGAAGCATGAAACAGATTAAAGAGTTATGTATTTTACACTCATATGTTTCCAGCTCGGAAAGAGAAGCGTTACTGGGATGGAGAGAAGACTGTGTTTGTGGTCTTGTTGGGCAGCTCAGTGGCATTGCCCTGTGTTAACCGACGCCCCCTGTGGAGAGAGGGACTCCAGGAAGACCAGCAGCAGGTGGCTCACTGGGACTTCCAGCCCCCTGGAGTGCGTGCTGATAGGGCTGACCGCTTGGTAGATCTCTATGCCTCTGGAGAGCGCCGGGATTATGGACCGCTCTTTGCCCAGAGCAAGATGCGTGTGGAGGAGGATGCTTTTACTTTAGGGGACTTCTCACTGTCCATTTCTGACTTGAAGCCTGTTGACAAAGGCTTGTACTCCTGCCACTTGCATCACCACTACTGTGGTCTGCACGAGAGACGCATCTTCAGGCTCTCTGTGGGACCGCCACTTCCACCGCCCCCACTACAGCAACCAGAATTTTCGAGAATGATGTGCCAGAACAAAGTAAGCCACTCAGAATTAAAAACATCAAGAGAAATTTCACTAGAACTTTGTTTTTCAAGATGCTATTAATGGTAAATGTTCTTCCCCATAGGGTTTCGTGGCTTAAGTTGTGCACAGAGTGACAACACAGTCCCTGAGTTTTCTGTTATATTTATAGGCATAGTTGGTCAGTTAAATCAGATCCTGTTATTGCCAGTTCTCTCTTCATACCTCTCTGTTTTTGTGTTTGAGCTGAAGGAGGGAGGTGGTAGAAGGAATGTAAGAGCTTGTTGAGTAAGAAAGAAAGAAATCTCCCAGTTAGTTGTTGACTGAATTCAGCATTGCAGTTTGGATAGTGGGGGTTTTTGAACTATTTGTAGCTCTGACTTGAGATGCTGTCTTGTGTAAATAGCTTTAAACTGGCTACAACGGAAGTGGCCTCATTTTCATTGCTGACTTTTTTCATTTACTGCTTTTTCAATTACAGCTGGAGACATTTTAACTGCGCTGAGCAGAGGAGTAAACAGCCAGTAATTCTGGGAGTGCAGGATCATATCTTTTTTTTTTCTCCATTTGACCCGTTTTCCAAAAGTCCCAACCACTTGTCTAGACTGGTTTCACTGAGTTGTGTTTTTTCATCTTTTATGCCAGTCTGCTCTGTTTTTCTGCTGATGTGTATAAGCCCCTGGTGGAGGCATGTTTACCAGAACTTAATAGAAGTCTGATACATCTGTTCAACATCTGGGCCAGCTGTGACATGAAAGAGCAAAGTAAGGGGAGGGGATGATGTTATGTGTTAGACTATAGATCCTCCTCCCCTTGCTAGAAATGACAGTCCATTTATTGGCTCCATAAGTATGTTGTGAGAAAATGCACATGTGGCTTACCTCCGTTGAATAAACCTCATCTTGGAATTCACTTCTTTACGCACCGCTGGTCTTGTCTGTTAGATTAAAACCAAGTTCTTTGCACTCACGCAGGCGCCAGCAATCATGTGAAATTACAAATGTCATGAGAGCTTTTCACTTTAGCTCTGTAATTATTTATGGCAAGAAGGATTAGAAAATGATTTGTTTGTAATTATGAAAGAGGCGTTTTGTGAGGTGACAGCCGTTCAAAATGAAGATGCTGTCCTTTCGTTCATTGACTTGCAAATGAAGCATATCCCACAGGAACAAAAACACAGGGTAGCCTCTGTGCAGCGTATGTGAAATAGCCAGGAACACATACACACTTGTCAGATCTGTCAAGAAAACAGATATGAGCCACTGCTGGGACATGACTGCAACTTTGGTTGTGGCAGTTTAGCTCTAGAGACAATGACCTTGGACTTGTCTTGGCAGTTTCATGCATATTAGGTACATTAAACAATGACAGGTGATAATTGCCAACCAAGCTTCCACTTAGGAGGTGGGTAAAGTCAGAGTAAATTTTTTTTTTCAGTATTGGCTGATTTTAAAAGCATGATCAGAGATGGTCCATTGCCTGTTTTTCTCATTAGTCCCTCAGTGGTGCATAGTTATTCTAGTGTCCAACTTAGCTGCTTTAATGAGACCATAGAGTAATTTTCTATTTAAGAGAATTATTCCAAAGAAAACTATTTGATGTCTATGTCATGATCTATTTTTTCTGTGATCTGGCTTCTGTGGCCAAGCTGCATTTGGATTTAGAGGGAAATTGATAGAATATAATTTTAAAAATTCCATAAAACAGCTCTGTAAACATGTATTGAAGGGTTATTCTGCAAAAGTATCTGTTGTATAATATACTGTACTGTATCATACTGCTTATAAAAGACAGTTGTATTGTTATGTTCTTGCATCTCCAAGCTGATTATGTATTTTCTGTGCTTGTCGTTTTTTAATAATTATTGTCAGCTATCTACAAACTGTACACAAACAGTCTGGGTTGCTGTGAGGCTGGGAGCTGCCTGCAGCATTGTCAGATATGCATTTAGACCGTAGAGTTCACTGATGAGCTCTGCTGAAAGTGTCACAGATGTATTTTCCATGCATGCAGAAACTACACTTCTGTGTGTGAGAGGTGGGAAAAGGCCTGAATGGGAAACTATTACAGACATGGCAGACAGACCACATAACAGAATTTGTCTCTGTGCTCTCCACACACTTCTCCTCCTCTTTTCTGGTCAGCCTGTGTTTTTCTAAAGAGAAAAAAAAATCTAACAGCTGCATGACATCAGGTCTGGAAGTCATTACCACCAAACAGCATTTTGACATTTAACTCCTGCTCTCCCTCCCTCATCCTGCATCTGGCTTTTGGAAGCCTCAAGGGGAATAAAAATGTTTTGTTATGTAGACATGCATTTCAATTTGATACTTGTTTATTTCCATTAAGTTAATTCAATGTTACAATCTAATATATCACAGTTAGAATATGACAATAAATCCTCTACAATACTTCCCAATATTGAAAATACATTGAGTTCTCTTGATATTTACCATATGGATTATTTATTATTTCTCCTATATTTTCTGCCTATGTATGGGAGAGTTGAGTAGTTTATTATAGGAGACATTTAATTTTCCATTTTTTGCCTTTAGGGACTGAAGAGGTGGAGAGTCCACGTGTGGTGAATGTCATCCTCCCTGAGCATCGAGGTTATTTTGTGCAGCATTTGGGCTACTTCCTGACAACTTTCCTTCTTCTGGCATTCATCGTTGTCGCTGTCATTGTGCTGACTCGACGCCGCAAAAAGAGAGGTATTGTGCATTTGTCTGTGTTTAACACATAAACTCTCCCCTTGTTTTTTGCCTGTATCTAACAAAAAGCTCATATTTTGTAATTATAAAAAGTCTATTCATAGAGAGCACACTTTATAGATCCAGTTCGTCTGAGATGTGTTAAATCTTGTTTTTTTCAGGGCTGGAGTATGAGCTGCGAAGATCTGACTGGTAAGCTATTACTATACAAAAAATTGCATATATTTTTTTCTTTAAATTGAATTAAATTGTAAGCTTAAAAATACTTATTACTGTGTAGGGGAAATGGGATCAGTGGAGGAGAAATGTCATTAGACTGCACAGAGCTGAATGCCTGTAACCAAGAACCTCTGAATTCAGGTACATTAAGTCTCATTCACAGGCATACACTAAGCACACATTGCCTACCTTAACAAAAAAATGTACTTTTCTTTCTCATAACCTGTATGTCTGGTACAATCCACAGCCTACAAAAACAACCTACTGAAAGAGAGAGATATGGTCAAAGACTGCAATATTGGTGAGTAGAGTGTGCAGAGTTGTATTTCTGTAAATAAGCATCCATCAGTGACATCATTATAGCCACACATAAAAATAAAATGTCCCTCTCCCCTCTCCTCATTCAGACTTTGATGGAAAGCTGTGGAAATGAGTGTGATATTTCTAAGAAGCTGCTGGCGGGTCCAGGGCAAACACCGAAAGAGTAAAGGAACGTGGAGAGAAGGGAAAAAAAGAGAAAACCCAGGAGAGGACAGGAGGAATGCTCCCTCTGCTGTAACTCTAGCACATTAACCTTTTTCACTGAAAGCCATCATTTTTTTTACATGTTATGTTTTGATATAACTTGCATTTTCACCAGCTGTTATAACAATATTGTTAAACATTTATTTCATCATTATTCTTTCCATTTATTAGTTGGTTTATGTTGAATTATTTTCATTACACTTTATAAATGTTTTTTTTTCCTTTTACAAAACTGCATGCCATTTATTAAAGTATGTTTTGTGTGTACTTTGCATACTCACAGAGCTGTAAACTAAATGTACTGTGCGTAGAAAGTTTCAGACAGTGGAAACAAGTGCCACCCATTTCTACCCTTAGAAAATATTCAATTTCAAACAAATCATGGTACTTGCTACTAAAATTTCTTTTTTAGATTTGATTCATTTTAGAAATACAGACTCTCAGACTTAAATTTTGTTTAAATTCATACTATGCAGTAGCCTCTTGGAATACTGTTCATTGATAACTTATCAGGTGAAAAATAACCTATTTTTAGGATAGTGGACTAAAGGCTCAGTCTACTGAAACTCAGGAAAACAAATTATTTCAACCATTAATTTGGTTTTTAATGGGCTGCGCAGTACTTGTTTGCATCAAGCATGTACAATGTACCCTGGTTTGTAAAACACTGAATCCTCATTACTAAACCTGCTGTGTGGCTATTGCTCAATAAGGTTAACTGCAGGAAGAAAAGTGTCTGCTATCTCATTAATTCAGTAAGAAGTGTAATTCTAACCCCCTATTCCTCTTTGCTACCACTGTGCCACATGTGCACACCCTAATGTTGGTCTCTTCTAAGAAAATATTTCTCTTATTAAAGATTCACAACAGTGACCACAGCCTCATCAATCTCTCTTTGTTTTTGATGTTTAGATGAATAGGGAGCTATGATGTGAATGTATGATATTATATTAACTGATACACTTAATGCATCAGCAGCCTCTGAAGTCTTGAGGATTAGGAATATGAGAGAAGTTTGAGGTAAGTATTGTGTTAAAAGCCCATTT
Source organism: Lepomis macrochirus (assembly GCA_024633595.2). Classification (NCBI taxonomy): domain Eukaryota; kingdom Metazoa; phylum Chordata; class Actinopteri; order Centrarchiformes; family Centrarchidae; genus Lepomis; species Lepomis macrochirus. The sequence continues at coordinate 23,468,427 of JALXJV020000014.1, read as the reverse complement.
GCCTATACAGCCATTAGTGCAGCTTCTGCTTCTTGTTTTTTCTTTTTTTTACCACAACCACTCAGGAATCTTCAGTTATTCAAAAATAGATCGTTATATAATATTTCAGGTTATTTTTTTCATCGGAATAATAATTTTTGTCTTTGAATATATTTAATTGCATTGGATTGAAAGAATAGTGAGTTGAACTGTTGACACACCACTTGACACAGAAATATTCCAAGGTAATATCAGAGTTACTAGTAATAATAAAATAAAACCGGCATATTCAGGCGTCATAAAGCCAGGCCACTTCCTCTTTGTTCCATGCCATGCATGTACAGTACGATATGAGTGTGTTGTATAAGCGAGGCATATAGGTCTGCGCACAGCCCAGACACGCCACTAGATGACAGCACTGTCTAACCAATTAGCTTGTGAAAAATAGCAATATTCCCAACTCCATAACGCAAGGATGTGGACTGTCCCTTCCTGTTTTAGTGCCGAGAGAGCCACCGTACCGACTCACACTGGAGCAGGAATACAGGCACTCATAACGCGATTATGTCTGGATTTTCGCTGTGTTTGTCAAACACACGGAGCTGTAATTTCCATCGCGGGGCATACTGGTTTGTGTATTAGGGAATGCTGTTATGTTATTCTACGGGTAGCTGGTAACATAGCAGGCCTGTTTATTGCGCTGCCAACCCTTGTTCCTTTCCTGTGTCAATGATTGTCCTCCCCTCACTCTCATGGCGGAGACTAAAATAATATATCACATAGACGAGGAGGAGACTCCTTATCTGGTCAAACTGTCCGTTTCTCCAGAGAAAGTCACCTTAGCGGATTTTAAAAATGTCCTCAACAATCGGCCGGTCAATAGCTACAAATTCTTCTTCAAATCCATGGACCAGGATTTTGGGTAAGTGGCCACCGTCTGTGATTATTATTAGCCTGTTCGTTTGGTTCACTTGCTGTTTATTATTGCGGTGTGTGTATATAAAAAGCTTATTACAGGCCGTGATATGCAATGCTGGCTGCGTGTGTGCAAACTATAGTGCCATGTCTGTTTCCATGCTCCTGGCACCTGCTCATTATTACAGGCTACCCTGTGCGCAGTGGAAGAGACACATGAGTGTTTGAAGTGATACCAGATCTGTCCAGAGCCCTAATGACGCAGCCCTGCATCTATTCCACAGAGCCAGACGCCTGGTCCCCTTGTTAATGTCAATATATTAACCCATATTCGTTCCCTATGTTAACGAAAAAGAATATAAGTGTGAAACGAATGTTGACAAAGCGTCCCCATGTTCAACTACTCCGGTTTCATATCGTCTTGTTTTTGTTTTGGTTCCCCAGTGCCTGGTTAGTGTAGCATGTGATTTTAAATCAAGCCATGACTGAAAAATTTCATCCACTTAGCCCAGGAAGTTGTCTTTCTTTTCAGACACACACAAACACACACACAATGGACTGCAGGTGAATCCCAAGGGAATATGGCAACCACAAACCAGTGATTGTGACTATTAGATATGCAATCATGTAACCACCTTTTTGAATTTAATTTCCCCAGAGGAGGAGATCCATGAAACAGCATTATATGCTCATATAATTTTTCTAAAAGATATTGTATACTGTGTTATTATGGTAATGCTGGGCAGACTGATTATAAATGTTTGTTTTCCTGAGGAATTCAGGGCAGGTTAAATAATGAACAATTACGGGGCAATTATTTGCAATGTCATTACATTCCACAGTCCAGTGGCTTTTTGGTCAGGCATTTAGGCATTATAATTTACAGCATTGTCATTTACTGTCTTTTGGCGAGATTAAATGAACTAAATGATTACACCTAAACTACACGTCATGTGAAAGATGTTTTTTAGTAAAAAAAAAAGTGTGAACTAATTTAGTAGAATGTGTTTTCACTGTAATTAATTTTATTATTTTTCATCGTGTATTTTACCTCTGAAAGTCACAGGAACTACCTGGATCCTGGAGTTATGGAATAATTGAAATACTTCCTCCCTCTTTGTCTCATTCTTTTTCTCCTGTTACTCTGTAGTCCCATCCTGATTTTCTGGAGTTACACTAGGTCTATAAAGGTTTTCAGCTCTCTTGGTCAGCGAGGTCTATTTGTATCAGGCCTCTGCTGAGGGTGGCATATTTGTGTCAGTGCCTGTTTCTCATTCCATTCAGAACAGTCACACACGGGCCCACACCACACACATTAATATCTAGAACGGTAATCGCATGACATGATTGTAGGAAATGCAGAGGCAGGCAGTGCCTATACAGCCTAACTTTACACATTTCTACTGCAGCCTGACCTTGTGAGGGAAACCGACTCTTCCTGGTGGCAGGCTAGGCTTGGTGCGCCGCTTTGTCCCCAGCCCCGGCTTCCTGCCTCTGTTGCAGTGCAGGCCGTCCTGCTCACTGGGCCTCAGGTGATCGACAAGCAGATTATGGAAACAAACAAAGCATGTTTGCCTTCTCCACATGGAGACGTGGCTCCGTGTTGCTGAACACACTACCACAGTAGGCGGACCTGCTCTTACATGTGCATCAACAAAGCATGTTAAATTATGTTGTGAATTGGACTTTGTCAAATGACTATGTTTTCACATAGAGCTGTTACACACGGATTTTAAAGGCGTCTCCATCAGCATTCCAGCCTTTGAGTTAAGGTTGAATATTCAGGCACTGTGAATGCCGTATGGTACTGGCACAGTATGGAAGCAAACCCAGTCAAAGGCACAGAGGATAGCTGCGCTTTGTGGTAGCCATGCTGGCTGAACTGCATACACGCAGACAGTATGGCTGCTGAAGAATTAACTAGGGAGGAATAAGACTGCTGAGCAGAGAGGGAAAACATCAAATCCCTTGCAGTTATAGACAGTGTTTGAAATGTAAATGAGCAGTCAGTGCGAGGTCCTCTGTAGTGGACCCCCTGCTGTGCAGGAAAAACCAGCCATTTTCTGATGGGATTGCTAAACTACATTTGTGCTGGCAATATCAGCTCTTTAAGCAACGGCCACAAAAATTTGATAAATGGTTTGCCCCCAAAACGCCTCAGCTTACTGCAGTGAACATGTAATTTCAATTCTCTTTGGAACCATGTGGAATACATGTAACCGTGGGCTGTCGCATTTCAGTTCACACAACAGAGCACAACAAATGAAACGATGGAACGTTTCTTTGTGCACATTTCAAACCACACTTGGGTTTTTTTTCTTTGTAATATTCATTCATTCATCAATATTCATAAGACAGGAAACTAATTGAGGCTGGGTTGTTTTGAAGCAACCCACTTGGCTTTTTCAGAGACTTCAAGGTGATGATATGGCATTTTGTCATTGCCACTGGTGGTGAGTGGGTTTGAGACCTCACTATAATGCAAGTCACAGAGGCACTCTGGAGCTGAGGACGCAGCCAAGCTGAAGGTCTGAAAGAAAAAGTCTTGTTTGTGCCTTAGAAAATAGGGAGGGGGAGCTGGTAGGGGAATCTTTCTTCTCCTGTGATGCTAAGCCCCTATAGGACAAATATCTGCAGCTTTTTGCACAGACGCACCCCTTCTCCTCACCTCGCTTGTTTTTGCCATTTGAGGATTTTGAAGGTTGTGCTGCATTTGTGTCTCAAAACATTAACAGCAACGCCCTGACTGTGACTGTGACTGTCCAATATTTGTCAGATGGTGACATTATGAATAGAACTAAGACTATTATCTGATCTTTGTCATCATGATGCTGTGAAAATAATGTGGCTACTGCACTAAATGTGTCATCAACAGTATACATGCAATTATTAACAGCTTTTTTGGTGGTGAAAGTTGAATTTAGTTGTTAACTGAGTCAGACTCATATTGAAATCTATTCTATTCACAATCTTATTTGACTACAAATATTTTGCTTCCCTGTTTATAGTATCATTAGCATCAGCCCACCAAAGTCCTTGGACTGCTGGTCAGTGTTGGCTGGCTTCTCTCGCCCCTGGTTTCTGGTTTAGGCTGTAACTACCCGGCCCTCCTCTGTCTCTCAGGGCATAAACAAACATGTTTAATCTTCCCCAGCTACACAAATATCCCCGACAGTGGAATATTCAGTGATCACTAGGGTAAATCTTGTGTCATTATCCTGTGAAATCTGTTAAGATCTTATTAAGCTGTCTGCTCTAAGAAGTCAGATCTATGACAGCAGCCAACACCAGACACATGCTTCTCTAAACAGGGCTTACGTACACACATTCGCATGTGTGTTATGTATGTGTGTGTCTGTGCTTGTTAAGTGTTCAGGGTGGACACTGCGCCTGATATCAGATGGAAGCTAACAAGAATGCAGGTCATGAGTATTTTACCACATGTTAAAGACGTTATCTGTGATGAGTGGAATTGTTTCTTGGTTCTTTTGGTTTCAGTTCTGATAACAGACAGAGATATGTTTAAAGGATTTATTTTGCCATGCCAGTTCTTTCAGAAACTGTTAAAATACTGTGACATTGGTGAACTGTGTTTGTGCAAGTGAAACAGGCATCCTTATTCCTGTCAAACATTAGAAAGAAGAAGCACTGCTGATATTTTATTTTTGTGGGCCACTCCCACATCCTCGCAAGTCACCTTACAGCTGGTCATGCAGCTTGAGAGAGAGGATGCAAACACTTCCTACCTAACACGCTGCTGGCAGAGTTAGCCCTCCCCTCCCTCCCTTTTTCCTCCCTGAGGTGGAACAGGCCACAGCAGCAGACTCTGTGGTCGTCAATTCCAGCCACAAGGCTGCGTTATCTTCGTCCACCACTCCCAGCAATACAGCTCTCACAGCAGCAGCGTGCACAAAAACACAACTAGCTTGGCTAATAATTTCAGTAGTAGGGAAGTTCTGGCAAACAAGAAGTGAAGGGAAAAAAGCTGTAAAGTCACTGTCAGAGACACCCCTGCATAAAATCTTCTTAGGCTTTCCTGCTGCTCTCGAGTTGTGCTTCTCCCTTTTCATGTACCGTGGTCAAAGCCAAGAAGCTAATGTAAGATCTCCACAGAGTCTCAGAAATGAACGGGTGTACCAATTCTGGTAAAAATCCTTTGCAAAAAAACAAACAACGTGCCCACAGACATACAGGGCGTTATAATGGAAGCTGGAAATATATTAGGGTGCTTTAGCCCATTGTGTGTGTCATTGTGTATGTAAGGTGTTTGAGGGCTCATCTCCTATACCCCTGTGCTAGCTCTGTGACACGAGCCTAGCAGGTGTGGTGACTGGTTGCTGCTGAACTGTGTCCCAGCAGGTCAAAGGGTAACTGGGAGGTATTTTTGTAGGGAATGTACAGCCAAAGAAGAGCACACTGAGGGAGGAGCACACACTATCTGTCTGTCTGTCTTGTGCTTACTAGTGTTACTGGACAGTCACAATGTCGATTAATTGCTGATTAAGCTTACCTGTGCTAGCAAGGGTGCAAAGCTAGTTGAAATATGACTTACAAAGCATGAATGTCTTTCTGTATGTGTCAACTGGTCAGAGAAGGGAAGTGTCTGCAGGCTGCACCTATATAAAAAAAATAACACAACCATAGACTGTATTAAAAAAAGGCTGCACTGTATTGTGTTATTGAGCTGACTCCGTGTCGTGTCCTCTCCTTCTCCCGTATCTGTCTACCTGTTCCCCAGGGTTGTCAAAGAGGAGATTTCCGATGACAACGCCAAGCTGCCCTGCTTCAACGGGAGAGTAGTGTCCTGGGTAAGTGAGATGAATGCTGGCCCTCTCTCCCAGCTGTGCAGCCTCAGCTCTAACCAAAGATATGTGGAGCACTCATGGATCATGTAAATGTAGCCATGTTACGCCTCCACAGAGCTTTTCAAACACTCTTCACCTTGATCTCACTATTCAGCTGTAATGTAATGGTTGTGTCACATATTAAACTTAGCTGCTCTTACAAAATAAAATCAAGAGTTACTACCAAAACAGGAAATATCATAACATCTCATGCAACCTGTCAATATGTAAGTAATGAAAGATAAACAGTGGACAGGGACAATAGAGTATTTTATATTAATATGTCATGTTAGAAGAGGATCTGCATGTTAATCATTTATATTTCTTTTCTTAAATATTTATGGAATATGGAAGGATCTAGCATATAAATATTATACTTTATTGATATCTGAGTGGAAATTCATTATTTTGCTTGCCTCCCCCCACGGGGAGGTCAGAGGTCAGAGTCAGTGACACAGTGGCGACTGTAGAACTGTTAAGGACTGTCTTGCTCAATATCACTTAAGCAGTGTCGATACTAACGGTGCTTGAAGCCGGTACTTGTGTTTAAATGTGGTCTCACTATACCACACTGCTACTCAACAAGCACTTAGTCCAAATGTATGCATCTTCATGATTCAGTCACATTTGATTTACCAGAATTATTCCTGAAACTACTCCAGTGGTTTCCAATTGTCTTTAAACCAGGGCATCGCTTCAAATTTGCATTCAACTTTGCACAGTATATAACATTGTTTCATACTCTATGTCAGCCACCTTTAATGCAATTAGCAGAAGAATACTGTTAGGTGATTCTAGGTGTATTTTGGCTGCTGCAAATAATATGAACTTCTCAATCAAAGGCATTGATTGCTATTGGCAATGCTTAAACCATTTATCATTTCTTTGAGAGCTCTTGCTCTGGCAGTCATTATTTCTGACTGCTTGAAAGTTAAGTCAAGTGTGAACAATTATTATAGATTTTATTTACTAGCACGGCTTTTGAAATGGTAATTTCTATGTGGATTACTTTCTTCTTGTTTTAATATGTTTTAAAACAGAAAAATGTAGTTGGCTCATTATTTATGTGGTGAAACTTGATTTAAGAAAATAAACAAATCTTGGGGTACCCATTGATCTGCCTTAAGGCACCACTTAAATACATTATTAGCTATAATGGTTGTTAAATTCAAGCTATGGACATGTTGTTAAGGCAAATGAACTTAGGCCAGACTATAGAAACCAGAGAAATGTTTTTTGCCTAATCCCATTGACCTCCACACATTGTGGTATAGAAAATTTAAATTTGGGAAAAGAAAGTCCTGGTATCAGATCAGGAATCAGAATTGGGAGAGAAAGGGTCAGATCATACTCCAAAAGTATGGAGGATTTTTTTCTTAATAAGATTTTAGACCACAGAAAGATAGTAGTTCAGTTTTCCATAAAACTGGCGAGCCCAGGACCAGAGCAAAACCTGTGTGTTTCAGACAGAAAGCCAGTCAGCAAACAGACACAGAAGTTGGTGGTAAATGCAGAAATACTTCAAGTCTCTGAAATGAAGCAAAATAAGTAGCCCACAGGGTTTAGTTAATATACTGGTGACACCTGTGAATCCCAAAGCTCACATTAGAATAATCACAGTCCATACAGTTGTTAGTCTTCCCACGGCTGCCTGCTTTAACTTTCATTATTCTGTCTTAGATAAAAGGAGAGTAGTTGTATCTATGGGTCATTGTACATCATCCTTTGTGGTGACACTGAACTGAGTAAAAGCACTGTGGTCTTTTAAGTTTCTGTGTTGCTTGCTGTGTTTCTCAAATTGTTATGCGTAACCACCAGTCATCTCTAGGCCTCTTTGCAGCATCTCATTTCATAGCCTTTCCTTGTGTGTACTCACAAGATGTGCCTGTCTCTGGTGCCAACATCAGTGTGTGTGTTCATACTTGAATGTCGCAGAGCCAGTTGAGGTTGCTTTTGATCTTCTCTCTCCTCGCCATGGGGCCGATATCATTCAACAAATTATTTATTATTGTTTGTGTTTCTTACAGAGCTGACTATGTCTCGTCTTTGACAATTTTTTTCTTTTATCCAACTTCTTTCCTTCAGTTGGTCCTGGCAGAGAGTGCCCATTCTGATGGAGGATCCCAGTGCACAGAGAGTCATCCAGAGCTGCCCCCTCCTCTAGAGAGAACAGGAGGCATCGGAGATTCACGGCCCCCCTCCTTCCAGTAAGTAGGCTCATTTCTGCCTGTCATATTTGCACAGTCACACACACACACACAGGCATTTTATGCAGATGTGTTCAAGCACACAATCCTTTGCGCTGGGTGACCTTTTTATTTCACAGTGTACCGTATAGTTATGTGCAAACATTTTAGGCAGGTGTGGAAAAAATGCTGTAAAGTAAGCATGCTTTCAAAAAACACATGTTGATAGATTATATATACTTGATTAAACAATAGAATGGAAATTAAACCTTAAGTGAGTCTTCTGAAATAAAGAGTTCAGTCCCAATGTCTTTTAAGAGTTCTATTCTTTGCAAAGGGTCAGATACACATAAAGAGTACAAAGAGTCTGCAGAATGTAAGACAAAGAGCCAGTGAAGAAACAGGTGACTTTATATTATGCAGCTGTTTTAGGGAGGAAGGGAGTAGGGACTAACTACCCTGAGATGAAGGCCTATCAAGGACAGTCCAAGGTAAAAATATCAAATTTGCACCACAATTATTAAACCAAACAGGTGCTAATGATCATAAATTCAATATGTATGATGGAATCATTAAGTGAAACATAAGTTTACTGTCAAAAGTCATAGACCATGGCAAGACAAAGCACAGCAAGACATAAAGTGTTTATACAGCATTAGCAAGGTCTCTCCCAGGCAAAAATTTCAAGGCAGACAGGGGTTTCCAGATGTTCTGTCCAACATCTTTTCATAAAGCACAAAGAAACATTAACATACACATCGTGCTTTCTTCCCTTGGCAATTGTAAGACGTCCAGCAGTGCCATCAGGAGAAAACAGTGGGACCCTGGTACAATTATCTACTGTCCGAAGAAGTCAGAAGTGGCATTCATGGAAGACTTGCGGCCAAAAGCTATACCTCCAACAAGGCCAAGTGACTCAACAGCAGCACATACTCTAGAGTGATGAGTCAAATTTTTAAATATTCTGCTATAGCAGGTTGTTTGCCAATAAGCTGGGAGTGGTACAGAAATGACTGTCTGCAGACAACAGTGAAGCATAGTGGAAGTTCCTTGCAAATCTGGGGAGAATTTCTGCAGAGTAGGAGATATGGTCAGAATGTATGGTCTTTTTGATCATGCATTACCATCAGGGAGGCATCTGATTGGCCCCAAATTTATTCTTCAGCATGACAACGACTAAGAACTATCTACAGCGTGAAGAAGAACAAGGAGTCCTGGAAGTGATGTTATGGCCTCTCACAGAGCCCTGATGTCAACATCATCTAGTCTGTCTGGGATTACATGAAGAGAGAGAACTAACTGAGTCTGCCTAAATCCACAGAAGAACTGTGGGTAGTTCTCCAAGATGTTTGGGCCAACCTACCCGCTGAGTTTCTTCAAAAATAATGTACAAGTGTACCGAGAAGAAGTGATGCTGTTTTGAAAGCAAAGGGCGTTCACACCAAATATTGATGTGATTTAGATTTTTCTTCTGTTGCATTTCGTTAACTGATGAATATAATCTATTAACGTGTCTATTTTTGCAAGCTATTTTACTTTACAGCATTTTTTCCGCACCTGCCTAAAACCTTTGCACAGTACTGTATGTGAATGTGGAAAGCTCAGAGATTTGTCATCATTGGCTAGTATGGGAGGTGTAGGTGGTCTATACGCCTGTGTGTGAATATGGCGTAAAGTATGTGCTAAAGCTTGAGTGTGGGAACATGCATGAGTGTGAGCATTTTTGCCACTTGTGTGTATGTTCCATCCCGCCCACTCAACCATGTAGTAAGGCGTTAGTCCACTCATCTATGTAAACATGATTCGTACTGTGCCAATGCTGCTGATTCTTGAAATAGCCTTCGCAGCATAAACATCTTCAGGCAAATACTAGCACTCTGTAAGGGCCAATGCATTTAGTCACTCAGAGCATTCATCCATACTGAATAAAAGCATATGTGGCCCAAGAACACATCAGCGCCTATTTCTAAAAGCTCAGAAATTTTGATTTTCTCGACAGCCTGGTGACTGCTACCTGAGCCCAGACTTTGACTTCAAACTCAGATTAGAGAATATCACTGCATGGGCCATGGAGAAGTCCTAAGCTAAATATAGATACAAGGGTTGGGGGCAAGGGCTGTTGCCATTACAGCGCTAGAGCAATATGGCTGAGGCTCTATATTGAGAACATGCAATCTGTCATGTCTCAGTGTATCTCTTTATCCAGTGTTTGACATCTCAGCTCGCTTTTGCCCTCTATGGGCTGCTCCCTGCTGTTTGGCTGTCAGCTGTCTTGATGATTTTATTGTTCCCAGCCAGCTTTCACCATGACTACCGCCACCTTGTGGAGCAAAGCTACAGTGTGCCCGCCCCCCTTACCCACGTCATTTTCCCCCGCCCCCTCCTCACTCTCCCTTTCTCTTTCCCTCTTTGAGTCAGACAAGCAGGCCTTTCTCTCAGAGAAACAGCGTGGTGAATTCTCTGTAGCGAACCTCCTCTCTTTCTGAAATGAATCCAGTCTTACACCCTTTACCTCTGTCTGTAAATAGTTAGTATATTATTACTACTTAATTTTGTCTTTGTGCTTTATTCATGCATTTCATGTGTTTGTCGGCTTGAATGGCTCTATTTGATGAGCACACAGAATAGGTGTTGTGGGCTGAGAATGGACACAACTGATGTGCCTCTGCTTGGTAATCCGGATTAACGGACATTAAAAGCACCCATCTCCATTTCCCAAGAGGGAGGGGGTGGCAATTGGCAGCAGAGGGCAGGGTGGATTGAAAGGGGGTGGTATTTGTTCACAGCTGCAGCCGAGCGCCTTGGATAATCTCCCCCCTGGATCAGCAGACCTGCTGCCTTGCTGGTCAGCAGCCATCGCCAGCCTGACAGACAGTCACCGCCACATCAATCATCTCACTGCTTTCCAATCACTACCAATAGAAATGCATCCAAACTACGCATTTTCAGTGATATTTGCATACATGTGCTGCGCTGGTGAAGCCAGGCCCAGGTGCACCCATTAGTACGCCGTAGCAGAAGCGTGTAAGCATGCCTCATTGAGTACTTTATCCCGCTGAGTGAACACAGCAGACACAGCATCCTGTCTGCTCTTGTGTTTTTAATTTGCATTGATCATCCACACTCTGCCACTGAGGTGTGTGAGAACATTGTTTTTAAACCATAGAAGGATGATGTTTGTGTGTCCTTTGTTCTGTTTATACACTATGAATATGACACTGTTTGTATATGAGCACTGTCATGAGTGTGCATGAATGCATGAATGCGCCTGCACGCAAGTGCAATTATTTATGCAGGTGTAAGGTACATGTTGCACACATGCCTAAGTGTGTGTGACAGACTGAGGGTTTGAGTAGCTTTCTCACCAGCTTCAGGTTTCCTGTAAAGGTCCCTTAACCCTGGTGCCTGAGGCCACAGTGTCTCCAACCCTCTGACAGAATAACAACCTGCCCTCCAGCAGCCCCAGAACCCCCAGACTCCTACTAGACCCCAAGTACACAGTCCTGCTTTTGCTTAGCCCACACCTGATCTACCACTCCTCGGTTTTTTATTCAATCTGTCATTCTCTCCTCTCTGTCTCTCTCCCAATCATGCTCCAGGCACCATCTGGGCTTTCAATAGGTCTCATTAATGCCAGTATTGTCCAGAATGGCTCCCTCTCAGGGTATCTGGTCATTAATGACACTTAGGGAAAAACACATCACATACCGCAGAACAATGAAACTGCTATTTTGGCCAGAGGGATTGAATTTGAAACAGAGTTATAATATGTGTTGCATATCCCCCCAAGGCTGAATGGCACGGAAATAAGATATTATAACAGACAGAAGCATGTTGTAGCTGGGGATTATGTTCAGGAGTGTTGGTCACAGGCTGGCTAGATAATTCATTTGAAAGACTTTTCTGTGAGAGGGGACCAAGGGAGTGTGTGTCATTATGAATGTGACTGAAGTTTTCCGATGTGTGCATTGCAGTGCCAATGCAGTGAGCAGTCGAGATGGCCTGGACACCGAGACGGGTACAGAGTCTCTCCTAAGCCACCGCAGAGAGCGAGAGAGAGAGCGGGCACGGAGGAGAGCGAGAGAAACTGAGCGTGAGTATTATCAGCCAGGAACAGATGGATCCTAAAAACGCAATTATCTTGTCATTTCAAAGTTATTACCTTTCAGTGCCTCTCACTCAGCACTTAACTTTCTTATACTCTGTATAAGTCACTCACAAAAAAGTGGACAGACAGCAGACATGTATGGAAAAACTGTCTTGCCCAATAATTGTCCTTCCTCTGTTTTCTGTGTGTGATCAGGTTTTTGGTCAGAGGTTTTTCCGCACAATCACACTTCAATTTTATATGATGATTATAACCTGCCAGTAGACACTGGTATTTTGTGAAATATCAGAGGAAATTCTTTTGCAGCTATTGTTGAAAAATAAATCCAGCCATCTGTAGTCTACCTGGAAAAGAAATTGTTAGGATCCATTTTTAAAAGCCCCTGAGATTATCAAGTACGAACACACCTCTTTTATCGTTATGGCATTTGATGTCAGCAATGTCTATTAAAATCACTTTGGTATTAGAAGGGCAGCTTTCTTCCTGCTCCTTCAAAAGAACCGCTCTCCTTTACAGGCTCAATGTTTTTAATATGAGAGCCTGCCTTGCAACATCACATGTCTGCACTGTCCACAACAGAAAACAGGGTAGACTGGTGCTGCAGGAAAACGTGTGTTCTGTTATCAACACGATACCTGCGATATTTTGAGGTATCCGCTTCATTCTATTCATGCCCTTGCCACACAGACATTTTTGCAGAATTAGCGTTTTAATGGCAGGAAGTGAAAAACCAGCAGCTTCTGATGCTCGCTATCTGCTTGTGTTTTTACCCCTAGCAAATCCAGTTTTCTCCCTCTCTCAGTCTCTTCACAGCAAGCCTGGCTTTTTTGCATCCTGCGCTCCAGGCTTATAATGCAATTAGTATCACAGAATACAGCATCAGATTGAGGATGTAGGAAGAGCTGTAACGGTCTTGCATACTGGAAACAGATTTAACTGTATACTAGCAGAAAAACCTCATAATCACATCTGTTAATTTCAGTGCTCTTGTGTGTCTTGTGACTTGTGTGTTTTTGACATATTGTTGGCGCTCACCATGTCAGCTTACTGCCAACTGCACATCTGTTTGTGGGTGATGCAGCGATACCTCCAGCCTAATGAACTTTGCGTCTGTTTTCCAGCCTCCTTCGTGTTTTTTGACCTCAACACAAATCAGACACGATCATACAGACGGCAGAAAGTACAGAATTACTATTCCTCTCCCTCTGTTCAACACACACACACACACACACACACACATGCAGTGTTTCTTTCTCTGTTTCCTTGCCTGGCATCCCCTCGCCTGCTAGTTTGTTAGCTCTAATTAAGTGAAACCATCAGGGGAATTGGGTAGGTTGCTCTTGGTTTACCGGAAGCAATAAATCCAGCAAACAAGACCCCATATAATGTAATTCAATTTGGCTGTGTTGGCTCAGTGGTTGTTGTCACAGTCACATGGCCTGGATGTAAAGACAAATGAAGGAGGAGCAAGCAGCCCCGCCTCTTTAACTTGTAGCCTGCAGCATCAGCAGCAGAAGGAATTCCCCCGTCACCTTATACACACGCCTCAAGTGATTTTGTCTCAGCGTGAATGCTAGCTGTTTTACAGTTTTACAGGTTAAAGTGCTCAGCCCTGGTAAACATATCCCTCCTTTTTTTCTGAGTGTGCTGTAGCATTTGAGAATGATTGGGTGAATAATGCAGCAGCTGAACATTTCAGGAGGGTGAACAAGTGTAGGATGGAGTGAGGGGATATGATCTGTTTCAAGGCCGCCAGGTGCTCTGTATCTTAACCTGTTGTAAGACAAGATTGTGATATTCAGATGTTACATTGTAGCACAGAACATTTAAAACCCCAAAAAAGCAAAAAAAGCATAGCCATTAAGCATGATGCTGTTCTATGCTGTTAGGATTTCAAGACTGAGGTCAGATACAACATGGCTAATCCAAAGCGCTTGTATTGGTATTACCACAAAGCACAAACAGCTGTGCAAAACTGTCATCCGTGATGAAAAGGATCTTAAAATAATGTTTAGTGATGCAATGCTGCTAAAAGCATTTGGGCTTTTAACAACCTGATGGTGTTTTCACCTGAGGCAGCAATGGGAGAGAACAGCACATCATCTCAAATCTCATATTATCTCTGTTTTGGAGAATACTATCATCTGATTTGTCAGAGAAAGATTAGCAGTCATTCTATAGTTGCGTGCTACTGGAGGGAGGGTGGGGGGGGGAGGGAGCAATACTTTCTCTTGACTCTGAGCTCAGTTTATCTGTGCGTCGGATGAAGGCACACTGTCAGCGGTGGTGAGAGGGATTTGTTGTGTTATGTCCGTTGATGATATTTGACATCTAAATATGTTATATGATGCGGGTGATTTATTTTTACGATTTACGATGTAGGTATTTTTCTGATTTATCCAATGTGATTAAGGAAAGTTAAAGTTAAAATGGGAGGGTTTGTGTTTTGCAGTGAGGAGAGAGATTTATTGTACTTGTGAGCTTTTATAGGGTGATGTAGGATTATGTAATGCTAACCCACTAGTAGAGAAATGATCTATGTAAATGGTTACACATTAACTTTATCTGATGAATTATTAATTTATTTGTGGACCATTTTAATATTCTATTAGTTTATAATTTATGTTATTTTATTAATAGTTTTAAAACTTTTGAACTGTGATCACATGTCTAGTCAAAAGGTGACTCACATACTTCTTGTTTTCATACTGGGAACTCTTCACGGAGTATCTTTATTCTTATTCCCTATTTTTGTCACTGCCTCTATTGTAGATAAGCTGTGAAGCCTGTCAGCAGCCAGCCGGTGGGCAGAGACCGTCTGGGGCTCAGGCAGGGTTTTAGAGCGTGGCTAGCACAGACGGCGCAGAGCACAAAGACACAAATTTCAGTCTGGCTTGGTGAACCTGCACACTTGTTTTTTTGTTTTTTCTGGTGTGGCAGTCCTCTGAGCGTGGGAGGAAATATGTTTGAGTAATAACCAACAGTAGGTGTCCCTCTGCTGATTGAGTGTTTATGTGCAGTAGCTCATCTTTCACAAAAGCACCCTCTGGGCGGAGTTAGCGATGGGAACTACCACATTGCTGGAATGTTTTGCTTGCTCTCTGCGAATACACTGGCTGCCACGCCGTCTTCGCCTTAGGAGACCTTTCCAGCCAATCCGCTGTCACCCTGAGACAGCACCACCTCACTGGCAATGTACGTATGGAGGTGGGCAGGGTAGTGGTACACTGCTGGGAACTTTGAGAGTGAATTTATGTAGAGGTTTGTACAGTAAGGCACTGTGGTAGAAATACATCTCAAGTTGGTGTATTCATTTTCATTTTTGTATAATGATTTGTTCCTTTTTAATATTTTACTAAAGCCTAAGTAATTGTTTTTTTGTCATTATATTTGTCCTCCCATTTACTCTCTTGTACATTACCGTGTGGTCTGGCTGAAATCCAAGTTCTGCTTTTCAGTTCATGTTTCCATTAATACTAAAATCTTCCAGAGGTATCTGAGATTGAAGTTCCCCTGTTGTTTCTGTCACTGTTGCTCAGATAACTCTGATCTTTTTCCAGTTAGGCCATTTTCACTAACACTGATTTGACCCCACTGACTCTGCAGTTCTGCTCTTTCTCTCTCCAGTTCCTCGCATCAACGGTCACTCAAAATCAGAGCGCACTGCAAGGGACTCAGCCATGGGTTACGACAGCGCCTCAGTAATGAGCAGCGAGCTGGAGTCCAGCTCATTTGTTGACAGTGAGGAAGATGAGGATGCCAGCAGGTACATTTACATTACATTTACATTTATTCATTTGGATAATGTACTAGCTCACTTCAAAATTTATTCTTCAGTGGCTTTTGTTTCTGAAAATTTGTTTCTGAAAATTTTTCAAAGAAATTAGTTCATAAAAACCTTTAAAAAAGAGTAGTAAACGCCATTTCTGTGAAGTTAATAATGTTTGTTTTTCCTTGAGGCTGTCTGAGGTGTGTGAGAGGTTTTCACATTGGTTGTGGTTAGGTCTGCAAATAATAATTATTTTCATTATCAATTAATCATAATGAATTGATTCATCACAAAATGTGATGAACAGAAATTTGTGAAAAAGTCGCAATTTCCTAGAGACCAAGGTGATGTATTCATATCGCTTGTTTTGCCGGTGCAACAGTCCAAAACCCAAAGATGTTCAATTTAAGATATGAAACACTGCTGGAAAAAGCTGGAATTAGCAGATGGTTTCTGGTTGATAAATGACTTAAATGACTTTAAAGTCCTCATAGTAGATGTATTAAACACTACTTAACATCCCTCTTATCCTATTATCCTCTCTTTGTCTCCTCTTTCTTCTTTTCCATATTATTATTTTCCCTCTCTCCTTCTGTGTTTCAGGCTCAGTAGCTCCACAGAACAGAGTTCTTCTTCGCAGCTAATGCGCAGACACAAGCGCCGCAGACGGAGGCACAAAGTGGCCAAAATAGACCGGGTGAGCACCTCTTAAACACATCCCTACATCTGCTGAAACTTACATTGAATATAAGAAACAGATGGGAGGACAGATTGATGCAGACTTTATGAAGAGGTCAAAACTCCAGCAACACTTGTAGTATAAAGAACTATTTCTATCTAAATAGTTGTTCTGTAGTATAGTGTTTCAGACTTTTCCCTACTCCATAAACATTGGAAATATATGAAGATATCCAGGAAATCTCTGCTCTGATATACATACTTCATGCCACTTTTTCTGATGTGTTTTACTTATTTATCTTCTTCCTGCCTTTCCAGTCTTCATCCTTCAGCAGTATCACAGACTCCACTATGAGCCTGAACATCATCACTGTCACGCTCAACATGGGTAAACTTCTATAACTAGTGACTTATTTTTATTTATTGTTAGTGACTTAATATTATATTATTTTTATTTTCAGATGTAATACTGTGCTCATATTCATTCCCTGCTTTCTCCCTGACAGAGAAGTACAACTTTTTGGGTATCAGTATTGTTGGTCAGAGTAATGACCGGGGAGATGGAGGTATCTACATCGGCTCTATCATGAAAGGAGGAGCTGTGGCTGCTGACGGAAGAATAGAACCTGGAGATATGCTCCTCCAGGTGAACAAGCAGATACTGCCTTTTTGATCTTAAGAACCTCAATGTTGCATTTACTTCTGTTACTAGGCACTTTTATAAAAGTTTTAATTCTGCCTCACCTTTTCCTTCCTGTTATTGCCTTCCTTGATCTCTGTGCAGCAGCGCTGTACGCCTAATATAAAACAAACAATGGGTGATTATAATTTGTTGTTGCCCCAACATTGATAATATAGGTCTAATTTTGACTGTGTTTGTAGAAAGCTGCTTAGGATTTGCAGGCAACTGAAGGCCTGAGAGCGCTGCCGAGGTTAATGTGCATTGTACATAAACACATTTTAGCCCGCTGCAGAGGTTCAAAATAACATATTTGTCATGAAAACACAAGGTATAATTGTATGTTGTAATTTGATATAATGAGTTAATTTTATATTTTGTTGTTTGTCTGTCAACCAGGTTAATGATGTGAACTTTGAGAACATGAGCAATGACGATGCTGTGAGGATCCTCAGAGAGATTGTTTCCAAAACTGGGTAAGAACATGTAGCTTGCTCAGACCAACTACTGAGCATTGTGATTATTTAACTCTCTGCTGCAGAAGATTATCACATTGAAAGCCTAACCTTCTGTATGTAAGTTGTAATCTTCCGCTTAAGACTAATCATAGATCAGGGTGCTGTTTGGGTATTCAAAGGATTTAAAGAATTAAAGGAAAGCCTATTGAGAAAAATCATAACTGTAAAAAAAAACAAGTATATCTCCACATGTTTTATCCATTGTTGCCAAAAACAGCATGTTTGTTGCTAGATTTGGTGACTTTTCTCCTTTCAGACTCCTTTTCAGACTTGTGGCTTTCTGAGCTGGAATCAGCATCTTTCCTACATTGCTTTCCTGCTTGTTATACGAGTTTAGAGCGAGCTTTTACAGTACATGCACACAACAACATTGTACAGTATAAATATACAGATTATCTCAGGGACTCATTTAGTGACTTGTGGTGACTTGTATAAGTAGTTTCCACTGAAATGCACTGACATGATCTCTGAGCTGATAACTGAAACAGTGGAACATGTCAGTCAGCATTTTGTGACAGCTGTGTATACAAAGTAACGTGGTCAGTAATGTGTAGTAAACAATAGTGTGTTCACTACTGTCTGTTATATTATTTCAGTCAACCAGACTTTGCTCTCCCATCTTTAAAAGATCTCTATTTAAACTGAGTTTCTATTTGCGTTTTCTCCAGTCCTATTAGTCTTACTGTTGCCAAATGTTGGGACCCGTCTCCACGAAGCTATTTCACCATCCCTCGTGGTAAGACAGCCATTAGTGCTATATTGCAATCACATGGGTACATATCCAATTTTCCTCAGCAAATACATATTTTACCAAATCAGACTTATTTTTATTACATTTGGAGCAATGAATTGACTCAATGTAATGAATTTCCATGTCAGAGTTGCCTTATTTGTGTCTTTTGTTCAGCTGAGCCAGTGAGACCCATTGACCCTGCAGCTTGGATTTCACACACCACAGCCCTCACAGGACCTTACCCACACTATGGTAAAAACAACCAACCACCTCCTCCATCACACACTATGAAACATCCATTCTGTGGTAATTATGATAACCTTACAATATTTGAACAATTGAAAAGTTTTTTTTCTTTTGCTTGTCAATATTTTCTCACAAACTCCTCTCCCATCCCAGAGTTTGATGACTTGCCTCTATCTGCAAGTAAAACAGACATGGCAACCCTCGTCAAGGTGATGCAGTTGCCTGACTCTGGCCTAGAGATTCGAGACAGGATGTGGTTGAAGATCACCATCGCTAATGCCGTCATTGGTGAGAAAGGCTGAGCTGTGTGGGTTTGCACAAAACTAAAAGCAAAACTCTGTTTTTACTTGACTGTATGTAATGCATGTATATTGGAGAAATACCCAGATCTGTGTTGTATGTATATACTGCTCAGAACCTTGGAGCTGTCTATGATGAATAATGCCCCCAGTAACTCTTTAAAATAAACACACAAAACCAATATGTTTATTTGCCTAGACTTAAAAATGTCAAATTTGATTGTGAAATTCAAAGTTCTTGCAACATTGTACTGCTGGCCTGCATGTAGCCGCTGTGGCCATTGTGGTTGCTGTGCATATCGACGGCATTTTTAGCATCTGTTCAACATATTAGAGCGGGAGCCTACATGTCTGTGTGTGTGTGTGTGTGTGTTGCTGTGTCAGGTGCTGACGTGGTGGACTGGCTTTACTCCAGGGTAGAGGGATTCAAGGACCGGCGGGATGCGAGGAAGTATGCAAGCAGTCTGCTGAAACATGGTTACCTAAGACACACCGTCAACAAGATCACCTTCTCCGAGCAGTGCTACTATACCTTCGGGGACCTCTGCCAAAGTCAGTTTGTCAATAATGCAGCTCCATGTGTAAGACTTCTGTTATGAATGGAAGGATTGTACTAAATATTTCCCTCTCCGGTTCTGTTTTTTCTCCAATAAGACATGGCATCACTCAATTTAAATGAGGGATCCAGTGGTGGAGGTTCTGAGCAGGACACCCTGGCACCACTCCCACCCACCAGCAACCCCTGGCCCCTGGGTGGGCAGCCATTCCCTTACCCTCCCTTTCCCTCCGCACCTCCCAGCTTCCCACCAGGATACTCAGACCCATGCCACAGTTTCCACAGTGGGAGTGCAGGCAGCCAGCACAGCGAGGGTGAGCAATGAGAAGGAGGGGCAAGATGGGCCTTTGAGAGCTCCATAAGCCTTTCTTTAATTAATGTGATCATTTGACTCAACATGCAACATGACATTATCCTTAATCTAAGCATCACTGACATATGACGTCAGTATTAACAAGTGTGTTACTCATGCTAATGTTAGCTTTTCCGGCTCACTGGGCAGGAAGTTGACATTTTTTATTAGTTCAATATGTGTATTCTAAAACACATCCTGTATTGTCAAGGTCAATCATGAGCATCTTGAGTCATGCAGCGGACAGCTCTGCAGTACTGGGTGTGTACACCAAACAATATCTGTTCAACCATATGATTCCAAATCACCAGCTTGAAATGATGAACGCCGAGTCCATCCCTCTCCATCAGTTCTCGGATGATCTTCTGTTTTTCATTTTGAATCAGAGCGTGATAGTGCTTTGTGTTGCTTCTGCATGGTTTTTGATATCTGCATTGGGGGAGAGTGGAGAACCAGGGGGTACATAAGTGGGTGGCTATGATGTATGATTATAGTACACATTTTAAACCAGGCAGTTCAGAATATAATGGTAAGTTACACGTTACCATCTATCAGTTTAATTTTCATTGTTTTGAGTGATTCATTCAGACATCATCATATCTTGCTTTCAGCCGGTTGTCACTCTTTCATTTGGTTTACCTGCAACCTTTGAAACGTGGAAGGACAGAGATAACAGATAAGAATTGTCATGTTGATGTATTTTATATGAATCTATAAATTTGTAGTGTGTTGTTGGCACTTGCAAACAAGTGTCCGTAGGTAATTATATGTCTGCCTGCTTGTCTGAATGAGTGCATGTGTGCATTTTTGCATCTTTGAGAGGCGGTTTCTCTATAACTTGAAGATTTTTTTTGTTGGATGACAAGAAAAAAACACCACAGCCACGGGTGTAATAGTAGTTATGTAGACAATGGGCCAGATGTACAGTAGTAGGGTACATTAGGTAGTGCGAGAAGGGCTGGGAGGTGTGTGTAATTCTGTTGTTCCCTCTGTTTCTGCTGGGCAACGGTAGACTGAAGGAGGAGGTAGTCCCAGGACACTGGGGGAACCGGTAAGCCTGCTAACCCCCCCTCTCCTCCTCTTCTGCTCTCTTTCTCTTTGCTCTCTCTTTCTCACCATCATCCTCTTATTCTATCCCTCCTCTCTTTCTCGACATTCTCCACCTATCATACTGTGGCTTTAAGGTTTTGGGGTTTTTTTTCCTCCACCCGTCCCATGCGTCCTTCTCCGTTCGTGTGTATCCTGTGTGTGACTCTTCTGACAGTCTATTCTCCCTCTTTGCACCTCTGGGCATGCATTTGTACTGTTCTGGGAGGTGCATGATGCAGGATGATCATTCCTAGGCTTGTGCTATCATTCTCACTGATAGGGGGCGATCATGCACCACTTTACCCAGTACTGTCGGGCTCATTGTGGAAGGGGAGGGATGGAATGTTTGATTTTGCAACAGTGTGGTACACCTCTATCAGTTTGATGCCACCAGTGTGCATTACCAGCATCTAGACCTGACACTAACCTACTTTTAAAACTAAATTGACAATGTGAGCATAACAACTTTCATGGACAAATATGTTGTGTTATTATGTATTATCTGCTAAGTGCTGTGTAGTAGTGTCTTTCTGATGCAGGTGTATCATATTTACATGTACAATCTGTGAATGTTTCAGTGTTCAGTGTATAAATATAGGATGAAGTCCTTGGTATTGGTTGCTGCAGGTGGAACTTGGGGGGGAAACCTTTGAGATAATCATGTTTGTCCTTGACTGTTGACTCGTGCTAGATTGCATTAGAAAATATCTTGTCACACCTTAAACAAACTACACTGATGTATTTAATGATACATTTGAATATGTATTGCATAAGGTGATCTTTCACTTAGTAACATGTCATGTGATGTACAGTGTCTGTTGAAGTTCATGAAGGTTTCAGAGAGCTTTAGGCTTTTTTTTGTTTTGTTTAATGTGTGACCCTCTGCCTCAATATTAATCATTATAAGCTGGTCTAAATCCGCTGCTGCTGATGAGCTGGAGCTGCTGAATGTGCATTTATTGTTAAGTGTACTTGTACTGTAGAAGGCCAAACTAAAATGTCTGTGTTTTCTTTCCTCGACAGGAAGCCGAAGCAGTGGATCCAACCCCAGCGCAGGCAATGGTAGACGCTCCTCCCCGCAGGAGAAGGGTCAACGGTCAACATGCAGTGAATCAGAGCCCCGCATCCGTGGAGGGAGGCGCGTTGATAGGTCTGCCAGCCAAATGAGTCATCACAGCCACGCTGTCTCCAGCCACAGTCATGCCCGATCAGGTCTCAGTCAGAGTCAGGCAAACAGAAGTCACTCTCTCTCACAGAATAGCCACCCATCCTTCATCTACAGCCACGCCCCCTTCACACAGCCAGGACCAGGCTCATGTGCCCACAGCGAGCGAAGCCATGCCTCCTCCTATGGCCCCCCAGGCTTGCCTCCCCCTTACTGTCTGGCCCGTCTGGCTCCCAAGACCTCTGTCAGCAGTACGCCCCCTGGAGCCCCTCCTGGGAGAGAGTTAGCAGCCGTTCCTCCTGAGCTCACCGCCAGTCGCCAGTCCTTCCAGCATGCTATGGGCAATCCCTGTGAGTTCTTTGTTGACATCATGTGACAGGACAGTGCCTTTAAAACTCATGGAGCACAAAACAATTCTCCCCGGACCCACTCTCTTCTCTTTCCTCTCAATCTTTTGCCTCTGACCATGTCTTAAGTTCAGAATGTAGACACTGGCCCTGCTATCTGTCTGTACCTCTGATGTCTAAGCAAAGAAATACAGCCAGGATGAGCACAACAGGAGGGAGTCCTCTAACACACGGGTCATCTGTGGCTGAAAACCCTCTTTTGTATTGACGTGACGTGTACAGTTTGTGAAACGTGAGTGGTATTCAGTGTGGTGATTCTTTAAAGCTGCCGCTCAGACATTTTTGGGAGTGTGTGTTCTTCTGCCTAGGATATTTTCTGTTCTGCAAGACCTTTAAGCTGGCTGGGCCTGGATCTCAATCCCCCAGACCCAGACCAACAAATATGGCTCATGTTTAGGAACATTTCTTTGGGCCTAGAACTTGGAATTGATCTTCTGATTCATATCTGTGCAAACAGATAAAATTGCACGTTACGCCTAACCTCTAGCCCCATTTCTTTCATACTGTGGCTTTGCCACCGGCTTATTCAAGCTCTTACCTGCCAACTACTAAAATGCTAACCTTGATCAGTTCATGACCAGTGGATTTCTTCAACTTCATAAGATAATAAGGGAGGCCCTGTAGCCAGCCATTAGTTTAACTAGGCTGCATATTGCATGACTGTCTCAACTGCTTTAAAGAAAAGAAATTTTATGAATACATTTTGTTTAAAGTATTACCATTAATGGAGGGAGGGGTTACCTCTTGCCAATGATCTAAAGGAAGAATCCGTACACTGGATGATTTTTGTGATGTTATTTATGTGATCATGTTGCATTGAAGGTGTCATACTTTGTCTACAATGGCTAACTGACAGACAATCAGACATCACTCTTTGTGAATCAGTGGCCAGTTCCCACTGTCTTAGCTGTGCTTTGTCGAATGTATCTTTATTCCTGTCAGTGCTTAAACCCTGACATTCATAACACTTTGGTTTAAAACCATTTAAGTGAGCAAATCACCTTACAAACAGGATTGCAAACAGTGGACTACCACCACAGCTGTAAAAGCAAACTTAAAGGGTTGACACGAGATAAATCAGTTTGCTGAAAGCATCACGGTTGTCTCCTTTGTAGCGAGTGTGAGCTTCTATAAAAGTCAGCGCGATAAAAGCCAAAGCCTCACATTGTGTGGTGAATATTTTGTAATAATGTAGGCGCTGTCTATGACGTAGATCTCTTTTAGAGGACATCGTCTGACACTTCTCATTTTACGACTTCAAAGTGACTTCAAGGGGATTCCTGACCTTCAGATTGTGATCTCCTTGCAAAACAATGGCAAACCCCGCTGGATCTACCTAAAATATAGTTACAGGAGGGAAATAACACACAGACACTAGTTTTATGAGCACTTTTCCTTTTTTGTCTCTCCCTCCCTTTAGTATGAAACACTGTTTGCAATCAAAGGCTTTTCTTTAATTTTGTTTCTTTACAAAAGAAGAATAAATTGTACATAGAAATTTATTATATATATGAATAAAAATATATATGTTAAAAATGTTTTCTGCTTTTCCATGATAATCACCTGTAACATTTTACCTTAAGAGTCTCACCCTGATATATTTTTCTCTTTTTTAGCCGGGACCACTAGATGGAGACATTCAGTGTGTAATTTACACCTTCGTACCCCACTTATTAAATTGTAAGTTTGATATGTAAACTGCATTTTGAAAATGACTGCATGCAATAATTAACGATTTGAATTGAAATGACACAATCACGAGGTGGTCGTTTCTCAAGACGCCCATGAAGACCACTGGTCGGTGAGTATACCCAAGGCATAATTTATAGTTATGTCACCACAACAGCAGATGTGTCAGCCACACAGTGTGCTTTTACGCTCAGCTCACACCTCTGAGTGGAACAACTGCTGCCGTGTACTTTCCCAGTGGGCTGACTCTTAAAAGGCTTAAATGCATGCTAAACCCATACCCAGACCCCCTGTTTCTCTTGACCCATCAGCAACAGACACAATTGTTTGAAGCTGACACCACACATGTGGGAGCCAAATAGGTTGTTTTAAGAAGTTTATCAGGAAGGAAGTGATGTCAGATCCTTATAAATACGCCCTCGCCTGCAGAGGCAGATTAAAGTACCCTTTTAAAGAAGCAGCCCCCAGAAGAGCACAGCGATCAGTGATATTCACAACACACAGTAGAGCTGACACAGTTGCAGTTTGACTAACTGCGTCTTGTGTCAGCCTACATGCAAATACACACAGACACACTCATGCATTTACCAGCACATTACGAATATCATTACGACACTACTTACCGAGCAACTCAAAGTACTTCCCAAGCTAGTATGTTAATTTACCTATTGGGGTTTACTCGGCTTCATAGCTGAATTTAAGGGGAGGTTTAAGGGTAAGTGTGGGAGGTATTTCTTGGCCAAGGATGTGGAGGCAGATGAGGTCTCAGGTAACGCGCGTATTTTTTTGTTAAAGTAGGCGAACAATGAGGCAAAATGTCAAAGGCGAAAGCCTGCCAAATGCCACACAAGTAACCTTGTTATAATCATGCTAAGGATGACGCAGCAGGCAGTCTTGTGGTAATGACTGTACACTTCATTTTTGCGTATGCATGAATTAAAGCTGAGTCACACTATACTCGTGTGATGTCACTTAGTGATGTATAGGAGTCACAAACCATCTCACCATTAGTTAACAAAATGTCCCTTTTTCCAAAACTCAAAGGACTTACAGTAACAGAAGTTCCGTTTTAAAACCAAAAGATGTTGAGAATGGGCAACAAAGGACACTTAATAATAACCTTCTGAAAGCCACCGTTTCACTTTAACACAATAAAGTAGTAGTTATATGTAGCACTTTTTACTTTCAGTTAAGAGGGAATTTAAAGTGTTACTCAGACACATGCTAGTAACAGCAGGTGATTAGAGCAAAGGGGGGGATTTTTCAGTGCCCTTTAATCGTGACCTATGGGCTGTGCGCCTGGCATGACTCATTGTCAATAAGTCAGTTTAATATTTGAGATTTTCGCGGATCTTCAATAGCTCCGTTTCAAACCATCGCAGTTTTCAGATATGTTTTAGAGCTAATTTAGGCAAAAATTTAAT
Organism: Lepomis macrochirus; assembly: GCA_024633595.2. Taxonomy (NCBI): domain Eukaryota; kingdom Metazoa; phylum Chordata; class Actinopteri; order Centrarchiformes; family Centrarchidae; genus Lepomis; species Lepomis macrochirus. Next base: position 23,442,791 of record JALXJV020000014.1, on the reverse strand, counting down.
CATATCTTCCATCTGTTATTACAACTTTGTTAATATCGCCATCTGTGTAAGGCTGTAGGCTATATCCCGTGAGGCAGTGATAGAACCGATAGAACATAAGCAGGAAAGTCCCCACTCACACGTGATCAAATCGTAATGTAATGTTATTTAATATGGTTAGGCCATATTAAATAACATTACATTACTATGTATTTTACACATAATATGCTGGAAAGGCACTGCTATTTTACTTAACGTGGCGTCTCAGGTACAAAATCAACTCTTCTGAAAACGTCTCAGGCAGTTGCTTTGAACACTGTAGGAGCCAATCGGCATCTCTCCAATTCCACTCCCGAAATGGGGATTGTCTCTTCATAATGGGGAAACATGAACAACTTGTGTTCAAAGCTAACACAAAGTTAATTTGCTCTTCGTTGGTAACTGTAGGCTACTCAGATTGTTGCGTTCCCAAACGAGGTTTAGCACAAATTAACGATTTGTATTAGTAAAATGTGTATTATTTAGCCTAATTATTGATTTTTAAATGTTCTCGAAAGTGTATGGACAAACTACAGATATAATAGGCTACTTGTAATGACACTGACCCATTTATGTTTGCTCTGAAACACAAAAGAGCTGTGGCTGGAACTGTGGTTTTGCAGATACAATAGTGAGTTTAGTAGAATTTAACCCTGCATCACGCTGTAGCCTACTGCTTACTGAAAGCAGTACTGGGGTAGAGAACAGAATACTGCGGCCTGATCTGTTGATAAAGCGTTTCCTTTTCTTATTTTTACCATCTACATGATATTTTACTTCTCTTGAAACTGATATTTCAAGTCTTGCTGTATTGATTTTCACCAAAAGAAATACGCTGAAATTAAATAAAACAATATTATAGTTATATGTTTTAGGTGTTCACAGACTACGAGGATAATCTGTATTTTTCATTCATTCAGTCCTTTACGCAATCTTTCATCTGATTGGCTTCAAGACTAGGACACGCCCTCCTTGAGCTTGAATAACACACTCAGCTGACTGTGGGCTGAGTTGTGTGTGACAACACTCAGGGCACAGCATAGATTTCTTCATATGCCATAATTCATTTTTCAAGCCCATGACATTACTTTGGAGTGACTTTAGGTAGAGAAGAATGCAAAGTATGTTAATGTATTTTGCTAAAGCTATAGATTTAGACATTCTATATAGTTAAGTGCCTTTTTAGAATATATTAGGTAGGTGGGATATTTCTTGGATTGGATTACCTCACGTCTTCGCTGAAATAGCTGTGTTATCCCTTACCACAAGGCTGGAGAGCTGTCACAGAATGGCTGTGATCCTGTGGGTGATGAGTCTCTCACTGCTGATGCAGGGATGTTTGTGCAGTCTTGAGCAGAAGGGCTGCATGAAATGGACACAAAAAGGAGAGAATGTTTGCTGTGATCGCTGTCATCCCGGTAAGTAATAAAGGCGACACTGAACATCACAACTCAATGATTTCAAATTGATGAAATATGCTGTTAGTTCAGAAGAGTATTTTTGACTCTACAGTTCAATATAATGTATGTGTCATCCCAATCCTGAGGTTGCTACTATTAAACTGGGCAAACAGTTTTAAAATGAAAACACTGTATACCTATATATTCATGAAGGGAATGAGAAATACCCAGTTTACTCACTTTCACCATAAACTCAGTTGTTATCCAAATATGTTAAGAACTTAACATAATACAATCTTTTCTCAGACCTCAAGAGTTAAGGTTATCCTGGGAATTCTCTAATAAAAGCAAAAAGGATAATGAGTTGGGTTGGAGTTGTGTGTGCTGTTATCTGCTGATGTAAAAGGAAAAAAATATCATATTCCAACCTTTGAGCAGTTCCTCCATAGTGGTTGCATGTAACCAAATTTAGTTTCAGTGGTTTTTCAGCTAATACCACAACAAAGAGAAAAGGCCTGGATGATACAAATGATAAATGAAAAAATTGGAGCTGTGATACATACTTGTATGTGTCATTACAATTTCAAAACAGTATAGTTTTGCTGTGCTGCATTTCAACTTTTAAACCTTGAAGGGGGAATGTGATATTACCATGTATCTGAAATCCTGTTACATTATTGAAAGAGATAATCTTACTGAAACTGACTAATGGTACAGAGTTTACAATAGCTATTGGTATCTGTGTGTTTCTGTTTGTAGGAAACCGCCTGGTCCGAGATTGTGGTCCAGACCCAAGAGATCTTTGTACTCCGTGTGAGCCCAATACATATACAAAGGAGCCTAAAGACTACAGGTGTGCCAGGTGTAAACAGTGTGTAGGTATGTTTAAAGGTCCTACTGGTCACAATACTACATAAGAACTTTTTTCCCTGTGTTGTTCTACAAGCTGACAGTAAAGTTACAAAATCTTCAACTCTCTTGTATGTGTAGGTGCTCTCGTCCTTGTGGAAAAGTGTACAGCCACAAAAGACACAACATGTGGCTGTAAAGAAGGACTCAGGTGTGGTGATGACAGATGTTCTTTCTGTGTTGAGGAGTGTGGCAAAGGTCACGAACCTTCAAAGACACGTAAGTTAAACAAAAAATAAGCACATGACTATACACTATACACACTATATTTACTGGTCAACGTTGAGTGGCAAGTCACATCAAAAATTGTCTGCACAGGTTCTTGCACACCATGTCCAGATGGAACCTTCAATGACCAAATTCACCAGAAGTGTAAACCCTGGAGCACCAAGTGAGACATACTCTGCTCAAAAAAACATCATTTGCCAATACAGCCATGTTTTGTCGTTGTACTGACTGACAGATTTGATGTAACTGTTTAATCCCCCCCCCCAACAGGTGTCCCAATCCAGATCAAATTATTGTGGACAAAGGAGATGCATTTACAGACATTAAATGTGCTAATCTTTCAGTGGAAAGTCTAAAGCATCCAGGTAGGACGCAATTCTAGTCCTCTAATGGACATGTGTTTAAATTTTTATTTTTGTTTAAAGCCAGGCAATCATTCTTTGTTGTTTTTATATCAGATCACACAGAGCGGGCATGGCCATTTGTCTTATCTGTGGTCACCAGCGTAGTCCTGATGGGCTTTAGCATCATCATCATCATCATTGTGGTTGTGAAAATCTTCCGGAAAAGAAAAGAAAAGAAGCCAAAAAAGCCACAAATCTCCAAAACTCCCATAATCAGAACCCCTACAGGTAATTACTATTGTACTTTATAAGATTGTGTAGATTAGCCTGACCATGTTACATGAGTGGTTATACAGGCTATTTTTCCAGCCAATCGCAAATACAGTGAAACAGGATTTGTCCTCTTTTTCTTTTTTAGATGACCCTGCGACATTAATAGCAATTGAGTGCAGTTTCCACGAGGCGCAGCAAGAGCAGGGCAGCAGCTCAGAGTCGCTTGCCTCCAAGGACTCCTCAGAACAGCTCATTGCATGAATGGAAGCGGACTAGACTAGACTGTCACAATGAAATATCTACAAAGGTTTTGTTAAATTCAGGGAAAGGAAACAGGATATCCTGAATAAGACTGGGTCCTTCTTTGTGATTCTGAGCCACACGTTTGGAGAATGCCTTTTGTCTTTGGATTGTCTGTATGAAGGAAACGTAACACTGTGTTCACCCAGGTATCTTTTAAACACCCATTTTTTGTGCTTATCAGAGTAACCAAAGCTACTGTGAAATTCCTGAAGGGCCAACCTAGAGGTAACATTTTCTCTACAATTACACCAGGATACAATTATAGGGATCCTCTGATGAATCAGCAAATATTCACAGGGGAGGAAGGGGAATTCTGAGAGAAAAACAAATTGGAGTTACAAAGTCTATTCATCATGTAAATCATGATAGTGAGGCTGTGGTTGTATTCCCCCTTATAGTTAAACTTGAAAGACAGTAGTCCTAAAATAGCTGTGGGAGGTTTTGAATTATAGAAGGAGTGAATGATAGAACATACATTAAAAATCATAGCCTTTAGAAAGCACTTCTTTTTCTTTTATACTACTTTCAAACAAACTAGATGGACTTGAGTCAATGGACTGTGTCAGATAATACTGTTGCATTTGAACTACTCAAAAATTTGCATGTCTGTGTGGTTAAGCTGTTGAGTGTTGCTCTGTATGAATGTACAGTGAAGGTGGGTGTTTGGGTGTAAGAATCTGACAACAGACAGTTTAAGTTACGCCTAAGGCTGAGCTCACATATACCTCCCGAAATAGATTATTTGTTTTACTCAGGCTCCAGTGCCAAACCTAGTTACTCACAGTTTACTGCTAAATATGTACATTTATAACCCTGTTTATGTTCAAGCAGCCAAAGTAGACAGTGCTGTCTCGATCATTATTATTATATGGTGAAACGTGATTTATCATGTCACTTTTTTGTCTGTTTTATTATGTTGTTTATTTAAACTCGTCTATGTGGTATATTTTGTGTAATAAATTGTTAAGATAATAGTGCACAGAAGACAATAGCTTTGTGTACTATTCTAAACAAAGCTATCAAGTTGAAAACAGCTTGGTATATAGCCTCTTCCACCCTCTTTACCAGGAAATATATGGACTTTCCTTCTGTAGATTTTTTTGTGTCAAAAAGTCCAGTGAAGGGAATTCCCCTTTTTGTCAATAGGTAATCGTACAACACCCGTTAAATAAAGCACCAGGGACAGTACAGTAAAAATACTGCAGTACTGTACCTTGGCCTTTTGTACTGAGGCAAACATTTGATTAAAATTCAACAACACTTCCTGAGCAAGCCAGGTCATGTCTCTTGAGCAAGAACTCAGATAGGTATCCCTAGATGGAATTTCAGAAAACATGATTAGTCAGTCAGATGAGTCAGTAAGACGTGAGATTCCTATTAAGTGCATAAATGTAGTATATCCTCCGGTCAAATGAGACACATACATAGCAAATACATGAGTTACTGAAGATATAAACATGAGGTGTGAGGGTTATGTGGAAACCACTCCAGTCAGTCCTGTAACCATTGCTTTTGCTTATCTTTAAACACCATGGAGTGGGCAGTGAAATCAGACCATGTGGAACTTTTTTCAAAAACATGTCTTTTCTCAACTGTAGCAGGCGTACCTTTTTCTCTGAAGTGGAACATTTGAGAAATGTGTTGTGTGGGCTTAGGGTGAAAATGTTAGCCCACACTACAGTAATGTATCAGTGCGTCACAACTCAAGTAGTGATGTATGCTAGACCACAAAGTTCAGAAATGCTGCCTTGAGAAGATCTACCACAGTACTGTAACATTTTCATTTCACTGTAGCACTTTACTTTACCTGCCAATTGTTGATTAACATTATGCACTTCTGGTTTGTTTACATAAATTTATATTTCTTCTTGAAATTTTGAGATATATATTTAATTTAACGACTTGTTTTTATAATATCTGTCTTCAGAACAATGAATACTGTACATTTTTTTAGATTGTAATTTCATAACCTTTTAAACAATAAAAACTGGAATTTATTTTTATTTGTTTCACTTTCATACAGAACAATTGCAATAATAGTGGTCCACCTAAGCAGTGGCACATTTCATTTGTAAAAAAATAAACCAAAAAAACAACAAAAAGTGTTTTAAACATGGGCGTAATATGAACATACAAAAACAAACAGAAACTGAGCCCAATAAATGGTTATGTGCAATCAAATTTCTTGTTAAAGGTTTCTGGCCGCAGAATTGTCTTCTGACTGACAAAAACTTACCTGTCAATAGATAAAAAACATGAGTTGGATATTTACCAAATATTTGAAGATTAAAAAGGTCCACTTAAAACCTTTCTGGAGCTTTCAACTGAATCACAAAGTCTTCACTTGGTGAATGGAGCTGGTTCAGTTGCCATAATTTGGCACCTTGGTGTGGAAATTCAGTCACATGATAATGAGTGTTTGTGTATGAGACAATTCATAAACTGTCTCATTTTAAGAATTGTCTGTGGCGTAGTTAAGTGGACATTTGAGCTTACAGTACTTTGTTACATATAGTGTCTCTAATATATTTACATCTGGATATTATGAAACAACTTAACATACTTTCATGGTAGTTATAGTATGTTTTTTCAACAAATAGAATTTCCATTTAATAAGGGTTAAAGAAATTCATTTGATTGTCATTGTGCTATCGTAAACATGACTGGAGTCCTGCTGCTTTAAAACAAAATTGGCAGACATTCTAAAGTAACTTGTCCGATAACCACGTCACTCAGGTTCAAGGGTTTTCATAGTAACTACTTGTTTTGTCATGACATTTTGGGTGTTCACGGTATACTGTTTAACTAAAAAAAAAGTTACATTTATAATTTAAAAAAAATGTATACAGTTTAAATTAAACACTGATTAACACTGAAGAATTCAAACAATAATTCAATAAACCTTTTAAAATTATAAAAGGCAAGAGTCCAAGGTGTTGTCATTATTCACTTAATCAAGAAATATTTTAAAATGCCAATTCTCTCAATTCTTTCTCTTTGATCCAAAGTGCTTGTAGGAGTGGCTGGTAGAGAGAACTTCATTGTTGTAATATTCAACCTTAAAGTACTGAGTAATGAAAACTCTGTAGCTGAACTGAAAGTGTTTTAAAATATATATGCACTTCAAGAGCATAATGTGTTAAAAATTATTGCTGCTTGCAATTTTCCTTCTTCTCTTTGGATTTTATGCGTCCTGATTTTTCCGTTGGCCGTTTTGTGGGTGGGATGAAAGTAGGCTCCTCAAGGAAGTCACGTAGGCCAGAATGCGGCATGAGAAATGACTGACTGGTTGATTCTATTTTGGAGAAAAAAGAATTTAAGTGTGCAGCCATTGTTTTTTAAGTTTCATTATGAGTGCCTTTTTTCCTGTTTACAGCACCTGTTTGTCCCACTCGGAGGTTTCCTGTGTCTTGCCTCCTGGCTTGGAAGGTCGGGTCCAGCTCTTCCGCAATGTTTCTGATCTGCTGGACTTGTCTGTAAATGCAGCAGTAGAAAGTCGGCATGTAAAGTAGATAAAAGACATGCCAGCTGGTGAATACTGATGAGCAGTTCTCATGGTAACAATACAGACATTTATCAGTTTCATTTATATTCATGCAGAGAGAATTACGGTAAAGTGGAGTCAGGGCTGGGTGACTGATTCTCTGGGGAGCAGTCCTCAGTGGGGGAAGGAAGGCCCTCTGAGTCAAGTCTCTCTCGTTGGACCTAGGCAGCAGACAAAGGACAAACTCATTTCATCATCTATCATATTTAAAAATTACTATTGGTGTTTTCATCAGCTAAGACAGATTATAGCAAGACAAGTGGAGTGTCGCAGTGAATATTTTAAATGACATGCATGACAATGATGTGTACTGTACTTGGGAGGTCAAAACAGTTTTTACCTGTCTGTCTCTTGCAGCTCGTCTGTCATGATGACTGATCATCGCTCGGTGCTCGCGACACGATGCTGGCCCTTCTAACTCGCGAGAACGACGCTTTGACTTAATTTCCTGCTTCTGCATAAAACGTGCAATTTCCTAGTGCAAAACCACAGCAATTAGAAAATTCCACAGGCAAAAATTTAAGGTATATGGTACTGACGACATGTTAATTTATTATCGTACCTCATCCTGCGCCACCTGTGCTACTCTGAAGTCTGTCGCTGGATAATCCCTACATCGAGAGTGCTGGGAGCTCTGCAAAAATAAAAAAGTAAAATTAAAACAAACAGAAAAAAACTCAAACAAGATACTGATCTACTGTCTTTCTCATTGACCGTACTGATTGCTAAATCACAGTGTCTTGTAAACTCCTGGCCCCTTACCCTCCTCAATAGTTTTTCCTCTTCCTCCTGCAGCTTGTGAGCCAATTCTTCATCCTGTAGGACCTGCCGCAGCTCCACCATGTCCAGGCTTGCCTCTCCTGGCTCTGGTTCCAATGACACTCCTGAGGGTTTGAGTTTGAATTGTCAATCCAAAAGAACTGAAATGAACTTTTATGGTAACAAGATTACGTGTGTTAAAAACAAAATCTGTGATGAATCATTATACAAGACAAAAAGGCCCACATTTCAATCACACAGAGAGAAGAGGGTGCAGCATGTAAGGCATGTTGTTCAGTTTTGAAAGGGATTCCATAGAACTTATTTCCTCACTACATCAAAACTGAAAGAATGAAGATGAAAGCACACACTGAAGATTTAAGGACAACTGGAATTACAGATATTAATAGGAAAATGTGCCACTTCAGTAAGAGAGCCCAAGTCACCACTAAAAGCCCAATTTGTCCAGATTAGACGATGATTGAGGGAAGATGAGAGTAGCAGATGTACAGAGACATGGAGGGAGCACAGCTTTGGAAGTGTCCGCTCTGCAGGTTGGAGTTGGCTGCAGTTCTGGGTGTTACCTGCTGCCATGTGTCTTGACCTATCTCTGGAAGAAGTCCCTCTGCTGCTGAGGCTTTGGCTACGTCGTGGGGCTCTTCGGTGGAGCCGCTCTACTCTCCTCTTCATCTCCGGCTCCTCCTCTGAGCTTAACCTTTCTTCCATGGTCTTGTGCCAATGCCTTTGTTTGCTTGTTGTCCTCTTGACCCTGCAATCATCTGCATTCCTCTCCCTCTCGTCATCATTAGAGCATCTGTGCGCACTCCACCTTCTACTGACTTGCCTTTCACAGTTATCAAGATATGAGCCTCTACTACTAATCTCATAAACCTCTCCATCATCCACATTGATACGGTGTCTGTCTCGGTCTTCTCTGTGATCTCTCCCACTGTTCTCTCTGTAAGACAATCTCCTCCCCTCCCTGATATCTCCATGGAAACTCTTCCTGGTGGAGGCAGCTCTCTGGAAAACTCTCTGATGTGGTTGGGAGTCGCCGTAGGAGACCTCGCTCCCGTGAAGCACCTGGCTGTCTCTGCTTTGAAGCTGTATTTGCAGTGGCGCCCCGTTGCTGCCAAACCTCACAGGCACACCCCTCTCTATGAGAACCTGGCCTAGCATCTCCCAGACTCCGCTTCTATCAGCCTGCTGTCTGTTCGAGCTCCTGGTGTTCTCCTGAAAACGAACATGTTTGTCAGGGTTGTCCTTATAGCTCCAAGTTCTCACTAGGTCTCTGTTACTCTGCCTGCTGCTTTCATGAAGCCTGACAGATTCACCTCGACTATGTTGCCTTTTTCTTACCCCAACTAACCTAGAGTCTTCATCCTGATCACTGCTCCTGTACAAACCCTCACACCCCTCTCCATCGTTGCTTTCCTGATCCCAGATCCTAGGCCTCCTTTTCTCTAGGTCACCATTTTCATAATAGTCCTCATCCTGATTTCCTCTGTCCTCCTCACAGAGACTTCTGTAGTTTCTGACATCTTTGTCCGGGTTGTCCTTATAGCTCCAAGTTCTCAGTAGGTCTCTGTTGCTCTGCCTGTTCCTGTCATATAGCCTGACTGACTCACTGCGACTAGGTCGCCTTTCTCTTACCTCAACAAACCTAGAATATGTATCTTGATATCTGCTCCTGTGCAAACCCTTATACTCGCCTTGGTTGCTTGCCTGATCCCAATACCTAGGCCTCCTCTTATTTAGGTCACTTTCATTTTCATAATCCTGCTGTCCTCTCTCCTCCTCCCAGTTTCTGAGCTTATCTGTGTGGCTGCTGCCAGAAAGACTCCTGTAGTTTCTCTCTTGCGGCTGATGTAAAGATGCCCCCCGTCGAGGAGGTGCCGTGTTGAATCTTTCATTGAGTAATAAGGCAGAGAGCTGTTCAGAGAAAACTGTGTCTGAGTCCTCAGAATCCTCACTCAAAGACTCTCTCAATTCACTCTTGATTTCCCTAAAGAAATGTGTGTGTCCTTGATTTGACCATGAAGTTGTGTTTCTCTGAGCTGCGACCCCGCTGGGGGAGTCAGCATTAAGCTCAGTTAAGTGTGAATAGTTGTGAGAGGTAGAACATTGCCACCTGGTGGTGGTAGACGAGTACTGCTCCTCTCCTTGGTGAAGGCTGCTGAGTGTGTGGTGGTGTGGGGATGGCAGTGCAGGATCGCTGGCGCTGCCTTTAGTAATGTCAAACATGCAAACACAAAAGCAGGTAGGATGGGTGAGGCTGTGGCTTAGACAAGTGCAGTTAATGGTGAGGTAACACAATGCATTAAAAATAGCAGCATGTAATTTTAGTATTTGTTACATAACTTCTATAACTGTTTTAGACACAACTGAGGCATTCCAATATGTTTATAGACTGGAATACAGATATAGTCATGCGTAAAAGACAATATAAAAAGATATGTTATATGCATGCTTGTAAAACCATAATTAATGTGTTGTGTGTACAACAACACATTATGGAGGTAATATTATGCGACAGCTATGTTGAGTATTTTTGTTAATGCTGCTGTAATATATGTAAAGAATCACTTAAATATAACAATGATAAGCAGTAGAGTAATGTTTGGTTAGAGAAAAGCTTAGCAAGCCGTGGGTTTTTCCTACTCTAACCCTCTAAATAATGATCACACTATATGACATTATTTTATGATAAAGACGTTTGAATGACACAATTGACATAAAATAATCATAAAATAATGTAATAAAGTGTGATCATTATCTAGAAGGTTAAATGGTGTGTACCTTCACAATGGCCTTCCTGCCCTCTGCTCCTCCTGATTCTCTTCTTCTCTTCTTCCTGCATTCGTTTAGCTATTTCCTGTGGAGACACATGCATATTGATGCTTGCTTGTAAAACCATAATGAGTAACTCAGTAGGAATTTGTGCTAAATAAAGATTACAGAGAAATGTTCCCTTGTTCCCTTATTTCTAAACCAACCTTTGAACCTATGTAGTTCACAGCAAAGTTAATAATAAAATAATCGGAATAAATAAAAAACTAAGTCCACTCACTGTGAACAGTCAGGTTACGTTGCTGTGCAACGTTGGCATGACAGCAAGAATGTTGTAAGACATCTTACAACATGTCTACACTGCTGTTTTCAACCAGCAGATGGCAGCACAACTTAAACTGTGTATAATAAATGGTTGATAGCAACTTTACCCATATCACACAAAATCTTTGTGAGGTCTATTAATATCTCCCAAACAGAGAAAGAAAGAGAGAAAGAAAGAGAGAGAGAGATGTTATATTCTCTAACACAGACACACGCTTACTTACGCTTATAAATTTATTTTCTTTTGCCTGTCTTTGTAGTGTTATATGGAAGAATGTTTTAATGTTTTAATGAAGCTAATATGATGGTACAGAATCATATGTGCCTTAAGTCATCTGTGACTTTTATTCTATCTTTGTCTTCCTGGAAAGAGAATCACAACGTATTGTGCTAAATAAAGATGGTTTTGCTTTTATTTTATCTTTTTTCCGCAATGTTCAAAAAAACTCTACTGTAAATACTGCTTTGTCTGTTTACCCTGATACCACTTTTTGCCTTAAATCTACTCGGCTCCCTTTGATTTGATATTTATGTATTTCTAGTCAAGAAACACAAATGTAACATGGACCAAACTCTCAGATGTTTGAAGAGTAGAAACTAACCCATCAACATCCGGCTTGTCTACAGAGGAGGCTACAGCAAATGCAGAGCCTTGTTGGGTGCCACTGTGAGGTGGTCTGACATCTTAATAGTGGCTGTTTAGCACAAAGCCAGTTCAAGGTGGCCCAACTATTTCAGGCAGGGCTGTGGCTGACTAAGCGGAAACTAGGAGACCACATGAGACAAGCAAACTTTTCATCTCCTTCAGCCTGAATTCTTCAACAGAAGCAGGTCAACAGGACTGTTTTACTTGAAGTACCACTTTGTCACTGGGGAATACGTGCTCTTACCAGAGCTGGTACACTTGTCTGCTACTATGAAGGACAACCTAACCACTGTGTCTCTGTATTGCCAGAACTAAAAATGTTTCTTATAAATCTTCAAATTCTACCGGTCAGTTCTATTAAATATGAAAACATGTCTCTGTAGGCTGGATTTGCAACATTAATCATAAATAAAAGCTAATGCAGCTCCTGCTGCTTCGCAATCAGAGTGTGTGTGTCAGCTACTTTGCCAGCATCAGCAGACAATTAGCAGCTTGCCATGGCAGGTTAGGTGTGGAGTGCCACAGGGATCTGGCATTTAAAACAGCTCAGTCTGGGGCCTTCTGTTCCTTAATTAAAGGAACAATCTACAGGGAGGCAAATATTTAATCAACACCTCTGATAAGCCAGTCATTAAGGAAGGTAGAGAAATAGGGGGTGTTAATAGTTCATCATTTCATCCAAACACCAACACACAAAAATAAATGATTACATCAACACAGAAATGGATAGATTCTCTATGTGCTACATAACCTAGAATGATTTTTACCCTCTAGGCAAATGAGGCCTTAACATTCAACTGAAGTGTAAACACATTATGTTGGTTCCAACAGAGTTCAAACTTAACTCCTTTAAAAATGATGAATGGACCTACAACCTCTCTGACCTCACATCCTCCAAACAAGAAGCTTTTATAAGCCTCGTCTAGAAGGGAAATGGCAGGGTAAAGGAAAATATTATGCTGAAGAGGCCTTGTGACGCAGGCCATGCCACTGGCCCAGCTGGGGAGTTTTGCCCCCCCATTCTACACAGCTCTCTTAACTCTTAATTTCTGTTGGTGGGCAGTCAGATGACTTTTTTTTGGAAAGCAACCGATGTTAAGAAATACACATACATGCTGTAAAAATGCATAGACATAAAGAAATTATTTGGAAGTCTTTGAGTGGTTGGGCTTCAGAACATGAACATTGGAACAACAAGGGAGAGGTGATTGATGGGAACCATCTGGTTGCCTCATCATGCTTGGGTTGCAAGATTTTTTTTATATTCACAACATTTTGGTAAAATCTAGTCCTTCCCCACAAATTGTTGTTAGCATGTTAGCCCAATAACATTTGCTAATTAGCACTAAAAATAAAATACAGCTGTGGTGTATGAAAATAGATTTCTGACCTGATGATGGTGCTAGATGGAAAGTCATCACCAACATTATTTGAATGCTGCTAGTGTGGCTAAAATGTCACACTATGATAGATTATAGTAAAATGTAACTTAATTTATTTAGACATGAGAAATGTGAACACCACCACTGCGATTTGTGGATTTTGTCATGAGGTAAAATGTGGAGACAAAAACAATGTAGGCTATATAATTATTTCTCAGCTGTAACCATTATGTAAAGTATTATAATTTAAACAAACTTGCAATGTTAATAAAATGACACAGAATTCCAGAGACAACCCTGTTTGGAAACCCAGTAACAATGTTAAACCATTTGTGGACAATAGAAAGAAAGAAAGAAATACCTTGATTAAACACTGCACTTAGATAATGTGTGCACATCCATTGAGACTTAATGTGCACATATATGTGCATTCTTTACAGAGAGGTTGATGGTGTATGTCTGGAATCAACCATCAGAGAAACTGCATGAGCCATCATCCAGATGGGTAGCTGACAGCTTGTGTCTCTGTTCAACAGCTGACTTTGCTCATGCAGCCCTCTTACGGCACAGTGGATCCAGAGGCCCAGAGCAGCACTTTGCTGCAACTGCCATTCATTATGGACTCCGTCCTAAGAGAGAGCGAAGTGAACCATACGATACTCCCTGACCTGCTGGTAACAGCCAGATAATTAAATGATACAAGTATGTCCTGAGTGCCATTCAACAATGAGTTGCTGTGCTGAACTTTAGGGATAATGCTGGTGCTATTTTAGGTTTGTGCCAACTCCTAAGTTTGCCTCTCTAGATTATGCCTAGTTAAATCTGCACACAGTACTGTAGTCATAGATACTAACATCATCACACAAGCAGCTACTTTCTGCCTTGTGAACCACGAAAAAAAACATCCTACAGGCTTCAGCATTTACTGAGTAAGATAATCCACTGGTTTGATACATTTTTTATTTGAAAAGATACCACTAGAATTAATTCTAACATGAATTCAAGCTGACCACTTTGTCTGTAAAGAAGGAATCTACCAGCTTTGCATTATGCAAAGTTAAACTTGTCCATAAAGTACGGTGTCCCACTCTGCTCTGGTTGCTGGCAGTAACTTGACACTCACGGGGAAGGATTTGTTCCTCTTTCAGGAGTAAATCCCTTAAATTATTTTGCTTTACAAACTTTTCCCTAACATTTGTGTCTTCTTATTTGCTGGGACGGCATTGGCTTAAAACACCATTGGGGTTTCGATTTAAAAATGACAAAATGGGTGACTGGAAAGGGAACACTGATTTTCAACCTTGTTTCCATATATCAGTCATCCAAGAGGCCTATCTTTATCTTACACAATATTCTCTATATTGCAGAGCTTTAGCCTCCTGTAGCTAAGAGCGTCAAACTAAAGATTTGTTTTCCATCACATCATACAATGGACTCACTGCTTTAAAACATGCAAGTCAGGTGAACTGAAGACATGCTTTTCTGTCTTATGTGTTAACTCTGAGATGGTCAGGCAAGTTTACCTGTCCAGGAGCATTTAGCTCGATGCATGTTGACATAGATCCAAGCCCCTCAGTTAGCATGAATTTGGTTGAATATTGATTGAATAATGTTATGAATGTTAAATGTGGATAATGCAACTTGTAGATAGTAAGCAGAGCTATTTAGGTTGTATGTTAGCCATTTCACGTGCCTCTTTTTATCCATACAAAAATAGCTAAAGTTGGATTGTTGTGCACTGCAAACGAAGAAAATAGGTTTGTTCTATCCATTCACAGGTTAATTTATAAGTTGAGTAATGAAAAAATCTTGTTGACAAAGAAGTGAGTAAAAACAATTTTATATAAAATAAAAACATCTGCATGCATCATTCAGGCTTAATTTTTGTCTAGCATGTTTAAGTAAGCCTACTGTCAGCGTGCCAGGTCTATTCATTTATAAAGCTGAAGTAAAGAATAGGAGCCTGCTGACTGAGAAATAATTGTTCTATGCAAATTTCCAAAGTGAAAAGATTTATCACATTGAGGTGGGTAGTAAGTGGTTAATTGACGAGCAGATGCAGATTCATGTGACGTCAGAATCAGACCTTTACACTCTTTATAGGTGTTTTTGCTTGACTGAGCATTTAAAGTTGAAAACTTCAAAGTTGTGCATGTGTTCACTGTGGTACAGGCTATGAATACTAACTTCTGTCAATGCAACTGATGTAAAAGTATAGTTATACACCACATATCCACCAGCACAGCAAATCTTCTTTCTAAAATATTCCATGACCTTCAATGCATTAATTTGAGGCATGTAAATAAGGTATTTGACATAAAACGGTTTGTGTTCACCTCATCATCCTGCTCCCTCTTCTGGGCCTCCTCAGCACAACGTTGAAGCTCCTCCTGAATTATACGAGCATACTCAAAGTCTTGCTCCTCTCTAAGGAACAGTTAGGGACAAGAAAAGGACTTCTTACACTTGTGATTCACTGATACGACTACCAGCACATGAATAGACAGATGTAAAGAAGAACATAAATCTGTATAGTAAATCTATATACAGTAGGGTTAGTGTATAGGCAGTAATATCTAAGTAGTGCAGCAGTGTGAACTGTGTATTTTGGGGAGCAGGGGTCACCTACAGTTGTCTGGAAGCCTGTCTGAGGAGGGCGCTCTGCTGGGCCCTCTGCTCCTCTTCCTCATCCTGAAGCATTTTGGCTACACGGATGTCATTCTGCACTAGCTGGTTCTTCTCGATGTTGGTGGTATAGTATTGTTCAACTATGAGGGCAAGGCAGAGAAAAGGGAAGAGGGTGAGACAGTATTCAGTGTGTTGCAATGAAAGACCATGTGTGATCTAGATTATAGTAAATATAAAAAAAAAAATTACTATATTTCTTTTGGTCAGCAACTGTTCATTTTTGAGTATTCATGAGTGTTGTGTGTTTGAAACATGGTTTATGGCATGCCACACTTTTAAGGAATCCTGAAAACAGACACCAAAGTACATGTCACTGTGTTTATTGTGCAAAATTGCAAAGACATACCACGATGACTGTTACAGACAAAAGCTGACCAAAAAGCAGTTCAGCGGTTTTGCAGCATTTTTCTTAATATTTTTAAAATATTATTCTTTCATTGCAGCTCCAAGTATAAGTGTAATCCTCAGCTAAATTACTTATCAGGCTAACTAAAGATGAAAGCACAATAACAAACAGAGGTCTCAACAAAATGGAGAGCAGCCCACATAATATAAATTACTACAGATGTTTGTAGTGTGTAGCTGTGCTGCTATCACATGGTAGCTTTATAGTGTACTTACTCTCCTGCTCCTGCAGGTTGTGTGCCAATGCTCCATCCTCCAACACAGCAAAACACTGGCACACTGAAATAACAGAGCACAGCAATACTTCAGTATCCTCCAAAAAGCCTTCAAAAAGGAAAAGAGGGGGATGTAAGTGTTGAATAAAATGAGCAGTTCTCTAAGCTTGATTATTGCTAAAAAAAACCCTGAAAAATGGCAACTATCTTGAATGGTCCTGTATATGGCTCCATCTAAAACAAGAAGTGAGGCTTCGGGTGGCTTGAAAAGAGACAATATTGGGGAGCCTTTGGTTCAGCACTCTGCTCTGTCTAAAGGGAAACAATAGGATATGAGTGTTGTGTGTGGTGATGGCTGTTGATTCAACACAGACAAAGGCAAAGGAGTGTCCCTCAAACTAGAAAAACAACAATCATCCACCACTCTGGCATGAATTCCCTGTTAAATATATAAAGGGCTCTCATAAATTCCCCATCATAACAGAGCACCAGTGCAAGTGGCCACAATTTGTACTGTCCTCCCATAGTTACTGGATTTAATTGCAGCAGAGCAACAGGTCCACCTCATTCTAACAAAAGCAACTATGTGACTTACTCTAGTTTGTGTACGGCGTCAGTGTGTGAGCATGCACATTTTATTTACAATTTATATATATACACACACACATCAGTACTGAAACATATAATCTTTTGTCTACAATTGTTACTGAAAGGAGTTTATGACGTAGATACATGTTTTTTTCCTTTTACTAATCTGACTGAATCTGACTAATCTGAATCAATATGACTAACAAATGAAGATGCAAAGTTAAGAACTAACAACTGCAACCATTTATATTAGAAAGCCTGTGCAGAAGGTACAAATGTATGTAGAGTAAAATCTGTAAGGCTGTTGTAAATCCAAAGGCTTTGGTTAAGAGCTCTCTGTACACCAACTCTGTCTGGTTCTCCATATCATACCACTGCAGCGAACTGAGTCTCTCTTATCCCGTGATCCCATAGTCTTGCCACCTGCTGCTGGATATGGTCATAAAACATCTCAGTTTCATGTCATTAAAGCTCTCTAGCCTTGTCTGTTTTTATCTGAAAAGCTGACATAGACGAGGACTTTAATATAGACAGAAGAACTTCATGCGCAATTATGCAAGTGTTATTAAACGTGAAGCCAAACAAAGGGATAGTCAACAAGAGAGCAACAGTTTGACCTGAATATCTTTTTAAACTCTAGTCATAAAGTGGTGAATACTCAGCTTTGCATTACTCTTTGATCTGTACATTAGTCCTTATAGCTTCAGCATTTGTTATTCTCACCTATAAACTCTCACAAGTATTCAGTTGTCCTTAACAAGCCACGATAGCCTCAATGCGCTGCAGCCCAAGTGTGTTTAAAGTCTGTCAAACAAAACTCAAGTTACTCAAGAGAAAATAAACACAGACAGACAGCAGCACTGTGGCCCTGCTGTTACCTCCATCTTTGCAGACACACAGCTCACTGTGACCGGACAAAATGGCTTTGCTATCTCACTGATTTTCATCAGGGAGCCCAGAATGACTTTTCCTATAATGGTGCTTTCAAATGCCAGGAGGAGGACAGACGAGTGTGTTTAAGAAGAGATTAAGCTCAGTGCAGAGGGGAAAGCCTCCAGTCTGAGCCAGAGGCAAGGCCAATTAAAAAAACACCTGTCCTACTACTAATCTTTACATCCATACGCTTAATGCTTGTGATTCAATTTATGAGCCAAGGTGACAGATACATAAATGCCATATGTTGTTTACAATAACCGGTTTAAGCTCTTGACCCAGCTATAGAAAACCTGAATACATTTTATATTGCTGTGACACAATGAGCTATTTTAAATACCTAGAATATGAATGTAAGACATGAATATTTCTGTATTATCGGGAACACTGTGCCAGTAAAACATGATAATATAGTATAGTATGCTAACTTTATTTGTCAGCAGGTTGTTGAAGGTACATAAAAACTGTGAATCCCAAATAGTACTTTTGAGGTGCAAATATGATCCAGTATGTGGAATACTTTGCATGTTAACCTGGCTGTCACCAAGCATGGTAAGAGAGATGTCAAAACTACGACATTTATTCTTAGTTTCTTTGCTTATGGCTTCACTTGTGCTTTTTTGATCCCTTTGTCAGAAAAAGTACAAATCTAAAACAAAGAAATGTAAGAAGAGAAGGCAAACAAAGGCCCTGGGAGTTTACTTACTAGCTGAAGATTTGATGGATGAAATGAATGAATGGAAGGCCTCCAGATTCATTTTGACAGTATGACATACGAGCCTATAGTCTACAGTACAGCTGTGACCATCTGTGTTGCTAACTGAAAATACACGAAACATCAAGCACTTGACCTATCCCAGTGTGCAAAATGTTTTTTTTTGTTCCCCACTGGCCAAAAGGCTAATGCATGCCTGGTGCTAATTTTGTGCCTTGTCCCAGACTATAAGAATACTTCTCTGTGCTTGTTGTCTTGTTAAGTTTGTGCTCTCAAAGACAACTTGGTATGGGCTTTTTTTACACACTACATTCCTTGATCCAAATCATGTCACTGTTTTCACATTCATACTCTTCTAAAAATAGTCCTCCTCGCTTTCATTATTGCTGCACCATACTTTTGCTACCCAGAGCCTGCTCTAACAATGCAATAGGAAATTTCAACATGTACAGAATTGCTTTTGATCTGACATAACAAGTCAGATGGAGGATATCTCCTTATTTTCCAGTTTTGTAAATAGGGAAGTGAGAAAATCAGGCATCTAAAACATTACTATAGTCAAATTTAGTCAACGTCTAAATCCTAAAAATTTAAAAAACACTCTTGCTGAGAATTAGTCTCTGGGTCTACAGGGGCTCAAAATCCAGCAAAACCACTCAGACAGCACTAAGCAATCAAAAGGGTCCGTTTACACCATAAACGACCATGTAAGTCTACACTGAGCATTAACCCATACCAAGACAGACATGCATTACCACTTACACCTGTCGTAGAGCTTAAAAGACTATCCGCTAAATGGATCTCCAACCTGCCCTCATGTGTCCAGTCTGTCAGTGAGGAGGGATTAAGTCAAAGGCTTGGGTTTTAATCCGGCACAACAAACTGACAGTTTGTTTTTCACAAGTTTACTCTTAAGTCCAACTCAGAAAGCAGAATGAAAGAAAGGAAGGAAATATGGAGACTTTATGCAGTCTTTTCTGTCAGCATGTAAGTGTGTGTATGGCGTATGGTATGTGTGCGTGTGTGTGTGGGTGTGTCTGCATTGTGGGTTAACTTGTTTTTCTAAAGTTCTAAAACTATGGTCACATTACCCTTTTAGGGGAGGGACAAGGAGACTGTGTTATCATGACTGCTAAACAGGTTTTGAGGGACAGAGTGTGAGGCACACGTTCAGTGCGAGTCCAGGCTGAGTGTGTTTTCAAAATGGTCCTACTGTAAGCTTCTTAATAAGGGCACTGAAAAGACCCTGTTAGGCTGTGTCTGTTTCCTAAGAGGATAGTAAATCAAAGATCCAGGAGACAACAGAACTTGGCTTTGGCATTTGCACACCAGAAGCTAAGATCGACTGAGTGGTAAGACTGTCTAAGAAAAAGTGCAAAGCAACAAGAACAAAATAGCGATAACTCTGCAGAATAAGGGGATATTATAAAGCAGGAAACCACAATCTGCATGACCTCAAAGACAAAACAGTCAAAACATAGTGAATTATTTCCTCAAAAAAATAAAAATGCTATGTATAACAATTCTTTTTGCTGATGTAAATCTCATAGGTCAATGTGTGCACTTTATCTTTTAGTAGAGTGGCTGAAAAAACTCCCACCAATATTAGAGTCAGCTAAAACAAAATGATGCAGATGATGTCAGGCTACCAGCGCGAGGGAGCAGCCGATCAAACACCGACAGAGATATTTCTATTTTATCTTTGCAGCCACTTGGATAGCAGCACTACGAAGTGCCTGCCAAACAAAGAAACTGGCGAAAGGAGAAAATGACAAGGGTTCTATTTTCAGCCAAAATCCCCCACCAACCGCCCACACGCTGTCTCCCTCTCTCTCTTGCTCACTGGTCGGTTCTGTTCTCCTGTTCGCTGCTTTTTGCACAAAATTTCAAAAACTGTCTTGTCCATCCCACAGATCTCTGTGCTGTTATAAACTAGATGGACTGGGCGCGCCAGCCCATGAACTCCACCAAGTTGTCCTAGAGAACAAAGAGAGGTGAGGGGTAGCCGGACTCTGGGTCAGTTGGCGAGAGTGAAATTAGGAACAAGGGGGGAGGTGGGGGAATTCCTCTGGGAGCTGCATTCCCTCTGCACATCAGGCTATATCAGGAGCAGCCAGTGGAGGGACAAAACAGGAACTGATAAGGGGGCAGTGAAAACAAAGAAAGTTGACTTGGCTGAGATTCTCGGATGGGGAGGAAAGTAGAGGATAAGTGGGACACGGGGAACTACGTCTCTTAGGGAAACTGAATCATAAATACCCATGACGGGGCATTAAGTAAACGACCCCCAGTGCCACAGAGAGAGAGACAACAGCAAAGTTTGACAAATGTGTTTGGTGAAAGTTGACAACAAGCGGAAAAAATTATACGACCAGACATCTGATTAACATGCTGCTATTGTCTCAATGAGCAGTTTATCACTGCTATTACTGGCTTTGTTTGTGCACTGGCCCCTGCCCGATAAAGCATGAAAATGCAGAGCTGCACAGTGTGCCCTTTGTCTGTGGAAACAAGAGTGGAGTGCTGAATTATCTCCCTTGATAAAAGACATGCAGACCTATTTCTATCCCATTCATTAGTGTGGACATGGCAAAGACTGAGTCAATGGTCTACACCCAGGCCACAGCATGTTCCTTACCTGTGAAGGTTTTCATACTTACATGAGAGCAGACAGAACTAATTTCACCCATGAGAGCTGCTTTAGTACAACACTGACAAATTCTGCAGCTGTGTATCTGAATTTTTCCATAATAAAACAAAAAGCATTTTTAGCAGTTAAGAACTTCACAATAATTCTTACTCCAACTTGTTGTTTCTCAGTATCTGAATTTAAATTATGATGTTTTCCCAGTCGGTTTTGAGCATGTATAGTCTGCATAAGTAATTATTAGTATTACAAGTCAGAATGTTTTAACTTAAAAAAAACAACCTTTACTTTGGGTTGCAGTACAAGTCTTCATCTCAAGTGATAGCACTGTCTTCCGTCCAGAAATCACATATCACAAACAGCTATCTCATTCCTTGCTTATATCTGCTCTCAGCACACCAGATGTGTCTATGTTGAGGTCAAAACATACATGAACATACACTCTCTTATCTGAGAGTATTGATGTCACAAGCAGAGATACACACAAGGTCAGAAGAAAAGCTGTGGTTTGGTACCAAAGCCAGTTGGTGCCAACACAAAAAAAGAGACGATGGGAGTTTTTCATGCATCTCATTCTCTCTTACGCATGCTGCAAATGGGTAGACACATCCATTTGCTGGTCTCCAGTGTCCATGAATCAAATACTTAAAACCCTACGGCGCTTTGTCTGCAGTTCATAGCTGACCCTGACCTCTGACCTCCCTATGGAGGGGCTAAACAAAACAACACTTCTCCAGCACAGAGCTGAACCATGGTACATTCTGTGCACACTTTCCCAACCTTACGTTTTTTTTATAAATGCAGGAGCTGGGTTAGTGTGGGAGTGTGTGCTTACCTTCTTGGACACGTGGAAGGTTGGACTGGTCAATTTCCAGCTCTGCCATCACTGTCCCAGTTCTGTCACTGCCTCATGGTTGATACAGAAGACCCTAACACCAGAAAGGACATTTTGGAAATTATTACCTGTCTAAATTAAACGGGGCCTTAAAGGCAAGGTACAAGCCAGAAGGAAGGGAATCTCCCAAGCTATACAACAAGACACTGGGTGGACATTACAGTTAGTTAAATAGATTATTGATTTAACACAGTGACATTCATGCATAACAGTCTACTTATTACCAACAAACTCTGAAGACTTTTGAAATCAATGACAGCAGCCATGCTAACAGGAGCAGTGCTGCTGTTAACGTAACATCGACTGACGTTACAGCCTTTTATGTAAAACAGTAACTTATCTCCACTGCAGTAGGCCACTTGTTTGTCGGGAAAAGTTAACTAGTCACCAGGCAAACATTCAGTCAGCCAGTTTACCACAGAGTCCCTGTTTTATAACCTACCTGTTCCCAGGAGGCTGCCCACGCAAGCTCCAGCGTTGTGTATGTAACTTACACCGAGCTGCCTATTCAACAAGTTAACGTACAAACATGACAGCAGCGGAGTGTCAACTTTAGAGACATCCGCAACGTAGCACTTTCTCTCTCCCTCCCTCTCTCTCTTTTTCCCTTCCTGTGTCTCTACAAATTAATGTCCAGAACGTGCCTGACCGTTTCTAACGCCTCAACTTTTGGTGTGAATTTTAAAGCGAAACCGACGGTTGTTGTTCATCAATGAAACAAAGCCCGGTCGACTCGTGATGGGAAGCCAGGGCGGACAAACTTAGCCCACAGTCTGTCGCTGCTTCTTCACAGCTCCTGTTCGGTAGCAGTGGGGGCGGTTAACGGCTGCTGCCTTCACGTCCTCCGTCGAACTCAGACTTAATCCCTGCCAAAGTTTAATCACGATGTCGGCCAATTTCAGAAAACCGTGTTATTCGACATATGAAGAGGCGAAGGCACTTTCTTTAACTGTTTTGGAATGTATTACAAACAGAGACAGACACCGATCCGGGTAAAAGGAAAAAGAAAATGTTAACCAGTGCAAAAAGTGGCGCACGTTAGCACACTTTTACGCTCCTAGACAACAACACAACTGTAAGCTTTTAGCTCCAGCTGGTGACGCTCATCCCTCATAACCATGCACATAACATTACAACGCTTATATCATACAAGCCTACGCACCCGCTTGTGCTTGCTCACTGAGTTGCAATATTTCTAACAGTTATTGAATGCAACACTTAACCTGCCGAATGTTCTAATCTAATCACTCAAAGTTTCTGGCTGAAATTTCCAAAGTGGAAAAGTATTATAGTCATAGTCTGTATTTTATTATATATTAAGTAATTAATTAAAAAATGGAAAAGAGCGAAACGATCATTTGGGAGAAACATGCTTGGAACTGCAAAGTGACCGTTTTTGGAACTCTAAAAGAAAGCACAAGTTGATAATATGCTTCCTGCTCCCATGTCAAAATTATCTTAAGTCTCATATTTGTGCTGGATAATATGCTGCTTTCATGATGATGATGATCATAATGATACTAAGCCGTTTTGTGTCAGATACAATTTGCATTCTGTCAATCTAAGATGACTGATCTTATGAGTGAGGAGCAAAAAAGACTATATAGGAAGACACGTTTGCCTTAAAGATACTTTCCCTTTAAGCTAATTTATTGAAAATATGTAAACGGGGTACATTGCATGGTTATTGTGGTTTTTCTAGACGTAATGTTGCCCTCTGCTGGCTTTAATTATATGTCAGTCAGACATCAATGTTGTCAAATCATCAAGTCACAAAAATCTGCCAGGTTACAGCTGAAAATAATAGTGAATGATGATTGATTGATGATGAATGATTGACTCGTTGTGCTTGGGCTATTACAGTTGTCAATAGATTTTGACAATAAATCAGGTATTTTCAGATAGTCAACATTACTGGTTGATAAATAAGATACTGTGCCATCTGAATCATGTCTGTATTCCGATGGGACTATTTTAATGGTGAAGCAAATTATAAGTATAGGCACCATGCTTTCAGCTGCACTGCTCCCCAGCTTCGGAACACCCTGCCCCCACACGTTCAACACTTTGACACCATAACATCATTCAAATCCCATCTCAACACTCACCTGTTAAAACTGGCCTTCACACTATTACAAGCATTTTACTGTGCGTTTTCCTTATATCCTTACAGCGTTACTGTTTTATCCCCAACCTACATGTATCTGCCCACCATGTCTCTTGTTTTGTTTTGTCTAAGCTGGTGTTGGTGCCATATTTCACTGTTTTTATCTGCATGATTCTGGTTCTTTTTATACCTTGTAATGCAACCTTGAAGAAAATGTAGTACTATTATTATTGTTAATATTATTTATAATTTCTTTAACATAACCATCACACTGCTGTAAACATTCTTCTGGTTATAAATGTACAGGTACTTCACAGTTTCAGTGGACGATATGTCCATTTTTACTGCAGTAAATTTATCTGACAACAGTAGTTGCTTACACTGAGGATTCTTTCTGGCAAAACAAATGATACACTCATAGAATACCTTGCATTGCTGTGTTTTAAACCACCCACCAGGTGAGATCTAATCAGACCAAGTACCACTTTGGCCAGAAATATACAACAATAAAATGCTTCTTACATGTTTATGCAGCAGTTCTTTGAACTCTAAAAGGGACCATTTGCCACATTTTGCACTACATTTGCTACTTCAGTGTATTTTACTGCAAATATTTGTTCACATTCATATTTATCATTTCATATCATCATCATGAGGACTTTATTTATAAAGAAATATTTCTACTCACTACTTAGTGGTATCTTCTACTAAGATGCATTTAAGTAAATGTATTGATATATTTATGACTTCAGGGAAATTATTCAGATATCATATCCCAGGGTACTTCTTTCTAAATACATGTTTTTTTGGCAAGAAAACCATGTATCTGTGGTGAATGGTTAAGATGTATATAGTAAGTTTTTTGATCTGTTGCAGCTGTTCCTAAACATGTTATTTCAGTTCTATTTACTGTTAATATCACTCTGCTCTGTTTGCGCTGATCCACTCTATATCACATGAATCTTGTCATCGAAACGTAGTATGTGCCTATGTTTGTTACAAAACACCTGTACCTGGAAGAAATAGATTCGTCATAATTTATAAAAAGGACCCCATATATAGCAGGACAAACTTTAAGTTTTGAGGAGACAACATTTATTTTGGAGGCTGGAATAAGCTGGGATTGGCAGCGAGACCTTGACTAATACAAAATATAAATCTTAATAGCTTTCTATGATATACAGCAGCACTTAATGGAGTGTCTGGCCTTCTGGCCATAAAATTAAATGTCACTGTCACTTCGTCAACCCTCATTATCATACAAGAGACTGAACATTGACGTCATGCTTCTAATAAATATACAAATAACATACTGAGGAGCAAAATGTGACTTTGTAAACAGCTGTCTCCACCTGTCCCCCGGTCTCTGAGCTGATAGGAAAGTCTCTCTGACTCTGTCCACCTATGCTGGACACACTAATAAACATGGGTTTTATTGCCTGACTAAAAGGAAGTGACAGCACAAATATAACATCTTACCAGAACAATGCCTCTAAATAATGTGCATGAATCAATGTGATTCAGTGACCCATGGAAAATTCTCTGCTGTCTTAAATTGACTTAAAATGTCAAACGGCTTATAGGCTATACGGCCTTGAACATTTTAGCATTTCCACTGAACCACTATCCCAGTAATTATGCAGTTTTATTAGGCATTTTCGCTGTTTTGTATGCAGCTATAATTGTGGAGTTTGTCTGTGGGCTCTGAGGATTCAAATGGCCCAAGAGTTGAATTAACTGGTAGCATTAAACATTAGTTATTTGGCTGCCCAGTTTCTCCACCTGCTCTCCTATTGGATTTTGTTGAGAGTGACATCTGAAACACCTGCTTCGGCTCCTATTTACACAGTCAGTAAAACAGCCATTCAAGCTGAAGAGCTGGTAAAACATGATGGTGCCCTTGAAGCAAGGGCTACGGCACTTGTCTTTTTATTGAACGTATAATTCACCTGTGACTGCCTGTTGATTTATCACAGTTAGAAAGGATGGGGATATTGCTGATGGCTGTTGTGACCAGCAGAAGTGTTGTGTGTGTGTGTGTATGCTGTGTAGTATGCGGGAGGGGGGATAGGCTACCGCTGGAAGTATATAACCCAATTGCGACCAACTCAGCATGTCCAAGTCGCCTTTCAACCTCAGGAGCTCCGTGCAAATCACAGCCACTTGACCAACAACTGCCTCCTATTGTGATGAAGTGTAACCATCTCCTCTCCTGGGCCTTTCTGCTCGTGGCCTCTGGCCCACTGTTGGCCCACCCCATCACAGAATCTGCTGAGATGCCCTATCCAGGACCTGGTGAGTGGAAAGTAAAATGTCAATTATAGCTGTTTTTCAAGTGATTAAAAACATTAATTCAGTACTTTGATTTGCATTTTTAGTAATAAAACTTAATTTGTGAAACTTAATGGCAGGCAAGGCCAAGACGTAATTGCTCTAGAGCCACAGTGTTGAACAATAATTCACTGAAGTTCACACAACATGGCCCATATTAATGCAGGAGTTCTCTGCATCGGAGAATATATTCAGTTTTCTGTTTAAATAATTAAAAATACTAAGTCATGACAAAAGTTAATCTTGCGTGTGTTTACTATTTAGCATAAACTCCACAAATAAACCAAATAAATGTCATGTCTAGATGATCTAAATATACATCATGTGAATCTATACCTACCCATCATCTGTGTGTTACCAACTTTGTGTGGCTGTTGAATTATCCTTAGTATCAGTGGAGGACAGAGGACTCGGCACTCTGGATGATCTGTCTCTCTCTGAGCAAATCTTCCCCCTTCAGGATGGTGCTGGTCTCAGATATTCCACTCTGATATCTGGGGAGATCAACAGAGATGGTAAGAAACAGACAGACACACACACACCTTCAGTCATCAGTACACACTTGTATGAGCTTGTTATACAATAAAGTACTTTACCCTCACGCAGACACTTACTTTATCCAGGGAAAATCACCCAATTTCTATTTTGCAGCAGCACTGTGCTGCAAAGTTGATTTGATATACACAAAAATACCAGTTACCTATATTTTTCTATGATTGGCTACCAAGCAGCACCACTGGAGAAGCTGTCTGTTGGAGGTATTAATCAAGAGCGTGTAATTTGTAGTTGTTGACTGACACCCCTTCATTGATCCCACTCTTTACTTGTTTAACCTTAGTCACCTCTGCCCAAAACGCTGGACATGCACAGAAACACGGCTAATGCAACAAGCAGACATCTCAGATATCATAATATTCTCATGTTTTATTTTCTCTCAGGGGTCAGAACAACAGGCTTGCTTCCTAGGGGGATGCAAAGAGAGGTGGGTTTTCTACAAATGTTATCCCTAAAACAGCAAACAGAAGTAAGCAACATACTGTAAGTAAAATGTTTATCACTACTTTATCCTGTCTTTCAGGTTTTATTGGAGAAACAAAGTCTCCTAAATCCTTTGAGCCGTGTGCTGGGCGTTCGGAAGCAGTTCAGGAAGAGAGCAGGAAATTCTGAGTGTTTCTGGAAGTACTGTGTCTAAAACTGTCAACAGGCATTGATGCTACACACAAGAAGACAGGGCTTGCACTAAAACAAAAATCCCTTTCTTGCACTCACATAAGTACATGCAGACAAAATAAGAAACATCATGCATGCATATACTGTATGTGCGCATATGCATGCCTTGTGCATGTACTCACACATACACACTCACATACATAAGTCAGTATTTGTTCACAAAAAGAACAATGCCATAGGTATGATTGAGACATGTTGTATGGGAACCGTAAAATAATTTACTGACATACATTTTTTCTGTTGTGTGAAACTATATTTGTGTATACACATTTGTTAAAATTCCATAGTTGTCTGATGTATGACCAAATGTCTTTTAAATGTGAAAGTCAAAGGTTCTACAACACTGTATGTTAATTAGAAATTAAAGACTATATTATAAATATTGTCTTTGCTAATTATCCATTCTTGATTAAAGGTGTTGGTGGGAAACATAGCAGCAGCAGAACTCACTGTCCCTTTCTTAAAAGTGAAAGAGGAAACAAAAAGACGGAGCAAAGTGTGTTCTCGAGTTTTCTTCATTTTTTCCTTTTTTTATTATTTTACAGCAGAAAGAATATAAAGCATTCAGAAAACATCTTCCATATTTTAAGGGCAATTCAAAACGTTTTGCATGGCTTCAGCAGCTGAAATCTCTTTTTTTTTAAAACATATCCATCGAGTCAGTGACGCTTGTACATGCACAATTACAAAAATTAAACTTACAAACAAGAGAAGGGAAGGAAAAGGAGGAAAGCAAAACACATTAGGAAAACCAAGGGGAGATGAAACTTTTAAAGGCAGGGGTTGGGAGCGGAGAAAAATTGGGTCACATAACAGGGAAAGACAGAGAGAAAGACAGCTATAGAGGAGAGGAAAATAGATCTAACACTAGTTCACATGCAAAGTGTCGAGGACCCATAACTTTCTATCAAAGCAGGGCCTTTTTTTTCTTCTCGGTTTGGAATTGATGAAAACGTGCAGTTCGGTAAAGGGTGCCATATAATTGCTGTCCATAAACTACTGAATGCTTGTCTTGCAATACTGGCATTTGCATAAGAGTAAGTCGACTACATGTGTCCAATCATTTTAAACTTCACTAGGTCTATAGGTCTCCACAAAATAGTTCTTTATTGCTCTGTGTCCACAAGTGGAATATGTTGTAAAACTGTTTCTGTTCTGTTGTCCTGATGTGCCTACCTTTCTCCGGTTTGGGTGCTTGGGGAAAAAGAAGAGGAGGAAAGGCAGATTCCCAGGTCAATTCACAGAATGTCTTGAAATTGATAATATTGTATACTAATGAAGAGTGCCTATCGGCTAGCCTGTCATCCCATTCTTAAATGGCAGTAAAAACAAGATTTGCAGGTGAACTTTTCACATACCTACACTCCTATTCTTAAATACCCTCTGCACTTCTCTGTCACTTAGATAAATTAATGGCCTACAGAATTGGCCAGAATTATACTATGATTTGACAGGCTTCT
This sequence comes from Lepomis macrochirus, assembly GCA_024633595.2. Taxonomy (NCBI): domain Eukaryota; kingdom Metazoa; phylum Chordata; class Actinopteri; order Centrarchiformes; family Centrarchidae; genus Lepomis; species Lepomis macrochirus. Next base: position 23,413,657 of record JALXJV020000014.1, on the reverse strand, counting down.
ATGACAGAAAGTCAAATCATTTATCTTAATGAGCTATATATAACAGGATTTTATTCCAGGGCTCCACTGGTGTCTGTAATGTTCAACATTACTGAGAGAAAATGGATCATATTTCATATTCATTCATTTTAAAGACTTCAGTGTCGCAGCAGTGAACCTGTCTGTCCCAGATTCTATACCAAGAAGCACTGCTGAAAGGTTTTCCTAATTCAATTTCAGCTTCTTCTGCTGTGAATCACATGTCCTGCTCTGTTTCCTCCTCCCCATTTTGGCACCCTGAGTAAAATACAGAAGGGAGGTGAACCAGTCCCTCAGCCTGGAGAAGAGCAATGCTGCCTTCACCACTCAGTGTACAAATGAAACTGACACCTTGACATGTCTGCATGTTTGCTGTGCTGTGTCTTGTGCATGTATTTGTGTGTACCGTGTTTAACTTTGTTAATACTTTCTATACATACTGTCACAATGGTCTCCGACCTTGTCCATTTGTCATATTTGAAGTTAGGAGCACACTGATTAAATCTAAATTAATTTTTTTTTAAATAAAGAAAAAGTCTAAACGGTTAGAGCTTGGTCTAAAAAACAATCCTGTCTTCATGCTGTGCCTTGAAAACCTCAGTAGCTACTGAGTATTGATCATTGGCTCATTCGTAGGTTCCCATCTGCCCTCTAGTCACATGCCCTCTGTCTTTCTGAGTTCTGTGACACGTCAAACCAACGTTCATCGTTTTACAGAACAGTAAGTCTTTTAACAAGTCTATCTGGCTACCGATTCTAGGAAAATAAGCATGCTTTAGGTGCAGTTCTGTCACCCAGTTAACTATTTTACCCATGCAAGCATAATAAATCCTTCTCCTTTTTGCCACAACATTGCATTGGCAATGCATTCTAACCACAGACCAGAGGATGAATGCAAGGCAACAAACCCCAGTAGTGGCATTTCTAATTGTGATTTTTAACAAGCTGTCTCAGTAGAAAACGGAAAAGAAGACAGAAAAAAAAGCTTAGCATGTTGACAAGCTGGAGTGCTGTACTGATACTGGTGTGAATAGGGAATATCATATTGTGGCTTTAGTGAGCGTAAGGTGATGGTGATCATGCGTGTTCATGTAGAGGATACACTGCTGTCTGTGGATGGACCTTGTTTTCTCTCACATTTTCTCAACCTCAGGTACATTGTTTGCATTCTGACACTGGATTTGTGTGATCAGGATATGAATAGGCACTTTCTACATAAACACTCGGGAAATAATTTACAATTTCAGTTGTGTGGAAAACAACAAAACAACCAGTCAGTCAAGGAAATAAATCTGAGAAATACCTATTTAGCCTAATAATTACTGGACAAACATGACAAAATTCAATGAACAAAACTCAAGCTTTTCAGTGGCACTTGGCTGAATTATCAAATATCATTACTTGGATACAGAATACACGTTCTGGTAGTTCTAGTGGGAATATATTATAGGAATTAGGCAGCAACCACTAGGTACCTCTAACAGCAGCTCATGTGTTCTCTCTCAGATTGCCCCTACAGCTCAATCAAAACTTCTATATATGTATATATTATCCAATGTACAAGACACATATTATGCTTCATAATTATAAATGGCACCAGTGCAGTTTTACACATTAGTTACTACAGTCATTTTGGCTCAATTGACCCTGCATCGAGGCAAGTGACAACTTTTAGTGCTGTCCTTCTGGGTAGAATCATTTTAGCACCTTTGACTGTTGGAACAGTTCATTTTGCAAATGTTTCCAGCTGCTTGACAAAGAAATCCAGTCATGTAGAGGTATGATACACATGTTTTTCAACTAGACATCCTTTTCTTTGTTCTTTCTGACACAGAATACAAGGTCTGTTTAAACCCTAGCAGCCTTGATCAAGGAGTTATTTTTTTATTAAGACATACTGTATTAGGTTACTTTTGTTACCAGATTACTACGTGGATCAGCCAAAAATTCATAAATCAATGCTTGCAGCAATATACTGCAACATTTACAGCAAATAGGTGAATTAATTCTTTCTCAGTGACAGACAGTAATTACATAGTTTTATAGGGACACCGTGGGCAAGGCTGCCAATCTTTATGATCAGATAATATACCTCAGTAACATATCACATTCCTTTTGCAATGACAACAAAAATAAAACTTAAATGTTGCTATGGCATATTCAGTGATGGTCAAATGCTTTAGTTATCTGTGGGAATGGTGGATACATGAGAGACTTAAATACTTTCTGCTTAAATATGACTCCCTCTGCCAACTGTGTACCTTATTGTTCTAGTGATCCTTAGCCAGTTTTGAGCTTATGGTCTTCAGTGCTAGTGTGTATTTCACTGTATGATTATCTGTTCTGCAAAAATTAACTTAATTCTTTTCTTAAGCTATATAGCATTCACATACCTTGGCACCATTGGCAAAAAAATTCTTGGTAGCCCAAAACAAACAAACAAACAAATAAAAAAGAAAATGTAAACATAAACGTACTTTTTTTAAAGATAATTTTGCAGACTTCTCCTACCTCTAAATACATTTTTTTTTTAACTTTTGTATACTGCAATAGAATCATGCTTTAGCAAAATGTTCTTCTCAAGAACAATCAAAATAAAATAAAATACTCTAATAGTGAAATAGTTTTAATTTTACAGAGCATAGCCACTACTGCTTTTGTTGTTTTTTTCCCTTTTGACTCTGTTCATACTTTTCATGCACATAGCTCATTTTTATCCCAGGTATTTACACTATTTACAAACAATACAACCATACTTCTTAGGCATTCAAACAAAACTATACAAATATTCTGTTTTTGTCTCATACCTGTTTTTGACCCATTTTTAATGAATAAAATAATATATTTCTAAAATACAGTCCCCTTTGGGTAAATGTTTTTTCCTACGTACTTTCAGCCTTCTTTATATACAGAAATCGCTCAATTGTCAAAAATATGGATTTGTCAAACCCCTATTTTGGGACAAGCTTAGGGACCCCTCAAAGAATCTCTAAGACGTCAAGGCAATGTATGTGATCTTCCCCTCAAAAGCCTTCACAGGCCTTGAAGTTCATTTAAAAAGAACAGTAATAACCTGCATGACCATAACAACACAAAATAGGCAAGTTCTTCTCTCTTGTTAGGTTTCAGAGGCGTAATCAACTAAATGAAGCAAAATGAAACTAAATAAAAAAGGAACAGGACAATACAGGGATAGCTTCATTACTGAGATGGTCGAACTTATGGGGGAGAAGCTGCATATGTGGACCACTAAAGTGGAAACAAAAAGAAAATCCAAGGATAGGCTGAAAGACTAGATCATAAGCAGACAAGCAAAGACTTTTCTTGCCAAGAAGTCATGCATTTTTTTCTTGGTAGAATTCAACAACATAGAGTCTGAAGATACAGATCACCAATACATTGGACATGATGGAACAAATACATTGGACAATATGGAAGAAATTCAAGTAATAAAGTGACAATATACGATAAAACATAATGTTTTTTAAGAAATGGCAAAACAGAAATATTTAATCCCCCATCTGCTTCTGCATGATTAAACCCCCGACTACATTCATTTGTAGCTCCACCCATGTGGGCAGACTGGTGGGAGAATTGTTGAACTAAATTGAATATTGAATCATCCACAGAAGTGGAAGGGGGCGTGTGGGTTACTAACATATTTGGTTAAAAAATAATCCTTCAAATGAATTGATTGGTCACTTAAAAAAATATGAGATACAATTAGAGCCCAGAGTGTTCCCGCATGGTCTCCCTATCCTCTGAGATCTCCTGCAGCAGCCATAATTTACGTCTCTTCAGGTCCTTGAGCGTGACAGACCTCCTCAAACACGTCCTGCGTTCACTTCCTATAACATCCAAAACCTCATCACATCCAAAAAAGACAAAGCAATCCATGAAAAAGTGCAAAAAAATGCCATGAAGCAAATGTTCTGTACCCCCCACCCCGACCCTTTTAGTTTATAATCCCATAGAAGTTGCCACTCTCTGACCGAAATCAAGTTAGTGGAAAGAATAGATATGTGAAAAAATGCCGTTGTACATGTAATAGTAGTCGAACCAGTAACACTGCAGTAGTAGTAATAATTGCAGTGCTTGCGCATTTATGTTTTTTTTTTTCCATTTCTGTTGTAAAATGTCTCGGGTACAAACAAAAAAGAAAAGAGGAGTCAGGAGAGTGATGTCACATCGCAAGGGGGCTCTTCTGAGGGGTCTCATGTTCCCTGGCCCTTTTCAATTCTTTCGCCCTGGAACACAGAGAGAGACAGGCACCAATGAATACAACATCCATGACATGAGTTTCTAGTAACAAGCTTATCAAGACACACACAGGCCTAAAAGAACAAGTAAGCCCACATCATCAGGAGGTACGGCTGGTCTGTGAAAGAAAATGTTGGTCAGGATTGAACTGAACAAAAGCGGATAATTAACAAATAACACAATTGCAGAATTCTTACCATATTAATCTGTTACATTTGGGATAAAATGCACTTTAATGACAAATTAAATACAAGTGTTCAAAAACAATATGGTGATAATATTATAATTACAATTATTCTAAATTAATATTACTCATTTCAAAAGTGACATTTGGTACCACAAAGCACTTTTTTCACATACTCAAAATGCAGCATGTGACACTGGTGCTAAAGATTAGAATGACTTTCAACATGTTTAAATATATTTAGTCACTGATTAAAAGCATGAATTATTGCACTAAATGTTTATATTCACAGTAGAGGTCACTTCCACATATAAGACTAAAAGAGCTAACAAGTCATTCCAGAACAAGTGGTCAAGGCTCAGAAGGAATTCTCAGTTTGAGAGGATAAGAAGAGGTGACTGATAATGTCAACCGCAGTCGTCTGGCAGTTCACAAAAGAATACCACCAGAAGCTGGTGTGGGTTCATAGAAGAGACATGTGTCTCAAGTGTATGAGCAAAATGTGGTCAGCCTTCAGAGTATACACAGCACTCTTTACCTGGAAAATGGATTTTAACACATCAACCACCAACATGTAATAGATTTAGCCCTGCTCTTATTCTTAGCAGAAGTTCACTACTGCAACATTTATGAATTGAAGAGAGGCAGACTACATAGATGCATGGTTAGATAAGTGTGTGTGTGTGTGTGTGTGTGTGTGTGTGTGTGTGTGTGTGTGTGTGTGTGTGTGTGTGTGTGTGTGTGTATTTTATCCTCTCACACTGAGCTGCAGTACTCCCTGGAGGTATGAATCCATTAAAGTGCTGTGTTTTAGTCCCAATGGGTGGGAGAACCTATTGTTTGTTTCTTCGCTGTGACCTATATTCTATCACAGCTTCCTAACCTATATCACACTTTAGCAGGCAGGCCTACCATAAGAGGTGGTTACAACAATCACACCTGCTCTAAAAGCATGGTACCCTATTTTACAGAATACAGCAGATATGGAAACGAGTAAAAACATGTATATGAATGTCAACAGCAAGGACTTTAATGATGTGTGACAATAATCAAATGCTCAAACTTTTATATATATGCCATATAAGATGTTCTGAGCCTCCCCATTCAGTTTTTTTGTAATGTATTTTATTTATTTGTTTTGTTTTGATGAACCAGTGGGCATAATACATTTAACGATTTGACACAATTTTAGTAAATGGTCTCCCTCTATGTCTGTCAAGTGGCTAGAAACAGACACACAGCCAGTCAGCCGGACAGAAAACTACTTGAGAAACAGCAGGCCCATAGCATGCCTAAAGGTAGAAGAGCAAGGCCCATAGTTGTCACCACTTGACATGCAGCAGAATAAAACATGTTCGAAAAAAGCCTCCCGTTTTTCTCAAACTGGCTATCTGCACAACCACACACAACTGAAATTAAAAAAACAAAACAATCATGAACAAAAAGTAATTTCCAAGGAGAGAAAGACAGAGGTAAAGAGAGTCAGAGAAGTGCCTGTTAAGTGTTGCAGTGATATTGTCATTCGTAAGCAGTTTGTTAGTTTGAGATAGGTTCTGCTCTAAATCTGAGCTTCTCAGTCCACCTGTGGCTCCAGTCAGCAGCCTTCATGCAAGCAGGCATCAAGCAACAGTGATGGAGAAGGAGGTAGGGTGGAGTGGAGGGGTGGGAGAGAAAGAGCAAAAGAGAAAATGACTGTGAGGGAAGGAAGGAGAGAGTGCGAAGGCCAAGACTTAAGGAGGAGATAATTGTATTATTAAAGAGTGAGAGTGAGAGACAGAGAGGGAGATAAGAGGGAGAAAGAGGCATACAGAATAAACAGAGAGTGAGATATTGAGAGGCACGAGCTGAGTTGCTGAGGCTGCACTCACCCGCTTGAACAGTCTATGGTCCATCAAGGGGCTTGGCATAAACAGCAAAACAATACCAGCTATTAGCACACAGTAGGCACTGTGAAGGAGGGGGCGAGGACAGGTGGGGGCCATATACAGTGAGGGGGAGGGGTGGAGCTTAGGTGTTGGAGACATTTCTAATCACCTAATTTGTCCAACAAAAATAAATCAAACACATAACACCGAGTAAAAAGAATAGTTGTGAGATGGACAAGATTATGAAACTAGTAGTAGTTTCTACTGTGTCTTACTCATTAGCTCAATGGGATTGTATTTGATCAGGCCATGAACCAACCCTTGCAGTAAATCTGAATGTGGAGTTTTATGTAGCCTATGTAAAGTTGTGTGTGTATGTAGCATGTATAAATGAGTATATTAGTATGTGTGGGGGTCAGTGTGTCAGGGTCTACCTGTGGCGGCAGCGACGTAGGAACCTCATGATCTTCCTGGCAGCCTGATCCTGCCTCTTTGTGAGCAGACTACCTCTATAAACACCAGAAAGAAAATAATGTCTTACTGTTTTGTACAGTTGAAAACCGGCATACATTTCTGTTAAAATGATTTTGAGTCTATCTTTATTTTTTCAGTGAAAACCTAACCTGATAATTCATCCTTTTTAAAAATCCTCATGTAAATGTGTCTGTCTGGCATCAGTTATCTTTCAATAAGTCCAATAATTTAACTATTGCAAATATTTTTTCAGTAGAAGTATAACACACTGGTCTCTTTATTATGCTGTTATCTCTTTAGCAGGATTAGTATTGTGTCCAGTTTTCTGTTTATTTAGTGCTGGAAGTTTGGACCGTTGTGACAAGCTTTGGTCTACAGCATATGAAAAGTGCTCTGATTTGGCACTATACAAATAAAAAAGAATTGAACTGAATTGGGGGATTGAATGTCATTTCCACTGTCTTAGAGGCTGTCTTGGCCAACCTCAGTGGACACTGGCTGACAGTGGAGTGTTGTAAGCTTATAGGCTCACCTGAGCACCTTTGTGCTATGTTAATTAAATTCATGCTGTATCACTTTGTTTTGGTTTGCACCTTCAACACCACCAGAGCACATCAACCACACATTCATGCACTGTTTCCATTGCTGGCAATGCTGATCTACACATGCCTTTATTAATTTGAGTTCACCTTAGTTTTAATAAATTACTCTTGTTTGTGTAGCCTTTGTATGGACTCCCATTCCTTTAGCCAATTTGTGACAGTATATTCCAGTATTTTGCCTACAGTATGTGGCTTTATTGTCTACCTCAGTTTGTGCTGCACCAGGGCAGCAGCAGCCCCGCGGTGATGGGGCTTCAGCCTGCCAAACTCCTTGTAGCTGCGATAGTATTGCTGAATGAGCACGGCAGCCCTCCTGCTCTGCTGGAACTTCTTCTGTTCGTGGTAGCTGCGGAATTTACTCTGGATAAGGATGGCGGCCTGCGTCATCTTCTTATAAAGTGCATACTGCCAATGCAAAGAAAAAACAATATGTCATGCTTTGCAGTGAATACTGCAATAGTGATAGGGGTTCACATTGTAGTAGAAGATTACAACCTGAATTTAGCTGCTGGTAGTGAAAAGGTTTTACCTTCAAGGCTATCCATGTAAGCTTGCAAACAGAAAAAGGGAAAGCTTGTGAATAATGTACTAACATACTCTAATGCTCTCATCTGCCACCTAAAAGACTAAGAAATACACTAGTTACATTAAAACACTATTCAATGTTTTGGTTGTCCCTACCTGTTTATATTTCTTGTAACAACGTTGAATAACAGCAGCAGCTACTTCCTGTTGCTCTCGGAGCGGCCGCCCCTGTTGGAGAGTAGATTGGGACAGGTCAGAGGTCACTGTAGAACCTGCATTATGCCACAAAGGATATTGGTGGCTCTGTCAAGTCTCCCTGAAGTCTCCTGGTGGCCGGCATGTGAATGCCACCGTGGTATGAGTCCAGCCCTGGTGAACTGGCCCCCATTTGAGCACAGGGAAGGAGGAGGTAAACTGTTGAGCGACAGAGTGCCAAAGGTCCACCTCAGTAGCTGGTAGACAGGCATAACAGGCGACTACAGCTGTAAATGACAGCGAACAGTTTGTCATATGAAAACACATTAAAAGTAGCTGTGGGGTGGGTAGCGAGTTGCAGAATGAGATCGGGCAGGGGAAAGGACTGGTGTGTGGAGAGCTCATTAAAACAGGCAGTAGCAGGCTCCATACACCCAACTAAGAGAGAGAAATAGAGACAAAGAGAAAGGAGGAGAACATAAGCTTAATTATGTCTAACTGGAGCAGGGATAAAGAGGAAAGTGCAGTCGTTTCTCTAAGCAAGGCCATGCTCTGCTCAAGGCACCTTCCCATGCTGAAACCACAGGGACATTTTTGGATGTAACTCTGTTTATGTTGTCATGTGTATATATGAGCAGAAGAACAGAGAATGAGACAGATAGAGATAGAAAAATGTGAATAATATATATTAAGCATGATTAGAAACAGTATATCCCCAGACGAAAGATAATAATAATGACCGTATCACAATTTCTGAACTTTACTGCAAAAGTCAAAGCTCCAGAGAATGGAACCAAATAAAAGAGAACCCTTCAGCATCTTTCCAAAAGCCCAAAACAAAACCATCTAATAATACCAGTCCTAACAGTACAGCCCTGTCACTGCGGTCTGCAGTACACACAGCATATGGCACCTGAGCACCAGGCCTGTACCTTGTACTTGCGGAAGGCAGTTTGGACAAGGCGGGCAGCCTCATACAGCTCTCTCTGCTCTGGATCTGACAGAGTCAGCTGGGCCAGGTCTCGTTCCACCTTGCTGTTGGAGGCATTGATGAATTCACTCCAGTCAGCTGGGGATGTGAGTGTAGACCTCTCCAGGGGCCCCTCTCTCAGTGGAGATCCCCCAGGACTGAGACTGGGGTTGGACGATGGGGTCAGGGGTTCATTATACAGAGATCTAAGGAAAGGCAATGAAAGAAATTTTCACTTAATTTCAGCAGACCCCCTTTTGGTTTCTTCCCATGCATCAGGTAGCAAATATGCAAGCTTATAAGACACCTATCTATATAACACAATACTAACACATATATGATCAATTTGTACAGTATCTCACAAAGTGAGTACACCCCTTACATTTTTGTAAATATTTGATTATATCTTTTCATGTGACAACACAAACACTGTACACTCACTACTTTACATTGCAGCAAAGTGTCATTTCTTCAGTGTTGTCACGTGAAAAGATATAAGCAAATATTTACAAAAATGTGAGGGGTGTATGTCTGTACATCTAACTTACACATACTGTTACATATACTCTTGCGTACAGTAGTGGTGGAGGTAAACTAAGGAAACTAAATTTAAATATTTACCTTTTGTACCAAATTTCTATGCCATATAAATCAATTTAATAACTGATAATAGAAATAATAATAGAAATGTTAATATTTGTGTATTTTTTGACTGCCTGCAAACATAGTGGAAAACTGTAGTAGGTATAAATTAAACTTAACATAACACGGTTACAAAAAGTAACTGTTACAAAAAGTAACAATACTGACTAAAAATGCAGTTTCACTCTGACATTAAATCTGCAATGTCCTGTGTGTATAAATGTCTTCATAATGTTCATTTTACCCTAACAAAGTAGTCCATGCAGTGGGGAGGACATACATACTGTACGCACACCCACACACTGGCTATGCAATATACATACCTGCTACTGCCTGCCTCGCAGTGTTCCTTACCGTAGGTGTATGATGCTCGGCAGCTGTTCCACATCTCCAAGGTAGTTGGCCAGCCAGTTCATGGTGTTGCTGACCCCTGACGTGTCCAAGGGCACAGAGTCTGCGGCGGTGAAGTTCTCCCTTTTGATTCTCTCTGGCGTTGCTTCAATGATGTGCTCTGCCAGAGTCATCATATTTACCTGTTTTGTTGGGACAAACAAAGAAACCGTCTTTTCAGTGTTTATCACTATGTAATTGAGTGACCTATTTTAGTGACCATACATGGTCTATACATACAGGTTTAATTATTTGGCCCTCTGACAAAAATGTTGACTTTAATGCCAATGGAGAGGGTAATAATGATGAGAGTGATACAGTAGGAAGCTAAAATTCCTAATCCAGCTCTTCATCTACTGAAGGAGTAGTTAGACTGAGATGGATTGCTGGAAGAATCTCTTGGCTATGGAAGTGGATCAATAGAGAGAGTTTATTATGCAGTGATGGTCATCGACAGAGTGCCAGGTTGGCCTGTTGTATACCGCCTACCCAATGTAGAATGTGGACATAAAAGAGGTGGCATGGTGCTGTAACGCCCAATTTAAATCTTGTTTTGCCACAGCGAGATGAGATTTAAATTAGACAAAAAAATCTTGGCATGTATGCCACTTTCCAGAGATGTGCCACTAAAATATCCATACTGCCATATTCCATCTGATACTACACGATATTTGTAATGAAAGAAATACAATACATGTGCTTCATATGTAAGGCTTCTAATTTTGATTGTATCAATTTTTACATAAAAATGTATTTTAAAAGGGAGTAAATCAGTTACAACATATTTCCATCCTGATTTTTTCTTATATGCTGCAAGAAGACACATATTTTGTTATGCCATTTCTGTGATGCAAAAGATGTTTGACCCTTTCATCTGTAGCTGTACTAGTGCCCAGTTCTACATATTTAACTGACTAATCAATAAGTAATCAGTTGTTTTGTTATTCTCACCTGCAGGTCATCCATCTGTGTAAGACAGTCCTGGTTCTCCAGATCTTCCCGATAGGATAATAGTTCTGCATCAGCCATTTCTCTGTCTGCCATCACCAGCATGCCTAGCTGTTCCCGCTGACGTAACCGGTTGACCAGTTTCTCTTTCCCCAGGCTGCTGCTTCCACTGACCCCCAGCGTCTTCCTCCCCAAGCCGCTGCTGGAGAAACTCTCTCTGGACGTCCATCTAGTTGTCCCTGTGCTGCCTCCTGTAGACAGGCCCTTGTCTGAGCTCAGGCCCTCTGAGGACAAGCTCTTCGGGCTAGAGGACAGCTTGTGGAGCTGTTGCTGCTCCAGGCTCAGAGGAACAGACATGGCCTTGTCAGGCCGAGTTTGAAACTGTTCTGGGTTGGGTTTATGTTTTTTAGCTAGTGGGAGATCTCTTTGGCCCTCGCTGCTGTAGTAGTTAGAGGGCTCTGACCTTGGCCTTCTCAAGTCTGCAAAACAACATAACATATAACAATTAGCTGCATAATACACAAGGCTGTTTGTCACAGGCTAACAGAAAAAAGGCCTCTTCCAGTCAGCGACTTATGAGAGGCCATTGGCTTAACCAGTGTACAGTAAGAGACTGAGGCAAAAACATAACTGTACTGGCCTGGATTGAGGCCTGGGGTGCTGGATGTGGTTGTAGTGGTGGCAGGACCCCCTTTCTTGCCACTGGGTGCTACTACACTGTTGTTTGCCCAGCTGACCATCCAGCTGTCTGTTGTGGAGGTGTCGGGGGCTGGGGAGAAAGACATGCGAGTTGTGGGTGGTAGAGGGGCTGGTGACTGCTGCTCTTCCCTTTGTAGCTGCTCGAGACATTCAGCCAATTTGGTATGGCCACGAGATCGGGCAATTGAGAGGGGTAAGCGGCCCAGAGAATCTGGGATAGCTAGGGCACGTCTGTCCCATTTATACAGGACGACTGCTGCCTCCAGGTGACCCAGTGCACATGCCCACATCTGGATGGATAAGACAGAAAAACAGGAAAAAGAAGCAAAGAGAAACAGAGTTAGTGTGTTTCATCACACCAGGACTACAACATATCTCACCACACTAGGATTTCCTTCATTATTGATCACACTGTTCAAAAGACGTTAACTTCAGCTCTCTTACCAGAGGCGTGCAGGAGAAGTGATCTACATTGAGAGGGTCCACTTCCAACTCCAAATCAATACTATCAGCATGCTTGGTGCTGGATGGAAGAGAGAAAACAATTAGCATCTCACCACTATTTAGTGTGGCACATGCCAATTACAAGCCAAGCACCATTTTACAGTACAGTATCTAGAGTAATTTTTGCTCACCGCCACTTGATGAGTGTCTGGATGAGGGTGGCATAGCCTTGTCCTGCAGCCAGGTGAAGGAGTGTCATGCCTCTGAAGGTCTTGGAGTGGATTAAATGCTTGGACTTGGCCCAGCAAGCTCTGCTCATCATCTTCTCACAGACCACCACAACACGGCTCTCAAAGGAGCTGCTGGCCTGCATCTGGCCAGATGCACACTCACATACACAAAAGAGGAAATCATAATTAGTCATTGTATATACCCCTTTAACAAAACAACAAAATCAGTAACTTTTGTTACTGTTTGTATAGGAAAGACACACTCAAATAAAATATATTGTTGTACGTAGTTACACAGTACTTTTGTTAATCAATAAAGCCAAAACACAATGTGCTCACTGTGCATAACAATATATGACTAGTGTGGTATGGGTTTTTACCTGTGATTGGCTGTTGTTACCTCCCCCTCCACCTCCTCCCCCTCCTCCTCCCCCTCCTCCTCCTCCCCCTGTTCCTCCCCCAGCTCCGCCACTCCCTGCACTGCTCGGCTGCTGGTGGCTGGCCATCTCTGCCATCCTCCTCTCCATCTGCTCCAAGCGCTCCAGGATAGACATTCTGAACTGGTTATCTGGGCAAACAGTGGGACACAGAAGAACACGTCAGCACACAAGTAGCATCCAGTGTGCAAAAAAAAATCTTTGCTGTCTTTGCTGTTACCAGCACAAACAACCCTGTGTCCTGACAAGACAAATGATCACACAGTATGCACCACAAGCTGCACCAAATATGTTGCTCTGAGCAGCATTAAGACTGTCGCAGTGACTTGGGGCTGAACATCATGAGGCATACAATCAACATTTAAGAACAAAAATCTTTTTCTGAGATACTTTAAAGCTGTCTTTCAGTTGTAACACACAAAACCCTTACAATCATTATAAATCTCTCCAGAATGTGAATGAAAACAATTCCATCAATCATTAACTTCATCAAAACAATTGGCTTTACTAAAATAACCATTAAAGCCCATCAATCATCTGCTAAAGTCTGCCATCACTAAACACCTGCCACCATCTCTCATGCACCACTCAAACACACATCTGGCAGACTAATACAGGATGAGTGATAGGCCAATTGGGGGCAGGTTAAATGTGTCCACCCTTTCATATAGGCCTACAGACATGCTCTGGGGGGGTGCACAGCTGAAGGCACTCTTCAGTTGATTAAGTACACCCTATTATGGCCAAGGAGTCCCAGCCCACCCCTGTTCCATGAGCCTGTATTGTAGGAGGACTGAGAGGCTGACAGTGCAGAATCATACAAACTTGCACCTATACTGAGTGCTTCAAAACCCACGCTTTCCATACGTCAAGGTGGACAGAGGTATACAAGACTTCAGAGTGTTTACATGCTGGTTAGGAGGCTAGCAATTCAATTCCTGAGGGTTGGTACTTCGTTTTCACATTCACCAGAGGCTGCGGTAGGCTGATGGACAGTGGGGATCTTGCTGTTACAGTTTGTGCTGAAAAATTTACAGCTAGACAGGTAAGTAGGCTAACGTAACTCTCGTATATCCAATGTTAGTGTTAAAAGTTGTGTTAAAAGTCTTTGCTGAGTTGCATGATTGGTTGCCTCCGCTCTCAGAGGGATACAATATCATTAATTAGGTGTAAATGACTGGGGTAGTCACACTTGTTAAGTTAATCAGGCAGTGCTAGAATGCACTGCTACTGCTGAGAATTAAAAATGTTATTAAGAGTGTCTGAGGCATGCTCTGACGCGGAAGGGGTTGGCCAGCGAACAGCTGTACCACATTTCTGTAGGGGTGGACTTGTATTGTTGTTAAGTTTGAAAATAGTTTGTTAAAGAGTGGCAGTATAGTATTGGTTGTACTAAATTTGTGTGCTACCCAGCTATCAGTGTATTTTTGTAGAGACAGATTCATTTAATGACATGTTGAGCTCATATGTCTGTAACTCCTGCATGGCTCCACTCCAAGGTTAGGTGAAAGAAAGACAAGACAAGGAGAGAGACAAGGTCTATGATGTTTTTTCTCAGGGTTCTGATGGTGGACAATTATGTGGATCAGAAGCTGGCCGGTCCACAATGAAGCAAGTAACTCAGATGGTTTTAGCATGCCTGGGGCTGGAAGAAGAGGCGCTGCCGCCACAGGCACTTTTTTCAGGCAGGTGCCACAGCCAACTTTCAGTCCCTCCTTCTAAGCCATATATTGAAGACCTCCAGAGGTTCTGGTCAAATCCCAAATCATTCTCCCATCACAGCAGTGATTTCAGAAACTTGGCTGCAATGCAGGAGACAGGTGACAATGGTTTAGACTGTACGACCCCTGTCGTATCTACCATTGGCCCTCAGACCACATGAACGCTGCCCCCATCCACAGTGATGACTGTGGATGTGGATGATCTCCTTGCCAGGAGTTATAATATAGCAGCACACATGGGCGTATTGGTAATAGCTTTTCTAATCTCATCCTGGCTCTGTCTCAGACCATGCAGGAATTTGGTACTCCTCTGGCATTCAGTCTTTCACTGGCCCCTCTTTTATTGACAAGGTGTGTGGCCCTTTCTCCAATGTAAGCCACGAGTTTGACAATCTTACCTCACCTGGACGATTGGCTAATCATTTCACGGACTACAAAGCAGACGGTCAAAGACACAGATACGCTCCTCGGTCATGGGAACCAGTTGGATGAGTTACATTTGTGTGATGCTGGACGGAGTCCAACAGGGAGACATTAAACTGCTGCTAGTAGCCCCCAACTGGCCAGGGAGGCCATGGTTTACAATGCTCCTGAAACTGCTCAGTGCAGATCCACTGCGCCTCCCAAGAAGATCAGACCTCCCTTAGCTGGAGGGACACATATGGCATCCTAATTTTGATCACCTTTAGCTGTGCATCTGGCCATTGGAAGCCAGGACCCACTCTTGGCATCCTGTGACCAAGTTTGAGGGCTCCCTCCACTCTGTCACTCTATGCTAATCGGTGAAAGCTTTTTTCCCCACTAGTGCAGAGAACAGGGTAAGGTACCGGAGAACTGCTTAGTAACAATCATTCTATGTTTCCTGCAGTCGTTGGATGGTGGCAGATGTGCATCAAAGGTGTACACAGCTGCCGTATCAACAGGGCACATGAAAGTAGACAACAAAAATGTGGGGTCACACTATCTCATTTGTCAGTTCTTGAAGGGCGCACAGAGACCATCAGGAGTCACTCCAGTTCTGACATGGGCCCTGAAATCAGTGTTGAGGTGCTTGGGTCTGCCCCCTTTCGAACCTAGTATAAAACCCGATCGTCATCACACAATGTGCACCTTTAATCTTCTCACATTTGAAAAAGCTAATAGCAGTTCAATTCCTGAGGGTTGGTGTTTTGTTTTAATGTTCACCAGAGGCTGTGGTGGGACATGTATTAGGACAGACAGAGTCGAGGTGGTTGTCTGCTAAGACAGCATTTCTGCTTGCTATCTTATCAGCAAAATTAGTCAGGGTACCCCACACTCTATCAGAGGGCCAGAGGTGGTTGTGTTGGTACCTAAATGGTTCAGGGGTTACACTACTACCAAATCCATACTTCCTGCTGAAGAGGGGGCCTCTATTGCATGAAAACCAAGCCATGGAGTTGGCTGCATTCTGTCCACCAGGCTCATCTACTGGGCCCCTGGAGCCGTCACAACAGGGTTCCGGCACCAAAGTCGTATGTAGAGGCCACTGCCAATGTACGCAAGTCTGACAAACATTTTGTTTGCTATGAGGGCTGTAGGAAGTAAAATATGAAGTGCCACTCTACTCAGAATGTGTCCATGTCCTGGGTAGCCCTGAAAGGGTTTTCTCTTCAAGACATCTGTGCTGCAGCAACTGGGGAGTCTTTGCTTGCTAGTACTGTGTAAATGTGGCTGCTACCCACGCTTTAAACATGTTCATTATGTTGTTGTTTGTTTGTTTGTTGTAGCCTACAGTTTACTGATTAACTTTAAAATGTAGGCTATTTGACTGTTTTGATCTGTAAAAAAATTAAGCAATTGGTAAATGAATAAACCTGCCACACTGTGGTGGTCATCACTCAATTTAAAGTGCTTCCACACAGCTGAGGGCCTCAGCATTTTGTTTTCCCTTTGTGAACTGGAGTGTTACGTTCACTGCTGTGAGCGGGGATCAGTTGTGCAAAAAACCCTGAATATTTGAATCTCAAAATTAAAAATCAAATACCTACCCAACAGACGAATGTTTGAACATTTGGGTCCAGCCCTGGTTATAACAGCAGGGTTATATACTACGGCGTGTGTTGCACCTCATTGCATGGTTACAGGTGACTTTATTGGAATAATGACTCGACCTGCACATATGTGAGATGGAGAAACCAGTGCTCAAGCACTAGAAATCGTAAAACCAAAGTTACACTTCTAACTTTTGCCATACAAGTGCAACAAGAGTAACAAGTGTACACTTTTATGAGCTGTCTCTGCTCAGGTTTTCAGCCTTGCAACAAGAAAAGCTATTTTCTCCGTCTAACATATAGAACACATTGCATAATTCAATAACTAAGTGAGGAGAGGGCAGAACAAGTAACTTCTAAAGACTTTTGCATGCATTTTAATTAGTGAAACAGGCACAAAAATACAGGGTGAAAATGAATAATTAAGCTGACTACACAAAATGTATTTTAGTAACTAATATTAAAATGTCCACTGTATAAACACTGCCATTTAAACCTGTTGCAATATGTTTGTAAGATTGTTATTCATAAGTCTCACTGAGATATTTAGGAAACCCCCCACAAACACTTACATACACACAGACAAACAACAAACACTTGGGAGTGTGAATATCCATGCACACATGCGCGCGCACACACACACACACACACACACACATCTGGACAAAGTATGCTATGTACAGACAGTGGAATGGGATGGGCACAGAGAGCCCACTGCAGCAGGGAGTATAGAAGACTGCATTAGCATTCCCCATTTAGCCACTATGAGGCCGTTTCTGTGGCAACCTGCTGCCGAGCAGTAACTAGGCGACAGGAAGATGGCTGTGTGTATGGTCTGCCTGCGTGCTATTGGCTTATTGATGAAGGGGAGGAGAAGGACTCAGTTCTCCAGCAAAAAAAATGGAGAGAGAAAGGCAAACAATGAAAAGAAGTCAATAAATCTTTTTTGCTGTGCTTTTGTGCACTTGGCCTACTCTCTTTTATCAGTGTTGACGCCGTAGGTAAGGACCTAATGACTCTAAGTGGGGAGCCTTCACAGCACGACCTGGTGACATTTGTGCTTTACGCTATCTTGGCAGTCATGGCTCAGGGCTCCGTGGAGAGCTAATGTCACAGTCAGACCTCCTATAAGCCACTGAAAAAGAGGTCAAGTAACTGCTATCATTGGACAGAAAAACATAATGTCACTGGCTTGTAAATTACTGCTCTCAGTGACAATATGCTGCACTGTGAATAATGGACTTAGAGCACAACACTGAGGTCTTTGCCGTCAATCCGTGTGTGCTGTCTATGTGGGCCTGGGGTCAGATCAGCAGATCACTCTTTGATCACACAGGAAAGATGCTTGGACTATTTGCAGTGCTTCTTCCTATGTGAGATCCGTGTTCACCCATCCACATGGTGACTTGTAGGAACAGTTGAGAGCCTGTTCCAGACTGAGTGCTTGTGTCAGGAGGGCAGTCAGAGGGTTGGGATAGGTCACAGCACTACAACCTGCCTTGGAAAAAGGCTATGCTCTCCCTCTCCCTTTGGCTGACAGGGGGGGCGAGAAGTTGACAGAGAGATGGAGAGAGAGAAGGGATAGTTAGCGGTAGGCTGACATGTCTTTGTTCAGAGACCCAGTGCTGCAGTGTGCTGCAGTGCAGATGATGTCATCTCCACCTGCTGCCTGCTGCTCCAAATGCGATGCACGTCCACTGCAGAGGGAGGATGGGGGTAGAGATGAGTGGGAGGGGAGAGGGAGGAGACATGGAAGGTGAGCAGCCAAACAGAACTGTAACAACATGGTTACGTTGTTAACGCCCTCCCACTCTCCAGTTTACTCCCTTGTGACGGTGTGTGGCAGCAGACGTGGTCACTCTCACACATTTAGGGCAGACTGTGACATGCTATTTTAAAAAGCAGTTGGGTGCAAAAATGAGGCAGTCCTCCTAGCATTAAATTTAGAACACTTGAAATGAAGGAAAGTTGATTAACCAACCGAAGTGTCCATTTACACCTGTCATGATAAAAATATGCCTTCAAGGCCAGGCAAATCTTTTACAGATGAATCCATCTTCCCTTTGCTTCTAGTTGCAAGAGTTGGAGCCTTGCTAACTTTCCCCCATCCAAATTGAATATGAAAACTACAAAAGAAGAGGGAGCTCTTGAAAAAAACTACACTAATTTTATGCTTCAGTTCATCAGTTCTCTCACATGTCTATCTACCTGAACTGATCTCTGTTGTGGGTTATACTGAGGAGTGTTAAGTGTTATCTAGTGACAGCTATTTAAATGAGAACACCTAACAGAGTTAAGAGTGAATATTTTTTTCTGTACAATCTGTTACATAACAAGTGGTGTGTGCTTTTTGCAATTACAGTCAATAGGTGGCTAAAAGATGACCTGACTTGTCTCCCCATAGAAGTGAGAGGAAAACCTCTCATCTCTGGGACTACCACACCTTCTTTTAATAAGAGTGACAGCCTTAGCCTTAGCTAAGGAGGGAACACTACACATCAAGAATGTAAAACACCCACATAATACTGTTATTAACTTTTATGACTGATAACCCATGTGAGTAATTTTGTCGCTTGCCTTGGACTGACACTCCTTAGAATAAATTACTAGTGTTGTCATCATGTGACCCAACAGACACCGGCCCATGACCTGTCCTGTCACACAGATTAAGAAGCTGGGCTCCATGGAGAAAGTCACATGTCTAGTGTCGAAAGTCACTTCTGCGTAAGATCCACAGCAGAAGTATTGTAACATACTGTCTGCTTTATAAAACTAGTGCCTGATTTCTGCAGAGTCAGTAGTGTTCCTTAGCCCGTGATGACTATTGTGTGTCACTGTGGCTCTTCTGTTGCTTCTCATTAGCTTATCTCAAAGGACACTTGTGTCCTCTTAAAGAAGCAGAAAGCACAGGACCTATAAGATGTGCATTAGGTTTTAAACCACACGTCACGGCCCTGTTCAATGTGATGTGTCTCATCTCTTGGAGATTTCAGCAGCTCCTCATGAGACAGATTGATATACAGACGGATAAGGTAAGGAAGGACAGGGCTGTTTTATTGTCACTCAGTGGAGCAGTGGGAGTGAGAACAGACTGAAGGGAGGAAGAAGACAGCAGGGGAGACTAAAGGTAAAGAAAGGACAAGGGTGAAGTGAGATCAGAAGACAGGAGTCGGGTAATTCATATAGTGAACTGCTGATAGAGTGTGGAAGGACATCTTTAATTCTTCCTTCTGGTTGTGTTCATGCCAATCAAATATAGTGCTGGACTTCACTGTTTCTCTGCAGCCAGTCAACTTCTCACATGTAACCTGTAGATAGATTGGAGGGCAGCCTCCCTTTGGGTCTTTGTGTGAGCTGACTGACAGGGGCTGGTATTTGTGACCATGCAGGGGAAGGGTCCAGGCCATCTGGTAGCAATCCTTGCAGCTGGAACATATGTCTGTTGATCAAAGGCCGGCTTTACTTTGACATAGTGTAATGACTGGTTGTGGTTTTGTTCTGTCTGTTTTTATTTTTTCTTCTTTTATATTCTTGTTTGCAGAGAACAGAAAATTTTGTTGTTTAAAGAATAATAGTGTATGTGACAGAGGCATCTTTCGTATGTACAATCTGTCATTATGGGATCAAATCTATTTGAGGATGCCACATATCCATCCATCTGCTATATGACCTACCCTGCTCAGGGTCACGGGGTGTGGGGCGAGAGGTTTCCGCACAAGGCTAACACTCATAATCAGACAAATGCATTCACATTCCCACTTAAGCATTTTAACTCTTTGGACTGCTGGAAACTGGATCACCTCGAGGAAACCCCACAGTCACAGGGAGAACATGTAGACTCCACACCGATGTTCTCATAGCGTTACTGGTTTTGCATACAACACCTTGCAACCTGTACACAACAGCCGAAATCATTTACACACAAGGAAATCAGTTTTGTTAAGCCAGCCAGATATTGCTGGAATTCTTCTCTTCAGCAGAAGTATCAACAAATTACATCATCAACACGTGGAAAATGCAATATTCAGAGGGATTATGTCCAGTCAGACAATTCTGTCTTACCACTGTTTCCACAGATAATTTATCCTCAACCATATAGAGCAGTTTAATAACTGCAAACAAATGTCACAATGCTTGACTGATACTTTTCTGTTCTGCCAGAAAGGTGAAGCAGCTCTTAACCTACTGGCATTTCTCCAGCTATATAGGTCAATATGAGTACAGTCTAAATGCTGAATAGATACATTGTGTCACATTGAAGGTAAAATGCCAAGAGTGCACACCATGGGGATTTACTGTCACCTGCTATCACACTAATAGAGTAGTACAGTATTGGCTTTTTGTCTTGGAGAGTAGGGTAGTTTGATTTTATTTTATAGATGTTCAATTGATACAGAAACACGTACATATCATTAGCTACCTATTTGCATTAACAACTACATGCTATTTGACACATCAGCTGCAGGCGTGAGTGCGGATGAGAGATGAGTGGAGAAATAATTTCAAAGATGAATCAATCTGATATAAAACAAGACGGCCCAAGGGATAGGACGTCTCCAAAGCTTTCCATTAATAGTAAGACAACACAGTCAGACTAAATGTATTCATGGGATTCTCTGCCTGTTCAGGCCCTTTTCTCTAAATCTTTTTCAACATTCTAATTAAAATCATATTTCCGTCTTTTGTCATCTACTTGAATCCAACCTACGGCATATTGTATTGTAGCAACAATTGTAATTGCAAAGTGAGGACAGACAGGAGAGTGAGCAGAGAGACCTAAGACTTAAAGCCATTTGATCTTGAATCTGATATAATGTATGTTTGTTTTGAAACTATTTTACCACCTCTTTTTAAATTTGGTCTTATAACAACTCAGAGGGATACAACTGCATAGCATGAACAGGAACTGAACTGGAATTTGCAGACTAGTCGACAAACAAAAAGCAAAACTTACAACATAGCATAAGAGAGGCACTTTCCCTGGATTATAATTAATATGTACACTACAATTAGCTATGAATACAGAAAAATACATTATCATTTTATAAGCAGACTGAAGAACAGATGTGGACACTATCATGCATATTCCAAATCATAGCATAGACAGATTTTGACTATCCACTATATACTGGATCGTAAAATGATGAAAAGAAAGTAACTAGCAAACTGTAAGATAGAAAAAAATAAAGCAATAGCATAAGAAGTTAACAACTGTGAGGCCATGGTAAGCAATGACTGTTTCTCTTTAAATGTGCCTATCTCTTTAAAACATCTTGTCTGGGGTGATCCATCACCTTTAGGTGTAAGCATTCCACGTCACTGCTGCTGTTACTAGTACTACTACTATTGCTCCTGTTATTACTACTACTGGTACAAATACAACAGCATCCACTTTTTTGTTGTTGATATTAATAAATCTAAATAATACATCTGCTACCATAATATAGCTGATGGTATTACTGACAGCATTTCCCACTTAGATAAACAGACAGACAGATAGACAGAGAGTGAAAAATCGAGATCAACAGAAGACTGTTTTCACAATCTGCAAATGTTCATGTCCCACATGAGGTACTTGCATGCAGTTGGCATGATGGTCATATATACACATATACATATGCTTACACACACATATTCCCATGCCCACATATATATATATTATATATATATACACATCTATAAAGTGTTCACCAGGTTATTTTATTCAAGGCTGATATGGCATAGTGGATAAAACTCCTGCTAAAGTGATATTATCAATATTGATATTGCTACTCCTGCTTCTGCAACACGCAAACTACTACAAGTACTACTATACTGCCAACGCTACTACCACTCATACAACAAATAAATAGTTTTGTGTTTCTGCTGCTGTCAAGTATACTAAGTAAACCACTTTGCATTAAAGTAGCCACAAAATAGTTACTCAGTATTACTATGACTACCTATGCATTAGACCTATGTAAAACAACTTTTTAAAAACATATGCTACAAGACTTTGGTCTGTATTGTATATCTCAGAGTTATTTTAAGAGGCTAAAATATGGACTATGCATCTTGTTCTATGCCTTGAATAGCCTATAGGACAACTCAAACACGCAATGAGCAACAGGTAGATAAATTTTAAATTTGCAATTCTCTCACTTTGAATAGTCTGGAAAGCTCTCAACCAACTTAAACTTTGAAGACTAAACGGGATTAACGTTCAGTCGCTGTTCACAGATTTGTGGTGCTGAAAAACTCAGGGGCAGCACTTAAGCTAGACTACTGTAGCAACGTGTGCTTTTTATTTCGCCCCATGTTCAGTTAGTTCATGCTGTTGCTAATGTGAGCCCTGGATGCAATCTGAATGATAAAACGTGTACATTTCACCCACGACACGCTGGTCCCGATTACCTGAGCAGCAACAACTCTCTCATGCGCTAGATAGCAAGTAGGCTAGGCTACTTTCAACAACACGTGAAACAGCACTTGCAGCTGGCAACCTAAGGACACCAGCCTGAAACACAGCGACCATAGAGTTCAAAAGACCAAGCAGGCTAAAACTGCAAATGTGAACGGCAGGTTTCGCTAAAAGTACTAGGACGACAGGCGCACGAGAGCTTTAAGTTAACTTCCTTTGCTAATCAAAATAGGCCTACCAGAAAAACAAATTGTCTCTAAAGGCGTCTTGAGGAGTCCTTAATATGCCCAAGCACTAGTCGTGAGTCAGGAGTTGGCTACTATCAACGTCAACTCTCCAGTGGTCTGCAATGAGGCAGAGTCACATGAAACACTTAGAGAAAGCATGTGGCCAAAACAGGCAATTTCTTTAAAAAAAAAAAACCCAAACAAACTCCGCTACAGCACAGACAAATGTCAACTACTTTAAGACACAACAACTTAGCATGCGGGATGTTCGAAGAAACGTGTAACTTCAACTTCCCCTGGCATACAGGAGAAACACACAGAATATAAAAACAGCCAAAAGACAACACAAACACAGCACAGCACAGCACTACAGCCATAGGTTGAACTTAACACTTCTAACCTTCTATTTTATTTTCCATTGGTAGAGTCCACCTCAAATGCCAAAAATACTGCCTCTTTTGTCTTTTAGGAAATGCAGGTGTCATTCACTGGCATCCTGACCCCAAGAAGTCCAACCAAAGCTGCCTTTCACTCAAATTGCAGTTTTGCCCCAAGAAGTCTGGCGGTCGGGCTACCGCATGGTGTTAAACGGAGAAACAATTAAAATAGATATCCTTGGTGTAGACTGAATCTCAATCTCAACAGAGCACTCGTCAACAATAGAACAAAGTGAGGGAAGAGAGCGACGTGAGGAGAGCAACGGAGAGCGAGAGAGAGAGAGGAAGACCGCTCACTTCTCCTCTTCCTCTAATAGCCCCCTCCTCTTCACTTGTTTCACCTCACACACATACACACGATCCTTGTGTTTCTAGTAGTCGCTGCTATCCCAGCCTGCAGTAAAATGACAAATACCGCTGCTAGGAGACGTTGTGCGCACGTGCCGCCGGTAAACAGACGCCCTAATTCCCGTTTACCGCCTTCTCCTCGAGCCTGGTCCTGCTCCTAAAAGATCGCCTCTCATCGTATGGTTATTATAACTGGCTACTTGTTCTTATAATAATAATAATATGCTGTTGTTGTAATAATAAGAACAAATACTGTTATTCAAATAGATCTACTCTGTTCGACGCGTGTGGCTGTTAATTCGGTTCACTGTGCGCCTGCACGAAGTCCACACTGGAGAAAGTCGTACAACCGTTCAAAAGACCTGCATTCGCCATCTCCCAGCCAAGCTGATGTCTAAAACTAAATCTTGTTCTGTTTGTGGTAGTTTACCATGTTTACCCAAACACGCCCACTCCTCCGCTCCTGCATTGTGTGTACAGGTCTGCCGTTTGTCACGCCGGTGTAGTTAGCTCAGTCAGTCAGTACTGTCAATAAGCTCCCTTGAACACTAACAGTCAGTATGCCGCTATGCGGGGCTGTAATTTGCCAGTTCCCAGCGAACCTCTTCCGGCTCGGATTGTGGGATCTGAGCTCAGGGACTTATTTGGGCGGACGATGAGTGTTCTGCAGCTCCGACAGCTTTTCTGTCCTGCCCATGGCTCCATACCTGCAGTGCTGCAGAGAAAAGCGCCCCTTCCCCCACTCTGCATTATGACAAATCAAGGCAGGCAGGCAGCTGTGCCATTAGCACATCATAGCACAGTGAGCCTTCCATGGGAGAACAAACTCACAAACATATAGCACACCGCTGCAAACACAAAATATTGCACGTATGGCACGTAGCCTAATGTCAGCAGCCTGTAATTAATGTGACTGGCTGTAGGGGTTAAATAGCGTGAGTCTGTACAGTCCCGTTGGGTGACAATGTATCGAAGGAAAGTAAATGTCTCGCTATCATTCTTCCGTTAGACATGCTTTTTGCTTCTCCCGTTGTGCTCCTTGACTGTGGTCATTATCGATGCGATGACTACACGTGCCCAAGTGATTACACCCTGCCCTACTTCTGAAACAAGTTACACGGTCTAAATATCACAGTGGAAATTGAGTTCCTCTGTGATTACAAGGAGTAAACAATGGCAATCACATCCAAACATTTACTTGAAAATCAGTCTGTATTCACACATGGAGTTTATAGTGCGCTCTGCGGCAGAGTCGCTGTCCACAGTTCGGTGGTCCTGAAGCTGCTCGTCACACACGCTTTTCCAATGGACCCCAGAGGAGCACTCATTTATTGTAGTAACAATCGATCATGTGTGTGATTGGCACACTTCGCTCTCCTCTCTCACTGTCACAAACAGATCCACACAGAAAACCACCTGGTGCCACATCAGCTTGGCATAATGTCATACACACACACACACACACACACATATATATATATATATATATATATATATAATTCTGTTAAAGTATCTCAGTATCATCACAGCTTTGTTTCAGCTGTTGATGACACTGCAAATTTTCTTTTCTACACCCTTTTATACATTGTCTTTCTCTAATAATTGTAGGGACAAATGATTTTCAGTAGCTGGATAGCCAGATGAAACAGTGATGAATTAAGATGAAATCTCACCAAACTTGTATGTGAAAATCCCAATGCAACGATCTTTGTGGTTCATGTATGTCACTATCATTCAATATGAGACCATAGATTGCCACGAAACAAAATACTTGGAGATGGCAGGCAAGGGGTTAATATAAGTAAGGTAATAAGGGTGGGCTGTGTTTTCCCTGAGACAGTCAGCTCCTCCTTAACTGGTTCTCTGAATGGGCCAGTGAGGCAGTAGGGTATGAATGGCGGAGGGATCCACTGGTACGGGAGCCGCCAACTCTCCATTACTCACTCCCACTCCCTCAAGGGCCGTCTGCAATGCAGCTGTCCTGTGAGCCTGTGCTTCGCCGTGCCCTACTTTATCCTGTCAACGCTCAAGCACTGCAGCAATGCTTCCCCAGCAGCACTCACACACTCACACACACACACACACACACACATATATATATATACACAAACACACAATGACTTACATAGTGATTACATTCTGGTGAACATGCCTACAGTAGGTCTTCTGACTCACAGACTTAATTTGAATTTAAACGGAATGGAAATTTGCCAACCCTGCAGCATCAATTGTTATGTGTAGAAGACCTCTACAATGCTGATCTACAACAGATTTTTTTACTGTAATGGGGTCACATAAAACCAATTTCAACATAATTTTCAAATACTCATCACAACCAGTGTCCAATTTTGTCATTGCATTTGCACTGCTGTATGCACAATAGCTTTCCTACTGGCTGATTTTAACAAAGACAAGATGAAAAAAATGCACGCATTCTCTCACTGGACTGACCTTAAAGTAAAGCTTCAAATGTGACGTGGCATTTGATTTGCACATCTCAGAACAACAGACTACAAAGGGAAAATGAAAATGTCTCACT
This sequence comes from Lepomis macrochirus, assembly GCA_024633595.2. NCBI lineage: Eukaryota > Metazoa > Chordata > Actinopteri > Centrarchiformes > Centrarchidae > Lepomis > Lepomis macrochirus. Next base: position 23,387,090 of record JALXJV020000014.1, on the reverse strand, counting down.
CAACATATCTGAAATCAGTTTCTCTTGGGTAATACCAAGTGGTATGGCTGAAATCAATAATCTTAATAAGAATATGTTTCTGATATTAATATACAGGAGAATATAGCAATTGTATGCATAGCCACATTTGTTAAGTCAAACAATAATAATAATAATAATAATAATAATAACAAGTTGAAAAATAAAAAATATTGAATTATTAGGGGCCCTATTACCAATAAAAGGTACTTTCCAACAACTCTGATAACAAGGTTCTGAAGATTCGTACTTGCACATTTACACATTCTTGGCACATACTGTGGAGGAGGAGCCAATTCGAGGATTTTTCTGTGACATTTATCATGTTTAGTCCATCATGTTTTATGGCTAGAAGCACAATATTTAAAAGTCAACTCATTATCTTCTTGGTGTCTGTTACAACTGTATGCTCCTGTCATATATGATATATGTAACAACAGCAACAAACATACTATGTGGGTAAAAAATATTTATCTATCTTTTGGCAATATTTAACAATATCCTGCTGACTTGTTTAGCTTCAGGGAAAGCTAATGCATGTGAATGTGTAAGTTGTGATAAATTAGTTTAAAGCAAAGCTAGAGAGAGGATTTGTAATGCATGATGGTCCAGCAGATCATTTATCAAAGGGCCGCATGATTTTGAAGAGACAAATTGAAAGCTTTTGAATTACAAAAAGAGTGGACAGATAGAAATAGTCAGGGCAAGGGACCAAAGCTAACAAAAAAAACTGAAGACAGACGTACCATCCAGCGAGAGCCAGTCGTGCTGAGATGATGGCAGTGAAGGAAGAGCGTGGGCCTTGTACTCAAAGACCACTGAGTTGGAGATGATCTGGTTACTGACAGCCACCTGTAGCGTCACCAGACCTGTGTCATGTGCTGGAGAGAGAGAAGAATGAGAATTCAGTACATATAATGTATGCACAAAGTCACTATTACGTGCTGAGTTATGTTTATCGGAAGTGACTGCCTCAATTTTCGAAGCATACTCCTACTGAGTACATCAGAATTTAAATATTAACATTGTTACAGCAACTCTTGTGATGCCACATCACGTTTAACCTGCTACAACTTTAATTTATTTGTGTAAATACATTTTTGACTGATAGACATACAGTAGCTTTTAATACAGGACAGTAAGCAACAGGTAAACACTGGTTTAGATTAGAATTGATTTCGAACATTGTTACAAAGTTCACTTGGATTTTCAATATTTTAATATCTAAATGTTCAGATTATTTGAACAAACAATCGCTTGCCTTATAAATGTTATGTGTAAAAATCCATAATTAATACACAAAAAAACTTGCTGACCAACGTGCAGGCTATTGCTTCAAACAAATAAATGAAAGCTAAAGATATATGTGATAGATAAAGTATGTTTTTACTGATAAATACAAAGCTAAGCACGACAACCTTACAGACCGACATCTCGAAAAACAAGAAAACAGAAAAAATGTCAAATGTATTTTTGATGGCAGAAAGTGGTCTATTTCTAAAAGAAAAAAAGTCAGAAGTTAAGTTGAATATGCTAGCAACTCCTCTGATGGTCTATGAATAATGTGATAGTGAAACCTCCTCGTAAACATCCCTTCTCTTCTTTGATGTGTGTGAGTGCTCTCCTGTTTTACCTGGGCAGTAACAGCGCAGCACCCCTGGTTGGATGAGAGAGGCTGGGACTGAAATCTGATCAAACAAGCAGTTGTAGTTTGAGCTGACCTCTTGCCAAGGCCCAGTGATCAGCACCTTAACTCCACCCTGAAAAAAAGACATATGGCTAAAACAAACTCATAACACACCTGCAAAGACAGGTTCAATTATCCCTGATTACATTACTTGTTAAACCCTGCCACCTAGAGTGCAAAGACATGAATGCCTCTAAGAATACATTATTTGTTGTACCCTGCCACCTACAGTGCAAAGATAAGAATGACATCAAGGAAAAGAAAGCAACTCCGTTATACTGATCTCTGCTGCCATCATGTGGATAATCTTCATAAAGTCACTACACGCACTTTGCAACAACACAACCAACAAGGCATTAAAATATTGTGCTACCCTCCAGAGGTTGGATGAGGTTTTTACTGCTGACAGCATGCTTGTAATACCAACAAGACTGCATTACACAATCAGAGTGGTGAATAGGGGGGATTTAATGCACAATATATTAAGGTCTACATATTTATAGTAAAATATTTCAACTTACAACCATTCTTGTTTTCTTGCATAATGTCTCTTTTCTCTTTTATGTTACGTTTATATTTCAAGCATTTAGCTCATGCTAAATTATCCAGATCCCTCTGACTGGTGGTATATTTTTTAAATTCAAAACCCTGGCTACTAAAAAAATTGCTGACCTGCTGAGTCCTCAGCATTAATGCTGTGCTCATCTAGTAATAATATACATATTAAATAATCACACCACTCTGTCTTGGTTGTACTGGCTCTACAACAATGGAAAGAGTCTCACATCACAGTCAAGAATGCAAAAGCATTTCCATTGGTAACCTGAAAATTTATCTGGCAATTTAACATTATCAGGCATGCCCCTTTCCATTTTACTTACTTTTCTTCTTTATTTTTTATTAAAGAAGAAATCTTCCAATTATTCCAGTTTTTATGGCAGAAAAAAACAGTTAAAATTTTTCCAACATGTGGATCTCTTTATTGATTTCAGGACATTATTGCTGCTGCAATAAATATTTTCAAAAGAAATCTGTCATTCCCCTTTTTATATCAAGTTTCAATAGCCTTTTTGCCTCTGGGAAATAACTATTGGAATAAAAAAAATTAAATTATGCTGTAGTATCAATGACATTCAAGCTTACCACAGCTGCAGTTGTTGGTATAAAGCACAAACTATTTACAGCCACATTTCAAGCCTTCAAGGGAGTCTTTGATAATCAAATAATAGTCAAAAGATTGAGTAATCACCATATGTAGCAGGGTCAGTTTATCCTCAGGTCCATTGTTTTTTATGCCTTTGCATCAGTGCAGCATGGAAATTTGTTTTTTTAACTTTGTGTACCTGTTCTAGCTAAAACTATAGTTTGCCATCTGCCATGTGTCTGAAAGTTATTATACAAATTAACATTTTTGTTGGATGAAGAGTTCAACTTCCTGATAAAAGAAAGTAAAACAAAAAAACCCTTAAATTGCTGAAAATAAACTGTTTATTAACAAGCCCATCATTTTCACTTTATACAGAATTTCTTGAAAAAAATTGTAACAGCAGTTTAAAATGATTTCTATCAGTATTTAATGTTCCCAATTATCCAAAAGTTTCAGTATTTCCTACTCAAAAAAAACACAGACCCTAGTTAAGGGAATTAAAGAAGACACCTCAAACTAATTTATGTCTGGCTGTCACAGATCTAGCAGTACATTACCAAAACCACCTTGTCAAAAGGTGATCTGAACTGTCCATTAAACACAAACAATCATGACAATCTAATGAATATTTAAGGACAGTTTAGTGGTTAATTCACCTTTATTTGGATTTCTTTTTTATAAATAGAATCATTCACCTTTGTTTTATTGACATTTACTCATATTAGCTGAAGCTTTTATCCAAAGCTATATATGGCAACGGTTGCATGCCTCTGGACCAACTAGGGGTAAAGGGAGACATTTCTGGTTGTTGCAGTGGGAATCGATCCGCGGTCTCTCCCACACCAAAGTCTTATCCACTGCACCACGACCACCCTTTATTAATACATTACTTACTAATACCTGAAATTATTATTTTATATTTATAATTATTATTTAAAGTACTTTAGGTAAGTAGGCCAACATGAACATGAATTTAAAACCTTGTGGACTGCTCTAGTTTGAGATACAGCTTTAACTTGAAATGTGTTGCGTGAAGTTGTCATTACCCAATGCCTCAGCAATTAGGCTGGTACATAAAATATTACAACCAAAAAAAAACATGGCTAAAAAACAATTTTTGAAAAAATAAAAAGCCCTGTCACTCACCTCAGGGTAGGACCACTCAGGGGAGTAGTCAGTGACCATGAAGAGCCGGCCTGTGGCCTGAAGCATCCCCAGAGCCCCCTGGGCTACAGCTGCAGAAACCACCTCCGCTACATTCATGTATGACAATGAGCCTGCCTCTCCTGTGTTTCCCCCTGCTCCAGCCCCTCCACTCAGAGACTGGGGGCTGCAGCAGGGTTGGAGGCAGAGCTCTGAGGGGTTGTAGCCAGGGCCCCTGGCCCCTCCATCTTCCTGGCCTTGCTGGGGGGGCCCACCAGCTGTGTTCTGACTATCAGAGTTGTGGGATGTGACTAGCTGGTGAGCATATAGGGCCCCTCCAGTTGACATGGTGGTCCCACTGCCATCCACTGAGATGAAGTCATTAATGAGATCAGAGAACTGGTTCCCAAAAGATATGTCAAAGTGATCCAGACTGATCTCCATGCCAGTCCCTCCTGCTCCTCCATTACTGGCCGCTCCACCTAGGCCTTGGTGGGTTCCGACAGCATTGTAGAGTCCCTGGACCATGCTTGTGCCTTGGAGGAGAGGCTGTAGCTGTTGCTGCTGCTGGGAGCGGTTGCTTCCATCAACATTGTTATTTCCATTATGCATGGGTACCCCTTCTCCTGCACCTCCGGTCCCTCCTCCACCACCATCTGAGGCCTGTTGCAGGTAGTGCTCTGCGCCACCTCCCTCTCCGTTTCCAGACCCACAGGCCTGAATGTGGTCTACTGGCTTGAGTAAATTCTCAGCTCCATTTTCAGTGGCTCCAGCCTGAGCTGAACTCACACTGCCTGGTTGCTCTAGACCTACAACCTCCTCGTGCTCAGTGCCCAGCCCAGGGTAGGTCCCCTGGTACTGTAGCAGCTGGAGAGAGGCTGCCTGGCCAGACCCCTCTGTGGGTGAGCCTCCATTACAGTTGGCCCTATGCTGGGTCTGGTGAGCCTGGTGGTGGTGGTGGAGATGGCCGTTGCTGCCAGGGGAGTCCGTCTTTACCACCTGCAGGCCCATGTAACCTCCAGAGTCATGGGAGTTGTGCTCCATCAAATGTGTTTTATGGCCCATGCTGGGCCTCCCCTGCTGAGCATGGCCTGTCTGAGAAGCATCCTGGAGGAAGAAGCTGGGTGAACGATTCTGATGTTGCATGTGAGGACTGGACATGGCCTGACCATAGCTCACTGTGGCAGCACTGGTGGTAAAGTCCTGCTTGGCATCAATGGCACTGAAATCCATCTGCTCCAGGGTGGTGCTGGGACTCAGACCCCCACCAGAAGGAAGCAGGGAGCCTGCTGGGGTCAGCGTAAGGCTGCCCTGGCCTGAACCAGCACCAGATGACACAGACACCCCGCTGCCACAGTTTACTACTGCCCCCACCTGGTAGCCACTCTCCTTGGCCAGCTGCTGCTCAAAGGATGTATCTTCTGTTTTGATATTCTTTACCAAAGCTGAGCTGAAGGTATAGCCATTGTCTGACATGGTGGGGGAGCGCTGCAGATTGCCGTTGGTGCTACTGCTGCCACCAGAGGAACATGAGTTTGAGGAAGAGTTGCCTTCTGTCTTCATTGCACTACCTCCATAGGTCTGGCCCTGTTTGGGGTTATTCAGGAAGCAGTCGGGGTCAAAGTTCATGTTGGTCTCTGGCATCTTGATGGTTCCAGAGTCCAGACTGCTAGAGAGCACTAGTTCTTCAGACACCCCAGCTGTAGACAGCATGGACAGACTGTCTCCTCCCGCGGTAGTCCCAGGTTCCCCGACTCCTGCACTGGCAAAGGCAAATTTGTGACGATCAGAGGTCACAGACAGCACCAAGCCCTGAGAGGTGGCATCTGTACCCATCAGGTGACTGTTGGAACCCCCAGTAGGAGACATGCTGTAGACAGGGTCTCCAGTGACCTCAGACATAAAGACACTCTGGGACAGGCCAGACATGACAGAGGCCACGTGGCTCATCCCTGTCACCACAGGGCTGTCAGCCATGTCTGGATCGCTATTGAGGCCGCTGCTGATGGAGACGGGGGAGTTCTGTGTGGTGTCGGGGACCTCAACCTGGTTGGTGGATGACACCTCTGTGCTGTTCTGGTGCAGGAGGACAGGCTTGTGGACTTTGCCATTGCGTTTCTCCCTGGCACTGCCCCCTCCACCACCTCCCCCAGAGCTTTTCCCTCCTCCATGGGCACTGTGCTCTGTTTTCCCCTCCGACACATCGTTGTTTTGTACCTCAGAGTGAGAACTGCTGTAGCCCCCTGAGCGGGGGTCCACCTTGGGGGAGATGATGCGATGTTTGGCGCTGTTGCATTTGTGGTGCACACTGCTCCCTGCACCTATATAAGAACAAACAAAGCACAGAGGTTGGGTATTTGGATGGGTATGGGGGGTACAGAAAGGGAAAGAAGTAAAGACATATACATACTATTGATTTCTGTATACATTAGGACAAGGATGGATGATTTCTTTGTTTTCTTATTTATTTAGTTTGGGAAAGATGATTTTCTCCTTGGGATGATAAAACTTATCTCTTTTTTGGTATACAGTGAGGAAATGGTATGGGAAGTTTTGCATGGATTTTTACCTTAAGTCATCAGAAATAAAAATGCATCTGAGGTTATCCAGAGTAAATTGTTTTAGAACTTTGTAAACCACTGCTCTACGTTCTTTTTCTGAGTGACAGCCTATAGTGAAATTACACAGCTAAAAAAATATGATTGATTAGCATTATATTTGAGAACAGCTGGGCTATTTCAGATATGGCCTTGACACAGTTTACATCAGTAAACAAAAATTATAAGCCAATAACCTTGAAACTCAGTTTCGCCATAAATCACCTACCAATAAAAGACCTCAACCACCGTCTCTGATCTACCACATAACAAACAGTATCTTTATGGCCTTTTTGTTTCTCTTGCTCAATTTTACAGTTCTCTCCTGAGAACAAACTCCAACCCACCCACTAGCCCTTACCCAGGGTGCCCGTGCACAGGCAGTTGTGAGTCCGGGGGAGGTGGCTTAGTTTGGTGGCTGTCCAGAATCTGTTGCACTAGCTGCTCCACTGAGAAACCAGAGCTGCTGTTCCCATTGCTGCAAGTCCACTTGATGCCATGAACTGCCGGGAGAGAGGAGGAGACAGAGATGTCAGCCAGCCCAACAGACCACCAGCCATGCCAACCCCCCGCCCCACCCTCTGCCCTCCCTGTCTATCTGCCAGTACACCTCATGCTGCTCACTGGCCACCGCTCTAAAAGTCACCAAAGCATAATAGAGAAATTACTATGTCTGTTTCTCTCTGAAGTGAAACAAACAACCCACTGACTGGCCTGTGGTAAAATGGTATAATAGTTAATTTAGCGTTACCTTTAGTTCTGATCATGGTTAAGTACCTTGCTCTCCATCATGCCTTCCCCATCACTGTTCCCTTACTCCAGAATTGTTATTTTTTTCTAGTCTCCCTTCACTGAAATGACTGCACTTCTCATTCTCTATTGTGCCTCATTCCCTCCCATGTGTCACTGTCTGCGACTCTGTGGCCTCCACTGTATGAGTGCTGATGAAGGTGACAGCAAGTCCGGTACTTCCACCCTCCACCCTTACCCTGACCTATGACTTTGTTCTGCCAGGGAAAGCCTCTAGGGAGGAACATCACCTAGTTGCTGCTGTTGGATCTGCCGCTGCACCAAGGGAAAAAGAGAGGCTTTCTCCTGTAAAGCTCCACTCCCTGCCTCAGTCACACCTCACTAGCAACTCCTAATACTTTTCATCGCTCCATTTGCCAACCAGCCACCACTTTTGATGAGACAGATAGTGGTTTTAGTGGCTGTAAGGTGGTAGGAGACACCACTGAGTGCTGCAGTGCTCAGGCTCTCAACCGGGAAAAAGATAATATTTCAGAAGTGAAGCATATTTAGACTGTCAAACAAAATCAAGCCTGCTTTAATTCAAGTTCCCTACACTTAAGTACATCACTTGGTTAGATATGCAAGAGAGAGAGAGATACTGTATATAAAGAGAGAGTAAGGTTTAGAGCATGTATGAAAAACAGTGAGAATTTGCTTAGTGTGTCTGTTTGCATATGAGATAAAAGGAAATGGAAATAGAGTAAGAGGGAGAGGGTAATGCAGATTAAAGACAGAGCTAGTTAAAGCGAAGTAAAAAAATCTGAGAAACATGATTGGATGACTGTGATAAGAATCTAACTTGAAAGCTTTAAGATCCTTTGGCAGATTACAGGCTGGTCACCAGCAGATGTCAGTAGAACTGCTGTGATCACGCTAAGATCATACGCTCCACAGACAACTCACTGTGGCAGGTTATTGAAACGTAAACAGGATTCATTTTGATCTATTATGAAGTCAGATTTATTCAGCCATTAATCCTGAGTGACTTGAGCAGAAAAAAACAGTGGACACCAAAGGTGACAGGAAAGTTTCATCTAATGTCATTATAATTACTGCACTAATAATTGTGTCTGTCTGGAGAGCCCATTAGACAGTGTGGCTTGACTCGCCATTCACCTCCTGACAGTGTGTAATGCAAACACTACAAATGAGCTGATGCTAATATTACTGACAGGGAGATAATAGGGCCATAGGCATACTAAAAATGCTGTCATGAATCCCCTACTGTGACAAAGCCAGCAGGGGGCTGCAGGACAGGACAGCATCAGTTCGGCTGATCTGACTCAGAGAGGGCGACAGAGTAAGAGTGAGAGCCTAATACAGCAGCTTACATCCACCATGTAGTGCCATCCCTATTTGTCCAAACAATCTTGTCTCCCCTCTGCCCTGATCCCTCATGCCAGAATTGCCACAGCCCTCTTCATCTAGACGGGCATCACCCCCGGAGGCTCTGGGTTGTTGACGTACAGTTACCACCGTGTCTGCCTGTCTGCTCTTCTCTCTGAGGGTTATGTTCCAAAGCAGACATGACAGGAGCAGTGCCACTAGGTTTAATCCCAGTGGCAGCGACAGCAGAGGCACCAAACAGCAACCCAGTCGCATCATCCTGATGACTGCATCCTGTCATGAGCAGCATCACACAGCCCTAATGACAAACACAGTTGATCTGTAGGACACACGCACATCCCATCTGGTAGCCTCTGCACCATTGGGCACTATATGGGACAGTGGAGTACAATAGTTTACATGATGGCCAGCTCTGTCTGTCTTGCCCTCTGTTCTTCTCTGTCCCTGTCTGTCTAGCCTGGAGACAGGCCTTCTGTCTGTCTGAGTGTTTGTTAAAGCTGCTCATGCGCTGTCTGTCAGCAGGCTAAGGGCAAAGCTAGAAAGAGTGCTGCATGTTTATAGCATTAGACCAAAAGAGTGGATCAAGCTGGCTCCCTTGTCTATGGAACTCTACCGTGACTGAGTAGTGATGCCACTCTCTCAACACCCCCCCCCACACACACACACACACACATCCCACCCTTATGCCCTTTCGTCTTCTCCTTCTCATCAAACACCGCAGGGTTATAAGGAGGAAGAGGTCAGACAAGGCCATGTTTCAACGGGCTTATATTTGAACTGCTGTGTGTGAGCATCCATGCATGTGAAAGTTTTTGTGACTGAGAGCACAAGTGTGTGTGTGTGTGTTTTTGTCGTGGGGAAACAGAATAAGCTCAACTGATCCATGAAATCCACACTTTTCCTTTGTTGTTTTTTTGTATCATTAGAGGTGTCAAATGGTTTGCGCTGAAATATCGTGAAGAGAATAATAAAAGGGAAGAGCAAGATGGAAGAGGGCAATTATATAGCAAAAGTTGACAATGTTCTGGAAAAATAACTATTTGATTTAAACTAAGGGATTAGTGTGCTGACAAAAAACAGCTTGTGAAATAGGAACCATCATCATTATATAAGAATAATTTCCTAGCATATAGACACACATACCATATATGACCCAGAGTCAAACATACTGTACACTCCTGCAATCACCCTGCTATTCATACCACTGCCTGCATATTATAACATTCCTTTGCAATGCAAAATAACATCTACTAATAGATGCAAGTTGCATTTTTGAAGATATAGGTCAGTCTCGGAAAAATGTACTGTATGTTGAGTTCTAATTTATAATTAAAGATTAAATAATAGATAATCCAGCATGACTTCACTGCATGTCTTTGCTCTCTACACTGAAATAGGGGTTTGTTGTCTCACAAGACCACTAGATGGCAATGTTGCTTCATCACTGAGCATGCGTTGAGATGTTGGCTGGTCCAGGAGAAAGAGAGAGGGATAGATAGGAGAAGAAAGATAGAAAGCAAAGAAAGCAAGCAGGAGAGGGATGTTTGCTCTTTATGAAGCCCCCTCATGTAGCCTGGCAGCTAGAAGGCATTTCACACTCACCCTCTTTGGCCCAGCAACTCCCAAAGTTAATGACTTTACGCATTATTGCAAATGGTGCTTGGTTTTTACATTAAGCCACAGACATAATGAATACAGTAGGCCGTTGTTGTTCAGTGGCTATCCTGAGGTAAAGCTTTATGTTAAAATATGTCCTAAAACTGACAGCAAGCAGAGCAGTGAGGAGGATTACAATAGAGGCAAGACCTCAGTGATATTGGTCCAGACTGTCTTGTCACTATGCAGCCAGCATGCGTGTGTGCTTGTAAAGCTGCTGACACATTCCTCTTTACCTGGCCACATCACCAATAATTGGCCATCGGAATATCAGTCACAGCCGTGCTGGCCCCCGCCAGACACACCCAAATCACAGTCTGGTTGTTAAAGGTATCTTAACAGCTCTCTGAAAGACTTTCAATGCCCCACAAGGTCCCCATTTAGCTATAATCATCATCAGACAAACCCTGACTTTTTCCAAAACATTGCCTCAATCTTGGGCAGGTCTAAAAACACACAGTGCATCTCACAGAGCATTAGTAAAGCTGATAACAACAGCGATCAGTCCATCGAGGGGGGAGAGAGACAGAGACGGCCTGCGAAGGGGTGGAGGTGGGGATTTCTGGTGAGTCAGACATTCTTGCTCCCACGCACTAACATGAATCAATAACCAGCTTGCTGCCCTCCCCTGCCTTGACTTCCTTCTTGGGCCAGAGAGGAAGAGCACTCTCAGCCTGGCCAGAGTGGTGCCAGAGGTTTAGAGGAGCTGAACTTTGACCCATAACTAGCAGACGGCTCCAGAAAGACACACTCCAGGTAGGAACACTGGCTGAAGATGCTCTCTGACTGAGGTGCTGAGGGCACTTAGTGTACTAGCTATCAGCAAATAGGACTAGACACCACATCCTCAGACATACACCCCCCCCCACACTATGTTTAGTCCATGTAAGTTGACATGTAAAGACTATTAAGGCCTCTTTAGAGGAGACAACTGTTTATAGTAAAGGCTAGGGTGACAAGAATTGATGAATGCATAGTTCTCAATGGGATAATTCAAATACTCACACATGGGCTTGAGCTGGCCAATCAGCTCCTCCTTGGTCCACTTGGCCCACTCCTTCTTGTCTGTATTGATGGAGCACAGGATCGGACCACATGGTTTCCCACAATCCTCAATGGCTGGAACATTCAAATAGTGGACGAGCACAATATCGGGGTTCTGTGGGGAACACAGAGGGAGGGCGAGGTTAGATGAAGTGACATGGATAGTCTGTCTAAGAGCATGGTTTGTTGAGGATACATCAGCTACGAGTGGTAGTGACACATAGATACTGTGGCTCAGCTGGGAGGACTTATTGGAACATGCCAGCTGGTTGGTGAGAAGTAAAATGTTGCTGAACAAGAAACACTGAATGCTAACCCTTACACACACACACACACACACACACAGCATGGCCCAAGAACAAGAGTAAATGCACAACCTAAAACACAGCCGGGGAGCAGAACAGATCTGAGATCAGAAATCTGCAATAATCTCACTCATTATCTGTATCTCTGCATCTCCAAGCGTGTGTGTGCTCATTTACGTGTGTATTTGTATGTGCATATGTGTGGTAATTACAATGTGTACTCATATAACACACTTATGGCATTTTGTCAAGTCCTCCCACATGGTGAGTTGATGCCCTCAATTAACTCTGCCTGTATTTACCAAGTCAAAACTCAACAATTTGCCGCATGCAAATTGTTACTGGGTTACCTCTGCAAATTCCCTAAATTGACAGCTTATGAATAATAGGTAGCGTTTAAAGGAATGTTGTGCTGGTGTGAGTAACATCAATTTGCTTCTGTAATCATGAAAAGCTTTGATTACTGAGCATGGCAAAGACTCACACAAGGAATGTTCCCCTTTCAGTCCTTATCACTTCCAATTTATTATAAACATCTGACTGCCACTAAGCCCACACAAACTTAACCCACAAATATAGTAAGATATCCCAACAGTGACACTTACAAATACATACAAATACAAATAGAAGCTGCACTGATTATAAGCGACCCACAGACGTTTTAAGCCAGTATACAGATTACAGAAGAATAACTGTCATCAGATGTATGAATAAGCAAAAGTAAAAGCATGCACAAAAATCACACTACATGAGTACATGCACTCGTTGCTAAACAAGATGCAAGAATTGACAAACCAAATCCCTTGATAGAGAAAAATGCTGTGACAACATGTGTGTGTGACTGCAGTTTGAAGCTTCATCAGTACTAAGTGGCAAATAAATCAAGCGCTGCTACTGTAGGTCTGTGCTCCCTCTCAGCGTATGCCATTAATCTACGACTACATCCCCCCTCTCCCTCTCTCCTTCTCAGACAGGGGTGTGGTTGGGGGCACACAGATCCAAAGAAACAATTGCTTCTTTGAAAAAACATCCCAAACGAACCAACAGCTACCTCCGTCTCAATGTGTCTGGGCAGCCACAGCTCCAGTGGAGGAACAGCAACAAGTTGTATGTAAAGCAGTCTCAGGAGGACAGATGACCATGCTCCACCACTTCCACCAGGAGCTGGAGCTGGACATTGCAGTGTGTTATCTCACAACTTTCCTTGTCCCCTGTCATTGGTATGGACACTAGACGATGACTGCTGCCCTGTTTGGATGGAGATGGCACAGGGCGGTGTGTAATGCCCCCAGATGGCATCACCAGCTGTGTCAATAGCTAAGAGATGCCCTCAATCTTTTCTTGGAATGAGCGTGCCAAATGTGGACAGCTTCATTCAGTTATGAGCGTACATAAATGTATGTGGATGTATGAGTGCAGGTGGGAGTGAATATGCATAGACACACAGCTCAAACATTAGTGTGCTCAAACACACAAGCACCCACACACACACAAACACAAATAGTCTAAGCAAGGACAAATTCATTAGCATACTGACACACAACAGACACATAAAGACACACAAGGGTTAGCTGTGCACAATCATACACATGGATACGCACAATCATCCTCCTTCCAACACCCACACACCCAGCTGTTTCCTACCTTTTAACACATAGCTACACAAATACGCAAACACACACATACACACTAACCACAAAGGAAGAGACCATGTGGCAGCCTTACAGCTCATCCAAACACAAGCAATGTGTCGCTGTGCTTTACTATTAGGATTCTGCAATCTGTCTGTCTGGATCTTTCACACTCTTTTTCCCCGAATCTTGTTTTGCTTCTTTCTCTTCTTACTTTACAACACATTTAACAGTTCTCTCCCAACTCAGGCCCACCTCCTCTTTAAGAGGAAAACAACACAATGAAAATGTAAAGTGTCACATAAATCTATCAGGATGGTAATTTAATTTAATTTCCTGCTGGCTGCTTTCTTTTTCCAAAGTGTAATATCAGGAGTTGGTTCTCTAGGAGTAGGGGGTAAAAGGATGAGGGGGAACTTTTTTTCTTGGATACTATTTTCCAGAGAAAATGAAATCTCATTAACTTATTGATTAATTGTGTAATGTAGTCTTTCGGTTGTTTTTTCACTTGTTTCCCAGGCGGATCTCAGGGCAGCATTCCAGCCTCACTTCCGCAGTGGAAGGGAAGACTCGGATACAGTTGCAGGAACCTGTGGTGTGAATGTGAAGCTGTTTGTTTCACTATGTATATGTTTGTTTACTGTGTGTGTTTATGTGCTTGAGCCCTTAAATGCCTATGTGTCAGCATGTTGGCAATATTTGTAAGCACGTGTGCCAGCCATTTACATGTTAACATCTCTTAAAGCATGATGGTATCATGTAAAATGTAGCATGTCTCCAGCCAGCATTTTGATGTTGCTGTGTTGTCTTAATGGTTACTGCGCCTCCCTAGAACAGATGGATAGATGTTGAGCTAATTACTAGCAGAGTCTTGGGGAGTCAGCCATGGGGGCGGAAGGCCTGCTGAGTGGGTGGTGGAGCGCCTTCCTGCCCCTCCTTCCACTACTCGCTCTTTCTCCACAAACACACATAAACATATCAGAAAACAAAAGAAAGGAAAGGAAAGAAAAGAAAACACCGCCATGCACACCCGCACATTCACACAGTGCACATAACACACATGAAAAAGTTGGTGTGCCAACACTTACACACACATTAGCACACACATGCATATGCGATATGCAGGACATCGCCATCGCAACCAGAGGATAAAGGTGCTGTTGTAGCCAGGCAACAGGTTTCTCTTGCACCCACGCACTTAGAGGCAGCTAGTGCTCCTACGATCTCTTAGTGACTGCCTACCTTGTCCTGAAGTCATACACCCTGTTCTACTCCAAAAGACAAGGAGGGAGAGAAAGAAAGAGAGTTTCGCTAATGGAGCTGAAGACACAGATGAAGTTAGATGTCAGTGGAGACAGATACAATGACCTTCTACTTTATGCTGAATGTGTGGTAGTGAAAGTAAATGTTGAGCTTCAGCTGAGATATAACGAACTGAGGCTTGAGTACAGAGCACAGCTATTGGTGGAATCTGGTATGAGTGGTCAAGTATTGTGTCCACTGTCTCGTTAAGTCTCTGTGATCCTGCCACAAATCAGCCACTCTCTTGGAACACCTCCATGTAGCTGCTACTCCAGCAGCCCACCGTAGCTCATTAAGAGACAGAGTTCCAGATAGAGACACGTGGAAAGACAGAGAGACAAAGACAGAAAGAAGAATGAGAGTAACAGCTCTTATATTGTCAAGCTGGCAGCTCTGCTCCATGGTTGTACTCTACCATAGCAGGCCTTGCTTTCACAACCCGTGCACAGGAGCGATAAGAACACCATTAACATGAAAGGATCTTAATTGAGAGGGGATGCTTCATGCAACGTGGATGAGCCTAGGAGAGCAGGGGGAAACCACTCTGATAAAATAACCCACACCGAGGAATAGGGGGCTTCAAAGCCTGTCATACTGAAGGAAAGAGAAGAGTAGACAGGGGCTCAGGTATGGGAAAAGCCTCCCCTTTTCTACTTTTACTCTGAGGATGTATTGGGGAAAATAAGCAAAGGAGGAAAGGCATAAGAAAGTTCTTCATGGGAGAATTGAACTAGCAGGCAACAGGGATATCCATTTCAATACAAAATATCATGAAAGTAGGAGCAGTCAATTGTTTTGTCACAAACATTCAGCATCAAGGCATAAATACAAAGAGGAGGTGCATGTGTTGGTGTATTTGTGTTTGTGGATGTCTCTGTGCCTTTATGTATTTGTGTCTGCCTACATTAAATTATAAATAGCATGTGAATGAGTGTCTAGAGGCAGATCTCTGTATGTCGGTTGGCATACGTACATCAGTATGCATGCAGGATAAGCGCAATGAGCTGTGAGTGTGAGTGCATCTGCTATTTTGACTGCATATTCATGCTGTCTGTGCTTGCAATGCATATTAGAATTTGTGGTGTACATCTTTACATATGTCTGTGCAGTTTTGTGTGCATATGGAACACCTGTGTACTATATTGTATGCATGTGTTTGATGTTGTGTGCTGTGGTCATGCAGTGGCTGTGGTGAATGTATACCGGGGGTTATTAAGGCCCTGCTCTCTCAGCTGTGCGTTGGCAGTTGCCCTGGCAGTGGCATAGTGATGGATGGCATGGGGTGCCAGTCATTAGGCAGCCTCCTGGCCTCTGGCACTAAGGTTGCACTCTTAAACACCGACCTCCCCCGCCTGTCCCCAAACACCACTGCTCATTTCAAGGTCAACTGCCTCTGTGGTGCTGCAAGTTCACCTCCACAAGGCTCAAGACTTCTTCCTTTTGTTTGGAACCTTTATCGCTCACTGCCAACGGGTGTGTTTTGGAATGTGGGGGTGGCTGGCTTGTGCCTTGCCTCGTGCAGACACACACATGCAGTACATGAACACACACACACACACATACAAACACACACACACACACACACGAGGTAAACAAAACCCCACGTCAAACCCTCCCAAAAAGGCAGCAAACAGCCTCAAGCTCCTGTCTAGGTAGCAGAGCAATCCCCTATCTGAACCTGCTTTCCCCTCTCTCTCCAGATCCACTATGACAAACTCTTTGTTTAAATGTTCCCAGTTTAGAATACAGACACCCTAATTGGGGTGTCTGGAGTCAATGCTCAACTTAACTGCTACAGTTCACCCTCTACTGCACCCGGCTCTCCACCAACTACAACCCCGCCTGAGTGCCAAGCTAAAATGATGCCCAGGGTGGGTACCAATCCAGGGGTAAGAGCCAGTTTACAGAGGGTTCCTTAATATGAATTGCTTCGATTGCCTCTGTCCAAGGTCTGTGACAGGGATGGGGAGCAGGAGGCACAGCAGGAGATCCTGATTTAGGGAAGATTCATGCTCCACCTCTTTACCTCCACTACCTAGTGTACTGGCTGGGAGATATGAAAGGCATAACTTGGAACTTTTGAGGAACAGGAAGAGGCCAGCATGTTTGAGCGTGTTCCAGAGGAAGCCAGGGGCTGAGGCCTGTGATGTTTAATTCAGTAGCACATAATCACTCCGATGGAGTTGAGAGCGGGGCTTTAAATAACTCAGCTTAGAGGGGCAGAACTACTTCACTCTGGGTGGGGGAATGCAAGTCTGTGTGTACGTGTGTCTGCATATGTGCACATGTTTGTGCACTTGTGTGTGTAATTGTGCAGATATGTGAGTGCACTTCGCATTTCTACATGTGTGTGAGTGAGTGTGCAAGAGAGTGCACAGTATTTTTGTGTGTGGCTCCTCCCTGCTTTGAAATATTTTATTTGTGCAGTGCAGCACAGTAAAAGGTGGAGTGTGTTTGTTGCTGTGCCAAGCATCTGCATGCATTACAATAAAAGTGCAAAAGGCCAGTATTCAGAGCCTGAATATGGAGGAGCATTCTGGATGCCAAGCAGGCAGGCAGTAAGTCAGGCGGTAAGCCGGGCAGTGAGGCATTGAAGCCCCTTTAGCTGCCACAACTCAACTCACAGTTTACAGCCTACTTATTCTTCCTAAGGCCCTTGCAGAGCACACTACCCTCTCCATTAGTTGTGGTGGTCCCAAGTGAGAGGCCACGCTGCCCAGGGGCAAGCTGAAAAAGGCCATCAGGAGCCCATCCGGCTGCCATAATGGCCTTGGCTGAGTCCCTGGCACTGATCCTAATATTCAGTGGCCATCCAGGTGACACTGAGTCACACTGGAATAAAAAGCGGGACAAGAAGTTATTGAGCTCTCTCAGACATGGGGAGGATTTAACCATGTGCTCTCTCTTCATGGTTCTTTTCTTTTGTTTCCGCCTCAAAATAACCTCTCAACCTCTGGCTTTCTCTGAGTCTTTTCCACTTGCTTGCTCTCTCATTTTCATCTCTTCCTCCTAGGGCATAGTGCAATTCATTTGGAGGAGGAAAACACAGCTAATGCCATCTCTCTTTACTCCCTCTCTTCTGCTCTCGATCCCTTTCATATCAGCGCTGAGTCTGATTTGTTTGTGTGTTTCGTCTTTCTCCCCGTGCCAGTCGACAAGGCGTGCTATTTATGTGCCTCTGCCCGTGTCTGTGAGCGAATCAGGACTTCACAGGAGCAGCCAGGGGAGAGAGATGTGCTGGTGCATTTCTAAACAGGGAGTCACAGGGAGGACTGATGTGTGTCCAGCAGCAAGACAGTCCAACCTGGCCACTATCAGCTTCTGCAATGGCCCACTGAACAACAATAGATAACGCTGGTTGTCAGCATCAACAACAACTGTTGAGGTTGTAACAGAAAACAGACCCAGTCAAGCACAGACTAGTAGAGCATAAATGCACATATATGTAGATATATACTCACACTACACATGCATCAGGAGACTTACACACAATAACAACAGCAATGGCCACAGGACTGCTGAGCCTGTGTGCTCTGTCAAGCATGGTGAGGGGCTCATTATTATTACTGAGCTGGATACTGGAGCAGCCCCAGAGCTCAGCTTGGCAAGACCTCTCTCTGGAGACATACACACTGGCCTCTACACATACATACACACACACATGCACTTACACACAAACACCCACACACACCATACAAATGGGTAATCAAACGTCTGCCCCTGGGGGGAAAAAAATGCTCAAATGGTTTCCTAGCAACCAATGGTGTGTATTGGGTCCACATGAAAAATGAAAAATAAAGACTGTGTGTGTGGCTGTGTGAGACAGAATGAAAAAGCGAGGTTGAGATTAACAGTGCATATTAAAGAGAGACAGAGGGGTTTATGGGGTGAAGTACGGAGTGGTCAGAGATAAGAAGTTGTGAATGGGATATGAAAAGGTAATGAAGAGAGAGAAAGAGAGCGCGCGCCATCAGAAGCCTGCCAATCAGATTGACAAACACAAGCATTTCCCCAGCCTCTCTACAGGGGCAGTGTTGACTGCGAGTTGATCCATAGAGCAGGTCCACAGACAGTTAAGGTCACAGGAATGTGTTATCAAATCAGAGCTCAGAGAGAGATCATCATGGGAATAAATCAGTGTCTTACACACTGTTACAAATATGTAACAGCACTGCAGGGGAGAGATTATGCAAGAACCAAAGGATAGGCTTTAGAAAACGGCCTAAAACGCAGTGCCGCGTATCACACCAGGTTCAAATGCAAAACACAGGGAGTTGTGCTATACCAAAGGCACACAATCAGGTAAGAGTAGTGGTTTGTAAAATTGCTGCAGAGCACTGTACAAAGAAGCATAGCTGAATCTCTGGGGCTCTAAAGAGTTTTTTGATCATTGCTGAACATTGTAACTTAAACACAAGTCCCATTTAAAAATGATCCAACAAAGAGACAGAGTTACATTGTATTTGTTTATCTGTGTGCAAGTGCATGAAAAGAGCAAAGCAGCGTGTAATGGTGTGCGCGTGGGTTTCCATAAGATACTAGCTTGTGAGCATGTGTGGTACATCTGTCTGTAAAATTGTGTGTGTGTGTGTGTGTGTGTTTGTGTGTGTGAGAGAGAGGTAGTGAGAAGCATACTATCTCCATCCAGCAGCTGCCACAAAAAGGCTTCCCAAAACAAGCGCAGGGCCATGACAGAGACAGAGCGACCGCAGCCTTCTGGTGGTGTAATAGGAAATTAATTGAGACCATCAATATGGTATTAATCATTAAAGCACAGGTGCTGAGGTGGCACTTTGCTGACTGCTCTACTGTTGGCAGTGCTCAAATACATACACAGTAAAAGTTTGACCTGCAGTTTTGTAAAAATGTATGTGCGGACAAAAAGATAGAACTAAAGACAAAGAAAAATTTAAAAAAGGAAAGTCTGTATCCTTTATTTAAACACATAGGCAGTGGGGCAGATTTTATACACAGCAATCCAAGGTCATTTTTGCTTTGCCTAGAAAATGTCTTTTGCTCCGATAGCCACTAAATAGCGAGACAGAAATTGAATAGGAGTAGGTATTCTGAAAGACGCTCAAATCAGAAAATGTCAGGTAAATTTGGTGAAATATTCATCAACTCCCTTGGAAGCCATGTTTCTTATAACACCTAATCCTTCGTGAGGCAAAGCACAGTGAGGACTGGAGTGCGGGTGTTAATCAGCCAGAGGAGAGCCAAATTGCAGCAACTACATTAAGCCGTTAAGCACACCACGTCTCCAAATTGTTGAAGGTGTCTCACTGAGATGAATGTTTCTTCTTATGAATAATACATCACACACATACCAAACCAGACACATACTTTATATATGTGTGCATAGTAACACACACAAACAAACAAACACATGCAACACTGTGTGTGTCTCTTGCTGAGACAGTGCGACAGCTGTGCAGGACGGGGTTTTGCGGTGTGCAGCAGGGTTCGACAGGGTGATGTTCCCAGCGCTCCCTTCGAACTCACTCAAGTCCAGCATCAACAAGCCTCCACAGGCACTTTACACCAAACCCTCAAAACCCCATGTCTGTCAGTGTCAAGGTTGAGCCTATGAAATCTTTATGATTCCGGAGCTGTAGATAAGATGGAGATTGATCTGGATTGAAAGGCAAATAAGACTGCCAAAGCCCAGAGTCAGCTGAAAAGCAGGCAGAAGGCGCAGAGGGGAGAGTAAGAGGAGAAAATGCATTAACACAGGTCCAGCCCTGAGAGAGCACAGAGAAATGAGTACTTCCTACACACACTAAATACTGGGGAGAGAACAAAATCATGACCAGCTGATTGATGCTGTGTTTGTGTGTGTGTGTGTCTTTGTTTTAGCTGTTTGCCTGATTGCTGCCTTGCCTGAGACTTGCAGGTCTTGACTACTGACACTATCCTTGTTCTGTGGTGTGTGAAGGGCTGGGGACACCTAATGATGCTATCAAAAGCAGCAGGTACATTCAGGTTTGCTGGCCAAGATTTCAAATTTATAGGTTTGACTACAAGCATTTTTGATAGGTCTGTGTCAGGAGACAAGGGAAGGTACTATGTATGAAGTTTTCATGTGAAATCATGTTAAAGACCTGAGGGACACATGTAACTACAAGCCACTAGCACTTCTCCCACAATCAAAATAGTACTTCATGAGACAGTAGGAGGCCCTGGCTCTCTAACACCCTGGCAATAACATATCAGCTACAATTTACAATGTCTAACAGTGGAACAAAAGGGGAAATGATGCCATCAAATAGTGCGTTTTTCAAAGGCCAGAGGAATGTGTGTGCATGCATTAATATGTGCATTTGTGGGTGTGCATATGGGACGGATGGAAGGATAAGATCCTTTGATGTATCTCCCGACGGCCCTGGCCAGCTTGCAGGAGAGGAACAGAGCAGAGGCCACCAGAGAGTTGGGGCCCGAGCCCTAGGGCCTGTTCTTTCCCTCCCCCTCTCAGTCTGGCTTGCCCTCCCTCCTCTGATCAATATTGGGTCCTAATCACTGAGGACAGTATGGTAGTCCTCTCTTTCTCTCATCTCCTCTCTTCTCGGGGTTTTACAACCTCTGCCTCGACACCACTACTGCCAGCTCGCATAAATTACATGCACTTGTTTGTTCTCTGTGCATGTATGTACGTGTCCATGTGTGAATGTGTCTATATGTGTCCACACCTTTACACGTGTGAGCCGCACACATTCTGCTGGTGCTGCTATGCATATTTGTTAAATGGAGTCAGTCTCTGTAAATACGCGAACAGGCTTATACGAGGCTGTTAAAATGTGTGCATGTGTCTGTGTACAACAAGATAAGACAATATCCTTGAAAAAGCAACACCAACATAAACCCCAGTGAATTATAAGCAGCATGCATAAACTTGAATAATAACACATCCCCTCATTTTGGTGGCTTTATCCCAGTTATCTAATTGCCTGTGTCTTTTTTCTTTCTTTAATAAACTAATGACTGTGGCTGAGTTGAGGCCTGGAATCATATAGGCAGCAATAAGTAGCACTGCTTTAAACCCCAAACTGCATCAGAACAGCTGAATAATTTGTAGGAGAAATAATTACGGGGCAGAAGAGCAGGCATCAATCCTAGAACACCGACAGTGCCCTCGCTGGAAACCACCTCACCCATAAGCCAAGGCTCCATTAGGTATTGTCTGGGGCCCACAGGCTAATTTGTTTGCATCAATAATACATTCAAAGGATTTATCTAACTTGCAAATGAGTGTTCATTTACTGGTCCAAGAGGCAGGGAGGAGAGCAGGCAGCAGGAGAGAAGGTGTGAAAGGCTGAAACAGCTGGTTGGGGCTATCTGGGACAAAGTTAACCCTTTGCTGACCAGTTAGTCCGTGGTAGTCAGAAATGCCCAGTCCTGACAGGCTTGGATAACAGCCAGTGTTTATGTAGGGCAGAGACAGGCCAAGGTGCTGGTGACCAACCCTTGGAAAGACATCAAAAATCAAGCAGTGAGCCCCTTAACAACCACAACTTATTACCTGCTGCACCAAATATTCTCTGATCATACGCCAGATGACTAAATGACAAAGAGGAGTGTATGCGTGTATATCTGTTAGAAGATGGGGATGTTGCATTAGTGAGACATGGCGGGATGTCCTTGAGGGACACCACGATCCCCAATGCTCTTTGATCTCTGTGCTATGCTGTCTCCCACAGGTGATACTAGGACCAAAAGGGTTATCAAGAATGACGTAGATAGAAAGAGAGAGATACAGAGGAGATGAGAGAGAGAGAAAGATGGGAGAGGAGTAAGGAAGCGGGCCATGAACATATGCTGCCGCTCCGTGCCAAGCCTCACTGGCTCAGGCAACCCACGCATACGCTGCACTGCTGCTGCTGCCACTCCAGCCCTCTCCAACACCAACACCATGGCACTACTTAGTCAAACAAAGCTGGAGAGATGAATCTGGAAAGAGATGGGGTCTCCCTAGTCTAAGCACTGCCAGGGTAGGGCTGCTTTGCTTGGATAACACTGTCTGATTATACACACTTACAGACACACACACACATACACAGAGTAGTGGTTTTCAGTTGTTTGTCCACCCACCCCATAAATTTGTGACACCATATAATACTGTATGATGAAATTTTCAAAATCTCTTCATGAGCGAGTCACCTTCACTTAGAATTAATATTGGTAGAAGCTGCTAATAATTAATTTGGTCATGCCATGCTATAGAGTGGGATATAACAATCAATTATTTATCAGTTAGTTTTAATAAACTTAAAGACACAGTGAAATAACTTTTCAATGTTGGGATATCAGTTGTTGACAAAACCAGATGTTGGCATACTTATTATATACTATATTATTATATACTATATATAATAATGCATAGGATTGACATCAACTCAAACACAGGACACACATTTAATTGTTCAGTGAGCTCTCTGAGACACTACAAATTATATTGTCAGAAAGGAAAAAATAAATCCTGTGTTAGCCTGAGTCCCTTAACCCCTTTGGACACAAAAAAAGAAAAGGGGACTGAAGAATCTGAATGAGAAGAATTTTGTTGATACTGATTGCATCACATTTTTGCTGTTGAAGACTTAACACAAAGTCTAATGGTTTAGAGAAGTTTTGTGAATGCGTGCGAGAGGGAGTGTGTGTGTGTGTCTGAGAGAGAGAGAGAGCGTCAGACAGGGACAGGAAAACTGTAGTTCTGTAGTTACTGTGATGTTTGATGTACACCTAAAGGTATTGTTAACACTGACAGTCAAGAAGGTTCAATACAGTTTTCATTGCTTAAACATTTTATAAGCCCAAGACTTAAAATTCACAAGGTCACACACCAATTTTCCTCATAATTCTAAGATTTATAAGTTGCATTATTTATGTTTAAAATATTTTGTGTAATGAGCCGCTTATATTAACTGCTGCAGTGCGGCTAAGGGGTTCCACAAAAATGTTTCAAATAATGACCGACCATGTATTTGATTTTGCCATGTTGTCAAGAGAAAAGGAGAGCAGGAGGAAGGGCAGGGAGTGGGATGTGAATGGCTTTAGAACAGTGCTGAACATGGCTCCCCACTGGGATTAAAACCAAGGGCAAAAAAGGGAGGGTTGGGTGATGCAGGCAAACGTCAACAGCACAGATCCAGATTGCTTGCTAACACAACATTGTGCACACATGCATCCACGCACACTCAGAAATCCACACAAACCCGACATGTAATAGACCCACACAAGAATGCAGACATACAAACACCCTCAGACACCCAGATATATAATAACAAATGCTTGTATAACACAGAAATCAAATTTAGAGTTCATCTTGCAATCTGAGCCTTGCAAACTCAATTCCACTCTGATGTCTAGCCGCCTCACGTTCCACGCCTTTTTCATGTGAACGAATGGGGTCAGTATCGTCACATAAACATCATCCTCTCGGCCCCCCCCTCCCTTTTCTCAGTGAATAGATGCTGAGCACTGGTGCATATCTACGCAGGGATGGCAAGGGCACAGAGGAGAGAAAATCAATACTATATCTCACCACTAAGCACAATCCCAACCAAAAGCAGCTGGAGTTTGCAGGTTGCTCCATAAACTGGACGGCTTCATCTGGCTGGCCGCTGTGTCGGTGGATTGCTACAGTAATGCACTACAGCACAATGGCCTAGGCCAGAGCCTGCCAGACACAGTGGTACACACACACACAAAAACACACATACACAGAGACAAACAGCACGCTCCCAGGGGCTGTGGAATAGCAACAGCAATGAGAAAAACTCTCATGAGGCAGGAACAGGGTTGACAAACACACTCTCTCCTCTGTCTCAAGCAAAGAAAAGCACCTCTGGACAATTTAGCCCACCCTTACTGTGGCCTCGCACATACTTGCATGTACACACACACACACACACCAACACATGTATACATTTACACGTTCACACATAGGCATACATGGAGAGAGCCCTTAAAATACCTGTTCTAAAAATAGCAGACAGGAAGCGGGAAATGGGATTGAGGCTATTATTATTGCGCACACGTCCTGCCTGGTCCCACCAAGGAAAGGGAAGAGACTAATGATTTTCCTGGTGCAAGCAATTAAAAAACTATTTGTCACCTGCCAGGCTGCATATGACGTTAGGGGCCTTGGCAGAGGACCACAGAGTAACTCCACATATACACACTGTACACACACAAAGTGGGTTGCACCATAGCAAGCAGTCCAGAGGCAGAAATGGTGTATGAGACACAGGTGAAGCTGGAGGGTAACAGAAAAAAAGGAAGCCGTGGGAAAATGAGGTTAGAAGGGAGGAAATGGTTCTTTGGATAGAGGAACAGAGTTGGGTAAATGTCTGATTTATCCGGACAGGTTAATACCAGGCCAGACAGCGCCTCAGACAGCACATTGCCATCAGGAAGTCATGTAATATTTAGAATCCAGCCAATGAAAGTCACTCTCCTGCTGCTGGGCTCCTGGCTAAAATAGAAATGTATATTTCCCCCTCTACACCACCCTCTTTCAACCCCTAAGAGCACAAGAAGAGAGAGACTCCAACTCTCCTCGCTATCCTTTTCCCTGAGTCTTTCTCTCTTCCCCTCTCTCTTAGACTGCCTCCCCTGGAGAACAGTCTGAAACATGCAGGTTTATACACACGTTCATTTTAACTCAATTGTTGTAATCCCTGCTGGATTTGTCTGAATGGTTTAAGGAATTTTAGCACACCAAGAAAGTTCATTGAAACTAAAGGTTTCATTATAATTAAATAACTCCCTATTCCTGCTTTGCTACAGTTTCTGTATTAGAAGGTAAACATTGTAAACACTACAGGGAGATGAGGAACAGCCTGTCAAATCTTGAATCTGTTGGGATACGAGAAGAGGGGAGTCTGTTGCAGAATGCATGAGAGATAGGATGAGCCACACAGCAGGCACTCAGACTGACTAAAACCTGACAATACTTATAAGGAAACATGCTCTGATGCTACCTATATAAATTGGGATGGGGCAGTAAATAATATAAAGACAAGCGTTATGCCTCCCTTGCACTATGCAGCCCTATACACATCCAGCTTCAAGCATACACTCAGCGGCAGTAATTTACGAGGCAGCTCGTTAACGTCGGGTGATTTGCACTGCTCGTTTGCTCCCGCTCATCTCTACCGAATGATATCATCCTCTACCTCTAATCTTCTAACTCTAATCCCCCATTCTCAAAGCACCTCCACCCCTCCCAACTCTTGTTTCCTTCCTTCCTTCCATTCCTCCTCTCCTACCCTTCTATATTTTGCTTTCTCTCGCCTCCTCCTCCCCCTCCTCCTCCTCTCAATCTCTGTGTCTTCTTAGGTTTGCGTGGGTGAGTTTTGAGACGGGGGAGCAGACAGAGATAGGAGCAGAGCCATCCCACTGAAGGGTGTGTGCGCATGTGTGTTCAATATGACATCTATCCAGATCAAAAAAGACTAAAAGAAGTCTGGTTTGACTCTGAAGGCTTTTTGTGCCCTTGTAGTTACTTTTCCACTGCCCCCTACTGAGAGAGAATGGGAGCAAGCCTAAAAAGAAGAGAGATTTTCTCTCAAAACTTGCAGAGGGGAGAAAGCTCAACAATCCTGGGGAGACACAGTGGCACAGAGAAATAAAGACAGATAGAACCATGGGATGGGGGGTGCGGGTCAGACCAGAACAAAATGGCAGAAGAGAAAGGAAAAGAAAACAAGGGGAAATAAGGGAAGACACAGATGAAAATAATGTTCATAACAGAGATTGTTATTGACAATTAGGGAAACGAATGGCATTGTTTTTATCCATGATAAAATACCTTTGGGGCTCTCAGAACTTCACTATTCACTTCAGCCAGTAAATTGATTCAACCACATTGGCCCAGTACTTTATCTTTATCTTATATGTTTTCCACAAACAATCCTTAGTCTCTTCGTTCCTAACCCACAGAGAAATCAGCTTGTCTCAGACCAGATGCAGCTAACACCCTCAGATGGACAGATTTTCACAATGAAAATTGCCAATTATAGAAATTGCAATCAGAGCTGTTGGCTTGTATGTTGATGAGTGGTAGCTGGTTAAAGGAGAATTGAGATCGATATCTGCCTGAAAGCAAAGTGAATGACTCTGGCCCTATATTAATAGGGCTTTTATACAGACTCCCCTTAGCTCATCTCCTCTGTCTTTAACACACACTTTCCCTGTCTTCCCTTTTACCTCTATCCTTTCTTTCCCTGTCTCATCTTTCCCTCTATGACACGTCCAAGCGATCGTGTCGGGATGTCAGCCCTCATCCACGGCTAATTGGGGCTCAAAGGAGTAATCAGGGCAGGACAAATCGGACAGTTCTGGTCATTAGCTGTGACCAGTGTTCTCTGGGAAGCTGGGAGATGTGTACACACTTCTGCCATCAACCTGAGACTGTATAGTGACACAGGCAGATCTGTAGCATTACATGAGTGGGGACACAGAGACTGGCACAGCACAGAACACACTTAGTGTGGAGCCATTGATCTCTTCTGCTTTCAAAGACACATGGGGCAGGAACATAAAGAGGCCTTGCTGGTGACACTATGCACAGGGGCTCTCCTATTGTGTTATATGGAAGAAGGAGGAAAAAGGCTGCTGAAGAAAAAGCTCATGAGGTACAACGCAGAGGGTAAATGGTTTGTTGCGATAGTCTTCAACAAGCGTACATACTCATATTATCAACAAAGGACACAGACATGTGTTTCCTGCTCTGGTTAGTCAGCCAGCTATATTTGCTCCTTTGAGCTGGTCAGTGAAAAGACAGCGGGAAAAGTGGAATAACATGTAAAATATTGGTGTCAATAACAATCTTGGAAGTCACAAAATGTAAACATGTCGATGGCTGTTCCTTCTGAAAGCGGGGTGAATAACTCTGGAGCAAGATGAATGTCAATTCGCCTTGCAGGCAGAGCCTTAACCTTTCAGGATAACTGAATTATTTAAGCACCACATACCTGTTGTGGGCCTCTGTTTCTCCGTCTGGGCTCAGGGTGGTTAGGAGGCTGCATGAGTCTATGGCCATGCACGCCTCTTTGGCCGCAGAGTGAAAATGGCAAGACAAATGCGGCTGGGGATTTGTGATAATTGGCCGTGCTGGTGGGCTAGGCGACGGGCCTAGAGAAAAGGTCGCAGGCACTGAGGAACAGATCAGACTGCCAGGAGGAGAGGAGGCTCTGTGTGCCTCTGGGGTTTAGCTCAACTTCTCTCTTTCTCTGTATGGGGAGAGTATGCTCCAGCAGGGGCCATTAATTAAGCACCAGAGCAACCTTCAATTTGTTTAGAGGTCAGAAGCCTCAGTGTCACTGTTTTGGGCAGGGACCAACTTAAAACAAACTCTACATTTTCTCTCTGAGTGGAAACAGAGGGTAGCAGAAGTGTTCAGAGGACTAGAAGAAAAGTGTTTTGCATGTTGAATGTTTATAAGTAGAGAGGATAGAGAGTTAATGTCAGACGCACTGTGTCTATGTGACTGCACACAAGGAAGAGGAGACGTGAAGGAGATGAGGGGAGCCACCGGGACATGGCTCACACCCCGACATGCTTGTGAAGCAGCTGTTCTCCTCATGGCAGAGAGAGTGGGGGCCTGCCAGCAGCAGCATGCTGCTGAGAGCACCATGGTCTCTCACCATAGCGCAGAAACAGAGCGGCAAAGCCTGCGAACACACTGAAAGATATACAGACACACACTTACATTGGATATATTGTACTGTCACCGTCTCCTGCCAGTCCAGTGTTGAGGTTTTGAGTTGAACAGTCAGGTGGTGGAGTCAAATTCATATGCTATAAATTT
The DNA here is from genome assembly GCA_024633595.2 of Lepomis macrochirus. Classification (NCBI taxonomy): domain Eukaryota; kingdom Metazoa; phylum Chordata; class Actinopteri; order Centrarchiformes; family Centrarchidae; genus Lepomis; species Lepomis macrochirus. The sequence goes on along the minus strand of JALXJV020000014.1, from coordinate 23,358,614 downwards.
GATCTCATACTCTGTAGAGGTGCATTTCCATTTGATACAAACAACAGCCTGCATAGCTAAAGGCAATTATATTTCTACTGCCTCCATTTGCCCTGAGGTTGTAGACAGCCAGTCAAAAACTCCCCAGGTTTTCCTGCTTCTCTACCCTCTCAGTGAAATCAACAGAACGGTGCCTAGGCTCATCCATGATTTATCTCAGTGAAATATTCATTATGTAGCCTTGCATAGTCTGGACGTATCTGATGTGAATCTGGACCTGACAGCTCTGCTCCGTCATCACACATCACCTGAACCACTCTGAATCCGGCACCTGTCTCCCAGTGCTCAACACAGAGGCAACTAAACTGATCTGAATGAATAGAGGACTATGGTAGATATAAAGAATCCATCTGTCTGTTTTTAGCCTGCAGGCATGTCCGCTCTGGGTCTGTAGCTACTGTATCCTGCTTGCACACCGACCTATGACGGATCAACGCAGCAAAGGAGCTACTCAACTTTTCCTATTGAATTAGCTAGAGAGAGAGAGAGAGAGAGAGAGAGAGAGAGAGAGAGAGAGGCCTCTGCTCTGACTCGAGACGTGGTGGATTGAGGCATGATGAGTACATGTGTTGGACCCTGCACATGAACTGCTAACAGTATTGGCCAGGCATATTGATCTTTGCTGGGTGATTTTTGACAAATCAACACAGCAAAATAAGTGCTTGGATGTGGTACACACTGAGAAAGGTTAGAACGCAGACCGTAGGTTTCAGCATCACAGAGCCTACACTACTCAAGGTTCTCTTTAATCACTGTGATAACTGTGATAACAGGCAGAGTTATCACTCTGCCTGTCCAATTAAGTAACCTTTGAATTATTCCATAAATTAATATTGCTGAAATACTATCTAATAGTGCTGGAATGATCACAGGGACAACAGTGACAACTCATTTTCCTACATAACACTTATTCAAGTGGTTCCAGAGAGTCATTATACTCTGAAGGACTAATGTAATAAGAAAAATGTAACTGCAGTGAATGGTGATATTAATAATGTATTCATGTGAGACAGAGACTAGAGCACAGTGGTCTAAGCTGAGGAAGGTAAGAGGGAAAAAGTGATAGCTGTGAAGAAACAAGGTCGTCAGCATTCCCTCCTGCCTTACTAGTCATTTCATTATCTCATCCCACTCTCCTCCTCTTTAAAGTAGGAAAAGCAAGAGAGGCTATTGACCCCGTTCTGTGTTCGTGGCAGGCAGCAGGACAAATGAAGTTTCCCCTCAGACCCCCTCCGTATTAATATCATAATTATCCCCACCTCTGTGCCCCCGCCGGGCCAGCGCAAACTCCACCGTCTGATTTGATGGAGAGGTGCAAGCAGGGAATTACATTCGATTAGCACTAAACAAGAGAATGGGACACGGCGCGATAGAATCAATCAGTGCCACCAGGACAGGCGAGATCCTCTGTGTCAATGAGTGTGTGTCTGCATTTGTGTGTCATGACTGCTTGTGGCTAGAAAGATTGCATAGTCCTAAACTCATTGAGCAGTGCCTTTAAGTATCCAATTGTGGACACTCCAGCTGTAACTGACAGCATTTAAATAGTGGATACATACTGTTATGATGTTTATGATGACTTGGGGAGTTGGTGGTTTTTGTTGGCAGCCTATAAAATATACCATGGTAGGTACACAGAGCCCCATTTGTTTTTACCAAATCCACTAAAATGGGGACCGTTTTTGAGTGACAAAGCACACAGTCCGCTGTGGGCAGCTCTCTGTCTCAGCAGCAATTTGGATTCATTGTTTGCAACCCCAGATAACTGCGGTGGTACTTTTCTTCAGTCTCAGCCATTTGTGGGGATGGGCCCGACATTTTAAAGTGGTCTAATGCCATAGAGAGGTGGAGGTAGTGTGGCGAGGATGAGCAGATTGAGAGTGAGAGGTGAAAAGAACAAAAGAAAATGAATGGAGTGAGAGAGGACCCCCCTCACAGGTCTTCATTCCTGTCCCCTGTCTCATTACCCAGGCTTTGACTCAATAAAGAGTGGATAAAGAGTGGATAAAGAGGCACACACCCACTCCCTAAAACACCTTTCACCAAACTCACTTGGTCTGTGTCTTTCTCTCTTCTCGCTTTCTGGTACTGCCACACACATATCAAAAAATGCACACATATACACACTATCCCCTTTCACCTTATTCCGCTGTTTTTTTTTTGCTTCAAATCTTTAAATATGTCTTTCTATCTAGCTCTCCCTTCAATTTTCTTTTTAGCCTAACTTTTTAAAAGTTGTGTCCATCTCACTTGCTCTCTCATTCACAGTCTGTCTCTACCCTCTCTGTCCTCTGTGTTCCCTCCCTGTCGGTGCTGTGTAATAGGAGTTATTTTCATCCTTGTCTCCGTGACTGTGGCCGCTGGATGGCTGAATATTTACATTTTTCACTCACTGGTGACCTTTCCCTGTTGCCGCTCTGGGAGTTCCAGTCTCCTTGCAGCTCTGCTGTTGACAGACTACTGCCTGCAAATCTCATATGGACACAGCAAATTGTACACAGGGAGTCAGGGACATAGGGTTCAGAGACTGGAGAAAGGTGGAAAAGAGAAAGAGAATGAGAGAGAAACTGTAACCTGGGCTGACTGTCAGTTGTCTGACTAAAATGACTCAAAGAGACAGAGCTGCTGAATGTCTATCTGCATCTGTAAAGATATGGACTGAAGTGGGGTAATCTTTTACCTCTGGTGTCATCTTGACTGTGGTTTCCTGTCAGCACAGATGGTCTGCAATAAACTGCCTGAAAAGAGATGTAAATTTGGAGCTCTAGGAATGCTCAGTGCCAAAGAAAATACTTGTAAATAAATGTTTTTTGTTGGTGGCAGAAGGTACTTTTTGTTTTTTGAATGAGTGGATATGTGGATGTGATATAAGGAGATCTGCTGAGCAGTGTGAGTGAAAGAGATTGTCCGCTTGTTCTTAGCTGATGCTCAGCGGTAACAAAAAAGTTGAGTCAGTGAACTCCTGGAAGTTTTATAAGTGTTGATGTGCATGTATTAAGAAACTGGCAGAGAGAGAGGATGAAAATGAAGGCTGGAGATTTCAAAAGTGAGTGACTCTTGTGACCCCAGCTCTCTGTGTTACTTGCTCTCTATGCATGTGTACACAATGTTTCTGAATGTCTACATGTGTGCTTGTATTATTGTGTATGTGTCAAGCCTAGTTTAGCCTGACTCTCCTTGGAGCTGTAGTTATATTCAATGTGCCAACTATGCTCCTTTAAACCTGAGTTTGACTTTAAGGACTTTTAACTCTGCAGTAATGCATTTACTGTACAGTACATTTGTCCACCATCACTTACACTGAGCAGTGTGGACAATAGGAATGATCACAGCAGCCAGTAATTATTTCAACATATAGATGAAATGTCAGTATTGTATTAAGATACACCGGAAAAATTTTGAACCTATCTTTTACAGGAGCTCCCAATACCACCACAAAATGACAAAAAGATATCCCTGACAGCTTTGCAAATGGAAGCAGATTAAAGATAATATGCAGCATCACCAAAAAGTACAAGAACTTCCTCTGATCATTCCACAAGTCTGAACATATACGACTGTGTTATTTCCAGAATGAGGGTAATATATTCCACGTACCATTATTTCATTGTTTTTCTTGCTTGAATTACTTAGACTTTTTAATAATATACTGTAGCTCTAATTTGGAAAAATATATTCAAGTGAAAATAACCTAAGTGGCTTTGCTGACTGAACTCAGAATAGACAGGAAGAGACATGCTTTTTGTCTTCTGGTGTTGTTATTACTGCCTGTGACACACACAGAGCCAGCAGACAGAGTGAGAGCAATAAACTGTTGTTGTTTGAAAGCTTTTGTTTGCTGTGGGAACACTCTAATTATTTTGATTAGTATTTAAGCATTGTTGAGGACAGTTTTCCCTTTTCTCTATTCCCAACTGGTATGCTCTCCTCTTTTGCTAACAGACACTGTTAGGGGGATTGGTTAGACTACAGATGAATGTGTCTTGTGGGTCTATTCAGTACAGCAGGGATGTTGTGACTTGATCAATTCTTGTTTCCAGAAAATACAACTTAAGAAAAATTTAAGTAGCAGCATTATAGCACAGTATTTATCCCAAAGATGCTTTTTATCCACATATTTTATACTAGAATATATGTGAGAAATAGAACTGCAGTCAAATAGATGTATAGATAGACAGTAAGATAAAAATAGCAACAGCTCCACACACCCCTATTCTATGTGTGTATGCTTTATGCTCCCTTAAAATTGTGCGTGTGAATGGTTGTACGTATCAGGCACCTTCCAGCAATAATGGCTGCCATGCTAAACGAGAATGATGAGATGTATTGGGGAGGTGATCAAAGGACCACTATTTACAACCACTCTCAACCTGCGGACTTGACGACCCACTGTAAGCACACTATACTGTACAGGGAATGTCTTCCATCATGCTTTTACTGCCCATCACTGCAGCTGTTAGACAGGGGAGATGGCAAAGCTTTTAGCAGACTGAGATACCGTCCTCGTGCTGGACGGCGTGTATGGGCAATGCCATCAGGAAAGAGAATGACTGGGAAAGATAAGGGAAATGGAGGCTGCGGAGAGAAAAGAGAAGAGAGAGAGGGAGGCGGCAGGGCGATAGGTTGATGGCTGCCTGCCGGCTGTCAAAGGAAAATGCTTCGGTTAAATGGAAACTGATATCATGCAACTCATTCAAGTTCTTGTGGATAGGCTGTGAGAGTGTGAGAATGAAACTAAAGTGTGGTGAACTGTAGAGGACGAGAAGAGGAGATCTTACCTGGAGCAGCCAGTAGCACCTACGGTGGAAGGTGGGGATGATGGAGGAGTGTACGTAGCAGCCATACAAACACTGGAGACAGTAGAGGAACAGAGAAAGAGGGACAGAGAGAAAAAAGGACATTACACTACAGTAATAAAGCACAGAACAAGCTGACATGTCTGCTGACCATGACAGGTGTGACCTTTGAACCCCTGACCTCTCCCCTCCTTACGATAACTCCCACATGGAGCTGCTAGCAAATGTTCAAGCTATTGTTCATAGAAACAAAACTGGAAGGAGAAAGTGGGTGGGGTAAACCAGGAACACCTCTGCACTGTCATCATGTGACTCCTTCCTTACCTCCCTCCTCTTCTACTCTTATCCTGTCCTGCTTGGAGAGCCTCTGACAGAATGATTCAGGTGCTCCTTACTCCACCCCCCCTCCATCACCCCGCAGGGCACCCCAGCACATAACTAAAGCACAGTGTTATTAATATCCTTATCGTAAACAGATAATACTGTGCCTGGGGGCTCGTTACCGTGGAGAGAGCTAGGCAGGGCCGATAACGCCTCCTGGTATCTGGCAGAGGGGCCAGGAGACATTTTTCAACAAACAGGAACAGAGGCAAACGCAGCGAAGCGCCATGCAACGAGGAACAGGAGCAAGGCAGCACTTATCCTCCTCCCTTCCTCGCACCTCCTCAATCCTTCTCTGGGAGACTCACGGCCCTGGGTCCCAGGTGACCAAGAGGGATGGCTAACCTGTTTTTGCTTGTTTACAGGAACAACAAGAGTCTACATCACTCTCTCCTAAAACCACAATCTCCTCACCAGCTAGGAAATATGCTGTGACTTTCTGAAATACAATATTTTATGAAAGGTGAGAGTAGCATGAAATGCTCTTCAGACAGGAAGCTCGGCTCTTATAGGAATAAAGTAAAACAAGCTGGTCGGGAGGTTTGTGCTTCACTCCACCACTTTTTTATTACTATAAAGTAAATCTGGAGAAATCACAGCTGGGTGATGCCTACACTGTCTATCAGAGTGCAAACAGCTTTATTATTTACCTGTCATATGTTCAATAAGTTAGTGGTTAGGCGGTAGGGAAGGGGGCAGGAGTAGGGGAAGGGAAGAGTGAGGGAGGGTGGTGGGGCATGGGGACGTTGGGGTACATTGCTTAGAGGACCATGTGATAAATAGGTGCCTTGAAGTGTTTCATGTTCTCCTCTTATTAACTAAAACCTAGTTAAAAAGAGCAGGGCCTGCAGAGGAAGTCAGTCTGTATAAACACTCATTTGCCAACATCAAACTGTCTGATTAATTATACCAGAGTACCACTGCACAGCTACACAGACTGGGCACATGGTGAGAGACACATTACATAGCTAAAAAAAACAAACACATCACACAGATGCACAAACACATGAGTGTGTGGCTGTGTGTGTCTAACAAATTCATACATACAGACATCTGATGACCACTTCACAAACAGCAAAAGTCACATCAGCCTCAGATGTTTCTCCAGGTGTTCCTTTGTTCCAATCACATCTATTGTGAACTGATTTCAATAATACCAAACTATGTGTGTGAGTTTGAGATACTGAAGGCATGCAGACTTCCTCCTATTCTTATTTTTTGCTGTACTCTCATCCATTACAGCTGTCTGAAATAGGATGTATTCCTCCTCCTACTCCCATAGCTCTGCCATCCATTACTCCACGCTGGCAACAGACAGACACTTCCTCCCACTCCCACAGTGCATTGAACATCACATTACTACAGTCAACCACAATTGCTAGGAGCTCACACATTTCTCCTGTGCAGTTTGTAAGTATTTATGTCATAAACTCTAAAAAAGAGCACTTTGTGCTCTTTTCAGGGATTAGGCATTTGTGATGCAATACAGCACATTGGTCTATGAGGCATTAAACTGTTTGTGCATTTCACTACAGTCAGGTGTTGCAATACTTTTCTGAAAGGTGTTTACAGAGATGCTACGATTCTGTCTATTCAATATTTGACTTTAAATTTCAACACACACATCGGTACATCTGCAACTCTGCATTCATTTTCACTGCACACAGACAAAAAATGCTGCTTCTGTGCTAAATAAACTTGCTGTCTTGTTAATTCTGATTACGGAGAGTTTATTGACATATCATGGTTAATACTGCTCTTGCCTAAAGCACTTGGCCCACTGAGAGGGGGCTGTTGTGCGGCTGTGTGCAGTTGGATGAGGCTATGACTTGCTCCTCAGGATTGACAGGTGGGCCAGTGCAACAGGCCTCTGTGACTAGGGTGACTAGGGAGTGAATAAATTAGCCCCCAGGCTGCTTTCCTCTCCCTCTGTTTACTCCATTTCTCAACCACACAAAGCAGCGTGCCAGACAAACAAGCGGCTTAAAGCATAACACAACTGTTGCACCTGTCAGTGCCGATATACAGTAGGCATCAAACACATATGCACACACACGTAAGCTTATGCTCCATCACCCTCTCACCACACACACACACACACACACACACACACACACACACACACACACAGAATAAGACAATGAATTCTTAAGCACAAACCTACACCCACTCATAAACACAGATATATTCACAGAAACACAGACACATACTGTTACACACTGACACATACTCACACACCCTACCGCACACACCCTCATGCACTCTTACACAACCAGAATAGACCAAAATTGAAAGGCCAGCCAAGATACTTTTGAGAACACGAGCATGCCCACATACACAAAGCTCATCATACTTGAGCGCTTATCAGTAATTCAAGACGCATATCAGTTACTGGTGTTTCTGCTGCTCTCTGCATGCTGAGCGTCTGGGTGACAAAGTGACAGCAGCAGAACCATTATTTGCTGTCTTTGGGCTGTGACAGATGACAGCACATCACAGGGCAAGCAATTAAACCATAATTACACACACACACACACACACACACACACACACACACACACACACACACACACACATATCCTCTCATAAAAAGTGCAGTTTCCCAGTGTGTAATTTTAAAGAGCTTTTGCACATTGATACAACAGTGAAACAAATACATACCGGTAGGTGTGCATATGAGCACACACATACATTCACACACGTGAATGCATTATTGGTTTACTGTTGTGTTGGTGTGGCAAATGAGACCATAGAACAGTGATACAAAATAGTTTATAGACGTATTCACAAGCAGCATGTCCATAATATATTCAAGCGCTGTCACCGCAGACAGCAGGAAAAAAGAGTTACAGCGACGTGTGTCCTCCAAAGTCAGACACTGATGCAGCAAATTCATTTGGTGTTGTCACTCAAGCAAGCGGCCAAGGCGATGAAACTCTGCCTTGGCCCAGTGAGAGGTTATTATTGCCTGGCCTGAACACGCCCCCATCTTGGGGTGTTAAAGTGGTCCTGAGTGGAGCAGGATTGCGGCTCACACAGGGCAAGCAGGCCAGACAGCCCTGTGATAAACAGTTCGGCCTAAATAAAGCCTTCGGATCTAAAGGCAGGGCCACAACTGGTTACCTGTACTGCCTCTAGAGGCCACCGCTGCCCTGGCCTGCCTGTTGCCCTGGCGACACCTCACTTACATTCATCCATCATGTCTGACAGGTGTCAGGCACATCTAGAGATGGGTAAGTAAAATGCAAAGTCTGTGGAGGCAAAACTGGCAAGAAGACATGCACATATAGTGAGACTGTGAGAGAGAGGAAACTCTCTCATTAGGCCATAATGATGTGTGAAGACAGTCCTAATCAGAGTGTGGCACCTTATTTATGTTGGAAAATTTGCCATTTTCCTGCCTTGACACAAATGTATTTCAGTCAGAGGCTGACACACACTTATCTGTCTGTTGGATTGTCAGGCCAACTGGTATGACCACACCAACATTACATTGCCCCTATCCAGCACAGATTTTTCATCCATGATCCAGCCAACTCATGGAAGGATAGTTTTCCCATTGACTCATGTATGACTCCCGTGGCTTCTCATGTTTCCTTATCCTTCCTGGATATGAATAATCTAGAGTCAGATCCTAAAATGCATTTTTCAACTCTCACTGTGAGTGACTTGCTTCACACTATTATACAGCTGTTGAGATGGACATCCACCTGGTAAAGTCACTTCTGGCTCACCGCTTCATTAGAGGGAATGTATCATTTTGTGTTTGTGTACTTTTGTGTGTGTGCATGTTTGCATATGTCTGTTCACATGGATGCCTGGGGCAGGTGATTCAGCCCCGGGCCCAGCAGCATAAATAGAGCTCACACAGCGGCCAATCAAGCAGTACTATCAAACCCCATCCGTGGAGGGAACGCAAAATCCATACTCAGTAGAGATTCATGAACCATGCAAGATTCAAGCTACCCTGGCCATTGACAGCATTCATGATGACTATTGATCAACTAGCAATTTCTGGCTCTATACAGACGTGATTAGATGACTTACGGCTGAAAAGTGCCACTTCCAGTTTGGAGGATGAGCTCATTTTCGACTGATACCTAATGCTTTTCGTTTCACCTGCTGTCTTTACAGTCAGCCGCTTTACTCTGCTCTCTCCCAATCGTTCAGTGGGAATCAAATTATTTGTAGTGTCTGGTAGGGTGGCACTATGCCCAGAATGCCCATAATACACAGTATCTCTCTCGCATTTTGGATTCAGATAGAAACTCACAGTTCCTGTATGTTACTGGCACAATGACTGTGGCTTTTATCCCACGCTACTGCTTTCTCTATTAAGATTCTTCTTTTTCATATCTCTTTAAATACGCTGCTACTTGTAAAGTTGTAACAGTATAATTCTTCAGTGCATCTGAAGAGTTAAGCAACGGTTGATGAGACATTATACATAATAAATCAAAAGAGGCTTAGATTTATCTCCCCGGTTCTCTCCGTTGGACCAGCTGCACCCTCTAAATCAGTCAAAACTGAGCGGGCTACAAAATGAATTGGCAGGCTGCACCCGAGCTGAAGGAAAAAAATGAAAAACAAACCAGAATTCCTCAACAAAGCAAAACAAATGATGCTCTGGAAAAATGCATGTGTTATGGAAATGACCAGCTCTAAAAATAGCATACTCATTGTAAAATAAACACAAACAGTTGATAAACAGGCCCTGAAGAGGACAATTAATTAGCCACGCTGGACGCATAAACATAGCTATACATCAAATTCCAGAGGAAAACAATAACAGGGCTGAGGCAGTTTGAGACAAACTACTGACCGCCTGTTATACCAAAAGCCCTGACTCTCTCTGGCCTTATTGCTGAAGCGAAGGAAGATAGGAACAAATTCAAGACAAAAGAAAGGAGAGACATTTTATGGAAGAGAATTGTGGTGATGAAGCGAGTTGGGTATAGGAGTTACATATTGGGTAGGACAGAGAAGAAAAATAGAGACAGAAAGATAGACGAGGGGATGTGGGGTTTACAGCCGTGCTTTTGCACGTGCCAGAGAAAGCTCATGCACTTCCCCATGCACGTCTGTCTCCCTGACTGAAGACACGGTGTCTGTTGATGCTAATGCTAGCCAGCTGGGCTCACGGCCAAAGGCATTAAGTGGAATCGAATTCCACCAAACTAGCTTTAATCAGCAGGTTTTTAAGGTTAGAATTACTCTCCCTCTCCTCCAGCCCGCTGGCCAAGGTTAAAGCAGACACAGGCAGGGGCTGGGCTCAGCTAATGGGATGGAAGGGTGGCATGGGGCCTACGGCATGCCACCATACACGACACATACACACACACAAAAGCACAAACACACGTAGGCATAAACACAGATATGCGCTGGCATGTCACACTTGCAAATAACAATAACGCACATACACCTACAGAAATAGAAATACAGCTTTACATGCGTGTGACTAGACGTGTGCAAGACAAAGACAAGCCCACAAATGCATGTAACAATAAATGCACTGACACACAGTGACATAAGCTGTATAACAATTCTCAGCAGGATCAGGTCACAGCCAGATCACATGTAAAATTTATTATCATCATCCCAACAACATCATTATGACAAAGCTTGACAAAAGAATATCAGACAGTGAGAGACTAATGCATCCATACTTGCGTGTTTATATCACATGTATAGTTTTACCTTCGGTTAATCGATTTCTTGACATCACATGCAATAAATGCCTGGCCTAGGTAACTATACATATAAACATATTCCATAAACAGAGCTTGACCAGTTTTCCTACCATTACTGCTACATATATTCTGAATGTAGCATTATATAAAAGCCTATATACTTGAAATAAGCCTAACAAGAATGTTGAAAACCTTAACACAAAAGAGAGAGGTGAAACAGTTGGACGAGTAAATATATCAGGCTGTTTTTTTATGCTTTACAAAGAGCCAGTAGAGGCCTTGCCTTGACCTCAGCCTACAACAGCAGTCAACACATTAATACCTGTCCACAAAGGAAAGCTCAGTAAACCTGCAAGCACTTTTGACAGCTTCTCAAAATTCTGTGTTTCTGTAGGACCCACGCTATAAGCAAAAGCTTAAAGAGCAGTGGTAACAAACATTCTTTTTCCACTTTCCCTCACTAAGGCTTAAATGAGCTCAAGTCAAGTCTTTGTTTTTGAAATACTAACATGCTGTCTTGCAAATTTTGAACTAGCTGCATCTTGCTACAGCAAAATAGCTTTAGTTAAAAGTCTAGGTGAGGAGAGCAACAAATTATTCTAATGTGAGGGATGACAGGTTACAAATGGATGCTAAGTATACGTGTAAACGGCAAATGGAAACAAGTCATTATCTCAAGACACTGCTTCCTTATCACCCACCCTTAACCTGACCTCTAGATTGCCTGTCTAGAATAGACATGTAAAAAATGTCTTGCAGCAAAAACAGTAATGGGCATCTGTTTGCATTACGAGCCTGTGGCTATCAACCACGTCAGGCACTTCATTCCATTAAAAGATGGAGTAACGGATACACCAATCAGCTTATAGTGCCACAGTTTAAAGACACAAGGTCAGAGGTTAGGTTTTAGCTGTCATTTTTGGTGGGTGGGAAACAGCTGAGTCTTAGAAGAATTTCCCGTACAGCTCAGTCAAACCCAAATGCATGTCCTGGAGAACGGCCAAAGGGATATAAAAAGGAACATGGACATGAATTCACTTGGATGGAAAATAAGGATGGAGAGTTACAGGTACAGATGTAGCTGCAGTAAGGTACTAGGAGGGCAGTAAAGGAATTATTCAAGAAAAAAATACATATTCTGGCTATTGTTTTTTTTCTTCCCGTCCCTGACCTAATAGATGGGCTCCTATTCGAACCTCAAGACATGTCCCGTATTTAAAATCAAATAATGAATTTAATAAAGGCAGAGAGACTGCAGCTGCTTAATAAACATAGTTGGCATTGTTTGAGTCTGTATGACCGCCCATTAACCTTCCCTTGTGTTAGCTGAGGTAAGGATAAAAGTGCCACTGTGTGGAGAAGGGGAGCACGTCCTCTGCATTAATGAGAGGTACCACACAGCCCACTGGTTCCACCTAAAACACATACACATACACGGCGGAGACCTGCTGAAGATGACATCACAGACTCAGCCTCCCTGCTGTGGGTTATGCCAGTCAGACATGCTGCCTAATTGTAAGAGAGAGCTCAGATTTGTAATGCTCCACACTTCTGTTAGGGCTGATTAGCGGAGGCTCACGGCTTCTACCCCCGCCGTGATCTATAGGCACTCCAAATTTCCAATATCTCCGGTGTGAGCAAGAAAGAGCTAAGAGAGACTGTAAATCATGACATGTCCTACTGAGCGGAGGAAAGAAAAAATACTGGATGGATGGAAAGGGAGAGAGAGAGTGAGCGACAGAGAGATATTCAGCTTGTAGGGAAGCAAGGGGGGGGGTGGAAAAAAAATTATTGGGGAAACAAGGTGACGGGAGAGGGAGTAGTGCACATACAGAGGAGAGAGGAGCACACATCAGGGAGACATGAGAGAGTTAGGAAGGAACGAAGAGAGGAGAGGAGAGGAGATATGATTACCAAGGAAACAGCAAGAAAAAAATTCCCGCCGGGGAGAAAGAGACAGAGAGTGTGGAGTAGACAAAGAGGAGAAAGAGCATGGGGGGAAGAAAGGGGAGTGGGAGGACAGAGAGACACAGAGAGAGAGACAGAGAGAGGAGAGGATAGAATGAATGCTAACAGGGAGCCCAAACCCAGTACTGAGGCTTTATCCTTCACAGGCGGAGGAGCAACAATCGCAAACACATTTTCTCTCGCCCTGGCCCTAAGAGAGATAAAAAAGCAATTTGTATTCTATTCCTATTCAGCGTCGCTTGGCCTGTTTCTCTGCCTGCATATTTGTAAACACAGCTTTGTCAGAGCAGCTTAATCTTCCCAACACAAACACAGACTACAGGAAGGAGGGGCGAGAAAGGGTGAGGAGGGGTGAGGAGGGAAGAACGTGATGAGGGGAGAGGAGGGTAAAGGACGAGTGAGAAAGAGAGAAGAGGGGTGAGGAAGGGTCAGAGGGTGAGGAAGGGAGGGGAGGTTTGTGGTGCAGCAGAGGGCCAAACAAGAAGCAGTGCAGGGCAGCAAGGTTCAGAACTTGTTTCCGTCTCTGATGCCACAGGATGCCCCCATGTCAAAATCTGAACGTCCCACTGTGTGACGTACAAATACACACACACACACACCACCACCATTTGCTGACCCACCCCCCCCCCATTATTGCCTCTACCCACAGGCCTCAAGTCCAACAGGCTGGATTACTGACAGAAGCAAGAGAGCAAACGTTCCTCATCATATGGCCAGGATGTGACAGATGGAAGAGGCGGGCCCTTCTGCTTCCTTAACTGTCAGCATGCCTCTCTTTAGTGCTTGTCCTGTACATTTAGCCTGTCATGGAGCTTACAGGTATACACTTGCAGGTCTCTAGGGAACCAAAGTCCACGTTGCTGTACAGGCCAAATCCCACAGTCAATGTGGAAGGACAAACACATCTCTGCGAGCGACTATACATTAAAGCAGAGTGACTGAAATAAAGAGAGGGAGAAAGAGGGCGGACTTGGAAGTGGCGATCGTCTGGGTGCACATTCGCTCACAGAGGCGTGAAATTAGCCAGAGCGACACCTGCCAATACGCACTGCATTAAAGAGCACTAGGTTCACCCCACTCTTTGGCCTTCCATATTGCTCTGTATCTTTCTCTCATTCTCCCTCATTTTATTTCTCCATACTCTGAGATCTCTTTATTATGGCCCAGAGTGCCCAATTAAAGACTGATAGCTGCCCATCCACTCCCATGACTGTAAGGAGGAAGATGGTACTCCACTTCAGAGCATGGCAACAACCTTCATCAGCTTCTGTGCACTTCGCTTCTATCCCCACTCTCCTCATCCCTCCTCGGCCCCGGTAGCAACCAGCACACCCAATTTGGACAGCCAGGCTCAGCGGCAGGATTAGTAGGATTGAGAACAATGACAGTAATGACATCAATCATGGAGGTACTATGGAAACAACAGCAAGCTCACCCAGACTGTTTATTTTGCCTTCTATGTCGTTCCCCCGTGCAGAGCTGCAACTTCAACCAATTGAATTAAAAAATAACAATAATAAGCCTGGCTGTAGAGACATTTCTCTGTTAACACACATACCCTTGAGTCTGGGCCTATAAGGGCTTATAAAAGGTCAACAGCATCACACTAAAAACAAAAGCGTGTTCTAGAGTTGTCAGCTACATAGATAACCAGACTGACTTTGTGAGGCACATACAGTATTGACAAAATGTTGCTGGAGCGCCAAGCTTACTTTATTCCTTGTTCGCTGCTGCCATGGGGTTCAACAAGTGGTGACCCAAGACAACATGTCCTTTATGCAATATTAATAAGTCAGTATTACACTGTAGATGAGCATATAGCCAAAAAACTTTAACTTTACCAATTCCCACACTTCTGACTGTCTATGTGTGTTGGGAGACAGAGAGCCCTGCAGACAGACACAGAGCCAAACGCACAAAAGACAGATTTGGAGAGACGGGGATTGCCACAAACAGACAGAGACACAAGCAAAGAAAGACAGGGAGAGCGGTGGGCACACAGCAGGCAGATGGAGGAGCCTAAGAGCCCCCGGGCAGCCCTGTGATGAAGACAGTGGGGAACGCAACTGAAGGAGTCCATGTTATGTTCGGATTGTGGTGAGGAGGAGGAAGGGTGAAGGGAGGGTGGCTGGTTATGAGGGTGGGGTAGGCAGACAAGAGGGAGGGAGTAACAGAGAAAGGGCGAAGGGGGGGATCAGCCAGTGAGCCAAAAAGAGGGAAAGGAAAGCAAATGAAAAGTGACACTTTAATTCAGAGGGCTTCTTCTGCCTGAGTTATTATGAGATGTTTGTAAGCTGGCTTGTTCATGCATCTCCCTGGCCTCGTGCCTGGCTCGCTCTCTCACTGAGGAGACCTGTGGCGCTAACCTGTCTTTATCTGAGCTGCACAGCAGGGGACAGCACTCTGCCACCATCCTCTGCTTTGATCCTCCCACTTTCACCATGGCTGCCTCACAGCTTCTCCACCCCCCCTCCCATATTCCCTCTTCCACCATTGCTCATATGCAAAATGTCTCTCTGTGTCCTGTTGCTGCTTTGATATGGCCAAAGTCCTTCATACTCCCTCCACTCTTAATTAATTGTGATTACTCTAATCTGGAAGACGTAGGTTAGCTTTGGCTTCACAGAAACACTTCTGGACACAGCGGTGCACCAGTGCTACATATGAAGATAACCGCTGAGGACAGACAAACAGAGAAAATGTATTAAACAGAGTGAATGTAAGTGCATGAGAAAGAGATATGCGCAGAAATAAAGAAATATGAAGAGAAAGACGTGAGAGTGAAAGGCAAAGAAACAAATGGTACTGAAATCAAAATGATTTCACATTCTGGCTGGGCAAAGCTTGGTGTTTGAAGATGGGAGCCTGACCAGGGTATGTGATTTCAACTGTAGGAGAAGGAAGGCCATGAGGGCTGTTTTGGGCTGGGGCAGCAGCTAGGGAGCAGACAGATAAAGGAGACAGACAGATAAAGGAGGCAGACAAATAGAGGAAGGGAATTATAGGGGCACACAGATACATGGTCTGAAACGTACCTAGAGTACCAGACAGGTATGGATAGACAAGGATGGAGGAGGGGGGCCTGAGTGTAGCAAATTCAATCAGGCAGAGAGATGTGGACACATACATACAAATGCAAGTATAGCCAGACAGACAAGAACATGGATAGATGCACTGTATGAATACACAAAGGGGTGTGATGAAAAATGTAACAGTAAAGCAGGAAGGGAAAAGGACCCAGAGCAAAGTCAAAGTGAGAATGAGAGAGAAAGAAAGAGGGACAGCGACGGACACAGTGATGGTGGTGGGGAGGTAGTTGGAGTTGGAGTGCTGACAGGTCTCCAGAGGTTGTAATATATAGCATCGTTTCAATCTCTCAACAGCAACTACAGCCCTCCTTTTTCATATCCTTCTACATTCTGAGGACAGAGAGATACTTCTGTCCTTCGGAGCCAAATCGGCATTCAAGATGATATAAAGTGCTCATTTTTTGACATTATATCCCCAAATCTAGATGGTTATTTGTGTCTGGATGTGCTCTCCGTCCTCATTCTCTCTTGAAATCTCAAGGTTACTAATGGTAAAGGATGGATATAAAATGCCAACGTCAAACGCGTTTCTATGTTTGTCTTGTACTGTCCCCTCTCCCGGAGAGGTTCGAGACCAGTGGTTGATTTATCTGCTGCGTGCGCCATTAATCCTGCGACCATGCATGTCTCTGCTGAATAATTGATCTCTGTGCTACTGTAACTAAATCCGTCAAAACAATGACACCCCATCTCTTTCTCTATCCTTTTATCTCTCTCCCTACCATCACAGTCCCATACCTTTGTAATAGTCAGGTTGTTCTAAACAAATAAATCTAGTACAGTGTTTTCCGTTTTCTGCCAAGTGGAATTGGGGAAGAGAAGGGTTAGGGTTAGTTGGAGCGGTGTTTTATCACCACATTTAGGTGGTTGACACTGGTGTTCTACCACCAGAGGGAGTTTCCCCCTGATTGTGTATGTAAGGATCCAGTGAGAAGGCCCGGCTACTTTCCCAAATACACAAAACAAAACATAAAGATGTAGTTGACAGGGTAATCTGCCAACACATCCACTCTAGAGTCCTGGCAGCCAAGTGAGTGGGGGCTGAGAGCAGCGGTGACCTCCTAAGGTGATCAGCTCTCAGCTTTCTGTCTAGACCTCAACAAACAGCTGCTCGGTCTGGAGCAGAAGGGGAACAATGACCCTTAATTTATGTCCACACTCCCTCCTTGTGCCTGTCTCTTTGACTTGTTTTTGCATACTGCATTTAAAGTAATAAGTACAGTATCTCCTTGAATGCCACAGAGCTATAAATCAGAGGAAAATAGACCTGTCATCTTAGTAAACAATGCATGGGACCAGTTATCATTAAAAACAAAAGAGTTCTAGAGGAGGCCTAGCCATGCATACGGATGAGGACGGGACCAATCTACCAATCTCCTTGGCTCGCCCTACACTAGCGTACACTGGAAGTACACATACACATGTGCACATGCACAAACACACACCTGAGCAGACAGAAGGAGGGCATACAAAAACTGCTTAATTTTTTCATTTCAAGGTGTCTAATGTTATCTTTGTCACTCATGTACAGCAATTACAGAGGCTATTTCGGATGATGTTTTTGCACAAAACTGAATGTAGAGGTGTGTTTACTGATGTCCGTATGTCAAAAAGGTTTTTAAAGGAAATTACAAAAGAGCTGTTGTAACATACAATCTACACCACGGAATACATTTTCTTTTGAAAGGCAAAAAGAGCATTGTGTCTCTGACTGTTTTCAGTAAAATACAGTGCGCAGGCATGCAAGGAATTGGATCCTGAAGACACTGAAAGATGTTGATTTCCCCAGACCTCAATGCACGGGTAACAGCTTCACAAATAACAGTTTGATTATGATATTTATGCTGTATAATGACTTCTTATGACAAATAGCGTACGATCACGGAGTCATTCAGTCATAACATGTTGGTCGAAGTGACATTAGTAAGATTTAGGTCAGCGCTTGGAAAATGAGCTCCAGATTCGATTGCAGAGACGACATTGTTCAATGTCACGACAGTGCCATGAAAATTTAGCATCATTTGTTATGTAGTGCCATCAATGTTTATGACAGCCAATCCATCGTCAAGTAAGCTGTATGTCAACCTTTATGTCAGCTTTATGACACATGGATTGCATGAAATGTCAGGGAATGTCATCTCTATGTACCCAAGCGTGCCAGAGTACATGTGATGGATACAATACTCTGGAAAAAAATCAGTCTTTAACACATGTTTGCAGAGCAGAGTTCAAATACCCTTCATGTTAATCAGGCGCCAGTGTTTCTGTGCCCCTGTGTAAGGAGGTGGCAGGCGGATGGCTCCCGGCAGCGATTTGCATGCAAAGCTGCATATCCTCCTTCCATAGCAGGGGCCCCTCAGGTGTAACCGAGTGGAGGTTCCTGGTGGCACTCTGCCCTCTCCCTGCCTAAATGAGATTGGGCTGGTGTCCCCCTCATGTCTGTGTGCACACCTCCCCTTGCTTTACCAAAGACACAGACACAGGAGAGATATAGAGGTCAGCAAGACAGAGACAAGGAAAAGATAGACAAGGAAAGAGAGGTAGAGAAATAGAGAGTCTGGTCTTTAGTCAAGAGACGTGGACTAACATTTACCCAGCTGCTGATTTCATGACCATGACGAATACTGTAGCCTGAGTTTCAGATGATTTCTCCTCTGATGGTGACAGTAATGGAGTCAGTCTCCTCCTAGAGCTAGAAGTTACTCTAAAGATGCCACAGTTTGAGAGCAATTGCTACAACCCATTAGCTAAAACAAGGTGTATCCCTAAGTGATACTTGATGAGAATGAAGATGGCCATACATCTGTGTATACAGTACCTACAAACAGGCCTCCAGCACTAGTTGTGCTGTGCAGTAATAGGCTTCGGTGAGGCCTGTAAAGTGCTGTGACTGCATTTTTTGAGTGGGTAGAATTGCAGTGCTACAGAGTTCGTAAAAGGGAATCTGGGAGAAGATGGGGGGGAACTGTGCAAACTAGATCCTCTGTCTCACGTCTTCTTTAAGTCTAATGCAGGTTGTTATCTGTGAGGGAGAGCTGAGAGATGCTCTCTTATCAATACGCACACACTATAGGCACACACAGACTTAATTAAAGTCCCTTTTCCATCTGATGAACATGGTTGAGCTATGTTGTCTGTCTCTGCCTTGTGATAAATTCATTCTGCCTGCCAGATATGAGACAGTTGAGCTGTGCATGTAAGAACTCTGTCTGCAGCTGCCACCCTTCAGATACACTTGATGACAGGGGGGTCCAGCACGTCCTCTGTGGGCCACATGAGGACCGATCTGTTCTAATGGCTCCTCCCACCGCCAACCCCCCTCTTCCTCAAGAAGCCCCAATGCTCCTGCCCTGCCTCATTATGTGGGCGAGATGTTTGGGGTCTCTCTGTGCCATACTGTCGCACTGTCAGCAAGCATAATGCCTCTCAGTGGGTGCGCCAGCTACTGCAGTACACAGCTTCTGTGTGTGTGTGTCTGTCAATGTGTGCATGATCTCCTCATCCACAGAATTTCTTTCCTCTCTTGCTGGATTATTTTCACATACTGTAGCTCAAAAACAAGGGAGGGAAGGGGATGGCTATTGCAGTCCAGAGGGTGTCCACACTAACGCACGACTCAAATGTTACTCCATTTTTAACTGACCAGTGTAAATTCAATACCTAGACTTGTCTGTGTGTCATTTTAATTTGTGCCCATTGCTGAGTTTAAATATAATTTAGGCAGGGGATTTACACAACCAGATGACAGTGGGGCACTGGGGAGCACTAGTGAGAGTTGCATTCCAGCCTGCAGATTAATAAAAGTCTGCGTCAAGATCTGCAGGATAACAAACAGCGAGAACCAGACGGCACAAAACAAAAGCAAAACAATCAACTTCTTGAAAAGGCTTAAATGACATTTAATATATTTACTGGCAAACATAAACATAAATTGACACCGGGAGGCTGAGGCGAGTGAATACAATATATGTGATTGCTATTACTGGCATAAGCAATGACAGTATGCACTAGATTGGTATGGTATATTGGATTTCATGTTCTTTGAAATGGAGTCTGAAATGTGAGATTTGTCTTTTGTCTCCGAATAGCTCTTACACCCCCCCACCCATTCTCTCTCATTTGGAGACTGGCACATTCAGTTAACTAATGTGCAGTATATGGCAATGCTACACTATTACCCCATTCTCTCAACTGCCTGTCGAAAGGATGGAACATCAGATATGATTTGGAGATGCTTTCCTCTTGTTTCCTTTTCACATCAGAAACATACCTGCTGGGAAGATTTTCTCTCTATAAATTTCCCCTATCTGTAGCTGAAATGCTATTCATCTCATTACGGTTGATTGGGATCCTCATTACATTAGAAAGTGTGCACAGGCACATGCATGTGTGTTTTCATGCATGTAAATAAAGACAAGAGATAATGAGCATAGAGAAAGGGAGCAAGCAAGAGAGATAGAGAGGGAGAGCGGAAAAGAGAATCAGGGAGGGAGGAGAGTGTTAATGAGTGTGAGATGTGCTGAGGTCGCTGTGTTTGTTCTGTAATAGTGTGTTGCCGCAGAGCGCTGCCACCTCAGGTGGGTGATTAGCAGTAATTATATAATTACACAAAATGTGATAATAAACAGCACAGAGGGAATCAGCTCCATCATCTACTTTGCTACACCTCATATATACACATATACTTGTTTTCTCATGTACAAACAAGTAAATAGAAAAATAGAGTTTTCGCTTTTTAACAAATACACCCAACCCTTATTCACGCACAATCCTGCACCAACACAAAGAGACGGACAAACACGTTCACACCCAGATAATTCAAACCTGATACAAAAAGTAATGGAACACTCACACTTGTCCTCCACTCGCACCTGTGAGTAAAAACCGATTTGCTCCCTGACACACAGTAACGGCCAATAAAACAAGTGCTGACTCGCTCCCAAAGGCAGCCGAGGGGAGCAGGGGGACAAATGAACACAAACTGGGAGTAAAAAGGTGCTCCCTGGAGGATTTTGCCTTTTCTGTAGTCCTCATGTTCCTTCCTGCTTGAGTGAGAAACACTATCTAAAAGAGCCCACAATTGTCCTTCTCATCTCTGGGCCCACTGCAAAAAGAAACAAGTGTTTTAAAAAAAACAGGGGCGATTGTCTGATGCATCCCTCAGTGCTACTGGAGAGCAGCTTAAGTGGCTTTTTCATTCATAGGTCCACTACAAGTAAGAGAAAAATGCGTATATGTGTGCGCATGAATGCAAGTGTGAATTTGTGTGTCTGTTTGCAGGTGTGCATGACCTTCAGCAAGAATATGTGGGTTTACATGTGGGCAATCGCCAAAAAGTTACAGAAACAGGAGATTTATGAGCCATGATTGAGCCCTCCAGACAATTTAGGGGTGGAATGAAACTCACAGTCAGGGTTTGAGTGGAGAACCATAGACAAAAATGGGGGAAGAGTGAAGAGGATGGAGGAAGGAGAGGGCAAGAAAAATAGAGGATAGTGAGTGAGAGAACAGCATGGGGTGGAAGCAGCGGATAATTACTGCTAATAAAGCCTAATGGAAATTCAGGCCTCACGTCAGGTGCAAGATGATCTGATTACTGCTGGGCGGCTGGGGGAAATTGGGAACTGATCCGTTAATCCCACCATCCCCTTTTGTCTCTCATTCGGTGTGGGAATGTGTGTATCTGTATGTGTGTGTTCACAATATCGGAGAAGTATGCAAAGTTAGTCTAACTCAGACTTGTAAAACTGACGCACGCAGCAAGCGGAGTAATTTAAATATTTCACATTCACAGTTTCAGTGTGTATATTTCAATATAAACTACAGAACTCTAGTGTAACTGCAAATCATGTTAGATTTTATATTTGATTTTGTCTTATTATTAGTGTGTGTGTGTGTGTGTGTGTGTATGTGTGCGCGTGCGCACTTATCAGGAGTGAGAGTCACAGGGTGTGTTCTTTGACAGTCACTTGCTGTGACCTGTGTTGTCCCTGATTCAGAGCACAGCCCATTATCCTCCCTGTTATGGTTTGTGTATGTAGTGCATGTGCATGTACTGTACATCTGTGTGTATCTACGTGCATGCTGTTTGAACTTTTCAACTGCCTCTCCCTCCCCAGGCCTCCTGCTGATGACTGCTGACCTTGGCTGAATATCACAGTCTGGCAACACAGAGGTCAATGGAAAATGTTGCCTTTCCCCAGTACAACGTGTATGCTGTGTGTCCATTAGTGTCTGAGTAAAGGGAGAGAATGAGAAAGATAAAAACAGACAGAAAAAAACATTTCTTCAGTGGGTGTGATACTGTATGCAGTGTGATATAATTGTGCCATATATATATATATATATATATATATATATAGCACCCCTGCAGGGTAAGGTTTGTGTGTGTGTATGTGACAGGACAGGAGTGTTGGCGTCTCTGAAAGTTGATGAGTTGGGAGATATGAGTGTTTTGAGAGAGCGCATACACACAAGTGCATGTAGATCAGTATGTGTATACGTATGCGGATGTGAGGACGAGCATCTTGTTATGCGAGTGCATACACTCGAATCAATCTCTTCCTCATCTGCAGGAGACCATCTCCAGTCTCCCTCGACTTCTGTGATGTTTCCTGCTCTCATCTGGCTTCAGCCTGGCTGCTGCAGAGAAACTGTTTCAGCGTAGTGAGCTGAGAAAGGAGCAGGCGTCATTAGCCTGGTTGGAGATGCCTTTCTCAGCCATCCTCTATCTCTCTATAGCACCTGCTCCGTCTCTAGATGAGATCAGGAAGGTGGGGCAGTGGAGGGCAGAGGAAGGGTGCAGCATAGGCGCGCTCAAAGCGGGAAGAGAGGCAGATGAGGGTGTAGAAGGGAGATGGGAAAGAGGAGGGCTGTGCACAGAAGATATCAGCCCATGCCTTAAACCAGACTGGAGGCACTCGTTATCACGGTTTGATTTCTTGCTATGCTGCTCCACATACTCAGCTCATTGTAATGGCTGTTGGGTGTGAACATGGACGTGGCAGCGGCAAGTCAAAGGGATTAGCCATTTAAAGAAGGAAAGATGTTTATTTTCAAGTGCTATGTTCTTAGCATATTTATCAACATCCAAGGCAACATGGAAATAATATCAATCTAATCCCTGTGGAAAAAAACACTTCCGAAATCTAAAAAAGATGCCCCCACTGAAGTCAAGTTGAAAGAAACATCAACATGATGCATGTAAAGTCATGGCCTTCCAAATGTGAAATGCCACGATCGGTAAATCACAACATTTTAAACAGCACTGACAACAATAGAAGACATACAACAAGGCCTTTTTCCTTAACTAAATATGGTCACCTTTAAGCATTTACAGAACCAAGAGTATTTTTCACCACCAGAAAGATGAATCATTGAATCATTATGTTTTATAATACCATATTGACCTTGTATTGAAGGAGAAAAAAAGAGAGTTCATACATGAGAATGGTCTTTTCACTGCTGTTTTCTTTATTTTAGTCTGCACACAAGAATATGCTGCCCTTTCGCATGACCTACATCATTGAAAGGAGGATAATAATATGATTTGGCAGTACCACATTAAAGTTTACTTAAATCTGTTTTAAATTGCAACACTGTCACACTTCAGGAAGGCTTTTCCACCTTACAAGTAACACCTAAAGCCCCTATACAACTGGTCAGAGTCTGTTTTCCCGTGCCATGCAAGGCCTTTACAGGTTCACATAGTGTGTAAAAAGGTTTTTATTGCTGGCCAATCTGAGGGCTTGTTGTGTTTTTACAGAGTATCATCTCTGCTTGTTGTGTGAGGGTGGGATAACATATTGGATGTTTATTAGACCTGGAGTCAATGCCCAGGGTTGAGCACTGCTATAAAACTGTTCTCTATAGCTAGTCAGCAGAGGCAGTCAACTGGGCTGCTACCCTGCTCAGGCCAGATGCCACTGGGCTGCTAGAAGCACTTCTGTCCCCTAATCCCAATCACCACCAGATCACCCTGGAAAGGTCTTAAAGTCATGCACACAGAGATGTCTGCTTTGTTTACTGTAATATGTGACCTCTTCCAGTACATATTGGTAGCTCAATGAATGCTTATAGTACATAATATACAAACATATGTGCATTAGTTAGCGCATAGAAGAATAATGGCTATTTTCCAGATCCAAATTCAGCAGTACCATACTGCAACAATCCCCATGCTAGACAGAGCTGTGTAGGGCTGAATTCTGGGATCCTCTTTCCTATTTATTTTGGGCTTGCTCAATTTTTAAAGAGGAAGCAACGTTCTGGCCAGAGGCACTTTAGAGACCTCTGCAGCAACATCAGAAATGGACCTGGCTGAAACACCCACAAAAGCAATTGCGCATGCACGTCACGTCAAGACCTGGGCAGTGAGGTGAATTTCTGGATGCTTAAGATCTAACGGACACAGCCAGTCCCCTTCTCATCGATTTAGCACCTCTACTACTCTCGGGGAAGGGGGGGGGGGGGCACAGCTGGGTCTGTGTGGTCCTAAAACGCCACAATGGCACACATGGCAGCAGGATCATGACAGACAAAATATAAGTCTGCGTTTGGGCAGCGTCTCAGGCACTTTCAGGGAATAGTGGCAGTGTTATGGAGCCGGGGGGAACAAGCCCCATCTTTATTGCTCTTTAATCAGAGCAGTGCAGGCTGGGTAAAGATCAATGATCTCTGAGTGTTAGCATTGACTGGGGCCTACAGCTCCCAATCAAGGGCCCCTCTCCCACCTAATGTTACATTTAATGAGCCAATTAGTCCACAATGGCGTGGCCGGCATCTTAAACTGTTGTTTACTCTGCATTCATTATTAATATCTCATAGTTAGGTATGAATAAAATTAAAAGGAGCAGAGAGACCATTAGCTCCCCATGGTGGATGCTTATTAAGATAGGATGCTTTGTTATCTGAGCAAGGGGTTGGGTGGTAATTGTTCGTGGTGGGCAGGATATGCTGGTTCAGTAGCAAGAGTGGTTTGATTTATACAACCTTGGAGATGTTGATGCATGCATGTATGAGAGATGAAGTGGTGTGGTTTGCTCTAATGCCTGTGAGAGGAGAACAACAGCCTGCATCCAGTAGCGTCAGATGCTGCTTTAGCTCCCTCGTAAACACTCTCTGCTCTCTCCCTCCACTCCTTACCCTCTTCTCTCCCCTCTTCCCTCCCTCCATGCCTCTCACTTTTACGGACAACTCTGGTAGGGGGTATGAAAATGTGTTTTATCTCCCCTTTCTGTCATTCGCTCTCGTGTGTATTGTTTTGTTTCTTTGTGTTGTTCTGTTTTTCTTGCCAATTCTACTTTTCGATTTCATGCAGAATGAGAGATAAAAAACTACTAAATGGTCAGGATAGGTCTGTTTTCAGAAAAACTGCTGTAACATAGGGGAAAACCATTGATCATTCTGTAAAACTGAAGTTGAGTCAGAATAAAACACTATGATTGTTGTTCTGCACCCTTGTTCTGGCGAGGCTGTATGTGGATACATGGGGACCAGTACCATTGCCTGCGTGGTGCGGGGTGGGCAAGGGGGTGTTGAATGTTTGTCTGTTCATCATGACGAAGATAGAGTGAGAGTGTGTATATGGAGGCTGGAGCAGAAAAAAATAAATCAAAAAATCAATAAAACATTAAAATCGCTTCAGTCAACAGAGCAAGACCCAGCTGCATCCAGCAGCTCTTTCGACCAGAAAGATTCTCTGCTGCTTCTGATGATGGGACTGACTCCAAATATTCAGCAGGCAAAGCTGGGTACACACCTCAGAGGAAAGCCTGCAGAAGAGACAATATTCAATATGAACAGAATGATACATGTTACAGACCTTTTTTGGATATGATATAGAGGATACTGGCCTGAGGCATGGTACTTATGACCAATCAGAGCAATTCTTTTTAAGAATTCATGAAATTAAATGATCGCTGAACCAATTGCCTCTTATTGTCCCCAAGGCAATTGGCTTGACAGATACTGGCTGAAAGGAATAGTCATTAAATTATAACAGAAATCTGCTAAAGGCAATAGTACAAAGACTAACAAATGACAACATTTGTTAAAGTTACATTCCCTCATTCTTCTATTCATCTATGGACTCCAGTCAGGAAGCAACAGGGTAAGCCTTTTCAGTTCCACTGCTCCCCGCCACTGAAGCAGTGCATAATAACTCATAGCCAACATCGTGCTGGAACGCGGCAGAAATTGCTTTCAAGCTCCCACTTAAAATAGTCCCGGTGACAAGCCTGCTGCTTTAAATAAGCGCCTCAGCCTGTCTGGAGAGGCTCCTTAATCCCAGTGGTGAGAGACACTCCAACAGGAAGACACTGGGGTGAAAAAACACTCCTGCACCAGAGAGACTGGAACAATTTACAGCAGGTGACTGTGGGAAGCAGGATTCACCGGCAGGGCGAGATAGAGGGAGCGACAGAGAGCGCGTGGGGGGGTGCGCAGAAGTGGAAAGGGAATATACATGGAATGGAAATGAGACAGCTTACCTACAAACACCTCAGTGCCCACACCTACACCCCCTAAAATATATCCTTTAGGGGCACTCCAGCATACATTTTTTGTTTTGAGCAGCTCCATTATTAAAATTGTAAAAGGCTGAAAATACCAGCACAGAGAAATAAAACTATACATGTCCAGGGGGCAGCAACAACATCCAAATATCTACAGTCAGTGCTTTCTACCACTGCTCAATTTCTTTTTCTGGACACTTCTTGCGCTCTCTGGCCTCTGTGTCTCTGCCATGCTGTGGTGTGAGCCACGCTCAGTCCCAGCTAGGTGATGTAATCTTGGGCTACAGAGGGAGACAAGAGGGCTATGACGTCACCCACGACCTCACTAAAATTTCCCCACCACACACACACACACACACACACACACACACACACACACACACACACACACACACACACACACACACACACACACACACACACACACACACACACACACACACACACACACACACAAAAGCTCTCCTCTGAGAACAGTCTGTCCAGTACACAGAGAGAACATTTTGGCTTTTCCTCCCTCACTCACAATTTTTTTCCTTTACCTCCCTCATTGCGTCTCTTGTCCCACCCTCTCATTCTTTTCCACTCTGAGCCTTCGTCCCCTTTCTCCCCCACTTTTCTCCCCCTCTCTCTGCCACCCTATCACTTCCATTCTCGTTCCTTCCCCCCCTCACGCTCCCACCCTCGCTCCCTCTATACCTGAGGCTCTTGTTCTTTTATAGCAAATTGAACCTTTCACTCTGAAAGAAATAATTACTCTCTGGAGAGAAAGGGGACTGCCGTGGAATGCTGATATGACACACAATGTCACCTTGCCACTCAGGAGCTGCCTGCACACCCAGCTCAGAAAGAGAGAGGGGGGAGGACGGGGAGAGAGCGGGTCAGGGAGCGGGAAGGGTAAGGATGGTTATAGAATAGAAGTAGCAGAAAAGTAACAGTAAAGAGAAAGAGAAAACATGTGGGTGAGGGAAATGGAAACAATGCCTGCATTGGTAAAAGAAAACAGGAAATGGAGGGAGTGAAACCACAAAGGAAACAGGGAAAGTATAGCAAGTAATAAGCCACAAGAAATGAGCAAAAGAATGACTGAAAAAGAATAATAGGTATGAAAATGTGAGAGAGGACACCGACTAGTAGGACTGACACAGGTATATGGAACTGTAAAGATAAAGTGAGAGAAAAGGACAAGAGAGGATACATGATAAGAAGGAGATAAGTAAGGTTACAGTGCGAATGTGGGAGAGAGAGCAAGGTGGTGTCTTGGGGTCAGAATGACAGAGCGAGAATGAGAGATAAAGACAGGGACAGACAGGGTGTGACAGCAAGAGCCCTTACTGGGGTCAAACCAGGGATGGATCCATCTTCATCCACTGGCATTTGTGAGCTGGGGGAGCAGGAGCAGCTAGAGCCGTGAGCCGGATCACTGCCATTTCCACTTATTACCCATCATGCCTTTCAGCAGAGCAGCCATGCAGTCATGCCTTGGCCCCTGGGAAGCTAAACGGCCCTCTGTGGGCTGAAAGGCAGAGGGGACAGAGTCAGAGGACGGGAGGAAAGGATAGGGGAAACCATAAGGGTTTTGGACCCCGTAATACTGCCAGAGGCTCTCAGACTCATCTCAGGGATGGATCCAGACTTACTGTGGCTAAGTCCAAGCTGGATCAAGCCTACTGCCAGAAGTTTCTGCCAGTGTTAATTTCGTCAGCAAGAACTAAAAAAAAACACAGTGTGTCCAAAGGAAATACAATAATCAAATAAAATGTTCCTTTTTAATCAAAACTATGACAAATTGTAGTGCAATTGTTTTCAATAAATTTAAACTAAACAATACTATGCAAAACAGATAAATGAATAGCCAGCAAACAAAACCAGCACATTATCTAACTTCTTCACTGATGACAATAACAAGTGTAATCATAGTGATTGTATGCAGCAAAGGTAGTGACTTAAGTCACCTCAGACAGTGTTTCACCACAATAAAAGAAATAAATCTGCTCATAGCCGATTACTGTCTGGTGACATCACTTTGTTTACTCCTGCAATAACTGATTTTCTTTGGCCACTTTGGCAGCGGACACAAGTTGTGAAAACAATGTTCACATATCATCACCTTTTGAAATGATGTTGCGAACATGTTGACAGTTTATTTACACATCCAGCAATTACCGATCAACATTATCATTCATTCAGAGTAGTGCCTCTGCCAAGTAGCGAATGAAAGTCCAATATTTACTCTCTTTTAGCTCTGTTTCTGGTCCCTCGATACAGAAACAGGGCTAAAATCAATACAGAACAGTATTGTGATATTTGCCATGGCAATACTGTATCGATAAATGGACGGCAAATGAGAGTTTTAACTTTTTGGTACTAGAATAATAAAATTTATTTTTCAGTTCACCAGGAACTCAATAGGACCAAAGGACTAAAACAGTGATATGAACAAACAGAGAAATTCTTTTTAGATAAATAGATGTTGGTAAAGTTTGACTTTGGGCACCTGATTTGAAGTTGGAAAAAAAGTAATAAATTGTAATATATCTCAATATATTTTAAATCGCAATAAAATCGAATCGCAACACAAGTATCGTGATAATATCATATCGTGGGGCCTCTGGTGATTCCCACCTAGTGCTGAACGATTAATTGCATTTGCGATATAATCGCGATGTAATAAAACGAGATTTTCGAACTTTAATGTCACATGGAATGAAAGTAGCACCCGCCACCGCGGGTAACTTGGTGGTGGCGGGTGAAATCGTCGGGCCATCTGCGGCTTTGATGGACGAAAAAATGCACAACAGAAAGACAGGTGTAGTACGGTAAGCGCATTGTGGCGATCGGCGCCTGCGTCACACACACAGCCACCAATCAGCTCAAGAAATATGAGGCCCAGTCTATCCCGAGTTACAGCCTGGTTAAAGCCGGTGCGCTGCTCACCAGCATCGGAGGCTGCGGGGGAGGAGGGGGACTCCGGTGTTGTCGGAGAATTACTAAGCTTGTCTATTAAACACGAGAGGCGTCACTCTGTTTTATTTTAGTTAGCCAACTTTTGAATTGAACCTCAAACTGAGTATTTTTAGTTTGCTTATGGGGATACAGAAAGATGGACTCCGAGGAGATTTGAACTGAGATCAGGACTCAGTTTTAATTAATTGGTGGTTGAACTGTGGATTTTGTATTGATCGCTTACTGTATACACTGTGGTGAAAAGGTAGGCCGACCTGATGATATTATATCATATTATTTAATGCCATGACTTGACTCAAATTGTCTTTCTCATATCATCTTTCTCATATCTTATTGCTCATAATAATAATTCTACCTAATTCATCATAACACAGGCCTGACCCACAAGAAAGAGCAGTGTAAGTTTAATCTATATAATATTGTGGTGGTCATACTATACACTGATTTACTGCTTGTCCATTTTGAATAATACAGAAGGTAAAGAGCTTAAAAATTAATTGCACATTAAATCGTAATCGCAATATTGGTAAAAAAAATCGCAATTAGATTATTTTCCAAAATCGTTCAGCCCTATTCCCACCCCTACCAAATATCTGGCTGTTTAGCTGCTATGTGCTTCACTATGTGCTAACTTTGTCTCATCGTCATTTGCTACTGAGAAGGTGGTGAGCAGAGGAGTTTTAGAACTTTTTTTCTGCCAGTTGCCTGCTGTGGCCAAAAACAAGTGGTGAGAGTGAAGTGAAACAATGAAGCTGTGGTTGGACATCTAAACAATGAGCTATAAATCTATGTGAGGCAGAGGGGAGCTGCCGATTAAAATGAAAATTCTCTGTAGGTTCGTCTCTACTTTCAATCTGTCACATTGTTATCAAATTGGCATTGTAATGACAATGGTTTGACTTGTCATGTACCCTCATGTACCCACCCCATAGAAAATCATTCTATTAAACCTAAAAATATTTGGGTCATTTTCTCCAAAGTAGCGGTCTGAATTAAATACTGTAGAGATTTTACAAAAATTCTTTAATGTGGCATTATGGTAATTTTACAAATAAAGATTAGGTAAAGTCTCCAGCCTCATGTGTAACATGTAAACGTGTACAGTAAATGTCTGTATATGTGGATTTGGAGGGAGCATTATAAAGTCTGGGGAAATAACCCTGATGTCATCAGTTAATAGGCTTAAGACTTAAAAGTTTATACTCAAACTATGGGGAAGTGCAAAAGTAAACCACTACAATACCCCTTTAATTAATTAAATGTCACTCAAACTAAAATTGTCTTGTATAAAGACTTTAACTGAACAATCAGATGCCAATATAAGCAGTGGTTCCTGAAGTTATTTCATTTTTTATATGGTCCTTATCAAGTCAGAGCAACATCAGATAGTGAGACTGTATATGTATTTATGATGAGTTAAAAGTACATGTTAACATGGTTGATGGTGAATAGGGAAATAAACCTGGTAGGTACCAATCTTGGCTGACACCAAGCTATACATAATACAAAAAATATTTTATACTGCTATTTTGGTTACTGTATAATTGAACCAGACGTTCAGGTTTACTGAGTCAGAATACAATTAATCCCTTGTATCTCTCCCTTGACACATGACCACTGGAAATTTACAAAATACAAAGAAGAAAGAAAGAACAAACCATATGTAAATGCATGCTGTATACACCTACATGCACCTCTGATAACAGTCAACCTCCACCACCTCTTCCACTGTGGCTTGTGAAATGAGGGCTATTTTTAATATCTGCTCTGGTGCCTTCTGAATAATGGGCAAATATTACTCAAGGTCACAACTCATTTGTCAGGCTGTGAGTTGAAGGAATGGCCCAGTGCACTAAGGCTAACATTCAGCTTTTATTCTGCTGATAAAACCCACAGCAGCTTTACGAGTACAAGCAGTTAAAAATGGAAGAATAACAGGCATTGGTAAGACAGAGGTTTGTGGCAGAGAGTGGTGGACAGCACAGCATGCAAGAGAATAATTCGCAGGGAAGGAAGGATGGAAGGAACAGGCTTAGGCTTGGACCAAATTGGAGAAAATCCATCAGTTTATTGCCTCGTGATGTTATAACGGAATGCCAAAGGTGGCAGGAAGGAGTGGCTCTGAGGATAAATCATGTTGCCTCTGCCTCCATGACAACTTTAGTCACAGTGACGTCTACAAAGCGGCTGTGGTGATCAAACAGGAGCTGTGATGACTTCATCCAAATGTCACACACACAGTACTACAAACACCCTGTGTCTCCCTGGGCAAGCATTATTTGATCCTGGGAGACAGGCTCCTGACAGGCCATAACATGACAACTAGTCTCATATCTAAGACAGTGAATGACAAGACACAGTTCACCAAGTCTATCTATAATACATAGAATAGTAAAACAGATATAGAGGACACCACTACCATGTCATGCCTTACAGCTATATTATTAATCATAGGGGTTTGCAGTTTACTGTCATACAACTGTAAACTATTACTGTGCTCTGCCACTGTGTGCTTCCAGCCCCACAACCCCTGGTCTTAGGTTATTAAATCCTACAGCCCCCAGCATGCATCTCCAGCTAAGATGCTTCCAACCCTGGCCAAAGACTTTTATCTTCCTTCCCAGCACAGGCATGGCACCTCCGTGATGCTTTCAATTTTCTGCTCTGTGCTTCTGTGTTTTATGGGCCTGTGCAAAAGTTCCAGACTGACTGGCTAGGCTGACCTGGACTCCCAGCCTCTTGGTGTGTGTGCCGTGGTTGGGGTGACATCAAGGCCACTGGCCAACCATAGACAGGGCTACGTGGCATCATCAGCCAACCACAGAATACCCAGACACCCCATCCGCAAATACACAGGAAGACATCATGTTCTCACATGCTGACAACACATGCAGGGCTCTCACAAAGAGTAATCATAACACACAGCACCAGGCTAGGGTGTCAGTTGCTTTAGTCCAGAATATTATGGCTCTTTATGAGGCCCATCCTTTGCTCTGAACAAAAAGGAGATTTTCATTGGCACAGTCTAGGACTCAGTCTTTGTTTTTGTTCCAGTTCCTGTGAAAATGGGTAATGCAAAGCTGAAAGGGGGTAAAATTCCATTCTAAAACAGGCTCAAAAACTGTAATTACCTGTACACACAAATGAGTGGAATAAGTAAACTATAACTACTGCACAGTCAAAGCATATAGGCACAGGGATGAGCCTGTGTCTGTGATGTTAATGAACACCGGGTAAAAGCTGCATCTCTCTTTCTGAATGTCCTGCTGCTTTTATTCATCCATTAATTAAGTTTCATCTTAGCATTAAATAGCTATTTATTGCATCAATGTCCTATCACTGGTGTATGTGAAAGTGGTTGGTGCATTCTGTGTGGCAACTGAAGAAACCTCATTCAATAACAACCAGGTCTGACTTCCAAAACGACAATGTATTTCATAGTAAAACTATGGACAGCAGCTTCAGCCTGTATAGCCTAACCCACATAAGATTTAGGGGCGGCACGGTGGTGCAGTGGTTAGTGGTGCACTGTCGCCTCACAGCAAGAAGGTTGTGGGTTCAAACCCCGGTTGCCCTGGCCTTTCTGTGTGGAGTTTGTATGTTCTCCCGGTGTCCGCATGGGTTCTCTCCGGGTGCTCCGGCTTCCTCCCACCATCCAAAGACATGCAGGCTAGGTTAATTGGTGTCTCTAAATTGGATGTGAGTGTGAGTGGTTGTGTGGCCCTGTGATGGACTGGCGACCTGTCCAGGGTGTACCCCGCCCAATGTCAACTGGGATAAGCTCCAGCCCCCCCGCGACCCTGTATGCAGGATAAGCGGTTGACGATGGATGGATTTATTATCTCTTCCGAGCACATGAAGTCTCTTTGCAAAAAAACTATATTAGTTACATTTTGTTGGTTGGATTGAAAAGATGGACTGTGGATGGGATGACCAAATAAATAACAGGTGCTTCCTCCATTGAGCATCCATCACCCAACGAGCACACAATTTCCCACAACCCTCCCTCTCCCGTGACTGCGGTCTCAGTTGTTTTTGCTGTCTCTTGGCACTCTATGGATCCAAATCGAATCATTACTTGGATTGACACTCTCCCAACTTGGCTTTTTTCAGGTGTAAATACAAGGTTGATGGGAAGGTAACTCAATAAGGAGGATTTAAAGCCACCGTTAGATGATGGCCTGATGACCCAGCCCCATTCTGAAGAGCAGCTGTCCTCCAGGACCTCTAGTTGTCTCTCTCCCTGGTGTATGATTTGGTTCAGCTCCTCTTCATGCATTTGTAGCTGGTCAGAGCAGGCTGAGGAGGTAGGCTTCAGGACCCTGTCAAATCCCCCTTCAAACCCTGGGCTTCTTACTCAATTAAATCTAAATTCCATGTAGGGTATGAGGCAAGGATGGAAGAACCCAGCTCCCCTGAAAAGGCTTGACTAGAGAGCAGAGGTTTTTCCTGTGCAGAGGAATATGGTATGATGCATTACATCTCAACCCAGCACCCATAGCCCACCGCTTAGCTGATCTTTGAAAGATATTGCTTATAAAAGAGATGACTCCAGGCGACGGCCAAGTTCTGTAGTTTTATTACACCTTGGGGCTACAGCGGCCTGTCTTTGGAGAGATAAGGTTGTACCCTTTTCATTTTGTATCCTCCGGCCGATATTTTAAGCTGGCTTGTTAAGGGCAGGCGAGCTGAGTGCTGGAACAGAGTTTGATGCATGGCTTTACAACAGGAGCCGGGCCCATAACGCTCAAAGGCCGATCATTACTGACCTTAATAGCCCAGTCTGCATCTGGGCTTGATTGATCGTGCCTAGCAGGTTGTGAAATGCGCCATCTGGAAGGAAGGAAGGTGAGATGGGCAAGCAGAGACGAGGGAGAAGGCAGGCAACACCAGCCGAGCACGGAAGAAGGGAGGAGAAGAAGAGAGCGGGAGGAGATGGGGGAGAAAAAACACAAACCTAGACGATCTTGTACTGAAATTGATGGCCATAGTGGGATGCTGTAGAAACTTAACTGCACTAAGAGGCCCACCAAGCACCATAAACACTGTCCCTGACATAAACAACAACACTTAGCCAGACTAGGTGTATACAATATTCATCTGAGGAGCTGCTGCTTGGTAACTCTTGTTTACTTGCTCTGTGCGCTTGGATAAAATCAGCACTGCTTAGGTGAGGCTGCGGGATGGTATAGTAAGTATGATATGAGTTATGTAAATAAGCGTGATTTTAAACATGTGTGTGTGTGTCCATAAGGGATCTGTGAGGAAAAGAGGGTGTTTAGGTCCGCAGAGTGTCCTACCACAGTGCTTTATCTCATAAAGTCTGCATAATGTATGATCCTCAACCACTACACTGGTACCACGGATTATCATAAGGCACTCAATATTCAGCACAACTGAAGCCAAAATATTGTTGGGTCACCACTTTGCATAAACCCACCCTATAAAACAAAAAACTGTTTTTGAATATCACAAGATTAATAGTAATATCATACACATGAGAGGCACCTTTTATTCCAGTTTTAAATCTACAAAAGGCTGTCATCTAGGAAATAGCACATGATGTCTGTACTCCATACAAAGTTCATGCATAGTAACTGTATCACTCAAGCCATTCATGTCCAATGCAATTTCCCTGCCGTAAGTATTCAAGTTGGCAGAACACCACTGAGCAGCCCTTTCTTGTCAGCTGAAGCTCCCGAGAGACCATCAAGCTTGTGTTCTCCATTACCATACTCTCCTCTCAGTCAGTCAGTAATGGTAGCTACAGTAGGGTGAACTAATGTGTATCTGGTACAGAAAAAGGACTCTGACAGACTCCTTTTTGCACTTCATTAGACCAATTATTTGGCTTGCTGAGTCATTTGACCCAGTCAAATCAAGTGAGTTATGATAAACGCAGAGAGAGTTACATTGCACTGTGACTTTTGATATCAAGAATGTTCATATTTCTGCATTCTGCAAAGACACCAGCACAATGCATAGCATGCAACACACCATAACTTGGGTGTAAGAAAGTGTTTAACAGCAAATTTACGTATGCTGTAATCAGCACCACAGAATGTCTTTGGGGCCAACTTTATGTGAGGGAAGATGAAACATCTGGTATCAGGTAGGTTAGGAAAAAGAACAAGGGAGTGTGAAAAGGAGAGGGTAAGATAGCATGCAGTGTGTGTGTGTGTGTGTGTGTGTGTGTGTGTGTTTTATGCTTACAATTGCTGCACACCTTTGCATTGCGTGTGTGCGTGTGTGTATTCTTGTACGTGCATGTGAAAGAGATCAAGACACACAGACAGCCTAGACAGTGGGCTTATGCATTTTGAGAGTATGTTCACTTGTATATGCTTATGCGCGTGTGGTGTGTGTGTGTGTGTGTGTGTGTGTGTGTGTGTGTGTGTGTGTGCGTGTGTGTGTGTGTGTGTGTGTGAAAGGGAAAAGGGATGACAGAGGGCCAGGTGGAACGGAGACTTCTGTCGCTGACTCAACACCTTTCTCATTTTATTACCAAATCATCCATGACAAACAGCTCTGGCGTTTGGCAAAGGTGAGGCAGGCAGGATAAAAACTGGGATGAGAGCAGAGGAGGTCACCTCAATGCTGCAAACATTGCATTGGTAATGTAACATGTCTGTGTCACTTCAAATGTCACCTTTACATGATGTAGTCATCCATGTGTCATTTTTAGATATGCTGTGGTGACACTGATGGCCCTCACTTCCTATAGACTCCCACCAATACAACACAAAAGGCTGGCGACAGAGAAATGTAATCACCTGAGTGCCTACAAAAATAAAATGCTTGGTGACAACACAATCAATACAGCCTATAATATATGAAGAAATTTCCTTGAGAACATTCAAAAGCAAGTCAACCATAATAGTAAAAAAATATTTTGAACTACGCTAAAATGGAAGTGCTTTGTATAATATCTATTTTATTGACAATGATAACATATTAGTTACTGTTTTTAAAACACAGCAACCACAAAAAAACTTGCAGAAATCATATCTGGCCTTTTTACCTCTTCCTCTAGTTTTGCTACATCTATATGCTTGTGAATCCCTGCTCCTGAAACAGCAAGATTGTTTCTGACCCTTATTTGGTGCCGGTGTTACACTGAGCAGATGTTGTTCGGACAACTCATTGCTGGGGAATACGTTTAGAGGGTACGCCTGCCATTGTTTGATGTCAATGAGAAACACCAAAGCCTTTTGTGGCTATGTGAGAGAGAGCAGATTAGCCTGATCGACGGCTATAAGATGCTAAGGATGGAGCATGGAGCGTGGTAAGCCAGGGCGTTGGAGTGGAATGGAGTTCATTCATGAGTTACGAGTCTGTTTCAATGATGTAGTAAAAGATGAATAAATCCTCCCAACAGCCTGCGGGGAAAAAAAAACAACAACCTCAGGCTTGTGACGGAGACTCATACAAGACAACAGGCAGAAGACAGAGACACTGGCAGGTGACAAACATACAGTACTGCCAAAAAATGTAACCACAAATCAACACCAGATACAGTAAACAGCAGAAAACACACATCAAACTGCCACCCCACTACAAACTATTTTTTTACACAGACTTTTATATTTTACCCACAGTCAAGACTACGCTGAAAACAGGCAAAGAGTAGCCCTGAGGACTGTCACACTCTCCTTTGTCAAGTTTATTTTTCAAGGAGATATTCCCTACTTAAGAGGCTGAGGGAGCCCATGTGAAGTCCTGGACAGACAAGGAGCACGCTGATATAAATACCAACACAGCAAAGAGCTCTTCTTTGCCTCACAAGGACCCAGACCTGCAAGGACAAATGACCGTCCCTGATGCTGTCCCTGAGTCCCTGTGCTAAAAGAGGCCGGTTTAAGGTTAAGAGGACTTCAGCCCACCAACCACCAACAAGTTGCATTGACAAAGTCAAACTTCTTCTCTCATGAGAAACCTGAGCAGGAATGCGTTTTTGGCTTGAGATAACCTACTTTACACACGTCTTTATCATGCAGGCAGAAAATATGACAAGAAATTAAATGGCTTTTATAGAGGTTTTGGGTGCACATTGGGATTGAGTAGCCAAAAATCTAATTAGTTTTCAGGTGTCAGTAAAGGATGTTCCTTGACTTCCTGTTTATTATCAGACTGACTAGTGTAGAAGCTCCCTGTGGAGACCAAGTGTTAAGGATTAACATGTCATCACAGAAGGGGGAACACAGACATTTTGACAGTTACACTTGTGAGCCGAGGTTTTATCTAACACCTGCCTCGCACCTCCTGTCCAGAGGCGCACCTGTTCTGACACAGTGTGAGGCTCAGATCCATTCCTAGAGCAGTGTTTACACCTGTCCTAGCCTCCCAGCAACACACTGCGACAGGGAAGAATGAGAAGATCACGAAAACTGGGGAAAGAGGAAGATGCAAAAACAAGAAATTGATGGAAATTTCCTGTGGAGATGCTGGGGTGGAGTAATGGCAACGCCTGAGCACGCTCAGCAGCGCTGTGGTGTCGAGGTAACATTGATGCATGGTGTGACCTTACTTGTAATGCCAGCCTTAATCTACGCAAGTGGAATAAATGAAGTGGGGCCGCTGCGGACGTGTCACCCAGACTTATAAAGACAAATCCACCGCCGCTGTGAGCTGTGTACATGTATTCATAAAAGTCAGAGCGACGTCTCGACAGAGTGGAGTGCCCTGCATTGCCGGCTGGCTGGCGACGAACACATCCTTGCTCATGGTTGTCATGGCTGCGTGGAGCTGTCCATCATTAGGTGTGTAACACACAGAGGGTATGGGAGAAAAATAGATGGCAAGAAAAAAGTCAGCTGAAGAAAACTGAAGAAGAGAGTAAATGCAAAAAAGCTAAAGATTAAGTTTACGTTTTTTTTTAAATTCTGAATTGTGTTTTTGTTAGACACTGAATGGGAAACTCTTAAAAAGAGAAATAGACTCAAACAATCTATTCAATTTGGCCTGTTTGTTATGAGGTCATGGATTGCCCACTGTGTATAAATCTGCTTCTGGCCTTTACTTAAAAACGATCAACATAGAGGTAGGTATCTTTAGAGGAGTACTTAAGCTTGTGTGAGTATTTGAAAATGATTTGCGAGGACAGTACTTGAACCTCACACTGATCTGAGACTAACTGCTTTATTGCAAATCCCAGTGTGCTGACACTAACACAACTTGTCAAGACCACTCATTACAGTTTAACGACGGATGTCCTGACAAACAACGTTTTCTGCCGTATAGCCGACTGGCTGTCAAGTTAGCGGCAGTCAATTCATACTTGGCTGGCTTTATCGGCATGTACTTCAAGTAAAGGGCCGTCATTGATCACCGTGCGTTCAGTCAGTTTGTTTCAGAGCAGTGGGAGCTCGCCGGATTGACAACAGTCCTACCCTTGATAGATGCTGGGCTGACAGTGGACATATGGATGTTGAGCACTGACACACACGAGGGGCATTGGGATAGGGGTGTGTCTAACATGCCAACAATCGTATGTCCACTATGAGGCCTGCTCCCCCTCCTACTCTCCCCCTGCCTCCTGTCCTGTCCTCTGACATAGCCGTGATTAATGCCCTTGGCCAAGATGATGATAATAATGATCATAATTAATCAAGGGTTCTTCCTGCACCTCCAGGAGCCCACAGTGACCTGGAAAAGACACCCGGACCTCTTTTCCCCTGTTCTCCCCCTTCCTCTCTCTCTCTTTCTTCTTCTCCTCCTCCCTTCTTCCTCGTCTCACTGACAGGCCTGAACCTCGGCCCGGCAGAAAGGGCCATGCATTATCCTGCCATCACCACTTCTATTTATATCACACCGTCTATCACTATCACTTACTCTCCTCCACCCGCTTTTCCTCCGCCTGCCTCTCCAAAGTGGAGTTTTCTTAAAGCTGCCCCATATTTCCTGGTGGAATAACGCTGCCTATGCAAATGGCTGGGAGTCAAAGAAGCAGCCTTGGTGACAGTGAGAAACTAACATCATCATTTTTTAGACGTACACAGAAACAACGTCCAAAACAAAAGCTACCACCTCTTGCTGCCTGAGGCCTGGTAGGAGTCTCCCTCTCTCTCCTCTCTGTAGTGTATTCCTGAAAGTTTGACATGCTGTGTTTATGTGTGCGTGTGTGTGCCTGTGTGTGAGAGAGAGCATTTCCGTGAGAAGAGTGTGTCTATTCTAGAGATCTAGAATATATGCAGCAGCAGAATGATATTTTAAATTCCTTGGCGGCTGCCAGGTAACAGTAGCCTGGAGCAATGGAAATTTTTTTTTTGTCTCACCTTCTCTTTATTTCCCCCGGTGAGGAGGATACAAAGCTCTTTTGCTCGGCTGAGTTGTACGTGCCAGGCATGTGTTCAAAACACCCCACACCTCCCCAAGCTACTCAAATGCACATTGCATACAGCATTTCTTTTTTTTAATTCTACTGTCTCTTAATACACTCTGTCCAACAGTACTAAGGACATAAAGGCAGGTGTTGTCAGTGCTTACACATCACACAACACATTAACCCCACACTTAGAAGTACAAGGTTAGGTCACCCCGTGCATCTCCGATTTAAAAACTATAAACACCACAGTGGTATTTTACTACCATATTTGTATTTCCTTTCTTCCCTATAAGTTTTTCTAGCTCTGGATTTTTGTCACTTTGTGCTCTGACACATCGCTTATCTCTATAGTGAGGGCTTTGCTGGATCTCAGTAAAATTGCGGCACTTACCAAATCCCCCTGTATCTCTGTGCCAGGCCCAGCCGCCCACAGTGGATCCTGCTATAGAAACAACTGCACATGACATCATCAGAGCTCGACCCACACACAGCAGGAACAAAGGAAGACCTACATTTACCCCTATACCAACCAGGTGGCCTACATTCTCCAATTGCATAAGATCTTTTCTTGTTCTTCACTCACATGGTGGTTCTCATGCATTTCAAAATGTCTCACTAGACACTTATGCCAAACTGAGTTGTTAAAACAAACAGATGAATACATGGTACATTGCCTGTTATTATCATCATCTTCACTGACGCTCA